>CM060190.1:21720000-23087500 GCA_030549335.1 Pontederia crassipes
ATAAAAGCTCACACTGCACTTGTGCATTCAACACGGATATCTTTATTTTCAAGTATCTTTCTAATCTCTAAGATTTGAATTCCAAGGAATTTAAAATTATCTTTAGAACTCTCACTAAGCTGGGTTATTTGAAAAAGTGGAGAGACACTTAGACGATGATTGTGCAATCTAAATACTAAGAAAAGCAGTCAGCAAACAGGTTGGAAACAACGAGCTTTACCTTGAACATTGCTTGAGGACAAGCAACATTTAAGTTTGAGGGAGTTTGATCACCTCATATTTAACTCATCTTTATCAATAATCCAGATATCAATTTTGCCACCTTTGCATGAAAACTCTATTTAATTATTGAATATTGACTATTATTTGATCTTTTTGAACTAGTCTCTAAAAATGTAACCACCTTTGAATTTCAGGGGAGCAAAAAGAGGAGATAAAAGTGGAGCTTTTGAGAAGAAGGCAGAGGGGAAGCCCGGGGGCCAGGGATGAAAAATGGGATCACTTTTGAAGAGAAAAGTAGGAGAATGAAAAAAAAACACTTTGCTTTCATCTAGGCCAATGTTTGGCTAAACTTTAATTTCTTTGTGGTGTAATTGTGTGATTGTGGTGGTTTTGATTTCTTTTCATCCGTACTCTTAGACATCTGTCTTGCTATGGTTTATATTGATCGCAAATGGTTTAATTGAACTTAATTTTCACATATCTTGTCCCATTCGAGAGAAGCGACAGATCTTACAAACCATTGCAATATCGTGCTAGCACAATTCTTGTTATTTAAAAGTGGCTGAGAAGTTCATTTTAATACTATTACGAGACGAGGGTCCATAATAGTAATAGTTGTCTTGGATTAATTTATTGTCTGGAGCGGAATCTTGATTTTGTATCCCATAGATCGATAGATCGACCTTCCCTCTAAATAGGATGAGAGATCGACTAATCAGTAGATTTCAACACATTCAATCACGGCTTACTCCTTAAACATTCAAAGAGTGATCGACGGGTGGAAGGAAAAAGTAGATTGATTGTCAACGTGTAGGCGTCGAGAGACCATTAAGCTCGCAACAAAGATTAAAACCACATCATTAACCAATTCATTAACAACTTCTAAAGTTCACATCACATCCCCACTAACCAACCTCACAAAGAAGGGTGTCAACTATGAATGGTCCTAGAAATGTGAAAATAGCTTCCAAGAGCTAAAGAAAGGATTGATGACGGCACCTATTTATATCATCTACAGTGACGCATGTGGCATTGGCTTGGGGTGCGTCTTGATCCAACATGGGAAGGTCATCGCCTACGCATCAAGGCAATTGAAGAAGAACTATTGGACACATGATCTCGAATTAGCAGTAGTGGTCTTCGCCCTCAAGATTTGTAGACACTATCTGTATGGCAAAGAATTTGAGATCTTCACGGATCACAAGAGTTTGAAGTACATCTTTTCTCAGCATGATCTGAATATGCGTCAGAGTAGATGGGATTGAGTTTTTAAAGGATCATGAGTTTGCCGTTAGTTACCATCCGAGAAAGACAAACTTAATCACTGATGCACTTAGCAGGAAGTGGGTAGGATCACTCACATGCTTGAGAGTGAGTCATTAGAATATGATCGATTGCATTATATAGATCAGTCCAGGACCAGCAGTGATGGTGCACGAATTATGACACACCTCAGCATCCAGCCAGAGCTACTATTGAAGATCGGCAAAGCACAATCGAACGACAATTAGTACAACCACCAACCTAAGTTGTGTGAAAAGATTCCTGCGTGATCAGATACAGGGGACGATTGTCGGTCCCTGAAAATGAAGAATTAAGAAGGCACGTGCTAGATGAATGCCACAAATCATAATTCACCATTCATCCCGAAAGCACGAAGATGTACAAGGATTTGCGAGGGATCTTCTTGTGGAACAATATGTTGCAAAGTGTATTTTATGTCAACAGGTGAAAGTTGAGTATTAGAGGCCATATGGAGCATTGCAGAAATTTGGAATCCCACAATAGAAATGAGAAAAGATGAAACAATATGGAAAAAATGGAATTTAAAATTTTCTAAGGGGCATTGTGGCCTTTTTGCAAAACAAGGGAGCAAAAAAAAAAAAAAAATGGACACGCTGGAACAAAAAGGAGGAGAGAGAAGATTACCATCTTCTCTCCCTCCATTCATCCTTGCACATGTAACGGGGTCATTTTTCTCTCGACCGACCCGTGAGGCACCTATATGTGCCCAACGTCTAGGCAAGCTCTTTTGAGCATTTTACGGAAGCTTGCTTGCGCCACTTTTTCAATGCCACAATTTTTGGGAGGCTTGGTCCTAAGCGGACGCTTCGGTAGAGGTGTTTGTGAACAAACGGGCACTTGGGCGGAACGCTCGATCGCTTGAGACGCTTTGTGGATTGTCACACCACGCTTGAAGCACCATGCTAGATGATGGAAAGCTTTGAAATATTTGTTGAGTAATATAATGATTACAAAGGCTTTGGGGGGAGCTCTAGCGGTCTCCTCATACTATACCTTAGGCTTGTGAGGTAGCTTTGCGACATGTGATGTGGAGAACAAGCTAAAGGGGTGCACTTTTCTGAAGTGCATATTATAAAACTGCCACTATCACATTTGAAAATAAAACTAAGTACAAAAGTGGACTAAAAAAGAAAATACAAGGAAGTAAGATAACTCGCCGGTTCACGGGGAAAGCTGAACACGCACACGATCGAGAGAGAAGAGCCCAAGCCGCCGTAGCTTTCGGCAGCCCGATATCCATCGTCTGGCGACCATTTTTTGCGCGAGAGGTATCGATGGAAAGAGAACGATGAGACGAACATTTTGACATGGGTTAGATGAGGATCAGTCCATTGTGCATGACATAGTAAACTTCGAACGTGAGGGAAGGGGGAAGTTTGTCGACGATGTTTCTGGATCTGATTCACACTGATCTCTCTCCTAGTGAGTTGTGCATCATTCTCAGGTCAATTAGGATCATTTTGACAAGTTTTACACGTTTTCTTGTTCCAAATCACGTAGGTGACCGAGTTGGACCTTTTTGGCAAACTTTTCTCGCGACATTTTTTCGGCAAGCCGATGGGGAGCTTTGGCCAAGCTCATCACGATGCTCTGGTAGGTGCACAAATCGAGAAATGCTTTAGATTGTTGTCCGATAAAAAATTAATCGCTAATCCCTTTTAGGTTTGTGGGTTTTGGATTCCGATTATTCTTCGACGACCTTTCCGGTGACTCATCCTCATATCGTGGTTGGTAAGCGAATGGAAATGTACATGTGATTGGATTTCAGTTATTGAACAAATTTAATGTAATTTTATTTTGTTATTGATGAAGAAGGCGTTCGACTGCTTTTTGACGTTTCGACGGGTGTAGTTGTGATTTTGAGAGCGGTGGCTACAGTTGTTGTGGTATGAATGCCCGGATAACTAGAAGTAATTTTTTATAATGTAGCTAAGTCCTAATTAGAAGTTATCTTAAAGATTGATTTGAATTTCTCTTATAGGGGGTTGTTAAACAGAAGGCGATAGTTCGTTCGTTGTTGAGATTTCATTAGGCTGCCACTAGTCGACGAGGCCTTAATTTCCTTCTCGGTAAGTATTGTAGCAAATCCAAAATAGGACTTGGTAATGGTAAGCATGTCGAGTTATTATGAAGAGTGAATTATTAATTAAATTTTTATAATATAATTTATCAAGTAATTGATGTGATAGGTTGTGTTTACTTTTGATTGGATCCGGACGAGGGAATAATTTGAGACTCAACGAATCCTAGGTGAGGGAACTTACCTCAAATGACATTATCCCATTCGATGTGGGACAAATTTTCGTGATAGTTTTCCTTATGCATTCATATTTATTCGTATGTTTCATATATGTGCCATTATATGAGTTGTAATGTTCTATTATGAATTCCGGAAGTCTCTGTTTCATAGAAGTTTCTCCTATTCAACTGAAGAAAAAAAAAGATCTGCTTATGAAATGAAATGTTTTAGTATGATGATTTCAAGCTCTAAACCTTCACTTTGAATTCACATTCATACATCATATTCATTACATGTAAAACCCGCATAAAGAGGAGTCATTTCACCTCGGAGGATTGACCAACTCCGAATAGACCGATTGAAGCTAGGTATGCTATGTGTCAATGGGATATGAAGAACAGATTCAACACCCTATGTCAATTAGTGATATGATGGGTGGAATTAGATCAATCATTCTGTGTCAATGGGATACGAGGATGGAAAGAAAAGATGAGAAGTCTTGTGTCAATGGGATACGAAAGGCATTTCAACGTCCTGTGTCAATGGAATACGAGGGACAGAATTAGAACGATCACCCTGTGTCAATGGGATATGAGGGGTGAGATTGACTTCTCCATTGAGGAGATTGGATATCCATATTTGACAATGTTTCCTCATTTTATGATATTTTGTTGTTACCATGCATGTGCACACATGAGTTTCATTTTGTACGATTATTAAGTGAATGAGTTTCTTCTGAAAAATGAGAAGATTTTGGAATGTTTCTTGAAAATAAAGAAGTTGATTTTTGCGACAGTTTTAATACTTGAGGTAGTCGTTTGACTCACTGAGCTTCTTGATGCTTACCCCTTGTATTATTTTTTTGCAGGTACTGAATAAAAGTCATACTTGCTTGCTTCCTTGGCATGAAATAAGAAATATAAGGGACAAGGATTGGTCACGAGTGAGAGCCGTGATCATTGTTTTTGGTTTCCTTGTATTTCATTCATTTTCTTATACGAATTGTTAGCTTGAAGAATGTTTTGAATGATTTTGAGAGATGTTGGATTTATAGTGTAGAGCGACGGACGCTCATGAATGATATATGATTTACGAGCATCTGACTCATGATTTTGGTTAGAGAGTGAGCTTCTGACTCACCATTTTGGGCAGGTGTCCCATCGTTGTTGTTGTTTTTTTGTTGAATTGGCAATAATGAGCTTATAAATTGCCAGCGATACATATTAAACTTTATAAATTGCATGTGAAGAATATGGATAAATATTTTATATGATGTATAGACGGATTTACGCATACTTGATAAGTGATATTTGGGTGTTGAGTGATAACTTGCTGATTTTTGAGTCAAAAGTCAAATTTTCCAATTTTTGTTTCAACTCCCTAACTCACTCTCTACTGCAGTGCACAGGTCAATTGTAGTAACCCTAAATGTCGTATCCACAGTGATTTGAAGTCCTAGACTACCTAAAAACAATTTAGACTAATCCTATTTAAAATGGCAAAAATAGATTTTAATTAGACGTGAAAACAGATTTTTAATGAAATGCAGAATGATAACTATTTTTGAGGTTTTGGAAATTTGTCCAAACTAAATTATAAAGGCTAGATTAAAGACTAAAAAGGTTTAACTATCAATGAGGAAGGTTCTTCTAGGAGTTGGGGTTCATCTATGGATGGGTTGGATCAATTTATCATTAAAAGTTCAATTTTTATTCAACCTGAAATATAGCTGCTCTCAAAGCTCAATTGGCCTTTAACTAAGCAACATATTATCATATAATTGTTAGTTAGGTTGAATCAGGAGAGGATCCTCACTCAAAATCAAGTTATCATTGGGCTCAAATGAAAGTTCATTGCTGATTTTTACAATTCAAGGAAATCTGAAGTGATAACTTGTAATTGCAATCATAAAATAATGAAATCACTTCAATTAGTTAAACTAGGATGAAATCTATCCAATAATAGTGCTTGTGCTCCTTGGTTCATCTCTGAATTTCAAGGGGATTTGAAATCAACCTCTCGGTTGCAAAAGAAAATGAAATCCACACAAACTCTAATTTATTGAGGTTAAAAGACATCCTATCTAAAATGGAGAATTCAGTGATTATCCAATGCTCCTTGGTTCATCTCTGAATCTCAAGGAAGACCTTAAGACTACCTCTCGGTAGTGGATTAAAATGAGGCTTGATAATGGAAATCAAAATTAAAAAAGAAATCAGAAAATAGAAATCAGCAATTCAAAGAATTAGAAATATTAATCAATGGAATTTAGGCTTGCCAATTGCTTCTTGACCCATCTCTGGACTGCAAGAAATCCCTAAGGCTCACCTCTCAGTGATTGAATGAAATCAGGGGTTCAATTGGCAAGACATATTCCAAAAAAATTAGAAAATAGATTTCAGAATTAAAATTCAGAAATCAGAAGAGCAAACTGATTTGAATCAAAAGTATCCCAAACATCTTGATTCATTTCTGAACAAGATGGGGGGAAATAGCAACCTCTCAGTTGCTCAATTAATCAGATTGAGAATGACAAACAGATTCAAACAGCCTTGGAAATCAGATTCAGAAATTTCAGAAAACTAGGAAATCAAGAAACCAGAAATCAGCAATCAGATTTTCAAATAAAATGGAATCCAGAAACCTGACATTGACTCTTAATTCATTTCTGAAGGAAGATTAGATCAAATGATAACTTCTCAGTTATAGATTACAATGGGATCTAACAATTGCAAGAATCAATTCAAAACAGTGCTGAAATCTGAAAACCAGAAATGATTGCAGTGCAGGATTAATTTCAGTCCATATCCATCCACAATTAACCTAGATTACTACCCTATCCTAGAAGAAATGGAGTTTAGCTCCTCATATTTACAAAGCTTGACATAAAATGGAATGGAGAACAGGTAAAATTCATCCTTGCTTGAAGCTTCTCGGCAGGATCTTCAGCAGCCAACAGCAACTCCAGCAGCAACAGCTCCCTGATGCAGAAACCCTTGCTCCAAACCCTCCATGTCCAGCCCCCCTGGCTGCTCCAGAAAATCCAGCTTTTATATGTCTTATGTCCACCCTTTGATCCTCATCAGAATGTTCTATTCTCTCTGATTGCAGCCATCTGTCCACTGGTCCTGAAGATTCCAGCTGACTGCACAACTTTTGGGCAGCCAAAACAGTGGTCCCCCCACCTTTTTCTAGCTTTTTGGCAATCTGTTTTCCTGCTAGAGGACACAAAACAGCAAGTATCAAGGTCCTCCAATAAAATTTAGAAAAATAAGGATTAAAAAGGCTGTTAGAATCAACTCTCCTGTTAAATATAAATTGGTGTTATGCACAAGTAAAGTTGATATGCAGAAATGATAACTATATGCCCGGATTGATAACTTGCACCATTTTGTCATAATTGTCCAAATGTGAGTGATTCAAAACAGCAAGTATCTAAATGTTCAAATAGGAATTGAATCAAGTCTGGAATTGGACAACAGTTGAATGAGCTCAACTATCAAGTATGAATGCCATTTCATAAGACTAATGACTTGAACCCCCAAAATGATAAATTTACATAATTGATGGAAAATGTCTAAATACAAGTGGTTCAAGGCATTAGAGGCATCAAATGGATTAGGGTGGCAAGTGAGTGAAGTCAGAAATCAAATATGAATATGATTTCATAGAAATGATAACTTAGGTGTCAAAACGATAACTTGTTTGCCTTAAAAATGATAACTTGTCATAACTTTTGCTGTGGTTATCCAAATGTGATCAAATTTGAACAGCAATGAGTTATGACAATAATATAATGAATGCCTAAGGCCTTTGTGCAGAATTAATAGTTTTGCATGTCGAAATTATAGAATTACCCTTTAACGATAACTTGGTATTGGAAAAATGATAACTTGTTCAAATTGACTTAAAATTTTGCACAAGTTGAGATGTGACCATCCAAATATGATTCATTCATGATAATAATGGATTTAGGACAAGAAAGTCATTGAAAATCAGTTCACTCAAACTAATGATAACTTGACCTATTGGAGTGATAACTTGACCTAAAAATGATAACTTGGCATAGAATTTAAATATTTATGGATTTTGACAATTCAGAACATCTATGCACATGGAATTAAGTCTAGAATGAAGAATATCAACTAGTTATCACAATCTATGCATTTCAAACATATTTGGCCAAAAGTTGGGCAATTAGGGGTTCAATAGGGGTGAAATGCATGTAAAATGGGATAAAAATCTATAGTGATCAGCTAATGATCAATACGTCATGTCGAAATTTTTTGAAATTTCCAGAATTTAGCGTTGGTTTATTTTTAATGTTAGTTTTTTTGTTGAAAATTTGAATTTCAATTTAAGCGTTTGGTTTTACAGTTCACCCCTTGTGGCGCCAAACGAGTAGTTGTGTAATATCCCTAAGTTAATCGTGATGATTAGTTGTATGAATGTGATGTTATATTATCTTATTAATAATCTCTATGAATGTGATGTTAAGACTTACACTTCAATATCAACTAAAGTGCGAAAGCGATGGGAATTTACTTAAGGCATGAAAATGTGATTTTCAGAAAAGTGAAAAATTGGAAAATTAAAGTCCCAGTAATTGTTCCTATATATGAAAGAATTCTAAATGTGATTTTTAAGAATTTTTAGGAGGTGTATGAGTTAGGTAAAACGTAGACACAAGATCGAAAAATCTGTGAAATCGCGATTTTTGTTCTTCGGACAAAAATTTAGATTTCGATTCCTTAGTTATTTATTTTTCTAAATATTTTATTTGAATCCAAATGGGGGGTAGTTTCTTATTTATGAAAAATGTAAAAGCCATTTACTAAATGGCATTACATGTGAATAAGCCATATAAACAAGGGTACTTTTGGAAAACTATTTTCCACCACTTGAAGTCGGTTCCCTCCTTCCTTTTAATACTTATCCTTTCACCCTTTACTACCTTCCTCTGCCCTATTCACCACCCTTGGCCGAAATTAGAAAAAAGAGAAGGTAGAAGACACCATACTACATGATTGAAGCAAATTAGAAAAAAGAGAAGGGGCAACTAGGGTTTTAAAGTTTGGTAAGTTCCTACTTCATTTTCTTTGGATTTTAACTACATAATTCTTAATTAGGGTGACTCTGAACCTTTCTTATCCATCTAGTTTGGTTGTTCATGGGTAAGATTAACCCTAGCCATGTTCAATTGATTCATGAATCTTTAGCTACATAATTTCATACCTTCGAGTGATCCAAAAATTATGAAATTTATTCTGATTGATCCCCTATAAGTCTACTTTCATTGAGCTTTGGAATCAAGTTAATATGATTTCTGTAGACAAAGTTATGCTCGTATCTTTAAGGTACTATCACTCTGTCCACCGAAGTTTCTACCCGAATTTGTAAATTATGTATTAAATTCAATATGTCATGGAATTATTTGTTAATATAGGGTGTTATAGATATTGATGTTAGGTTTCATTGAAAATTGGAATCACTAGAAAATAATATGTGTAGCAAAAGGTATAAATATTTTACCGAGCCTTACTCAGTTTGTCAGAATGGAGCTTAGGGCAGATTATGCTAGTATTGATTAATTTTATTGTGCTCAGTACAAATAGAGAGAAATTCAAGTAATTTTATGACTTGCACCCTAGGATGTCTACAATTTGGAAAAATTAAAATTACTAGAACATGGAATGTTTATTATTTTATATAAATCATAAAAGTAAGGTTACTCAATCTGTCAAGACATAGAAACAACATAAAAGTTAGGCTGAATGTTGATTTTCATGAGAGCAAACCATAATGAAATAGGAAATGAAACTTTTTTACAGATGAATTCATATGTAATATGAAACTAAAGAAAATTTGAATGATGTCATTTGGTCGTGTATATAAGAAGATATGGATTTTTCTTTACTATGTGTGCAATCCGTCATATTATTAGGTCAATCCTTATGCTAAATAGTTACTTAAGTTATAAGAGTAAATACTTAAGATTCATATACCCTTTGCAATTAATGATGTTTCATGTGTTATAGGCTTGTGCTCATATCATAGTAGTAATGTGTTCCTTACTATTATTGTTATAGGAGTGGAAGAGTAAAGTAGTGAAAGGGAAAGGAAAACATTTTGTTAGCCCTTATAGGTAAGTTAATTTCTCCTACTCTATGTTTTCATCTCTTTTTAAATTCGGTGTGACATCGACTATTATATGTATTGAATATGTTTTGGCTATGTTATAAATTGATTTCGAGAAATGATATTATGAAAAGTATATCTCAATGATTGTAAGATTGCACATTTGAAAAGCATATGAGATATGATATGAATGGATTACGAGAAGTGTAATCTTGTTCGGTTTGAAATAGTATTTGATATGATTCATCCTTTGATATTCGAAAAATGTTTGTTATGTGATGAATCATGCATCTGCATTGCATTATATGATGGTTGGAACTAAGTGTTACATCGCTGATCACGATGGGAGCCACCTCTAGAGTCCAATCCATCATTCTGTTCCCCAATAATGGGATGAGATAGGCTGGAGCTAAGTGTCATGCAGAGCTAAGTGCTACATCATGAGTAGTCGCGATGGGGGCCACCTCTAGAATCCGTAGGGGCCACCTCTAGAGTCTACCTATCGCTATATGATTTGTTCCTCGAAAGGGATGAGGTAGAATGGAGCTAAGTGCTACATCGCTGATCACGATGGGAGCCACCTCTAGAGTCCACCTACCGACCACTGACCAGTTGGTGATTCATGCATACATATGAGAGTGTTGCATTGCATACACATGTTTGATATGTTTAAGTGACAATGAATGTAAATTGAGTGTAATGATTATGATTGGGATGTTACATATGTATGTAGTAAATGTATGAAGATATAGACCCTGATATTATGATTATTGCATGCTTTTCTATGTCCCTCCAAATTAATTAGTTGGTAACACACAGGCTATGAGTTATCAACTTACTGAGCTATTTTATCTCATTCTGTTATTTCTAATATTTTTCAGATAATTGTTGGGAATCATGCGAGATGATATTATTTGAAGGGTTCGTGGTAAGATGGAAAGATTTGAGTCCTTCGTATCCTTCTATTAGGATGTCGAAGGGTTTAGTTATGTACAATTCATATGTATTATTTTGTAAGAAGGCAAAAGCATTTTGTGAAATGTAAAACTTAAGGATTATTGGTTTGCTCTGAAGGATCATCATAAATTGTGTAGTTTATTTTATGATATCTCCATTCTTATGTATGTTAAAAAGAAAATTTTACATCACGTTTCCGCGATCTCTCTCAATTTTATTTGATCGTCCGTAATGAATCGCGAACTCAGGATTAAATTGTGGTTTAAATCTGGGTCGTGACAAGTTGGGTGTCACAAAAGATAACGATGGATTTCGTTATAGGGCTTCCAAGAACCTAGTAAGGCCATGATGCAATATGGGTAGTGGTGGACCGATTTAGCAAGGCGGCCCACTTCATTCCCATCAAATGGAAGTAATCCGTCGAAAGTCTGATGGACATTTATATTAAGGAGGTTATTCGACTACATGGAGTGTCAGTCTCCATTGTGTCGGATAAATATTGATTTACAGCCCAAATTTGACGGTCATCCTTTGGAGAACCTATGGCTGTCATGTGATTGGCCATGGTCCCTGTCATCACAAATTATTATTTAGCACTATTTTTTAATGACGGTTTGTCATGGCTTGATCCTCCAGTTTCTACATTGAGTTTTTCATAATTGACCGAGCGCTCCCTATCGTATTGGATAACCTCAGTCTGTTGAATCGAATGGAAATTATTTTTTATATTGATATTGAATTGTAATTGTTAAATTGGATAGTGCAATAGTGATCAAGCATAATTGATTATTAATAATTGTTAATTGATATTGATTTGTTTTTTGACCTCTTTCCCCATTCTCCTTATTGTTCTATGGCTTTATTGATTTATTGAGCTCTTACTCTATTGATCCATTCAGTGCTCTATTGCTTATTTGTTTTATTGAGCCCACGGTTGATTATTGATTTTTGTTATGATTTTTATACTCATGGATTTTTTCCTACATCTGGATTCATGCAGGTGAGACGATGTAGGTGGTCAGGCTTAGTGACATAGATGTTGCACGTGGTGTAGGATTGTGTCCTATTAGATTTATTTATTAGTCATTAGTTTTCCGCATTTTTAGTATTACAGAGTCATGGATGTTCCAGCTCATTTGATATTATGGATTATTAGATGTTTTTATTATTGATTCCGCACTTTATAGACTTTATTTTAGAATATTAGTTTCATCGAAAATTGTGTAGCATGTCTGAGACGACTCTAAGCACGTGAAAGTCACGTGAGCCTCGGGGCGATAAGTGCTACACAATTAATTTTCCATTACTTTCAACCAATAATCTTAAAAACAAAGATTATTGGCTTAGATATTAAACTTTAATTGACATGTTCTTACCGAATTATTTATTATTTGTAGTGGAAGAATTTATATCTTATTCAAGAAAAAATGTTATTTGATATGATCAAGGTATATGCATTAATCAGACATCATTAGTTGGCTTAAATTTATGTTTATGCATAAGTATGAAACAATATTTTGATGGGTTTAATGGACATCCTTCCTATATTAAAATGGAGGAGCCTCCTCCCCCCATGCGTGACTATCCATTGCAAATAGTCGCGTCAATAAGGCGTGGTTCATCTGGGTTTGGCAGGGTTTAACAAAAAAATCAGTACAATTCGCCAACTTCTCTTCCCAAACGAGTGAATCCTATGTTTGACGTGCACAGATCTAGCGGGCCGACTTCCTTCCTCGCCTGTTGCTGATGTGGTTGTCGTTTCTCAATCAACGTCGACAATGGATCTTGGCCATCACCATTTGTCACTGCCATTGCCGCAGCTCGTATCGGCTGACCTCCTTCTTCATCCGCTGCTGCTACGACTGCCGCTTCTCGATCAACGTTGACGACCAATCTTGTCGTGCACAAATCTTGCCACTATTGTAATAACCATAAAAAAATAAAATAAAAATATAATCAAAACATGAAGGACTCGGACAGTTGGGAGAGATTTATCCATATTTCCCCATTGAAACAAGAATATAAGAGATTAGATGGCTTCCACAAAATTAGGGGATTAAATTTGATTAAATTAAATCAGATTAGATTTAACCAGGAGAGGAGACTTTTAATAGATAAAACAAACATTGCATTAGCCCCCTCTCCCCTCTCCCCTCAAAACTCATGAACTCTTTCCTCTCAGTTTTGTTGGAGCGCTGGGCAACATCCAGGAGGCAAGTTGACAGGACCAAACAATTCCTTTCTTCTCTCTCTCTCACGCATGCCTCTCGGTGTTGCAATCCATAGCGAAGTTGCTGATTGTTCTTAACTGGATTTCAGGAGGCCAACACCAAGGAGAGAGAGAGCAGGCCCAGGAAGAACATGGAGGACACCACCGATAGGATTTTCAACGATCCAGAGCAAGGATCAAATGCGAAATAGAGGTGGGTGAATTAAAGTCACCTCGCATGAATTGAATAGATCGAATATATCTCTATGCTATGATCATGTTAAGGATATGAAGCTTCTTCACGAAACCCTATTTTGATCTGTTTGATTTTGTATTGGTAGAATTGTTTATTTATAGGATTTGATTTTGGTTTAATTTGAATTGCTTTTTTGATTGCTGGGATGTAGGATTTAATCTAGGATGATACTCTATGATTTGCTATGATCTTCATGTCAAAGTCCGGCTGGAATTCTGTCTCGAATCGGCTAGAAACCCCATCCCCCACATCACGGCCGTGCCACTCCACTGGCACGCCCTGCCGCCATCATCACGGTCGTGCCACACTGTGGGCACGCCCGCGCCATCTCTCAACGCAATCTAAGTAAAAGGTCGGTCGGCATTGGTCGATCGAGCTCCCAAGCCGACACGGTTGTGCCACCCCTCCGGCACGCGCGTGCCTCAACCAAAATCTCTGCCCATAGAGCCGGTCGACTAACCCTTCTAAACTAGTCGACCGCCCTCACACTTCATAACGGTCGTGTCCTCTTATGACACACCCGTGCCATCCCCATGCGTACTCTCTGACCGTGCCATTCACATCGGCACGGCCGTGCCACTATGATGTCACGGCCTTGTCGAGCCACAAAACAGCCCTTCATTTCATTCATACATTAATCTCGACCTTGATTTGAATGTTGTTGGTTTTGTTTATGATTAAACATGATTATAATTGATTTTTAATGCTATGTCCTAATCGAGATCCATATCTGATTAAGACATGAATTCCTTTACTAATTTACTTTCCTACTGATCTTATTGCCTCCAATTGTATGATGAACAAAGACTAGCAAGTTCCAAAGTGGTTAATAATTTAAGATGGAAGATGAATAATGGATTTCTAGTCCAAGTCAAGTGCCTCAAGATAAGGGTCACTCCCTTGGTCATGGTTTAATCACCCATTGACCCACATAGGGTTGTATCGTTTGCTCGGCATATCCCAAGAAATAAAGGCACCTAAATTCATCCTAAGTATGAATCAAGATTAAGAAGTATCGATAAGAAAATGAATCATGAACGTCAAGTCAAATCATTGTTATTATTTGTCATGATTATCAAGCAAGTTACTGATTTAAATTGCCTCTTTTATTGATTCATGATATCTATCTACCTGTCTATTATGATTAATGATGCTCACATGCTCCACTTCTCGCTTAAGATAAGTACTCTTATCTACTTCTGATTTTAAGCTATTCAAGTTATGCATTGTGTCCTTTATTGGTTCTCCACTAGGCTGTAAAGCTTACGAGAGAATCTACTCCCCTGTGTTTGAAAGTACATGAATCACAGGACTTATTTAGTTTTATTTTCCTTTCGCATTTATGAATTTATGATGTATAACTATATGACATCCCTTACAGATGATTTAGCCATTTTTCTATCCTTCCACAAATAATATCATCCATTTCTTTATTTTCTTTATCTTTATTCTTTCTTCCGCTGACGTGTCTCGATTCTTGACTGAGACTTAGTAAATAAGATGATTAAGCATAGTATTCATAGCGTTCCCAAATTAGTTTTCGTCATGTAGCAGGGGTCGATTTGGGGGCGTTACAATTATCACTGCCTCTGCCCACTACTGCTGCCCACTTCCGCTGCATGCTGCCGTGCTAATCGACGTCGACTTCTTGCCGGCCGCTGCTCGATTGACGTCGATGACATGTACAGATCTTGCCACTGCTCGCTGCTTGCCCATTGTCGCTCAGACCATGCCGTAGCGCGCAGGTTGGTTATCAGGGATGAGGAGAAAGTATATTTTTTAAAAAAGTATTTTAGTCTTATTAAATATTAGTAGTGTTACTCAAAATAAATATTTATTATAAATTGTTAAGAATCTAAACTAAGTACTACGTAAAAATAGTTATATACATTTTTTATAATATGTTATCAAGTCAAACTTTCAAGAATCTGCATGGATCGTATGCCTAAAAACAAGGCAAAAGCATAATGGTTAAACTAGAGAATATAATTGAATTACACAACACAAGTTGTAATCTCATATATAAAAAACTAAAAAAGATTTTAATTTAATACAATAATAAAAAACATGTAGTATACCAAGCTATTATATTCGATAATCCAATAATAAATAATGTGTAATAAAAAACTAAAAAATATTTTCATTTAATACATGTTAGTTTCATGTCTTCTATTTCTCACAAATTCTTATTTCTTCAAAAGAAAAAAAATCTATTGTATCACTTAAATCTTTCATATTATTTTCTCGGTTAAATTTTCAATCAACACCTTGATTATTGTAAAATGATAAAAGTAATTAATTAACAAAATAGTAATCATATTTTTCCATAAAAGGACTAGTAACTATTTTAAATAAGTATTATCATGTAAAAATAGAACTTTAATGTTAGGAATAGGTTAATAATAATAAATAATATCAGCCAGTGAAGTGGTGAGTAATGATAATTCATAACTGTTCCCGTTTGGCAAAATCTATATTTTATACTATTAAAAGCACATTAAAGTAATTTGTTTACAGAACTTAGTGGTTCCTTAGCAACTTCCTTTGCATATGACCTATAAATACTCTCAAACAGGTGTCTTGGGAGACTTTGAATAATGCATGGAGGAGAGAGTGAAATTCATGCATGAGTTAAACTAATCAGAAAGGTTGTCCCGCATTGCATACTTAGCAATGGAATATTTCAATAAAAATTTTCTATGTTCACAAAAACTCAAATTCGAAATTTTAAACGCTCGCTTCAAGCCTGATTGGTAGGATGGCTTTTCATGCACTCCAAAGCAGTGTTGTAAAACCCGGTCCGGACCGGCCAGTTGAATCGGTCCGACGTGATCTGGGTCTTTAAACGGTTATGACTCGATATTGAACCGATGAGGTATTTAACCCAGATTGACCCGGTCAAAGTCGGATTCAACAGCTGAACCGGCAGGTTGTTGGGCCGGCTTAACATTTTTTTCTAAAAACATTAATACATATTAGTTTCATGTCTTCTATTTCTCACAAATTCTTATTTCTTCAAAAGAAAAAAATCTATTGTATCACTTAAATGTTTCATATTATTTTCTCGGTTAAATTTTCAATCAACACCTTGATTATTGTAAAAAGATAAAAGTAATTAATTAACAAAATAGTAAGCATATTTTTCCATAAAAAGATTAGGGACTATTTTAAATAAGTATTATCATGTAAAAATAGCTAACTTTAATGTTAGGAATAGGTTAATAATAATAAATAATATCAGCTAGTGAATTGGTGAGTAATGATAATTCATTACCGTTCCCGTTTGGCAAAATCTATATTTTATACTATTAAAAGAACATTAAAGCAATATGTTTACAGAACTTAGTTGTTCCTTAGCAACTTCCTTCTTGCATATAAGACCTATAATTACTCTCAAACAAGTGTCTTGGGAGTTTTTGAATAATGCATGGAGGAGAGAGCGAAGCCAACGACTCAATTCACGCATCGAGTTAAACTAATCAGAAAGGTTATCCCGCATTGTATACTTAGTAATGGAATACTCTAATAAAAAAATTTTATTTTCACAAAAACTCGAATTCGAAATTGTAAACGCTCAATTCAAGCCTTGTTGGTAGGATGCCTTTTCATGCACTCAAAAGCAGTGTTGTAAAACTCGGCCCGGACCGGCCAATTGAATCTGTCCGACCGTGATTCGGGTGTTTAAACAGTTATGGCTTAATATTTTACCGATGAGGCATTTAACCCAGATTGGCCCGGTCAAAGGCGGGTTCAGTTGAACCGATGGGTTGTTGGGCCGGCTTAAATTTTTTTTTCTAAAATCATTTGATTAGAGATGGAGGGGTGGTTCGGACCCACAACCTCTATCTTTATTATGTGTATACCTACGAGTTGACCATTATATGTAATGTGAAATTGTTTCCTACTAAAATTTTATTCATCTTGTATTATCAAAGTAATATATTTTTTACTATATTTCAATGTTGAAAAAAATAAACGTCCTCTAATAAAAATAAAATGCTGGCCATATAGTCTCTGATGCTCAATTTTGATCTTATCCATTGTGATCCATTGTGATCTTATCCCACTTCCATTGTGGGATTTCCAAAGGCTTCAACTTGCCATATAGTCTCTGATGCTCAATTTTGACTTGCTGGCACACTAGGCATCGGGATACATATTCCACTATCTCTCTTTTCATGTCCGGCCACCAGTAGCTGCGCTGGACATCCTTATACATCTTGGTGCTACCGGGGTGGATAGCGAACTCCGACTTGTGACACTCATCCAGTACCTCTCGTCGGACATCGGCGTCAGTGGGAATCCACAACCTGTCTCGATATCTAATCCCTCCATCTGTAGAGATCTGAAAATCCGCTGGTTCATTTTGGCACTTCTTCAGAACTTTCTGATATTCAGGATCTACCTTTTGAGCTGCTATGATCCTGTCAATTAAGCTATGCTTCATTTGATGCATCATCCATAAAGCTCCGTTTGTTCCCAGCTTAGGGCACCATTGCTCAATTTCTTCCAGCATCTCGTACTCGCGTAGTCTCATATAAGCTAGCGAGCCTTTCCACTTCCTACTTAATGCATCGACGACTGAATTTGCTTTACCCGGATGGTAATTGATAGCAAATTCATAATCTTTGAGGAGCTCAAGCCATCGTCGTTGCCTCATGTTAAGATCCCTCTGATCGAAGATGTACTTGAGACTCTTGTGGTCAGTGAAGATCTCGAACATCTCTCCATACAAGTAGTGCCTCCAGATCATCAGAGCAAAGACCACAGCCGCCAATTCTAGATCATGTGTGGGGTAATTCACCTCATGCTTCTTCAGCTGCCGAGAAGCATGGGCTACCACTTTGCCGTGTTGTATCAGCACACAGCCCAATCCTGTCCCACACGCATCACTGTAGATCACGAAGCCTCCACTGCCTGTCGGTATGGTGAGAATTGGTGCCGAAGTCAGACGGTCCTTCAGAGTCTAAAAACTCTGCTCACACTTGTCTGTCCATATAAAGTTTTCTACCTTCTTTGTGAGATTTGTGAGGGGTGCAGCAATCTTGGAAAAGTTCCTGATAAACCTTCTGTAATACCCCGCTAAACCAAGGAAGCTGCGAATCTCAGAAGCATTCTTCGGTCTTGTCCAATTCGTCACCGCCTCCACTTTCGCTAGGTCTACTGCAATGCCCTTCTTGGAGATGATGTGTCCCAAGAACATGATCTCTTTCAGCCAGAATTCACACTTTGAAAACTTGCCATAAAGCTTATAATGTCTCAGGGTCTCCAATACTATCCTGAGATGCTCTCGGTGTTGCTTAGGACCGGAAGAATAGATCAAAATGTCATCCACGAACACGATGACAAACTGGTCTAAATATGGTCGGAAGACCCTGTTCATTAAGTCCATGAACGTGGCAGGAGCGTTCATCAGTCCAAATGGCATGACAAGAACTCGTAGTGACCATATCTTGACCGAAAAGCAGTTTTCGTTATGTCCTCTTCGGCTACTCTCAGCTGGTGGTAGCCACTACGCAGGTCTATCTTAGAGAACACCGATGCTTTTGACAGCTGATAAAAAAAGTCATCTATCCGAGGCAGGGGGTACTTATTCTTCACTGTCACTTTATTAAGCATCTTATAGTTCATGCAGAGCCGCATGGAGCCGTCTTTTTCTTGACAAACAAGACCGGTGCGCCCCAGGGTGAGACGCTCGGTCTGATAAATCCCTTGTCCAGTAGCTCCTATATCTGCTTCTTCAGTTCCTGCATTTCAGCAGATGCCATGCGGTAGGGTGCTTTAGAGATGGGTGCAGTCCTAGGGAGGAGCTCTATTTTAAAGTCGATTTCCCGTTTCAGTGGTAATCCGGATGTGTCCTCAGGAAACACATCTGGGAACTCCCGCACCACATCTATCTGTTGGAGCTCAGTGACAGGTGCATCCGTCTTGACCACACTAGCCAAGTACCCACAGCATCCTTTCTGCAATAACTTCTGTGCCTTGATCGCTGAGACAATGACCTTATTCTTTGTTGATGGAGTGCCTCTGATCACTGCCTTAGGCTTGCCTTGCATCCCTATAATGATCTTCTTCTGTTTGCATTGCAAGGCTGCATCGTGATATGAAAGCCAGTCCATCCCCAAAATAACGTCGTAATCCACCATAGGGATGACTATGAGGTCTGCAGAAAATTTTTTCTTGTCTACATTGATAGGTACATTCGGGATGTACCTGGCAGCATGGAGAGTACCCATAGGTGTACTCACACGCATAGCATGGGGCATCTGCTTAAGAGGTAAACCAAGGGTTTGGGCACTCGACTCCGAAATAAACGAGTGTGTAGCCCCAGAATCAAATAAAATAGTAGCACAAAGTTGGCGATCGGGAGGGTACCTCTAATGACATCATTGTTATTTTGGGCTGCATCAGCTTCCAGGTTGTGCACATGACCTTGCACAACAGGATTTGCACCTCCTGCTGCCCGGTTGTCTCGGCCTCCTCTGGCAGCCTGTGGGCAATTTCGGATGAAATGTCCGAACTGTCCACACTGAATGCATGCGCCGCTCAGTCTACGGCACTCTCCATCATGACGACGGCCACAGTGAGGACATAAAGGCTTATGTGGCACTTGTGGCTGGCGTAGTGGCGGTGGCAGTTGTCTCAGTGGCTGTGCTTGCATTGGCGCATGGCGTGGTTGGGCTTGAGCCTGTCTTGGAGCTTCTCTCTGCTGGTATGTCCTGTAATGACGATTGCGGCGGTCGTTCCTCCTAAATGGCTGTTGATCATCCGTTCGAGGCCTGGGCTGCTCTATTGCTTTGGCTGGAGCTTTGGCCTTGCGTTCAGCTTGATCCTTTTCCATACGTGTGGCCAACCTCACAGCCTTCTCTAGATCTTCACAATCCCCAGACAAGACTTCAGTCTTCAGTGCCTGCTGCAGTCCATTAATAAACTTGTTAGCCCGAAGCGCCCCTCAAATGGCATTGGGCAATACTGCTCCAGCTAGATGAACTGGGTGTGGTAATCTTCCACAGACATAGTCCCCTACTGCAGTTGCAGGAACTCCTCTTGCTTATTGATGCAGTCATGCTCAGGAGTGTAGCGAGTTATAAAAGCATTCTTGAATTCATTCCAAGCTATATCCTCTTCCTCCAATTCTCTGAACCTGGTGGCTCTTGTAGTTTTCCACCAGCCCATAGCAGTACCAGTCAGCATATAAGTGGCATACAAGACCTTGCGTCCATCAGCGCACCTCATCAGTTTGAAGATGCGGTCCATGGTCTCTATCCACTCTTCAGCCTTGAAAAATTCAGCCTTCCCATCATACTGAGGCGGATGAAGTTTCAGGAAAGCTTGGATGAAGTTTCAGGAAAGTTTCAGTCTAGACGCCGGCGGACTATCCCCAGCCTGACTGCCCTCAGGTGGAGCAAACTCATCAACGTGCTCCTCTAATGCTGCTCTGGCTGCGCGGCCTCTACCTCGTCCGCAGCCTGGCGCACAGCCTCGGCCACGGCCACGTCCGCGACCCGGCTGGGCCTCCATCTCAGGGAGTGGGCCTTCTGATGCCTCATACAGATTTCGATCAGCTCTGGCCATCTGCTCTTGAATCCGCTCTGATCGTCATGACATGCTTATCCTCTAATCATGAAATAAAGTCATACATCAATAAACAATAACTTAGCAGAAACAATACTTGACTTACAGTGCTTTTCGGTGGAGGGTGTGGCAACTGCGCAGCGATAGCACATGAACCAATACCATACTATACGATACACTAGGACGTCAAGAAAGTCCTGATTTTAGGTTCTGATACCATAAATGTAACGCCCCCAAATCGACCCCCGCCACGTGGCGAAGACCAACCTGAAGGCGCTACAACATGTTATACTTGACCGTAACTTTGACCACATCTCAGTCAAAAACCGAGACACGTCAGCGAAAAAAATAATAAAATAAAGGAAGATAATATAAATATGCGGAAGTCTAAAAAGTGGCTATATCATTGCTAAGAAAATAAAATAGGTTTTACATCATGATTCTAAAATGCGGAAGGTAAATAAAACGAATAAACACTCTAAGAAATCCTATGGTTCATGTGTTGTCCTATCGCTAGAGCTTCATCGCCACATGCCTACTCCACCACGTCACTGACTTGGTCCTGTAAAAATCAGACACAGGGGAAGAGGTCCTCCCGTAAGCTTTATAGTCTAGTGGGAAATCACATGATATACAATGCATGACATGAATATAATAATCAACGGTAAATAATCATGCTTGACTTGAACGTGAAAGATAATATGTCAGTATCATGGATCATAATATGGATAAGATCAGAGGATATCATGAATCAGGAGAGTAACATGATGATTAATAAACATGAACTTATAGTATACTTGAAAATCATGACAGTAGCTTGACTTGACTTTACTTGAACATGCTTCTTGATCTTGGTTATTAATTAACAATCAGGGTGACTTTGAGTGCCTTTAGTTCTTGGGGTATGCCCAGCAAACGATACGATCTTGTACGGGTCAATGGGTGATCAAACCATGACCAAGGAAGCGACCCTTATCTTGATGCACTTGGCTTGGACTGGCAACCTAGCTTAATCTTTCATCTGAACTTATTAATCATTTTTAATAACTTGTGGCTCTTTGTTCTTGATTTCATGGATACGATAAGATCAATGCAAAATAAATCAATAAGGGAGTAAATCATGTAAATCAGTGAGGGATCTCTGTGGGGTCAGACAATATGATCAATCATATATATATAAATAATATCTGGATAAAAAGGAAAATAATTAATAAGTATAATGAAAGGTTTTCTGAGAAATCGGTCGACCGGTAGGTCAAGTCGGGTTTAATTGGTTCGGTCGATCCGTTCGGTTGAACGGTCGACCAGTGGGAAAGGATCGGTCGACCGGTGATAGGAATCGGTCGATCGGTTGACATGTGCAGAAAGCGTCTGTACGCAAGTTATCGGTCGACCGGTTGCCGCGATGCATACGGGCCGGTCGATCGGTCGGCGTCCAGAAAACTTGCAGAACCCTCGAATTTCGTAAATTCTTCGGTGCAATCTCCATCTAACCTAATTTCTATCACTAGCAAATCAATCACATAACAACAGATCTACAAACAATGAATTATGCATGCAAATAATCAATCAATCAATGAATTCAAAAAAATCAAGTAAGGCAAAACAAGGAACATGAACAATCTTTTCCTCTTCTTCTTTACTTGTACGATTAGGGCATGATTTAATGTTACTCAGGGGTCATGCAAGGTGATTTCAATTCATCCACCTTGGTTTGCGATCAATCCATCTTTTCTTTCGTCGAAAAATTGATCCCGGCCCCCCCTTTGTTTCCTACATTTTCTACCCCTGTTCTTGCTCTTTTCTTTTGCCGCCTGCAACCCAAATGGTGCAGAGGGCTACGTAAGGAAAAGCGAAAGGATCTGATAGAGAGAAAGAGAAGACCCTGCCTACCCTTGCACCAAGAACAACAATCAGATTGCTCCTGTTTCTGCTCATGCACGAAGAAGAACGAGAGGGAGACAAAACAGGGAGAGGGTCGTGATTTTTGCCAAGGAAGAAAGAGGTTTAACTAATTTGTCTCATCTTATATATCCTCTCTCTCTCCCAAACAATATGATGAGATCAGATTTAAACTTTTCCTTTACCAACTTTGAGTGGCATTGGGTCTTTTATTTCTTTCTATCGGCCGTGCGGTTAAAATTTTGGTTCTTTTTCTTTTTTTTTATCTTTTTGTTGGTTGTTACAGATTTAGTAAGTCCACTTTAAGAAAATTTACCAAGCGTGCATGAACTCCTTAGCGTCCTTTATTTCTTTATTATTTTGTACTAGGAAGAACTCTTTTAACTTGTCTTTCAACATTGTTATTTCTATTAATAAATTTCTTCTGTAAATTATTTCCTTATCACAGAATCCTTTTTAATTAATTGTTTTAACTTTTAAGACATTGTCATAACTCTTTATTCTTTTTTCTTATAATAAATAATCTTTTATTTGTCTTTAAACATTTCAAGATAATTTTATTTCTTAAAATATTATTAGTCCACAACAAGGAGAATATCTTTTTAATTTTTTTTACTGTAGATTTGTGCCATGCTCTTATACGATTTATAATACATAAAATATTAAATATCATTTTCCACGTTCCAATCTAATGCAATTTACATTCATATATTATCACCACGTGTTTATTGCATTTAATTTTAATATCACATAAAAATATTAATTTACATAATTTCTTAATTAGATAAAATAAAAAATAAAATATATATCACCATAAATTAATTTATTAGATTAAAGAGGCACATCAAACTAAATTAATATAGAACTATTTCGGAGAGGTTAAAAAACCAAATTATGTATCTAAATTTGAAACTGAAAAATATTTTATGTATAATAAAATTTGTATCCTTTATAACAATAAAATATTTTTAAAAACTACATATTTATTATTCAGATAAATATATTAAAGAGGGTTGAATAAGATAATCAATTCAATTTATCAATCAAGCAATCATTATATTTTATGAAATTTATTATATCGTAGCAACAAAAATAACAATAAATTCATCAACATAAAACAATTTCTACAACTAAATATTTTATTTATGACACAAAAATTCATACCAACAAATCGTATTGTTAATTTTAAAATAGCATGATTAATTAAGAACTACGAAAAAGGATAAAGACCAACAAGATTTATTCATAGGAAGCATTATATTGTTTTCAATTTTTCAAATTCAAACCTTCTTTTTATTCTAAATCTTATGCTATGTATTTTATAGTTCACTTGTGATAGGTAATGGATAATCTGCTTTGTTCAGACAATCCACATTGCTTATGAAGTGACAATGCAAATTTCCTATGGGAGGGTAAGCAATCCACATCATCACATAGGTTGCAATCTTTTAAATTTTACTTTCTACATTTGTCCTTTACAATTTTATTTAAATAAATTCTAAAACACATTAAATAAGTTATGATAATAATTAAATAAAGTATAAAATTAATCAAATAAATACTATAATTATTATGACTATATTATTATCATATTTTAAAAATATATTAATTATTTTATAAATTTAAATTTTATATGTGAGAACATATATTTGTGATTTAAGTTTATGAGGTTAAAAATAATTTATATATCTAAATATAATTCTTTTGATTAGGGGGATATTTGTAAAAAGTGTATATTAACTCATAAATATGTATTTTCTTATAAATAACTAATATGGATTGATAGATAGATTACTTATGCATACTAAACAAAGTAATGTACATTGCTGACAATTTAATAAGTGATAATCTTTCCAATCTACATTGCTAGATAATGTTGAATGGCAATGCAGTAAACACACCCTTAATGAGTTTCTTGATCCATGATATGCCACCATTATGAATTAATCAATGTAAAAAGAAATAATATCGCAATTTTATATATAATAATTGAATAAAATAAGAAAAAAATCTTTATTTAGATACGTGATCCAAAGAATAATAATTTTATGTAATTATTTTTTATAAAATTATTTATACTTTAATTTTTAAGTTGGGTATAAATTTTTAAGAATAAAATAGAATCAAATTTTTAAAAGAACATGGAATTTTAATAGATTAATGCCAAAACGATACAAATTCGTGGTATTATGTATAGTTCAAAATTATAAACTATTAATATCCTTTTATACTTTATAATTGTTTATTATTGTTCTTTCAATTCATAGAAATATTGAAACAAAATCTATTATGTTTCATAACAAAACAAAATTTTTTTGATCATGTTACTTTTCTATATCTAGCATGCATTGCACAAGGAAAATGTTTGAAATATAGTTTTAATCTGTTTTATATTAAAAGGTCCTATGTGTTTATTTGTTCAAAATTTGAATTTGTCATTATTACTATTATTTTCTTAAACCAATAAATAGGCATGTTAAACTAATAAATATTAATAATGTACTTTATGTATTTTGAAAATAATGTCTTTGTCTTAAAATGACTTCCGTCGCATATTTGAATTAGCTTAACAATGAGAATGGGCTCTTAAAGATAAATATTCTAAGAGGGCATGTAGGAGTGAAAGTAATTCGGTCGAGTTAGATTTTCGATGAAAAATTTTATCCCTTAGCTTTTGGATTGATTTTTAAATTAAAAAAAACAACTAGAATTGTTTTAGAAAAAATAAAAACCACTCTCTGATGAGTCTATTTTTTGGGATTTTTTGGAACTCTAATTTTATATAGTTATATTGTAAAATATATATAATATATTGGGATTAATATAAAAGTGTTAAATTTTATATTAAATATAAAATATAATCTTAATACTTTAAAATCGTAAAATTAAGTTCGATAATGTGATAAAAAGTATGAAATTTATATAAAAAATATTATATTTATAATAAAGAATGGATAACTTATGAATTAATTATATAAATAAAAAATAAGCTCTTACGATTTTTTTCTAATGGAACCCTATTTTCACGCATGAGTTTTGGTTTATTAAAAAACACCCTAAATCAATTTGGATCTCTAATTTCAGTTTTTTCAATTCGATTTTTTCGAATTTGGTAGATTTTTTGGATCGAGGTTTTTTTACACCCGTAAGAGGAGTTTGATCGAAAAAATGGTATGATAGATTAAAGATTATCATTGTATAATATATTTTTGAAATTTTGTAGATATAAATTGACTTGTTCTATGTGCTAGTTTTGAATGAAATAGTCTCGCCAGACAAGGTTTGAATCCTACAATAAGGAATGCGTAGAAAGCACTCTGCCATACTTATTAAACTATAGTTTCTTTAACTCATAACTCGTTTTGTAGGAGATTTTTTATTTTTTATATTTCATATATGTTGAAAGTTAAATATAAAAGTTTAAGTAAATATAGGCAATATACTCATCTTTTTTAGTTGATATTATTAGTTAAATTTGAGCAAATATGAATCTATCAGTATGATTGAATATATGAAAATTAGATAAAGATGTTCACTATGATTTATTATTTTTAATTAAATTTTTTTAATCATATTATTGTACTTTAATATACTCATTTTTATTTTTAATTAAAAATTTTTAATCGTATTATTATAATATTTTATGATCAATCGTCGTCCAAGTCAAACGATTCAACTAATTAGATTTGATGGGATACCAATCTGAATCTGCGTCCAGTTGGGGATTTTAACACATTGTCTTCTACCAAAAGCTTTTGTTTGGAAAGTGCGGTGAAAAAGTGCAGTAATTCATTATTTTCCTCTTTCACGCGCCAATGCCATAACCCTTTTTCGCTGGACGGCCACTTTTTTGTGTTCTTTTTTTATTTTTGTATTCTTTTTTTGGACTTGGACTTGGCCTCTTTTAGCAAGGAAAATATATAACAAATATAAAGTGATAACTTTATACAGGCAGGGGGAGAAGGAAATCATGATCGATTCGCATCATGTCGTGACATAAGTGCACTCAAAGCTACTCGACAACTCCACACTTGTGCTCGCACGCCCTTGGAATAACTCCACTTTTAATAGCTGAACAGCTTCTACCTTCTGCTCGCAAATCCATTCCAAATTGGCCCGGGACGCTTGGGAAAGTAAACCTCCATGGCCAAACTCCACCTCCTCTTCCTCTTCCTCTTCTCCCTCGCCATCACCCGCTCGCTGGCAGACGATCAGAAGGACCTCCTCCTCCAAAGCCAAGCGTCCGTACGCCGGCCGCTGAGAGAAAAGCTCAGCCACCTCAGGTTCTACTTTCACGACATCGTCAAGGGACCCAGCCCTACGGCCGTCCGGGTCGTCCCGCCGGCGCCGAACGCGACCATTTTCGGCATGGTCGTGATGGTTGACGACCCCTTGACGCTGGGGCCGGAGCTGTCCTCGAAGCTCGTGGGCAGGGCGCAGGGGCTCTACTCCGGTGCGTCCACGACGACGGATCCTAAGGATATCGCCCTTCTCATGGCCATGAACTTTGTGTTCATGGACGGGAAGTACAACGGGAGCACAGTCGCCATATTGGGCAGGAACGCGATATTCTCCGGCGTCAGGGAGATGCCGGTGGTCGGCGGCAGCGGCATCTTCCGGCTGGCTCGCGGGTATGCGCTGGCCCAGACGTACAGCTTCGACCTGACGACCGGGAACGCGGTGGTGGAGTATAATGTGTTTGTGACCCATTATTAATTAGCATGCATGCATGCATGCAGCATAAGTGATCCATGTATGGCTTTAACTAATTAAAATATATTGTCATGGTCATTAAAGTTTACGTAACATTCTGTCGAGAAATGCGTCTTGAGCTCGGAAGAGAAGAAAGAAGGAAAAGAAACACGAAGGAAGAAAAGGGAAAGAACTTAACTCCCGAAGAGACTTTTAATTCATAATGAAAAAGAAAGCAATTACAATTGATTCGATTCACCAATTAATCACAACGACCTATTTATACTAACATTGAAGCTTCTGATCTCTCCGAAAGCTATTCGCCCGACAACGCATGAACTCCAGAACATTACAGTTCAGAAAGAAGATGCAGTTAAATAAATTAACTTGCGTTTACATTTCGTGAGTCGAATGAAATAATTCAAAATTTTGGACCAAAGATATTTGGGTCATTTGACCAAAAGGCTTAGACCAACAACTCTATTAATTCTTAAAAAAATTAAGTCGTCAACTCTTCTTATCCTTTTTTCTTCTTCATTAAAAATTTGGAGTGGGGTGGAATATGGAGGAATGAAATTAGTTAAATCATATTTCGTTATATTTTTTATTTAAGTTAAGAGCGATGAGGTGGAATAGCTAAGCCTTTAACATCATATTTTTCTATTTTACCAAATTGATGAAATGAGAAATAATAAATAATTTTACACCAAACTAATTCTTCTTTTATTACCAAATGAAATCATTTATTTTGTTACCAAATTAAACCACCTCTTCTCTCCTCTCTCTCTCCCAATCTATCATTTTTTATGAATAAAATAGCTCAAAAAAATAAAAGAGAAAAATAAATTAATTGGTAAAGTAATTATTTATTGCTCATTATATATCAAATAAAATATAACTTTTTATTTACAATAAACATAAATATACTATTTAAAAGTAATTTAATACTAATATAATATATTCATTCGAGTTAGGATGTAAAATCCGGATTCGGTCCCGTTCCGACCCAATCAGATCTCAAGAAAATGAGACTTGTCTAGACCCAGTTGTCTATCTGGTCGGGAAAAATTCAGAAAATACTACCCGGGTGCGGACCAAAAGGTCATCCCGGCCTCAGTCTTAATTAATCATTATAAATACTTTAAATATATAATAAAGGTTAAAAATGACTTTTATACAAATAAAACTTTCATTACCCCACCCCACATATTATATAATTTATTATTCAAACATGAACTTTATAATGACACACCACATTTCATCACCCCATCACTCATCACGCCGCCCCACCCCATCCCTCCATAGGTATTTGCCAAACAAGCCCTAAGGTTAGGCGTTTTAGAGCCATTTTTTTTATGATCGCTATGTTTTAAGATTAACAAAGAAAAACCAAGGTTTTTAGGAAAAGGACAAGAAGACCTAGATGCTTCTAGATGATGAAGAAGGAAGGATACAAGATTATTACAAAAAAATGATTTTAGATATAAATTCTAAAGGTATGTAAAGAGGATCCAACTGCTTTCTCCTCTCTCAATTGTTTGATTGTATTGGATTGAGAGCATGAGGACAACTTGTTCTTAAAGAATTGTGATTGAGGGATGCATGATCGTTGGTTAGAGTTGAATGAAATTCATGCTTAGATCTACATGCTAGGGGCTAATGGATTATAATTATATTATTACATGGATTGGGGTAATGAAAACCTAGATTTATAAAAAGTAATGGATTGTATGATTTTTATATATTTTATGAATGCATGAATGCATAGGAATCATGATTTAATATTTTCGAATGTTGCATATGAATTCTCCAATATTTTTACATCAAAATCTATGAAAAATTTAGGCTGGACATCAAGTTCTAGACCACCAGAACGACCATGATCAAGAGGCTGAAAATCGATCAATCGTCTAAGGCACTGGCATGACCATGACATGTTCTGTCACAGCCGTGACATGCCAAGAATGGTTGTGACACTCTCAGTCGTGACCATGAGAGAGAAGTAAAACGGCTTAGCATTCAGTCACACCCGGGACACATATTGTCAGGGCCATGACATCGCCAAGCACGGCACTTGACAGAAAGGATAATCGTTCGGGCTTCAGGCACGACTGATACCAACCCATCACGACCGTGACCATATAAAAAATAAGTTTTATGATATATTTAAATTATTTTCATGATATCACTACTATGTATTGATGATTGATGATGATTAATTGTGTATGAACGGAGATATGCACAGCCGTAATTTAGGCTAAAAAAGGAAAATATTGATGTGAATGCTTGAAGTATTGATTTCCCTAATAAAGTATAAAGTTGAAGGAAATGCTTTTGTACTCATTAATGTTAAGAAGTAAATATCATTCACCTTAAGATGATTGAGACTTCTCAAAAAATAATGCCATCATCTGAAAAGGTGTTTGAGATTTCACAGTGCTCTATGAACTAATGTAAAGATGAAAGATGAAGTAGAAAAGTAAATGCCTTTCACCTCAAGGTGATTGAATCTTCTTTAAGACATAATGCCATCACCCAAAAGGTGTTTGAAATTTCCTAGTGCCTTATGAACAAATGTAATGATGATGTAAAGATGAAAGATGTGGTAAGAGGTAAATGCCTTTCACCTTATATGATTGAGACTTTTTGGGGATTAATGTCATCACCTAAAGGGTGTTTGAGGTTTCCCAGAAGTAAATACTTTTAACTTTATGGTGATTGAGACTTCTTCAGAAAATAATGCCATCACTCTAAAGGTGTTTGAGATTTTTGAGTGCCCGATTAACTTATGTAAGAATGTTAAACTGTATTGACTATGAGGCAAAGAAGAAGTATGTTATATGATGAATGTGATGAAAATAAGTAAAAAATGTAAGGATGAGAAGTAAATGCCTTTCACCTCAATTGAGACTTCTCAGGAAATAATATCATCACCGTAAAGGTGTTTGAAATTTTCCAATGTAAAGATGGAAGATATCGTATGTTAATGTATGCAGATTATAATGTGCCCCAATGATATCATAAGGTAATAAAAGAAAGAAATATGAATGGATGAATATCCAATGGGTTATAAAGTAATCGCGAGGAAATGTAAAGTAAAGAATGAAAAGAAAGAAAGACATAATAAGTAATGAATAAGGATTAAGGGGTTATAAAGAAACTCCTAGAATACACATCACAATGGAAATGAAATGCAATGATATGTTTATGTCATGTATGTTATGAATGATATGAATGTATGTTCTTATGGTATGGTACTTGAAGATGATTACTCTAAGGTGAGAAATGTATGCCAAAATGATTATGTTTTAGGAATGATATGTTAAGAATGAATGATAAGCATGATGTATTGTCATGTACGAATCATTATATAGTTTATGGCATGCATGTTGATATGTTATTATGATGATAAATGCATCACATGTAGAAGCATGTGATAGGTTATTCGCTCAAGAGGTAAGATTTGGAACCTCTTTCAACATGAGCTGTAACATTCCCTACCAGCGTGTGATATTATTCGCTCTGGGCCTCGGCCCGCACGGTTTTATCAAAACGCGTCACACCTAGTGAAGGACATGTTCCCATATATACCTAGCATCTCTCCCGTGACTTATGCATGTGCGACTAAGCCAAGGCATGCCTCATGCATCCTTACCCCTTAGGGAACTCAACGGCCTCGTCGAGTGATCGCATCCCACCATGCACAGAGGCTCACGCGGAGTGGCTCTGATACCATATGTAACATTCCCCACTAGCGTGTGATATTGTCCGCGTGAGCCTCTGTGCATGGTGGGGTGTGATCACTCAATGAGGGCGTTGAGTCCCCTAAGGGGGGAAGGATGCATGAGGCATGCCCTGGATTAGTCCCACATGCATAAGTCATGGGAGAGATGCTAGGTATATATGGGAACATGTCCTTCATCAGGTGTGACGCGTTAGCAACTTTCACTTTTATTTTCCCCTTCACTTTTGTTTTTTTGAAACATGCATGTAATAGATAATCCTAGATGTTGTAATTAAGTTTGTGAGAGATTTTTTGTAAGGTTGTATAAAACTTGATCCTGTGGGGTGTTATATGTGAGGTGGTTAGTGAAAAAAATGATAATGATAATATGTGAATGATATATCTTATAATTATTTATTTGACCTTGATGAATATATATGCATCTTTTGTATGTATTGGCAAATGACATAAGATAAATAAGGGAGGAGGTTTTGCTGGTTTTATTTTTAGAATTGCTAAACATAATTAAGGAAGGTAATAGTTGGAATTAGAACTTAGTCAGAGAGTGGGGTGTGACAGAGTTTGGTATCAGAGCTTAGGTTATAAAATTCTTTAGACAGTATGAATTAAGTTTAAGGTTAGGTGACATTATGTGAATTAGATTGATAGTGCATGCTTTTGATTGTTTTACTTATTTTATATTTTGAAGGGGTAAGGATATCACCACTTGAGTAATGTGGTGATGGTCAATTTGATATTATTGGCATTTTTAAATTTGCTCCGCCTAACTGTCGACCTATTAGGGGTTCATTTTCATCTCATGCATTATGCATTGGTACATGGTGTGGCATTTGATTGATCCTCCCTATGTGATGATGTGATTATAATGGGTCCATCAATAATGTTTCACGATGACAATATTACGAATCAAACTAGTAGTACTTGATATAAATGAATATAGAGTCAAAAGGGACTAAGTGGGAAATGATGACATATTTCATTTCTTTAAATATCTAAGACTATAATGTCTTACCCAAAGGTGATTGATTAGTTCATCAACATGCCACTTCACATTGTTTTAAGGATGAAGTTTACTTTGAGTTATCGGGAATATTAAGAGTTACATTTTTTGATAAATGTTAGAATTTTCTGCTCTTACATTATTTATATAATAATGATAGATAAGTTAATTACAAGAGGATGAGAAGTTTACTTTGCTTTTGTCATCGAGATAAATGAAAAAGGGGTCACGATTGGAAGATGTTCCAATCATATAGAAATCTGTAAAATATTTCTAGAAGATCTTCCTAAATTATGACCGAGGAGATAGATGGAATTCTTTATAGATCTAGTCCATAGAAGTATTCCTATTTCTAAGACTCCTTATTGTATAACACCTATAAGATTAAAAGAACTATACGAGCATTCCGATGAGGCTTGTGTTCAAATCAAAACTTTGACTTTCAGACTTATTCTTCAAGAAGAAAGATATGTTCTTTAGTTGGGCATCAATTATAGACGTCAGTGATTGTGAAAAATTGTTTATCAAGAATGAGTTCTTTGCTTGATGAACTACAAGTACCACTCGATTCTCAAAAATGACTTTAAGAGATGGATACCATTAGCTAAAGTTAAAAAAAATGGTATATCTCAACCTCTGTATACATGGAACTCGATATGATCATTGTGAATTTTTTCCATCAAACCACTCACAATCTTATGATCTCTCAATTCCGAAGGTCGTGCACATCATGAGAGATATTTAAACACTATTTCACAAAATTATTATGGGAAAATAAAACTAAGAACCAAATTATGCATGAGTTTTGGGTTGACCTCATAGGATTAGATCATGTCAATTCTAAGAAAAACAAATCATGTCCTCGGTGCATATGATCATATGATATATGAGTTTGATCAATTAATTATTATGTAGCCTTTCTTCCTAATATAGAAAGGACGTATGATGTGTTCTCTTGTACCCAATCTAACAAAATATGAATTAATCATTTACATATGACTGAATATGAATAAAGAAATACAAAAGATAAGAAAAGTCACATACTAAGATATTGTGTTATAAAAGTTTTGCAATGAGATATTGTATTTTGGAATAAACACATTTGAACCTTATGAAAATATGATAAAAGGATACTTAAAAGTCAGCATTCATAGTTTGTATTTAATATACATTGGGTTACCCATATGTATGAGAATTAGATAATAGTTATGTATTACATCATGGATATTCAAGGAAAAAAAAACTCTTTGAATTTGAACACTATAATTGTTCGATTTTCAAGTGATTATGGGTATTCTAAATTTGTGAATAACATACGTGTGAATTGACTTTGAAGCTTAATTCTACGAGATTGGAATTGATCCAAATAAAACATGTTGATAGAAAGATTAAAAAAAAGAATAAAGTATAGTTATGTTGTTTTGAATAGTCAAAATCAATTTGCAAAATGTGTTATAAATAACATAGGTGAAATATGAATATGATCATGAAAACTTTAAAATATATATGAATGATCCTTATTATGAAATTAGAAATTACTTGTGTTGGATGTGCAGATGGTAAGTACGAGTTTTGTTCTTCGGGTTTGATAACATCAAATCTTAACAAGATTATACGAGATATTAAAGGTTCTATAGGGACAATCAATAAAAGAATAGATGCTTGTAATCCTATGAAGAAATTATGAGATGTCTATATTAATAAGAAATGATAAATATTTTATAGAAATGGATAATAATACTAAACTACGCATAAAGGTTGGAGAACCAATCATCAAATCAGTTTAGTGTTGAAAATTGATACCTATTTGATGTGATTCAAATTGTATGATGATCATTACATTATCATCGTCTAATGTGAATTATTATCAGTGATCTTGAAATTACTATGAAACCATGAATTGCTGTATTGATATTAGAATTATTGTCAATTTTCAACTCATAATTATCAAACAACATTCATCGTTATACATTTTGAATCATTGACGATTCTTGATTAGTTGTTATCGATTGCGATTCTTCATATTTGGAAATTGATTTTTACTCATCATTATCTACCACATCTCATCTAGGGTGACTGATTAAATCACCATCGTCACTCCTTTATGAGTGATAAATGATTTGCCATTTCAGGCTTTAGTACATCCATTAATTTTGGAAGTTTAAATGAGTTGTGAGAAAGCTTCTCGAAAGATTATTGGAGTGATGCATCCTCTGGTCATCTATCGAGAACTTTAATTGGATGTTCATCAATCATGAAATGTTGGTTGGTTGTATAACGAATGAGCGATTAGAGGGGGACGCCTTTCTGATCCTCGATCGCGAACTCGAATTGACATTTCACCATTGTAAATCAATTAGAGAGGGAAAGTCTTATTCACAAAACTCATTGTTGCTCGCACTCTAACAGTTATTCTTACGAATGATAGTGATCGTATTTGACTTATAGGCACATAATAGTCGATGGTTATTCTGTCGTTCCCTTTATCCAATGTGTCATCTTCTTTTGCTTGTCATGATAGACTCATATAATTGTTGAAGTACTACCCATTGTTCTTGTTATTCATAAAGTTTGTCCAATATATGGAAATTTTCTTGCAATTAGTTTTCCAGTCATAACCTTGGTACTTAGCTTTATGGAACTTTGTATAAAATTAACCATGGTAACAAGACTAGATGAAAGAATTAATTCTTTTATGAAAATTTAAATATGCACATTAGGAAAATGTTATAGATAAAGGAATATGATATATGCAGGATTATTGTGAAATGTCAAGAAAAAAAAGTAATCAAAATATGAAATTCACAAAGATAACATCACCTACGGAAGAAAAATAACGAAGGAAAATTATGGCCACAATACATAGGACTATACGAGATTTTAACATGTATTGGATCAACTGTTTATTTGTTAAGTTCTACCATCAAAGATATTGTGTATTTACAATATCTTCAATGTTTCTATGTTCAATTATATTGATCAAATCCTTTGTAGATAAGCTCATCAATCAACAAGTCATCAATAAAAGTTTTTGTCTATGTCCATCTCTGGGCAACTGGATCAAGATCTTTTACCTTTCCTTATCTAAAGTCTCTAAATTGCAATGAGTCATTGGATGCTATAATTATGACGACCAGGAATATGCTAGGTAAGTTTCCTAAATCATCGTATGTATCCTTGGGCTAATCTTCAGTTAGAAGTCCAACAACTGCAGATATCAAAGCTCAAATCATAAGAATGATAAATGTAAAATCATGTAAAATATTCTAAACAAACATCCAAAAGCTTCTTGATGGTCATACTTGTTGACACAAAAAAAATATTTTACTTGTCAATATGCCATCAGCAAGTGAAATAGAGATCTTCCTTGCTATTCCATGTAGTCCTCCATTGTTTTTCAAAGCCTTGTTATTATGACCACGTACAATGGATGCTAACTCATATGGGTTAATGCAATAATCAATTTTTCTTATCTCTTTTTAGATATGATATTTTTGTGTGCTATGCCTTAAAGCAAAAACTAAAGGGAGCAGAACATCAACAGAGAACCAAAGATAGCAGAACATCAATAGAGAATAATACATACAATTACCTTCTGCTCATATAGAATCAAAGATTGCACCATCAATAAATTGAAGAGCAACCTTCTGCATATAAAGAGAAACTCAATCTATTCTAGTATAAAAAGGTTTGTCTCGAGAAGAAAATATAGTATAAATTATAAGGGTCAAGGAAAATAAATTTTGGAAAAGAAAATTTTCCTTGGTGTTAGTGTGATACGGAAAAAAATCATTAGTGAGAATGACCAAATAAGAAGGAAGTATTCATTCTTATCCTTCACAACATATATCTAAATTTCGGGGACGAAATTTTTTTAAAGAGGGGAGAATTATCACGGACGTGATCCGCAAATATCATTTTACTTTTAATTAGTACTTTAAGTAAGTTTAAATGCTTATATAGTCATGGTTGCGTGTAGCAACTAACCTTTGGATTAAAGTATAATCATAATTAAATTATCGATAAGTGTTATAAAGAAATTATATAAGATTATTAAGAATAAATTATAATAATTGTAAATATTATAATAAATATGTTTAACTATGATTAAATATGATTAATTAGGGGTTTAACATTAATTGTTAATAAAATAATATGATTAGACCTTTATTTCAACCAATAGGGTTTCAAGCAGCTCAAGCAGGCAGCTCACCAGCTGCTAAGTAATGAATTTTTCGAACCGCCATACGACGTGTTAAAAATATGGAAAAAAATATATATAAATCAATTCTTTAAATTCTACACAAGAAGAAAAATTTACAAGATGAAATCCCTCGCAGAACGTCCTCAAGAAATTCGGCAAGTTTGCTGAGTTAAGGTCAATTTGCGGATCCGAAATCGACCCTCATCTTCATACGATTGTATCTTCCTGGTTAGTTCTTCATAAATCATGAAATTCTATATGCTTCATCATATCAATGTTAGCTTTCCATGACCAAAGAATCATATAAAAAAGACTTTTGTAGAGAACGTTATGAACCCAACATCGTGGGTCGCTCATCCTGTCCCGAGTCTGATACATGTTCAACTTGTAAATTAGGGCTTGGTTTGAATATAATGAATTATGGTTTGAAATTTGTATACGATTAATTAGACATTCTAAAGAGTTCGGTGAGAAGTGGAATCATCCTATTTGGACTTGTATTTTGGGAGAAATGATTTTTTCATTTCATTGTGATGTTTCTATGAGATTCTAGGACATGGACAGATCACGACCCTAATTATCTATTTGTGTTATAAGGTTATACAAGTAGTTAAATTCTACAATTTTTATGCCTAAGCATTACTGAAGTCTAGATTCTAGGAAAATTAGGATCTTGTAAAATGAATAAGTATTGTTAAAGATATAAATTAATCATTCAATGACACACAGTCTGTTAGGACACAAACCCTAGATCAGATTTCCTGGGATGTTTTGAATTTCTCACTTGAACTTGGTTAATGATATTTGGGGCATGGAAACCTTACTAAGTGTAGTTTCTAATTTATCCAGAATCAAGAGATTTGCCTTTGTGGTTAAGAAGTTATGAATTATTCATTAATAAGTACTCAGTCTAAAATTCTAAGACAGCAGTTAGTTAAATTTTGAAAAATTGAATAGTTGGGAGTGTGAAGTAGCATATGAACATAAACACCTGAAATTACACATTAGTATTAGAAGATATTATAGGCATTTTAGGGTGCATAAACATTCATGCATCATGAGCATGCATTATTACCTTATTAGTGATTGAGAAGTAAGAAGGCATTATTACTTGTAAGAAAATATCAAGTTGCAAGTGAAATGGAGAAAATTTAATAAACTTCCTTGAAGGGATAAAGTACAAGGTGAGTGGGTAAATTTACAACATAGCAAAATGATATATGTTAGTTCTTTTATTTATGGTATTATCTCAAGCAAAGATTATTATTGTTATTATTGAAACATATCTTGAACTATGAAAAGTATTTATGATATGTTTCAAGGATTTCATATGAGATAGAGTAACATCTTATACAAAAATGTTTTCAGGGAACAATGCTTGTGAAATGAAAATAAGTTTTACTTGATAATGATATGAGATTATGACATGAGTATTTTGATATTGTTAAACTCCATGTGTTCATTAGTCATGCTGTTTGAAAAAGGTCTTTGGGAGCGCATTCAATATACATGAAGCCTTTGGGGCGTATATCGGGTGTCTTCGCTCTTTGGGGGCTGCTCTGCATGCATGTATTGACCCATGATTACTTTGCGTATCTGAGAATCATGATTGCGATGACACACAATCATGATTGAGATACACATTGACCCATGATTGCTTTGTGTATCTGAGAATCATGATTGGGGTGACACACAATCATGATTGAGATACATATTGACCCATGATTTGCTTTGCGTATCTAAGACTCTTGATTGTGAAGCTCTGCTTAACTGTATAACACACAATCATAGAGGGATACGTATTGACCCATGATTTGCTTTGCATATCTGATACTCTTGATTATGAAGCTCTGCTTAACTGTATGACACATGACCATAGAGGGATACGTATTGACCCATGATGAGTATGTGCAATGACACGTGTGGAATTTGACTATGAATATGATGATATCTTGAATAATTTGGATTTATGTAAAAGTTCATATGATTTGGAAAGTTATGTGATAGTAGTTATGCTTTAAACATTTTCTCATATGAAAAAAATATGATTATTTAAATATTATATGCACTCGTATTGTTCCCCTATGTTGTACATTTATTCCACTCATTGAGCAAACGATTGTTGCTCATATTACCCTTGTTGAATTTTTCAGATGATTCTAAGTTCTCGAGTTAAGTTGACTCGAACCTTGCTTTGATGCATATAGAAGAAGTCAAACCGCCGGAGTGCTATTTTTCTTTCACTTTTATTTTCCCCTTCACTTTTGTTTTTTGAAACATGCATGTAATAGATAATTCTAGATGTTGTAATTAAGTTTGTGAGAGATTTTTTGTAAGGTTGTATAAAACTTGATCCTGTGGGGTGTTATATGTGAGGTGGTTAGTGAAAAAAAATGATAATGATAATATGTGAATGATATATCTTATAACTATTTATTTGACCTTGATGAATATATATGCATCTTTTGTATGTATTGGCAAATGACATAAGATAAATAAGGGAGGAGGTTTTGCTGATTTTATTTTTAGAATTGCTAAACATAATTAAGGAAGGTAATAGTTGGAATTAGAACTTAGTCACAGAGTGGGGTGTGACATGAGCTCTCACAATCTTTCTGAAAAATAATTTTTCTCTTTTACAATAGAATACTCACAAGAAAAGAAGAGAGAAAGAAAGAAAGCTCAAAATGATAACTTCAAGGAAACAGATCTTCTGTTGATTTCTTGTAGTTTTGCTTCAATGCTTGAATGGGTGTCTTTGCTTCTGGCTTTAGCACTTCTTTTATAGACTTCATCATGTGAAAAATTCGTCCACAATTTGTTCCACAGAATTTTCTCCTTCAAATATAGCCATTACTATTCATTCCAACCGAGGATCGATCGATCGCATTTATGGACCAGTCGACTGGTCTATATGACCGTTGCGCTGATTTTTTTAGTTGTCGTAGCTAGTCGGTCGACCGGACTATCGACCGATCACACGATCGGTATAGTCTCGACATTTTTTTTGCCCGTTGAGCTGATCGGTCGGCCGGTGCATCGATCAGTCTGTTGACTAGTGTAGTCTCAATGTGGATTTGGACAGCTCATGCATAGATGATAGTGAAATTGAGGGGTGTAGTGATAACTTGCTGATTTTAGGGTCAAATTTCATATTTTTTAATTTTTGACTTAACCTCCTAATTCACTTTCTACTGCAAGTATACAGGTCAATTGTAGTCTACCCAAATATCGTATTCACAGTGATTTAAAGCCTAAGACTCTCTAAACAATCTAGATTAGCCTTAACTAAAGTTAAAAATCCAAGAATTTGAAAGAAGGGCTAAAATGATAACTGTTTTGGGATTTTTGAAAAGTTATCTAAACTGAATTGTAAATGTTAAACTAGAGGCTAAAGGGGTTTAATTATCAATGACAAAGGTTCTCCTAGGAGTTGGGGTTCATCTAACTTAATTATGGATGGAATGGACAAGTTATCATTAAGTGTCAATTTTAACTCATCTTGAAATAATCTGTTTTCACAGCACAATTGAATCAAGACTAATTATCACAATCTCATATGATTGATTAGCTAAGTTGAATTAGAAGAGGTCCTTCACTGAAATCAAGTTGACATTAAGCTCAAAATCAAGTTCCTTGCTATTTTTTAGTAATTTACTGAAATCTGAAATGATAACTCTCAATTACACTTTGAAAATGAGGGGAATGCTTCAATCAACTAAACAAGGATGAAATCAATCCAATATTAGTGAAAATGCTTCTTGGTTTATCTCTAAACTACAAGAGGATTTTAAATCAGCCTCTCAGCTGCAAATTCAAATGAAATCCATATTTCCACTAATGGAGTGAATGAAATCAGCACCTAATTGCATTTGGGAATTCAGCAATTGTCATTGCTCCTTGATTCATCTCTGAATCTCAAGGAAGGCGATAAGATCACCTCTCAGTGATTGAATAAAATCAATGGTTTACAATGACAAAGAAGAATCCCACAGATTTCTTAAAATCATATTTGAATTCAGGATTGAAATTCAGAAATCAACATCCAAAGGTTTGCAATAAATCAGGGATTAAAAACTTGGAAACACCATTGCTTCTTGATTCATTTCTGAAGAAGAATGAAATCATAAGTAACCTCTCATTTATCAATTAAATCAGGGCTCAACAATGATAGAAAACATATTTGAACAATTCAGAAATTAAAAATCAGGAAGTTCAGGAAATCAGAAATCAGATTTCAGAAAATCATATTTCAGAAAGTAAGATATCAGATTTCTAATTGGGATTACTTCTAGAACTTGGCATTGGTTCTTGATTCATTTCTGAACAAGATTAGATCAAATGACAACTTCTCAGTTATAGATACAATGATAAGAAATAGATTCATATCAAATAGAAATCAGCAATCAGAAATTGAAATCAATGCAGGAATTCAGACTTGTCTATATCCATCCACGATTAATCTAGACTACTACCCTATCCTAGGAGACATAGAGTTTAGCTCCTCATAATTACTAACATAGATTCAAAATAGAATGAAGAACAGAAGTTATTCATTCTTGAACGAGGGTTGTTATGCAGAAATTAGCTCAGCTCCTCTCCACTTCAGCTCCAACCCCAGCTTCCTGTCCAGAATCCTCCCAATGGAGGCTCTCCTCTTCCATTAGCAGTTTATATATGTGTCATGTGCACCCTTTGATCCCCATCAGAATGTTCCATAGTAGTGAGATTGTGCCATATGTCCAGCTCTGAAATTCCAGCTGCTGCAGTAGCTTTTTGGACAGCAAAAGTAGATGGTCCCCCCCTACTTTTTCCTCTTTGTGCAGTCTTGTTATACCTACTAGAAGGTCCACAACAGCAAACATCAAAGCCCTTGAATAGGATTTGAACAAAAATATATTAAGACAATGATATATTTCAGCTCAAACATCAAATATGATTTGGTGTTATGCAGGAATGAAAACCATAAATAAAAAATGATAACATATAAAACTCGGAATGATAACTTTGCATATTTCATGAAAAATGTCCAAATATGGGTAGTTCAAAGCATTGAAGGCATCAAATGGATTAGGATGGAAAGTGAATGAGGTCGGAAATCAAATGTGGATAAGATTTCATAGGATTGATAACTTGGGTGCCAAAAATGATAACTTAATGCCTTAAAAATGATAACTTATGATAACTTTAGTTGTGGTTATCCAAATGTAATTAAATCAGAGTAGCAAGGAGATAGGACAATAATATGATGATTGCCTAAAGTTTTTATGCAGAAATAACAGCCTTGCATATCGAAATGACAGTTTTTCCCTTAAACGATAACTTGACATTCAAAAGTGATAACCAATGAAATGGAATGATAACTTAGCACAAGTTGAAATATGGTCACCCAAATATGATTAGTCCATGATGGCAAGGGATTTAGGGCAGAATAATCACTGGAAATCAACTCAAATAGAAAAATGATAACTTGCACACTTGGAGTGATAACTTGCCCTAGAAATGATAACTTGGCATAGAATTGAGATATTAATGGATTTTAGTATTTCAGAATCTCTATGCACATAGAATTATGTATAAAATGAGGAAGATCAACTAGTTATCACAATCCATGCATTCCAAACATAATTGGCCAAAAGTTGGGCAATTTAGGGGTTCGATATGGGTGAAATACATCTAAAATGGGATAAAAACCTATAGTGATCAGCTAGTGATCAAATTCCCCCAAGCTTAGCCTTTTGCTTGTCCTCAAGCAAAACATTCAGAAATTAAGAGCAAAACTTGAATTATCAGCGCACAAATGGATTAGAAATCAGCTAATTTAGGTCCAATGAGTTTCTCGCTTTGCCAACACTTCAATCTTTTGAAAAACTTGAATTTCTAGCTAGGGAATCACAGAGGCTAAAGCAAATTTAAGCCATGAAAGAAGTACTAACAATAACAAGTTGAATTTTAGGGGTTGTCAAGTTTATAAGATGTTGAACTACAAATCTCTTCATGAACAGATTTTCCATTGATTAAACAGGTTTAACACCTGACTTTTATTCATGAAAATGCAAGTAAACAAGTCAAGATCTGATTTTTATTCATGCTGGTCACAGGATAAAAATCCTGGTTTTATTCAGGAGAGGTTCCTTTTTGGAATTTCACTCTCTTTATTTATGCATGCATGCAATACAAAATGCAACTTTTCACTTTTTCTTTTTCTCCATTTTTCTATCCTGTTCATGAAGTGAGCAATAGTTCAAACTAATGTAAGGTCTGGATCCCTTAGTCCAAAAAGTCAAGTTTTCCTATTTAACATGGCAGCAAGAACCTTGACTCCCCTCTAGACATAATAAATTATCAATTAAATCTATAGATGTCAGCTAGTGTTACCCACAAAAGAAATTTTTTAGCTGAATTTAATCCAAATGCATCTGAATGATTGAGTCAATTAAAGCAAGAAGACTAATGGCCAAGTTAGCCACTTGGTATTGTAGTGTACTATCTATCATATAATGTATTTCACCCATTTTATAGTCAAAATGAAGGCAAGAGTTGAATTAGACTCGAACAGTGATAACCAATGATAACCTATGATAACCGGGTTAAATTAATGATAACTTGCAAAATCTACTGATAACCTGGTGATAAATGATATATGAACATTAAAATAAATTGAAAACATGGTATAAAGGTTAGAAAAGCAACAGGTTTCCTCCCCCAAGCTTATTCTCAGCACTGTCCTCAGTGGTGAAAATATAGGCAAGGGAGAAGGGTAGGGAGGGTATCAAATTCATGGAGTTTGGCACTTGAATCCTTTTGCATCTCAACCAGAGGCTTTGGGTGATCAATACTTCTTGGTTTGCTTCCAATTCTGCAAAGAAGTAAAGGAATATTAGTGACATCAGCTATATTAGATTATGAAACCAGTGAAGTGCACAATTTGACATTTTATAAAAAGTTTGAGAGATGCACTGAAATTTGGCACTAGGATATTTGGATAACTTATAGGAGTGGTAATTCAAGTATCAATATGATAATTAAAGCATGAACTAGAAGATAATATTAGTTATCAGTGGCATTTCAGTGAGGAAAGTGGAAATTGGGTTTAGAAATACTCCCTAGGTGAAAGGGTTAGAATGGTTCTGATTCCTCCCTGAATTATTCCTGCAAAACAGAGAAAATTAGGTATAAAATGGCTTGGGTTACCTCCCAAGAAGTGCCCTACTTTAATGTCTTAGGCTAGACATTGTTACAACTTCTTCATGTCAAGGAGGTTTAAATAGTATGATATGATCAAGTAGAGATCTCAATCTGTGGACAGCTTCACTAATCAAGTATGGATCTCTTTGTTTGTTAATGGTTGGCCTTTGTTTTTCACTTGGATGTACCCCTCTTTCATTGTACTAGAAGTCTACTAGCTTTTCATCTCTAGAATCCTCATGTATGATATATGAATCCCCTAGACTAGGAAGAGGTTTTAGCTCCATGATTCTCCTTTGTTTGGTCAAGATTTACTTAACGAATTTTGCATAAGAAGGCATCTCTTGAGTGGCCTCAACAAATGGCACATTGATATACAATTTCTTCAAAATTTCAAGAAACCTTCCATATTGTTGATCTTGCCTAGCCTTGACCAATCTTTGTGGGAATGGTACCTTATCAAAAATTCTAGTCTTGGCTTCACTTTGAGGGCCCTGATTTCTAAATCGGGTTAAACTAGATCTTCAGCAGCTTTGGACTTTGGGTACACTTGGGCTGGATTGTCCTGTACTTTCTTCATTGGTCCTTCAACAATCCTCCCACTTCTGAGCTGAACAACTTGGACTTGTTCCTTGGGGTTCAATTCTGGTTGTCCAGGGAAGAACATAGGTTGTCTAGTGGAGGTGCTTACTTATTGGGCAATTTGGCTCTCAAGCAACTTTTGATTGGCACTTAAGGCTTCATATCCATTAGTTAGCTTCTGCATTGCCTCCTCTTGCTTCTCTTGTTTCTTTAGAATTTGTTTCAGCAACTCTTCCATCTTTGAGAATTGAGTGGGTTGAGTTTGTGATTGCTGCTCATAAGGAGGTCTTTGCATTGGAGTGGTTGAAGACTGATTCCCATATGGAGGTGGCTGGTTCCTTGACAAAATCTTAGGCTGCCAATTAGAATTTTGCATTGATGGTCCTTGGTAATGATTGGCCTTGTAGGAGAATTAGGGGTGGTTCCTATTTTCTGGAGTATAGAACTCAGTAGGGGGCTTCACTCCATAATTCCCCACAGCATTCACTTGGTCTATGGATTGTTCATATTGCTGCATTATCAGGTTGCAACTCTCAGTGACATGGTCTTGGTTTCCACATACATCACACCTAGATTCAGAATTGGAAGGCTTTCCCACATTGGTTGACAAATTCAGATTCTCCAATGCCTTTTGCAACCCTTCTTCAATCTGGACAGCAATGTTATTGACTTGATTATCATTTGATGGCCTCCTTGTCCTATCATGAGTAAGGAAATGGTGGTTCTTGGTAATGTTCTCTATCAATTGGTAAGCCTCATCAATGTTTTTGGAGGCAAAAATCCCTCCTGCAGCAGTGTCCAATGCCACTCTAGATGGAAAATTCAGACCCTTGTGGAAATAGTAGACCAACTGTCATTTCTCAAATCCATGGTGTGGACATGCCCTCAACAAGCTTTGGAGTCTTTGCCATGCATCACATATGTTCTCCTGATCCAATTGGTAAAACATGATAATTTGGTCCCTATAGTTATCAGTTTTTGCTAGGTGGAAAGAATTCAGCTAAAAACAATTGAACTATGGACTCCCAAATGGCAATCTCTTCAGGTTTGAGGGTCTTGTACCAGGTCTTGGCCCTGTCCTTGAGTGAAAATGGAAATAGCCTCATGTAGACAACATTTATGGGGATATTGTTGAAGTGGACAATGCTGCATATCTCCATGAAGTTGTCAAGGTGTGAAGCTGAATCCTCAATCCCCAATCCAGCAAATTGATTTTGTCTTATCATTGTGACCAATGCTGATTCACTTCAAAATTAGCCACAGGTGCTATGGCTCCATCCCCTTGTTGATTTCTGACATTGCTGGGTGAATAATAATCCTTTAGTGTCCTTGGAGTAGTCATGTTTTGCTTGATAACCTCTTCTTAAAAAATTCTTCTCCTTGCCTCTATCCTTTGCAATCTCCTCCTCCTCAAGAATCTTCTTTTAGATTCAGGATCTGATTGATAATGGTTCTCCTGATTGTCCAAGCCCTCCAATAAGGAATTCAGAAGTATCAAATTCAAGAAAGAAAACAAAACTAGACAAAAGCGGAAAATTGGGAATGATAACTTGCAAAAACTGGAAATTGGCCTAATAAATGGACTAAAAACTAGTCTAAATCTAAACTATCTAAGTTAACCTAATTGACTTCAAATACCCGGCAACGGCGCCAAAAAATTGATAGTGAAATTGAGGGGTGTAGTGATAACTTGCTGATTTTGGGTTTTGGGGTCAAATTTTAGATTTTTTAATTTTTGACTTAACCTCCTAATTCACTTTCTACTGCAAGTATATAGGTCAATTGTAGTCTACCCAAATGTCATGTTCACAGTGATTTGAAGCCTAAGACTCTCTAAACAATCTAGATTAGCCTTAACTAAAGTTAAAAATCCAAGAATTTGAAAGAAGGGCTAAAATGATAACTGTTTTGGGATTTTTGAAAAGTTATCTAAACTGAATTGTAAATGTTAAACTAGAGGCTCAAGGGGTTTAATTATCAATGACAAAGGTTCTCCTAGGAGTTGGGGTTCATCTAACTTAATTATGGATGGAATGGACAAGTTATCATTAAGTGTCAATTTTAACTCATCTTGAAATAATCTGTTTTCACAGCACAATTGAATCAAGACTAATTATCACAATCTCATATGATTGATTAGCTAAGTTGAATTAGAAGAGGTCCTTCACTGAAATCAAGTTGACATTAAGCTCAAAATCAAGTTCCTTGCTATTTTTTAGTAATTTACTGAAATCTGAAATGATAACTCTCAATTACACTTTGAAAATGAGGGGAATGCTTCAATCAACTAAACAAGGATGAAATCAATCCAATATTAGTGCAAATGCTTCTTGGTTTATCTCTAAACTACAAGAGGATTTTAAATCAGCCTCTCAGCTGCAAATTCAAATGAAATCCACATTTCCACTAATGGAGTGAATGAAATCAGCACCTAATTGCATTTGGGAATTCAGCAATTGTCATTGCTCCTTGATTCATCTCTGAATCTCAAGAAAGGCCATAAGATCACCTCTCAGTGATTGAATAAAATCAGTGGTTTACAATGACAAAGAAGAATCCCACAGATTTCTTAAAATCAGATTTGAATTCAGGATTGAATTTCAGAAATCAGCATCCAAAAGTTTGCAATAAATCAGGGATTAAAAACTTGGAAACACCATTGCTTCTTGATTCATTTCTGAACAAGAATGAAATCATAAGTAACCTCTCATTTATCAATTAAATCAGGGCTCAACAATGATAGAAAACATATTTGAACAATTCAGAAACAAAAAATCAGGAAGTTCAGGAAATCAGAAATCAGATTTCAGAAAATCAGATTTCAGAAAGTAAGATATCAGATTTCTAATTGGGATTACTTCTAGAACTTGGCATTGGTTCTTGATTCATTTCTGAACAAGATTAGATCAAATGACAACTTCTCAGTTGTAGATACAATCAGGACCTTACAATGACAAGAAATAGATTCATATCAAACAGAAATCAGCAATCAGAAATTAAAATCAATGTAGTAATTCAGACTTATCTATATCCATCCACAATTAATCTAGACTACTACCCTATCCTAGTAGACATAGAGTTTAGCTCCTCATAATTAAAGATTGTTTGATTACTAATCAAGATAATTGATTAAGTGTCAAAAACATATGGATAATGTTATAAATTGAGCATTTCAAAGAGTAAATGCAATGGAATGTTCTTAGCCACTATGGATACAGATAATTGGGCATTAAATAATATTAATGCAATGGATATATGGAATTGAAATGTGAATGGATAATTGGCTTTCATGATCCTATTTTGAGATCCTTATTGTTCATTGATTATCATTTTAATCAAGATGTTTTATAGATTATTGAATTGTTTATTTGCATGGCCCTTACATACAACTAATGGGAGGTGAGCCTCCCCTGCATCCAGGTTCATACAGGTATGGAAGAGTAGATTGAAGTTGGTGGTGAGCTCATGATGGCAGTTAGCACATGGTGTCGGCCTCATGTTGGTCTATGGTATTTCATATTGTTATGGGCTATGTAAACTTCGAATCTCTTATGTATTTGGGCTATTCTCTATGGTGTACTTTGAAGTCATTTGTCTTAGTGTCATACAGTCCTTTATGTTTTATCGCTTTCGCTATGTTTTCAAGTAGATTTGTTTTAAATATTTATCGTCTTTCATTGTTTTAATATTTTCATGTTACATTGACTTTGGGTCAACTATCGTATTGTCCACCATGTAACGTGCTCCATGACCCGCTCGCAACACATGTCGTGGGGCTGATTTTGGGAGCGTTACAATTAGGTATTAGAGCCTACAGTTCTTGGCTCTATAGTTAGGTTTGCCAAAAGTTCTTGGCTCCATGATTATTATTTTCCTAAAGTTCTTAGCTGTATGGTTAAGTGTTTCTTGAATTTCTTGGCTCTATAGTTAGGCTTACCTAAAGTTTTGTTGTCGTGATGATTTGCCTAAAGTTCTTGAGTTTAGGTTGGATTATTTGGTCGAGTCTAAGTCAATGTCTTTGACTATGATGTTATATTGATATTGGTTAAGTGTCAAGTCCATGTGCAATCGTCATAAGCAACCACCGACCCTAATGGTATGTATTTTGTTATAGACGATTTGCGTTAATGATTGAGGTATAGTCTTTATGCTATTGTAGATGAGTGGGAAACACCCTATGAATGAAATCATGACCCATGCAATACAAGTTATGGAATGTGATGGTAGTTCATGTCAAGTGTCATTGAAGAGATTTTTGGACCTTAACCTTCCTACGTTCAATGGAAATTGACGATCCGGAGGAAGCCGAAACATGGTTGGATGACATAAGGGACAAGTTCGAAGGGATAAAATGTTCCGAATAAAGCAAAGTAGAGTGTGTCGTGTGCAATCTAATGGAAGACGCAAAGCATTGGTGGGAAGCCACTCTTATGAACAAGTATGTCGGCCAAGATAACCCATTTTGGTCAGAATTCATCATAGACTTCGAAAATTGATACTTTCCACAAAGTATGAAGGAACTGAAGCAAAAGGAGTTTCTTAATCTCCAACAAGGAGATATGTCATTGGATGACTATATAATTAGATATCTCCAACTCAAGAAATATTGCACCCTCGTAAAGACCAAGGAGATGAGGGTGAATCATTTTGTGAAAGGCCTCAAAGTTGAAGCAAGATCTAGGGTGGTGTGAAGCCCCTAAGACCATGAGTGATGTCATTAGGCTAGATACCGACCTAGAAAAAAAGAGCAAAGATAGAGTGTTTGACTACAAGGGAAGGGTGGAATCCAAGGGTGGACCTTTCAAGAAGGCCAATGGTCAAGGAAAAGAAAAATGGGAAAACACATCCTATAAGCCACAACCAAGATAGCAAGAAAACGATCACCACAAAATATGTCCACATTGCAACAAATATCATGGAAGAGAATGCTATTGGAAGATGGGTGCATACCTTAATTGTGGAAAACAAGGACATCATGTCAAGAAATATCCCAAAAAAGGCAATGGCAATCGAGGCAAAATGCTAAAGAAGATGGAAAAGCAAGGGACAGAAAAAGGGCAAAGGAACAAACCCTACAAGTCTCTCATGAGTCATGGATCACGTAGGGATAAGAGACAATTTCATCATTGTGGGAGGTTTCATCAAGGCGAATGTTGTTGGAAATTCGAAGCGTGTTTACAATGCGGAAAGGTGGATCACTATGTGAGGAACTGTCCAGAAAAGCAAAAAAGTCTCCAAGGAGAAAGCAATCAAGAGACCAAACCTCCAAGCACATCGGAAGTTGAAGGAACTCACCAAGCACAAGATGAAATCCAAGGTATCCATGCTTACTACTTAGTTAATCTTATAAGTTAGTTATAGTGTATGGGAAAGATGGTGGTAGAGTAAAATGAAATAGTTAAAGGAAGATTCTTGGTATGACAATAGACATAACTAAGTGGAGATGATCCAAGAGAGTAAAAAATAGTTAAAGAAAATTTATGTGGTAAACTTAGTAGCTAAGCAAGCACATGGTGAGAAGTTAGAAGCATTTGGCATAGGTCAATAAAACCCAAGGTGGGACATGAATTAATTGAATTGTCAAACTTATTAGTCCCATGGTGATCAGAGTGCACAATGAAAATCTGCTAGATGTCAGTAGTAGGAACATAGAGGTTATGATTATAACTTATATAATAAAGTTTGAGGATGAATTTTTCTTTAAGGAAGGTAGAACGTAATACCCAAGAAAAAAACTAAATGAACAAAAATGCCTTTATGTTGAGGGGCAAATCAAGTCTTTTGGCAAAATATAAAGCCAAAAAGTAGGATTAATAGATGGACTAAAATACCCTTAAAACCAAAAGCATCTTATCAATATTATTGTCTTTTGGCAAAAATTAGACAGAAATACCACTAAAAGTGATGATGATTGGAGGGCAAAATGGTCAATCCAAATAAGACAAGATAGCAACTCATAAACCCTCCACTTCTCTTCTCTCACCTCTCTCTCTCAACCCCTCTCATCTTCCCCCCAACATCACCAGCCGAGCTCCCCTCTCCCTCACCCCCACTAGCTCTCCCTCCCTCTTAAGCTTGACAAAAGGAAGAGGAGGAGGAGAAGGGGCCATTCCCGTAGGGAAGAAGTAGAGGCTGCCAAGGAGAGAAGAAAAGGAAGAAGGAATAAAGAGGGATTAGACTTAGGATTTTAACCTAAACATTAAAGGTATGTATGGGTGAACCCCTGCTAATCCATTTAACCCAAGGATGAGAAGTTTTAACTTCTGGATTTGGTGCATGTGGCATGAATGAACGTTTCTATCCTAAATGTCTTGAATATGTGGAGGTTCTGATTTTATCTCATTTGAAGTTGTGCACTGAGAGTTATGACCAAAAGAGGGGCTTACCGTGAAATTGCCTCGAAAAGCGACACGACAGATTTGGGAAATTCACCAAAATTAGTGTTTAGGTAATCTGAGAGTAAAACTTATGGATTAGATAGAAGATTGGGTCAACAGAACTTGGATTCACCTCAAAAGGAGGTGTCTATAGGGATTAATGGTTTGGTGCTCAGCTGTCAAATTGGTTAATGTGGTAATCATATAGTCATTGTGAAAGTTTAATAGGGTGAATGGTAAAGGAATAAAATCTGATAAAATTATATGTTCCTAGGGGTCTAATGTGAAGATGAATTAGAATAAGTCAATTTAGTGACTTATAATGTGAGTTATGGACTTTGGACTGGCAAGGTGTCCAATCTATCCACCTTGAAAAATCATAGTTCTTCCTCTCGATTTTTAACGTTGTTTATGGATGTTCAACATATAGAACATGTTAAGTAGGGTCTATAGTGTTTGTAGTTGTGAATGTGTTTGAGAACGATGGGGGGAAATGGTCGATTTCATATTTTACGATAAGAATCAGTCAATCAGTCGAGTTGAGCGGTCCGTAGGCTTCAATACATAGAATCGCTAGATTATGTTTAAATTGATCGACCAATCTATGGGTTTTCATATGTGTTAACTATTGAAACCTATGTTTTGATGATAACAAATTAAATTGGACATAAAAGTTATTAATTTATGCTCAAGTGATGATAATGCAGGTGAAAGATTGATATGACTTCAATTATGAAAGAAATCACCAAGTTAAACGATGAAAATAATAAATTCTATACATGATTGGTCGACCGGCCATGCCAATCGGTCGATGGCTATTGCGCAGAAAAAATGTCGAGAAGATGACGGTTGATCTACCGATCGTGACACTGGTCGGCTGACAATAGATAGACGAATTTAAGGAATGACGAGACTTTGACGGTCGACTGTCCAGTTGACCACCGATCAAATCGAAGACACAACTCAAGAAATGACAAGACCATGATGGTCGAGGAACCGATCAATGGATCGGCCAACTGATCAGCGCATAAAAGCATAAAAATCGTGCAATGATCAACAGTCGATTGGTCCTAGAAATAAATGAACAGTAATAGCTATTTTTTAAGGATAAAACTAAGGAGACCTTTTTGGACATTACTAAAACTTGAAGAAACCTATAAAAGGAATGCAAAAGCCTGAAGGAAGATCATCCAAGCAAGTAAAATCACTCCAAAGCTCCTTTCAAGTTCATGCCTTTCTCTTCAAAGTTTGAGCCTGAGAATATTTTGTAAAAGAAGAGAGTTGGAGGGAATCATTGTTTCTTGGTTTAGTGAAGATTGAGAGCTCTTTGTAAAGGATGTATGCTTTGCCTCTTGAGCAGAGAAAAAGACGTGTGGTTTAAAGAGGGTTATTCTCTTCTTACAAGAAAAGAGAAAGCTAGTGTATTTTCGTCAGTCTCAAGGATGAGAAGTCGGAGCGGGGTTGTAAGCCAAAGAGTTGGTGCTGAACTTCGTCAACACATCGTGCTTCTTTCTATTTGCTCCTTATCTCTCATTACTCTTTATCGTTACTTACTCGTGATCGATTTTATTGACCTGCCGAAATTGATTTCACGAAAAGATTTTAAACACCAATTCAACCTCCCTCTTGGTGCTTTCGATCCAATAATTGGTATGTTTCTTTTGTTTTTAAGATTTAAACATCTTTAGAGTTATGACATCAAGTGGATTTAGTTTTTTCGAAGGTCAATCGATTAATCGTCTTCCACTTTTTAATGCATCAAATTTTGCATATTGGAAAATTAGGATGCGAGCATATGTTTGTTCTATTGTTATTGACATGTGGAATGTTACTAAAAAAGGTTTTGATTTACGTGGAAAGTCTCTTTAGAATATACTGAAGGAGAAAGATTTCTAGTAAAACTCGATTGGAAAGCTAAAAATATATTTTATTGTGGTTTGAATCCAACGGAAATGGAGTTCAATTGGATTTCTAGTTGTCAAAGTGCATGAGATTTGGAAGACTCATTATTACTCATGAAGGAATGGATAAAGTTAAGGAATTTAGATTAAATATTTTAAATCATCAATATTATTATTTCAAGATGCATGAAAATGAATCCATAAATGAAATGATTGTATGCTTTAATGATATTGTAAATGACTTAGCCTCCTTGGACGAGCCAAGGACTAACTCTCAAAAGGTAAAAACGTTTCTCAGTTTCTCTCTTCCAAATGGCATATAAAGAGGAAGGTGATTGAAGAAAAAAAAACTTGAGATGATCTTATAAGTTCACTCTTAACCAATGAGATCGAAATCAAGAAGGATGAAGAAGCAAATGCTACAAAATGGAAAACATTGGTATTAAAAGCAAACAAAGATGAGGATCTGATCACTTGCTGATCACTATATGTTTCTAACCCATTTTAGATGAAATTCATACATATCGAGTCCCACTTTTGCCTATTTTTGGGCCAATTATACTTGGAATGCAAATATTGTGATAACTAGTTGATATTCCTCATTTCATACTTAATTCCATGTGCATAGAGGTTATGAAATGCCAAAATCCATTAATATTTAAATTCTATGCCAAGTTATCATTTTGAAGACAAGTTATCATTCCTATATGTCAAGTTATCATTATTTTGAGTGAACTAATTTTCAATGGTTTTCTTGCCCTAAATCCATCATTATCATGTAGAAATCATATTTGGATAGTCATATCTCAACTTGTGCAAAGTTTTAAGTCCATTTGAACAAGTTATCGTTATAGATTTCCAATCTTGCATAACACCAATTCCCATCTGATGTTTGAGCTGGCTAATATCATTATCCTAGTCTTTATTTGTTAAAATCTCATTTAAGAATCTTGATGCTTGCTGTTCTTGGTTTTGTAGCAAGGAAAACAAGTTGGAAAAGTTGGAAAAAGGTGGGGGACCACTCTTTTGCTGTCCTAAAGCTGCTGCAGTTAGCTGGCCATTGCAGGGACCATTGGACAGGTGGCTGACATCAAGGAGAATAGAACATTCTGATGAGGATCAAAGGGTGGATAGTAGTCATATAAAAGCTGGATTTTTTTGGAGGAAAAGGGGGACTGGTCATTCAGGGGTTGAGGCAAGGGTTTTGGAGCAAGGGGGCTGAAGGCTGCTGCTGGAAGTTGCTGCTGGCCAAGACATCATCAAGAATTATGATTTGTATCTGTTTCCCATACCATTTTCTGTCAAGCTTTGTATACATGAGGAGCTAAACTCCATTTCTTCTAGGATAGGGTAGTAGTTTAGATTAATTTTGGATGGATATGGACAGAATTTGTAATCCTGCAGTTTAATCAAATCTGTTTTCAGATTTCAGAACCATTTTGCATTGAGTCATGCCATTGATAGGTCTTATTTGTAATCTATAACTGAGAAGTTATCTTTAGATCTAACTCTTGTTCAGAGATGAATTAGGAATCAATGGCATGTTACTGGATTTCATTTTATTGCAATCTGATTCCTGAATTTCGGTTTTCTGATTTCTGAATCTGATTCTGATTTGTATGGCTGTTTAATTTATTCTTCACTTACAATCTGATTAATTGAGTCCTTGGGAAGTTGCTATTGTTCCTATCTTGTTCAGAAATGAATCAAGATTGTTTGGACAATCATTTGACTCAAATCAGAATTTTCCACTGATTTCTGAAATGAAAACATGAATTCTGATTTTTCTCACTTCCAATTGAAATCTGTTTTTACCAATTGAGTCCCCTAAATTCTTCCAATCACTGATAAGTGTACTTTAGGGATGTCTTGCAGTCCAGAGATGGGTCAAGAATCAGTTGGTAAGTTAGATTTTCATTGATTTAAAATTCTGATTTCTAAAATCTGATTTCCTGATTTTTTCCTGAATCTGATTTCCTGAATAATTTAAATTTGTTTGTCATTGTGGACCTGATTAATTGAGTAACTAAAATGTTGTTATTGCTCATATCTTGTTCAGGAATGAATTAAGATGTTGGCATATTATCTTTGACTCAAAATAGATTGCAAATCTGATTTCTGAACTTTAATGAAATCTATTTTCTGATTTTCTGCTGGAACTGTTTTATCAATTGAACCCCCTGATTTTATTCAATCATTGAGAGATGAACTTTTGGGATTCTTGCAGTCCAGAGATGGGTCAAGAAGCAATTGATAAACCTGATTTCATGGATTAGTATTTCAGTTTTCTGAATTTGCATAATTCTATTTGTTGATTTCTATTTCTGATTTCCATTTGAATTCTGATTTGCATTGTCAACCCTCATTTTAATCCACTACTGAGAGGTAGTCTTAAGGGCTTCCTTGAGATCCAGAGATGGGCCAAGGAGCAATGGAAATTGTGAATTCTTGTGGTCATATGTTTTGCATTTTCAATTGAATTGTGTTTGTGTGGATTTCAATTTACTTTGCAACCGAGAGGTTGATTTTAAATCCTCCTGGAATTCAGAGATGAATCAAGGATCACAAGCACCATTATTGAGTATATTTTATCCTGGTTTGGTTGATTGGAATGATTCCATCTTTTTATGATTGCAATTGCAAGTTATCATTCCAAACTTTCTTGAATTGCAAAAATCAGCATTGAACTTTCTTTTGAGCCCAATGATAACTTGACTTTCAGTGAGGACCCTCTTTTGATTCAACCTAGCTAACAACTATATAATCATATATTGCTTAGTTAGAGCCCAATTGAGCTGTGGGAACAGCCATTTTCAAGTTGAATCAAAAGTTGGACATTTAATGATAACTTGTTCCATTCCATCCTTAATTAATTTATATGAACCCCAAATCCTAGAAGAACCTTCCTCATTAATATTTGAACCTTTTTAGATTTCATTCTAGCATTTATAATTCAGTTTTGATAAATTTCCAAAACCCAAAAATCTGTTATCATTTCACTTTCCATTAAAAATCTGTTTTCACTTCCCTTTAAAAATATGTTTTTAGCCACTTAAGTAGAACTAATCTAGATTGTTTTAGGGTGTCTTAGACTTCAAATCTTTGTGGATACGACAACCTGAGTCTACTACAACTTACCTGTGCACTTGCAGCTAGTGAGTCGGAGACCAAAAAAATGAAAAAATTGACTCTTTTACTTAATTTCACCAAGTTATCACTACTCAATCCCAAATAGCACTATCAAGTTTTTGGCGCCGTTGCCGGGGATTTGAGGTCAATTAGGCTAACTTAGATAGTTTAGATTAGTTTTATATTAGTTTTTAGTTTATTTGTTAGGTTAATTTTCAGTTTTTGCAAGTTATCATTTCTTTCTTTTCATTTTTGTCTAGTTTTCATTTCTTTCTTGAATTTGATACTTCTGAATTGAATTTATGCAGGACTTGGACCATCAAGAGGATCTATACCTATCAGAACCTGAACCAGAGAGAGTCTTTAATAGAAGAAGAAGAATCCAATGAGAAGAAGCTAGAAGAAGGTTTTTTGGGGAAGAGGCACACGACCCTGAAATGGAAAGAGGTGTGAATCAGAATATGGCAGCTCCTAGAACTCTTAGGGACTGTTATTCACCAAGCAATGCAAGGAATCAACAAGGGGGAGGAGCCTTAGCACCTGTGGCAAACTTTGAATTTAATCCAGCCTTGATTTCTTTGATTAGGCAAAGTCAGTTTTCTGGACTTGGGATTGAAGATCCAACATCTCATTTGGACAATTTTAAGGAGATATGCAGCACTGTGAATTTCAATAATATCCCCATGAATGCAGTGTATATGAGATTTTGTCCCTTCTCACTCAAAGACAAAGCCAAGACATGGTTCAAAGGATTGAATCCTGAAGAGGTGGCCACTTGGGAATCAATTGTCCAATTGTTTCTTTCAGAATTCTTTCCTCCTTCAAAAACTGATAACTTCAGGGATCAAATAGTCAGATTCTACCAGTTGGATCAAGAAAACATTTGTGAGGCTTGACAAAGGCTTCAAGGATTATTAAGGGCATGTCCCCATCATGGTTTTGAGAAGTGGCAGCTAGTCAACTATTTTCATAAGGGATTGAACTACCCTAGCAAGGTGGCTTTGGACACTGCAGCAGGAGGTATCTTTGCATCCAAAAATATAGATGAGGCTTACCAACTGATAGAGAATATTGCAAAGAACCACCACTTCCTTACCCATGACAGAACCAAAAGGCCTCCTATGGACAATTCAGTGAACCAATTGTCAACCCAATTTGAAGAGGTGCTGTACAAGACTTTGGAGAGATTGAACTTGACTCCCAATGGCAATAGGGCCTCTAATCCTGAGACAAGGTGCTGTGTATGTGGGAATCAAGGCCATGTGTCAAAAAATTGCAATTTGATTATGCAACAAGTGGAGCAAACAGTGGACCAAATCAATGCTGTGGAAAATTATGGAATTAAACCCCCTTCTAAACTCTACATGCCAGAGAACATGAATCATCCATACCCGTCCTACAAAGCAAACCATTATCAACAAGCCCCACCCATGCAGAATCCTAGTTGGCAGCCAAGGATTTTGCCCAGAAACCAACAATTTCCATATCCAAATCAGTCCCAAGGTGTTCAAGTGCAAAGACCTCCTTTTGAGCAACCACCACCAACTCAACCTTCTCAATTTTCAAAAATAGAGGAGATGCTACAACAAATTCTGAAGAAGCAAAGCAATCAGGAGGAGGCAATTTTGAAAATGAATTCTAGACTTGATACCATTGAGAACCAAGTTGCTCAACAACCTAGCACCTCAGCTAGACCTCCTTTATTCTTTCCTGGACAGCCAGAGATGAATCCAAAGGAGCAAGCAAAGGCCATCTAGCTCAGGAGTGGAAAGATGGTGGAGGAACCCATGAAGAAAGTGGATGATAATCAAGCCAATTCAGACTCAAGAGTTGCTGAAAAGACAAGTGAACAGCCAAGTGAGGAAATCAGGAATTCAGGTCCTCAAATTGAAGCAAATACAAGGGTTTTGACAAAGTACCCTTCCCTCAAAGGCTAATCAAGGCAAAACAAGACCAGCAATATGGAAAATTCTTGGAAATCCTGAAAAAGCTATACATAAATGTTCCTTTTGTTGAAACCATCCAGGAAATGCCATCATATGCCAAGTTCCTAAAGGAAATTCTAACCAAGAAGAGAAGGGTATTGGAGCATGAGACTATAGCATTGACTGAAGAGGCTTCTGCAATTATCCAGAACAAGTTGCCTCCAAAGCTCAAGGATCCAGGAAGCTTCTCAATTCCATGTGAGATAGGCAATAGGAAAATTCAAAGAGCCATGTGTGACTTGGGAGCTTCTGTGAGTGTCATACCCTTATCATTGTGCAAGAAACTTGAAGTTGGAGATTTGAAGCCAACAAATATGTCCCTTCAGCTGGCAGATAGATCCATCAAATATCCACATAGGATTATTGAGGACATGCCACTCAAAGTTGGTAAATTCTATATTCCAGTTGATTTTGTTTATTGGATATGGATGAAGATGTGAACACCCCCATTCTCCTTGGGAGGCCCTTTCTAGTCACTGCAGGGGCTGTAATTAATGTTAAGGAAGGGAGATTGACCTTCCAAATTGGAGAGGAGAAGATTGAATTCAATTTGGCCCAAGTTATCAGTAGGCCAAGTTATCTAGAAAATGATTTTGAAGATGGGCAATTGGATCAAGTGGTGGAGCAAGTTTCAGCTATAATCCCTATTGAAGATCTATTGCAAAGGTGTCTAATGTTTTACCATTTGAGAGAATTGGAAGATCCAGAGGCTATGGCATATAAATCAGTACTGAACTCTTCAATATCAGTGGAAAATGCAGGAATTCAAGGTGAGGTACAATAGGTTATCATTGCTGAGTGCCAAGGCAATCCAGTTCAAGCCAATTCCAAGTTGGAACTCAAGCCTCTTCCTAGCAATCTGAAGTATGAATTCTTGGGGGAGAATTCAACTTTTCCTGTTATCATTAATGCTAATTTGCCTCATGATCAGGTGGAAGAGCTGCTGAAGAGGTTGAAACTGTATAAGGAGGTGATAGGCTACTCAATTGAAGACATCAAGGGTATTAATCCCTCCATTTGCATGCATAGGATCCCTATGGAGGACAGCTACAAGCCCTCCATTGAATGTCAAAGGAGACTCAACCCAACCATGAAAGAAGTATTGAAGTTGCTAAATGCAGGAATCATATACTCTATTTCAAATAGTGAATGGGTCAGTCCAGTGCAGGTGGTGCCAAAGAAGGGAGGAATTACAGTGGCGAAGTCAGATTCTGATGAATTGATATCCACAAGAACCATTATAGGTTGGAGGATGTGCATTGACTTCAGGAAGTTAAACAAAGCCACAAGAAAGGACCATTTTCCTTTGCCATTCATTGATCAGATGTTGGAGAGGTTGGCTAGGCATTCCCATTTCTGTTATCTTGATGGGTACTCAGGTTTCTTGCAAATTCCAATTCACCCCCAAGATCAACACAAGATTACATTCACTTGTCCATATGGGACTTTTGCCTATAGGAGAATGACCTTTGGCTTATGCAATGCCCCTGACACCTTCCAAAGGTGTATGATGTCTATATTCTCAGACTTCATTGAAGAAATCATGGAGGTCTTCATGGATGACTTTTCAGTATATGGAGACTCATTTGATGCTTGCCTAGACAATTTGACAAAGATGCTACAAAGATGTAGGGAATCCAACTTGATACTCAATTGGGAGAAATGCCATTTTATGGTCCAAGAAGGAGTTGTCTTAGGACATGTGGTCTCAAGCAAAGGCATTGAAGTGGACAAGGCAAAAATTGAAGTGATTGAGAGGCTACCACCACCCACAAGTGTCAAGGCAATTAGGAGTTTTTTGGGGCATGCAGGCTTCTACAGGAGGTTTATTAAAAATTTCTCCATGATAACTAGGCCCCTCACCAAGTTGCTGGCCAAGGATGTTGAGTTCCATTTTGATGAAGAGTGTATGAAGGCATTCAAGAAGTTGAAAGAGGCCCTCACCTCAGCCCCTATAGTGCAGCCACCTGATTGGACTCTCCCTTTTGAGATTATGTGTGATGCTTCTGACCAGGCAGTAGGAGCTGTGCTGGGGCAAACCAAGGAGAAGAAGCACCATGTCATATGCTATGCAAGTAAGACTCTAGATGAAGCACAAATCAATTATGCAACTACTGAGAAAGAACTTCTTGTTGTGGTGTATGCATTTGACAAATTCAGGCCCTACTTGGTGGGATCCAAAGTCATTGTATTCACAGACCACCAAGCAGTGAGGCACTTGATCAACAAGAAGGAATCTAACCCAAGGCTAATCAGGTGGATCTTATTGCTTCAAGAATTTGATGTTGAAATCAGGGACAAAAGGGGAAGTGAAAATCTAGTAGCTGACCACCTATCAAGAATGGAAGGAATACAGGAATCATCTACACTTCCTATCAATGATGCATTTCCTGATGATAGTTTGATGGCTGTGGCAATTAATCAAGTTCCCTGGTATGCTGACTTGGTCAATTATCTTGCATGTGGAATTACCCCTCCTGACTACACATATCAGCAAAGAAAGAAATTCTTTCATGACTTGAAAGATTATTATTGGGATGACCCCTTTCTATTCAGAAAATCTCCTGATGGCATATATAGAAGATGTGTATCCCAATCTGAATTTCAAGAAATCTTGGAGGCATGCCATTCATCCCCTTATGGAGGTCATGGAGCCACACACAAGACTGCTGCCGAAGTCCTCCAATCTGGATTTTATTGGCCAAGTTTATTCAAGGATGCACATATCTTTGTGAAGGGCTGTGATCAATGCCAAAGAGCTGGTTCCATCTCAAGAAAGAATGAAATGCCACAACAAGGAATTTTAGAAGTGGAAATATTTGATGTATGGGGCATTGACTACATGGGGCCTTTCCCTAGTTCATGTGGTTACAAGTTTATTCTTCTAGCTGTGGACTATGTGTCCAAATGGATTGAGGCCATTCCCACCAGTGCAGCTGATTCCAGAGCAGCAATCAAGTTGTTCAAGGAAGTTATCTTTCCAAGGTTTGGAATTCCTAGAGTGGTCATAAGTGATGGGGGTAGCCACTTTATTGAAAGGTGTTTTGAGAACCTCCTAATTAAGTATGGAGTGAGGCACAAAGTTTCCACTTCATATCACCCTCAAACAAATGGCCAAGCAGAAGTATCAAATAGGGAGGTAAAAGCTATATTGGAGAAAACAGTTTCATTGACAAGAAAAGATTGGAGTTTGAAGTTGAATGAAGCTCTTTGGGCATATAGGACAGCATACAAGACTCCAATTGGTACTTCTCCCTACAAGCTTGTTTATGGAAAAACTTGCCATTTGCCAATTGAGTTGAAGCATAAGGCATATTGGGCAGTCAAGGCACTCAATTATGATATGCATGCATGTGGGCAAAAGAGGCTTCTCCAAATTGATGAACTTGATGAAATTAGGCTAAATGCCTACCATAATTCAGAATTCTACAAGGAAAGGACTAAAAGATGGCATGATGGAAGGATTCTGAAAAGGGATTTCAAGGTTGGAGACCTTGTATTACTCTTCAACTCAAGATTAAAGATTTTTCTAGGAAAGTTGAAGTCAAGGTGGAGTGGACCATTCAAAATTCACAAAGTATATCCATTTGGTGACGTGGACCTTCTGAATGACAAAGATGACATAGTTAAGGTAAATGGACATAGGTTAAAGCTATACAATCCCACAGCCATGGATTCTACAAAGGAGGAGCTGATTCTAGCTGATTTGCCACTACCACCTAGCTGATTTCACCTTGTATCAATGTCTAGCCAAAGACATTAAATAAAGGCACTTCTTGGGAGGTAACCCAAGCCATTATCAACCTAATCTTTCTGTTTTTGCAGGAATAAATGGTGAGGAACAGTTCAATTCACAAGTTTCAAATTCAGGGAGTACCCTTACCCCTATTTCTGATTTTTACACTAAAAACTTAATGATAACTGATATTTTCTTTCTCATTATGCTTCATTGATCATATCATCATCTGAATTTACACCCATATCAATTATCCAAATCTGCTATAGCCCAATTTTAGTGAATTTCAGAAATTCCCAATGCATTGCTGAATTCTGCACTCAAAAATTTGATTAGTTGCAAATCTGCCATACCAATTGATATCCTTTGTTTCTCTGCAGGATCAGTTGCAACTAATGAAGATTAGACCACCCAAAGTTTCTGGATGAAGTGCCAAGAGAATTCAAATGCCCAATTTAATGCATTTCAATCCCACCCACTCCTCTCCCTTGCCTTTATTTTTCAACCCTGAGGACAGTGTTGAGAATAAGCTTGGGGGAGGAAACCTGGTGCTTTTCTAACCTTTACACCATGTTTTCAATTGATTTTAATGTTCATATCATAAATCATACCAGGTTATCAGTAGATTTTACAAGTTATCATTGGTTTTCACAAGTTATCACTCGCTTATCATTTTTTTGGACCCAACTCAATTTTGAATTCATTTTAACTCTGAAATGGGTAGAATACTTCATTATGACAGTGGGTGCACTCCAATACCAAGTGGCCAACTTGGCCATTAGCCTTCTTGCTTTAATTGGCATTATGAATTCAGATGTATTTGAATAAAGTTTTTAGCTGAAAATTTTTCCTTTTTGTGGGTCACACTAGTTGATCCTTATGGATTTAATTAGTAATATTAGATGTCTAGAAGGGAGTCATGGCTCTTGCTGCCATGCTAAATAGGAAAAATTGACTTTTTGGATAAAGGGATCTAAACTATACTTGAGTTTGAACTATTGCTCACTTCATGAACAGAATAGAAAAATGAGAAAAAGGAAAAGTAAAAAGTTGCATGCATGCATGCATAGAAAAACGGAAGAGAGCAAAACTTCCAAAGGAATCTCTCTTCAATGCAAAAAGAAAAAAAAATTTAGGAGAGCAAAACTTCCAAAGGAATCTCTCCTAAAGAAAGCATGAATAAAAATCAGGTGCTAAACCTATTTATATGCATTTCATGAATAAAAGTCATGTTAAACATGTTTAATCAATTAAAAATATGTTCATGAAGAGATTTGTAGTTCAACCCCTTTGTAAAGTTGACAATTCCTACAATTCAAACATGTTATTGCTAGTACTTCTTCCATGGCTTAAATTTGCTTTAGCCTCTGTGATTCCCTAGCTAGAAATTGAGTTTTTGGAAAGAATGAAGTGTTGGCAAAGTGGGAAACTCATTGGATTCAATTCAGCTAAACTTTGCTTCAATTGTGGACTTTTAATTCAAGTTTGTCCTTAATTTCTGAATGTTTTGCTTGAGGACAAGTAAAAGGCTAAGCTTGGGGGAGTTTGATCACTTGCTGATCACTATATGTTTCTAACCCATTTTAGATGAAATTCATACATATCGAGTCCCACTTTTGCCTATTTTTGGGCCAATTATACTTGGAATGCAAACATTGTGATAACTAGTTGATATTCCTCATTTCATACTTAATTCCATGTGCATAGAGGTTCTGAAATGCCAAAATCCATTAATATTTAAATTCTATGCCAAGTTATCATTTTGAGGACAAGTTATCATTCATATATGTCAAGTTATCATTATTTTGAGTGAACTAATTTTCAATGGTTTTCTTGCCCTAAATCCATCATTATCATGTATAAATCATATTTGGATAGTCACATCTCAACTTGTGCAAAGTTTTAAGTCCATTTGAACAAGTTATCATTTTTCAAGTGCCAAGTTATCGTTAAAGGGCAATTCTGTCATTTCGACATGCAAAACCATTAATTCTGCACAGGGACCTTAAGCAATCATCTTTTTATTGTTCTAACTCATTTCTGGTCAAATTTCATCACATTTGGATAATCACAACTCGAGTTATCACAAGTTATCATTTTTAAGTCATATAAGTTATCGTTTTTAGCACCCAAGTTATCACTCCTTTGAAATCTTATTCATATTTGATTTCTGACTGCACTCACTTGTTACCCTAGTCCATTTGATGCTTCTAATGCTTTGAATCACTTGCATTTGGATAATTTTCATGATTTGTGACAAGTTATCATTTCCGGGCCCAAAACCATCATGTTTTCATTTAGATTTCCAATCTTACATAACACCAATTCCCATCTGATGTTTGAGCTAGTTAATATCATTATCCTAGTCTTTATTTGTTAAAATCTCATTTAAGGATCTTGATGCTTGCTGTTCTGGGTTTTGTAGCAAGGAAAACAAGTTGGAAAAAGTTGGAAAAAGGTGGGGGGACCACTCTTTTGCTGTCCTAAAGCTGCTGCAGTCAGCTGGCCATTGCAGGGACCATTGGACAGGTGGCTGACATCAAGGAGAATAGAACATTCTGATGAGGATCAAAGGGTGGATAGTAGTCATATAAAAGCTGGATTTTTCTGGAGGAAAAGGGGGGCTGGTCATTCAGGGGTTGAGGCAAGGGTTTTGGAGCAAGGGGGCTGAAGGCTGCTGCTGGAAGTTGCTGCTGGCCAAGACATCATCAAGAATTATGATTTGTATCTGTTTCCCATACCATTTTCTGTCAAGCTTTGTATACATGAGGAGCTAAACTCCATTTCTTCTAGGATAGGGTAGTAGTTTAGATTAGTTTTGGATGGATATGGACAGAATTTGTAATCCTGCAGTTTAATCAAATCTGTTTTCAGATTTCAGAACCATTTTGCATTGATTCATGCCATTGATAGGTCTTATTTGTAATCTATAACTGAGAAGTTATCTTTAGATCTAACTCTTGTTAAGAGATGAATTAGGAATCAATGGCCTGTTACTGGATTTCATTTTATTGCAATCTGATTCCTGAATTTCAGTTTTCTGATTTCTGAATCTGATTATGATTTGTATGGCTGTTGAATTTATTCTTCACTTACAATCTGATTAATTGAGTCCTTGGGAAGTTGCTATTGTTTCTATCTTGTTCAGAAATGAATCAAGATTGTTTGGACAATCATTTGACTCAAATCAGAATTTTCCACTGATTTTTGAAATGAAAACATGAATTCTGATTTTTCTCACTTCCAATTGAAATCTGTTTTTACCAATTGAGTCCCCTAAATTCTTCCAATCACTGATAAGTGTACTTTAGGGATGTCTTGCAGTCCAGAGATGGGTCAAGAATCAGTTGGTAAGTTAGATTTTCATTGATTTAAAATTCTGATTTCTAAAATCTGATTTCCTGATTTTTTCCTGAATCTGATTTCCTGAACAATTTGAATTTGTTTGTCATTGTGGACCTGATTAATTGAGTAACTGAAATGTTGTTATTGCTCATATCTTGTTCAGGAATGAATTAAGATGTTGGCATATTATCTTTGACTCAAAATAGATTGCAAATCTGATTTCTGAACTTTAATGAAATCTGTTTTTTGATTTTCTGCTGGAACTGTTTTATCAATTGAACCCCCTGATTTTATTCAATCATTGAGAGATGAACTTTTGGGATTCTTGCAGTCCAGAGACGGGTCAAGAAGCAATTGATAAACCTGATTTCATGGATTAGTATTTCAGTTTTCTGAATTTGCATAATTCTATTTGTTGATTTCTATTTCTGATTTTCATTTGAATTCTGATTTGCATTGTCAACCCTCATTTTAATCTACTACTGAGAGGTAGTCTTAAGGGCTTCCTTGAGATCCAGAGATGGGCCAAGGAGCAATGGAAATTGTGAATTCCTGTGGTCATATGTTTTGCATTTTCAATTGAATTGTGTTTGTGTGGATTTCAATTTACTTTGCAACCGAGAGGTTGATTTTAAATCCTCCTGGAATTCAGAGATGAATCAAGGATCACAAGCACCATTATTGAGTATATTTTATCCTGGTTTGGTTGATTGGAATGATTCTATCTTTTTATGATTGCAATTGCAAGTTATCATTCCAAACTTCCTTGAATTGCAAAAATCAGCATTGAACTTTCTTTTGAGCCCAATGATAACTTGATTTTCAGTGAGGACCCTCCTTTGATTCAACCTAGCTAACAACTATATAATCATATATTGCTTAGTTAGAGGCCAATTGAGCTGTGGGAACAGCCATTTTCAAGTTGAATCAAAAGTTGGACATTTAATGATAACTTGTTCCATTCCATCCTTAATTAATTTATATGAACCCCAAATCCTAGAAGAACCTTCCTCATTAATAGTTGAACCTTTTTAGATTTCATTCTAGAATTTATAATTCAGTTTTGATAAATTTCCAAAACCCAAAAATCTGTTATCATTTCACTTTCCATTAAAAATCTGTTTTCACTTCCCTTTAAAAGTATGTTTTTAGCCACTTAAGTAGAACTAATCTAGATTGTTTTAGGGTGTCTTAAACTTCAAATCTTTGTGGATACGACAACCTGAGTCTACTACAATACCTGTGCACTTGCAGCTAGTGAGTTGGGAGACCAAAAAAATGAAAAAATTGACTCTTTTACTTAATTTCAGCAAGTTATCACTACTCAATCCCAAATACCACTATCAGGATCTTGATGAAAAGAAGCTTGACAAGTATCTCAGGTTTGCCAAGCAAAAGAAAATAAATGGCTTCACCAAGAGAAGATCATCATCAAGCAAGAACCAAATAATTTGCTTTGAATGTAAAAAGGTTGGACATTATAAAAACGAGTGTCCAAATTTGGTCAAAAAGGAGAAAGATGGAGAAAGTTTAAGAAAGAAGAAAAAGGCTCTTCAAGTCACTTGAGATGAAAGCGAAGATAAAGAAAATGACTCCAACACCTCCTCTAGTGATAATGAAGAAGCTTACATATGTCTAATGATTAATAGCCATGAGGTATCATCTAACTCATCTGATTCTAGTGATAGTGAATCTTTTATTGTGCATAATGAGTTTGGAATTCTTATTAATAAATATGGATGCCTAGAAAGCAAATATGATAGTCTAAAAATGGGGTTTGAAAATTTGCAAAAGAAAAATGAGAGCGTTGATTTTAAAGCATGTGAAAAGCGTGATTTATTGAATGAAAAAAATTCTAGCTTGCAATTCTTAATTAAAGAATTGAAAATGAAAAATAATACACTAAAATCATTATGTGAAAAACAAAGTTTAGAAGTGCATGCTTGAACAAAGAAGTTGAGAATTTAAAAGTTGAACTTGAAAATTTTTCAAATGGAAGTAAGATGTTAGATATCATGCTTAGTGGATCCAGAAGATCTTCAAGTAAAAAAGGATGATTTCAACTCTTTTGAAAAAAAAATGACAAAAGAATTTTATTTGTTAGAGCATTATGCAAGATCACATATCACTTGCTTCCATTGTGGATATGAACGACATTACTCTTATGATTGCAGAACTAGGAAAGGAGTAAGTAAAGAGATGAAGAAAATTTGAGTCTCGAAAAAAAACCAATTCTAACCAAAATCGACCCAAGCTAGTTTGGGTACCAAAAAGATGAGAATCTTCATTTCTTTCTTGTAGGGAACTCCAAAGTACAATGAAGACAAATGGTATTTGGATAGTGGATGCTCAAAACACATAACCGGCGATGCATCAAATTTCATCACTTTGGAAAAGACAAATGGAGGAAAAGTCACATTTGGAGACAATAGCAAAGGGAGAGTAATTACTATAAGTAATGTTGGTAAGAATGATAAAGTGTACTTGGAAAACATTTGGCTAGTTGAAAACCTAAAACATAACTTAATTAGCATAAGTCAATTATGCGATAAAAACTATTTAGTCAAATTTAAAAAGGACAAATGTTTGATACTAGATGAAAACAATGAAGTTCTACACATGGCTTTTAGATACAATAATGTATACAAAATTGATTTTAATAACTTGAAAAATGAAAAATGTTTTAGTTCTATGCATGTTGAAATAAACTTGTGGTATAGAAAATTAAGACATGCAAACTATAAATTACTAAATAAACTTTCAAATCATGAATTTCTTAGAAGTTTGCCTAAGGTTACATTTGATATAAACAATGTTTGTGAGTCATAACTAAGAGCTCATTTAAACTAAAGGGAATTATTAGTACACATAGATCTTTGAAACTTTTACATCTTGATTTATTTGGACCTATTGATGTAGTAAGCTTAGGAAGAGAAGGATGATGACCAAATTTTGCAAAAAGAATTCAAAATGAATTTGAACAAAAAATTCTAACCTTCAGAAGTGACCATAGCGGAGAATTTGAAAATCACAAAATTAAATTGTTCTGTGAGGAAAATGGAATTACTCGTACCTTTTCCACTCCTAAGGACACCTTAACAAAATGGAATAGTAGAAAGAAAAAATAGAACTATACAAGAAATGTCTAGAATAATTTTAAACGAACGCAAATTGGCAAAGTATTTTTTGGCGGAGGTCGTAAACACATCATGCTATGTTCTTAATATGATTCTACATAAGAAGAAAACATGCTTTGAAATTTTATATGAAAAAAACCCGATATTTCTTATTTTAAAGTTTTTGGTTGTAATTGCTATATTTTTAATGTCAAAGATAAACTAGGCAAACTTAATGCTAAATGTGATGATGATATTTTTCATGGTTATTCTAGTACAAATAAAGCTTATAGAGTGTATAACAAAGGAACACTAGTTGTTGAAGAGTCTATTAATGTAAAATTCAATGAGGCTAATGATTTGTTGATGAGCAAGCAAGTGCACGATGTGAAGAAGAAATAGTTGACGTGCAAAGACAACTTGATGATGTGCAAAATGACGATTTGGAAGAAGCAAGAGTTGACACTTCAAATGTGGAAGAAATGGAAGAACCTTGAATAGAGGAGCACAAAATCATTCTAAGAAATTGGAGACTTGCCTCATCACATCCACTTGATCAAGTTATAGGTAATATAAATAAAGGTATAAAAACTAGAAACTCTTTAGAAATATATATACTTTTTCAACATTTCTTGCCATTTTTGAATTCGGTAACATAGAAGAAGCACTTGAAGATCCAAATTGGATAAATGCAATGCCTGAAAAATTAAACAATTTTGAAAGAAATCAAGTCTACAAACTTGTGGAAAGACCCAAGGACCATCCCATCATTAGAACCAAATGGGTTTTTCAAAACAAGTAAGATGAAAATGTTGTCATTGTGAGGAACAAGGCTAGATTAGTGGCCAAGAGTTACTCATAAATTGAAGGAATTGATTTTGACAAAACTTTTGCTCCCGCTGCTAGACTTAAGACAATTTGAATGGTTTTGGCTTTTGTATGTTATAAAGGTTTTAAACTTTTTCAAATGGATGTAAAACTGGCTTTTCTAAATAGTTTTATAAATGAGGAAGTTTATGTTAAACAACCTCAAGAATTTGAAAATCCAGATTTTTCTAATCATATTTCAAACTTTCAAAAGCTAATGCTTAGATTTCCAAAAAGAATTTTCATGTCAAAGGTATTTCCTAGAGTAATTTTTCGTTACATGAGAAATAGCCTTATTTTGTATATCTTTTAACGAGGTATTTTCTTTCTTTACTTCTTCTAACAAACATGTTAACTTTAAAAACATCACATGCATAGTTAATTTCCAAGGAATAAGTTTCATTTTTCAATTTTTTTTTCCATAAAACATGTATTCTTTTCTTTTTTTTTAATTTCTCAAACTCATGTTGTAATTCTTCATTTTCCTTTTTAACTGCAAGATACTTTTTTTATGAGAGAGGAAAATTCTTTGTGCATGTCAAATGAAATATCTTCTTCAGAGGAGCTTGATGAGTCATTATTTGAATTTGAGAAATTAGAAGTTACCTCTTCGTTATGTACCATTCGGCATAGGTATGCATCCTCAGTAGAAGAGCTTGATGAGTCATTTTCTTTACCTTCACTTAACTCTTTATATTTTTCTTCCCTTTGTGATTTTTTTCTTCTTTGTCCTTCTTTGTGAGTCTTGAGTGTCTTTCTTGATGATGTTTGCATGATCTTCGAGTTGGCTTATCATTCTTCTCTTTATTTCACCAACTTGGGATATTTATTAGGCTTTCTTGTATAGCGTGTGAGTCTCTTTTCATCCAGTTTTTTTTTCACTAGAGTCTTCTTCCTATTTGTTTGCCTTCAATGCTGATGTTTACTTTTTGGGAGCATTTGCTTCTTCATCTTCCTAGATTCCGATCTCGTATGTTAAAAGTGAACCAATAAGATCGTCAAAATCTAGCTTGTTCAAGCCTTTTTCTTCAATCACGGTCCTCTTTGTATGTCATTTGGAGGAGAGAGAGATGAGAAACTTTTTCACTTTTGGGGGGTTAGTTCTTAGTCGCCCAAGGAGGTTAGGTCATTCACAATATTATTTTAACCGTACATCCATCTCATTTATGGATTCATCTTCTTGCATTTTGAAAGAATCATATTGATGATTTAAAATATTTAATCTAGATACTTTAACTTTGTTTGTTCCTTCATACATAATAATAAGTTTCTTCCAAATCTTATTTTCACTTTGACAACTAGAAATCCGATTAAACTCTGTTCAATCCAAAGCACAATAAAAGATATTTTTAGCTTTCCAATCTACTTTTGCAAAAAAAAAAATTCTCTTTCGGTATATTATGAAGGTAATTTTTCATGTAAATAATAACTTTTTTGAAAAATGTCTCACATGTTAATATCAATAGAACATATGTATGCTTGTATCCTAATTTTCAATATGCAAAAGTTGTTGCATTAAAAAGTGGAGGATGACTAATTGATTGACCTTCGGAACAACTAAATCCACTTGATGCCATAGCTCTAAAAGACGTTTAAATATTAAAAACAAGAGCAACCTCTCTCTGATATTAATTGTAGGATCCCAAGGCACCAAGAGGGGGGGATGAGTTGGTGTTGAATCCGAAAATATCGATTTTATGAAAATCGTTGTGAAAGTTTAAAATTGATTCATAAAATTTAAATTAATAAAAATCAAATCACATGAATAATAAGATAGGAAGGAGAGGGAGAGAAAGCAAACATAAAGTGCATGGTGGTTTGTTGACAAGGTTCGTCCATACCTTGTCCTACGTCTCCGCTTCGACTTCTCGACCTCGAGACCACCAGAGAATCTACTAAAACTCCCTTCCTTCGTTCCAAATAGGGCAAGGAAGAAACCTTTTACAACATCATCTTTTCTTTGCTTCGAGAGGTAAAACACACCTCTCCTCCTATGAAGCTTATCTTTTCTCTAGCCTGAGAGGTAAGATAGAACCTCTTCTACACAGGAGCTCACACTCAATTTTCTAAGATGATGTTTCTCTCTTTTACAATGCCAAACTCACAAGAAGAGTAGAGAGAAAGAAGAGATGATATACCAAAACTACAAGATAATGATTTTCCTCTGATGCTTGATGTTTCCCTTGAGTGCTTGATGAATTATGAACCCTTTGGTCTTCTTTTATAGGCCTCTCTAGATAATATGCCCGTTGCTCTTTGATTTGACCAAAATATAGTCGTTACTATTCATTTCAGTCGAAAACCGATCGACCGCTTTAATGGACCGGGCGACCGGTCCCATTGCACGATTTCCTCAATGACAACGTTTGATCGGTCGACCGATATATGGACAGGACCATCGACCGATATAGTCTCAACTGATCGGCCCATCGATGCAATGACCGGACTATTGACCAATGTAGTCTCGACATTGAATTGGGTGATTTGTGCATTGATCGGTCGATCGGTGCTTCGACCGGCCTTTATTACTTCGACTGATAGGTTGACTGCCCTGCACTATTTTGTGCATAACTTTCTGCATGATTATCCAAATTAGATAATCTTGGATTCTATGGAAAGCCAATAGAATTCTCTGCAACTTTCATATTCACTTGTTAATGCAAATTTCATGGGAATATAGATAATTATTAACGAAATTTTAATGCATGAAACAACTCATTTCTATTTAAACCTTTTTGGCATATAACTCTAATCTTTTGAGGTCTGTATCATCAAAATATAATTATATGAGGCATTAAATCTTTGCTTCAACAGAGGTAAGTGCTCGTGTATTGATCCATGATCATATTGCCTTGCGAGAGGTTGAGAAACTCATCCATTTTTTTTCTTTGACGTAGTCCGGTTAGAAGCGAGTTTCAAATGCTTCTACAAAGTTTTCTCATGCCACATCTTCTTCATTCTCAAAGGTGATCTTCAAAAGAGACTTCCACTGAATCTTTGCTTGGCCACTAAAATGATGAGTGACATACATAGCCATATGGTCCTCAGGACACTCCATAACTCTTAGGATGTCCCTATCTTCTCAAGCCAAGTCTCGGCCATTTTCGGCTCTCCCTCCCTATCAAATCTTGGAAGGTGAAGCCTTAGGAACCTTTCAATAGAATAATTCCAGCCATTGTTTCATGAAAGATTATGTGTCGTGATGCGTTGAATTTGTAACAATAAAATTAATTAATCGAGTGCGAGTGTCGAACCCATGAGGAATTATCTAAATTAATTCTACCATAAAAATCTACTAAGAGAAGATAAAGGATTTTGTAATTAAAATAGAAATATAAATATTGCAATTAATTAATCTAAGTAAATCGTGAAGAGCCCGTAGGAATCTGGATGATAACAATAAGGTTAACTCCTGAAATAGCAACGATTAAATAAATTCATATGCTTGTTATAACGACGAGTTAGGATTACGTGAAGCAACGATCTATACGTTGATTAGATCGAACTATCTTCGTTCCTAAATTGAAGAGATCTCTAGCTATGAGTAGATCTCTAATCAATAGAAAACGAAAATGCATTAGTTTGTAAAACCTATACTAACAATTATTCTCGCTCGACATAATCTATTAGACCGCACAAATCGATGTATTACATTGATTACATAATTTATGTTATGACTGAATAAAATGAAGAATATGATGTTCTAAACTAAATCACCCCAAAACTGGTTTGTGACTTTACTTCACAGCAAAATATTGTTCAGAAAACAAGATGATAAGAACATCAGTCATAATATGAAATAACTAACAATTGAATTAATTCAATCACTAACTGGTTCATGGAGTTTTCCAAAATAATAAACCTCTATCTCAGCTAAAACATTAAGTAAACAAAAATAAAAAAAGAAATAGAGCATCCATGATAAGACGAATTCAGAGATCCTTGCTTTGGAAGATGTCTGGAACGAATCAAGGGCCCGACGCTGAGTTGCTCCTCCTTCGTCTCCAGCAATCTCCCTCCACTTGAATCGAATTCTTCTGCAATATGCACTTCTCCCAGGGTCTCAAGCACGAATTCTCACATCTCCAGAGGTCTTCTATTTATAGTATCAAGTGTCCCGATAAATTCTGAGAATTGAGAGTCCAAATTCTATCCAAATAAGGGTCTACAGTTTAAAATCTTTTTAAATCCAAAAATCTCATGATTTTATCTTCAATTTTGTGCTTTTATCATCAGACAAATCTTCTAGAAGGTTGGGCATTGCTCTGGCTTCGTGATTTGATCAAAATCCGTTCGAAAAGTCGACGATCAGAAGGAATCAGCACATTTAATGGCCCGTGATGCTCTATTCACGACCTGTTTCGATTTTGATTCAAAGTTTTTCAACTGATTAATGCCCCGTAAAACAAATATTATGGTTCGTAGGTTAGATACGTGATCACCATGTTACGACCGGTGATGAATTTGACTTGTCCTCTTTTTGGCCGAAGTTTGCGATAGCTGATATAACGGGTCGTTACATACACATTGCGACCCGTAATATTTCTGGCAAGATTTTACACCCTTCTGAATGTGTCGTAACTGATTCCTTATGCCTCGTAACATATGTACGCTTGATTTTCATTCAATTCTGCAAGAGCCATTAAACTTGTGTTACGGCTGGTGCTCCCTAAGTTAAGTTCTATTACGGCCCGTTATGAATCTTCTTTGATTCAATTCTTCAATCTGCGAAACCCGTGAAGAATTGCTTATGGTCCGTTATGGGATATGTGACAATTTTGTGATGACCCGTAATCTTTCCATGAAGGCTGAATATCTCTCTGTAAGCTCCGTGAAATGCCTCTTATGATCCGTGTCATCAATCCTAGTGGCATTATATGCTGCTTACGGCCGGTAAAGAAGATATGTGGCTTATGCAATCTCTTCTGTGCATGTCATGAGATGCAACTGGCGGCCCGTAAAAAATCACTGAAGGTCCGTTACAGGAGTTGTACGGCCCATAATGTCAGTTGTTTTCTGCCCTTCAAAGAGATTTCTTCCTCCCGTGATGTTCGGATAATTTTCTTTAATAATTTCCACCAAAATTAGATATATTCCTATAAAATCATGCACACTTAGGTAGTAGAGAGTTCAAAGAAAAATTATAATAAAAGAAATAAAATTGATGCATGCTATGGAAAAATCTAAATGCAACATAAATTAAGTGTTGTAAAATGCATGCATCATGTCGCCCAGATCAAACCTTCAAGGAAGACATTCCTTTCACCTTCCTCATCAGTAATTGCATGTATTGGAGGCATCTACATCCACCATTCAAATAAACATGAAGACGTAATTAGAGTTAGCTAAACAAAAGAGAACATGTACTTTTATGCTCCAGCTCATGATGATTGCACATTGACTTTATACTTAGACATTTTAGCCAATTTATAGCTTACACATCCTAAGTCTTAAGACATATGAGGCAAAACTATGGCTTTGATACCAATTATAATGTAAAGATGGAATTTCGGGCTAGCTGCATGACCCGGCACGCCGTCGGCCCTCCAAAAAGTCATGCCACCCCGCCCCGACACTGACACAGCCCTTGCAGAGAAAAATGGTCGTGTCATGCCATTCCGTACCAGGTCCGCCATCTGCACTATGGGCACAACACGGCTTGGACATGGTGAGCATGAACCTGGCAGCAAAACATCCCGTTTTGGCATAGTCGCACATCAATACGGATCATGCAATCCCAACATGATCCATGCATCATCGATGACGGGACATGTCACTAGCATACCTGACAATAACACGGACCGCGTGGCTACAAACACAGTCTGCGTGTATTAGGCGATGAGACAATGAGGCACCAAGACTACCACATGTCAAGTAAAACATAGTCCTTGTGGATAAACACGAACCGTGTTGTTATTTAAAATGATTTGTTGGGGCAGTTCACGATCATTTCGAACTTCAACACGTTATTTGAACGAGATTCTCGACTTGACAACATGGTGTTGGTGTGTCACGGACATGGTCATGGGTACAAGAGTCAACACAGGCCGTGTTGGTGCATTTCTACACCTATTAAAGCCGTGGCCGAGCCCCTCACCCCTTCACAAATAACAATGCCCACAAGCTCATTCTTGCTCTCTCTCACTCTGAACTCTCTTTTTGCTTATATATAATTACATAATATATATTTTAATATTTATTCAATAGTATTTTATATTTTATATTAATATTGTTATTATATTTACATTATCTTAATTTCTTATATATAATTGTATAATGGGTCCGCGAGATCCCTATCGTCTATATGGTGATTATGTTGTTTATTTACCCTATGGACCACTACCTGCATATCCATATGGTACACCATACAATACTAATAATAGTGGTGATTCTAATACTTTATCAGCACACCTAAGTGGCAATACATTGGGTTATATGACTATGGTGCCATCAACTACTTAGTATTGCTTCAAGTTCTGAAGAAGATTATGCAATTGCAACAATGATACCCATACCCACACCCACAGGCACAGGTCCGTCAAGCTCAGATGCTCCCGCGCAAAGTGAGTTGATAGGTAAAATAAGACGAACATCAAAGTTCACTAGTTAAGCTTGGAATTATTTTGAAAAAAATTAAAGATGAAAATGATCCAAAAACAATAAAGTTATTTGTAAGATTTGTAAAGCTAGTTATGTTGTCGCCTCTTCGTCGAGCACATGTAGTTTAAAATGATATTTAGAATCACATCCTGTAATGACTAGGGAATAATTTTTAATGGGTCAATTACCGCAACAAACTCAACTAATTACATCAAGTCGTGGTACTGCCAGAAGATCTTTATTTGCTTACAATTAGCAACATATATGTGAAAGTTTAGCAAGATATGCTATACATGCTGAAATGCCTTACACATTTGCTGAAGATTAATTTTTTTATATTATCAATAGAATTATCAACAAGGTGCCTTTAAAAATGTTAGTAGAAAAAATGTTAAAGAAGATTCGATTAAATTATATCATAAAAAGAAAATTGAATTAATTAATTATTTTTTGGATTCTAAATTCATTTTTAGCTTGACTAATGACATTTTGACCTCTTTAAGTGACGACGATTTTTTATGTGTTACAGTACATTGGATTGATACAATTGGGTATTGCAAAAAATAATTATTGCATTTAAATAAATTGAACATCCTCATAATGGTTTGCAAATTGCAAATTTTACATAAAATGTAATTAACGAATATGGTCTTAAAGATAAAATTTCATGTCTTACTCTTGATAATGCAAGTGCTAATAATTCTACTACACAATTTTTAATTCAAAGAGAACATGTACCTTTAGGCTTGGTGGCACCTAAACATTTTAGCCAACCTATTGCTTACACATCCTATGACCTAATACATAAGAGCCAAAACTAAGACTCGAATACCAACTGTAACGCTCGCAAAATCTGACCCCAATTTAGTTGCCGAACCCTAGATGACATTACTTTCATAACCTAATTTCATAAAACATTGTAGCGGAAAAATGTAATAATAAAACACAATTAACAATAACGTAAAACCGCGGAAGACTTCTAACATATAACACTCAAGATACATCTCTGGCCCATGGGCCACATAGCCTCTAACATAATACCCAACATAGGGTTCATGATACATAGATGAGTTCATACAAAAGTAAATGACTCAAAGGCCCATAGTCCATACATACTTGACTCTTGTAAGAGTTCATCATGATAACATAAGATAACTTGGGCCGCATCCCGACCAACCCATGTGCAACGTCACCATCATGAGGCTCTCGCCGTCGAACCTAAACCTCGACCATACTTGCACGGATCCATGTGGTGCAAGAGATTTCTCCCGTTAGAGTATGTTGAGGCCCATGCATGCTATGATCCTATAACATGGTCTCTACATGTCATGGCATATGCATTTCATCATAATGGAAACATAAAATGTGTGCACGCTATATGGCATGTGAATAATCATCATCATAAATAAGCTAGCATATCACATCATCAACATCTTGCTAAGACATATCATTATTCATCATTATGCTAAGACATATCATAACTTACCTTACTTTACTTTAACATTCTTTTTTATAACATCATATAACAAAGGGACATAAATTAGCATCCTTTTAGGTGCTTGCATTATCATAATCATCTGATATTTATTCATTTATCTTACTTAGCATGTATCATCTTCATCATTAAAATCATATGATTCATCTTAGTTAGTTTAAGTGACTTCATCTTTAACATCATATGACTATGGAACATCCTTTGCATCCTTTTTGTTGCCTGCTTAATTATCATCTTCATCTTTATGTTCCAAGTCCTTCATCTTAGTCACTATAAGTAACTTTCATCTTTTCTTATTCTATCTTTATTTAGATAGCTTCTTATCTTGTTGATTGAGAAGTCCATGTTGGCTCGTCGATCTTTACTTGACTTAATTAGGGCGAGATCTTTTTGTCCCGTTGGAGGCCACACCTTGTCCACTCTTAGGTGGGGTCTTGGTCTCCGAGAATGCCACACCATGTCCACTCTATGGTGGGGTCTTGGTCATCCCCTAGTTCCTTTGCCAGGATCTTTTTGTCCCATGAGAAGCCACACCTTGTCCACTCTTATGTGGTTTCTTGGTTTTCCCTTAGTTTCTGTACCGAGATCTTTTTGTCCCATGAGAAGCCACACCTTATCCATTCTTATGTGGGGTCTTGGTCTTCCCTTAGTTTCTGTACCGAGATCTTTTTGTCCCATGAGAAGCCACACCTTGTCCATTCTTATGTGGAGTCTTGGTCTTCCCCGAGAGCCACACCTTATTCCCTTAAGGGGGGTTCTTGGTCTCCCACTTACATCTGACAACATCAACAAGACACCTTCATCAATCCGTCTTTTACTTACATTCATCAATACATACAATCATTCAATACATGTTGCATGTTTTAATCCTATTTAAGGTCATGCATACTTCAAATCATGCTAAGTGTGGACATTTCAAACATGTACAAGAGTCTTGTACTGGTCACGACCGTGCCCACACATGGGCACAAGCATGCCACTGATCGGCACGATTGGATACTTAGCCGATTCACTCATCACTTGATCACAACCGTTCTCAGTGGTGGCGTGGCCGTGCCTATCTCATTGGTCGTTCACGGATGGACGACCGCACCTGTACACCCATGACAGAATGACTTGTTTCCATTTGTTTTTCTAAAAATTCTAAGGCATGGGCGTATGGAGGTGTCACGGCCGTGCGATCTCAAGATCACAACCATAACAGAACGCCCATTTTTTCTTCTGGACGCATTTCAAGGCTAAGGCAGGGGGTCTATATGGCATGGGTCAATACGTATCCCTCTATGATCATGTGTCATACAGTTAAGTAGAGCTTCATAATCACGAGTCACGGATACGCAGAGCAAATCATGAGTCAATACGTATCCCTCTATGATTGTGTGTCATACAGCTAAGCAGAGCTTCACAATCAAGAGTCTCAGATACGCAGGGCAAATCATGGGTCAATACGTATCCCAATCATGATTGCGTGCCGCCCAATCATGATTCTCAGATACGCAGAGCATATCATGGGTCAATACGTGCACGCAGAGCAGCCCCCAAAGGGCAAAGACACCCGATATATGCCCCAAAGACTTCATGTATATCAAATGCGATCCCAAAGACCTTTTTCAAATAATATGGCTAATGAACACATGGAGTTTAACAATATCAAAATACACATGTCATAATCTCATATCATTATCAAATAAAACTTATTTTCACTTCACAAGCATTGTTCCCTGAAAACATTTTTGTATAAGATATTACTCCATCTCATATGAAATCCTTGAAATATATCATCAATACTTTTCATAGCGCAAGACATGTTTCAATAATAACAATAATAATCTTTGCTTGAGGTAATACCATAAATAAAATAATTAACATATAATATTTTGCTATGTTATAAATTTATCCATTCACCTTGTACTTTATCACTTCAAGGAGGTTTATTAGATTTCCTCCTTTTTAACTTGCAACTTGAGGTTTTCCTACAAACAATAATGTCTTCTTACTTCCCAATCACTAGTAAGGTAATATGCAATGCATGCTCATGATGTATGAATTCTTATGTACCCTAAAATGCATATAACCTCCTCTAATACCAATTTCTAACTTCAGACATTTATATTCATAAGCTATTCCACACTTGGAACTTTTTAATTCCCCAAAGCTTAACTAGGTGCTGTTTAAGGATTTCAGACTGTGTGTCTGTTAATAAATAATTCATAACTTCTTAATTACATAGGCATATTTTATGATTCTGGATTAATTAGAAAATAGACATACTAAGGTTTTCAACCCCTAAGTATCATTATCAAATACCAAGTGAGTAAGTCAGGAAATCCCAAGCAATCTGACCTAGGATTTGTGCCCTGGCAGACTGTATGTCACTGAAATATTGATTTATATATTTCCTAATACTTGTCCATTTAACTAGGGCATAATTTTTCTGAAAACTAGACTTCATTAGTATTTTATCATAAAAATTAGAGAATTTAACTCGCTATATAGACTTATAACAAAAATAGTTAATTCAGGTCGCAATCTATCAATGTCCTGGAATCTGACAGAAGCATCACTATGAAATGAAAAATTCATTTCTCTCAAAATACAAGTTAAAATAGGATGATTCTACCTCTCACCGAACTCTTGGAATGTCTACCTAAGCATATCCAAATTTCAACCTAATTCACTCTATTCTAACTGCGCCCTAATTTACAAATGGAACTTGTATCAGACTCGGGACAGGATGAGTGACTTGCGAAGGTAAGTTCATTACTTCCTCTATGAAACTCCTTTTTAGGTGATTCCAGAGGCCATAGAAAGCTAACTTTGAATGGATGCACTCTTAATTTATGGTTCATTTATCACCAAGTAATGATTCTCTCAATCAGAAGAACAATTTCCGGATCAAAACTCACCTGGAACAACCGACGTTCCCGATTTTCCCCAGGTCGGTTCGCTCGAGTTCTTCCTCTGGTAATTTTTCTACGGTGAAAATATAATGTTAAGTGGCTTATGTATTATTTTCAGAATTTTATGAGGTCTTATGGCAGTTTGAAAAAATATCCCTTTGAGCAGCTCTCACCTGTCTACTTCAGCTGCTTGGAACTTAAGTGATGGTCAATCACATTTTTTTTGTCATAACTAAGTGTTTTAACCCTAATTAGGATTACTTAATCCTATTTAAATATATATATATTATAATATTTAGAAATTTTATGATTTATTTCTAATAACCCTATATAATTACTATGTAAAGTTTATCGATAATTAAGTAATCATTATGCACTAATCGAAATATTAATTACTATATACAAATATCACTAAACGGACATCCAAACTAACTTAGTATGTTAATTAAATGCATGATTATGCACAAATGATGTTTCTAGGACACGTCCGTGATATTTCTCCCCTCCTTAAAAAATAAATTCGTCCCCGAAATTTGGTTACTTGTTTTAGGGAATAAGAATGGATACTTTTCTCTTATTTGATCCTCTCGCTCCCAGGTTGCCTCTTCTCTTGAATGATTTCTGCAAAGAACCAAAACTAATGGAATCTTTTGATTATGTAGTTCTTTTTCCTTTCTTTTGATAATTTGCACTGGATTCTCTTCATATGACAAATCCTCTCGTACTTGAATAGATTAGGGCTCCAATACATGAGAAGGATCTGATCGATATCGTCGAAGCATAGAGACATGAAAGACATCATGAATACATGATAACTCTAGTGGTAGCGCTAATCGATATGCAACTGGTCCAATACGCTGTAAAATTTCATACGGTCCTACATATCTCGGACTTAACTTTCCTTTCTTTCCAAATCATATAACACCTTTCCAAGGTGAAACTTTTAAGAAGACTTTACTTCCCACTTCATACTCCATTTCTCGATGACGTTGATCTGCATAACTCTTTTGTTGATCTTGTGTTGCCTTTAACTTTTGTTTGATGATTTTTAGGTTGTCGACAGTCTCTTGCACTTTTTGTGATCCCAAAAGGACTCTTGCACCATTTCATCCCAACATATCGGTGTCCTACATTTTCTACCATATAATGCTTCAAAAGGAGCCATCTCGATACTTGAATGAAAGCTATTATTATAGGCAAACTCTGCTAATGGCAAGTGTTCATCCCAAGATCCCTTAAATTATAGAATACAAGCTCTGAGCATTTCTTCAAGTGTTTGAATTGTTCTCTCTAATTGACCATCTGTTTGAGGATGAAATGAAGTACTAAACTTTAGTTTTGTACCTAAGGCATTTTGTAAATTATGCCAGAATCGAGAGGTAAACCGAGGATTTCTATCAGAAATGATAGATGTTGGAATACCATGTAGTCTCACAATTTCATCAATGTACAACTTGGCTAATGTATTAGGAGAGTCATCCTTTCGAACTGGTATAAAATGTGCTGACTTCGTAAGACGATCAACTATTACCCAAATAGTGTCATGATTTCATTTCGTTCTTGGCAAATCCGTTCCAAAATCCATAGTGATTTCATCCCACTTGTATTATGGTATCGGAATTGATTGAAGAGTTCCAGCTGGAGCTTTGTGTTCTGCTTTTACTTGCTGACATATTAAACATCGAGAGATATATTCTGCTATGTCCTTCTTCATAACATGCCACCAAAAGTTTCTCCTCAAATCTCTATACATCTTAGTACTTCGTAGATGTATAGTATAAGGCGAACAATGAGCTTCCTCCATTATTTCTTGCCTAAGATTTCCAACATTGGGAACACATAACCTGCTGCCAAACATTAAAGTTCTATCATCCTTTAATGAGAATTGTGTTTGCTCTCCGTTCTTTACTTGATTGATGATTTTCACCAACTCTTGATCTTGATCTTGTACTTCGCATATCCTCTCGACTAGAATGGGTCTAATTCTAAAGTGTGTCAAGAGTGCTTCTTTCTCACTTGTCTTCAACTCAACTCCTAAGGATTTCAGTTCAAATAGCAATGGTAACTGATAGACTTTTATATGGGCTAGAAGACTCGAAGATTTTCGGCTAAGTGCATCCGCAACCACATTAGCTTTACCCGGATGATAATCAATTATGCAATCATAGTCCTTTAGTAACTCCATCCACCTTCTTTGACGTAAATTTAATTCTTTTTGTGTAAGAAGATATTTCAAACTGTTGTGATCCGTAAAAATGTGACATGTCTCTCCATAAAGATAATGCCTCCATATCTTAAGAGAAAAATAACTGCTACCAACTCTAAATCATTTGTTGGGTAGTTTAACTCATGTGGTTTGAGTTGTCGAGAAGCGTATGCAATAACTTTTCCATGTTGCATTAGAACACAACCCAACCCTTGTCTAGAAGCATCACTATACACCACATAGCCTCCATTGTCTGTTGGAAGTGTCGATACTGGAGCAGATGTTAAACATATCTTTAACTTTTCAAAACTATCTTGACATTGCTCTGTCCATTCAAATTTTACATTTTTCCGAAGAAGTATAGTTAATGGAACTGTAATCATAGAGAAACCTTCAATAAAACGTCGATAATATCCTACTAGGCCAAGAAAACTTCTCACTTCTGTTACACTTTTTGGAGGCTCCCACTTCAATATTGCATCAACCTTTGCTGGGTCTACACAAATGCCCTCTGCTGAGATTACATGTCCCAGAAATACTACTGAGTTGAGCCAAAATTCACATTTGCTAAACTTTGCAAATAATTGTTTCTCTCCAAGTATTTGCAAAATAATTCCTAAATGTTCTTCATGCTCTTCTTCACTTCGAGAATAAACCAGTATATCATCGATGAAAACAATCACAAACTTATCCAAATAAGGTTTGAAAACACGGTTCATGAGATCCATAAAAGCTACGGGCGCAATTGTTAAACCAAATGGCATCACCAGAAATTCATAATGTCCATACGGAGTTCTGAAAGCAGTTTTGGCAATATCAGCATCTTTAATTCTCAACTGATGATATCCTGATCTCAAGTCTATTTTTGAAAATACCTTTGCTCCTTGTAGTTGATCAAAAAGATCATCGATCTGCGGAAAAGGATATTTATTCTTTATAGTAACTCTATTTAATTGTCTATAATCGATGCACAACCGTAATTTTCCATCTTTCTTTTTTACGAATAATACCGGTGCACCCCAAGGAGAAACACTCGGTCGGATAAAACACTTGTCTAATAATTCTTGTAATTGTAACTTTAACTCTTGCAGTTCTGCTGGTGCCATTCGATAAGGAGCAATAGATATGGGTGTTGTTCCTGGAATAAGGTCAATACAGAACTAAATCTCTCTTTGCGGTGGTAATCCAGGAAGATCCTCTGGGAAAACATCTACAAATTCATATACAATTGGAATATCTTCCAATCGTGGTCCTTCTACCTTAGCGTCAATCACAGAAGCAAGGTAAGCTTCACATCCCTTCTTGATTAATTTCTGTGCCACCATTGCAGAAATAATACAATAGGAAGAATTTGACATTTACCACAGAAGATAACTCTCTCTTTTTCGGGTGACTCAAAGTAAACTTCTTTCTTAAAACAATTTATAGTGTCACGATGACGAGCTAACCAATCCATTCCAAGAATGACATCAAAGTCTTGAATATTTAAAGGAATGAGATCTGCCATCATGTCTTGCTCAGCAACTTTGACTCTACAACCCTTATATAATTGTGCGACAATAACAGAATCTCCCACGGGTGTATGTACTAACATGGAACATTCTAAAGGACTAAGTTTTCTATCAGCATGCATGGAAAAGTCCTTTGATATGAATGAATGAGTAGATCCAGGATCAATAACAACATGTGCACTTTCATCAAAGATAGATAATGTACCCATCACTATGTCAGGAGTAGCTAAAGCATCGGGTTCAGTCATTGCAAAGACACGTGCTTGAGTTTGTGGTCTCCCTGGTGGATTTGTTGGTTTCGATGTACTTGGGACATTTTGATTACTCGCTTTTACATTTGCACCAGGATTAGCTTTGATTTGAGGCTTCACAATAGGATAAGCTACTATTTCAGAAATGCTTTTACCCTTTTCCATGAATCGACAATCTTGTATCTTGTGTCCCCTTTGACCACATTTAAAGCAAGCTCCTATGAATATTGAGCATTTTCCAAAATGATATCTTTCACAAGTTGTGCAATATGCATTTGTGCGATATTGTTCTTGTCTTGGTCCAACTCTACTTTGATTTTCTGAATATGTTCTTCTGACTGCACTTGCTTGTGTACTCATATTTTTCTGATTGATATGATATTTTTGTGTACCTTGTGATCCATTTCCATGCCTTCTATTATTGTAAAAGTTACCATGAGACTGAAATGTACTATCACCGTATCTTGCCATTTTATTACTTGCCCCAGTCTGCGCAAAGTTGGAGTTTGGTCTTTTCAAATGTTGGCTAATTTGATTCCTTTCCTCTATAAGCTTTTCAGCTCTTAGTGCTGCTGCCACCAACTTGGAGTACTCAGTGAACTCCAACACTTCAACTTTTTCTCTGATGTTCAAGTGAAGTCCTCCTTCGAATCGCCTACACTTGTCACTTTCATCTGACACCAAGCTCAGTGCATATTTTTTATAGTTGTGTGAACTTTAATTCATACTCAGCAACTGATAATGCTCCTTGTGTCAGATTTAGGAATTCCTTCTGCTTCCTATCAGTATATACTTTGTGCAAATACTTCTTTCGAAATTCTCGAAAAAAGTCCTCCCATCCAAGAGTAATTGGAAAATTTTGACTTCCGGGAATTGTCTCCCACCAATCTAAAGCATCTTTTTGCAACAAGGAAAAAATATAATCAAACTTTTCTTCATTTAAGCACCGCATCTGATTAAATATTCTATCCATACACTTTAACCAAGCCTCTGCCTCAGATGGGTCAACTGTACCTTCAAAATCATTTGCACCTTATTTTCTAATTTTGTCATAGAACCTATTTCTCTGCATAACTTGGGAGGTCGGGTTTACTCCACTCATAATAGCCCTTAAAACTTGTGCAAGAACTTGTGCAACACTTTGATTCTCAATAGGATTGACTTGCTCAACAACATGAGGAGGTCATGATGAGATCCTCTTATCATTCACATCTCGTGCCACACCTTGTACCGATGCATGAGATGAAACTAATGGACTTCTATTAGGTCGACCGCTTGGTGGAGCAGAATGACTTGGGCCAATAATAGCAAATTGGCCATCGCCAGGATGCCTACGTGGTGGCATTTTTATCCCTTCAAAATGAAAATAAAAAGAAAGTCAAAAGCATGCACTATCAATCTAATGCAAATAATGTCACCTAGCCTTAACTTAGGTTATACTATCTACAGAATCTTATAACCTAAGCTCTGATACAAAAAACTATCACATCGAACTCTGTGACTAAGTTCTAATTCCAATTATCACACTCTTAGTTATGTTTAACAATTCCAAAAATAAAATCGGCAAAACCTCCTCCCTTACTTATCTTATGTTATTTGTCAATACATATAAAAGACACATATATCATCATCAAAGTTTAATAAAAAGCTATAAGATAGGACATTCACATATTGTCATTATATTTTTTTTCACAAACCATCTTACATATAACCCCACAGGATAAAGTCTTATACAACTTTATAAAAAGTTTCCCACAAACTTAATTACAACATCTAAGACTATCTATTACATATGCATGCTTCAAAAAAACAAAAGTGAAGAGGGATTAAAGTGCTCCAGCAGCTCGACCTCTTCTCTATATGCAGCAAAAACAAACTCCAAGTCGACTCAACTCGAGAACTTACGACTATCTGAAAAATTTAAAATGGGTTTTATGAGCAACAATCATTTGCTCAGTGAGTGGAATAAAAGTACAACATAGGGGAACCATACGAGTGCATAAAGCATATAACATTTAAATAACCACATTTCTTTGATATGAGAAAACATTTAAAGCATAGCACATATAACATAACTTGTCAAATCATATGAACTTTCACATAAGTAAAAGTAACTCAAGATATCATAATTTTCATATTCAAACTCCACACATGTGTCATTGCGCATACTCATCATGGGTCAATACGTATCCCACTATCATCATGTGTCATATAGTTAAGCAGAGCTTCATAATCAAGAGTCATGGATACGCAGAGCAAATCATGAGTCAATATGTATCCCTCTATGATTGTGTGTCATACAGCTAAGCAGAGCTTCACAATCAAGAGTCTCAGATACGCAGGGCAAATCATGGGTCAATACGTATCCCAATCATGATTGCGTGCCGCCCAATCATGATTCTCAAATATGCAGAGCATATCATGGGTCAATACGTGCACGCAGTGCAGCCCCCAAAGGGCAAAGACACCCGATATACGCCCCAAAGGCTTCATGTATATTAAATGCGATCCCAAAGACCTTTTTCAAACAATATGGCTAATGAACACATGGAGTTTAACAATATCAAAATACACATGTCATAATCTCATATCATTATCAAATAAAACTTATTTTCATTTCACAAGCATTGTTCCCTGAAAATATTTTTGTATAAGATATTACTCCATCTCATATGAAATCCTTGAAATATATCATCAATACTTTTCATAGCGCAAGACATGTTTCAATAATAACAATAATAATCTTTGCTTGAGGTAATACCATAAATAAAATAATTAACATATAATATTTTACTATGTTATAAATTTATCCATTCACCTTGTACTTTATCACTTCAAGGAGGTTTATTAGATTTCCTCTTTTTTCACTTGCAACTTGAGGTTTTCCTACAAACAATAATGTCTTCTTACTTCCCAATCACTAGTAAGGTAATATGCAATGCATGCTCATGATGTATGAATGCTTATGTACCCTAAAATGCATATAACCTCCTCTAATACCAATTTCTAACTTCAGACATTTATATTCATAAGCTATTCCACACTTGGAACTTTTTAATTCCCCAAAGCTTAACTAGGTGCTGTTTAAGGATTTCAGACTGTGTCTGTTAATAAATAATTCATAACTTCTTAATTACATAGGCAAATTTTATGATTCTGGATTAATTAGAAACTAGACATACTAAGGTTTTCAACCCCTAAGTATCATTATCAAATACCAAGTGAGTAAGTCAGGAAATCCCAAGCAATCTGACCTAGGATTTGTGCCATGGCAGACTGTATGTCACTGAAATATTGATTTATATATTTCTTAATACTTGTAACTAGGGCATAATTTTTCTCAAAACTAGACTTAATTAGTATTTTATCATAAAAATTAGAAAATTTAACTCGCTATATAGACTTATAACAAAAATAGTTAATTCGGGTCGCAATCTATCAATGTCCTGGAATCTGACAGAAGCATCACTATGAAATGAAAAATTCATTTCTCCCAAAATACAAGTTAAAATAGGATGATTCTACCACTCACCGAACTCTTGGAATGTCTACCTAAGCATAACCAAATTTCAAACCCTAATTCACCCTATTCTAACCGCGCCCTAATTTACAAATGGAACTTGTATAAAACTCGAGACAGGATGAGTGACTTGCGAAGGTAAGTTCATAGCTTCCTCTATGAAACTCCTTTTTAGGTGATTCCAGAGGCCATAGAAAGCTAACTTCGAATGGATGCACCATAGAAAATTTCATAATTTATGATTCGTTTATCACCAAGTAATGATTCTCTCAATCAGAAGAACAATTTCCGGATCAAAACTCACCTGGAACTTCCGACGTTCCCGATTTTCCCCAGGTCGGTTCGCTCGAGTTCTTCCTCTGGTAATTTTTCTACGGTGAAAATATAATGTTAAGTGGCTTATATATTTTTTTCAGAATTTTCTGAGAGCCTTATGGTGGTTTGGAAAAATATCCCTTTGAGCAGCTCTCACCTGCTTCAGTTGCTTGGAACTTAAGTGATGGCCAATCACATATTTTTGTCATAACTAAGTGTCTTAACCCTAATTAAGCTTACTTAATTCTATTTAAACATATATATTATAATATTTAGAAATTTTATGATTTATTCCTAATAACCCTATATAATTACTTTGTAAAGTTTATCGATAATTAAATAATCATTACGCACTAATCGAAATATTAATTACTATATACAAATATCACTAAATGGACATCCAAACTAACTTAGTATGTTAATTAAATGTATGATTATGCACAAATAATGTTTCTAGGACACGTCTGTGACAGTGAGGAGATGGGAGGAGGGAGGGAGATCCCTTCCTTGTTGGCCGAGAGAGTGTGATTGAGGGAGAGGAAAGAGATGTCGGGTCAAAGTTTTAATGACGTATGAAATTATATTTTGATGAAACAAACCTCAAAAGATTAAAATGCTGAAAAAGTTCAAGAAAAAGTGATAACTTTATGCACAAACTTTGATTACATAATTGACTATGAAATGATTAGATTTTGGATGAATATTCGCAACAAAGTTGTAGAGAATTCTGTTAGCTTTCCATAGACTCCAAAATCATCTAATTTGGATAGTGCAGAAAGTTATGATCAAAATAGTGTAGGTCAGTCAACTTATCGGTCGACGCAAAGAAGGTCGGTCGAGACGTACCGATCGACCGAATAGAAGATGTCGGTCGACCGATCCAGAACCGGTTGATGTCGAAACTATATCGGTCGACAATCCGATCGAAGTACCGGTCGACCGATCAGCTGCGGTCGATAGTCCGGTCGACCGACCAGCTGCGGTAACTGGAGAAATGACGCAACGGTCACATAGACCGGTCGACCGGTCCAGAATTTCGATCGACCGGCCTCTGAGTCAAGTGAACAGTAACAGTCAAATTTGAAGGAGAAATTTGTGGAATGATTTCTGGACGAATTTTTCACACATTGAAGGCTATAAAAGGAGTGCCAAAGCCAGAGTCAAAAGCACTCATTCACTCATTGAAGAAAAACTTCAATTTGTCAAAGAGAGATCATTTCTTGAAGTTTTCATTTTATAGCTTTCTCATTCTTTCTCCTTCTCTTGTGAGCTTAGCTTTGTAAAAGAGAGAAACACTTTTGTTCAGAAAAATTAGAGAGAGCTCCTGTGTAAAAGATGTTCAAAATCTTACCTCTTGAACGAGAGAAATAGATTAGCTTCCTAGGAGGAGAGGTTGCCTTGCCTCTCGAAGAGGAGAAAAAGGCGGTGGTGTAAAGTGCTTCCTTCCTTGCCTCATTTGGAACAAAGGAAGTGCTAGTGGAATCTCCGATGGTCTCGAGGTCGAGAAGTCGGAGCGGGGACATAGGCCAAGGTGTGGCCGAACCTCGTCAACAAACCACCGTGTCCATTTGAGTTTGATTTTCTCTCTCTCTCTCCCCATTCATATTGAATTTATGATCTGAATTATAAAAGATTTAAGAATCGGTTTTCTGCTTCCACGATGATTTTTGTGAAATTGATATTTTCAATTGAACACCAATTCACCCCCCCCCCCTCTTGGTGCCCTTTGGGATCCTACAAGAGATTAAGTGAGAGAGTTGTGTGGACTACTGTAGCAAAAAGGGGAGATTTTTGAGGTGGTGTCGGCTGGTAGGTGAGAGCAAGATATTGGTTTTAACTTTTAGGTCATTAATTATGTTAAGTGGGCTTGGGCTTGGGCTTGGGTCGTAGCAGGCTGAGTTGCTCTCTTTTTTTTTTTTGAGTTCTGTGAGGATATTACAATATACCTCCCTTAAAATAAAATTTGTCCTCGAATTTTGTAGAATCTTACACATTACATCTCTTCATCCACGTTGCTCCATTATCTGTCTCTCCTTGTACACACCAGCAAGACCTCTCCATTTGTAACATCCAATGCACATTCCTTGGTGCTCTCACTTTAACGACATTTGCATTTCGTCTTCACTACTCCATCACCGTCATTTGCTACTTCGAGATTTCCGTACCTCATATCTCTAATCAATCTCAAGAAATTGAGATCGTTCTTGAGTCCCATTTTCGCTATGCAACTCTAATCATTAACTTAATTTTAAATAAAAATTCTTTCATTCTCGTCACTTCATTTATCTTCAGTCCCTTGTGTGCACCCACGTGGCCTTCCTCATGCGTCTTCAATAGCATCACTTAATAGTTTCATGCTAACAGTTCTGGCGATGGTCCTAACTATGCCATCATGTCATCTCGTATCTTAAAGATTCTAGTATGAATCTTAAATCCTTACTCCACTTCATGAAATGGAGATCGTTCGTGCGTTACGCTTCCATTGCGCTACTCTGAACCTTAGCTTAATCTAAGTGTCAAATTTTCTTGCTCAACACTTGATCATATTATATCATCCTTTAGGTCATGTAGACCTAAGTAAAACAATCCTAATTTCTTTCACACTTTAACCACCCTTCTTTTGATCTTGATAGCCTTTCTTGATATCCCTTTTAATTTTTTTTTTTTCAAGTGGTTTCTATGTCTATAATGCATACACATTATAATTGACAAAATAAATTAATCATTAAGTGATGATTACCTTGATTCACATCTGGAACTTGTTGAGCTTCATCAACTTCCATAGAAAACATCATTGTCGGGGCTCTTGACAAGTTTGCGATCATCTTTCCTTTGTCATAGTTGTCCATGCTTTTTTGGGCAGTCCCTCTTTTAGTGGTCAGCCTCGCCACATAGTAAGGAAGTTCTAGCCCTATAGCGGCATTCCCCGGGATGAGTCCTTCCACAATGACAGCATGTGGCTCTAGTTTGTCCCTCTTTCTTTGGAGAATGAAAAGGTGCTTTCCTTGGGGTTTCTCCTTGAGCTTTCTCTTCGTGCTTGTTGATTGCTTTTCCTTTTGCACTCATCCTTTCATTATATTTCCTTTCATGTTCGGCGGCAAGTCCCACCACATCCTTCAAGGTAGTGCAACGACCACTCATGACCCAAGATTATAATCCGGGATGCAAGCCATTAATGAACCTCTTAGTCCTCCTAAGTTCATTTTCATTGAGCTCACCATACTTTTCCAACTTAAGATATGTGCTCATGTATTGGTCCACCGTCATGTTGCCTTGGACGAGATTGAAAAATTTGTCCCTCTTCTTTTCCTTAAAATAATCCAAGAAGAAGCGAGCTTCAAACACTTCTACAAAGCTTTCCCAAGCAACCTCTTATGCACTCTCAAAGGTGGTCTTCAAGAGAGATTTCAACCATGCTTTAGCTTGTCCACAAAGGCGGTGATCATCCTTTATTTTACTCATGATTAAATGTTAAAACTGCCACACATCTATAAAAATCCTAATACATTTACTACATTTGAGCTATTATCTGACCCTTTTCTTGAATGAGTCAAGAATGCTAACTACTTTTCAATTTTTGAACTCGAAATGGAGGGATAAAAGGAGGGTCGAAAAAGAGTAAAGAAGAGGGAAGAGAGGTGATGCATGCAAAATATAACATATATTAGATTATTATTTTAGTTAACTTTCCTATAATTTGTTCATGGCATGCATCATTTTTTGTCACTTTTAATCGTAATTCCAGATTTATCAATTTTAATTATTAAATTCTCTAAATATTTTAATTGTGGATGGATTAACTAAACTTGGATAATTATTCTACATGGACTTCCTTGTGCAATCCTGCTTGAAGATTAGAACTTTTAAAATAATTAAAAATAAAGATGAAAAATGAAAAGAAAAAGAAAAAGTTTTAAGCTCAATTAGTACTTATGTGTTCAATATCAATGCTATTATTTGATAGACAATTTATTTTTTTCACAAGACTGAATTTGAGATTATTTAAATTTGTGTAGCATTCAGAACCTCTATGAAGCTAAGTGCATGGAAAATGATAAGATGCTGAGTAGTAGGTGTGCAGAAGAATTTTGTGAGAAAATTAGTCAGTTGACAATGTGGCGGCTATGATGAAACTTTCTTGAGCCTTGCTTTGAATTTTTGCTTGAGGACAAGCAAGACTTTAAGCTTGGGGGAGTTTGATGCATGCAAAATATAACATATTTTAGATTATTATTTTAGTTAACTTTTCTATAATTTGTTCATGGCATGCATCATTTTTTGTCACTTTTAATCGTAATTCCGAATTTATCAATTTTAATTATTAAATTCTCTAAATATTTTAATTGTGGATGGATTAACTAAACTTGGATAATTATTTTACAGAAACATTCGAATCTCGGCCGAAATTCAAAGAAATTATTTTTTACGGCCGAGATTTGACTTACACCCAAGTCGTTACGGCCGAGATTCAAAAGGGCGTAACAAGATTTAATTCTTTGTTACGGCTAAGATTTGAAGGAATAAAGATAAATGATTTTATCTTTTGGGCGTAACAGGATAAGTTCCTTCCTTACGGCCGAGATTTGGAGGGGGTAATGGCAATGAAATCATTCTTTTGGCCGAGTTTATCTTTGGGCGTAATGATAAAAGGATTTATCTTTGGCCAAGTTTATCTTATAATTTTAAAGTCAACCGTACGATGTTACGGCCGAGATCAAATTGAAGGCCATCCGCACCCTATAAATACGTGAAGAATCCATCGTTTCAATTCGTGCTCTGAAGTTCAGGTTTTCTTCCACGGCGAGTCGTGAGCTCTGCAGGCTACGACCAAGAGGAGAGAGGTGCGACGGCTGGAAGTTGATCGCGACCCTGATCAAGTCCGAGAGGCTGTCCGACTGTCTGCCCGTGATCCGAAGCTTCGACTTTTATCTATTTGGGTGTAATTCTTCCAATTATTATTATTTTGTTATTATCTCTCCAGAATTTCTAGGATGAACTCCATATTTTTATTTATTTCATGTTAGGAGATTATTATTGAAGGAAAACTATTTGGACTCTATATTATTTGTTTTAATCTTTTCTGATCAATTAGTTAATTGTGCTTAATGCTTTTGATTTAATTATTTGGATTTCTGAGTTGAGTACTTACCAGTTTGTGGATTATTTAATTTCAAAATTCATTAATTAAATTAATTAATTTTATGTGAAATTAATAATTGACATAAATTTGATAACTAGTGTGTGGAGAATCAAGTTTATGTGGTCTGTTAATCTAACCAGTTTGTGTAGTGATTAATAGTCTAGGATTTCATATTAATGCATCTTAATTTTAATCTTATCTGACGAATACCAGTTTGTGGGACTTTAGGTTTGATTAAATTTAAGATAGTTTGATTTACCGGATTAAATAGCAGAATTACCAGTTTGTGGACTCTGTGATGTTAATCTTGTAAATTAATAATTTGGGAAAATTTCTAATCCATCTTTAAAGATTAAATTTATCTTTTACGGTTTAAATATTTATCCTGATCTATTTTCATCCTAAGGCCTAACTTCAACACCATTATCTTATCTTTATCTTATTTTCCTTATTTTATTTCATAAAACCTCTTTCCAAAAATCCATGTTTTTTTCCTCTCTTAAAAATTTATAAATCCAGATATTGAATTAATAATATTCCTCGTGGGTTCGACACTCTTACTCTTATTACTATATTACTTGAGCGACTAGTGCACTTGCTAGCAAATTTTATTGTTACAAATTTAACGCATCAAGTTTTTAGCGCCGTTGTTGAGGAATATTTTATTAATTAATTTCTAATTTTTATGAATTATTAGGAGATGTAAATAAAGTGTAAATAATTCTTTACAAATATGTATTAATTGTTTTAATTATTTTTGTGAATAATCTAATTTTTTTTTCTTTTGCAGATAAAGGTCACAACAATTTTTTTAATTTATCTACTTTCGGTTTAAAATCCGACGCCGATTGGATTTTCCGAATTACACTGTCGACTTATGGATTTACGACTTTAATTTGATGTGTCGGCTTTATTAATTTTACGGCCTCGCAATGAATGATTTCTGAATTTTAAACTTTCAATCTTTACGGCCGTAATAGTTTTATCCGAACGTTGTTTTACGCCATGAGTAATGGATATTGATTTGACCTTGTTACGCCCGGTTTATCGATGGTTTAAATTTTTTTTACGCCCTATTCGAATCAGTTTCGACTTTCATTCTCGGCCGTAACATTTTAATTGTTTGAACTTTTCATATGGATTTGATCTGATTTCGTTGTTTTACGACCGTAAGGAATCGACTTAATTCACTTTCGACCGTAATGATTCAATTGTTTATTTCGGCCGAAACCCTATTTTTCTTTACGGCCTCGTGTTGACTTCATCTCGGCCGATGTGACCTCGTCTTAATTGACAATTTAATTTTTTTTTTACGGTCAAGAATGATCTCATGTTTTCTTTTTACGGCCGAGAATTGATCTCATGGTTTTACGGCCGTAAAATTTCTGAACATTTGTTTTTACGCCATATTACGACCTTTTCGGCCAATTTATTTGTGATTTTTTCTTTCTCGGCCATCAATGATCATGTTCGACTTAATTCTCATTGTTTTACGGACGATATGAATTATCCTCTTCCTCGGTCGTAATGAGTCATTTTGTCGACGTTTCGTCCGATTTTTATTTCGGCCGAAACCCTGTTCTGTTTTACGACCAAGGTTGTCAACTTCAGTTCTTTACGCCTATGATTTTATATGTGAGGAGTTGATTGCCGAAATGATTCATCGCTGTGTTAATTTTTACGACGTTGTTTCGACCATAAGACAACAAGTTTTTACGCCTTCACGTTGAACCCCTATCGACACTGTTTCAATATTTTTACGGCCGAACGAGCTTCGAATTACTAATCTAATTTTTGCGTAAATCTATTTCTGTATTACGGCCGATCAATCTTATTTTCTCTCTGAAAATAATTTTTTATTATGTCTGATTATTAACTTTACGGCCGCAAATTAGTTCAGACTTATTTTGTGCCGTTTGTTACATCACCATAAATTCTTTTGGTCGATATTAATATTTGGTATTCGTATTGGTTTGAAGAATTTCTGAAAAGTTCCTCTCGAAAATTAATTTTAATGATGAATTTTTAAATTCTATCATGCCGAAAGACTTTATTTGTTAAAAACTCATTTTTCGTGACCTATTATCTGAAATTCTTCCTTCTTGTATATATTTTTATTTTATTTTATTCTTTTATCTTACTGAAAATTGGTTGTTGCAGGTACTAATTGAAAATTAAATCACAACCAATCCTGGAATCTTCTGATAAGCGCATTAGAAGTTCAAATCCACTGTTGGAATTTGATCCTGAAATTGAAAGAACCTATCGTCGATTACAAAGAAATATAAGAAAAATGGCGGAACAAGCACGCGACAATCAGAGACTGGAGCAACAGAATGAACTGGTTCCACCACATAATAATCGGCGAGAAGATGAAGCAGAACTTTCTATGAGAGAATATGTCTCGGCCAGATACAGTGACCGAGAATCATGCATCGTGCTGCCTGATATTAACGCAAATAATTTTGAGATAAATCCCGCAATCGTGAGGATGATACAAGCATCCCAATTTGGAGGAGGATTTCATGAAGACCCTCACGATCACCTTGATAAATTTCTTGCCACTCTGAGCACCTTTAGAAATAATAATGTTTCTTCTGAAGTTATTCGTTTATTATTATTTCCTCAATCTTTACGTGACAAAGCTTCCACTTGGTTTAAAACTTTGCCTGCAGGATCGATTCATTCTTGGTTGGAGCTGGTAGAAAAGTTTGTTGGAAAATATTGTCCACCACAAAAGGCAGGCAAATATCGAAGGGAGCTGAGGGCATTTGTTCAAGACGATAACGAGACGTTATATGAAGCCTGGGAACGATATAAGGAACTGCTGGCCAGAGTTCCTGATAATAGAATTCCAAAGTGGCAAGTGATGGAAGATTTCTACCATGGATTACGACCTGCAGATCAAGATAAGCTCGATCAATCAGCAGGAGGGACAGTACTGGGATCTAAACGTCCTAGTGAGATACAAGATATTATTGAAGCTGTAGCACTCAAGTCAAGTCAAGAAAGGAGACCACCTCGCCGAACTCATGATGTACATGCTACACAAGGAATACAATCTTCAGAAATAGTGGCTCAGCTGGAGTCACTTAATCAAAAATTTGAGCAGATGATGTCACTAATGGGAAATTCTAGCAATTATAGCCCTACAGGTAACACTTCAGATTCAAATCAAATTGAAAATGCTAACTTTATTTCCAATCCATTTTACAGGAACAACGATTATGGTTGGAGACATAATCCGAAGTTTGCCTATAATCAGAACCAAGGCCAATCTTCTGGTCCATCAAAAGATTCTATACTGAAAAGGCAACCTGATACTCCCCAACATCAATCATCAAATCATATGCAGGAGATGATGGCACAGATCATAGACACAATGCAAGCATTGCAGAAGAATATGGAATCTAGAGCCACGAGTCAGGATGCATCAATTCGAAATCTGGAAAGACAACTGGGCCAGATGGCGGCACAACTAACTGGACGTACACCGGGCTCTCTCCCAAGTAACACAGAGAAAAATCCAAGAGGGGAAGAGCAAAATAGGCCTTGATTTTCATCAGAACTAAGTCAAGCTGACGACTATAAATCAGAACTATTTCTATCCTTTTTATTTTTATTTTTTCAATTTTTTAGATTAGTCTAATTAGTTGTTAATTAATATCTTAGTTTCGGTGATAGTTTTATTTTTAATTAGACATTTATTTTATTATGGAGTCATTTAATTTAATTTAATATTTTGTAAGGAGAGATAAACTCAGGGGCGTAAATTCCAAGAATTGATTCTCTCTACGGCCGAAGCTCGGACATTACGCCCTGCCACCCACCGTTTCCGTTACGGCCGAAGCGACCGAAGAAAAGACAAGCTGCCACCGTCGTTACGTCCTGCCACCTGTGCTCTCTACGGCCGAAGCTCGGACATGACAAGACGAGCTGCCACCATTCCTCGTTACGGCCGAGAATCACCTCGATGACCACGCCGTAAAGATTCCAACAGACATGACAAGACGCCACATCGTTACGGCCGAGGATCACGCCAGATGCCTTCATACGGCCGAGGTGTTATGCACGGACGAGAATGACATGACAGCACATCTGCATGCACAAGTCCAATAAAAAAAAATGCATGTTTTCACGACCGGATTTGACCCTTCACTGCGCGCTGTCGGAACAGGTATTACCCCCATAAATTCATCTATAAAATACTTACCCCTTCTCGTGTTATGCAGATCAATCACCGCCTCGCCCTTTCATCTATCTCTTACGGCCGAAGTTCCAACCCTACTGTGCGTTACGGCCGAGCCACCGCGCGCCGAGTTTATTTCCTTACGGTCGAAGTTCCAGCGCTTCCCTGTGCGATACGGCCGGTCTTCCACCGCACACCGTCACTTATTACGGCCGAGTTTCCACCGCGCTCCTACCATCTGCGTTACGGCCGAGCCTCAACACCGCCCATCAAGACTTCTTACGGCCGAAATCTCTCCGCCATTCGTTACGGCCAAAATCTACAGGTTCATCTACTCTTACGGCCGAAGTTCAGAGTCACGCCTCCAATTTCTTGCGGCCAAACTCCAATCTACGGCCAAGCTTCAACAATTATGGCCGAAGTTCTTCATCAAACAATTCCTTACGGCCAAAGTTCTTCGTCAATCGGTCCCTTACGGCCGAGTCACCTCCGACCTTCAGCCGGTTCTTCATCGAATACTACGGTCGAAATCTCAGCCGCTTCCACCGAGCCGGTACCTTTTCTTTGTTTATTTTTGTCCAGATCAAGATGAGGCGATTTGCTAATATATGGAGGGGACGTCATGAACGACGACATCCGAATGCTCAGCCGGCCCCACAGCCCTCACAATTAATCTCCTACCCCGGAGATTATTATTGGACTAAGCCGGAGTATCAAACTCGATATGAACGGATGTGTGATATTCGAATTCATGCCACCAGATTTTCAGATACTGAATTGCTGAGGGAGTATAATTTACTTGCAGATATTCATCTATTATTTTCTCAAATTGGACTATCTGACTTTGTGCATTCTTGGTGGCCAACTTATGAAGTACTAATTATGGAATTTCTCTCATCCCTGGAAGTTTTTAATTTAGATGGCAGGAACTATGATCAGCCCCGCATTTCATTCCAACTTTATGGGCGATCATTTACTCTCACTCTAGGAGAGATTAATAATATCTATGGATTTCCCAACCATGGATCTCTTTCTGTACCTGCTGACTTTGATGCTGAAACTTTTTGGAAACAAATAACAGAAGAAGACCGATTGGTTTGGAACACCGCTAAAGATAGCTCAATTCAGAATCCTGTTCTGCGCTACGTCCATCGCATGCTAAGCAACACCATAAGTGGACGCAGTGATAATGATGGTGTCGTCTCAGAAGGAGAGTTATATCTCATCCACAGCATGCTTCACATAACTCCTGTTAATGTGGGTGCCTTCCTCATTCGTCGATTCCAGCGCCGCACTACTCATCGTGGCGGTAGCATTAATATGGGTGCCCTTCTCACACCTATCGCTCAGCACCTACAACTTGACTTGGATGATCTTGAAGCTGTGCCAGGAAACACTCACCTCACTCGTAGGACCATTCAGGCTATGGGTCTCATGAAGACCAACAACTCAGGGATCAAAGTTTTTATTTTTAAAGGCCACCATCAGGAGGTGCCCTGCTCAGATCGAGATGCTTTTACGCCGATTAATCCAAATAATTGGCTCCTTTTTAGGCAGGTCATAGCTCCAGTAATCCCACCTGCAGGACCATCTACCTCTGTCGGACAGCTACACCAGGATGAACCTTTCTCCTGGTTTGATTCTACTGAATATGCGGCAGCCCAACCCTACCTTCAACAGCAACAAGGATTCTAGGCTGCATCACCGGCAGCTTCCCAATATGCCACATCCGTCCATTCACCTTATATGCCGGTGCCTTCTCCGATTCCATCTCCAGCACAAGAGAGCTCTTCTGATTCCTCGTTCATACCTTCTACTCCTTATGAGGAACGCGATTCAATGGAAGTATCTGCCCCTTTACAAGAACCTGTGCAGAATCGCTATATAGCACCGGAGCCCACTTTTACTTCAGCCCCAGAGCAGACTTACTATCCACCTCCGCCACCTCAGCCTGACTATGCTTCCATGCAAAACTTATGGGAATCAATGTATGATGAACAACTTCATCAAGCAGGGGAGTTTCACACTTTTCAAGAAGAGCAACTTCGTCAGTCAGGGCAGTTGCACGCTATTCAGGAAGAGCAACTTCGACAAGCACAAGAGTTGACCAACATTCGAGCTGATTTTAGAAATATGGATGATCGTCAGGGTCGCTTCGAATCCCTTCAGAATCAACATGCGCGCATGACGAGACGCATCCATGAGTATCATATGCGCCAAGGAAATCTCGGCTACCATCCACCATCGCCACCCCGCAGACAGTAAATCCGGTTGTGTCTTTTCCCTTTTCTTTATTTTCGTTTCTTTAAATTTTCCTTTTTATTGAGTATGTATCACTTTTCCTTGCTGGCTTAACACTGAGGACAGTGTCTAGTTCAAGCTTGGGGGAGTTTACATTTCATGCATTGCATGTTTCTTTCTTTTTATTTGCTTATGTTTGCATCTATTTGTAAAAAAATCCAAAAAAAATTGAAAAATTTGAAAATTTTCTAAAAAATACCATTGCATGCATTTATTTTTGCTACCATCTAACAAACTCTTGTCTTATTGTTTTAATTATCTTTTAGTAGAAGTTCAAAGACATGTCGTTAATTGATGAAATTTGAATACTTTTCTTTCTTATCACTTGCTATTTTAGTATCAAACTTATGGACTATGTGCCTATGCTAAGTAGAATTATGAATGACTAGACGACAAAATCATATTCATGCCTTTTTATTTCTTTTAAGTCTTGATAGTAGTAGCCTCCTTATTGACCATATCAAGTACTTTTTGAGCTTATAAAAAAAGAAGGGTTAGTTAAACCCCAACAAATAATTATGTTAAAAAAAAAGGTTGAATAAAGTTATGTGTAGGTACAAAAGTGTTATCCAGAACCAAGGTGTGTTCGGGTAATTAGATCCGTAGGGGTTCATGCCTGGCGACCTAAGGGCAACTGCTCTGGGATCCGTCGATCGAAAACCTGCTACATGGACCATCTTGTGGAATATGGAGAAGCACATGAGTACTGAATCATGGCTAAGTTCGAACTCTTCATTCAGAACCTTGGTTGTTCGGGCAAGTAAACTCGAGGGGTGCTTTATCACCTGGTGCCCTAAGGTCATCTGGTCTGGGAGTCATCAGTTCAAAGCCCGCTACATGGACTTCCTTGTGCAATCCTGCTTGAAGATTAGAACTTTTAAAATAATTAAAAATAAAGATGAAAAATGAAAAGAAAAAGAAAAAGTTTTAAGCTCAATTAGTACTTATGTGTTCAATATCAATGCTATTATTTGATAGACAATTTATTTTTTTCACAAGACTGAATTTGAGATTATTTAAATTTGTGTAGCATTCAGAACCTCTATGAAGCTAAGTGCATGGAAAATGATAAGATGCTGAGTAGTAGGTGTGCAGAAGAATTTTGTGAGAAAATTAGTCAGTTGACAATGTGGCGGCTATGATGAAACTTTCTTGAGCCTTGCTTTGAATTTTTGCTTGAGGACAAGCAAGACTTTAAGCTTGGGGGAGTTTGATGCATGCAAAATATAACATATTTTAGATTATTATTTTAGTTAACTTTTCTATAATTTGTTCATGGCATGCATCATTTTTTGTCACTTTTAATCGTAATTCCGGATTTATCAATTTTAATTATTAAATTCTCTAAATATTTTAATTGTGGATGGATTAACTAAACTTGGATAATTATTTTACAGAAACATTCGAATCTCGGCCGAAATTCAAAGAAATTATTTTTTACGGCCGAGATTTGACTTACACCCAAGTCGTTACGGCCGAGATTCAAAAGGGCGTAACAAGATTTAATTCTTTGTTACGGCTAAGATTTGAAGGAATAAAGATAAATGATTTTATCTTTTGGGCGTAACAGGATAAGTTCCTTCCTTACGGCCGAGATTTGGAGGGGGTAATGGCAATGAAATCATTCTTTTGGCCGAGTTTATCTTTGGGCGTAATGATAAAAGGATTTATCTTTGGCCAAGTTTATCTTATAATTTTAAAGTCAACCGTACGATGTTACGGCCGAGATCAAATTGAAGGCCATCCGCACCCTATAAATACGTGAAGAATCCATCGTTTCAATTCGTGCTCTGAAGTTCAGGTTTTCTTCCACGGCGAGTCGTGAGCTCTGCAGGCTACGACCAAGAGGAGAGAGGTGCGACGGCTGGAAGTTGATCGCGACCCTGATCAAGTCCGAGAGGCTGTCCGACTGTCTGCCCGTGATCCGAAGCTTCGACTTTTATCTATTTGGGTGTAATTCTTCCAATTATTATTATTTTGTTATTATCTCTCCAGAATTTCTAGGATGAACTCCATATTTTTATTTATTTCATGTTAGGAGATTATTATTGAAGGAAAACTATTTGGACTCTATATTATTTGTTTTAATCTTTTCTGATCAATTAGTTAATTGTGCTTAATGCTTTTGATTTAATTATTTGGATTTCTGAGTTGAGTACTTACCAGTTTGTGGATTATTTAATTTCAGAATTCATTAATTAAATTAATTGATTTTATGTGAAATTAATAATTGACATAAATTTGATAACTAGTGTGTGGAGAATCAAGTTTATGTGGTCTGTTAATCTAACCAGTTTGTGGAGTGATTAATAGTCTAGGATTTTCATATTAATGCATCTTAATTTTAATCTTATCTGACGAATACCAGTTTGTGGGACTTTAGGTTTGATTAAATTTAAGATAGTTTGATTTACCGGATTAAATAGCAGAATTACCAGTTTGTGGACTCTGTGATGTTAATCTTGTAAATTAATAACTTGGGAAAATTTTTAATCCATCTTTAAAGATTAAATTTATCTTTTACGGTTTAAATATTTATCCTGATCTATTTTCATCCTAAGGCCTAACTTCAACACCATTATCTTATCTTTATCTTATTTTCCTTATTTTATTTCATAAAACCTCTTTCCAAAAATCCATGTTTTTTTCCTCTCTTAAAAATTTATAAATCCAGATATTGAATTAATAATATTCCTCGTGGGTTCGACACTCTTACTCCTATTACTATATTACTTGAGCGACTAGTGCACTTGCTAGCAAATTTTATTGTTATAAATTTAGCGCATCAAAGGGAAAGACAGAAGAGAGAAGAAGAGGACAACTAGAGATCCAGTGACAAGAAGGAGAGGAGAAGATGTCTGCAAACTTACTGATTTCATTGAAGCCGATGTTTGGCTAAACTCTGATTCCTTTCGTGGTGACATTGTGTTGATGTTGGTTTTGAACTCTCTGATGCCGCACCTCTAAACTTCTAGTCTATTATGCTTTTGATACATTGTAATTTCTTTAACCGCACATAATCTTCATTAGTTCGAGAGATCTATTTATCATTATCACCGTGTCTCATTCGAGAGAAGGGACATATTATTCCTTTTTATAGTATTTCATTAGCATAATTGTCGTCATTTAGAAGAGGCTGAGAAGCCCATTTTGATATCTGTTGTGAGGCAAGAGTCCGTAACAGTGACTAGTTATTTTAGATTCATTCTAATTTCTCGGATTAGGGCCGAAGGTTGGCACTTGACGATCGAGAGATCGACTTCTTTTCTAGTTAGAATGAGAGATCAACTAATCAGTCATTCCTAATCCATCTATTAACGGCCTAATCCTTCTAAACTGAAGGAGATATTGGTGAGTTTAGGGAAAGAGTAGTTGTAGTTGATTCAAGGTGATCAGATCGAAAGATCATTTACCTCAAGACATAGAACTGAACCCCAAAGCATCGACCAATTCATCACAAAGGAACCTCCTCTTCTGAAGTCTAATCTTTCAACCTCAATTACTTTTTATTCTATTCTTGTCTTTTAAAACTTTGTGACAACTTTTAAGATATAAATAGGTTAACAATTCGATCTAAATCAGCGGGGTTACGACACTCGTGGTTCCTACTCAACATGTACACTTGCAGTAGTGTGGATTCTAAAGTAAAATTTAAATACGACTAGAACTATATTAACTGGTGTGAGAAATTACATCTTTTAAAGTTCACGTCAAGTTTTTGGTGCCGTTGCCAGGTATTTAGATCACTATTTTCCTACTATATCCTCCACTATTTAATTTTTTAGCATTATAACTTCCATTGTGTAGCTTTTAATCTTTTGATTTCAAGAGACTCATATATGCCCAAGACTACCCACAAGCAACTGCTTGAATTAGATCCTGAGATTGATCGAACTTTCAGAAGGAGAGTGCGAAAGAATAGGAGCAGAACACCTCTGACCGAAGGAATGAGTCGTACTCACTCGACAGAAACTGAAGCAAATTCTAATTCGGAAGGAGAAATGATGCCTCAACAACAACAAGTATATCAACCACCTCCAGTTCCTTCTTAGGAAGAGCTCTATACCCCTACCGCAGATGGATTGGAGTCTGGCATTTTGAAACCAGCTATTCAAGCTAATAACTTTGAATTGAAATCCTCTCTAATTTCGACGATTCAACAAAATTAGTTTGGAGGAATCTAAATGAGGATCCAAATCATCATCTCAAAGATTTTTTTAGAAATCTGTGAAACGATGAAATTAAACGGAGTCTCACCCAAAGCACTCAGATTAAGTGTTTTTTCTTTCTCTCTGAGGCTACGCCAAACAATGGTTACAATCACTTGAATCAAGAGAATTAACTACCTGGGAACAACAGGTGAAGGCTTTTCTATCCGAATATTTTTCTCCAAGCAAGACAATCAAGATTAAGAACCAAATTATTGGATTTATTCAAAAAGATCAAGAAACACTTTATGAAGCTTGGCAAAGATTCAAGATGTTACTAAGATCGTGTCCTTATCATGGTTTAAGCAAGTGGATTCTAGTTCAGTCCTTTCATAATGGACTTAATTATGCTTCGAAGATGGCACTCGACAATGCTGCTGATGGCATATTCATAAAGAAAAATGTAGATGAAGCATACCAACTCGTAGAACAAATAGCAAGACATCAACATTTTTTAGTTCATTCAAGGTCTGACGAATCCATAGCCTCTATTCAAACACGACTGGATGGTGAAGACTTTTCTTCTAAAGTAGAGTACATCATTCAGAAGGCGATCAGCATGTTAGGACTCAATGAAGCCACTCTTACCGTCAATATGATAACAAGGTGCTGTGAAATATGTGGCTTATCTGATCATATATCCGTACACTGTGAACTACTAAAGCAGCAAGGTCATCAACACCAGGCAAATGCGATAGGCTCTTACCCTACTAACAATGATCCATATTCCAATGCATTCAACCCTAGATGGAAAAATAATCCAAAGTTCTCTTATAGAGACAACTAACAACAAGCTCAAGTTCCTGCCTGGCAGAACAGATCCAACAAAGAATACAACCCCAGAATCCTCCAATTGATCAAGGGCCATCCTCTACAAGCAAGCTTGAATCAATGATGGAGAAGTACATGTCTAAACAAGACACTCTCATCCAAAAGATGTTCGAGAAAATCGAAAGCCTCTCCATTCATAACAAGATGTTAGAAACAAAGATAGCTCAACAAGTAGCATTGTCCTCGAGACAACATGGAATTCTGCCCGAACAACCAAAACAAAACCCGAAGGAGCAAGTCCAAGCTGTAACATTGAGGAGTGGGAAAGTAATCGAAGACACTAAGAGAATAAGACTAGAAGTCTCAATACCAGAGAACATGGAAACTTCAGAACAAGATGAAGCAGTTCAACCAGATGCAAAGTTAAAAGAACAGAAGGAAGCGAAACGGCCGAAGACTTCAGAAGGCCCTTCCGGCTACTCTACGAGGGTACCATTCCCTAAAGCTCTCGAGAGATCTTGATAGGATCAACAGTCCAGCAAGTTTGTTGAAATCTTAAAGAAACTTTATAGCAATGTACCCTTCGTCAAAGCGATTCAAGAGATGCCTGCTTATGCAAAATTTCTCAAGTATATCTTATCAAAGAAAAGGAGAATGCAAGAAAATAAAACAATCGCTAACTGCCCAAGCCAGTGCCATAATTCAAAATAGACTACATCCAAAGCCAGTGCCATAAAGGATCTTGGAAGTTTCTCTATACCTTGTGAAATTGGCAATAGAAGAATTCAAAGAGCTTTGTGCAACTTAGGTGCTTCTGTCAGCGTCATTCCTCTTTCATTATGCAAAAAACTTGAAATGGGTGACATTAAGTTTATTAATATGTCCCTCCAATTGGCAGATCGATCTATAAAAATCCTATAAGGAATTATGGAGGACATACCGATCAGCTAGGAAACTTCTACCTACCAGCTGATTTCGTAGTCCTAGATATGGAAGAAGACAACCAAACTCCCATCCTTCTGGGAAGACCTTTCCTAGCCACTACCAAAGTAGTAATTGATGTCAAATAAGGTCGTCTCACTTTTCAAATAGGCGATGACATAGTGGAGTTTTGGCTAAAGCAAATCATCAACTGTTCGAACATGGAGGATTATCATTTCCAGCCTGAACACGTGGATCCTCTAATCCAAAAGGTTGCATCAGTCATTCATATATCTGATCCTTTGGAAGTTTCTCTTGGAGTCCAGGAACCATCATTGTGGACAGAAGAAGGAGCACAACTACTTACAAGCCACATGCTCCCAGCATTAGTACAAGATCCGGTCAACCGAAGAGAGACTCAACCTGTCAAGCTTGGACAAGTATCTAGCTTGAAGAAACTACCCCAGAACCTCAAATACGAATTCCTAGGAGAAGACTCTACCTACCCAGTGATTGTCAACGCAAATTTGGAGTCTAGTTAGCTTCAAATGCTACTCAACAAACTAAGACTCCTCTCTAAAAGCAACGCCAAACTTAGAGCAGATTCATGCACTCATTAAAGCATACGGACCTATTGTTATGTTTCATCCAAAAGAAACTTATTTGCCCTCTTCAGTTTCATCGTTCTTCGAGAATGGAGCTACTTTGAATAAAAGAGGTATGAAGCTGGGAGAATTCATAGATGTAGAAGGTTCAAATTTGCCATGTGGCGGTGAAAATGATGGCAGCTTCTCGATAGATCTTCCAGATGATGACAGAAGTACTCATGTCAAGAACGGAGACATGGACAGCGCTGAGCTCTATGTTCATGTGAAACCTGCAGTGGGGGGTACATTCACTGATATTGTCATGTGGGTATTCTGCCCCTTCAATGGCCCTGCTACAATCAAGATTGGGATGGCTAATTTTGCCTTCGCGAAGATTGGCCAACATGTAGGTGATTGGGAGCATTTCGCTCTTAGAATAAGCAATTTTACTGGTGAACTCTGGAGCATCTATTTCTCCCAGCATAGGGGAGGGGAAAGGATTGATGCTTATGGCTTGGAGTTCTTCGAAGGCCCCGGGCTGTTGTTTATTCCTCAAAGAGTGGCTGAGTTCTTCGAAGGCAACTGGGCTGTTGTTTATTCCTCAAAGAGTGGCCATGCAAGCTTCCCTCACTCTGGAAACTATCTTTAAGGTTCTACAAAGCTTGGGATTGGTGTGAGGAATGATGCTGCTCGGAGTAGGCATTTTGTAGACTCCAGTATCAAGTGTCTGTGCAGAATATCTTGAAGATCGTGTGATTGAGCCACTTGGTTGCAGTACATGCGAGAGCGGGGTCCAACTGTAAAATACGATTCAAGGTCAGAATGAGACGGGATTATTAGTTTTTGGGGAAAGAGACGCTACTTAGCAGCTCTCCTAAGCGGCCAGCTTCGCGCTATAGCGCATCATCAGATCTCATCCGACAGTGCACATTTTCTTTTTATGTTTTTTAATGATTTACTCTTCAACGTCCATGTTCCTTGGACCACCATGATCGACTGACATTTAAAAGCACCCAAATGTCAAAATTGCTCTCCCACAGCCAAATTGCTCTGGCGGAAATGTCGCTCTGCCTGATGAATGCCGTTGCTTCTCGCTCGCCTACATTCTGACGTGGTTCTTGCCTGCTTTTTGCTCCTTCCATTTTGACAACGCCTCGTGCTTTCTTAGATAGAGGCAATGGTGGAGGGCCCTCTTGGAAGAGGCTGTAGGCATTGATGGGTCAGTGGGCGCGGCCGTAGGCGCGGGAGGTCCAGGAAACTATTTTTTCTTTTTGCTCGGGTGTTGATCACAAGTTTCGTTGCGCTTTATTGTGGACATGCCATCTTACATTATTGTGCTTTGATCTCTCTATGTGATTCGACACTTTTGCCTGATCGGTATATCATCATACTAGTTAGACAGCGACTGCTTTCGCATTACCGACGGCGGCGACGACTGCTACGTCCATGATGATGACGACTGCTGCGGCCGTGATGACGACGACGTTGACTTCCTCCATCGCTTGCTTCTCCTCGTCCTCGATCTTCTCGAGCTTCTACAACTAAGGATCAACAAACTCGCAGTCCTTGTACTGCTCGAACCAGGGGCCGCCGAGCATGTAATGGATAGCCCTCGGGAACATTCTAGTGCGGTCGCCCTCGTGACTTGGTTGTAGTCGACGAGGAAGTTCCAGACGAAGGGAACCTCCCCGATGTTGACGTCGGAGAGCCACATTAAACGATGGAGAAAGGTCTGGTCTAGCTGCTAACGAGCTCCGACGTTAGGGCCCGATTCTTGGGGTGGGCGCGATTGCAAAGGACTATGGAGTACCAATTCTTTTGGGGGTAGATGACACCGTCCATCTTTGTGGCCTCCTTGGGGGTGTAGTCGTGGTGGACGCACATGATGGCAAAGCGGTCGTCGAGGAGGCAGAGCAGCTCAGCGATGTTGGAGATTTGGATGGAGGTGAACAAGCAAACAACATTAGAAAGATGGAACGTCCGACAGAGAGCAAACGACAAAATTTTCGAGTAGATGAGTGGCTGTAGAAGAGAGAAAATTTAGGGCATGCTTAACTTTAGAAAAGGTGAAAAAAAGAGTGACCGTCAGATCGTATCCGACGGTACTCATGTTTGCTAAGCTGGCTGCTTAGGAGAGCTGCTAAGCAGTGCCTCTTTTCCCTTAGTTTTTTACCAATCAATCTGAGATTCACAGTGAACATATTTGATAGTCTTCTTGTGGAATTATTCAGAGAGGAAATTGTACTTAATTGATTAAAATTATATTTATTATTAAATTGTATTTATCATTATATTAATATAATATCTAAGTTCTATTATAGGATAGAGGAGGATATAAGATAGGGTATAGGATATTTTTTAGGTTTTATGTTAGTATATTTTAGTTTATTTTTTCTTTATTTTTTTCAATTTTAAAATATTTTTTTAAATATTTAATATCAATTTCTATTTTTAATAATATTGAATTTCTTTTTAGAAGGGCCTACATGTCCTAAGGAAAAGAATAACTGGGAAGGTGATGAAAGGTGGTAGAATCCTATTTTTTTGTCCTTTACACATTTGGTTTATGCCATTCAAGCATTTGAAATATGATGTGTGTTACTCATATAGCAATTGCATAATAGGAGGAAGTTTGGGCCTGAATTAGCTTGTCAAATTAGAGTGGTAGATGTAAGCATCTAATTCAGAATGCTGGCGAGTACCAGTTATTTAGTTTATGACTATGTAAATAGAGCAGGAACACCTTCAGAGGAATTTTTTGAGAGTTGGAAAAAGGGTGCCTTCTAGGAGGAGAAGGTTATGCAAATTTATCCTCCCAGGTTTATGTTATTTCCACCAATAAATAGGTAGGATTATGTAAAATTCCACAACTAGACCATTATACTAAAATATTTGGGCTTATATTCCTTGACTTATCTGTGCATCGGATCATCTAAGGCCCTGTTTGGATACACATTTTTCCTACGGAATTAGAGGATTTCAGTGGTTTGTTTTCTTAGGTTGAAAAATTTTCAAAAGTGGCGTTTGGAAGCCAAATTGTTGATTCACAAATCCAACGGATCTACCCGATTAAAAAAATCGCTGCATCTCTCACTCTCCCAATCGTCGAGGGTTCTTTATTTTCCATCCAATCTCTCAGCTCAACTTCACGATCATTGACCATGAAATAGAATATATTGGCGATGCTAGAAAATGATCGTCGTCGGCGACATTGCGAATAGATATTCCATGTTGATGCTACAGAACGAGTTTCGTTGTGGAGCTTCGATGGTGAAGAACATCTTTGGTGTCCAAAGTTTCAAAAATGGATGTTCCACAATGTCTTGAATCTTCCATGCTGAAGGGAATAAATCTTCAACTATGGCAGTGCCACCCTCTTTCCTCTCTCTGGCTGTCTTAAAAGAGAAGCGGAAACTAGAAATAATGCCTACTCTTCCTCTTCTATCTCTAGTGTATGTGTCACGGGTCGTTATTCGCTCAACCGACCCGTGCGGCAAGCTCTTTTGAGCGCTTTGCGAAAGATTGCTTGCGCCACTTTCTCGAATGCCACAGTTTTGGGATGCTCGATCCCGAGCGGACGCTTCGGTGGAGGCGTTTGTGAACAAACGAGCACCTCGACGGGATGCTCGATCGCTTGAGACGCTTTTGTGAGTTGCCACCCCACGCTCGAGGCACAGTGTTGGATTTTGGGAAACTTTAAATCTTTGTTAAGTAAATATGAATGATTACAATGCTTCGGGGGAGCACTAGCTGGTCTCTCCTATTATACCACCATTTTGGGAGGTAGCTATACGACGTGTGATGTGGAGGACAAACTAGGGGGGTGCACTTTTTTGGAGTACAGAATTACAAAACTGCCACTATCACACTTGAAAAATAAACTAAGTATAAAAGTGGGTTGAAAAGGAAAAATACATAGAAGTAAGATAACTCGGATGCCCCGGAAAAGCCCCCGGGACATATGCACCTCCTTGTGGTCAGGGTTGGTCACCTTTGTCGTTGCTTGAATTAGTAGAGTTAGGAACAATTCATATGGTTTGAATGAAAAGCTTCAAATGGTTATGGGGCACCTTTTACCGGAAGCATCAACGAAGCATCCAAACCCCATGTTGGAAGAGAAAATTTTCCTTTTTCTCCTCTCTAGAAGTTATTCGAGTGAAGTACAAAACGAAATTGACCGGTAGCATTTTTGGTTGGTGCAAGCATACACTTAAGTGTGCCAGGGGATCTTCACATGACTTCCCTTGGTCTCTCCATTGCTGTCGTTTCACAAAGCTAAAACTTAAAATTGTTGTTTAGGATTGAATGCAGGTTTTGAGAACTTGCAGCAGTCGGCTTTGTTCTTGGACAACTCGACTCAAGTTTGGGGCAATGTGGGTCATGTTTTGCTGATGTTTTGGTGAGTTTCGTACAGGTTAACATGACCTAGATTTTTTGGAGCACATGTCATGTTTCGACCTCCTAGATGATAACGTTGAAATATGATTGTTTTGAAGTAGTATTCTTATTTTTTACTTTATTATTAATTAACCCATAATTATTTTTCATTGTTACCTATTTGATTTGTGCTATGAAGCTATAATTTATATGTGTAACAACCGAAAAAAAAAGAAACAAATCAAGTTGAAACGGGCAACTAAAAAAGGATAAAAACATAAGAATAAAACGACAACCCAACTAGCGGGAATAATGATCCTAGAAATCATGGATGCAAATCGTGACAATAATGAGAGGAATAAGAGAATTAATGGGGGAATAAGAATCAGATCATAACTGATTGGATGGAAGGAATAATGGTCATAATCCCTATTAACATGGAGATTTAATTGTGGATAATTATGATAGAGATTGGGTAATCAGTAGAGAATAAAAATCGGATATTGGCAGTTACGGAGAGGATGATTCAGATCTGAGGAATTAATTGAAAAATCAAACACCAAAAAACCTTGTCATACTCTTCCATGCCAATAAAAACCGATGATCTTCCCCTAGGTTGTCCATCTCAGAGTCACCCTAAAGAACTCTCATCCCATGTTCATCTCTAGTAAGGGTGGCCGAATATTACATTTTTCCTCACTAATCTTTTCCTTTCTGCAACACCTCCTGACAACCCTGTAATCTCGGCGTCCTACAGGTGAAGGGCGACCAATGGGGGAGACCTCAGCGTAGGGATGACACAAGGGGGAGGGGGGGGCGACAACTCTGAGATGTGACAAATCAATGAGGAAACAAGCCGAATAACAAGTGGGTGATTTCAGAAATCACCTTGCATAATCCCTTTAGAATAGATGAATCTTGCATACTCTAATTATTTGAAATTTTACTAGTGATAACAAATAGGTTATTATTAAATTATATCTATTTATTATCTAATAATGCTAGTTATTACATTAATATGTTTAATCATAAGTTCTCTTATTTATTATTTTTTATTTAATGTTTTCATTTTCTATTTTCAGTTTTATGTCATTTGATAGTTTCCTTTTCAATATTATTCTTAATATTTATCTTTTTGTTTAAATTTTTATATAATTTGTTTACATCTCACACTTTGCCTTTAACTTTCCCAATTAATACTAATATTTCCCTTTTTAACTTTATTTTTACATTATTTTTTAAAAAAATTGCCTCAAACTTGGTTGAATTGATTCGCCAGTTTTTTTGGTTCAACCAATGTTTGGCCGATTCAAAATCAAGAGCAGTTTTAATGTTAAACCAGAGCGAATCATCTGCCAGTTCATGGTTGAACTAGTCGGTTCGGTATAATTTTAATAAAATTTCCCCTAACATATGACGCATGGACTTCATATATATGAAGTCAAGTAACTGCACTCGTGTGTTGTTGCCACAACTGTAGACGCAACAGTTTGTGCAAGTGCATGTTCAATGGCACATAACAGGCACATGTCCAATAATCTCCCGATTGTACGTAACGGGCTCTTACTAATGTTTGATTCTGGTAGATGTCCGTTATGATAAATAGATCATACGACCCACGAGTACATCCACAACTAAGAGAGAACTATAATCTATTAGGGAAATATATAGTCAATTGACCAGAGCCTATACTATGACTTGTTATGAATATTTGTTCAATCAATTTGAGAGCCAAAAGTTATAACTACATAATTGCTCGATGAGGTCGTGCAATAATTTGTAAACATCGTGCAGCTGCCCAACTATGTCAACCTTACTATGATCAATAATACATATTCGCTCAAACATTCATGTTACTCATTTTGGCCTAGAAACACCATGCATGAATACTCTAGACATGTGTTGAAATGTGATTAAAAAAATATTATCCACATCATTTTGTATATTGGAAAAAAGAAGATTAATTATGGAGTTAGTGGATAGTTGTGGTGATGTGGTAGTTATGGTTACGAGGTAATGTAATTAGTGATAGTAGTGTGTTAGTGGTGGAGTGTGTGCATGATCTCCCACTTTTTTAGGCATTATCTCTATGTTGTTGTCTTGCATATGAAGTTGTAAGCCTATTTATAGGCCATCTTGTTTTGAGTTTTAACATAGTAGAATATCATGCAATGATATTTTCCTTTTCTCCAAAAATTGTTCCTTGATTACTCGGTTATGTGCTGAATTATTTTCCAAGTTTATCCTTTAATTTCCAACAAGTTTGGTATCAAATCAGGTTGCGAAATACTCGGGCAAGAGATGACATCATTTTGCAAACTTGGAATTGCTAGCAAGTGCAATTAATGTGGAGAAAATTATGGCTGCGAATGGTGGTAGTGTAAGTTTCTCCCAACCTTTGATTCCTATTTTCAAAGGTGATAATTATGAGTTTTGGAATATCAAAATGAAGACTTTGTTTATGTCACAAAACCTTTGGGATTTGGTCGAGAATGGATATGCAGATCCAGATGAAGAAAGAAAATTAAAGGACAACAAAAAGAAAGATGCAAAGACATTGTTTCTGATTCAGCAAACTGTGCATGAGACTATTTTTTGCAGAATTACAGGTGCAGTTACCTCAAAGCAAGCATGGGGTATATTACAAAAAGAGTATCAAGGAACATCAAAGGTAATCACAGTTAAATTGTAAACTCTTCATCGAGATTTTGAGATGTTGTTTATGAAATTAAATGAGTCTATTCAAGAATTTTTGTCAAGAGTAACTGCTGTGGTTAGCCAAATGAGATCTTATGTAGAAAAGATTGATGATGAAATTATTGTTGTTAAATTTTTGAGGAGTTTGACCTCAAAATTTGATTATGTAGCTGTTGCAATAGAAGAGTCTAAAGATTTATCTATGCTCTCTTTTGATGAACTAACGGGTTCTTTGCAAGCACATGAAGCAAGAATGGGCAGATTTGCAAAAAAAGATGAAGAAAAAGCTTTTCAAGTCAAAGTAGAAGCACCTCGATCTGATTGCAATAGAGGTCATGGTCGTGACTGATTTTGTGAAAGAGGCCGAGGAAGAGGCCATGGTAGAGGAAAATTTGATGGACAAAATGAGTAAAGACAATCATCAAATGAGTACAAAAGCAAAGTTCAATGCTACTATTGTAAGAAGCATGGGCATATTGAGGCAAATTGTTGGACCAAGGCAAACCAATTAGCAAATTTTGTTGAAGAGAAAGAAGAGGAAAGTAAGTTATTTACGTCATATTCTCATTCTATTGATATGAATGAAATATGATTTTTAGACAGTGGTTGTTCTAACCATATGAATGAAATGAGATCATTGTTTAAAGTGCTTGACGAGTCAAAGAAAAGATAGCTCAAAATTGGAGATAATAAACTTGTGCAAGTTGAAGGAGAATGTACAATTGCTATTCGGCAGAATGATGGTAAAGAAAAAATTTTCCATGTTGCTTTTTATGTTCCTAGTTTGAAGAATAATTTTTTAAGCATTGGTCAGTTGATGGCAAGTGGTTAGTCTATTTTGTTTGATGATGATGTTTGCTTGGTCAATGATACAAAAATTTGAACAGATTACTGCAAAAGTTGCTATGGCAAAAAATCGCATGTTTCCTTTGAATGTTTCAAATTCTTGCACGTTTTTAGTTCATTCAATTTCTAAAGCTAAACTCTGGCATTTGAGGTATGGTCATCTCAACATTAATGGACTGAAATTATTAGCTAGAATGAATATGCTTGTTGGTCTTCCAGAAATTGATTCTCTTGACGAAGTTTGTGAAGGGTGCATTTTTGGAAAGCAATGCAAAAAGTCATTTCCTATAGGAAAATCATACAGAGCAAAGTATCATCTTGAAATTGTTCATGCAGATTTATGTGGACCTATGCAAACAAAGTCCTTCAGTGGTAGTCAATATTTTGCATCATTTATTGACGATTATTCTCGCATGAATTGGGTACATTTTTTGAAGCAGAAATCAAAAAATTCAAGGCAATGGTGGCAAATGAAAGTGGTTATCACATAAAAATTCTGCTCACAAATAGAGGTGGTGAATTTTTATCAAATGAATTTAACCATTTTTATGAACAACAGGGAATTCAAAGGCAGCTTACAACTTCATATATACCTCAACAAAATGGTGTAGTTGAAAGGAAGAACTGAACAATTGTGGAAATGGCGACAAGTTTGCTAAAGGAGAAGAATGTTCTAAATATTTTTTGGGCTGAGGCAGTTGCAATTGTAGTATATTTGCTGAAGATTTCTCCAACAAAAGTAGTGCAAAATCAGACTCCCAATGAGGCATGGAAATGTTGCAAACCGAAAGTAAGTCACTTAAAAGTTTTTGGATGCATTGCATATGCTTTGAACAATTATGAAAATTGTCAAAAGCTTGATGACAAGTTCAAGAAATATATTTATGTTGACTATTCTGTTTAATCCAAAGCTTATTGATGATACAATCCTTCTACTAACAAAGCAGTTGGACATGGGAGGAGACAAATAGAACTAATGTGGCTGATTTGCAAATTGAGTTTCCTACAGAAGGTGAAAAAAATATTATTGCAGCACCAGCAAGAAATGAATGTGTTCTAAGTAGTGGAAATAATTCTTCAGAAAATTCACCTAATTCTGCGCCAAGAAAATTTCGTTCTTTGCAAGAAATGTATGATTCTTGTCAATTTGCTTTATTTGTCTCAGATCCGACATGGTTGGAAGAAGCAATGGAAAATGAAGAATGACGCAATGCAATGATAGAAGAAATGATGTCTATTGAAAGAAATCATACATGGGAGTTAGTTGATTTGTCTGACAGAAAAAATTTAATTGGTTTGAAATGGGTGATTAAAACTAAATATCATGTAGATGGAAGCATCTAGGAGCACAAAGCAAGGCTTGTAGCAAAAGGCTATGCGCAAGAGCAAGGTATAGTTTTTGAGAAAACTTTTTCTCCTGTTGGTCGTCTTAATACAATGAGATTACTTCTAGCCTTAGCTGTTCAATTGCAATGACCTGTTTATCAACTTAATATAAAATCAACTTTTTCGAATGGTGATTTGATTGAAGATGTTTATTCAGTCAATTAGAAGGCTTTGTTATCAATGGCAAGGAAAACAAAGTCTACAAATTGAGAAAGACTTTGTATGGCCTAAAGCAAGCTCCTCGTACATGGTATAGTAAGATTGATTTATTTTTTATTGATAATGATTTTTGCAAAAGTGAAATTAAGCCAACACTCTACTTGAAAGAAAAAGGGGCTGAATTTATTATAGTTTGCCTATATGCTGAGGATATTCTATATATGGGATCTTCTCAGTTACTTGTGGCTGATTTCAAAACATGCATGATGGTAAATTTTGAAATGACAGATTTAGGGCTATTGAACTATTTTCTTGGTATAGAAGTGAAGCAAGGTACTGATGGCATATTTATTTCTCAAAAGAAATATGCTAATGCTTTATTGGCCAGGTTCAATATGCTCAATTGCAAAGCTGATGCCATTCCTATGAATGTGAATGAAAGCTAAAACACGATGACGGTACATGTTATGCTGATAAAAGAACATTTAGAAGTTTGATTGGTGGCTTAATTTATCTGACTCACACAAGACTAGATATCTTTTTTTTTTCTATTAGTCTTGTCTCAAGATTTATGCATTCTCCAACAAAACATCATTTTGGAGCAGTCAAGCGTATTTTGCGCTATATTGCTGGCACAATGGACTTTGGAATTTGGTATTCTAAAGTTTCTAATTTCAGGTTGTTTGGCTTTACTGATAGTACCTGGGCAGGATCTTTGGAAGTCTTGGATAGGGGCAATTTCATGGTTTTCAAAGAAGCAAGCAACTGTTGTCCTTTCATCTTCTAAAGCAGAGTATATTGCTGCTATATCTGCTACATGTCAAGCAATATGATTAAGAAGAATTTTGTTGGATCTCCATCAATCTCAAAATGAAGCAACAATTATTTTTTGTGATAACAAATCAGCAATAGCAATGACCAAGATTCCAGTTATGCATGGACGAACAAAGCATATTGAGATTCGTTATCATTTTATTCGTGGCTTAGTGGAGGATGAAGAAATCAAATTGGAATTTTATGGTACAGATGAACAAATGGCAGATTTGTTCACCAAATCTCTTCCTATCGCAACCATGCATTTTTCACAAAATTGCTTGGAATCTGCAGTTTTGAATCAAGGGGGAGTGTTGAAATGTGATTCAAAAAATATTATCCACATCGTTTTGTATTTTGGAAAAAAGAAGATTAATTATGGAGTTAGTGGACAGTTGTGGTGATGTAGTAGTTATGGTTATGAGGTAATGTAATTAGTGAAAGTAGTGTGTTAGTGGTGGAGTGTGCGCATGATTTCTCACTTTTTTAGGTATTATCTCCATGTTGTTATCTTGCATATGAAGTTGTAAGCTTATTTATAGGCCATCTTATTTTGAGTTTTAACATAGCAAAATATTATGTAATGATATTTTCCTTTTCTCCAAAAATTGTTCCTTGTTTACTTGGATATGTGCTGAATTATTTTCCTAGTTTATCCTTTAATTTCCAATAGATGACACGTCTTCTCGTGCATGATTTTGATTTCTTCATGTTTGTAGGCTTATGTATTTCGCCAATTACATTATAAATATCATGCAGCAACAGTTAATCTTTCTTCGCCCTCATATTTCTCAGTTCTAAGTCAACTGCTTTCTTACTCGTGGCTCGACGAGTGCATACACTTGTAATCTTTGAGTACTTCACTAAAGTAGTATCACTAACCCATTACTTTGAAATATAGTCAAGAGTCTAAGGGTAATATCCAGACTTATGTAGTCCTTATAGACTCGCACTTTGACAAACATTATAAATTATTCGTCACGTCTTAGGGTCGAGTTAGCATATAAGATACATTATCAAGTACTGAGGTGGAAACTCCCATTGAAAAGGTGTATACCATAAACTTATAACATCCCATAGATTAGAGTCTAAAAGTCCACCTATGACACGCATGTCCTGAGTCCTCCCACTAGTCGTCTAAGAATTGATGATATGAGGTCTCACATCTGCCTTATCTTGTCATGCTCATTTGACCAATGACACAAAGCAAGCATCAAAATGCTCAACTTATTTTGCATATTTGATTACTGACCATGCTTACAAAAGGATATTTTCTTTTGTTACTTATTGATGTGCCTTGAATTATGTACCCTATTCCCAAAATTATGAAAGAAAAAAAATGAAAAAGGAGGAAAAATGAGAATCTGTGGCGGAAGCGGAGGGCTTGTGCCGTTAGTGAAAATTTGAGGGTTAGGGTTTTATATGATGTACATTCTCTTTTGGCTCATAGTGAAAATTTTTTGCGGCGGCCTCCTTTGCCTGTGGATGTTTCTCTTTTGTTCACATTGATCAAGAGAGTTTTACTACGTTAAATCTCTGTGTTCATCTTTTCTTTCTTTCGTTGTTTTGATTATTCATCGATTCTCGGTGTTCTATTCGCAACAAATTGGTATCAGAGCTGAGTTTCTTTCCACGAAGATGACTACAACAAAGTTCGACATCGAGAAGTTTGACGGGAACACAAATTTTAGTTTGTGGCAGGTTCGAATGCATGCCATCCTGGTTCAAAATGGGTTGAAGAAGGCGCTGTCGGGTCAAAAGCCTGACACCATGGAGGCGTCCGCCTGAGAGGATCTCGACGAGAAGGCCATGTCTGCGATTCAGTTGTGCCTGACGAACGATGTTCTCACAGAAAAGACGACGGCCGGTCTTTGGACGAAGTTGGAAACTCTGTATTTGATGAAAACCCTAGCGAATCGACTTGTGTTGAAGTAGCGGATGTACACCTTTCGTATGGCCAAAGGTACGTCGATCAAATCTCATATCAGTGAGTTCATTGCCCTAATCAATAATTTGAAGAACATAGATGTAAAGGTTGATGATGAAGATCAGGCCCTATTACTTCTTTGTTCTCTGCCATCTTCATATAAAACCTTTAAGGAGACGATGATCTACGGTAGGGACAAACTCACGTTTGAAGATGCTAAGGGCAGACTGCTGAGCAAAGAAAAGTTGGATAATGAATTGAGATCAAGCAGCAAATCTGATGATCAAGCCTCAGGTCTGATCGCAAGAAGCAGACATCAGACGAGAAATCAAAATCAAGATAGATCTAGATCCAAGTCGAAGAACAGAGATAAAGTCTTCAATTATTGCAAGAAGAAGGGTCAAATGAAAGAAGAGTGTTACAAATTATAGAATAAGAGTAAAAGGATTAACGATGGCAACGAGAAGGGAAATCAAAAGGCTGAAGTTGCAGATGCCGGTAGCAGAAAGTGAGAATGAAGATGTTCTGTTGGTAATGGCATCAAACAAATCCAGATCATCAAGTGAATGTATTCTTGATTCTTGATGCTCATACCATATGTGTCCCAATCGAGATTGGTTCTCCACGTACAAATCTGTTGAAGGTGGAGTCATTCTTATGGGCAACAATGCTGCCTGTAAGACTTTTGGTATTGGGTCCATCCAGATTAAAATGCATGATGGGATTATTAGGACATTATCAGAAGTCAGACATATTCCTGATCTGAAGAAGAATCTTATCTCTCTCAGTGTCTTAGACTCAAATGGTTGCAAAGTTGTTATTGAGTCTAATGGAATGAAAATTTCCCGTGGTGCTATTGTGTTGATGAAAGGCCTCAAAATCAGTAGTTTGTATGTTCTCCAAGGTTCGACGGTGATAGGTTCAGCCGCAGTCTCATCTACCTCAGAGGAAGATTGCACAAAGTTATGGCACATGCATTTGGGCCATATGAGTGAGAAAGGCATGCAAGTTCTCAGTAACAGAGGTCTTCTTCCTAGTGCAAAAGTTGGAAAGTTAGAGTTGTGTGAGCATTGTATCTTCGAAAAGCAGAAGAGAGTTAGTTTCGGCTCAGCCATTCATAAGACGAAGGGAACCCTTGATTACATCCATTCAGATTTATGGGGTCCTTCTCAGGTTCCTTCGAAAGGAGGAAATAGGTATTTGCTGACATTTATTGATGATTTATCTAGAAAAGTTTGGGTCTATTTTCTAAAGCATAAAGATGATGTATTCGAAACATTCAAGTCATGGAAGACTTTGCTAGAGAAGCAATCTGGAAAAGTTGTGAAGAGGCTGATGACTGATAATGGACTAAAATTCTGTAATTCTAAGTTCAATGAATTCTGTAACAAAGAAGGTATTGCAAGGCATCACACAGTTGTGAGAACTCCACAGCAGAATGGAGTCGCAGAAAGAATGAACAGAACTCTACTAGAAAGAGCACGATGTATGCTGTCAAATGCAGGACTTGGCAAGGAGTTTTGAGCAGAGGCTGTTAACCTGGCATGTCACTTAGTGAATCGGTCTCCTCACCGATCCTTAGACTTAAAAATTCCTAAAGAAGTGTGGTCAGGTAATTCTCCTAATTACTCACATTTAAGAGTTTTTGGTTGTCCTGCATATGCACATGTTAATGATGGAAAGCTTGAACCTAGAGCTAGGAAGTGCATATTTCTTGGTTATAAATCTGGTGTTAAAGGTTATAGATTATGGTGTCCTGAAATCAAGAAATTTATTATCAGTAGAGATGTTACTTTTGATGAATCTGTGATGCTTCATTCGAGAAAAGATTTGTCTATTATTGGTGATACAGAAAAGCAGAAAACTTTGGAGAAGGTGGAGTTAGAACTGTTAAATTCTTCTGATGAAAAGAATGATACTCCTGATGCTCCTGAAGTTCATACATCACCTCAAGTTCAGCAGCAATACATGTTAGCTCGAGATAGACCGAGCAGAGAAATAAAAGCACCTCAAAGGCTTGGATTTGAAGAACTGGTTGCTTATGCATTAAGTGTTGCTGAAGATATTGAGTTACCTAATCCTTCCTCTTATTTTGAAGCTATTCGAAGTTCTGATTGTAATAAGTGGTTAATAGCAATCCAGGAGGAGATGGAATCTCTACAGAAGAATGGCACTTGGGATCTTGTAAAACAACCCGCGAATAAGAAGATTGTTGGCTGTAAATGAGTGTTCAAGAAGAAAGAAGGAATCAATAATGAAGAGACAAAGTACAAAGCAAGATTGGTGGCAAAAGGGTACAACCAAGTGGAGGATGTTGATTTTCATGATGTGTTCTCTCCAGTTGTGAAACATACTTCTATTCGTACTTTGCTTCCTATTGTTGCTTTGCAGAATCTTGAACTTGAGCAATTAGATGTTAAGACTACATTCTTACATGGCGATCTAAAAGAAAATATATATATGGAGCAGTTAGAGGGTTTTCATGTTGAAGGTAGAGAAGATCAAGTTTGCCATCTGAAGAAGTCCTTGTATGGACTTAAACAATCCCCTCGGCAGTGGTATAAAAGGTTTGATTCATTCATGTTGAGTATTGGTTTTGCTAGAAGCAAATATGATAGTTGTGTTTATTTGAATCAACTTGCCGATGGTTCATTCATCTATTTGTTGCTCTATGTTGATGATATGTTAATTGCAGCGAAAGATATATCTGAAATTAATATTTTGAAAAATAAGTTAAGTTCTGAATTTGAGATGAAGGATCTTGGAGCAGCAAAGAAGATTTTGGGAATGGAAATTTCTAGAGATAGAAGTTCAGGAAGACTATTTCTATCTTAGCAGAAATATATTAAAAAAGTCTTGGAGCATTTTGGAATGCAGAATGCTAAGGCTGTCAGTACACCGATTGCATCACACTTTAAACTCTCAACTTCATGTTCACCTCAATCTGATGAAGACAAAAGGTATATATCAAAAGTTCCTTACTGTAGTGCAGTTGGTAGCATTATATATGCAATGGTTTGCACTCGTCCAGATATATCTCATGCTGTCAGTGTTGTTAGTAGATATATGTCTAATCCAGGAAAGAAGCATTGGGAAGCTGTTAAGTGGATACTGAGATATTCAAGAGGTACTTCTGATGTATGCTTGGAATTTGGAAGAAATTCAGCTGGACTGGTTGGCTATGTTGATTCAGATTTTGCAGGAGATCTTGATAGAAGAAGGTCCCTAACTGGTTATGTCTTTACTATTACTAATTGTGCTGTGAGTTGGAAAGCTATTTTGCAGGATACAGTGGCATTATCCACTACTGAAGCTGAATACATGGCCATCACTGAAGCTGTGAAAGAAGCTATCTAGTTGAGAGGACTAGTTGGAGAGCTCACTATGAAAGAGGAAGCTACTGTCATATATTGTGATAGTAAGAGTGCAATACATCTTACAAAAGATCAAATGCATCATGAAAGAACAAAACATATAGATGTGAGATATCATTTTGTTCGAGATATTGTGGAAAAGCAAGATGTTCAAGTTCAGAAGATTAGCACACATGACAATCCAGCAGATATGATGACAAAGAGCTTACTTGTTGCCAAGTTCGACTATTGTTCAGACTTGGCGGGCGTTACGCAAAGATCAAGCTAGGCCCTCGTGAGCCATTCGGCAAAGGAGAGCATGTTGAGCATTTTATTTTTGAGAGTTTTGTGAAAATAAAGTCAAGGTGGAGATTTGTTGATGTGCCTTGAATTATGTACCATGTTCCCAAAATTATGAAAGAAAAAAAATGAAAAAGGAGGAAAAATGAGAATCTGTGGCGGAAGCGGAGGGCTTGGGCCATTAGGGTTTTATATGATGTACATTCTCTTTTGGCTTATAGTGAAAATTTCTGGCGGCGGCCTTCTTTGCCCGTGGATGTTTCTCTTTTGTTCACATTGATCAAGAGAGTTTTACCACGTTAAATCTCTATGTTCATCTTCTCTTTCTTTTGTTATTTTGATTATTCATCGATTCTCGGTGTTCTATTCGCAACATTACTTATAGAGTTTTAACAAGCGTCATGAGATTTAAATGCAACTCATATAACAAGGGTATTGTTGGATTTACAACTCTTCATATAATGTTCAATTCATTTCTATGACAAATGACTCTTGCTACAAAGTAATAAATTAATTGAATGGTTCTTATTTAAATTTCACACCCGATGTGAATAACTATCTCACCCTTGTCATTTCCATAGAAAGACACTAAGTTTCTCATTAATAGAAGAAATCCCTTATTACTTCTAACTATACATAATATTTTTTCACATATAATGTCATGATGACATCTTTGTCCATAATAAATGGATATACACATAATGGTACATATACACATAATGGTGCATATACAATTATTTAGATGATATTGAATCCATAAATGGATCGTCACAATCCACATATTGTGTTCAATACTTTTACATTAAAGCATTCAAATAGCTTTATGCAATTTTCATCAAATACATATGTAAAAATAATAGCTATATTTTTTTACGAATAAGAGAAAATAATAATTTATCCATGGTCAGCATTCCTTTACGTGACTACTGCATCAATACTACCTTTAGGCAAGACAAATGATTTTACAAATCCTTGACATGATTTTCTTCTTTAGATTCTAACTCTGTATTAATCCATTATCTTTAGCTAGGCACGAGAGAGCCTCTATCCCTTGTCTCTGGCTCATGTTAATTCATATAATCAATTGACGTTGACAACGTGAAACACTATTCATATGTTTCAATAAATGAACATTAATCATGAGTTGACTGTGAATTGCTCCAACTCGGATTGAGGTGTAGGAGAACAATGCAGACTAGCCACAAATAAATTTGCTTATATTGCCAACTCTAAATCTTTAACTTCTAAGATGAAGATGTTACTTAATCTCGTTTACCCTAAAAAATATTTATAAATGTCACATGTCTACCGATAGAAATAGGCTAAACTAAATGCAATAACATTCCAAATAAAAATTGGAAATTTATTTGCATCATTCTACTTCAAAAATACATTCAAGTAGATTATGATTTCATCGTATTCACAACACATATTATTGTGGAATATAGTTAGTCACATAACTATAATATTTTCAACACTAGACTATTTGAATAAGTCTCAATCATTTTTCAATATCAACTTAGTGTGCAAGACATCAGTTTTGCGATCAGATTGAACTGAGTCTCCATCCAAGTTCAGGAATTTGTATGAAATAATTTATGTTACCAACTTAGATTAATCACATGCATGATTTTACAATGCGAAAATGTGATGAAAAAAATCATATAGAATTTTAGACATTAAAAAAAGAACAAAAGGATATTACATATTTTTTTATCGTAAATGATTTTCTTATTTCTTTCTCAATTAGACATTGTCACAGTAGACAAAATAACTTTTAGTGAGAAAATACATTTCCCTAACTAGTCTATATTTATATTGACTCAAAATGTCACAAATTGACTAGCCAAGACTTTTGACATACTTATTTACATCAAATATGACATAAATATTCAACTTTAAAACTTATGGTAATCAAGACAAAGAAAATCATTATTCAAAAAATTGTCAGAAAGGAACTTCATTAAATACAAAAATTTAGTGATAAATGTGAATTCACAACTACCTTTGTCCAAATTATAAAATGTAGATATTATACACATATCCACTTTAAAATAGTGGTACATTAGGACAATGAAGATAAAAAGATTCATCCATTGCAAAAGAAAATTTTACAAGTCATAACGTGTTTAACCCTCACTTTCATATTGTTTCCAACTATGCCCTTCGTCTTTAAGGATAATCATATAAAGAATTCATCATTCTTTAATCGCATGATAAGTTGATCTAAGAATCTATAATTCACAAAGGACACGTTCCAATAGTGAAATAATATTATCATCAAACAAAACTAACATACAATTATATCAACATTGTTTGACTCAATACAATCACGAGCGAAAAAATAGCATCAGCCCTTCTTAGTATTCATACATTATTCATTGGACTATGATCTCTTCTTAAAACTTACGGCAATATCCTTATTTTGACGTGGACAACAAATGTCAAAATTGAAGATGACACATCATTATTCAAATAAATGTCAAAAGATTTGATATTTTTGCTAAACATCAAATATGTGCGCAAGCTTACTATACTCATTAGAAGTAAGTAACTAGCATGCGATCATTCTATGAAGTATGCCCAAAATTATCTAACTTAGTTGTCAAGGTTAATATTACATATAGATATAGAACATATATGTTGCATAAAACTTATATAAGAGTTATCATTTTCTACAACATTCCTTTTAGGGACTATTGCGTTTCATCACTTCTAAATGTCCTATCATTTACATCAATAATACTTTTCGAAAAAAATGAATGATTTTAAAAGTTCTTGACTTGATTTAGACTCTAACTCTTTGTATTAATCTATTTTCTTTATCTAGGCACGAGAGAGGCTCTATCATTTGTCTCAGGCTAATGTTCATACATATAATCAATCGACATTTACAACATGAAACACTACTCATATATTCGAACAAATAAACGTTAATGATGAGTTGACTGTGAATTTCTCCCACTCGGATTGAGGTGTGGGAAAAGAATGCGGACTAGCCACAAATTAATTTGCATATGTTACTTAATCTCATTCAGCCTAAAAAATATTTATAAATGTCACATCTCTACTAGTAGAAATAGGCTGCAATAAATGCAGCAACATTCCAAATAAAAATTGGAAATTTATTTGTGTCATGCTACTGCAAAAATACCATCATATCTGCAACACATATTATTCTAGAATATAGTTAATCGCATAACTATATTATTTTCATCACTAGACTATTTGAATGTCTCAATCATTTCGCAATATCAATTTAGTCAGCATGACATTAATTTTGCGATCAGAATTGAGTCTCCATCTCATGAATTTGTATAAAATAATTCATGTTACCAACTTTGATAAATTATATGTATGATTTTACAATGTGAAAATGTTATGAAAGAAAACACATAGAATTTTAGACATTCAATAAAGCACAAATGTATTATTGCATGTTTTCTTATCATAAATGATTTTCTTATTTCTTTGTCAATTAGACATTGTCACAAAAATGGACAAAATAACTTTTAGCGAGAAAATGCATTTCCTTGACTAGTCTATACTTATATTGACTCAAAATGTCACAAATTGACTAGCCAAGACCTTTGGCATACTTATTTACGTCAAATATGATATAAATATTCAATTTGAAAACTTATGGTAATCAAGACATGGAAAATCATTATTCAGAAAATTGTCAGAAAGGAACTTTATTAAATATAAAATTTAATGTTAAACGTGAATACACATATCCAAATTCTAAAATGTAGATATTATACACATATCCACTTTAAAATAGTGGTACATTAGGACAGTGAAGATATAACATCTATTGCAAAAGAAAATTTTGCAAGTCATAATTTTTTTAACCTTCACTTTCATATTGTTTCCAACTATGTCCTTCGTCTTTAAGGCTAAGTGATATAAATAATTCATCATTCTTTAATCGCATGAAAAGATGATCTAAGAATCTATAGTCCGCAAAGGATGAGCTTCAATAGTGAAACAACATTATCATCAATTAAAATTAACATACGATCATATCAACATTTTTTTACTCAATACAATCACAAGAGAAAAAAATAGCATAAGCCTTTCTTAGTGTCGATACATTGTTCATTGGACTATGATCTTTTCTTAACACTTGCCATAGTATCCTTATTTTGACATGGACAACAAATGTCACAATTGAAGATGACACATCATTATTCAAATAAATGTCAAAATATTTGATATCTTCGCTAAACATCAAATATGTGCGCAAGCTTACTATATTCATTAGAAATAAGTAACTACGATGCAGACATTCTATAAAGTATGACCAAAATTCTCTAACTCAGTTGTCAAGTTTAATATTACATATAGATATAGAACATATATGTAGAGTAAAACTTATATAAGAGTTATCGATGATTTCGTTATATCAAGATCATGACAATAATGATAGTGATCATACTCTACAAAGATCATCTTATGTCATGTGTCACTTTTGCCTTGTTCATTTTGAGTTAATCATATTGCAAAGACATAATTTTGTGTCATTATCTATTGTCAAATTACATAAGGAAAATGAGTTAGTTTTCTACATGTCTTCTTGTCACATATGTTTATAAATAATGTCATAATAATATTTGTAAGGCAGTGACATCAAGATGGTCGCTATGCTCCCACTCATCCCCCACTATCCAAAAAAATAGTTATCATTCATTAAAAATAATATGTTGCACCAAGGTACTATTCTAACCATTTTTTAAAGTGAACATCCAAAAAAATATAAATATATATAATGTAATTAACATACCATTTTTTAAAATTTGGCCAATCAGAATTCTACTACAGAGTTCACCACCTTGCATATACAAGGTGGTGATAATTGGAAATCCGTCACCCATTTGCCTTGTCACCACAATAATTGAAAAAATGTCATTATCTCATGTGAATATAGTAATTTTTTAAGACTGCGTTAATAACATACCAGGTAAGTCAACAGAGAAAGAGAATACTAAAATTTTCACGTACAATCTCTTTATAGTGCTTGCATGTACATGTCAAGCACCACTCAACAAAAGATGCTACAATGACCATCATATAATTTACATGACTTAGTCCTATTTGGACTACCTGATCACTAGCTGATCATACTATAATTCTGCTCCTTTTCACTATATTTCATGTGCATATAAGCTCTAAAATATTCATATGCTGATGATTATGATTACTATACTTGCATTTATCTTTCCAGCATAATATTATGTTACACTTGCACATTTGAGCTGTTTAATGTGTTGTTTTAGTCCTTGTTTGTTTAATTTTCATTTGAAGAACTGATGCTTGCTGTTCTTACTAATCCAACAACTAAATCAAGCATAGAAGATACACATCGTTGCTGGAAAAGAATGGGGGACCACAATGCAGGTTGCCAAAATCAAGAAAGGATTTTTTTTTAAAAAAAGAGGGGACCAGGACAAATGGCATAAATAAGAAGGAATAGAAGCTTCTGATGGGAATCAAAGGGTGATGAAATGTCATATAAAAGGGGGAGTCTAGGAGAAGAAAAGAGTCTTCCACATTCTACACCTTGGAGCTGGAGGAAGGAGAAGGAGGAGCCAAGAAGAGATTTCAAGCTCATTCTGCTATTTTTATAATTCAAAATGTTTTTTATTCTGTTCTTCATCTATTTTGTATTGATTTCATCAGTTATGAGGAGCTAAATCATAGCTCTCTTAGGATAGGGTAGTGGTCTAATTTTTATTATGAATGGATGATGAACAACACTGATTTTATCACTGATGTTAGTATAGTTCTGAATATTTTGGAATATGTTCTTATTGATGTGGATCCTATTTTGTAATGACAACTGAGAAGTTGATTTCAGACTTTTTTCTTACTCAGAAATGAGTTAAGAACATTGATATTGTTTCCTACTTCCAATCTATCAATGTTGAGTTTTGATACATCCATTTACTTCTTGTTAATGTGAATATCATATTGAATGACAATCGAGAGATTGATTCTAGATTCCCTTGATGTTTAGAAATAAACCAAGAGCATTAGCATTAGTTTATGGATTTGATTGTGTCTGTGCAGTGAGCTGAAGATTTATGATATTCTGATATCAATTGTAATCCTTTTTGAAATCAACCTGACTAACATTCATATAGAAATATGATATTTATTTCTACTTTAATGTATTTATAGGTTGAATCTAGCATGATTTATATTGCTAAATTGTTCTAATCCATTCCATAACAGAATATTAGATGAACCCCATTCCTAAGAGATCATTTCATTATCTGTTAGTATCATCTTATATCAACCACTCAAAAACATAAAAAAGAGTTAACTTAGTTTAGGATTAAGATTAATTTAGATTAGTTAGTGAATCTTAAGTTTCAAATCACTGTGGATACGACATTCGAGTTTACTACTTCGATCTGTGCACTTGCAGTTCAGTGAAGTAAGAGTGCATAGTCTACGCCTAGACCTTATTTAGTTTTCATTTGTGCATAGTCTACGACTAGACCTTAGTCTTTTGGATTTTGTGCTTAAACCAATAAATTAGTCAACTGAATCACACTCCCAAAATTCACATCACTACCTATGTCTCATAATAATTGTAAACTTAGAAAAATATGTAATTATTTTATCCAAGGTTATATGAAACATGTCACATTCATAATTCACATTATGCATTCAAAATAAACATAACATAAATCACACATATGAATGTATAGTATGCATCAAAATAATTATATAGTTCATTTACATATAACTGAATATTATTTGCCACATTATTATAATTAACATAAGCACGATAATGAATAAATAAATAATCACATGATTTATTGTTATATGTATAATTGTACATTTATGTCACATAATTCCTGATTATGTACGTAACAAATAATATGTTTCGTACATTCATTGTTAATTGACACAATTGCATAAATTTCATCATATGCAAATAATTTCATGTGTAGAGAAAATATATATGTGCATATTTCTCTTCATAAAGAAATGTAATTTGTCGTAATTAATATGCATATTTCACATGAAAAATAAACGTGGCAAAAATATTTTATACATAACTTGACATAATTATGTGAATTAACTACTTATATATGCACATATTATGCCTAATATGTAATATAATTTCATATATGCACATATTCCTTTACAAAGAAAATAAATTCTTATTATATAGTTCAATTCACATTAATGAACTAATATTGTGCATATATCAATTTACATAAGTGTCACATTTAAACACACTTTAAGTAAACATATTTATGTGCATGAATATCTAATTCATATGAAAATCCAACTTGCGTGTGACATACTACACTTTAAAAAAATCATGTAATAACTCATGATTATATTAAATGTATGACAAAATAACATGACATTTCATGTAATAATAAATATGCACAATCACACAAATATGCATAAAATCATATGTTGCATTATTTTCAGAAAATTAATTCAATTAACTTTTCAATTAACATTGCATGATTTTTTTTCATAAATATCAATTACACATAATAACATGGCATAATATGCATAAATACTAAATATGCATATTAAATATTCTGAAAATTTGTAGAAAATTATTCATAATTTTCTAATTAATAATTTAAATAAATTATAAATAATCTAATTTCTCATATATGTTTATGATGACATAACAATACGTATAAAATGCTTCATAACAAAAAAATGCATACATTTATGTCTAACATATATCACACATTTTTCAAAAAATTTATCATAATTTTCTGAATCGAACAACATATTTTCCTCATTTTTTGTATTTTCTCATGTTGTTCTAAATCTATCTTATTTTTCAAAAAAAAAACTTTACTGTTCTTCTGGCCTGTATGATCTGCTCTCGTGTAAACCAAAGAAACAAAATATTGTGCAATGTGCTGGTGTCATGGGGCATTTTCCCGTGACATGAAGCGTGAAGTCTCGCGACACCAGTGCCGCTTAACTTATAGCTTGCGGCCGCTTAGTGCCAAAATCATGGAACACATGCAGCCGCCCCACACTGCGTAATATTACAGAGTACCAAGTTATCCAACCTTAGGGCATTTATCTTGTAAGGCCATCCTTATGAATGACCAAGTAGGTAACGTTACCCGTGGGGTACGTCTTTTGCATCTTCAATATGTAATAAGTCTCCTATACCTACGGTACATTGGGAGGAGTTCACTAGTGCCTTCCATGGCCCAATTGTATGTTATGTTTCATCATATTTAATGCAAGCAAGCTTTCCTCTAATTCTAGTGTCATAGCCACATGGTGTCCCTTCGTGGCATCCCGTGATTTCTCGGCTGTCCCTTCGGACTTTAAGCGCCAAGCACATGCATTAGGGCCGCAACGCTATTGTCACGGTCCCATGACGAGTAGTCCAACACTCTAGTCATATCCGTGATTGAATACCTATAAGAGTGACTCTTGGCATAGTCGTCTCGACAATAAAACTTCCGCTGCGAACTCAAAAAAGGCTTGGCTAGGTGCCTATCCGCCTAGTCGCCGCACGTGGTCTAGTGTCCGAGAATGACCCCGTGAAAAGTGGTATCAGAGCAGTTCTTCCTGCTCAGAGTACCCAGCGACGATGACTCGCTTGTGTCATCGCAAAGTGCCCTGGCGTAGGAAAAGTGCTTCCGCTCAGAAACTCCATCACGCCCAGGTGCACTGGTACCATGGTCTTTGATGATGGACGCCAACGAGGAATGCATGGCAAGCATCCTCGCCGCACGCCGAGTCGTGCCCCGCAGCATGTTCCTCATACACCCGTGTCGTGTCAAGAAATGTCCATCATGCATCATGATGGCGGACTGATCGCCCCGCTTAACCGGGACGATCATGCGTCGCTCACTCGAGTAGATCAACCACCCCAGGTATACAGTCGGGAATATTGAAGTGTCGCGCTGCGTCAAGAGTTGCCATATGCTCCCCATGATGGTATTGCGCTACCCATATCAAGGGGTCGCTTGCACAAAAGTCATGTAACTTATAGGACCCGTGTTACATTCAAGGACTGTCGGTCATGTACTATCGTGACGACCTAGCGTTGCTCAGTATTTCGTGATGTCGCATCGCATGCCCAGTCATGCAACGTGAAGTGCACAACTGCTTCACTGGAGAAGTTGGCTCAAGTTTAAGAATCAAAGTTCATGGCCCCTTTCGGCTACGGCTAAGGAGCATCAATCACAAGCATTTTGTCATGCTGCAGCATCGCCTGCAACGCCACGATGACTTTCATGAATGGAGCAAAGCGTTGATTACTTGCAAACACTTACGGACGAGTTGTTAGCCTTGCTTACCTCGTCAAGTGTCGCCGCGCAAGCGGCGTGATGTCATCCATCAAAGGTTGGGACAAACCTGCTACATGTCAACGCAAATTGATGCCTCAATTCAACCACCAATTTGGCAAATGGTCTGAGCGTCGAGCATCGACAAATATTGGCATGCTGCTGTCAAGCGTTTCGCCGCCAATCGAAGAAAGGAGTACCCATTACTCTCGATCAGCGTCTCGAGCAATCGAAGTGGCCTCCGAGGATCGCAATCCAAAGGTTTCGAAGGACACACTAGCGATGTCGTCCCTTCGAATCGAGATGGAGGTGGCGTTAGAAGCTCATGCCATGAGTTCACCAACCACAATCCGCTTGCCCAAGCGGAGCGTTTTGATGAACACCCCCCATGGTTCGTTGGAGACCCGGAACAACTATTCTTTCATAAGGTTAGCCACACGGTGGACAACTATGTCAAAGGCGCTTGATCCCTGCCGACAAGCGCAATGGCATTACCTCGTCCAAATTGCGGACGGACAAGCATCTATAAGGTGCATCCTTTTCGTGAATGAGCACAACGATCTCGCCCCGTCCATACCCCGGAGGTGTTGCCCAAGCTTCAAAGGAGGTCCCAGGATCGGAAGAAGGCATATCCCAAGAACCCTGCAAGATGTGGCAAACTTAGGATGGTGTTGCCATCACGACGATGTGGAATGTGGCAAACATGGATCCCATCGAGACATGGGATAGAGGAAGTGGCAGCTCATCTATTATGCAAGCCCTGACAAGTTGGGATTGGAGGTCAAGATTGCTTTGTTCAGCATTGGCTAGATGGGCATGCTAAAGGAGGACATGAAAGATATCATCAAGCTCCACCTATAGTGTTCCCAGGAGGATGAAGACCCAACATTGGTGCTCTTCAAGCAGAGGGGTTGAAGCTTTGGACTAGGACGGAGTTGGAATGACAGGATCGCCCAACCTCTACTCGCTAGTCGCCGCTACCAAGACGTTCATGCCAAGACAAGTGCCATACCACCAAAGCCCTTGGGCAAGGTCAATGATGGGGGAAAGAAGTGCAAGTCGCAAAGAGAAAGCTATTATGCCAAAGACAAAGACAGCCCATCGAAGCAGGAGGATTGAGTTGAACCATAGGAATGTGGGGAGACTCCCGTCGCTCACTATAGCGACTTGAAGTGGAGAAGGTAGAAAGTGTCATGTCCAAGAACCTTGCACTACCTCAAACCATCGAGATATCAGATGACTGCCAAGGGTAAGGTGGCCCTACACTCGACACTCTACGGACGAAAAAACTCTACGTTGCAGCAATCTGCAACATGGAGACAGTGAGTTGAACCACAAGGGAATGTGGGGAGACTCGTCGCTCATTATGGCGACTTGGAATGGACAAGGCATGGAGTGTTATATCAAAGAATCTTGTCTCGCCTCAAGGTAGTCAAAACATCAGGTGATCACCAAGGATCCTATGGTCTTCATTCGGCGGAGGAATGGAAGACTCTACGTTGTAACCACTTGCAACATAGAGACATTGAGTCAAGCCCACAAAGAGACCTGAAGCGTCCCAAAGCATCCGTGGGAAGACTCTTGTCGCTCATCATAGCGACCCAAAGCACTCGAAGCAGACAAGTTGCAAATGTCGTCATCGAAGAGCTTGTGTTGTTTCAAGCCGTCGAAATTCCAGAACGATCATCGAGGATGAGATGGTCCCGTACTTCGCATTCGACGGAAGGAAAACCTTATGTTGCGGTCACCCGCAACATGAAGGCATCGAGTCAAGTCATGTAGGTCGAATGACAAGACTCTTCATCGTGTTCTGCACGACCCTGAAACAACTCTTCTTCCGAGCTATTCCTGAAGGCACACAAGAGTTGTTTCACCCCAAAGAAGCCAAACCACACAAGTTGACGCTGCGCAAGTCGAAGAGAAGTGAATCCAACAGAGACTTGATGGACGAAAAGTTGCTTGATGAAGTCAGACCGCACATGGCGGACTCCATTGGCATTGCACAAGTGATGACCCCGGATTGGACGAAGGATCAGTAAACGAAGCAAGCCTGAGGGAGGAGTTCTCAGCGAGGCCCCAAGGAGCAGGCATTCCTGGCGTTGCGCGATGCTGGTGAAGTAGAAGTCAAGGCAAAGAAGGCAGAATTGAACGAGACAAGTGAAGTCATGACTGAAGACGAAGGCCCCGAGGAAGCCCGGACAACGGCGTCAAGGGCGTCTTGGTGGGGGAGAATGTCACGGGACATTTTCTCGTGACACAAAGCGTGAAGCCTTGCGGCATCAGTGCCGCTCAACTTATAGCTCTCGGTCGCTCAATGCCGAAACCATGGAACACATGCAGCCGCCCTGCATTGCGTAATATTGCGGAGTACCAAGTTATCCGCCCTTAGGGCATTTATCTTGTAAGGTCATCCTTATGAATGGTCAAGTAGGTGACGTTACCCGTAGGGTACGCCTTTTGTATCTTCAATATGTAATAAGACTCCTATACCTACGGTACTGGGAGGAGTTCACTAGTACCTTTCGAGGCCCAATTGTATGTTATATTTCATCATATTTACTACAAGCAAGGTTTCCTTTAATTCTAGTGTCATAGCCTTGAGCGTGGGGTGGCAACCCACATCAGTGTCCCTTCGTGGCGTCCCGCAGTTCCTCGGCTACCCCTTCGGACTTTAAGCGCCTGCATTAGCGCCACAATGCGCTATTGCCACTGTCCCATGATGAGTAGTCCAATACTAGTCATGTCCATGATTGAATGCCTATAAGAGCGACTCTCGGCATCGTCGTCTCGACCATAAAACTTCCACTGCAAGCTCAAAATAGGCTTGGCTAGGTGCTTATCCGTCTAGTCGCCGCGCGTGGTCTAGTGTCGAGAATGACCCCGTGACACTTGCAGCCTTCAGGGTCTATGTGACGGGCCTCGGACCCACACACAATGCCTTTTATGGATTGCATGTTGTCACTCATCGTGCATGCATCAGCCACTCTGATATACTAATAATATGCACTCACATGCACTCAACTAATCCATTTTTATCATAATCATGTTTTTAACATCTATTCGTGACGCATCCCACATGTAAGTAGATATGTCACTTTTGTCCCAACGAAGTGTGTAACGTCTCCAAAATCCAGCACCAATATAATTGTCGAATTCTAGGTGGCATTACTTTCATAACTTAATTACATACAACATCACAGTGAAAAACATAATAATAATCAAATCCAATAACATGAAACATAGCGGAAGACTTCATAAGATGATAAAATTCCAAGATAACAATACTAACTCATGGGTCACATAGGCTCTAACATCAAGATCCAACATAGGGTTCGTAATACATAGACGAGTTCATATAAAGTACATCACTTAAAGGCATATAGGCCATGCATACTTGACTCTCAAAGACTCATCATCATAACAAAGTATAAAATAAGATAACTTGGGTCGATCGTCACATGTGCACACCGTCGGCATGAGGCCTCCACCGTCGAACCTAAGCCTCGTCCATATCTGCATGGATTCATGGGGTGCAGAGAATTTCTCTCGTTAGAGTACGTTAAGGCCCAAGCATGCTATGATGTTATAACATACTTTCTACATATCATGGTATATGAATTGCATCATAATGGAACATAACTTATATGCACTCTATAAACTACTTATGCACACTATATGGCATATGAGTAATATCATCATGGCAAGATAAGATAAACATATAACATTTTCATATTATGCTAAAGTATATCATGGACTTGTCTTAGTTAACTTACATCTTTATTTATATCATGATGTGACAAGTGAACATTCATTTACATCATTATAGGTGCTTACTTCATCATCATCATTATCTTTATGTCCCAAGTCATTCATCATTTACCTTTCATCTTTACTTAGATAATTTCTTATATTTGATGTGAACTTTAGTAGATGTAGTTTTCTCACACCAATCAATATAGTTCTAGTCATATTAAATTTTACTCTAGAGTCTACACAACTGCAAGTGCATAGGTCGAGAAGAAACCACGAGTGTCATAACCCTATTAATATAAATCGAATATCAATCTATTTATATCTCAAAAGTTGTCACAAGATGAAAGTATATTAGATAAATAATAATCAGAGAAAAGTAGAATGTGAGAAAATAGACTCCCTTGTGGTGAATTAGTTGAGGCTTTTATATTTTAGTTCTCAGTTATGAGATAAATGATCTCTCGATCTTTACTATGTGGACCAATTAATCTTCATCTAAACTCGCCAATCTCTCTTTGAGCTAAAAGGGGAATAAGCCGTTAATAGATAGATTAGGAAGGACTGATTAGTTGATCTCTCATATTAATCAGAAAAGAGGCCGATCTCTCGATCTTTAATTATCAAATTGTTTATTCTAATTCGAACATTTAGAGTGAATCTAACACTTATAGTCACTGTTATGGACTCTCGCCTCACAACAGAGGAAAAATGGGTTTCTCAGCCACTTGAAGCTAGAATTTATTGTACTAATGATTTTTGGAATTGGGCGTGTGAGTTGGATGAAGTCATTCATCCACCAATTTTGACCTTGTAGGATTGATGATTTTTGGGGGTTTGCAATGATCACCTCTTATTATGCTCATAATTATTATTGTTAAACCCACAAAATTACATAAAATCTGAGCATATTTAAATAGTTTTTAATTATTATTAGGAGAAAATTTGAATGAGTAAAAAGGAGGACTAACTACTTTTCAAAATTTGAATTTTGAACAGGAAGGAAACAAAAAAGGAGAGGAGAACTCTGAATGGGGAGGACGACAGCAGAGGGAGCAGAAGGAGAAGGCTGAAGAGAAGAAGATTGATGCTGTCAAGATTCAGGATGAACTAAAAAGGATTTTTGGTTCTCCGGTGATGATATTTTATTGATGCTACTCTTTTGACTCTATGATGCTGCGCATCTGACTCCGAATTTCTATTTACTTGATACATTACAGTCTTATTATTTATATTTAGTTTCAATTAGTTCGAGAGATCGATTGTTTCTTCTTTAACTAGTTTCAGCCGAGAGGAGAAACTGGCTATATTACTTGCTGTGTTTCTAGTGATTATTGATTTAATATTCATAAATAGATCGATAGATCTACCATAATAGCTGTTGTGAGATGAGAGCCCTCGACAGTTGCGAGAGGTGTCAAATCTATTTTGATTGCTCTGATTAGGATAAAAGAATGAGTTGCTGAAGATTGAGAGATCATGCACTTCTTTTGATTAATTAAAAGGATGAGAATATGATTAATCAGTAATTCTAATCTAGTGATTAACGGCTACTCTCCTTTCGGTTCAAAGAGAGGTCGACGAGCCGAAAGACAAAGTAATTCATTCATGCCTTAGTAAGCTCATTTAACTAGTAAGTCGAAAACTAAAATGCAATAGCGTCAACAGGTTCATTACAGGGGAATCTCTTCTATCAATTTTGATCTTTTCCCATTCTCTTTTGTTATTCTTAATTTAAGTTTTGTTTCTTTATTATCCGAATTACTCTTAATCATTTCGTGACAATTTCTAGGATATAATTAGATTAGTAATTGGTCTAAATCAACGGGGTTACGACACTCAGGGTTCCTACTCGACCTGTGCACTTGCAGTTGCATGAACTCTAGAGTAAAATTTAAACGTGACTAGTATTACTTTTAGTGCGAGAATTCCAAATTTCACATCCACATAAAGTTCACGTCAAGTTTTTATCGCCGTTGCCGGGGTTTAGATTATTACTCTCTATTTACATCCTTGTTTAGTTTATTTCTTAACACTCATTGTTAAATCTTTTTCTTTGATTTCAGGGATTAGTATATGCCCAGAAACATTCGCAGACAATTGCTTGAACTAGACCCTGAAATTGATCGAACTTTTAAAAAAAGGGAGCGAGAATTTAACAATAGAACATCTTTTCTTGAAGGGACAAGTAGCACTCAATCCATAGAGTTCGAGAAGAATTCTGATCTAGAAGCAAAAATGATGGCTCAACAACAAGAGCCACTTCAACCACCAGTCCCGTCATTGGAGGAACTCTATACTCCCACTGCAGATGGGCTAGAGTCAGCTATTTTGAAGCCAGCTATTCAAGCCAACAATTTCGAGTTTAAATCCTCTTTAATCTCCACAATCCAACATAACCAATTTGGAGGAACTCCAGATGAGGACCTGAATCAACATCTTAAAGACTTTCTGAAAAAATGCGAGACAACAAAGTTGAATGGAGTATCACCATAAGCATTGAGATGAAGGGTCTTTTCTTTTTCACTAAGAGGTAAAGCCAAACAATGGCTATAGTCAATGGAACCCCGGGAATTAACTACTTAGGAACAACTGGTAAAAGTTTTCTTGTCTGAGTATTTTCCTCCAAGTAACATCATCAAGATCAGAAATCAAGTCATTGGTTTTGTTCAAAATGATCAGGAAACATTACTATGAAGCCTAGCAAAGGTTTAAGACATTGCTAAGGTCGTGTCCCCATCACAGTTTGAGCAAATAGATTTTGGTTCAATCTTTCCACAATGGACTGAATTATGCTTCAAATATGGCACTTGATAATCATGCGGATGGTGTATTTATAAAGAAAAATGTAGACGAGGCTTATCAACTTATAGAAGAAATTGCAAGGAATCAACATTTCCTAGCTCACTCAAGGTCTAATGAGCCAATTGCTTTCACTCAAACACGATTGGATGGTGAGGATTTTTCTTCTAAAGTGGAGTACATCGTTCAGAAGGCAATTAGTAGACTAGGACTCAATGAAGCTACTCCTACTGTTAATATGATAGCAACATGCTGCAAGATATGTGGTTCATCCGATCATATTTTCATGCATTGTGAACTACTGAAGCAGCAAGGACATCAGCATCAGGCAAACGCGATAGACCCTTATCCATCTAATAATGATCCATACTCCGACACTTTCAATACTGGATGGAAGAACAATCCAAAGTTTTCTTATTGAGACAACCCTCAGCAAACTCAAGTTCCTACTTGGCAAAACAAATTCTATCAAAGAGCACAACCTCAAAACTCTTCGTCGGACCAAGGATTATCTTCCACGAACAAACTTGAAGTTGATGCATGAAAAATACAACATATTTTAGTTAATTATTTTAATTAAATTTTCTATAATTTGATCATTGCATGCATCATTTTTAGTCACTTTTAATCATAATTCCGGATTTATCAATTTTAATTATTTAAAATCGCTGAATATTTTAATTGTGGATGGATTAACTATATTTTGATAATTATTTGCAGGAAAATTCGAATCTCGGCCGAAATTCAAAGAAATTCCTTACGGCCGAGATTTGGCTTTACACCCAACTTGTTACGGCCGAGATTCAAAAGGAGTAACAAGATTTAATTCTTGTTACGGCTAACATTTGAAGGCGTAAAGATAAATGTTTTTATCTTTTGGGCGTAACAAGAGAAGTCCTTCCTTACGGCCGAAGTCTCGTCCTTCCTTACGGCCGAAATTCGGAGGGCGTAATGGCATGAAGATGAAGGGCGTAACAAGATAAAAATGAGTTTATCTTTGGGCGTAACAAGACATTTGAAGGCGTAAAGATAAAAGGATTTTTATCCTTTGGGAGTAATGGAAAGGAGTAAAGATAAAATATTTTCATTACGGCCGAGACTCTAAGGGAGTAAAGATAAAAAGGATTTATCTTTGGGCGTAATGATAAAATGATTTATCTTTGGCCGAGTTTATCTTATAAATTTAAAGTTAACCGTACGATGTTACGGCCGAGATCAAATTGAAGTCGTCCGCACCCTATAAATACGTGAAGAATCCATAGTTTCAATTGGTGCTTTGAAGTTCAGGTTTCTTCCACGGCGAGTCGTGAGCTCTGCAGGCTACGACCAAGAGGAGAGAGGTGCGACGGCTGGAAGTTGATCGCGACCCTGATCAAGTCCGAGAGGCTGCCCGACTGTCTGCCCAATTCGAGAGCTCTACTTCTATTTTGGGTGTAATTCTTCCAATTATTATTATTTTGTTATTATCTCTCCAGAATTTCTAGGATGAACTCCATATTTTTATTTATTTCATTTTAGGAGATTATTATTGAAGGGAAATTATTTGACCCTATATTATTTGTTTTAATCTTTCCTGATCAATTAGTTAATTATGCTTAATGCTTTTGATTTAATTATTTGGATTTCTGAGTTGAGTACTTACCAGTTTGTGGATTATTTAATTTCAGAATTCATTAATTAAATTAATTGATTTTATGTGAAATTAATAATTGACATAAATTTGATAACTAGTGCGTGGAGAATCAAATTTATGTGGTCTGTTAATCTAACCAGTTTGTGGAGTGATTAATAGTCTAGGATTTTCATATTAATGCATCCTAATTTTAATCTTATCTGACGAATACCAGTTTGTGGGACTTTAGGTTTGATTAAATTTAAGATAGTTTGATTTACCGGATTAAATAACAGAATTACCAGTTTGTGGACTCTGTGATGTTAATCTTGTAAATTAATAACTTGGGAAAATTCCTAATCCATCTTTAAAGATTAAATTTATCTTTTTCAGTTCAAATATTTATCCTAATCTATTTTCATCCTAAGGCCTAACTTCAACACCACTATCTTATCATTATCTTATTTTCTTTATTTTATTTCATAAAACCTCTTTCCAAAAATCCATGTTTTTTCCTCTCTTATTAATTTATAATTTCAGATATTGAATTGATAATATTCCTCGTGGGTTCGACACTCTTACTCTTATTACTATATTACTTGAGCGACTAGTGCACTTGCTAGCAAATTTCATTGTTACAATTACAACGCATCAAGTTTTTGGCGCCGTTGCCGGGGAATATTTTATTAATTAATTTTTGATTTTTATGAATTATTAGGAGATGTAAATAAATTGTAAATAATTCTTTATAAATATGTATTAATTGTTTTAATTATTTTTGTGAATAAACTAACATTTTTTTTCTTTTGCAGATAAAGGTCACAACATTTTTTTATCTACTTTCGGTTTAAAATCCGACGCCGATTGGATTTTTTTCAAATTACACTGTTGACTTATGAATTTACGACTTTAATTTGATGAGTCAGCTTTATTAATTTTACGGCCTCGCAATGAATAATTTCTGAATTCTAAACTTTCAATCTTTACGGCCGTAATATTTTTATCCGAATGTGTTTTTACGCTGAGTAATGGATATTGATTTGACTTGTTACGCCCGGTTTATCGATGGTTTAAATTTTTTACGCCCTATTCGAATCAGTTTTCATTCTCGGCCGTAACATTTTAATTGTTTAAACTCTTCATATGATTTCATTGTTTTACGACCGTAAGGAATTGCTTAATTCATTTTCGGCCGTAATGATTCAATTTTCGACATTTGAGTTTTATTCGAAATTATTTCGGCCGAAACCCTATTTTTCTTTACGGCCTCATGTTGACATCATCTCAGCCGAAGTGACCTCATTGACGATTTAATCTTTTTACGGCCGAAATGATCTCATGTTTCATTTTTACGGCCGAGAATTAATCTCATGGTTTTACGGCCGTAAAATTTCTGAACATTTTTTTTACGCCATCTTCCGACCCAATTTATTTGTGATTTTTTTTATTCTCGGCCGTAACATTATAATAGTTTGAACTTTTGATTTGACTTTGTTTTGGCTGAAGCGATTTAGTTTGTCTCGGCCGTAATGGATCATCCGACATGGATTTTTTTTTTACACCTTCCTATGATTTGTTACTTCTGAATTTTTAATGCTTCTCCTAAACGATTTAAACTGATTACTGCTTGTTAGTGGCGACCTTAAGTGCTATGATTTTGGGATTTGATTTACTGATGGCTGATTCGTGATGCTAAAATTCGGGATTTGTTTATTTTGGAGCCGATATTTTTCTTTTGTAGATAAAGGTCGCGACAACTTTAAATTTGTTGACTTTCGGCTTAAATTCTGATGCCGACTGGATTTTTCAGATTACGTGAACTTATGGTTTTACGACCGAGATCTAGTTTGTCGGCTTTACTGGTTTTACGGCTTCGTTTCTGACATCTAAACTATTAATTTTGCTGTCGCAACATTGATTTCAGTGGCTTTATATTTTATATTGTTTGTTACGGGCGAGAATTGATCTCATTTTTTTTACGGCCGAGCATTTATCTCATTTTTTTTACGGCCGAGAATGAATCCTGTTTTTTTTTTTTTCGACCGTAGAACTCTTTTTAATATTGATTTGATCTTTTTCAGCTTTAATGATTATGATTTTTTTTTTACGCCCGTAAGCTTTTAACTGACAAACTCTTATCCAATTTTACGACCGGTATTTCACTTCATCCAGATCGAACTAAATTCTCTCTCTTGTGATATGATTGATTAAGCTTGCAGACGAGAATTTAATCTCTGATAATCCATTATCTCATGTTTTCTTTTTACGGCCGAGAATTCCTTTTTGATTTGACCTCTTTCGGCTTTAATAATTTCGAAAAATCTTTGCTTATATTTTGCGGCTGACAAATTTAATATGAGTTTTACGGCTGAAACTTCACGATCAAATTGTTTTGCGGCCGATAAATTTCTGAATCCTCTTTGAACGTTGGTTAAATCTCTCGTGTTAATCATTTTGTGCCTTGGATTTTCGTCTCGGTAATCCTGTTGTGCATGTCTTTTGCGGCCGAGAATTGTTTCTTACTCTAGTTTTACGGCCGATATTTTCTGAACATTTGTTTTTACGCCATCTTGCTATTTTATTTCGGCCATAATCCAACAAGTTTTACGCCTTCACGTTGATTAATCACTTTTGACACTGTTCTATGGTTTTTGCGGCAGAACGAGACTCGGATTCCTAATCTAATTTCGGTCGTAAATCTATTTCTGTATTGCGGCCGATTAATCTTATTTCCTCTCTGAAAATAATTTTTTGCTAATGTCTGATTATTAACTTTACGGCCGCAAATTAGTTCTGATTCGTTTTGTGCCGTTTGTTACATCATCGTTAATTCTTCCAAGTTTTACGGCCGAACGAGTGCTTGATTTTATGATTATCTATTTGATTTACTTTCGATCGAGTTATTTGGCATTTGAATTGGTTTGTAGTGCGTTTGGCGGCCATAATTAGGTTCTGATAAATTCTTTTCGGAAATTAATTTTAATGACGAATTCTCAATTCTTAAGGTCGAAAGACTTTCTATTTGTTAAAATCTTATTTCTTCGCACCTATTATCTGTATTTTTTTTTCTTGTATATATTTGTATTTTATTCTTTTATCTCTCTTACTGAAAATTAGTTGTTGCAGGACTTAAGTGAAAATCTAATCACAACTAAGTTAATCCTTTGGATAAATTTATATGTCACACATTCTGATCAGATGTTAATTTTTCATTTTATTTATTTATTTATTCTTTTCTGACACTTGGTTGTTGCAGTGACGAATTGAATATTTAATCACAACCAAATATTTTACTAATTTACATTTTTTTTAATTAAGTTAATTTTTTTTATTTTATTTTTTTTATTTAATTAGTTATTTGATTGGCATTTTAATAGTTTAAGGAGTCATCTAATCGATATTTCTTTTTGTGCACGGAGAGGAACTCGACTAATCAATTCTTCGGATACGTAGACCGAGCGATGCATGAATTAACACGTCGGATTCATCTCGGACATGACAAGGCGAGAGGAAAAATCACCTTGGAATCGGCCGATCTCTGCGCTCCTTGAATTTGATGTGACCCTTCACTGCGCGCATCACGTGGGAAAGGTAAGTTTACGCCCGAAGTTTCATCCATAAATTTTTTACCCCTTCCACATCCTTGCAGATCAAGCACCACTGCCTTACGGCCGAAGTTCCAAAGCTCTTCGTTACGGCCAAGCCTTCTTCCTTACGGCCGAAGTTTCAATCCTCTCGCCCAAAAACTCCTTACGGCCGAAGTGGCTCTTACGGCCGAAGTTTCGAGTCTCACCGCCAATCTTTACGCCCCCTGTGCATTATGGCCGAACCTCTGTTCCATTCTGTTTCTTACGGCCGAAGTCTCCATGACTAAAAGCCCTTACGACCGAAGTCTCTCTTACGCCTTGTGCGCTACGGCCAAGCTTCCACGCCGACTTTGTTTTACGGCCGAAGAGCTGACGCCATCACTCCTTACGCCCGAACACCAGCGCCACCACCTATTCGTTACGGCCAAGCTTCTACACCGACTTCGTTACGGCCGAAGTCTCACCATTACGCCCAAGCTTCCACGCCGTCACCGCCGCTCTCTTACGGCCAATGTCCGGCCGAGCTTTTCTCTTTACGGCTGAGACGTCGGCTGCCATCACCACGGTCGTCACCTTACGAGCATCTCTCCACCGATAATAAATCCGGTTGTATCTTTTCCCTTTTCTTTATTTTCATTTCTATAGCTGTTCCATATTATTTTTACTCTTTCCCTTGCTGGCCTAACACTGAGGACAGTGTCTAGTTCAAGCTTGGGGGAGTTTGCATTCCATGCATTGCATCTTTTTGTTTATTTGCTTATGTCTGCATCTATAAAAAAAAAAATTTGCAAAATTTGAAAATTTTCTAAAAAAATACCATTGCATGCATTTATTTTTGCTACCATCTTACTAACTTTTGTCTTATTGTTTTAATTATCTTTAAGTAAAAGTTCAAAGACATGTCGTTAATTGATGAAATTTGAATACTTTTCTTTCTTATCACTTGCTATTTTAGTATCAAACTTATGGACTATGTGCCTATGCTAAGTAGAATTATGAATGACTAGACGACAAAATCATATTCATGCCTTTTTTTTTCTTTTAAGTCTTGATAATAGTAGACTTATTATTGACCATATCAAGTACTTTTTGAGCTTATAAAAAAGAAGGGTTAGTTAAACCCCAACAAATAATAATAATAATAATAATAATAAAAAAAAAGAAGTTGAATAAAGTTATGTGTAGGTACAAAAGTGTTATCCGGAACCAAGGTGTGTTCGGGTAATTAGATCCGTAGGGGTTCATGCCTGGCGACCTAAGGGCAACTGCTCTGGGATCCGTCGATCGAAAACCTGCTACATGGACCATCTTGTGGAATATGGAGAAGCACATGAGTACTGAATCATGGCTAAGTTCGAACTCTTCATTCAGAACCTTGGTTGTTCGGGCAAGTAAACTCGAGGGGTGCTTTATCACCTGGTGCCCTAAGGCCATCTGGTTTGGGAGTCATCAGTCTAAAGCCCGCTACATGGACTTCCTTGTGCAATCCTGCTTGAAGATTAGAACTTTTAAATGATTGAAAATAAAGCTGAAAAATGAAAAGAAAAAGAAAAAGTTTTAAGCTCAATTAGTATTTATGTGTTCAATATCAATGCTATTATTTGATAGACAATTTATTTATTTTTTTTTTTTTCAAGGCTGAATTTGAGATTGTTTAAATTTGTGTAGCATTCAGAACTTCTATGAAGCTAAGTGCATGGAAAATGATAAGATACTAAGTAGTAGGTGTGCAGATGAATTGTGTGAGAAGATTAATCAGTTGACAATGTGGAGGCTACGATGGAACTTTCTTGAGCCTTGCTTTGAATTTTTGCTTGAGGACAAGCAAGACTTTAAGCTTGGGGGAGTTTGATGCATGAAAAATACAACATATTTTAGTTAATTATTTTAATTAAATTTTCTATAATTTGATCATTGCATGCATCATTTTTAGTCACTTTTAATCATAATTCCGGATTTATCAATTTTAATTATTTAAAATCGCTGAATATTTTAATTGTGGATGGATTAACTATATTTTGATAATTATTTGCAGGAAAATTCGAATCTCGGCCGAAATTCAAAGAAATTCCTTACGGCCGAGATTTGGCTTTACACCCAACTTGTTACGGCCGAGATTCAAAAGGAGTAACAAGATTTAATTCTTGTTACGGCTAACATTTGAAGGCGTAAAGATAAATGTTTTTATCTTTTGGGCGTAACAAGAGAAGTCCTTCCTTACGGCCGAAGTCTCGTCCTTCCTTACGGCCGAAATTCGGAGGGCGTAATGGCATGAAGATGAAGGGCGTAACAAGATAAAAATGAGTTTATCTTTGGGCGTAACAAGACATTTGAAGGCGTAAAGATAAAAGGATTTTTATCCTTTGGGAGTAATGGAAAGGAGTAAAGATAAAATATTTTCATTACGGCCGAGACTCTAAGGGAGTAAAGATAAAAAGGATTTATCTTTGGGCGTAATGATAAAATGATTTATCTTTGGCCGAGTTTATCTTATAAATTTAAAGTTAACCGTACGATGTTACGGCCGAGATCAAATTGAAGTCGTCCGCACCCTATAAATACGTGAAGAATCCATAGTTTCAATTGGTGCTTTGAAGTTCAGGTTTCTTCCACGGCGAGTCGTGAGCTCTGCAGGCTACGACCAAGAGGAGAGAGGTGCGACGGCTGGAAGTTGATCGCGACCCTGATCAAGTCCGAGAGGCTGCCCGACTGTCTGCCCAATTCGAGAGCTCTACTTCTATTTTGGGTGTAATTCTTCCAATTATTATTATTTTGTTATTATCTCTCCAGAATTTCTAGGATGAACTCCATATTTTTATTTATTTCATTTTAGGAGATTATTATTGAAGGGAAATTATTTGACCCTATATTATTTGTTTTAATCTTTCCTGATCAATTAGTTAATTATGCTTAATGCTTTTGATTTAATTATTTGGATTTCTGAGTTGAGTACTTACCAGTTTGTGGATTATTTAATTTCAGAATTCATTAATTAAATTAATTGATTTTATGTGAAATTAATAATTGACATAAATTTGATAACTAGTGTGTGGAGAATCAAATTTATGTGGTCTGTTAATCTAACCAGTTTGTGGAGTGATTAATAGTCTAGGATTTTCATATTAATGCATCCTAATTTTAATCTTATCTGACGAATACCAGTTTGTGGGACTTTAGGTTTGATTAAATTTAAGATAGTTTGATTTACCGGATTAAATAGCAGAATTACCAGTTTGTGGACTCTGTGATGTTAATCTTGTAAATTAATAACTTGGGAAAATTCCTAATCCATCTTTAAAGATTAAATTTATCTTTTTCAGTTCAAATATTTATCCTAATCTATTTTCATCCTAAGGCCTAACTTCAACACCACTATCTTATCATTATCTTATTTTCTTTATTTTATTTCATAAAACCTCTTTCCAAAAATCCATGTTTTTTCCTCTCTTATTAATTTATAATTTCAGATATTGAATTGATAATATTCCTCGTGGGTTCGACACTCTTACTCTTATTACTATATTACTTGAGCGACTAGTGCACTTGCTAGCAAATTTCATTGTTACAATTACAACGCATCAGAAGTAATGATGGAAAAGTATATGATGAAACAAGACACTCTGATGCAAAAAATGTTTGAAAAGATTGAAAGCCACTCCATTCATAAGAAAATGCTGGAAACACAAATAGCTCAATAGGCAGCATCTTCTTCAAGACAACCAGGAATTTTACCTGGACAACTAGAGAAGAATTCAAAGGAACAAGTTCAAGTTGTAACCTTGAGAAGTGGGAAAACAATTGATAACACTAAGAGAACAAGATCAGAGGTCTCGACAGAGGGAAACGAGGGATTTTTGAACAAGATAAAATGGTTCAACCAGAGGTTAAATTGAATGAAAGAATGGATTCAAGCAACAGCCTACAGAAGGACATTCCAGCTACTCTGCTCGGATACCATTCCCTAAAGCCCTTGAGAAATCCCGACAAGATCAACAGTTTGAAAAGTTTGTAGAAATTTTGAAGAAACTCTATATTAATATACCGTTTGTTGAAGCCATACAAGAAATGCCAGCATATGCAAAATTTCTCAAAGACATTCTATCGAAGAAGAGAAGGATACAAGAAAATGAAACAATTGCATTAACTACTGAAGCCAGCGCTATAATTCAAAATAAACTGCCTCCGAAGTTAAAAGACCCTGGGAGTTTTTCTATACCCTTTGAAATTGGAAACAGAAGGATACAAAGAGCTTTATGTGACCTTGGTGCCTCTATGAGTGTTATTCCCCTTTCATTATGCAGGAAACTCAAAATGGATCATATTATGCCCACGAATATGTCTCTCCAATTAGCAGACCGATCTGTAAAAATTCCACAAGGAATTCTGGAAGATATACCAATCAAAGTAGGAAATTTCTACATACTAGCTGACTTCATGGTCTTAGATATGGATGAAGATAATCAAACTCTCATTCTGTTGGGAAGACCTTTGCTAGCTACTGCAGGAGCAGTAATAGATGTTAAACAAGGTCGCCTTACGTTTCAAATAGGTGATGACATAGTCAAATTTTGATTGAATCATATTATCAACTATCCAGACATGGAAGATTACTATCTTCAATTTGAGCAAGTGGATCCACTAATACAGAAGGTGACATCGGTTATCCATATATCTGATCCTTTAGAAGTATCCCTCAAGGCTCAAGAATCATCTTTGTGGACAAAAAAAGAAGCAAACATTCTTACAAGTCATATTCTCTCGACAAAGATACAACACTCAAACAATTCACTAGAGGATCAATCTACAGATCTTTTGCAACAGTCTAGCTCAAAGAAGCCAATGAAGCCCGAGTTAAAGAAACTTCCTCAAAATCTCAAATATGAATTCTTAGGAGAAGATTTCACTTACCTAGTGATCGTCAGTGCAGATTTAAAGACAAATCTACTTCAACAACTATTAGACAAGTTAAAAGCCTACAAGCATGTCATCGGCTATGCTCTGGACGATCTCAAAGGAATCAACCCTGCCATCTACATGCATCGCATTCATATGGAAAAGGATTATAAACCTTCAATGGAAGGACAAAGAAGGCTCAATACAGCAATGAAAGAAGTAGTGATTAAACTTTTGGATGCGGGAATTATCTATCCCATATGAGACAGCCAATTGATGAGCCTTGTGCAGGTCATGCCAAAAAAGGTGGAATGACTGTAGTAAAGACAGAATCAAGCAAACTCATTTCCACACGAACTGTAACTGGATGGAGGATGTGTATTGATTTTAGAAAGCTAAACAAAGCCACTCGAAAGGACCACTTTCCCTTACCTTTGATCGATCAGATGTTAGAAAGGCTGACAAACGACTCTTACTTCTGCTACTTAAATGGATTTTCTGGATTCCATCAAATTCCAATTTATCAAGATGATCAAGAAAAGACCACCTTTACATGTTCTTATGAACCTTTGCATATAGGAGAATGCCCTTTGGATTATGCAATGCTCCATCAAGCTTTCAAAAATGCATGGTGTCAATCTTTTCTGATTATATTGAAGAAATAATGGAGGTATTCATGGATGACTTCTCGATGTATGGCACTTTCTTTGAAATTTGCTTGTAGAATTTGGGAAAAGTATTACAAAGATGTGCCGAATTCAACCTAGTGTTGAACTGAGAGAAATGTCATTTCATAGTACAAGAAGAGTAGTCCTGGGACATATCGTTTCAGACAAGGGCATTGAAGTTGATAAAGTCAAGACAGAGGTAATTGAAAAATTGCCTCCACCTACTAATATTAAGGGAATAAGAAGTTTCCTTGGACATGCAGGATTCTATTGACGTTTCATCAAGGATTTTTCTCTTATTGCAAGACCCTTAACAAAACTCTTACCTAAAGAAGCAGAGTTTATATTCGATGAAGATTGTTTAAAGGCTTTTGAAACTTTGAAAAGAGCTCTTACAACAGCCCCAATCATCCAACCACCTGATTGGTCTTTGCCCTTTGAAATTATGTGCGATGCTAGTGATCAAGCCGTGAGAGTAGTATTGGGACAAAGGAAGGATAAGAAGCAACATGCAATCTATTATGCCAGTAGAACCTTGGATGAAGCACAGATCAATTATGCCACAATCGAAAAAATATTCCTAGCAGTCATTTTTGCAATGGACAAATTCAGATCCTATCTAGTTGGTTCCAAAGTCATTGTGTATACCGATCACCAAGCCATCCGATACTTGATTGCTAAAAAGGATGCCAAACTTAGACTAATTAGGTGGATCCTTCAATTACAAGAGTTTGATTTTGAAATCGAAGACCGAAAATGAACAGAAAATCAGGTAGTTGATCATCTCTCTCGACTCCAACTACCAGAACAAGACATTGATCCTGGCACTCATAGAGCTATTAATGATGCCTTCCCTGATGATCAATTGTTCTCAATCCAGAAAGCACAACTTCCATGGTTCGCTGATTATGCCAACTATTTAGCCTCCGGAGTTCTACGACCCGACTTGTCTTATCAACAAAAGAAGAAATTCTTCTCAGACATTAAATACTATTTCTAGAATGAACCATTTCTCTTCAAAAAAATGTGCTGATGGAATATATCGAAGGTGTATACCAGAAGAGGAACAATCTGCTATACTATAGGAGTGCCATTCATCTCCTTATGGTGGTCATGGAGGATATCAAAAGACGGCTTATAAAGTTCTCCAAATAGGTTTTTATTGGCCTACTCTGTTCAAGGATGCAATCAATATTGTCAAATCTTGCGATGCTTGTCAAAGAACAGGAAATATAGGCAGAAGAAATGAAGCACCCCAGAGCTTGTACTTGAGATAAAAATATTTGATGTATGGGGAGTTGATTACATGGGACCCTTTCCTCACTCATGTGGATACAAGTTTATAGTTATAGCAGTTGATTATGTCTCAAAGTGGATTGAAGCAATCCCTACAATCTCAGCGGACTCAAAGTCAGTTATCAAACTTTTTAAAGATACAATCTTCCTAAGGTTTGGGGTTCCCAGACTGGTTATCAGCGGTGGAGGATCACATTTCATCGAACGGAGTTTTGAGAAATTGTTGCTTAAATATGGAGTCAAACATCGATTTCTACTGCATATCACCCTCAAACCAACGGGCAAGCAAAAGTTTCGAATAGAGAAATTAAAATGATTCTCGAGAAGACGGTCTCAATAACTAGAAAGGACTGAAGCATGAAACTCAATGAAGCACTGTGGGCATACCGGACTGCATACAAAACGCCAATCGGAACAACACCATTCAAGTTGATTTATGGCAAGCATTATCACCTACATGTGGAATTGAAACACAAGGCTTTTTGGACAATTAAAACACTATATTATGATTTTCAAGCAGCCTCTGGAAATCGATTACTGCAGCTCAACGAGTTAGATGAATTGAGACTAGATGCCTACAACAATTCTCGCCTTCATAAAGAAAGAACAAAGAAATGACATGCATATACTGAAAAAGAATTTTAAGGAAGGCGACCAAGTTCAGTTATTCAACCCTCGACTATGACTTTTTCTCAGGAAATTAAGAATGAGATGGTCCGGACCATTCACCATTGAAAAAATATATCCACATGGCACAATGGATATCAAAAACAGCAACTCAGAAATTTTTAAGGTCAACGGGTAAAGATTAAAACACTACAATCCGTGTGCAGCAAAGTTCAAAGAAGTTTACACCTGCAATCGGACTACTAAAAGAAATAAGGTCGAGCGAACGACGTTAAAAAAAGGCGCTACAGGGAGGCAACTCAACCAAATAAACGACTATCAGACATGTCAGCACTCACACAAGGCCAAAACTATCAGAAAATCACCAGAAAAGTACACCGTTTAGATTTAGTTAAAAATCCCAATAGAATCTCGTGCCATATCTATCCAAATACCGACTTTTCCAAATCCCGCACGAACACCTCCGCGTCGTCTCATTTCTCCACCCGACCCACTATTTCTTTTGCAACACCTACTGCACTTCGGTCATCCAAAATCCCTAACAGCTTTCCATCATCCTCTGAGCAACCCCCTAAGATCGCAAACATCCTCGACAACCGACCGGCAATATGAAGAGGATGCGTACATCGTCAAAGTTTGAGACCAACAGCTCCTCCGAGTCCATCAGACGTCGGCTACGACTCCTGCACCCAATATTTGACGTATGTCAGCCGAAAAATAGGGAGGAAGCTCAACACCTCCTAAACACTAGGTGCAAAAATTTCTCTTCCATCAGATTTCTGGATTTTCCCACTCTTGAGCCTCTCGGATTGTTTGATGATGTCAGAACCATACTCCACCAATCTCGTCTCTTACCCTTCTTCATGAAATGATGGGACCTCAACAAGGAGGTATCAGCCGAGTTCTTAGGGACTATATCCCACCAGCTTTGATGAGGATGACGTTCCAGACCATATCAAATTCCGTCTGTGTAACCACGACCTCGCCATGAGCCTTGATACTTTTGCTCATTTTCTAAACCTCCCTAATATTGGCCACAGAAGTCCTCGACCTACTTTCCCTGTATTCGAAGTCTGGTATCAACTTATCGGCCGACGTACTGACAACATTCTTCATCTAGTCGGCCAACATCTTAAAAACCCTATCTTCCACTACCTCCATATCCTCCTCACTAACACTATACTAATCCATCCAAATGGCTACGAGATGGATTTTGTTTCTGCTGATGAACTTTTTATCCTCTAGTGTCTCCTCTCTAACACAGAGGTTAACCTTGCATCATTTTTCATGCAAAGTTTGCTCAAGGAATCAACCCGCGAGTGTAATCAGATTCTTTGCAGCAACCTCATCACACCTCTAGCCGAACATTATGTATTCCTAGGCGACACCACTCCAACAGTTGCAACCTTGATTGATCTAGACTTCTTGACCAAGGAAGGAGTTCTCCTCATGGTCAATGGCCAACACTTTTGGCGATAGTCTAACCCGTCCGACCTATTCCAATTGCCCAATCCTCGACAATCTTCAGTCCTAGAAGGCCGGAATTGGTGGATGAATGACTTCATCCAGGTTACAAGACCTATCCCAATACTCCCCCCATTGCTTCTGGATTACACTATAGCTCCGCGAATTCCATCTGGCCCAAGAAGCCCTAGTGGGCACATTGTCTCCTCTTCCTCTTCATCAGCACCAGATGCCTCAAAATCTCTACCCCTTACCTCCTCCGACAAATTAAACCTCATCTTGGAACAAGTGTCCAAACTTGCTGAGGCTACAGCTCGTCAACACCAAGACATCCAGGCACTCCAAGGCCAACTGCACACTTTGGAGCAACAAGGTTTGGTGCATGAACAGCAAATTAAGGGAATAGAGGTTGTCCAAAACTCTATTCTAACAACCTTCAGTGACATACAACAAGTCACTGATCGTTTACTAGAGCTGCAACCACCTCCTGGTCCCTCTTCCCAGCATGATCGACACTGAGGACAGAGTCGATACTAAGGTTGGAGAGAGGGCAACATGGTACATTTCTACTCTCTCCTTGATACATTCTAATTTACATTTTTCACAATCTCATTACCATTTTCTTTTCAAATGAATCTTTTTTTAACAAATTGCAACATATTATCTCCAAGCAGTACAGTAAGAGATGTTGAATTTACCCCGTAGCCATAGCCTCTTTTGCAACATCCTGAAACCTTGTTCAAGAACATCTTGCTAATCCTGTCAAAATTTTAACAAACTTCATGATCCAATTCAATGCTTTAAGTGAAGGGTTATGGCTAGCAGAAAGTGGCTATTTTGAAACATTAAAAGCCTGACGATCAATCCTACTTATGCTCACCGCTCAATTACAAGAATGTTAATACTGATACCTTCAGTGCAGTATTGAACTCAATGAAAATGAAATGGTGAAAATGATCAAAACAAAAGTTAAAAGCAAAAGAAAAGAGGGCCAATGTAGTCCCAAAAGGTAAAAAAAGGGTGCATTCCTGAACCAGGGTGAATCTGAGTGAGTAGATCCATAGGGGTTCATACTTGGTACCCTAAGAGCAACTGCCATGGGATGTGCCGATCAAAAACCTACTACATAGACTACCCTGAGTACTATGGATAATCACATGAGTACTAGATCAATGAAAAGAAATATGAATCAAAAGGAAGTTCATACTGCACAAGAATATTCAGCATTAACATTCTTATTTTCTGTTCATCTTACTTGATTTCTCTGGTTTTGAGCTAAGTAGGAGGAAGTTAAAAATGTCTCTGTTTTAATATCTTCATTAAAGCCATGGAATGAAGGAAAAGAGAAGGCACTTGAGCAAAGAATAGAAGGTTTGAATATTAAACGAATGGCTGGAAAGCAAGGTAGAGATTTTGCCCTCTTATCTGGAACATTGCTTGAGGACAAGCAAAAAACTAAGCTTGGAGGAATTTGATCACCTCTTATTATGCTCATAATTATTACAGTTAAACCCATGAAATTACATAAAATTTTGGCATATTTAAATAGTTTTTAATTATTATTAGCAGAAAATTTGAATGTGTAAAAGGAGGACTAACTACTTTTCAATTTTTGAATTCTGAACAGGAAGGAGACAAAAAAAGAGAGGATAACCCGAAATGGGGAGAACTGGAGCAGAAGGAGAAGGCTGAAGAGAAGAAGATTGATGCTGTCAAGATTCAGGATGAACTCAAAAGGATTTTTAGTTCCCTTGTGATGATACTTTGTTGATGCTACTCTTTTGACTCTATGATGCCGCACATCTGACTCCTCATTTTTATTTACTTGATACATTGCAGTCTTATTATTTATATTTAGTTTCAATTAGATCGAGAGATCGATTGTTTCTTCTTTAACTAGTTTCATCTGAAAGGAGAAACTTGCTATATTACATGCTGTGTTTCTAGTGATTATTGATTTAATAGTCATATATAGATCGATAAATCTACCATGATAGCTGTTGTGAAGTGAGAGCCCACGACAATTGCGAGAGGTGTCAAATGTATTTTGATTGCTATGATTAGGATAAAAGAATGAGTTGCTAAAGATCGAGAGATCATGCTCTTCTTCTAATTAAAAGGATGAGAATCTGAGTAATCAATAATTCTAATATAGTGATTAACGGCTACTCTCCTTTCATTCGCGCCTTAGTAAGCTCATTTAACTAGTAAGTCAAAAACTAAAATGCAATAGCGTCAACGGGATCATTACAGGGGAATCTCTTCTCTCACATTTTGATGTTTTCCCATTCTCTTTTGTTATTTTTAATTACTCTGAATCATTTCATGATAATTTCTGGGATATAATTAGATTAGTAATTAGTCTAAATCAAAGGGATTACGACACTCAAGGTTTCTACTCGACTTGTGCACTTGCAGTTGCGTGGACTCTAGAGTAAAATTTAAATGCAACTAGAATTAATTTTAGTGCGAGAATTCCAAATTCCACATCCGCATAAAGTTCACGTCAAGTTTTTGGTGTCATTGCCGGGGATTTAGATTATTACTCTCTATTTACATCCTTGTTTAGTTTATCTCAACCAGGAATTTTACCTGGACAACTAGAGAATAATCCAAAGGAACAAGTTCAAACTGTAATCTTGAGAAGTGGAAAAACAATTGATAACACTAAGAGAACAAGATCAGAGGTCTCGAAGAGGGAAACGAGGGAATTTTTGAACAAGATAAAATGGTTCAACGAGAGGTTAAATTGAATGAACAGAATGGATCCAAGCAACAGCCTACAGAAGGACATTCCATCTACTATGCTCAGATACCATTCCTTAAAGCCCTTGTGAAATCCTGACAAGATCAATAGTTCGGCAAGTTTGTAGAAATTTTGAAGAAACTCTATATTAATGTACCCTTTGTCGAAGCCATACAAGAAATGGCAGCATATGCAAAATTTCTCAAAGGCATTCTATCGAAGAAGAGAAGGATACAAGAAAATGAAATCGTTGCATTAACTGCTGAAGCCAGTGCTGTAATTCAAAACAAACTGCCTCCGAAGTTAAAAGACTCTGGGAGTTTTTCTATACCCTGTAAAATTGGAAACAGAAGGATACAAAGAGCTTTATGTGACCTTGGTGCCTCTGTGAGTGTTATTCACCTTTCATTATGCAAGAAAGTCGAAATGGGTGATATTAAGCCCACAAATATGTCTCTCCAATTAGCAGACCAACCTATAAAAATTCTACAAGGAATCCTGGAAGATATACCAATCAAAGTAGGAAATTTCTACATACCAGCTGACTTCGTGGTCTTAGATATGGATGGAGATAATCAAATTCTCATTCTGTTGGGAAAACCTTTTCTAGCTACTGCAGGAGCAGTAATAGACATTAAACAAGGTCTCCTTACTTTTCAAATAGGTGATGACATAGTCAAATTTCGATTGAATCATATTATCAACTATCCAGACATGGTGTCATTCCTATCGACGTTTTATATGCAGCGCGGTATGCCCATAATGCTTCATTGAGTTTCTTGGTCCAGTCTTTCCTTGTTATTGAGACTGTCTTTTCTAGAATCATTTTAATCTTTCTATTCAAAACTTCTGCTTGCCCATTGGTCTAAGGATGATACGCAGTAGAGACTCGGTGTTTGACTCTATATTTAAGCAATAGGTTTTCAAAGATTCGTTCTATAAAATGTGAGCCTCCATCACTAATGACTAGTCTGGGCAGTCCAAATATTGGAAAGATAGTTTCTTTAAAGAGCCTAATGACAGACTTCAAATTTGCTATGATTGTAGGAACTGCCACGATCCATTTGAAACATAATCTACTGCTAGAAGTATGAACTTGTACCCGCATGATGGAGAGAAAGGTCTCATGTAGTTGCCTCCCCACACATCAAATATTTCTACTTCGAGTATCGACTGTTAGGGTGCTTCGTTTCTTCTGCCTATGTTTCTAGTCCTCTGAAAGCATCACAAGACTTCATGAAATTGGTCGCGTCTTTGAACAAAGTAGGCCAATAAAAACCTGTTTGGAGAACTTTGGAGGCTATCTTCTAATGTTTTCCATGACCACCATAGGGGGATGAATGACACTCCTGTAGTATAGGAAGTTGGACCTCTTCTGGAATGCGTCTTTGATATATTCCATCAGCACATTTTTTGAAAAGGAGTGGCTGATTTTAGAAATAATGTTTGATGTCAGAGAAGAATTTCTTCTTTTATTGATAAGAGAGATCAGGCCGTAGGACACCTAAAGCTAAATAGTTAGCATAGTCTGCGAACCAGGGAAGTGGTGCGTCCTGAATTGAGAACAATTGGTCATTAGGAAAAGAATCGTTAATGGCTCGATAATTGGCAATATTGTTTTCCTGCTCTGATAGTTGAAGTCGAGAGAGGTGATCAGCATCTTGATTCTCTGCTCTTTTTTTATCCTTGAACTCGAGGTCAAATTCTTGTAACAAGAGGATCCATCTGATCAATCTGGGTTTGACCTCTTTCTTGGAAATCAAGTATCAGATGGCTTGATGACCATTGTATACGATAACCTTATAGCCTACTAGGTAGGATCTGAACTTATCCATTGCAAATACTACTGGTAGAAATTCTTTTTCTGTTGTGGCGTAGTTGATCTGTGCTTCGTCTACACTTCTAGCAAATCACATGTTATTTTTTGTCTTTCCTTTGTCCTAACACTGCTCCAACAGCTTGATCACCGGCATCGCACATGATTTTGAAAGATAGAGACCAATCGGGCGGTTGGATGATTGGGGCTATCGTGAGTGCTATGTGTTGAAAGCTTTTAGGTAGTCTTCATCAAATATAAATTCTGCTTCTTTGGATAGGATTTTTGTTAATGGCCTTGCAATGAGAGAAAAGTTTTTAATAAATCTTCGATAAAATCCAGCATGCCCAAGGAAACATCTGATTCCTTTGATGTTGGTGGGGGGGGGGGGTAACTTTTCAATAATTCATACATCTGACTTTTTTCTTAGCTCTATCAACTTCAATGCTCTTGCTTGAAACAATGTGACCTAAGACTATGCCTTCTTGTACCATAAAAAGGCATTTCTCCCAATTCAACACTAGATTGGATTCAACGCATCCCTGTAATACTTTGCACGGGTTGTGTAAGCAAACTTCAAAAGTGGTACCATATACCGAGAAGTCATCCATGAAGATTTTCATGATTTCTTCGATAAAGTTTGAAAAAATTGACATCATGCACCTTTGAAAACTTGCAAGAGCATTGCATAGCCTGAATGACATTGTCCTGTATGCGAAGGTTCCATATGGACACATAAAGGTGGTCTTTTCCTGATCATCTAGATGAATGGGGATCTCATGAAATCCAAAAAATATGTCTAGATAGCAGAAATAAGAGTGATTAGCCAATCTTTCTAGCATCTGATTAATGAAAAGTAGGGGAAAGTGGTCTTTTCGGGTGGCTTTGTTTAGCTTCCTGAAATTGATGCACATCCTCCATCCTATGACAGTTCGTGTGGAGATGAGCTTGTTCGAGTCGGTCTTTATTACGGTCATTCCACCCTTTTTTGGCACAACCTGCACAGGGCTCACCCATTGGCTATCTGGGATGGGATAGATGATTCCGGTGTTCAGAAGTTTAATCACCTCTTTCTTTCCTACTTCCTTCATTTTTGGATTAAGTCTTCTTTGTCCTTTGACAGATGGTTTGAAATCTTTTTCCAGTATATCCGATGACATGCTTATAGGTTTTTAACTTGTCGAGTAATTGTTGAAGTTGGCTTGATTTTAAATCTGTGTTGACAATCACTGTGTAGGTGGAGTCTTCTCCTAGGAATTCATATCTGAGGTTCTGAGGGAGTTTCTTCAACTCAGGTTTCAATTGTTTCCTCAAACCAGAGTGTTGTCTGAGCTCAATAGGTTGAGTCTCTTGTGGGTTGTCTGGATGTTGTATCAGTGTTGGGAGCATGTGGTTTGTGAAAATTTCAGCTCCTTCTGTCTATAATGATTGTTCCTGGACTTCAAGAGAGACTTCTAAGGGATTAGATATATGAATTATTGATGCAACCTTCTGGATTAGAGGATATACGTGCTCATGTTGGAGATAATAATCTTCCATGTTCGGACAGTTGATAATCTTATTTAACCAAAATTCCACCATGTCATCGCCTATTTGAAAAGCCAGATGACCATGTTTGACATCAATTACTGCTCCTGCAGTGGCTAGAAAAGGTCTCCTCAAAAGGATGAGAGTTTGATTGTCTTCATCCATGTCTAGGACTACAAAGTCAGTTGGTATGTAGAAATTTTCTACCTTGATTGGTATATCTTCCATAATTCCTTGTGGGATTTTGATGGACCGATCCCCCAATTGGAGGGACATATTAGTGGGTTTAATATCGCCCATTTCAAGTTTTTTACATAATAAGAGAGGAATGACATTGACGAAACCACCTAAGTCGCATAAAGCTCTTTGAATTCTTTTGTTGCCAATTTCATAGGGAATAGAGAAGCTCCCAGGATATTTGAGTTTCAGAGATAATATGTTTTGAATTACAATGTTGGCTTCAGCAATTAGTGCGACTGTTTCATTTTCTTGTATCCTTCTTTTCTTTGATAAGTTATCCTTGAGAAATTTTGCATAGGTGGGCATCTCTTGAATGGCTTCGACAAAGGGTACATTGATATAAAGCTTCCTTAGAATTTCAATGAACTTGCCAAATTGGTGATCTTGTCTGGATTTTTCGAGAGCATTAGGGAATGGTACCCGTGTAGAGTAGCCGGGAGGTCCTTTTGAGGTCTTCGGTTGCGTGGCTTCGTTTTGCTCCTTTAACTTAACTTCTCATTGAGCTATTTCACCTTGTCCTGAAATCTCTACGTTCTCTAGTGTCAAGACTTCTGATCTTGTTCTCTTAGTGTTTTCTATTACATTCCCACTCCTCAGTGTCATAGTTGGACTTGCTCCTTAGGGTTCTACTCTGGTTGCCCGGGTAGAATTCCCTTATGTCTTGAGGATGATGCTGTTTATTTAGCTATCCGAGTTTCCAACATTTTGTTATGAATGGAGAGGCTTTCGATTTTGTCGAACATCTTTTGCATGAGGGTATTTTGTTTAGTCATGTACTTTTCCATCATCGATTCAAGCTTGCTTGTGGAAGATGGTCCTTGATCAAGCGAAGGATTCTGGGATGTATTCTTTGAATAAATCTGTTTTCCCAAGCAGGAGCTTGAGCTTGCTAATAGTTGTCTCTGTAAGAGAATTTTGGATTATTTTTCCATCTGGGATTCAAGTTGGAATATGGATCATTATTAGAGGGGTAAGAACCTATCGCGTTTGCCGAATGTTGATGACCTTGCTGCTTCAGTAATTCGCAGTGTACAGAGATATGATTTGATGAACCACATATTTCACAACACTTGATTGTCATATTGACAGTTGGAGTAGCTTCATTGAGTCCTAACCTACTGATCTCCTTCTGAACGATTTACTCTACTTTGGAAGAAAAATCTTCACCATCCAGTCGTGTTTGAGTGGAAGCAATGGACTCGTTGGACCTTGACTGAGCTAAGAAGTGTTGGTTCCTTGCAATTTCTTCTATAAGTTGGTATGCTTCGTCTACATTTTTCTTTATGAATACACCATCTGCAACATTATCGAGTGCCATCTTTGAAGAATAGTTAAGTCCATTATCGAAGGACTGGACCAAAATCCACTTGCTTAAACCGTGATGGGGACATGATCTTAATAATGTCATAAATCTTTGCCAAGCTTTATATAGTGTTTCCTGATCTTTTTTAACAAATCCGATGACTTGGTTTCTGATATTAATTGTCTTGCATGGATAAAAATATTCCGATAAAAAAGCTTTTACTAGTTGTTCCCAAGTAGTTAATTCCCGTGGTTCATGACTATAGCCATTATTTGACTTTGCTTCTTAGAGAAAAGGAAAAGGCTCTCAATCTTAGTTTGGTTGTCTCGCAAATTTCTAAGAAATCCTTGAGATGTTGATTTCGGATCCTCATCTGGAGTTCCTCCGAACTGGTTTTGTTGAATCATAGATATCAAAGAAGATTTCAATTCAAAGTTGTTATTATGAATAGTTGGCTTCAAAATAGCGGACTCCAATCCATCTGCAGTAGGGGTATAGTGTTCTTCTAAAGAAGGAACCGGAGGTTGAGGTTATTCTTGTTGTTGAGCCATCATTTCTTCTCCCGAATCAGAATTCGGATCGATTTCTGTCGATTAACTGCAACTTGTTCTTTTAGTTAGAGGTGTTCTACTCCTATATTCTCGCACTCTTCTTTTGAAAGTTCGATCTATCTCAAGATCTAATTCAAGCAGTTGCTTGCGAGTAGTCCTAGGCATATACGAGTTTCCTGAAACCAGAGAATTAAAGATGGACTATAAAGGCTATAATATTAAGAAAATAGCAAAAGATATAAATAGAGAGAAATGATCTAAATCCCTAGCAATGGCGCCAAAATCTTGACGTGAACTTTAGTAGATGTAGTTTTCTCACACCAATCAATATAGTTCTAGTCGTATTAGATTTTACTCCAGAGTCCACACAACTATAAGTGCACAAGTCGAGTAGAAACCACTAGTGTCGTAACCCCGTTGATTTAAATCGAATATCAATCTATTTATATCTCAAAAGTTGTCACAATAGATCCAAAAGATGAAAGTATATTAGAGAAATAATAATCAGAGAAAACTAGAATGTGAGAAAATAGACTTCCTTGTGGTGAATTAGTTGAGACTTTTGTATTTTAGTTCTCAGTTATGAGATAAATGATCTCTCGATCTTTACTATGTGGATCAATTAATCTTCCTCTAAACTCGTCGATCTCTCTTTGAGCTAAAAGGGGAATAAGCGGTTAATAGATAGATTAGGAATGATTGATTAGTTAATCTCTCATCCTAACCAGAAAAGAGGTCGATCTCTCGATCTTTAATTACCAATTTGTTTATCCTAATTCTAACGTTTAGAATGAATCTAACACTTCTAGTCACTATTATGGACTCTCGCCTCACAACAAAGAAAAAATGGGTTTCTCAGCCATTTGAAGCTAGAATTTACCACTACAAGAAAACTAGCTTTTAACGAAGGGAAAAGTGGCCGTTATAAGTAGGAAACTGGTCATTATTATTCTTTAACGACGGCAAATTCCGATCGTGAGTTGCCATTATAGGCTCCATCGCTAAAAATCAATAACGACGAAGAAAAAATTCCTATCGTTAAAAGCATTAACGATGAACAAAATGTTGGTCGCTAAAATTAGTGATTAGCGACCATATTGGCCGTCGTTAATTACGATTGGCGCCTTCTCACTCGATATTTAAAATGACCACTCACTTCGACGTTAAATGTGATTATTAATGGCCAACTTTCTTGACCTTAATAATGATTTTGTGCCCTTTTCAATGGCCAACATTCCAGTCGTTAAAATGAATTTATTGATAAAAAAATAGTTGCCCTCCAAATATCTTTAATGACCACTTAGATGGTCGATAAAACACAATAGCAAATTGATATATTCATTTTTTTAATTCATGACATTAAAATAGATAAATTTCAATCACACTAATTGAACTTCATTTGGCACCATAAAATTAAGAGTACTCACAATGTAATGATAATAAAATAGAGAAAATGATGTTGCATAAGACATATTTCAAATCTTCCAACATCCAGCCATGCATTTAGTCATGACATTTAAAGTACAAGTACAACATATATGTTCTTATCATCCAAAAAACCTAAGCAAAACCAGCATCATTGTCTTCAAAAGGATGCCAACATGATCTATGTATCATATCTTCAAAATCTATGAAATTGGAATACAAATTATTAGAAAATATTAAAGATCAACATAATTAATAATTATAACATAGTTAAGACTCACTTGCATAAGATGTAAAAAATCTCCTATTAGAACAAACCTACAATAACACAATTAATAAGACAATGTAGAAAAAAAAACACAATTAAAGAACTGGAATATAACTTGTTCTGCCATCTCAGTATGCTTAGACATATTTTTCCATCTGAATATGTTTTTCTCGTACGAGTAGAAATATAGTAAGTTTAAAATTCAAGTACAAATTAATAGAAAGAAACATTATGAAAATAGATAAAGATCCAATTATACAAAGGATTGTTTTAGCCTAATTGTTTGAACGATGATAACTATACTAAAGATATGCAAGTTGTTGTATGATGCATGCAACTGATATGTTCTTAAATAATTATTATCTATATCATGTTTCAATTTTTTCTAAATAAATATAAACTCAAATCATTTGCTATCCTAAAGTAATTGTTATTGTCTGATTTCTAAGCAACTTCTTTTGACAAGTTTAGAAGCTGAAACATATATGGGTTGTGGTGAAATCATTTCAAATATTTGGAGTTATCATCCTCCCTGAAATAAAAATCTATTCTCCCCACACCTTTTCATCATAAATCCATGTCCATAAGCATGCATTTCTATGTAGGAGACTCATTTTAAGATTAATCATTCCAAATCTGTTGATAATGAGATTAATCAACGTTGATAGTAAAAAAAATTCAACTAACAAAATGAAAATAGTAAGAGAACATACTAGCAATCAATTAGACACTTCCTCATTTGACTGCGGGACTGCTGAGGTTGACTATTAGATTGTTCACCAAAACAATGTTGCATCACTTGTTGCAATTGTTCCTCCATAGAGCTTAATCGGTCCTTTAAACACTTGTTTTCCTCTTCTGCAGCATGTAATTTATTCAGCAATGCACTTTTTGAAGTAGTAGTTCCCCTCAAATCCTTAGCATTTATCTTGCCGCCGAATCCAACAACATGACTTCTATTTTGATGTCCAAAGCATCGCTCAATTACCTGTATGGCAATAAGTTCAAGTTCTGATCGGACTAATTCTTGAATCTCGGCCTACAAAACATCATAATAGTTACATCAACTTTCTTTTTTCTACATTAAATGACATTTTAATAAAAGAGAAAGCACACATGTCTTTCAATTGTATCCGGCTCAACAAGTCCGTCATTCTTTTTGCGTGTCTCATGAAAGATTGTTGCCACGTTCGGTGGATTCCCATTTTTTCCTCCCTTCATATTAAAATGAAGTTATGTATAATGACATATAATAGAGAAATATTAACATGTTTACTATTTCACCTGTTGATATATAATTTCTCTAATGGGCATGCTCCAGATCGATGAGGCATAGACATGATAGCCCTATTTCTTCAATTTCTTTCACTTGCTTCCTATTCACGTATATACCACATTAAATTAGAATACCAAAAAGAAGGATAACTAAACTAACATGAAATAATAATATGTCCTAACCTTAAAACTTTTGCTATTGTAATATTCTTTGACCAGCCATTCCCAGTCTCTCTTATTTAATCCATCTGGTATACCTTTTAAAGCCTCTGGGATTGTTTTACCCTTCACATACTTGAAATGCATACTTCCCCTCCACTTGTTCCAAAGTTCCTTCATATGATCCATTATGTTCTCTCTATGAATGTCCAACTCCTTGCTTTCAAACTTGTCCTGCAAAATAATTATATTGTTAGCATCTTATATAAGTGAGAAAAATTGGTAAAAATAAGAAAAAAAATTACCACAATTGCTGCCCATATGTGATCTTTTTCGTCTTCTCCAATTTCTTTCCATCCACATACTCGTAATGGACAAATATTTTGCCCTTCCCAAATGCCTTGAGAATGATTTATGATTTTCTCCTACTGTCTGATTGTTATAAAAGGTTACTTTCAGTTTTTTTCCACTTTCAAGTCCTGCCACGTCTTTGCACTTATTCTTACCACGTACTTTTCTCTTCTTTTGATTACCACTTGAACCTATACATGTTGAAACAATTGAGAATCATTAATTTGATATTATAAGTAAGAATCATTAGTATAAATCTAACTAAAAATAAAATGATAATAGTAACAGAATATCGACTCATTTGTTTCTATTCTTTGACTATCTTGGATGCATTCAATTGTTTGAGGTAAGAAGCTAGCCTCATCTTGTGATGAATTAGAATCTTGCAATTGATTATCATCTTGTGATGAATCGGCATCTTGTAAGGACTCATTACATGGTAAAGGGTCACAATGGTGTAAGCATTCAAGCTCAGAAGACAAAGGATCAGCACACTAATTAGGCATTATTCCACGGTCAACTACATTAGTTCTTCTTGTAGTGTTAGATGAAATCCTTATTCATTGACCCCTTCCCCTTCCTAATGCACCTGGCACGATGAAAGTACTTCTCGAAAAGGATCCAACCCCTTTTCCAAACGTAGCGATCGTCATATTATTTCTAACAAAAATAAGACAACAAATAAGTTAGCAAAAAACACACCAAAATAAACCAGAATGTAGTTACATGAATAAAGAGAGCAATTCATCACAAAAAAATAATGCACCTTCATCACACATTTTGTAGTCAATTAACTAATTTTTCTGCATCATCCATTTGTTGCACGATTTCATACGTGTCTCGAGGTTGCATCTTTCCATCCTTTATTGGAAAGATCACTAGCATAAAAAACTTGTGACGCTTGATTAGCAAGAATAAAAGGCTCATTTGTTTTGAGAAATCATCTCGGATTAAGACTTACAATGTCATACTCATCGTGCCTCACTCCTTTTTCTTTATCATACACATCAAACCAATTGCATTGAAACATAACTAATCTTTTGTTGTTAAGAAATTGTAGTTCAATAATATCAGTTCAAATTCCATAATAATCAATGTTTTCAACATCTTCATCATTCTCACCAACTACCACCACTCCACTATTTTGTGTTCTCAAACCTTTGTCTTAATCTTCTACATGAAATCTAAAACCTTTAATAATGTACCCATTAAAGCATGTAACATATTGATTAGGACCACGTGACAATGAGAACATATCCTTCATAGATTGCTTATTGTCTGTTTTATGCAATCATGCAACCTATCAAGAATAATATACATTAGACAAAATAAATTAATTAGTTAAAAGTATCTCAAGGAGTAAGCTCAAATCTTGAAACCTACAATTCACGTTGTCACGTACCTTAACTTTAAACCAAGAAATAAATTGTTTATTCCATTCCATATTAGAAATGTATTGAGAAGTGCTAGCTTGAATTTGTGAAAATTCTCTACATAAGTAATGTAAATTACAAGTTTAGAATTCATCACATTTCCCATATAGAAACATAATCGAATGCAAAGAAACAAGAGGAAAAAAATAAAATTAAATAACTGAATAGATTAATTCCATACTCTATAAATGGTTGAGCTTCTTCACAATTTCTTAAAATATATAAGTGAGCTTGCTCCAATTCACATGAATTGAGAACACTTTGTTTGGTGGCTCCCAAAGGTCTTCCTGATTGATAAAAAAGTGACAATCCTCCATTTGGTTTATTTGCACCACCATCAAAATTTCTTTCAAATCGATTAAATTTTGTATCCATTTTATGTAGATACCTCGAACATAGGGTCATGCATTCATTTGCTATGTAACCTTCTACAATAGAACCTTCTGGACGAGCTCTATTACCAATGAGTGTCTTTAAAAAATACAGCCACCGCTCTATCGGATACCTCCATTGATAATGAATAGGCCCATCAATCCTAGCCTCAATTGCTAAATGAATAGGCAAATGTACCATAACATCAAAAAAATGAGGAAAAACCTTTTCCAACTTGCATATGTTATAGCAATTTGTGATTCAAGTACTTGTAATTCATTTGTTCTTAAAACCTTTGCTCCGAGAGTTTTAAAGAACAAAGACAACTCAATAAGTGGTTCACATACAGATTTGGACAGCATACCATGAAAGGCAAGAGGAAGTAAATGTTGTAGAAAAACATGACAATCATGACTCTTTAAGCCTGAAATTTTATGATCTTTAAGGTTTACATATTGAGATATGTTAGATGAAAATCCATGTGGGACCTTTAATTCTTTTAAGAAATCACATAAGTTGTGTTTCTCCTCATAGGATAGAGTATAACAGGCAGCGGGTATCTCATACTTATCCCCTTTTCTTATTGGATGCAATTCTGGTCGTATGCTCATTACTTGCAAGTCCAGTCGAGTTTTGATTGTGTCTTTCGTCTTTTCGTTGGCATTCAGTATTGTCCCAAATATATTGTCACATATATTTTTCTCAATGTGCATGACATCTAAATTATGACGTAATAACAAAGTTTTCCAATATGGGAGATCAAAGAAAATACTCCACTTATTCCAATTATCCTTCATGTTGTCATGTGACACTTTAATCCTCTTCTTTGGATCTTTGGTTAATTGTAAGCAACTCAGAACTTGCGTTTCATTCAGTATATCAACACCAGTGAGAACTTTTGGTGGTAGTCTTCGCTCTTTAGTGCCATCAAACGCTTCTTTATCGTTTCTCCATCAATGGTAAGGAGGAAGGAAACGTCGATGACCCATATAACATTGTTTCTTTCCATTAGCTAATCTAATAGAGCAAGTGTCTTTGTTGCAACATGGGCATGCCAATTTTCCTTTGGTGCTCCATCCTGACAAATTTCCATATGCTGGAAAGTCATTAATGGTCCATAATAAAGCAGCATGTAACATGAAATTCTGCTTAGTTGATGCATCAAAGGTTTCAATGTCGATTTCCATAACTCATTCAATTCCTATAACGAGGGTTGTAGATAAAAATCAATTGCATCACCTGGACTCTGTGGACCTGGAATAAACATTGACATGATGAAATTTTCTTGTTTCATACATATCCATGGTGGCAAATTGTAAGGAATAAGTACCACAGGCCAAATGCTATATGGTGTTTTGGAATTTCCAAATGGTTGGAAACATCAATTGCAAGTCCAAGGTGAACATTATGAGATTTATTAACAAAATATTGATCAACTGCATCAAATGACTTCCATGCTAATGAGTCAGAAGGGTGCCTCATTGTTCCATCCTCAGTTCTTTTTTCATGATGCCATCTCATTAAAGAAGATGTTTTTGTGGACATAAACAATCATTGAAATCTTAGCTTTAATGGAAAATAACGTAAAGTTTTCAATGGTAAACATTTACCATTTTGAAGTTTTGTTCCCCCATTTTTTTATCCTTTTTACATCTAGATGCACCACAAATCTTGCAAGAATCAAGACACTTGTCGTCTTTCCAATATAACATGCAATCATTTATACATGCATCAATTTTACTATAAGAAAGTCCAAGGACCCTAATTATCTTCTTTGCCTCATAGTATGAATTTGATAAGCTTAATCCATGAGGCAGCAACTCTTCCTTCAAAAATTTCAATAACAATGTAAATGACTCATTACTCCAACAGCCAAGACTCTTAATATGGAGTAATTTAACAATTGTAGAAAGTTTAGAACATTTTGAACTTTCGTACAATGGTTTTTCGAAATCTCTTAAGAATCTAAAAATTTTTTTTGCTTCAACATTTGGCTCTTCATGTGGTAAATTGTCGCTCTCAATATTCATAGTGTCTTTACCAAAATCGGGATAGAAGTCTTGAATAATTTCTTGCATTTCATCTGCACTATCATAGTCTTCTAACTCATTAGAACCTTCATCTTCAGAATCTGATTGTGGCTCGCCAAAAGTTTCACCATGATTATACCAAAAAGTATAGTTTTGAATGATTCCATATACTTTCAAATGTGCATCGACTACCTCACGTGTTCTTGAATATGTATTGCAACATTTAACACATGGACATCTTATTTCTTGTCTCTCTCCTCTTCTAGTAAAAACATAATCGAGAAACTTTTGTACTCCCAATGTATAAGCTTCACAAAGTCTATCATTAACAAGGTGCATCTAGTGTTTATTAGGTGCCATGACCTTGTAAAATATTAGCAAACAAAACAGTTATAAACAAATTGCATCTGTCATTTTAAAAATAATTTGTAGAAAAGTTTAATTAAATTATATATGCTAAAAAATGTTTGAGATAGACATAAAAAATGTGAAGAATGTTTACAACCCAGTAAACAAAAGAGAAAAAAAATGCTACCTATAAATTAAAATAATAAGTGATAAAGTCTATTATATGCCCAATCTTCAATTAAAGGAGCCAATCCAACTATGTTTGCTACATAACATTCATTTTTTTAGGAATCTACATTTATCATATTCTTTTAAGAAATTTGAACTTTGCAATAAAGGTCAAAAACTATGTAAGCCGAAGGGAAAAAATGCAAACCCTATCACTAAAAGGAAAATGAGTAATCCTTATGCATATCCTGCTCGCGCCTAAATCGAACATTAATTCACAACCATTTACTAATCGTTAATGTTTTAGAGGGACATATAATTCGTGTATGAGAACAACGAGAGGAAATAATTAAAGAAGAGAAGAGAAGGTGCCCCTGGCTAGGAAGATATGACTGATATGGATAACAGAATCTCAGGGGACCTAATTAATAATGTTTGCAATGATCATGGCCTAAATGTGTAGACATCTTTGTGTGCATATAAAATTTATTCCAGATAAAGTTGTCAATTTATTACATAAAAATTGATAATACAAGGAGCAAGTTATTTAAAAAATAATTTAGAGCTTCCTAAGAGAGAGAGGAGGGACGAGAGAGAGAGAGAGAGAGAGTAAATTGTGTGGACTACAATCAGCTACCAAAAGGTGGCAACTTGAGACTTCCATTTCAGATCCAACAAGTGACAGGAGACAAGAAAAGGGGCAAAACTTTTTTCGTGAGGGATAAAGGTTGTCTGCTTAAAATGAAGCAGACTTTAATGGCAGGTACATGTTGATAAACAAAGATCACAAGATCTGACCTCATCCACAGTCATGTACAATGCATCCGAAGGTTTCATGGATCATATATTTCACTAAATTCCAACAGAGATAGAAAGGAACGTATGCACCTGATATTGCAGAAGAAAGGGGACCAATGGCACTTCACCGAGATAGAGTTCCTGGAGGTACAAATGAGAGAGTGAGGCAGCAGCAGAGACACCACGATAGAGTTCCTGGAGGTACAAATGAGAGAGTGAGGCAGCAGCAGAGACACCACGATAGAGTTCCTGGAGGTACAAATGAGAGAGTGAGGCAGCAACAAAATAGATGAGACAACAACGTGGAGAGGAGAAAGTGTGTGGGCAACAAATTTAGGGCACTTGGACAGGAAGGGAGAGATGGAGCCGCACCTGAAGAGGAAAGGGAGAGATAGAGCCGCACCTGGAGAGATGAAGCCGCACCTGCAGGAAGGAAAAGATGAGCAAGCACCTGGAGAGATGGAGTGGAAAAGATGAGCGGGCACCTGGAGAGATGGAGTGGAGCCGCACCTGCAGGAAGGAAAAGACGAGCAGGCACCTGGAGAGATGGAACCGCACTTGCAGGAAAGAAAAGATGAGCAGGCACCTGGAGAGATGGAGCCGCACCTGCAGGAAGGAAAAGATGAGCAGGCACCTGGACAGATGGAGCCGCACCTGGAGAGGAAGGGAGGCACCTAAAGAGGAAGATAATGTCTTTCCTTCTTTCCCTTCGCACAGAAGTGGCACGGGCACAATTTAGGGCTTAATTTCTCTTTTAATGAATCACACGGCTAGGATTTTTTTAGAGGATATGATTGATATTTGATTAACGGTGTGGATTTATATTTATTATATGGAGACTTTTGTGAGGGGGAAGCCAATTTGGGCCACCCGCCAAATGATTTAATATTAGGGGCCATTTTAATAAGTGGCCATTGTTTTCAACTTTTAACAACCAGATTTTCTTTTTTGTCGACGAGAATTTCTACTCGTCGTTGTTAATCCTTTCATTGGCGAAGACCTATTTTTCTGGCCATTATTGATCATTATCAATGACCATTCTTTTACTTGCCGTTAAAGGGTGGTCGTTAAAAATCACTTTTCTTGTAATGTATTGTACTAATGATACACTGCAAAGAGAAGTAACCTATCTCTTCTCTCGAATGGCAATAAATAGATCTCTCGATCTGATGAGGATTAAATGTAGGTAATGAAATTGCAATGCATCAAAAGTACAAGAAACTAGAGGTTAGAAATACGGCATCAGAGAACTTAAAACTGTAGCATCAACACAATATCACCACAAGGGAATCAGAGTTTTTAGCCTGACATGCTCCAACAAAATCAATAAGTTTATGGACATTTTCTCCCCCTTCTTGTCCTCCTATTTTCTTCTTTTCTTTTCATCCTTTTCACTCCTCCTCCTGGCCTCCTCTTCTCGTCCGCCTTGCTCTCCCTTTTCTCCTATCTTGTCAAAAGTTCAAATTTTGAAAAGTAGTTAGCCTCCTTGACTCATTCAACTACACCCCGACAGTTAATAGACCAAATGTTGCAAATATAACAAGATTTTAATATCAATCTAGCGATTTTAACTTTAATAATCATAAGTAAAATAAGGGATCATCAATATTGTTGATTGAGAAGTAGTGTAGGCTCATACGTCTTAACCCTCACCCGTAGGTGAGGTCTTGCCTCATCCGTCGATGAGGTCTTCCTTCACTTGTTGGTGAATCCTTCCTTCACCCGTCAGTGAAGCCATAGGTCGGGATCCACGTAGGTCCCATGTGTGACCCGCCATGAAGGGCGGACTTCTAGATATGGCGGATGGTGGCCGGGGGCGCCCTGGGCGCCGAGTGCACCATGGCGGCCATGTCCATCCCAAGGCTGAGTCGAGGCATCCTAGGGACCAAGTGCATCACCTTGACACTTCTCAGTTAGGCAGGAGGCTTGACACAAAGAACCAAGCGCAGGGGACAAGTGGAACATGTCCGGGACATGAGGCATGGCCGGGCGCACATGGCGGGCACGCCCTGGCCGTCCTGGGGTCATACCACCCCAGAACCCAACTGACTCGTCCCATCGCATCCTCAAGCATAGGGAAGTCATCGGCCATCATCGGAATTGTAGGAGCACAAGTGGTGGCACCTCTGGGACGACGGCAAGGAGGAACATGGCGGTTATAACCGCCATGGCCGGCGGACGCAGTGCGGCCAGGGAGTAGCGCGCGCACACCAGGGATGGCCGGAGGTCATCAGGGGGCGTCGAAGGATGGAGGGAAGTGATCTAGACGATGAAGGCTTCAATCAGAATGATGGAAGACTCCTGGCCATCGGATGGATAGTTATTAGATTAGGTAGTTATGGTTTGAATTTGAATTGTATCTGTTTGAATTCAAATTAGAGACAGCAGTTGGTTGACCCTTGTTGTATAAATACCTGTACTTCTCCCACATTCTAGGATAGTGAAATAAAGTCATTCTTCCCTCAAGATATCCGAGTTCTTCATAGTGCATTGTGTGTGTTAAACTTAAGTAATATTAAGTAAGTGAGTGTGTGCAAGTGTTCTAACTTCTTAAGTGGAAAAAGTAGAGTGCTTGTGAGAGGCTGACTTGAGTGATTCGAGTAGGAAACATTCAAGGCCGGTTGCATAGGATTTCTAGGAGAGAAATCTGAGTGTGACAATTGTGGTATCAGAGTCACACTTTGCAACATGAGTGAAGAAGGACAAGGCCCTATGACCAGGGAGCGCTCGGATTCTCAGGCGGCCACAGGTGGTGGCCCTGCGAACCCAGGAGGTAAAAAGACACGTTCATCATCCACTGATCCTCTCCCTCATCTTGAAAGGCATTTAGACTTGTTGGAGCATAACTTTCAAGGCATGGACATGGCGGTCCGAGCCCTTGAACAGGTTACGGTTCAACAAGGCTTGACCTTGGATGAAGTTCGGACAGGGGGTGAACTTCAAACATCCAAGATGAAGTCCTTGGAGGAAACTCTCGAAGTCAAGTTGAAGGCCATGGAGATGGACATCATCCTGATTCGTAGTCACATGTTGGATGCAAATGGCCTTCGAGCAAGGAAGGCCATACCAAAGTTCACAGGTCCTGAACCCAAGAAGTATGAAGGGGCGCGAGATGCTACTGCCATTGATGAATTCTTGTGGAGTCTTGAGAAGGGTTTCAAGACTAATAAGATTTCAGTGGAAAGAGACCAGATTAACTTGGCGGTGTGGTAGCTATCGGAGGGCGCACTTCTATGGTGGAGAAGAATGGAGGAGGAGATCGCCAAGGAGAAGATCGTCATCGACTCTTGGAGCACCTTCACCAAAGAATTGAAGAAGCAATTCTACCCTGGGAATGCCTAGGAAATAGCCATGACCAAGTTGACAAATCTAAATTAAAGTGGTTCGGCCAAAGAATATATCGAACGGTTCCAAACTCTAATGCTTGAAATGACAGGTACGATGGACGAGGCCACTTGGATCTTCTTCTTCCCAAGAGGCTTGAAACCCTGGTGGCACAAGAAGTCAAGCGACAAAAGGTTGTCACCATCAAGGAGGCCCTGGCCATGGCCGAGGCCCTCACTGAATTCAATGTGAGTAGGGACCTTAGTGCGGCCAAGGACAAGAACCTGCCCTCGGACAAGGGGCAGACTCACACGAAGAAGGTTGACAAGAAGGGTAAGAAGGAGAAGAAGGAGAACAAGGAGAACAAGTCCAACAAGGAAGGACCCTCTAAGATGTCAGTGAAGTTCTTTACATGTGGTGGGCCGCACTATGCACGTGACTGTCCTAAGAGGGGCGCCCTGGCCGCCATGGCCGGAACTTCTGAAGATGAAGATGGAGCCGCACACATAGGGGCCATCATGGCCCTGACTTCAACCTCGGCAACCATCCCCCTCAAGCCAAAGAAGGAGGACATCAAGGGCCTCATGTTTGCTGAAGTCCTGGTGCAAGGACATGCGGCCATGGCCTTGGTCGACACCGAGGCCACCTACAACTTTGTGGCCCTTGAAGAAGCACAGAGGCTCGGCATCAACTTCAAGCATGAACCAAGGTTGATCAAGACTGTTAATGCAGCCTCTCAGTCCATACATGGAGTGGTCAAGAACCTGCAAGTGCGAGTAGGTGATTGGGAGGGCACCATGTCCTTGACGGTCGTGGCCATGGATGATCACAGGTTGGTGTTCGGCATGGAGTTCTTGGACCTGTTCTCAGAAGTTCGCATGACCCAGGAGGGGTTGCGCCTTGTGTCCAAGGAGAGGACACACGAAGTTCCTTTGAAGAGGGCCAATGTGAAGTCCAAACTTCTATCGGCCATGCAAGTGTGCAAGGGCGTCCGGCACTTGGAGTGTACCTACTTGGCCGCCCTCAAACTCCATGAAGATCAAGGGAACTCTCCTATCCCAGAGGAGGTTCAGAGGCTCCTGATCCTATTCAAGGATGTCATGCCCCAGGAGTTTCCAAAGAAACTTCCCCCTCGAAGAGATGTCGACTACACCATTGAATTGGTGCCCGGTGCGCGGCCGCCCGCCATGGGGCCATATAGGATGGCACCCCCTGAGTTGGCTGAACTTAGGAAACAATTGGAGGAACTCTTGAAGGCAGGATTCATAAGGCCTTCAAAGGCACCATATGGGGCGCCTGTTCTATTCCAAAAGAAGCATATGATGGCACACTTATGATGTGCATTGACTATTGGGCTTTGAACAAGTTGACGGTGCGTAACAAGTATCCTATTCCTTTAATTGAAGATTTATTTGACAGGTTGGGGAAAGCAAGGGTCTTCTCAAAGTTGGATCTCAGATCAAGGTATTGGCAAGTGAGGATTGCCAAAGGTGATGAAGAGAAGACTACATGTGTTACTCGATATGGTGCATATGAGTTCTTAGTTATGCCCTTTGGGCTTACTAATGCACCTGCCACCTTTTGTACTTTGATGAATAGGATCTTCCACCATTTGTTGGACAAATGTGTGGTTGTTTACTTGGATGATATTGTTGTCTATTCTGAGAATCTTACAGATCATGTCGAACATTTGGAAGAGGTGTTCAAGTTGTTAAGGGAGAATGAACTTTTTGTGAAGGCCGAGAAGTGCTCCTTTGCTCAACTTGAAGTAATGTTCTTGGGTCATCATATCAAGGCTGGAGTCATAAGCATGGACAAGGAGAAGGTTCATGCAATTGAAGAGTGGCAGCCTTCTACGAATGTCCCGGAGTTAAGGTCATTCCTAGGGCTGACCAACTATTATAGGAGGTTTGTGGAGGGCTATTCCAGGAGGGCCGCCCCTCTCACTGACCTCTTGAAGAAGGATAGGCCATGGCATTGGAAGGACTCATGCCAGGAGGCCTTTGAAGATCTCAAGGGTGCTATAGTTCAAGGCCTTTGAGGCTGCCCGACTATGGTCGATCCTTTGAAGTTCACACCGATGCATCCGACTTTGCATTAGGAGGTATCCTTATGCAAGAGGGCCACCCCGTGGCCTTTGAAAGCAGGAAGTTCAGCGAGGCGGAGCGCAACTATCCAGTGCATGACAAAGAGATGTCGGACATAGTGCATTGTTTGCGCACTTGGCGACATTATCTCCTTGGAAGTTCCTTTGTTGTAAAAACTGATAATGTGGCTACTTCTTACTTTTAGAATCAAAAGAAGTTGACTCCAAAGCAGGTGCGATGGCAGGACTTCTTGGCCGAGTTTGATTATAAGTTGGAGTACAAGGTGGGGCACACCAACGTGGTTGCGGACGCCCTAAATTGAAAGGCACAACTTTCGGCCATGTGCAGTTTGAAGATGGACTTCCAAGACCAAGTGCGAGAAGGCTTGAGTCATGACTCCAAGGCTGTGGAGATCCTTCGTTTGGTGGACGAAGGTAAGACTCGAAGATTTTGGAAGGAAGAAGGCTTGCTGTTCACAATAGGGCGCCGGCTATATGTGCCCCATTGGGAAGGTCTTCGTCGGCGCATCCTCAAGGACTGCAATGATTCTTTGTGGGCTGGTCATCCAGGTATGGCCGGGACACTTGCATTGGTGGAAGATGGCTACTATTGGCGACAAATGCAGGAGGACATAGAGGCTTATGTGAGGACATGCCTCAAGTGTCAACAAGACAAGGTAGAGCAACTCAAACCAGCGGGTCTCTTGGAGCCTCTCCCGATTCCTGAACAGCCATGGCAGGTTGTAACCATGAAGGGCGGACTTCTGGACATGGCGGATGGTGGCGGGGGCGCCCTGAGCGCTGGGTGCACCATGGCGGCCATGTCCATCCCAAGGCTGAGTCGAGGCATCCCAGGGACCAGGCACATCACCTTGACACTTCTCAGTTAGGCAGGAGGCTTGACACAAAGAACCAAGCGCAGGGGACGAGTGGAAGATGTCCGGGACATGAGGGATTGCCGGGCGCACATGGCGGGCGCGCCCTGGCCGTCCTGGGGTCATACAGCCCCAGAACCCAACTGACTCATCCCATCTCATCCTCAAGCATAGATAAGTCGTCGGCCATCGTCGGAATTGCAAGAGCACAAATGGTGGCACCTCTGGGATGACGACAAGGAGAAACATGGCGGTTATAACCGCCATGTCCATGGCGGCGGCCATGGCCGGTAGATGCAGTGCGGCCAAGGAGTGGCGCGCGCACAACAGGGATGGCCGGAGGTCATTAGGGGGCATCCAAGGATGGAGGGAAGTGATCCAGACGATGAAGGCTTCAATCATAAGGATGGATAGTTATTAGATTAGGTAGTTATGGTTTGAATTTGAATTGTATCTGTTTGAATCCAAATTAGGGTCAGCAGTTGGTTGACCCTTATTGTATAAATACCTGTACTTCTCCCACATTCTGGGACAGTGAAATAAAGTCATTCTTCCCTCAAGATATCCGAGTTCTTCATAGTGCATTGTGTGTGTTAAACTTAAGTAATATTAAGTAAGTGAGTGTGTGCAAGTGTTCTAACTTCTTAAGTGGAAAAAGTAGAGTGGTTGTGAGAGGCTGACTTGAGTGATTCGAGTAGGAAACATTCAAGGCCGGTTGCATAGGATTTCTAGGAGAGAAATCTTAGTGTGACACATGGGAATGCCACACCTTCATCAATTCATCTTTTAATTACATTCATCAATACATATAATCATTCAATACATGCAGCATATTTTTATTCTATTTAAGGTCATACAGACTTCAAATCATGCTAAGTGTGGGCAGTCAAACACATACATAAGTTCTGGACTAGTCACGGTTGTGCCACTTTGGGTCACGGTCGTGCCCACACATGGGCACAGGCATGCCATTGCTTAGCACGATCGAACACTTTGTCAACTTTTTAATGTAAGCATATGTCACGGCTGTGACAAGGTCACATGCATTCACGGGTTGGTGATTGTACAATCATGGCTGAAAATACCTATCTCCGTACCTACATGCCTGTGATAGAACGTTCATTTTTCACCCATTCTCAAAAATATTCTAAGGCATGGGCTTCCTCGGGTGTCATGGCCATTACAGAGGGCCCCTTTTCTTCACCTGATGCGTAATCACGCTAAGGCAAAGACCACTATAGGGGTCACGATCATGCCCCAATTCGTCACGGCCATGCCCGAGCTCCAAACAACATTTCTCCTATTTTTGTCCATTTTTCCCTCATTTACACATATATATACAAAAACCTTGGAGGTGTACAATCATCCAAGCATGAAAATAGAAACTTTATACATTTCATCTAATATTAACAAGTTACCAAACTAAATCACAATGAGTAAAATAATGAAGATGAATGAGGGTTTGCATAAGAACATCTAATCCACTAATCACAATCATATATATACACAAATGGCAATTTCATCGTGAGCTTAATAGAAATAAGAAGAAACATTCTACTATGTCCTTAACATACCTTGATTAGCAAGCCCTAGACCTTAGTTTCTTCCTCTCTTTTCCCTTCTTCCTTCCCTAGCCGAATTGCTGTTGTTCAATGCTCCTAATGACGTTGCTACATTGGTGAGGGAATAAATATGTAAGCTTCCATGTTGAGATGAGTGAGGACGAAGAAATTCTTACTGTAGCTCCTTTGATTTCATCATTGCTGCCAACAAGATGTGCAAGAAGGGAGAGAGAGTATAGAGTGGTTGGTCACTGTAGCTAGTAGGGAGGATTGTTTTAGTGCTGCCGACATGTAACGTTGGAAAAAGTTACTTTTAGGGCATTAAGGTATTGGACTTAGTGGGCTGTGGGTTGGGCGACAACTTCTTTCTTTTTTTCTTAGGATATTACAACCTACCGCCTTTAAATAAAAATTCATCCTCAAATTTTAGTAATTAGTTAAATTACTTACCAAACAATTTCGGGAACTTCTCTAGCATTTCCTCTTCAAACTCCCATGTAGCATCTTGTCCACAGTGGTGCTTCCATGCTACTTTAACCATGGGAATGGTCTTGTTCTTGAGAAGCTTCACTTGATAGTCTACAATCTCTATAGGTTGCTCCATATAAGTTAGATCTTTCTTGATATTCGGCTCCTCAATCCTAATCACATTTGCTTCATCATGAACATACTTTCGGAGCATTAATACATGGAAGACATTGTGAAGTCTTGCATATGAGGGTGGAAGTGCTAACTTATAAGTCGCTTCTCTAACTTTCTCAAGGATTTCAAATGGTCAAATATACCTTGGAGTCAACTTTTCTTTCTTGCTAAACTTCATAACACCTTTAGTTGGTGAAAACTTAAGCATGACATGTTCACCCCACTTGATAGAGTTGTTTTCTTCTTCTTAGATCCGCATAGTTCTTTTGTCTACTTTAAGCTGCCAACATCCTTTGCTTAATCAACTCCACCTTGTCAATATACATTTGGGCCAAATCCGATCCAAGATATTTTTCTTCTCCGGTTTCACTCCAACATATTGGTGAACGACAAGGCCTTCCATACAAAGCTTCAAATGGTGCCATCTTGATACTTAAGTGATAACTATTGTTATAAGTAAATTCTACCAAAGGAAGGTGGTCATCCCAATTTTCATACCAAACTAAAGCACAAGCTCTAAGCATATCTTCAAGGGTTTGAATGATCCTTTCGTTTAGGCCATCGATTTGAGGGTGAAATGCCGTGCTAAAATTTAGTCTTGTTCCAAAAGAATTTTGGAGACGTTTTCAAAATCTGGAAGTAAACTTTGGATCTCTATCCGGAACAATGAATGTCAAAATTCCATGCAAACAAGTAATCTCATTAATATATAACTCAACCATGCTATCCATGAATTGGTTCACTTTCATAGGAATAAGGTGGGACGATTTTGTCAAACGGTTCACCACAACCCAAATTGCATTAGGACCTTTCCGTGTCTGAGGTAATCCCACTGCACTACAAAGTCCATAGTGATACTTTGTCATTTCCATTCCAGAATAAGTAATGATTGTAGTTTGCCAGAAGGCCTTCGATATTCAATCTTAACTTGTTGGCACACTATACACTTGGCCACATACTTAGCCACTTTCTTCTTTATGTCTTCCCACCAAAAGTTCCTTTGCAAATTTTTGAACATCTTAGTGCTTCCGGGATGAATTGAGAATTCGAACTTGTGATACTCATACAAAATCTCTCTTCCTAGTGTTTTGTCCTTTGGAACCCACAAAATTCCTCCATCTTCATCATATTTGAAGTGGTTTCTTTACCTTTGGCAAATATTGATCATTCTTGCATATTCCATATCTCTTCTTTGAGCTTGATCCTTCCCACTAAGCTTGATTCAATCACATGATGAGCCATACATATGATCCTTCAACCACAAATGCTTGGGTCCCATTGTACTATACTTTCCACAAGATTCCACTTGTGAACGTTTAAGCATCCAAGTGATCCTTCCCACTTGCGACTTAATTCATCAACTACTACATTTGCTTTGCTCGGATGGTACAATATGGCGAACTCATAGTCCTTAAGAAATTCAAGATATCTTCTTTGTTGCATGTTCAACTCCTTTTGTGAGAACACATACTTTAAGATTTTGTGATCTGTGTACACTTCAAAGTCTTCACCATACAAATAGTGACATCATATCTTCAATGTGAACACCACCGGTGCTAACTCTAAATCATGTGTTGGGTAGTTGACTTCATGCTTCTTCAATTGTCGAGAAGCATATGCCACTACTTTGTCATGTTGAAGCACACAACCTAAGGCGGTGCCACAAGTATCACTATAAATAACATAATGATAGTGAAATTGAGGAGTGTAGTGATAACTTGCTAGTTTTGTGGTTAAATTTGATATTTTTCAATTTTTGATTTAACTCCCTAATCCACTCTCTACTGCAAGTGTATAGGTCAATTATAATGTACCCAAATATCGTATCCATAGTGATTTGAAGCCAAAGACTCCCTAAGACAATCTAGACTAATCCTACTTTAAGTGACAAAAATAGGAAATTAAAAAGAATAGAAAACAGATTTTTAATTGTGGCAAAAAGGATAATTGTTTTTGGACTTTTGGAAAGTTATCTAAACTGAATTATAAATGCTAAACTAAGGGCTAAATTAGATTATCTATCAATGAGGAAGGTTCTCCTAGGAGTTGGGGTTCATCTAGTTCAATTATGGATGGAATGGAACAAGTTATCAATTTTAAAAATCAAATCTGATTCAACCTGAAATTTTGCTGCTTTCATATCTCATTAAATCCAGAACTAATCATTATATTATCATATTAATGTTAGCCAGGTTGAATTGGATAAGTATCCTCACTGTTATCAAGTTATCAATTGGCACAATTCTAGAATTTTACTGATTTTGCCATTTCCTTTCAGATTATGGCAATTTCAGTTTGGCATTACAATCAAACTCACATTCATACATCAACTAATCAGAAAAGCAATGGATCCAATCCTAATGCTAATGCTTCTTGGTTTATCTATAAACAACAAGAGGATTTTAAATCAGCCTCTCAGCTGCAAATAAAATGAAATCCACATTATCATTAGTTTATTGGAGCCATTAAGCACATGATTACATAAGGGAATTCAATCAGTTATCATTGCTCCTTGGTTCATCTCTGAACAGCAAGGAAATCAAGAAATAACCTTTTAGTTGCCTATAAGAATGAGATTCCACAATGACAAGTAGATTCCATAAAAATCATAACTCACAATTCAAAACAGATTTCACCAACAACATGTTTTCACAGATTTAACTCAGGAAGTTATCATTGCCTCTTAATACATTTCTGAATAAGAAGAACCCACATAATCTACTTCTCAGCAGCCAATGGAATGAGGGGATTTACAATGATATCAGATTTCATGAATCAGAAATCAGAAATGCAATTCAGAACTCAGATTTCAAGAAATCAGAATTCAAAACAGAAATCAGCAATGAAGAGTTGCAATAATTCAGGGATTGAAACCTTAGAATTACCATTGTCTCTTGATTCATTTCTGAACAAGAATGAAATGATAAGTAGCTTCTCAGTTATTAATTCAATTAGGGCTCAACAATGGTAAAAATAGGTTCAACAGAATTCAGAAATCAGAAATGGGAAAAATAGATTTCAGAAATCAGAAAATCAGATTCCTAATTGGGTTTGAACCTAGAAACTTGCCATTGGTTCTTGAATCATTTCTGAACAAATAATAGATCAAAGGACAACCTCTCAGTTGTAAATATAGATAGGATCTTACAATGTCAAGAACAGGTCCATATGAAATAGATTTCAGAAATAAGAAATCAGAACTTGATTCAGTGCAGGAAATCAGAAATGTCCATAATCCATCCACAATTAAACTGGACAACTACCCTATCCTAGGAGAGTTAGAATTTAGCTCCTCACAGTTACAAAGTCTGATATATAATAGAAAAAAGGATTGATACAAAACATCCTGAATTGAAGGCTGTCGATAGGAAAAATCAGGATTTTAGTTCTTCAGCTCCTTCTCCTTGCTTCCTGCTCAAACCCCTGCAATGGCCAGCCCCCTCTTCCTTCTGATTTCTCAGCTTATATATGTCCTTTCATCACCCTTGGATGCAGATGAGAAGGTTCCATTCCTCTGTAATTATGCCAAGTGTCCTGGTCCTAAAAATATCAGCAGTGCAACAGCTTTTTGGACAGCTTTTGGAGTACTCCCCCCCAACTTTTTCCAGCTTGTGTAGCCTTGCTTTCTTTGCTAAAGGAGACAGAACAGCAGGTATCAAAGTCCTCAAATATAAGGATTAGGACAGCTATTAATATTAGCTCCAATAGCAAAAGAAGTTTGATGTTATGCAGGAATGAAAATCCCTGCATAGAAATGACAACTTTTAATACCCGGAATGATAACTTTGCACATATCATGAAAATTGTCCAAATATGAGTGGTTCAAAGTAGTGAAGGCATCAAAGGGATTAGGGTGACAAGTAAATGAGGTCAGAAATCAAATGTGGATAAGATTTCATAGGAATGATAACTTTGGTGCCATAAAATGATAACTTGGTGCCATAAAATGATAATTTGTCATAAATTTAATTGTGGTTATCCAAATGTGATCAAATCAGAGCAGCAAGGAGTTAGGACAGTAATTTAATGATTGTCAAATGCTTTTATGCAGAAATGATAGCCTTGCATATTGAAATGACAGTTTTGCCCTAAAAATGATAACTTGACACCAAAAGCGATAACTTGTGAAATGGAATGATAACTTTGCACAATTTGAAATATGATCATACAAATATGATTAATTCATAATGACAAAGGATTTAGGGCAAGATAATCACTAGTAATCAGCTCAATTAGAAAAATGATAACTTTGCACATTGGAATGATAACTTGCCCAAAAAATGATAACTTGGCATAGAATTAATATCTTTATGGATTTTAGCAATTCAGAAGCTCTATGGACATGAAATTAAGTGTAAAATGAGAATGATCAGCTAGTTATCAGAATTCATTGCATTCCAAGCATAATTGACCAAAAGTTAGGCAAAATAAGGGCTCGATATGGGTAAAATGAATGGAAAATGGAATAAAAACCTAATATGATCAGCTAGTGAGCAAACTCCCCCAAGCATAGCATTTTGCTTGTCCTCAAGCAAAACATTCAAATTTTAAGAACAAACTTGAATTAACAGTTCACAAATGAATTAAAATTCAGCTGATTAAGACCAAATGAGTTTTCCACTTTGCCAACACTCCATTATTTCCAAAAAACCTCAATTTCTAGCTAAGAAATCACAAAGGCTAAAGCAAATTTAAGACATGGAAGAAGTACTAGCAATAACAAGTTTGAATTTCAGGAATTGTCAACTTTACTAAAAGGTTGAACTACAAATTTCTTCATGAACAGATTTTCACTGCTTAAACAGGTTTAACACTTGACTTTTATTCATGAAAATGCAAGTAAACAGGTCAAGATCTGATTTTTATTCATGCTGGTCACAGGATAAAAATCCTGGCTTTATTCAGGAGATGCACTTTTTTGGAATTTCACTCTCTTTATTGATGCATGCATGCAACTTTTCACTTTTCTTTTTTTTTCATTTTTCATTTTTCTTTTCTGTTCATGAAGTGAGCAATAGTTCAAACTCAAGTAAGGTTTAGATCCCTTAGTCCAAAAAGTCAGGTTTTCCTATTTAACATCGGAGCAAGAGCCTTGACTCTCTTCTAGACATCTTCTACTTTCAATTTAATCCATGAATGTCAGCTAGTGTTACCCACAAAAAGAAAAATTTTTAGCTGAAATTTTGATTCAAATGCATCTGAATTGATAAGCTGATTAAAGCAACAAGGTTAATGGCCAAATTGGTCACTTGGTATTGGTGTGTACTAACTGTCATATTGAAGGATTTCACCCATTTTAGAGTTAAAATGAAGGCAGGAATTGAATTGAGCCCAAAAAATGATAACTAGTGATAACTTATCAAAACTGGTGATAACCAAGTGAAATCAATGATAACTTGTTGAAACAGTGATAACCTAGTGGTAAATGATGATATGAGAAATAAAATAAATTGAAAACATGGTGTAAAGTTTAGAAAAGCACTAGGTTTCCTCCCCCAAACTTATTCTCAGCACTATCCACAGTGGTGAAAATAAAGGCAAGGGAGAGGGTTGGGTGGGTATCAAATTCATGGAATTGTGCTTTTGATCCATTCTGCATCTCATCCAGATGCTTTGGGTGGTCCATACTTCATGAATTGCAACCACTTTTGCAAAGAAGTAAAGGATATCAATGAAATATGCAATATCAGATTTTTAGGATGCACAATTCAATAATGCACTGAAATTTACTGAAATTCAGCAATGATAGACTTGGATGACTGATATGAATGATAATTCAGATGTTAATATGATAATTGTGGCATGAAGGAAAAGATAATATAGGTTATCATTGGTATTTCAGTGAGAAAATCAAAATTGAGGGTAGGAGTACTCCTAAATGAAAATTCATGGGTTGATCTACTTCCTCCTTGATTTATTCCTGCAAAATAGAGAAAATTAGGTATAAAATGACTTGGATTACCTCCCAAGAAGTACTTTAGTGTCTTAGGCTAGACATTATTACAACTCTTGATATCAAGCAAGTTTAAATAGTATGATATGATCAAGTAGATATCTCAATCTGTGGACAGCTTCACTAATCAAGTATGAATCTCTTAGTTTGCCAATGATTGACCTTTGTTTTTCAGTTTGATTCCCTCCTCCATTGTACCATAAACTTCTCATTCCAAAACTTCTCATCTATGACATCTGAATCTCCTGGATCACCATCTTGTTTAAGCTGCCATTTCTTCAATGGCCTATTAAAATCCAGCATTGTTGGAAGATCTTTGAGCTCTTGGTTCCATATTTCAATAGGCAAATATTGATTTTCCTTCATTGAATGTTCCATTCCTTCTACAAATTTGAATTCTGCTATAGCCTCCTATATTTGGAAAGAAATTTCTTCTGCTTTTGTATCATCCTTGGCCATTTCAGTCTCATTATGTGGCTTTGCTGTCATTACTTGTTGCCTAATGGATAATGACATGGGTGAGACTTTGAAATTTTGAATGACTTCAAATGAATTAGTGCTTGCTTCAAGTTCAGGCCACTTCTTCTTTTTTTTATATTTCTTCATCTTTGACCCTAAGATGTTGACATTCTTCAATTAATCCATGATGGTTTGTGGAGCAAATTGCTTCAAGTAGAACTTTTGGACAGTTGGGTGCAGGAGGCAACTCGTCTTTAGGGATAGACAATAAGTGAATTGAGTTGCAGCCCTCATCACAAAGGAGTGTATCTGATAGTTTCTTCAAAGAATCAAAATCAGAGTCTTCTAGAATTTGTTCTTCATTGGATGGTAACCTTATAAGTGGGTCTTCCATGTGATTCATTGAAGGTATCATTGGAGTAGCTTTTTCAGTAACTTCAGCAACTTCATCTTGTTTCTTGGCTTGTTCTGTAAGTGTGATAGACTCCTGTTCAACTTCAGCCTCCATGACTACTTCTTTTTCTTCATTCATCTCTTTCTCAATTCCCATCTTCATTTCCTGAATTTCTTCTTTCAGAAGGGCAGATTGGATTTGTGGGGTTTCTTGACTGGACTGCAAACAAAGCTTAGCCTCCAAGGCTTGATATTCAGCTTCAAGAACATCTACTGCCATACAATTTTTCCAAGGCTTTAGTTTGCTTGTCCTGCCGCCTCATGAAGTCCTCCAACATAATCTCCATTTGATTAAGTGTTTGCTGATTTTTTGAAATATCCATGGTTGCAACCTGAAAATCTGACACTTGACCTTAATTGTGATGGTAATACAAATGATTTTGTGAGTCATAAACATAAGGATTGGTGCTTGAGAAGTCTTGCTCAGGATTCCAATAATTTGAAACATAAAGACTACTAGTTGAGAAGTCTTCCACTTGATTCCAGTAATTTGAACTTTCATGACCATGTGAGGCATACATGTAAACATTAGAGGGTTGTTGAAATTGTGGTGATCCTTGATTGCAATGAACTTGTGATGGTTCTCCAACATCAAAACCATATTTTTGAAGAGTTTTGTACACGACATCTTCAACTATAGAATTCAATTCCTCCTGGCTCAATGGTGTTTCACTTGATTGATAATAGTCCTGGGTCCAAGTTTGCCAACTCATATCCATCTTTCCTTCTTTCTCTCTCAAAAATCAAATTCAGAATTTTCTGCACTATAAACTTGTCATACAATGAGGTTAAGTGCATGTTGCCTTATCATAGTGACCAATGCTGGATTCACTTCAAAATTTACAACAGGTGCTATGGCTCCCTCCACAGGTTGATTTCTGACATTGCTGGGTGAATAACAATCCCTAAGTGTCATAGGAGCAGGCATAATTTGATTTGCAACTTCTTCCTCAAGAATTCTTCTTCTTGCCTCTATCCTTTGCAATCTCCTCCTTCCCAAGAATCTCCTTTCAGGTTCAGGATCTGATTGATAATGGTCCTCTTGATTGTCCAAATCCTGCATAAATGAATTCAGAGGTATCAAATTTAGAAAAGAAAGAAAAGTAGACAAAATTGAAAAAAAATTCAGAATGATAACTTCCAAATACTGAAAATTGGGATAATAAATGGACTGATAACTAATCTAAAACTAATCTAAACTATCTAAGTTAATCTAATTGTCCTCAAATCCACGGCAATGGCGCCAAGATCTTGATAATGAAATTGAGGAGTGTAGTGATAACTTGCTGATTTTGTGGTCAAATTTGAGATTTTTCAATTTTTGATTTAACTCCCTAATCCACTCTCTACTGCAAGTGTACAAGTCAATTATAATGGACCCAAATATCGTATCCACAGTGATTTGAATCCAAAGACTCCCTAAGATAATCTAGATTAATCCTACTTTAAGTGACAAAAATAGGAAATTAAAAAGAATAGAAAATCGATTTTTAATTGTGGCAAAAAGGATAATTGTTTTTGGACTTTTGGAAAGTTATCTAAACTGAATTATAAATGCTAAACTAAGGGCTAAATGGGATTATCTATCAATGAGGAAGGTTCTCTTAGGAGTTGGGGTTCATCTAGTTCAATTATGGATGGAATGGAACAAGTTATCAATTTTAAAAATCAAATCTGATTCAACCTGAAAATTTGCTGCTTTCACAGCTCATTAGATCCAGAACTAATCATTATATTATCATATTAATGTTAGCCAGGTTGAATTGGATAAGTATCCTCACTGTTATCAAGTTATCAATAGGCACAATTCTAGAATTTTACTGATTTTGCCATTTTCTTTCAGATTTTGGCAATTTTAGTTTGGCATTACAATCAAACTCACATTCATACATCAAATAATCAGAAAAGTAATGGATCCAATCCTAGTGCTAATGCTTCTTGGTTTATCTCTAAACAATAAGAGAATTTTAAATCAGCCTCTTAGCTGCAAATAAAATGAAATCCACATTATCACTGACACAAGGATTTTCAGTCCTTTGCTCTAACCTGCTGAGCTGAGCTACCTTAACCACACATAAGCATGCAATGCATGGAAACTGGGGACCTGGTCCAAGTCAAGTCCCACACTTCCCCGCACCTCATTAAGATCATATTGGCATACTCCCCCCCCCCCCCCCCCCCAAAAAAAAAAAGCAAACCCCATTAGTTTATTGGAGGCATTAAGCACATGATTACATAAGGGAATTCAATCAGTTATCATTGCTCCTTGGTTCATCTCTGAACAGCAAGGAAATCAGGAAATAACATTTTAGTTGCCTATAAGAATGAGATTCCACAATGACAAGCAGATTCCATAAAAATCATAACTCACAATTCAAAACAGATTTCACCAACAACATGTTTTCACAGATTTAACTCAGGAAGTTATCATTGCCTCTTAATACATTTCTGAATAAGAAGAACCCACATAATCTACTTCTCAGCAGCCAATGGAATGAGGGGATTTACAATGATATCAGATTTCATGAATCAGAAATCAGAAATGCAATTCAGAACTCAGATTTCAAGAAATCAGAATTCAAAACAGAAATCAGCAATGAAGAGTTGCAATAATTCAGGGATTGAAACCTTAGAAATACCATTGTCTCTTGATTCATTTCTGAACAAGAATGAAATGATAAGTAGCCTCTCAGTTATTAATTCAATTAGGGCTCAACATTGGTAAAAACAGGTTCAACAGAATTCAGGAATCAGAAATGGGAAAAATAGATTTCAGAAATCAGAAAATTAGATTCCTAATTGGGTTTGAACCTAGAAACTTGCCATTGGTTCTTGAATCATTTCTGAACAAAGAATAGATCAAAGGACAACCTCTCAGTTGTAAATACAGATAGGATCTTACAATGTCAAGAACAGGTCCATATGAAACAGATTTTAGAAATCGGAAATCAGAACTTGATTCAGTGCAGGAAATCAGAAATGTCCATAATCCATCCAATATTAAACTAGACTACTACCCTATCCTAGGAGAGTTAGAATTTAGCTCCTCATAGTTACAAAGTCTGATGCATAATAGAAGAAAGGATTGATACAAAACATCTTGAATTGAAGGCTGTCGACAGGAAAAATCAGGATTGCAGTTCTTCAGCTAATTCTCCTTGCTTCCTATCACTGCTCAAACCCTTGCAATGGCCAGCCCCCTCTTCCTTCTGATTTCTCAGCTTATATATATCCTCTCATCACCCTTGGATGCAGATGAGAAGGTTTCATTCCTCTGTGATTATGCCAAGTGTTATGGTCCTGAAAATATCAGCAGTGCAACAACTTTTTGGACAGCTTTTGGAGTGGTCCCCCCCCCCCCACCTTTTTCCAGCTTGTGCAGCCTTGCTTTCTTTGCTAGAGGAGATAGAACAGCAGGTATCAAAGTCCTCAAATAAGATTTAAACCAATAAGGATTATGACAGCTATTAATATCAGCTCCAATAGCAAAAGAAGTTTGATGTTATGGAGGAATGAAAATCCCTGCATAGAAATGACAACTTTTAATACTCGGAATGATAACTTTGCACATATCATGAAAATTGTCCAAATATGAGTGGTTCAGAGCAGTGAAGGCATCAAAGGGATTAGGATGGCAAGTAAATGAGGTCAGAAAACAAATGTTGATAAGATTTCATAGGAATGATAACTTTGGTGCCATAAAATAATAACTTGTCATTATCCAAATGTGATCAAATCAGAGCAGCAAGGAGTTAGGACAATAATTTAATGATTGCCTAATGCTTTTATGCATAAATGATAGCCTTGCATATCGAAATGATAGTTTTGACCCAAAAATGATAACTTGTGAAATGGAATGATAACTTTGCATAATTTGAAATATGATTAATTCATAATGGCAAGGGATTTAGGGCAAGATAATCACTAGAAATCAGCTCAATTAGAAAAATGATAACTTTGCACATTGGAATGATAACTTGCTCAAAAAATAATAACTTGGCATAGAATTGATATCTTTATGGATTTTAGCAATTCAGAACCTCTATGCACATGGAATTAAATGTAAAATGAGAATGATCAGCTTTTTATTACAATCCATTGCATTCCAAGCATAATTGGCCAAAATTTAGGCAAAATAGGGGCTCCATATGGGTGAAATGAATGGAAAATGAAATAAAAACCTAATATGATCAGCTAGTGATCACATAACCTCCACATCCCGAAGGAATGACTCGGGTTGGTGTCATTATGAGTGTTCTCTTGAGCTCTTGAAAATTTGCTTCACATGCTTGAGACCATATGAACTTTTAACCTTTCCTTGTCAACTTGGTCTTGGTGTGGTTATATTGGAAAAATCTTGAATGAATCTCCTATAATATTCGGAAAGTCCCAAGAAGTTTCTAATCTCGGTGACATTCTTGGGTCTATTCTAGTTTGTCACTACTTCTACTTTGACCGGATCTACGGCCAATCCATGCCATGATACTATGTGCCCAAGGAACATCACTTCTTCAAACCAAAATTCACACTTAGAAAATTTGGCATAAAGCTTGTTTCATCTTAGTGTCTCCAACACAATGCGGAGATGTTCTTGATCCTCTTCCAGACTTGATGCATAGATGAGGATGTCATTCACAAACACAATCACAAATTTATCCAAGTATGGACGAAAAACTCTATTCATCAAATCCATGAATGCGGCGGGCGCATTCGTTAGTCCAAAAGGCATAATAGAAAACTCATAATGGTCATACCTTGATCAAAATGCAATCTTTGGAACATCTTGCTCGGCTACCCTTAATTGATGGTGGCCACTCCTTAGGTGGATATTTGAGAAAATTGACGCCGATGATAATTGATAGAAAAGATCATTAATTCTTCGCAAAGGGTATTTATTCTTCACTGTGACCTTGTTGAGCATTCGATAATCAATGCACAACCTTAAGAAGCCATCTTTATTCTTGATAAAGAGCACCGGTGCGCCCCATGGTGAAACATTTGGCCTAATGAATCTCTTGTCCAAAAGCTCTTGCAATTGGATCTTCAATTCATGCATCTCCATCGGAGCCATTCAGTAGGGCGGCTTCGAAATGGGCATGGTACTCGGAGTAGTTCAATATTAAACTCAACTTCCCTTCTTGGTGGTAATGTTGTGATGTCTTTCAGAAAAACATCGGGATATTCTTTTACCACATTCAAGGATTCAAGTGCCTTGAGTTGTGAATCCGTCTTGATGACATTTGCCAAAAATCCTTTTGCTCATTTCTTGATCATCTTACTTGCCTTTGTTGCCGAAATTAGCACTTTTCCGTCCTTGGAGAAAATTCCTTGAATCATCATGGGTGTCATGCGAGCAATATTATAAGATAACCAATCCATCCCTAACATTATATCATAATCTATCATAGGAAGCAATATAAGATCATAAGAAAAATTCTTCCTATCAATCTTTATAGATAAGTGGCTATCATTCCGATATGAGTCACTACTTCTAGTTGACAATTAGTAACTAGAGATCTTACTTCTAACATTCTAACAAATGCATGATATATATTTGAAATAGTGCGTTGCACCCAAATAAAAAAGAACATTGGCATAATGTCCGGCAACCAGAATATTACCTTGGATTACATCGTTTGCTTGGATGGCTTCATCAACTTCAATGGTAAATACCCTTGTCGGAGCTATTGGTATGTTTACAATCATCTTTCCTTTATTACGATTGTCCCCACGCTTTTCCGGATAATTTCTTATGTAGTGACCCATCTTGACACATTGTAAGCATATTCCAATCTTGAAGCGGCATTCACCGGAATGAGTCTCCCCATAAGTAGGGCATGTCAGCCTAGCTTGTTCCACCTTCTTTGGGGAGTGATAAGGTGACTTTCTTGAGCTCTTTCCTTTTTCTTGCTCTTCATGCTTCTTGATGTCCTTTCCCTTGGCAATCTTCCTCTCATTGAAATTCTTCTTATGTTCGGCGGCAAGTCCCACCGCATCCTTCAAATTGGTGCAATGTCCACTCATGGCCCATGACCTTAGCCCTGGATTCAAGCCATGAATGAACCTCTTAGTCATTCTAAGTTCATTCTCATTGAGTTCTCCATACTTCTCCAATTTGAGATAGACAATCATATATTCGTCCATGGTCATGTCACCTTGAGTGAGATTGAGGAACTCATCTCTCTTCTTTTCCTTGACATAATCTAGGTAGAAGCGAGCTTCAAATACTTCTACAAAGCTTTTCCAAGCAACCTCTTTCTCACTCTGAATGGTGGCCTTCAAGAGAGACTTCCACCACACTTTACTTGGCCGCAAAGGCAATGTGTAGCATACATCACCATGCGGTCATCGGAGCATTCCATGACTTTTAGGATATCCCCTATCTCTTCAATCCATGATTCAACCAACTTCGGCTCCCTCTTCCCATTAAACCTAGGAGGGTCAAGCCTTAGGAACCTCTCAATAGAGTAGTCCAGGTCATTGTTCCTTTGGGCATTGCATGCCACTCGGATCAATCCATGAAGAAAGGCATTTCTTTCACCGTCCTCATTTGCAATTGCGCATATTGGAGGCATCTACATTCACATTCAATCATCATAAGACATAGTTAGCATTAGCTAAACATAAGAGGACATGTACCTCTAGACTCATTGGCACCTCATGATGATTGCACATGGACTTTACATTAAGACATTATACTTAAACATTTTAGCCAACCTATGGCTTACTCATCCTAAGACTTAACACATAAGAGCCAAAACTGCAGCTTTGATACCAATTGAAACGTTCCAAAAATTTGGCCCCAATATAGCTGTCGAATTTTGGGAGGCGTTCCTTTCCTAACTTAATTACATACAACATCGCAGCAGAAAACATAATAATAATAAAATCCAATAACATGAAACAAGACTTCATAAGATGATAAAATTCCAAGAAAACAATACTAACCCGTGGGCCACATAGGCTCTAACATCAAGACCCAACATATCATTCGTAATACATAGACGAGTTCATATAAAAGTACATACTTGACTCTCAAATAGTTCATCATCATAACAAGATATAAAAATAAGATTACTTGGATCGTAGTCTGACTGTTACATATGCACATCATTGTCATGAGGCCTCCATCGCCGAGCCTAAGTCTCGTCCATACTTGCACGGATCCATAAGGTGCAAGGGATCTCTCACGTTAGAGTATGTTGAGGCCCATGCATGCTATGATCTTATAACATATTTTCTACATACCATGACATATGCATTGCGTCATAATGGAACATAACTTATATGCATGCTATGAGCTGCTTATGCACACTATATGTCATATGAGCGATATCATCATGGCAAGATAAGAATAACATTTTCATATTATGCTAAAGCATATATGGACTTGTCTTACTTAACTTACGTCTTTATTCATATCATGATGTGATAAGTGAATATTCATTTACATCCTCGTAGTTGCTTACTTTATCATCATTTTTATCTTTATGTCTCAAGTCATTCATCGTTCATTTTTTCATCTTTCATCTTTACTTAGATAATTTCTTATCTTGTTGATTGAAAAGTAGTGTAGGCTCGTAGGTCTTAACCCTCACCCATAAGGAGGTCTTCCCTCATCTATAATTGAGGTCTTCCTTCACCTATTGATGAAGACTTCCTTCACCTGTTGGTGAAACCATAGGTCGGGATCCACGTAGGTCCCCTTGAAAATCTACACCTTCATCAATTCGTCTTTTAATTATATTCATTAATACATAAAATTATTCAATACATGTTGCATGTTTTAATTCTATTTAAGGACATAAAAACTTCAAATCATGCTAAGTGTGGACAATCAAACACATACATAAGTTTTGGATTAGTCACGGTCGTCCGTGCCTACACATGGGCACAAGCATGCCATTGTTCCACACGACCGAACACTTGGTCAACTTTCTAATGTAAGCATATGTCACGAACGTGCTCACATATGTCACGACACTGTCACATGCATTCACGAGTTGGCGATTATATAGTCACGGTTGAAATGCCTATGTCCTACCTGCACGCCCGTGACAAAGTGGTCGAGGGTAACGACCATAACAAATTAAGGTACTTTTTCTTCACCTGATGCGTAATCATCAGAGCATGAACAATAGGAACTTTATACATCTCATCTAAGAGGGATTCCTGAGGTGTCACGGCCGTGCGACCACAAGGTGACGACCATGGCAGAGGTACCTTTTTCTTCACCTGATGCATAATCATCCAAGCATGAACAATAAGAACTTTATACATCTCATCTAGGATTAACAAGTTACCAAATTAAATCACAATAAGTAAAATAATGGAGATGAATGAGGGTTTTCATAAGAACATCTAATCCACTAATCACAATCATATATATATACAAATGGCAATTTCATCATGAGCTATATATAGATTCTACTTCTAATCATGATCACCAATAGAATAGTAACTCTATAGAACGTGGAGCATCATATGTACAATCTCTAGTCTTATAATTTAAGAAGCTCCAAGTTGGTCTTCAAATCTTTAATGTAATCATTCATGCATTATTAAAAGAGACGAGAAGGATTTTATTCTCTCAATATATCTTGATTAACGAGCTCTAAACCTTAATTTCTTCCTCTCTTTTTCCTCGAATTGTCGCTGCCCAATGCTCCTAAAGACGTTGCTACAGTAGTGAGGGAGGAAATACTTAAGCTGCCATGATGAGATGAGTGAGGAAGGAAAAAATTTTACTGTAGCTCTGGGATTTCCTCACTCCCGCCGACAAGATGTGCAAAGAGTGAGAGAATATAGTGTGGTTGGTCACTATAGGCAGTAGGAAGGATTGTTTTAGTGCTGCCTACGTGTAACTTATGCAAAAAAGTTACTTATAGGTCATTTAAATATTGGGCTTAGTGGGCTGTGGGCTGGGCGAGAATTTATTTTTGTTTCTTGGCCTTAGGATATTACAAAGTGATTCCTGACGTGAGGTTCCCATCATTGCATTTTACGGTCAGCAGGCACTACATTGTTGGCGTTATTTCGCAGCATTTTTTGTTGCAATAACTGCTCACGCCTGAAGTTATTAACCACTAATGGCACATATATACTTTCATATATTTTTTCCATGCCACATACACAAGTTCGCTGACGTGCGCAAAAAACTGCACTAATACAGTGAATGTTTGGAGATCCATTAGTAATTATATGTATTTTTATGCATGCATTTTGCCACCAACTTGCAACGTCTGGTAACAACATGAAAATGCAACAATACGCAATTATGCATTGAAAGGCTTGACGTTGGAAGGCTTCGCGTTGGAGGATTTGACTTTTTTTTCTAAGTGTTGTGAATTCTTGCACATTTTAGTTTTAAACTTCATGGGATAACCTCTAATCATTTGATCCATCCCTCCTCTCTATCGTGTAACTTCCTTCCGGTTATTTATGCAATGTTTAACACTTAAGAGCTTTGTATTAATGTGAGTACTGAAAACACTTGCACCTTCATGTGATTTAATGATCATGATTATAATGCTAAGTCTCCACTCTATATCACAAAATGTACTTCCCACTCACTCACTCAATAAAAAAATTAACTCTACAAATATCTTTCCTAACATAAAATAATAAATACCATATGACTCTCCACTAGGGGTGTTACAAATCCGACCCGACCTGACTTACTCGACCATCCAATTTTTTTTTAAAATTTGTTTCTTACTATTTTATATTTTATTTAACATAGAAAATATTATTTAATATTATTTTAAAAGTATAAAATATATTTTCTAACTATTTAATATTATTTTTGGACTTAAAAATATTTATTTCAGTTTATTTTAAATTTAAAATCAAATATAATCCCTAAGTTTAAATAAAAAAATAAAAAGTTGAATCAATCGGGTCGAATCAATTTGGATTGGATTTTTTCAACCCGTATCCGACCCAACCTGGTCGGGTTTCAACCCGAATCGATTCGGATCAAGTCGGGTCATCACATTCACGATCGACTCGACCCAATGAACATCCCTACTCTCCACTTTTCATTTATATATTTAATCCACTTTACTCTTCACCAAATACGATGAGCTCTCATTTTTTTTCCATTTGTATCTTATTGTTGGCCAAAACCACTTTACTCTTCACCATTGGAAACGCCACGATTACTTTTTCTACAATCTTCTCCTCTATAAAAACCCTTCTTCTGTTACCCAAAAAGAAAAACCATCTTCTCTTTTCAACTCTCTCCATCCATCCTTTCTTCTCACCTTCCTTCTCTGCAACAACTGTCGGTAAGTTTAACTTTAATTAGTTTCTTTTCAACATTTTTTTATTTTGTGTGTTCACGCATTTTAACATGTTCCAATTATTTAATCCATCCATCTATCGTGTGACTCCCAGATCCATCCATAAATTAAATCCACCACCATTTTAAAGTATCTTAAGCTCAATTAATGCCGAGTGACCGTTTCAAAAGTGCTCACCTTTCTCTATTTGGTTTCTCTTTTTTCTCCTTTTTTGTTGAAGCCATAGGACAATTTTAATGCCTGCATAATGCTAGACGTTCCATTTTTTCCCTACAATTAAAATGGAAAACCTGGAGAAACGCACACCGCTCACCTTGCCCTCGTATTCCTCGCCCTCCAAATCTTTTGACTCACTGCTGGTGCTGCCAAAACCAAGTTCCATCTCCGCCTCATGGGGCACAGAACCTCATCCGTCTCCGGACGCCGTCAGGCTGCTGCTCTTTTCCGCTGCCTGATCGGGAGGGAGGCAGCTTGCTTAAGAGCCCATTCATGACAAGGATCAGTACTTAGGGGAGGACGACGATTGCGACACCTTTACAACGATGTCAACATCGGGGAAGGCTTCCATCAATCGCTCAATCGCCGACCAGAAGACCCTGCCAGAGTTTTCTCGGACGTCGATGATGTCCGGGGGATCCCCCATTGCGTCCTCCGCCTCTACCTCGGCAGCCAGTGTAACGCTCCCAAAATCACTCCTCTTGCCACGTAGGCAGTTAGGTTTACCCCGGGAACGCTACACTGTCTGCTACACTATTGACCATACTATGATCTTGACTATTCAACAATTTGTATACGTGACAACAAATATAATAATAAAATAAGTACGGACTTTATTGCAGAAGGTGGAAACATGCTTTATTGCAGAAGAGTTGGAATATCAAAGGACACTAAGCACTTAATGTAGTACACAAGGAAGTGGGCAATGATAATAATATCCAATAAAATCTAGACAATGGTAACATATTTAATTACAGTGGAAAAAGACCATAATAACCTTCTGATGTAGAGATTAATTATTCAAATAATGCAATTACAAACGAAAGACATTATTGAGTGCAATGAGTCATGTGCAGCAACACATGAGCACTGTGTTCTCCATCACTCCTCTCTAGGCAAGATTCTCACCTGCAAAATCCTAATTGCAGGGACATCGAATACTCGTGAGCGAAAACGCCTAGTACAATAGAATCATAGGTCATAAATTAATAATCAAAACATACTTGAATCAATAACAGATAAGCAATGACATACTTTGCTATGGACAAATAATCTCTTCTTTTCTCATTATAATCAATACATTGGTTGCACAAGGTAATGAATAACTATATTTCATTCTTTACTATTTCCATGCTCTACTCTCTTCTGTAACTTTACTTTGTCTTTACTATGTCAAACTCTGGACTTTGCTATACATTACTTTGACATACTTTGCTATACTTTACAATACATTATTTTTCCATGTTTTGCTATACTTCATCATGTTGTATTGTACTTTACTTTTCCATACTTTACTGTACTATACTTTACTCTACTGTGTTGTACTATGCTTTACTTTACCATGCTTTGTCATGCTTTACTTTACCATACTATACTATACTTTGCTTTACCAAACTATACTATACTTTACTTTGTCATGCTTTACTTTACCATACTGTACTATACTTTGCTTTACCATATTGTACTATACTTTACTTTGTCAGGCTTTACATTACCTTGCTTTACTATACTTTACCATATCATACTTTACCGTGCTATACATTACTTTACCATGCTTTACTTGACCACGCTTTACTGTACATTACTTTACATTACCATGAGTTATACTATATCTTTTACATTACTATGCAGTCCTTGAAGTTCGTTGTCCTATGCGAGCTCGACTTTCTTAGGTTGAGATGCCAGAGATGCCTCTCTGAATCTCTGAAGCCAATAAGCCCAAAAAGGAAAAAGGGATGGGTGTTAATGCCTTACCCAATTCAGAATGTAGGTGGGAGAGAACCTGCACCCCAGGAACAATGGTCAATTAAGAAACCTGTACGTTCACTGTCTTCTCAGTTAGCTACATATCCCTTTAGCTCAATACTATAATATCTAGGGGAAGGAGTGTGACTAATGCATCATCCTTCATTCGAGATACAGGTGGGAGAAGACATTAAATCTCAGGAACAGTGGTTATTGAAGACCAGTAGGTTCGCTGTCTCCTCAGCTAACAACCTGCCATTCTCTATACAATGCTATGATACCGTCACAGTGAGGCTATTAATACCCACCTCATGACGTTGGCCGTGGTTGTGGCTATTAATACCCACCTGTTGGCCTCTGTAATCTGTACTTTGGGGCGGCACATGGCAATCTCGTAATTTCATCTTTGCTTTACTTATATTGTTAATCATCTGTAGAATTTAGAAATCATGGATCAGAGAAAAAGCGTAAAGTCAAACCCCTTTTCCTGAGTGAGAAAGGCCTATTACATTCTGTACTATATTAGACATGACCTCGAGTGGGCCTAACAAAAACTGGGGCCCAACTATGAAGTTCGAATCCAAAAAGGTCATTTACATCTTTTGTAATAGAGCCCGGACCGGATAAGGGAAATCCGGTTCGAGTCTTTTGTTTTAGGATTCATGTACATGACTTGGGCCGTGTCGGAATTCAACTCGGGCCGGATCATTGGTCGTACTTTGAAATCGATTTGAAATTCTCTCTGTCCCTGGACCGGTCGATCGTTCTTATTAGATCGGTCTACCGCTCCCTTTGGATCGGTCGACCTCTTCCATTGGTCGGTCGGCCATTCTCTTGCACCGACCGTCCACCATGGGCCGATCGACCACTCCTGACGGTCACGCATGCGCCTTACCGATCTTCTTGAACCGGTCGACCGCTCTTAGCGGCATACCTGCGCCTCATCATCGGTCGACCATCCTCATCGGATCGGTCGACCGCTCTAGAAAGGCACATTTATGATTCCTCCGATCGGTCGACCGATCATATAAAATCGGTCGACCGATTCTGTAGTCAGAATAGAGTCGCCGGTCGATTTCTTCTTTTTCGGCCGACTTTCGATCGTCGGATCGTGATGGTTACAATATGAAAAGTGTAGCCTATAATCTCTAGATCACTATGGAATCATTAAATAATAATATGATCAATAATTTATCGCCTATGGGGATTAGACGTCTAAGGTACCTTTTTCGATCATTTTTCGTTCGTCGGCGATCCCTGCGTTGTCTTCTCTGGTTTTGATTGTTCCTGAACGGCAATGGGGTGCGACTGACCTTCGAGCATGTCGAGGGAGGGCCGTTGTGCGTCAGATCTCCGTTGGATCGTCCTTGTTCGCCGCTCCTATCGCTCAGTGCGCATGTCTCATCGGAGCAGGGGAAGAGGAACAGAGGAGGTGATGGTTGTTAATGGCGGCCGTTCAGGGGAGAGTCAACAGGTGTCCAAGGGCTTCTCTTCACGCCCTATTATAGTTGCAAGTCGGCCTGATTCGAGGCGTAAATCGAAGGGCGAAATCGGGGAGGAAATCTCTCCTTCGATTTATTGTTCATCGTTATTATTTGATTTCAAATCTCTTTCCTTTCTTGCTCCTCCCATGTTCTGAATCTGATTTTTCATTTAAATTATTTCCATGTTTGTGTTGATCCTTGACAGACGTTACACAATGCATGTTCGAATTCAAATCCCTTTCCTATTTGGATTCTTCCACGCTTTAATTCTAGTTATTTGATTTTGAATTGAATTTTGAATTCCCTTCCTCTTTTGGTCTTTCCTTGCCCTGAATTTAATTTGCATTTAATTCCTTTCCATATCTATGCTTACCAGACGTTACACGATTTGTGTTCAAATCATTTCCTCTTTTGTATTCTTCTATCTTTTGATTCTGAATCAAATTTGAATTCCTTGCATTAATTGCCATTTGATTCTTGATTTCCTCTCATTAATGTCATTTAATTCCTTGTTTTTGAATTCATTTCCTTCTTTAAGAATTGATTTCAATTGATTCCTCCATTAAATTCATTGATTTCACATTTTGATTTCTTTGATTAATTGCATTAAATTTCAATTTTGAATCCTTTTTCCTTATATGGAATTTTGCATACGTTACATTATTACCCCCTTAAAAGAAAATTTGTACTCGAATTTGATAATAGTTAGGACTTACTAAACAGTACGGGGAACTTTTCGTGCATTTTTTACTCTACCTCCCATGTTGCTTATTTTGCATGGTGATGCTTCCATGTCATCTTGACTAATGATATCTTTTTCTTTCCTTGTTGGTATTCTTGATACTCTAAGATCTTTATGGACTGCTCCTCTTATGTTAGAGCCTTCTTGAAGTTTGGTTTCTCAATTTGGGTCCTGTTGGCGTAGTCATGCCTATATTTCTAGAGCAATGAGACATGGAAGACATTGTGTACCCTGGCATATGTCGGAGGTAGAGCCAACCTGCATGCTAAGTCTCTGACTATATCTAAAAACTTCGAAACGCCCACATATGGTTCAACTTTTCTTTCTTACTAAATCGCATCACTCTTTTAATTGATGAAACTTTGAGTAGAACTTGATTGTCAGCCTTGAAAGTGTGCTATCATGGCCTTTTGTCTGCATAGGCCTTTTGTCGACCCTGGGCCGACTTCATCTTTTTACTTACTAGGGGAATAGTCTATACAAAGCCTTAACGGAGGATCGAAACGTCCCAAGATGAGACATTGGGCCTAATAAAACCTTGTCCAATAACTCCTGAATATGGGCCTTTAACATTTTCATTTCTGTCAGAGTTATGCGGTATGGGGCTTTGGAGATTGGGGCTGTACCGGATACTAACTCAATATGAAGATCTACCACCCTCATGGGTGATAGTCTACCGATGTCTTTTGGGAACACATCAATGAATTCTTTCACTACTTCTATATCTTGTAGAGTCTTAGTAGGTACTTTGGTCTTAATTACACTTGCCAGGCATCCCCGACCTCCTAACCGAAGGAGTCTATGCGCTTTGATAGCGGACACAATGATCTTTGATTTTTGTAGCTATATCTCTGACTATAACTTTGTCTTTACCATGGGTTCCTATGGTGACCTTCTTTTACTTGCATAGTATAGAAGCATCATGGATGGTTAACCAGTCCATGATCGATATTTCATCATAATCCTTCATAGGTATTATGATTAAATTTATGGATAATTCCTCTTTCCCTATCTCTATTGGAACATTAGGTAAATACCTTGAATGACTTCAGCGTCATCCTATGGTGTGTCTTCTACCAGGTTGAAAAGTCTTCCTTGAATCAGTTGTTCACCCCGTGGACAATTCACTGCTATGTGACCAATTTCTTCACATTGGAAGCATGCTCTTGTCTTCAGACAACATTTGCCCATGTGAGTCTTGCCACGTAGGCAGTCAGGTTGACCCCGGGAGCGCTACACTATCTACTACACTATTGACCATGACCATTCAACAAAACAACTTACGTGGCATTAATATAATAATAGACTTTAATGCAAAAGATCAAAAGGTGGAATGTCGAGAAAAAAATAATAATATATGGTCCAATATGCGGAAGTTCAAATGTTAAACGTCAAAGCGAAAAGTAGTTAACATAGTTTACGACGGAGTACGGAAAATGCATCAAGTTCAACATGCGAAAAAGAAGTTCGATGAACGGAAATCATGATGTCTCTAAACCAGTTACAATAACATAAACTAAACATAGTAAGAAAACTTGGAGCAGAGATCAGTCATGTGCATCATTTCTCCAAGCTCTGGCCCTCCAACACCCCCTCAGTTAGCATTCTCACCTGCAAAATCCCATTGCAGGGAAATCAAATACCCGTGAGCAAAAAGCCCAGTACAATAGCAAAATAGACAGTGAAATAAGGATCAATGATAGTCATGAAATGAAGATCAACAATAATCATGAAACAAGATTAATGATAATCATGAAGTCAATGTATCAATCTCTGACAATATTGATGTCTATGCTTTATTCTTTACTATAACTATTCTTTATCTTTACTCTGCATAATCTTTACAATACTGAGTCTCATGCTTTCCTGTACTTTACTTTACCTTACTCTATGTTTTACATTGCTTTACATTACAGTACCCTGCTTTGCATTACTTTACTTTACAATTCTCTTCTTTACATTGTTTTACATTACATTGCTTTATTGTGAGTTGTACTACGTCTTTTACATACTATAATATCCTTAAAGTTCGTTGTCCTATGCGAGCTCGACTTTATTAGGTTGGGATGCCAGAGGAGCCTCTCTGAATCTCTGAAGCCAATAAGCCCAAAAAGGGAAAAGGGGTTGGTGTTAATGCCTCACCTAATTCGGAATGTAGGTGGGAGAGAACCTACACCCCAGGAATAGTGGTCAATTAAGAAACATGTAGGTCGGAAACACAAGTTCCTGATGGTGATAGAACTCGGCTTGAGTTCTGTTCTACCCGGCCCAAGTTCAATAAAATTCAGACCGAATCGTAGTAGAAATCAATACAAGTTCCATGAACCTAGTCCGAGCACTGATTACCGGCATCGCATTTGAACGGTGCTATTTGGACACTAAAGTGACACTATATGTCTCGGAGACTCAATAGTGCATCCGTAGCGTCGCGTTACTTGGGTCGCTATTCTTCGATTTTCTTGTAGTGTGAACTGAAAAAAAAACTAGGTCAACATTAATCTCACAAAAAGGAGATCGTATCCACCTGTATCTGTTGATTTTCAAGATAATATTTCATGATGCTGAAAATTAATTCTTAAGATCATTCTTGCAATTAGAATTTCTGTGAGACCATTTTGGTTGTTATCTGATAATTATTTTTAAATAATACTTTTTGCATATCCAATATTAACTTTTTTTTATTATTGTGTTCCTCGGCAAACGTAAGAAGCGTATGTTCTACTATTATTGAAAGATTAATTTTGCAAGTAGTAATTTCGCTTTTTTCCCAACAAATATTAGATTTAACAATTTTATAAATAATATTATTTGATTTCATATAAAATTTATTGGAAAAAATGATTATGTAATATGAATCAACATAAAGTATAGATAATAAATAAAACTATATATATTTCCCATTTTACTCATTGTTTTTGGATAAAATAAGAGTTTTGTGCGTGTCATGTAACTTAAGACATCAAATATCTCAAGTTAAGTGTAACGCCCCCAAATCGCACCCCGCCACATGGCAGAATACGCTTCGGAGACGCTACGGGTCATCCTTACGTGTACATCATTTTGACCAAAAAAAACTTTGACTGGTCAACAGAACATCGATAAATGCGGAATAACTAAATTATCATTAAGAATAAAGAGAGTAACATCATGAAATGCGAAGACTGACTTCATAGGAGTCCAAAGGAAAGCTAATACATCAAATGCTAAAAAGAAAGGAAAAAGCTATCCATCATCTAAAGGACTCGATAACCATGTGCAGCCACCTACGAGCTCGATCTGTCACCATTGGCCACCATCATCATTAACACCTTGGCATGCATTTAAGAACATGCAGGGGAGAAACCTCCCTATGAGTTTTGCAACTCAGTATGGAAGTAAGATAGAAATAATCATAAGATCATGATACTAGACAAGAATCATAAGAGCATCATCATCATCATCATAGAGAAAAATAACATCATCATCATCATATGTGTAACAGAGATCCTATAACTTGGCATATGGATAGGAAGTTGATAGATTGTCATCTTCTTGAGATCATAGGATTAAAGATCATGATAGATAAATCATCATAGAGGAGGCAAAAGCCGATCATCATGATTATGAGGTCATCATCATATAAAGGATCAGGAGAAATCATCGTATGAGCATAGATAATCATAAAGTAAATCATCTTCTTTAGTTCATATTAATAATAGATCAAGAGATCATGAAAAGGTGTGGCAAGAGCCACTAATCATCATGAAGGGATTTCATTATTAATATGCTTCATCTTCTTCATCATTTTATTATTCATCTTTGACTTATAGTGGGGTATATTTTAACCCACGGGGAGGCCCCCCTCAATCCGTCCATCATCATCATCATAACTGGCAGAACCAGCCCATAACTGATAGAGGTCAACCCATAACTGTCCGATGATAGTCCATAACTGGTCGTCACCAGTCCATCATAAAAGAGCTCTCCATTTAACATTTTACGTCTTTTATTTTGCATCTTTTAACTAAACAAATCATATTTTGATAAGAACTTTAAATCAAGATAAAGGACATAATCATGGAGAGTAAATCAGGGATAAGGTCGACATCATCATCATCATCATACATAGATCAAGATTAATCACATGGAGTAAGGATTAAGAAATCATAATCATATGCTTGGTTAGGTCGGAACCCGGGCCGAGTAGGGAGAAACCCAGATCGGGTTCATACATCTTCGTCATTGGTAAAAATCAGGGGAGAGCCTAGGCTGGGTTCGGGTTACACCCGGGCCGGGTCGGATCATCATCGAATCATACAGATTAAGAGTTCTAATCATCATCATCATCGTTATACAAGACTTAATTGGAGCTACAAGATAGAATCATGCAGAGGAATCCTATGTGCGTAACATCTTAATCATCATCATGACTTAGATCAGAATTAAGCACATAAATCAGAGGCCTAAACATCATAGATCATCATAATTGGTATCAGAACTCGAGCCGAGTCAGGTAGAATCCGGGCCGAGTTCATCGGACATCATTATCGAAAATAGAGTTAAACCCGGGCCGGGCTCGGGTCACACCCGGGCCGGGTCGGGTCATCGTTAAGTCGGGGCAGCCATCGCGTCCGACTTTTTCATCGTGGGTGGAACTCGGGCCGCGTGATCATCAACCCGGGCCGGGTTCATCTAATTGCAGAGCTCGAAGGCGTCGGCAATGGCGAAACTGGGCCGGGTTCCTACGAACTCGGTCTGACGAAGGCCCTGCCCGGGCCAGGTTCGTCTTGTGCAGAAATTGCGCAAACGCGCAGTTTGCAATCCGATCATCGTATTCCGGCGATGGCCGGCACAATCATCATCATACACTACTCTAGTATAATTAGGCATCTAGTAGGGCATGCTTCAAGTCTAAAATCATGATTCTAGGAAGAATCTACCCTAGTTCCATACCTTATTAGTTTCTGTCCAGAAACTAATCTTGCAGTCTTCTTCTTCCTCTTCCTCTTCCTCTGCCCACTCCTCTCGATTCAGGCATGCGTCCGACGGCGTCCACCCCCTCAGGCAAGTCTCTTGGTGAAGACGACGGATTAGGGATGAAATAACTAAGGGGCGCACAAAATAGGAGAGGAAAAACTAGGGCCGGCTCGTAGAGAGAAAAGTGGCTGATTTGTTTGATTTGGCCTCATATTTATAGGGGAGAAATCTGAGTTTGGTTGGAAACCAACTCCTCATAAAATCTGATTTCAGATTTTATCTTTTCCTTATTTGTTTTATCTTCCTTTTCTTTTCCTTTTATTTCTTTTCTTTTCCCCAATTAAATCTCGGTCGTTACATTAAGTCTGCCCACGTGATGTTTGATGCAAGACAAACCATGCATACTTTATTTTTCATTTAACAGTATGTTTAGAAATATTTTAGGTTAGATAGAGTTTTTTTGTATCACTTCACTTGTAGTTTGTTTTTATCGATTTCTTCTTATTAATTTTATTTCTACTTTATTCTAATGAGAATAGATTTAATCTCATAACTTTATTTGCTTAAAATTTCTTACATTTTTAAAGTTTCCAAACCAAACCAAAATAAAATAAAAAATAATAAGAAAATATATATAATAAAATGCTCCACTTGTTTTAATTTTAATAGTATTAGTAAGGACTCTACTTATTTCTAATTAGGTCAAACCTCATAGCAATTGAGAAATATTGCTTTGAATGTTGACCGATGACCCCGGCCTAAGCCACCTGGAACTCGGCATGGGTTCCTATTGAAAATCTATTAGAATGGGTTCTGCAAGACACAATTGCATCTGTAACACCCAGAAATTTCACCATAAAAGTTAAAGTGCAATTAGGTCATTTTCGGCAGTGCTAGCCCATTCACCATCACTTAATCATAATAATATAATTTAATAATAATGCAATGAAAACTAATATTCATTTAAAATAAGATAAAATGACTTTTTAGCGGAAGACTTTAACAAAATAGTTTCATCATCATGTCATAGAACTAGGAAAAATCTATTGATTCATAAAAGTCTTCTAAATAGAACTCTAGTCATTTATTCTTATGCCATGTGCAACTTCGCCATCATGAGTTAGGCCATCCATCCATCTAAGCATATCAATTATCTGCACGGATCCAAGATGCTAGGTTTTCTAGTTAGACTATGTAGAGGCCAATGTACATGCCACTACATATCATAAGGTCATCAATAATAGTAGTATAATTGACATTCATTAATTCATCAGTCAGTCAGTACAGTAGACATACCAAGTGTCTAGAACTTGTCCTTACCTTGCCTCAATAATATCCTCAGGATTGCTTCATAACCCTTCATATCCCACTTTCGTTATTATCAGTCCTTTCAGTTCAGTTCGGTCACTTCAATCTTTGATCTTATTACTAATTGAAGAATTAAGTCGTTTGCCCTCTAGTAGGCTAGCTAGGCCTTGGAGCTGAGGCTCATGGGAATATACATACCGTTGCCGGTAAGATACAATTATTCTCATAGGAAATGCTAACTCCAAGGTGCAGGGCACAGTAATTTTTCGAATAAAATTCTAGCACAATGGAGCAGAGCACAATATTTTCTTTCATCAGGGGTGATATGTAATAGTATTCTTCAATTGGGTTCGTTATTATCATAATCAACAAAATAGTTTACGTCGCTCAATCTTCAGATTTTTAACCTAGTTATGGTTGTACATGCATTTCGTGTATGTAAATTTGTATACAATCATCAATCCGTGATACATAATAGTAATACCTTAAAAATAACTTAAATATAACATAAATCTATTTTTTAGACTGTCACGGTCGTGATTGGGTTGGTCACGACTGTGACAAAACCCTGAACTTCACCCGTTTCTGTCACGATCGTGACCAACATGGTCATGACCGTGCTGACCTTATCACGGGCGTGACAAAATGCTCAATTTTGATCCTTAATTTGTCCTTCTAACATGAGTGTGATGGGGTACATCACGGCCGCAACAGACGTCCACTTTCATCTGTACAACGCCACCTCAACTTGATTTTACCCGATTTTTGCCCAGTTTTGATCAAAACTTTTGGGGAAAAGACTCTTGAACATTATAAATGATTCACACATGTTTTACAGGAAATAGAGTATAATGAATCGGATAAAAACATATAAGATCATGCATTCTTAAATTTTCAGGGTTCTTCGAAACATACAAGAAATCCTAATCATGAACCCAATCATATATATCTAATCATGAATCATAAGAAACATCCCAGATCTCAAAAAACTATAAAAGTCCTCATCAAATACCTCAATAGGAGCAATGTGCCCTATTGCTCTCAATCCAATAATCAAAACATTGAAAGGGAAGAGGGGGTTGGATCCCCTTTACATACCTTTCTTTCAGATCCTCCTCCTCTTTCTTCCTCTTCTTCTTCCTCTTCTTCCTCCTCCTTGTACCTCGTATTTTCTTCCAACAGCCCTAGCCACCAAAGATTCAAGTGGAGAAAAAAGGTAAACAAAGAGAACATGGGACTTTATATAGGGGAGATTATGAGGGTTTGGCCCAAAAAGTTCAAATTGCCATGATTAAAAATTTTGGATATTGCAACATCGCATCGGCAAATGACTCACGTTTAGTCCAAACTTTATTTAAAATTTTGATATTTGATGCCCTTTAATTGTTTTAATTAAAATGACATTTTTACTCCCATATTGATTATGTTAAACTAAGAACAATAAGCATGGTAGTTAGGTCAAAAGACAAAAGTAGTAACACAAAGATATCATATGCAATGATTATAACGTAACAAAATAAATTTATTAATAGTCCCACAGAAGAATTAATAGAGGGCATTAGTAGTTCTATAGAATTATTAATAATGGGTACTAATAGCTCTACATCTAAGATTCGCAATTCGATTTCATTATCATTTTATTTAGGTATGAGGTAACCACCTTTTTATCTTATCTTCATCCACCTTGAGCATATGCATTAAAGTGTCATGATACACCCAATAAAAAATTGATGTCATCTACAACAACATATATAGAAGTCCAAGTAAAAGATACAGTCCAACACATTAAGAAGAATGATTAAGAATGAAAATAATATAATTAACGAGAAAAATAGAATGAATGAACAAAAATAAATTTTATAGTTGCTTTAAAATTACATAAAGATTATACTCTTTTATTAAGTTATGTTATCCATATGTATTTTTTTATGTATTGAATTTTATTATTCATGGATGAAAAGTAAGGATGGAGACGTGTGGGCAATGTTCGTGATGATGCAAATGCACATATTGACGAAGTCAATAAGACCATTGTTCATTAATTAGTGTAATAGTTAAATTAAAGTTAGTTAGTCTTTGGAGGACCAATACGAAAAAAGTTAAAAAGTAAAGTCCACTTTCACACTCTTATAAAAAATGGTTAAAAGTTATTTCATCTCTTTATTTTATGTAAGAAAGGTTCAAAAAGAAAAAAAATTAGGTAACACTGATCCAAAAGGAGCCCAATTGTCACCTGGAAGGAGGGTAATTTTTTTAGCATTACAATTTGTGTCAAAGGCCACAGGTTCTAGGTTTTCCTTAAGTTAAAATTAGTTAAAGGTCCATGTGCAAAGCATCCCATATCATTTGATGTAAGTTAAATAAGTTTTATTTGGCATATATTATCTAAAATAATACATTGGTGTTGCACTTGTAGATACTTTGGACTCTTGATCAAGTTGATCCACAATGTTAAGTAGATGTATTCTAAGAGGATAATATCATCAGTAATTAATAAATTGATCAACTTCATATTAGCATAAGGATAATCAATTAAGGATGACAATAATAAAGAGTCTGAACATAATGAGATTTCTTGACTTTGAGTTTACAGAATGACGAACCAATGGATCAGGAAGATGGTTAAGATATATTTTCAATATGAAAGAAGAAGTTAAAGATAATCATGATGGTAGTAAGGTACTTTGTATAAATAGCTTATTTATGATATTCGAACTCATTATTACAAGTAAGGATATTAGGATATTAATAAATCAAATGAAAAGAAAAGGAACTAAGGCATCGGAAGTTACCAAGACTATTTGGTAAATTACTAGACCGAGCAAAATTCGAGTAAGAATTATCTTTAAGGGAGCAATAATGTAACATCCCAATTTTTTTCAACAATAAAAATAGTAATTTTTATAATTAAAGAAATTTTAAAATTAATTACTTATTAAAAAACTTAATTAAAGTAAAGTTTGGAAAAGAATAAAAATATCATTAGATAAAAAATAGGAAAAGAACAAAAGATAAGTCCTAATTGGAATAGGAATTATGATTTAGAATAAAAATAGGGATTCAAATTTGAATTTGAATCAAGCATAAATTAACGATATAATGAACTCCTAATTAGAGCTAAAATAAAAAATTGAGGCCCAAACATAAGTAGAAGATAAAAAATATTATATTATTATTATTGTTCTAAAACTTAAAGGACAAGAAATATAATTAATCATATAGTTGTTAATTATAATTAATCATATAATTATAAATATTCAGGATGAATTATGTTTAGTAGAGAGAGGTAAAAAAAGATCATTATAATAGGATTAGGCATGAAGTTGAAGTAAGATTGAACTAGAACTCCTAATCAAGTTTAAATTAGGAGTTTTTAAGTTACAAAGACCCAGGGAAAAAATAATATGAAAATAATATATTAATTGAAAAAATTTGGTATTAAGAATTATTATTTATTTATTAAAAAATTATTAGAAATTAGAAGATATGAGGATGTTATGAACGGATAAGAGTTTGATTTAAATAAGAAAATTAAAGATAGAAAAAGAGGAAAGGGAAGGAAAACAAAAAATAAGAAAAGAATAAATTGATTTTGTGAACAAAACTTTTAATTAGAGAGGAATCAAGATTAACCCCTATATATAAATAAGGCCCCTTCTTCCCTCAACCCTCACCCTAAGCCAACTTTTTCTCTAACTTTAAGTCACGCTTTCTATCCTTGGTGCGTGTTCGGCCATCTTTTCCCGGTACATTGCTCTGTCAAAGGACACCAAGGTCAACATTGGAACCCGAGCTTATTAATCGTAATACACACAAATTTTTGGGATTAGTAGTTCTACTTGGACAAGGTACATAAGGTTTTGGATTTACTTTTGGACAAGATTTATTAATAGAATAATTAAGTTAAAGAATGGTTAAGACATGAATTACGTTCTTCTTTTATTCATGAATAAGTTTAACAAGATAGTTTATCAAGATCATGTCTTTTTTGTACCATAATATCAGACGAAGTTGATGAAAGGTCACAGGACTTCTACTATACCATACAAGAACCAGCCGACATTCTGCGATAATTTTTTACCCGACATAAGCGATGTCAAATTCGACTCGAATTTAGTGTCGACCTAGCTTGGATTTCATGAAATTCGACCTGGATTTTGCATTAGAGTACGAATAGGAAGTTCTCAAGCATTTGGAGTTTTGTTCTATCGACCCAACCCGTGTTGGCCATATGATCAGCCCGAGTTATAATAGAACAGTATTCATTCAGGCATTCGGCATGAAATTGCAGTGATCCAGCATGAGTTTGGGTTGCACTTTGCTCGGGTTTTTGTAATTGAAAATATTCTAAATTGTCAGTAGATGAACCTGCATCCTGAGCCATCTCGGAATTGGCATGTGTTCTTATGCAAAATTTAGCATTGGTTCTGCAGAAGCAGTCGTGTCACACCATACATGGCTTATTAATGTTTATTGAGTTATATTATCCATTTCTATTATCTTATATATTGAATTTGATCGCTCACGGAAATTCTTGACCTTGTGTTTGCATCCCAGAGGTAAGTGAAAACAAAAAGTAAGGATGATGTGTGTACTGACAATGTTCATGGTAATATAAAATGCACATGTGGACCAAGTCAAAATTATTATTTGTTAACTGGCGTAATAGTTGGTTGAAAGTTAGTTAGCCTTCGTAGGACTAAGTTAGTTAGCCTTTGGAGGACTAAGTTAGTTAGCCTTTGGAGGACTCTATTAAGGAATGGTAAAAGTTGTTTCATTTTCGCACTCTATATAAGAAAAGTATAAAAAGAAAAAATTATACGTAACGTCAACCCAGAAGGAGTCCAATTGTCACATGCCAAGAGGATGAATTTTTGCGACATTACAAATAACCATGAATATAAACATATCTTCACACCCATGAGTGACCCTAGGTTGAGTCCAATTTCACACCCATAAGTGGGAGGACTTGAAATCTATAAATTGTTTCATACTAGTGAAATATTCTTCACGGCCATGAGCATGACTATTTCATTTAAGTTTCATGGACATGAAACCCTTTTTCATGATTATGAATCGCATTACATCAGAGGAGAGATTAGACACACATGATAAAGCTCTACAAAAACTTGTACGAGGATGTGTTGAGTTATGAAGTAGTTTCCTCTTTTTACTTCTTATGTTATTTCTTTCATGAAAACAAACATTTCGATTTGATATTACTTTTTATAGTTATAGAGTAACTTTTAAGGAACATCATGTCTTTATTAGCTTAATTTTAATTTATCAATAGCATACTTGCGAGTGCTTAATATTTGTTGAGTTATCATTATTTATGAATTTAGCTTACACTACAAGAAAATTAGAATTTTTCGACAGGTCATATCTGACGGATAGAAATTCATCGCAATTTGCGATGGATTTTGCGATGGATAGGTATGCATCGATATTTTTGACGGTCACAACCGTCGAAAATAAGAATAATAGATTATGCAATATATTATATTATTATATTATTTGTCGACGGTTATGAACATCAAAAGTTTCGACGGATTTCTATCCGTCGAAAGTTTCGACGGATTTCTATCCGTCGAAAGTTTCGACGGATTTCTATCCGTCGAAAGTTTCGACGGTCCTAGTCGATAAATGGAAAATAATATAATATAAGAAGTATTTTATTAATATAATTAGAGACAGTTCAGATCGTCAATATTTTTTATGGACCAAACCGTCGATAAGTGAAAATAATAATATTATAATGAGTCTTTTATTAATATAATTACCGATAGTTCAGACCGTCAATATTTTTGACGGTCCAAATAGCCGACAAGTTAATAATAATAATATAATGAGGCTTTTATTAATATAATTATCGACAGTTCAGGCCGTCAATAATTCCAACAGTCCAAACCGTCGGTAAGTAAAAAATAATATAATATAAAGAAGCCTTTTAGTTATCGACGGTCGTGGCCGTCATTAACTAAAAAATTAACTCCCGCTCCTTTTTTTATTCTCCCGCTTTCCCATCTTTCCCTATATATATATATAACCTTATCCCTCTCCTATTTTGCCGGCGATCTCTCCCTCCCTCCCTCCTCTCTCTCTCTCTCCCTCTCTCTCTCTCTGTCTCCGGCTCCCTCTCCATTTGGGTGTCAGGTGACCGGATCTGGCCACAGGTGGCCGGATCGGCCGCCTCACGGTCCTATCTGGTCACGGGCGGCCGGATCTAGCCGCCTGGTGGCTGGATCTGGCCGTGGACGGCCGGATTTAGCCGCCTTGCGGCTGGATCTGGCCGTGGGTGACCGAAGTCCGATCTGGCCACGGGCGGCCTAATCGGTCGCTTGGCTGCCGAATCTGGCCGCGGGCGGCCTAATCGATCGCTTGGCTGCCGAATCTGGCCGCGGGCGGCCGGATTGGGTCGCTGGCGGCTGGATCGGCCGCCTGGCCGCCGGTTCGGGCCGTTAGCTATCGGATCCAGCCGCTAGCGGCAGGCTAATTTTTTTTATATTATATAAATTCTTTGTGACGGTCGCGATCGCTGAAAGTTTCGATGGTCGCGATAATCGCCAAAAGCTTCGACGGTTGCTATCGTCGAAAGTTTTGACGGTTGGGGCGACCGTCGAAAGTTCTGACGATTGGGGCGACCGCAGAAAGTTTCGAAGATTGAGACTGTTGAAAGTTTCGACGGTTGTGACGACCACCGAAAGTCTCGACGATTGCAACTGTCGAAAGTTTCGATGGTTGTGTCCGCCAAACTTTTGGGACGGTTACAACCATCGAAACTTTCGACGAGTTTTTTCCAACCGTCGAAAATCGGTTTGCGACGATTATTTTTTCGACGGATTGATTCCGTCGAAAAACCCATCGAAAATCGTGATTATCGACGGTTTTTGTCAAAATCGTCTGTAATTTGCTTTTTTGTTGTAGTGTTATATTTGAAAAGAAGATATTAAATTCATAAGTTATTTTAATTCGTCAGTAGCATAGACAAAAAAAATATTAGATGCTCGATTCGCAAGAGCCAGACGATCGAACTTTGACCACTAGACAAAATGAAGTTAAATGTGAATTCTCCTTCACCCTTTTAGATTCAACCCAAATGAAGTCCAGAAAGGGCCTCTTTCACAGTTATGTCCTCTGAGGATAAAAGGACACAACTTCCATTTGTTTCCTTTTGAAACTCAAGTCCTCTCATTTTCTTTCTTTCTTTTTCTTCATCACTCACATGCTTTCATTCTCCTTAGTGGTTTTCAATATTCCCTTGATTTGGACTACGACAAAGGTTCAAGAGAGGACTTTAGACGACTAGAGACTAGGAGAGTGAAGGAGGAAGGAAAATAAATAATCAAAACTAGGATAAATGATGTAGAAACTAATCGAAAAGCCAAAATGTTGTTAAAGAGATCTATGTCATGGGGTATTTTATCTTGAGGGCAGTAGCATGCTTAGGGATCTAATTTACTTCTATTCATGCTAGTTATTTATGGAAATGATCGCTTGTGATGCACACATGGATGACGTTCCTTTTAAACTTATATAGTTATCATTATGAGCAGGTTATATAATGATTACTTACCTAAGGATGTTTAGAACTATCTTTCCATACATTAATATGGCTATGAATTTAAAGATGTGTAGGTTTCAAGTTGATATTGATTACTGTAATACCCCAAAATTTTTAATCAGGGGTAAATTAGTTAATTTGTTAAAAAAGCCTTAACCTCCCCTATACAAAGACCTAGGACTCCCTTGTTTACCTCTTTTCTCGATCTAAACTCTTGATGGCTAGAGCTTGAGGAAAGAGATATTGGGGAGCAAGGAGGAAGAGGAAGAAGATGAAGAGGAAGTAGGGGAAGAAATAATAGAAGGATCAACTAAGATCAAGGTATGTAAACGGGATCCAACCCCTCTCTCCCCTCTTAATGGATTTGACTCTATGGATTGAGAGATCTAAGAACACCCTAGTTCTTAGTAGGGATTTTGATGAGGAATTTCATGTGTTTTATGAAATCTAAATTTTGTTATATGATCCATGTTAAGATCTATCATGATTAGATCCATGTGTTAGGGTTTTTATTGAAAAATCATGTTTTCATATTTAAGGGCAAAAGAACCATAGATCTTCATGCAAGAATCATTTTAAATGTTTTTGACATATTTTTTGATGCTATAATGTTAGTAAATAGTGTATGAATCATTTGGAATGTTTGATATAGTTTTTCCAATTGATTTCTAACAAAAAATCTAAAAATTGAGCTAGGTGGACGAAGTTGCGGCTTCTGTCACAGCCATGACGAACCCCGTCCCGCCTGTGACAGAAGGCTGCAAACGACCAATAGATAGGTGTTTTGTCACTCCCGTGATAGGCCAAACACGATCGTGATAGAAGGTGGCAATCGAGCAGGGTCCTATCACGACCGTGACTGATCGAAAAGTAGATTTATATTATATTTTAGATGTTTTCAAGGTATTTACTACTATGCAAGAATTGCATATGAACCTATACACACAAAATGCATGGACAACAATAACTAGTTAAAATATGAGGACTAAGCTATGTAACTGTTTGATGATTGTATTAATAATGAACACAATTGAAGAATACTGTTACTTGTCTCCCTTCAAACTAATGACAGGAAATATTGTATCCTGCTCCATTGTATTAGAATTTTCATGAGGAAATTATTGTGCTCTGGAGTTATCATTTTCTGAAAGAACAACTATATCTTATCGACAAGGGTAAGGGTATGTATATTCTCACTCGCCTTCAAGTGACGGAGTCTCAGGTCCAAGGTCTAACTAGCCTACTAGAGGGCAATGACTTGATTCTTCAATTACTATTAAGATCAAAGACTGAACTGAAAAGAGATGACCACGAAAGTGGGTTTCAAAAGGTTATGAAGGAACCCTGAGGATATTATTGATGCAAGGTTATGAGAAGTGCTAGTCATTTAGTATGCCTACTCTTACTGATTGAATGATGTATTGACTTTTACATGGTTATATGTCCATTCATGTTATTGTTACTGATGTATATTGATAATATGATATGAGATATTGATATGTTTATCATACGATTATGATATGGCATTCATGCATGTTTATTTCATTCCTATGAACTATTTATATATGTCATGTAGTATCCTGCTTAGGATGTATATCATTACATGGCCTTTACATACTCTAACTGGGAAACCCTGCACACTGGATTCGTGTAGGTAACTAATATGCTTGGATGGATGGCTGACTCAACTCATGACAGTGAAGTTGCACATGGCATAAGAAAATAGTCATGAGTCTCTAGAAATTGTTTAGAGATGTTTTCTGAATTTCTATTTTTATCTATGACATTAGTTTCAAAGATTTTAATTTAAGACTTCCACTGAAAAGACAAGTTTTATTTTATCTTCATAATAAATGATTTTATGCTATATTTATGTCTATCATTTTAGTATGATTTTGTTATGACGAATGGGCTACCACTGTGGAATTTCCATATTTGCCCTCTAGCTTTTATGGTGGATTTTCGGGGTGTTACAATTGGTATGAGAGCATGTTTAGTACCTATGTTAAGTATGTCATAGAATTGTTAAGTGTCTAAGTCCATGTGCAACCGTCATGAGCAGCCATCTAAGGGTAAAGAGTATGTATATTTTGTGCCATATGTTTGACTATTTAAATTAGCCATCTAATATCGATTGATTATTTTTATGTGAAGGATGGAGTCATGAGGTCCTTCAAACACCTCAGGAGACAAAATGGAACAGATTGAGAGCATGATCTGTATGGCTCGTGCGATGGAAAGGAATGCGGACTAGAGGCACTTTGGTCACTTGAGTTTCATAATAGTGTGGTTTCTGAAATTGCATCCCTTACTTCAATGAGGAGAGGAACCCATACAAGGTTGAAGCTTGGCTGGACATTATCACTGAGAAGTTTAGGGCATGGACTGTTCTGACCGACATAGAGTCAACCTGGCTACTCATGGTTGATCAGGCACGTCATTGGTGGAAGTCAATGATAAGAACTCAGTTTGATGAAGATGACATTATCACATGAGAGATTTCAAGAAAGCCTTCAGGGATCACTACCTTCCTCCACATGTTAGGGGGGAAAAGCAAGCTGAATTTATGACTCTACAGCAGGGTAGTTTGACTATAAAGGAATACCTCAACAAGTTCCTAGAGCTTAAGAGGTATAGTCCTCTAAAGGAAGATGAAGAGTTGAGGGTTAACCATTTCATCAAAGGACTGAATCATCGCCTGAGGATGAATGTCAAATGTGATGACCTCCAGACTATGGCCAAGGAGATCTCTTTAGCAACCAAGTTATCAAGGGAGATCGACATACAGAGGAAGTATGAGCAGAACAAGGAGTGAAAAAAGGATTAGAAGAAAGACAGAGATAGAAATAATAGGGACTCCAAGCCATACTCAAAGAGTGAAGGGGGCAGAAGGGCAAAGCCTGTCCTCACTGCCACAGATTTCATCCCGACGAATGTAGGTTCATGATTGGGGCATGTCTACACTGTGACAAGACTGGCCAGTTTGTTATGGACTCTCCAGAACAAAAATCAGAATATCAGGACAAGGGCAAGTAGGCAGAGAACCAACAGAGGGCATCAGGCAAGATCTACACTACAGGTGGTTGAAGCCCATAAGTCCAATAAAGTGATCCAAGGTAACCTCATTGTAGCTAATCATTATGCAAATGTTCTATTTGATTCTGGTGCCAATTATTCTTTTATATCATCTTCTTTTTCTAACTTACTGAATGTTGAGAGAGAAAACATGAAGTGGCAACTAGAAATAGCAACACCATTAGGGAGTGTCTTCACCAAGCAATACGTCCGAGAGACACCGGCAATGATAGAGGGAGATAATTACTTGGCTGACCTCATAGTGCTACCTATGGTGGACTATGATGTCATATTGGGCATAGATTAACTGTCTAACCATAATGCATACATGATGTGTCGGCAAAGAAAGATCATGATCAACAAGAAGGATGATAATTCTGTGATTTTTCATGTAATTCCATTAAAGGAAAGAAAGATAATGATCTCTTCGGCCAAGGAAATAAATGTTGAACAATGATTGCCAAGAATTGTTGGCAAGTGCCATCAAGGGCGATTTCCAACCCAAGCCACTATAAGAACTTGAAGTGATGAAGGACTTTGCAGAGGTGTTTCCGATGAACTCCCAGAATTACTTTCGAAAAGAGAGATCGATTTTCATATAGAGTTGATGCCAAGGACGGCCTCAATTCTCAAACCTCCCTATAGGATGGAACCAACATAGATGAAGGAACTGAGGCACAACTACAAAAATTACTGGACAGGGGTTTCATCAGGCCAAGTGTGTCCCCATGGGGTGCACCTATCCTATTTGTCAAGAAGAAGGATGCATCACTGAGGTTATGCATTGACTACAGGATGCTCAGCAAGGTGGCCATCAAGAACAAATATCCTTTTCCCATAATAGATGACCTATTTGACCAACTATCTATCAGTTTTCTCAAAAATTAACTTGAGAAGTGGATACCATCAGCTTAGAGAGGTAATGATGACATAGCTAAGACGACCTTCAGATCAAGGTATGACTATGAATTTTTAGTTATGCCTTTTGGACAAATAAATGCTCTTGCAACATTTATGGATTTGATGAACAGGATATTCAAGCTTCACTTGGATAAGTTTGTAATAGTATTTGTGGATGGCATTCTAATTTATTCATCAACTCCTAAAGAACAATAGAAACATTTATAGATTGTTATGAAGAATTTGCGGGAACATCAATTGCATGCAAAGTTCTCCAAGTGAGAGTTTTGAAGAATAAGTTATGTTTCTAGGTCATATTTTTTCAAAGAAAGGCATTTCTATGGACCCAGCAAAAGTTGAAGCAATTGCCAACTGGGAGAGGCCAAAGACAATAAGTAAGATCAGGAATTTTTTGGGATTGACCGGCTACTACAGAGAAGATTCATCTAGGATTTCTTCAAGATTGCTTCTCTTATGACCAAGTTGGCCAGGAAATGAGAGAAGTTCAGCTGGAATAAAAAATGTGAAGATAGCTTCTTGGAGCTAAAGAAGAGACTGACTTGTACACCAGTGCTAACAATTCCTATTTTAGTTGGAGGTTACATGGTGCACAGTGATGCTAGTGGTACCGGATTGGGATGTATGCTTATGCACCATGGAATAGTGGTTGCATATGCCTCAAGACAACTTAAAACTCATGAGAGGAAATATCCCATTTTAGAACTGGTAGCTGTGGTGTTTGCCTTGAAGATATGGCATCACTATTCGTATGGAGAAGAATTTGAAGTCTACACTAACCACAGGAGTCTCCCAAAAGGAACTCAACATGAGAAAAAGAAGATGGCTAAAGTTTTTGAAGGGTTATGAGTTTGGTATTCTCTATCATCCAAGGAAGGCCAACTCAGTGGCAGATGCCCAAAGCAGAAAGTATGAAGGGTTAATGACATGTTTGTGAGTCTACAAATGGACCTTAGTTGAAGGAAACACCTAGGAAAAGTTGATGATGCACTGTGTCATTCAACTTGAATTGGTGACAAAGATTGTAAAAGCACAGAAGGAGAACCCAGAGTATAAGGACATGAAAGCTCTATGTGAGAATGGACACCCAGACTACAAGTGTAATGAAGATGAGACTATCAGGTTCCTGATCACTAGCTGATCATACTATAATTCTACCTTAATTTTTTTAGTTCATGTGCATAGAAGTCCTGGAATGTTCATATTCTGATAATTATACTTAATTTACATCCATTTATCTTCTCCACATAACCTTATTTCACATTTGCACATTTGAGCTGGATAATATACTGATTTAGTACTTAGGTGTTTAATTTTTATTTGGAGAGTTTGATGCTTGTTGTTCATATTGCTACAGAATCAAAATTCAACATAAAAGACAAGCATTACTATTAGAAAAAGGAGGGGACCACTTACAAGCTATCATAAAGCATGCAAAAAGGAATCTTTTGGCAAAAAAAGAAGACTAGAGGACAGGTGATAAAATCAAAAGAAATAGAAGCTTCTGATGATGATAAGGGTGAAGATAATGTAATATAAAAAGGGAGATTGAGGAGAAATAAGGGGGCTCTTCCTCTCCTAGCAATTGGGCTAGAGGCTAGAGAGTTTTCTTGCTGGAGCTGATTCTTCTTTATGTTTTAGGATATTTTTTATTTTGTTCATCATGTATTTTGTATTGATTTTATCAATTATGAGAAGCTAAATCTTAGCTCTCTTAGAATAGGGTAGTAGTTTAATTTATGTTTATGGATAGATGATTAAATAACACTTTTGTCACTGATGTTAGTACAGATACTCAATGCTTTTGAATCAGTTTTCTATTGATGTGAATCCTATTTTAGAATGACAACTGAGAAGTTGATGTTTGATTCTTTCTTGCTCCGAAATGAGTCAAGAACCTTAGAATTTATTTTTTGATTCTAATATTTGCTCAGATCTGAATGCATCCGTCAACTTCTTATTAATGTGAATCTCATATTGTAACGACAACTGAGAGGCTGATCCTAGATTCTCTTATTGTTCAGGAATGAATCAAGAGCATTAGCAATTAGTTTCTGAATTTGATTTCATCTATAATTTCTGATAAATGAGTTACTTGGTTTTCTGGTTCTAATCTTTCCATGTTGAGAATTGATATATCCATTTGACTTTTGATAATGTGAATCTCAAATTGAAATGACAACCGAGAGGTTGATTCTAAATTCTCTTGATGTTTAGAATTTACAAATAAACCAAGAGCATTAACATTAGTTTGTAGATCTGATTGTATCTATGCAGTGAGCTGAAAATTTTATGATAGTCTAATATCAGTTGAAACCCTTGTTGAATCAATCTAACTAATATTCATATGAATGTATGATACATAGTTTTAACTTTAATGCACTATGAGAGTAGTTTTTATAGGTTGAATCTGGTTTGATTATTACTATTAAGTTGTTATAATCCATCCATAGCAGAATATTAGATGAACTCTATTCCTAAGACAACATTCAATTATCTATTAGTTATCATTTTATGTCACCCAATTTAAAACACCATAAAAAGTTAACTTAATTTAGATTAGTTATTCAATCTTAAGTTTCAAGTCACTAGGGATATGACATTTGAGTCTACTACTCCGATCTGCGCACATGTAGTTCAGTTCAGTGAATTGAGGAGTGCATATGAAATTAGATACACGAAATGCATGGACAATCGTAACTGGGATAAAATATGAAGACCGAGCGACGTAATTATTTGATTCTTGTATTAACAATGAACCCAATTGAAGAATATTATTACTTGTCACCTCTCAAACTGATGATAGAAAGTATTGTACCCTACTCCATTGTTTTAGAATTTCCATTGGGAAATTACTATGCCTTGCACTTTGGAGTTAGCATTTTTTTGGGGAACAATTATATCTTACCAGCAACGATATGAATACACCTTTGAGTGACGGAGCCTCGGGTTTAAAGACTAGCTACCCTATTGGAAGGCAACGACTTGATTCTTCAATTACTATTAAAATCAGAGACTGGACTGACTTACTGAATTGAAAAGACTGAAAGTGGGTTCCAAAAGGTTATGAAGTAACCTTGAGGATATTACTAAGGCACAAGTGCTAGTCACTTGGTATGCCTACTGTTACTGATTGAATAATGTACTAATTATTGTTATTGATATACATTGATAATATAATATGAGATATTGACATGATTATCATATGATTATGACATGATATTCATGCATGTTTATTTCATGCTTATGAATTGTTTATATATGTCATGTAGTATCATATTAAAGATGCATATCATTGCATGACTTTTACATACTCTAACTAGAAAACCTTGCACTCTGGATCCATACAGGTGATATGCTTAGATGGATGGCTAACTCAACTCATGACGGCGAGGTTGTACATGGCATAAGAAAATAGTCACATGTCTGTAGGAATTGTTTAGAGATGTTTTCTGAATTATGAATTTCTATTTTTATCTATAACATTAGTTTCAAATATTTTAATTTAAGACTTCTGTTGAAAAGACAAGTTTTATTTTATCTTCATGATAAATAAACTTTTGCTAATTTATGTCTATCATTTTTATTATGTTATGCAAGCGGGCTAGTACTACCAAATTCCCTTAATGACCTCTAACTTTTAGGGTGAATTTTCATGGTGTTACAATTACATTTAAATTTAAGTATGACTGTGATACTTGTAACGAATTTGGATATATTTGACATATCAAATTTATTGTGATGAGATTTTATATGCATGTGTTAAAAGATTTGAATGCGACGTAGATTGATGCCCATCATGTGCTATGTTGTTGATTATGATTAATATAAACTCATATGATTATTAATATGAAGATGATAACGAGAAGTAGAAATGAACTAAAGTATTAATTTTATGGCACATGAGGTTTGATTTGATAATTAAAATGTTTGAGAATATATTTTGAACTATGACCATGTTCTTTATGCTTTGAATGATTGTACTTTTAAATTTTAGTAAAAACATAAGGAGTTTCTAAGAAAGTTCGAACAACTCAATCCCAAAGTTCGGACATCCGAACTTGTCAGTCGAGAATGACCTTAGTTTTTGTATCTTAACTCCTCGAACCGGGCATCCGAATAATTGATCACCTGAACCATGTGCATCTTAAAAGATCGAACATCCAAACATATCAAATCAAATGTCTGAATGCATGAGCAAATCTGAAATCTCATGAACGCTAAATATTTGGATGACAATCCAATAGGTTTGGACGTTTGAAAATCCAAAAGTCAGGACTTCAACTTTCGATCAAACATGATCAGATATTCGACCAACAGGTTCGAACATCTGAACCACACTAGTTCAAACTGTTACAAAGTTGAGGTTATGAATCATGCATAGGAATATATGGTTAAATGTATGAAATCGTGACAAAGCATATGTTGACTTATAAATCATGCATCCTACTCATATCAAATCGACTTTTATTGATTCCAAGTTTGTCTAATTGATTTGTACTACTGATTGGAGCTTTCATTCTTCTCATATTATCTAAATGATTAAGAATGCATTTTATTTTCATACTGATCTTAATCTTCTTATTGGCATGGCACATGATTTGATTGAGTCTTTTATGATCAAAATGTAGTATATATCAAAGTAAGATAAAAGCCAAAAGATATTGATTCCCACTGATTATACCTATGTAACCAAAGAACTAAAAAAGATGATGTTTAAAGGAGGGACGCATAGTTTAATAGTAAATTGCCCCAATGAATGCAAAACACGAAGAGTTACTGTTCTTATTGTGCGGAGATTGTTGCACTGCAAATAACAAAAAGGATTTTACATGAGAGGATGACATATCCTTCCCTAAAAGAGGACAATTTTCATGATATTGATACCTCACTGATCTTATGCCCATATGTTACATTCTTTTGCATGAAATACTATTAAAAATCAAAAGCTTTTCTAATTAAAAAAACAAGATGGAAGATGATGAAAAAAACTATATTCTAAAGATGAGGAATGATGAGCAATGATGAAATGATGCTTTTAAAAGGAAAAATAAACTCTTACATGATGAACGATGAAATACTTAATTTATAGTAAAAAATGGACAATCACATAATAATTATGATTTAGTCAAGATGTGATCTTTAGGGTCTATTTGGATTGAGGGTTATGAAGGGGTGAGGTGGAATATGGGGGAATGAAATTAGTTAAACCATGTTTGACTATATTTTTTATTTAAGTTAAGACGGGTGGGTGGAATAGGTAAACCCTTTAAACACCACATTTTTCATTCCACCAATTTGGTGGAATGAGGAGGGATATATTATTTTAGACCAAATTAATCTCTTTCCTTTTTTTATTACCAAATTAAATTATTTCTCTTCTTATCAAATTAAATCACCTCTCTCTCTCTCTTCTCTCTCCTCTCTCTCTCAAATTCATTGATATATATCATCATATATTATTTTTTTCTAATACGAATACATATTTATCTGTAATTTTTTATTAAATAAAACTTTTTAGTAAACATAAAATTTTATTCAAAATAAATATAAATATACTATTTCAAAATAATTTAATATTAATATAATATATTCAACCGGGTTGGGACGTAAAATTTGGATTCAGTCTCGACCCGACCTGGTCGAATGTCAAAGAAATGAGACTCGGTCCTGACCCAATTATTCACAGGGTCAGAAAAAATTTAAAAAATCCTAGCCGGTGCAGATGAGGATGACCAAGTCATTTTGGTTCATGCTCACTCCTAATTAACGATTATAAATATTTTAAATATATAATAAAGGATAAAAATGACTTTTATACAAATAAAACCATTACCACACCCCACATTTTATATAATTTATTATCCAAACATGAACTTTCTAATGACACACCACGCCACCCCACCTCATCACGCACCACACCACCCCATCCCATCCCTCCATTAATTATTTGCCAAACAGACCCTTAATTATGGTCAAACATTTACTCTATAATCTCCCCTTCATCACATCTACTGTAGATTATGAAACCTTATGAATTGTGTCATGAATTATGCTTCATTTCTTATTTACATGCTTATTTTGTGAACATGATGATTACACGCTAATGATCAAAATAAACTATTATATGACTTACTTTTATAGTATTATTATATTTTGTTGTATACTTATAGGAGAATTGGCTCCCAATATCTTGCAAGATCAGTAGACAATTTGTGTGGCGATATAGTTTAGCGACAGTAGCGCATGGATAGTATTGTTTATTATTACTATGGGCATTGAGCCTATATGTTGTATTAAACTCCAAATTTTGTATGCTTATTATGTTACGATGCACTTGAAAATTTATGATGTTTGTTTATGTTATGTTAATATTGAACTTTCACATTTTTTTATTGTGTATTTCAACTTTCACATCATGTTTCAAAAATATAATATTTAATTTTCATAAGTCTTCCATTGATTTGTTCTTGATAATAACGATATAAAGAATGCTTTGACACATGCAAAGGATGGAAATTTAAATGTTATATTTTGTAAGTATAAATATGGTTGTGATAAGTCATAGCAATTATATATAAGATGTGGTAAAGGGTTGAGAGTCAATTCATATGTATGTAAGGAATTGTTGTCCAAAATTTTACACGTCATAGGCTCATAGTCAAATACACGATTTGAAATAAAACTTAAATTAGTTAGACTCGTAATGGATCAAAATTTTATTTCATGTCTAGTGTGCCTAATTATTAATGTATGAGTTGAACAGGAAAAAATGTTAATAATTTAATTGCAAAGAGAACATTGCTATCTCAATGTACATATTTTTATTTTCAACATATGACTTTCTATGTGTTATAATAATCGATTGTGCTTCATGTACTAAACATTGTTGTCAAGCAGTTTCTTTAACCAGCTAATTTTAAAAATATATATATATATATATATATTTGAATTTTTTTATTTTAAATTTGGTGAAATTCAAAGATGGACTTCCCCATAAAAACCTTTAACATTTTGGACCATTAGTCCCATTTTCAATTAATACTTATCCCTTTACTCTCATCTTCATACTATTATCTATGTAGGTCTATATTTGTATATAATATAAATTAATTATATATTTACTATATTATATATAACATTTATTATATTAGATAAATTGGTTATGGATGGAGAGGTCAATGTTTTTTTCACATGTATAATACAAAATTTAAATGTCCTTTAATTTAATACGTAAAAAGTTTAAATTAAATAATTGGCCATTAATTATATTACATACTTTTTATAACTTATATAATCTTGTCATAATGTTTTAAGCTTGAAGATTTTATTTATTTTTAAATTTTAACATAAAAAACAAGAACAAATTTAACAAAAAATAAATTTAATAAGACTTTAATTTATCAAGTATATATGTAATTTTGATTGTGATAATTGTGAAATTGATATATGTACATAAGTAAAAATATAAGATATATTCTTTTAATATAGCATTTCACTTAATATTTAATCTTATAAATTCATAATCTTATAATCTCATATGTACATTGTTATTTTTTGTTTCATAACTTTGATATTATTTATATTATATAACTAAATATGATAGTTTGATTTAATCTATATGTTAAACTAATATTTTATTATTATTATTTGGTTAATTGGATCGATCAGTGTGACAAATCTAACCTCTCTAGAAACCTAAACCTCCTCTTCCCAACTCAATCCTCTCCTTCACCACAAAAAACATGTTGCTGACCAACAAATCTACCCCTCCACGAGAAGCGTTTATGGACAAATATGGTCTATGGGGGTAACCACCGTGCTCCCAACAATCTTTCCTAATAAGCTGCACACAGTAAAAGATAGTATCACAGAGGAGGTGGATAGTCAAGAGGACATCTCCAGACGCACTGAAGAGCTCCATCGTTGCCTTGTGGGCAGATTTAGTGGAGATGTTGATATGCTAAGGAATAAGCTACCGCATTGTGGAAGACAACCAATGCAATCTGAGTCATTGAACTAGGTAACCTCTACCTACTTTTCATGTTTGCGAGGAACGGATGGCTATTTTGACAGGATATGGTCTATGGGGGTAACCAGCCAGCCGTGCTCCCAACAATCTCTCCTAACAGAGGAGGTGGATATTACTCGAGAGGACATCCCGAGTCGCACTGAGGAGCTCCATCGTTGCCTTCTGGGCAGATTTAGTGGAGATGTTGATATGTTAAGGCATAAGCTACCGCCATTGTGGAGGACAACCAATGCAATTCGAGTCATCGAACTTGGTAATGTCTACCTACTTTTCATGTTTTCGAGGGACATCTGCTTAACGTCACTCAACCAAGGCCTTTCGTTTAGATCGGATGAGGAGCAACCAGTGTATCGACTCGTTTTGCCAGGCATCTTGTATGAACTTGCAAGCACAACAACGATCATGGAAAAACATTTTGGAATCAACTCAATTTTAGGAGACAGGTGCAATCAACCTCGGATCTGCGTCGATATTACTTTGGCGATGCCGCTCAAACAAGGTGTAACATATGCAAATTTTAAAACAAAGGAAACGTTTCAAATTGAGAAATCAATGGTAATTAAGGAAATTGATGGAAGAATTTAAATCAAATTCGGATTGAAAAAAAAAGGAAAAGGAGAAAGAGGAAACGACCGACCAAGGGAGGGATTCCCTCCCCTAATCGCGCCCCACGATCGGCCGGCCCTCTGGCCTAGGGCCGGCTGATGCTATAAAGAGGGCGAAGAGGAGCGCCCAGCAACCCCATCGACACCCTAGCCAGCCGCCGCCCCTCCTCCTTTTGCAACTCCAATGGCAGGCGCACGAACAGCGAAGCATAGCAGGGACGACGCGTCAGACGATTCGACGCACACGCCCCGTGGACCCTCAACGACCTCAGCTGCAGTCATGAGGACCAGGCGCCCCTTCCCATCGGTCAAGGACGGCCGGTGATCAATCGGACAACACAAACAATACCGGCGAACCTGAAAACCGACGAACAGAGGTACCTTAGATTTAAATTTCCTAGACGAAGAAATATAGATTTAATGTTACGCATAAAGATGTCATAGTGATCATGAATACCATAGATGTACTTTTCATAATGTGATCTACTCGTTTTGACGACCGGAAGGTTGCCGAAGATGGAGAAGACAACCGGCGCAGTTTCTGCGCGATAGAACCCGGCCCGCATCATCCATGACCCAGCCTGGGTCATACCTAAACGCGGTCCGAGTATATGTAGACCCGGACCGAGTTGCCTCATTGGGGATGTCACGAGAACGCGACCAGAAACCCGACCGGGTCAGACATTTACCCGGCCCGGGTCTTACTGAGTCGGATCGAGTGCAAGTCCGACTCGATGTCGATCAATGTATTGTCAACAACCCAGCCCGAGTCGGACCTTAACTCGGACCGGGACATGCACAAAAACTCCTCGATAGAGACTCGGCTCGAGTTCTTCTCAACCCGGCCCGGGTTCTATCAGTCAGAAAAGGGAATTTTTCCGTTGAGTCAGATCCTTCGGAAGTTAGGTCCCCTTTTTCTTCAGAATCATTGAAATCTTATATAAGACTCTAAAGATCACAATGACCCTTATCTCGTTCTAAGGAAGATCCAACTCTTTAGAGAAAAGTAATTTATTCCTTTACTGATGCTAAACTTTATCAAAGATAATTAAAGAAAATCAAAGTAAAGATAAAGATATGGGATTGCTACGTGCCGCCCCCAATGTATAGAGCAAAAATCATAGTATTGTATAGAGAGGTACAAGTAGTTAGCTGAGAAGACGGTGAAGCTACTGGTCTTTAATGACCACTGTTCCTGAGATTTCAGGTCATCTCCCACTTGTGTCTCGAAGAAGGGTGATGCAATGGTTACACTCCTTCCCCCAGAGAATATAGTATTGAGCCAGAGGGAAAAGTAAGTAGCAGAGGAGACAATGAACCTACAGGTCCTTAAATGACCACCGTTCTTGGAGCGTAGGTTCTCTCCCACTTCATTTCGAACTGGGTGATGCAGCAACACACACCCCTTCCCTTGTTGGGCTTACTGCCTTCATAGATTCAGAGAGGTACCTCTGGCATCCCAACTAATAAAGTCAAGCTCGCATAGGACAACCAACTGTAAGGATATCATAGTAATGTAAAAGACGTAGTGCAACTCACAATAAAGCAAATGCAAAGTAAAATATTGTATAGTATGACATAGACATGGAATAGTAAAGTATGGAACATGGCATTATAAAGATAATGCAGAGTATTGTAAAGATAATGTAGAGTATTGTAAAGACAAAGTATAGTTATAGCAAAGAATAGAGCACAAATATGAATAATGTTAAAGCATGATGTATGACTCATTATAGTCAATGTACAGAAGCCAAGGTCTACAATTGTTTACTATTGATATATTGTTTCAATTATCTTCACTGAATCTTATTTCATCATCTATGTTTCTATTGTACTGGGCATCTTTGCTCATGGGTATTCGATTCTCCTACATTGGGATTTTGCAAGTGAGAATACTAACTGATGAGGTGTTGGAGGACATAGAGCTTGGAGGATGTTGCACATGACTATTCTATCATCAAGCTTACTTCAATTGAATTTAGTGTTATGATTTCCATGTTATCCATAGACATCATGCTATTCCGCTCATCGAATTTCTTTCGCCTATTGAACTTCTTGAGATTTATGATCTCTTATCATCTTGTTATCACATGTATGGATGAATTATGTTTTGATATTCTGACGATTGAACTTTCACATTAAAGTCCCTTATTATATTTTATTATAATATTAATGCCACGTGTGAACTTCGTTGAATGATCATGGTCAATAGTGTAGTAGGCAGTGTAGCGCTCCCGAGGTCGACCTGACTGTCTACGTGGCAGGAGGGGCGATTTTGGGGGTGTTACAGTTTAGTATCAGAGCCCAAGTTCTTGGCTCCCTCATTGATCATAGTAGAACAGATATTCATGCATAGTCATTATTGTTCATATTATTTCATAGTTCAAAGTAAAGTCATGTGCAAGCTTCTCAAGCATCTGCGGCTCCACTCCTCAAGTAAGTACTAAGTATATTCTCATATAGATGGTACTTATATCATTGAGTTAACTCTTTTTTATAGATGCCTACTCGAGGTATTATTGCACGAGTCGTATGAGGAAATCAGAGGATCTTTTACGTGATGGAAACAAATGACCCAGCTCCAACTCCTGAGGAACTGAAGCGAGCACGAGTGCGCAGCCAAAGTCGTAATCGAGATCGCGAACGTAACATACCACCACCTCCCGTGATACAAGAGGAACTGGAACATTCTAACCAGGAAAGCGTTGATAGTAACCAACTGAGGATGTCTCCACTGCCAGTAGAGCCTTCTGAAGATATCGTACAAGAGTATGCAAAACTGCGAGACCTGGAGCCAGAGAGTTCTCCGCCTCGCAAACACCATCGCTATTCATCCCTAGAGGAACTTGACACTACACACGTTGTAATGCGTTCGGGCATGAATGTTGGCAACATCTTCTCTGGAGGGTACAAGATGCAAAGAACACCTCAAAGAAGGATGAATGGGAAACTTCGTGACGTAATGATTAGTGTCTAGTGTTTCTTGATGTGAAGGCCTTAGTGTGCCTTAGACAAATACTTATGTTTTGCTTTGACTAACATTACCACGAGATTAACTTTTGTTTTAGCGGATATTGAGTCATAAGGTCTCAATTTTTATCTAACATTTTTATCTCGATTAAAGATCTTTGATTCTATGCTTTTCTCAAATATTTTCACTTTCTTTTTATAGAAGGTCACAAGCATCCACCAGTGAGAATGAAATCCATAATGAAGAGGAGACCCCTTTCATTCCCCCACCTCCATCTTATCCTCCTCCACTTCTACCTTCTCCTCCTCCACCTGAACCACCAGTACAGCAAGGACGTCAAGGTCCTCTTCCTTATACGCTACAAGAATTCTGGAGGTCAAAAATCTTCGATGTTCAATGGAGAAGGGAGCATAAAAGTACCTGAACAATGGATAGAGACAATAGAGGACAAGTTTGACATCCTCGACGTCCCTAAAAACAAGAAGGTACTGTTCACTAGAGACACCCTCCAGAAGGACGCAAAGGAATGGTGGAAAGCAAAGAAGGCCACCAGCTTTCCGGAAGTCAGAATTGTTGTCTGGGAGGACTTTCGCAAAGCATTCGAGACACGCTACTTCCCTAAATTCCAAAGGGATTTAAAGCAGAAAGAGTTTCTAAACCTAGAACAAGGGACCATGACAGTGGCCCAATATATGACAAGACCAGAAAACTGCAAAACCCTGGATGAGATGGTCAGTTTGGCTATAGTGACCGAAAAAGACCATCAAGACCCTCAGAAAGACAAGAGGGTCCAATAGAATGTAGGACAGGGTTCCCAGCAACAACAACAATAATTTAGAGGGAACAACCGTCAGCATCAACGACGGGATAATCGGCCTCGTCCTTACCCAGCGCCTCAACAGTACAACCGTCCGCAACAACAGTCCTACCGTCCTCCATAACAAGCTCTTCCCCAAAGCAATAGCAGCCGCAACAGCAGCAAGAGAACCCAAGGCCCCCTCAACAGGCGCCAAGGCGCCCAACCCAATAGTAGAGGCAACAGCCTCCCAGAGCCCCGCAAGTACCACCCGCACAAGATGAGCGGGTCTTATGCAATACTTGTGGCAGAATCCATGCCGGAGAATGCCGCATGAAGACTGGAGCATGCTACTATTGCGGTGGAATATTATTAATTCAATGTCTGGATTTATAAATTAATAAGAGAGGAAAAACATGGATTTTTGGAAAGAGGTTTTATGAAATAAAATAAAGAAAATAAGATAATGATAAGATAGTGGTGTTGAAGTTAGGCCTTAGGATGAAAATAGATCAGGATAAATATTTGAACCATAAAAGATAAATTTAATCTTTAAAGATGGATTAGAAATTTTCCTAAGTTATTAATTTACAAGATTAACATCACAGAGTCCACAAACTGGTAATTCTGCTATTTAATCCGGTAAATCAAACTATCTTAAATTTAATCAAACCTAAAGTCCCACAAACTGGTATTCGTCAAATAAGATTAAAATTAAGATGCATTAATATGAAAATCCTAGACTATTAATCACTCCACAAACTGGTTAGATTAACAGACCACAAAAACTTGATTCTCCACACACTAGTTATCAAATTTATGTCAATTATTAATTTCACATAAAATCAATTAATTTAATTAATGAATTCTGAAATTAAATAATCCACAAACTGGTAAATACTCAACTCAGAAATCCAAATAATTAAATTAAAAGCATTAAGCACAATTAATTAATTGATCAGGAAAGATTAAAACAAATAATATAGGGTCAAATAATTTCCCTTCAATAATAATCTCCTAAAATGAAATAAATAAAAATATGGAGTTCATCCTAGAAATTCTGGAGAGATAATAACAAAATAATAATAATTGGAAGAATTACACCCAAACAGACAAAAGTCGAAGCTTCGGATCACGGGCAGACAGTCGGGCAGCCTCTCGGACTTGATCAAGGTCGCGATCAACTTCCAGCCGTCGCACCTCTCTCCTCTTGGTCGTAGCCTGCACAGCTCACGACTCGCTGTGGAAGAAACCTGAACTTCAGAGCACGAATTGAAACTATGGATTCTTCACGTATTTATAGGGTGCGGACGACTTCAATTTGATCTCGGCCGTAACATCGTACGGTTAACTTTAAATTTATAAGATAAACTCGGCCAAAGATAAATCATTTTATCATTACGCCCAAAGATAAATCATTTTTATCTTTACTCCCTTAGAGTCTCGGCCGTAAGGAAAATATTTTATCTTTACTCCTTTCCATTACTCCCAAAGGATAAAAATCCTTTTATCTTTACGCCCAAATAATTTTATCTTTACACCTTCGTATATCGGCCAAAACGGATGGTTTCAATTGCCATTACTCCCTCCAAATCTCGGCCGTAAGGAATGAACTTATCTTGTTACGCCCAAAGATAAACTCGATTGATTGTTACACCCTTCATCTTCATGCCATTACGCCCTCCGAATTTCGGCCGTAAGGAAGGACGAGACTTCGGCCGTAAGGAAGGACTTCTCCTGTTCCGCCCAAAAGATAAAAACATTTATCTTTACGCCTTCAAATGTTAGCCGTAACAAAGAATTAAATCTTGTTACTCCTTTTGAATCTCGGCCGTAACGACTTGGGTGTAAAGCCAAATCTCGGCCGTAAGAAATAATTTCTTTGAATTTCGGCCGAGATTCGAATTTTCCTGCAAATAATTATCAAAATATAGTTAATCCATCCACAATTAAAATATTTAGAGAATTTAATAATTAAAATTGATAAATCCGGAATTATGATTAGAAGTGACTAAAAATGATGCATGCCATGATCAAATTATAGAAAATTTCATTAAAATAATTAACTAAAATATGTTATATTTTGCATGCATCAGCCACATCGCAATAAACTATCCAAGACGTGGACAACAATAATTAGTGCAAGGAATACTCTTCAATTTAGAAGAGGATGCCCCACAGAATGACGCTGAGGTCATTCGAGGTACGCTATTCGTAGTTGAACTACTCACTACAGTATTGTTTGATTCCGGTGCCTCCCATTTCTTTATATCTGAAGAGTGTGCCAATACATTAGGGTTAACTGCAATGAACTTAGAGCATAAGATGAACATTTTGACCCCACAAGGAACCCTGATCACCATAAAATATCTTCCTAATGTACCCATAGAGATAGAGAAAAAGAACTTTTCTGCAAATCTTATCATTATCCCTATGAGAGATTATGATATAATTTTGGGTATGGATTGGTTAACCTCCCACGATGTTTCTATATTGTGTAAGAAAAAGAAAGTGGTTATAGGTACACAGAGTACAGACAAAGTCATTGTCAGTGGCATTGCACAAAAGGAACCAAAGATCATAGTGTCTGCCATGAAGGCACATAAACTACTCCAAAAGGGGTGTAGAGGTTATTTGGCAAGTGTTACTAAGATAGTAGAGCCAGTCAAGACCCTTCAAGACATAGAAGTTGTGAGGAAATTTTTTGATATATTCCCTGATGACGTTAGTGGTTTACCGTCCAGAAGGGAGATAGACTTTCATATTGAAGTGGCACCCGACATAGCACCGATCTCCAAAGCTTCATACCGCATGGCCCCAGTAGAGATGAAGGAATTAAAGAACCAGATTCAAGAGCTGTTTGACAAAGGTTTTATCAGGCCTAGTATTTCACCATGGGGTGCACTAGTCCTCTTTGTCAAAAAGAAGGACGGATCGTTAAGACTTTATATCGACTGCAGAATGTTGAACAAAGTCACAATAAAGAACAAGTACCCGCTTCCTCGCATCGATGACTAATTTGATTAGCTGTCCAAAGCAAAGGTGTTCTCTAAGATTGATCTCAGGAGCGGATACCATCAGCTAAGCGTAGCAGAAGAAGACATACCAAAAATAGCCTTCAGATCACGGTATGGACATTACGAGTTCCTAGTAATGTCATTTGGGTTAACAAATGCCCCGGAAGCATTCATGGACCTCATGAAACGAACTTTCCACGAACACTTGGATAAGTTCATAATTGTCTTCATCGATGATATTCTCATCTACTCACCAAGCATAGAGCAGCACAAGGAACATCTGAAGATAGTATTGGAGACTTTGCGAGCAAAGAAATTGTGCGCAAAGTTTTCCAAATGTGAATTATGGTTAGAACAGATGGTGTTTCTTGGCCATATCGTTTCCAAAGATGGAATTACAGTCGATCCAGCAAAGGTGGAAGCAGTATCTAATTGGACTCAACCAAACAATGTCTCCGAGATCAGGAGCTTCCTTGGGCTTGCAGGCTATTATAGATGCTTCATCAAGGACTTCTCCAGAATAGCATTGTCATTGACCAAGCTCACCAGAAAAGGGGAAAAGTTCATCTGGTCACCCAAGTGTCAAGAAAGTTTTCAAGACTTAAAGAAGTGGCTAACTTCAGAACCAATCCTGACGTTACCATCGGGCAACGATAGTTACGTAGTTTACAATGATGCTAGTGGTACAGGATTGGGGTGCGTATTGATGCAACATGAGAAAGTAATAGCATACACATCCAGACAGTTGAAGAAACATGAGGTCAATTATCCAACCCATGACCTCGAATTGGCAGCAGTAGTGTTTGCCCTTAAGCTTTGGCGCCATTACCTGTATAGAGAAGAATTTGTGATCTACATTGACCACAAGAGCTTAAAGTACGCCTTCACACAGAAGGATCTGAATATGCTCCAAAGACGATGGATGGAGTTCTTAAGGACTACGAGTTCTCTATCAACTACCATCCAGGTAAAGCAAACTCAGTGGCAGATGCACTTAGTCGAAAGTGGGAATGATCAGTTGCCTTCATGCGCCTTCGACAATTCGAAATGATGGAAGAACTTTTCAAGTGGACACCAAGGGTAAGACATGACGGATCATTAATGATGATACAACGTATAGTACCAGATATGATAGGGAGAATCATTGAAGCACAAGTGCAAGATACAGACTATCAAACAATGATGATAAAGACCAGTCTCGAGATGACAAATTTCAAAGTCTCTTCAGATGGTGGCATCAGGTACCGTGATCGTTTATGGGTACCGAATAATCTTAAACTCCGAAGGAAAGTGCTAGATGAATGTCACAAGTCAGAATTTATAATCCACCTAGGGAGTTAAAAAATGTACAAGGATGTGCAGAGGAGTTTCTGGTGGCCAGATATGAAGAAGGAGATCGCAGAATATGTTTCCAAATGCATATTATGCCAACAGGTCAAGGTGAAACATCAGAAACCTCAAGGAACCTTGAAGAGTCTGGGCATCCCATAGTGGAAGTGGAAAGAGATATCAATGGACTTCATCACCGATTTACCCCGGACTCAGAAGGGGCATGATGTCATTTGGGTAATAGTGGACCGACTCACTAAATCGGCTCACTTCCTACCCATCAAGGTAAAACAATCTCTTGAAAGCTTAATGGACCTATATGTGTAGAAAATTGTTAGACTTCACGGGATTCCATCAACCATCGTGTCTGATAGAGATCCCATGTTCACATCATGATTCTGGAAGAGACTCCAGAATGCTTTTGGGACTAGGCTTCGCTACAGTACAGCCTTTCATCCCCAAACAGACGGACAATCAGAGAGGACGATCCATACGTTGGAGGATATGCTTAGAGCATGTGCTTTGGATTGGCATGACAATTGGGACAAACATCTTCCTTTCATAGAGTTCTCCTACAATAACAGCTTCCATGATAGTATAGAGATGTCCCCCTTTGAAGCATTGTATGGTCGACCATGTCGCTCCCCGGCATGTTGGGGCGAAGTGGGCGAAAGAAAGATCTTGAGTGTTGAATTACAGAAGTAGACCCAAGAGTACACGGACAAGATTGAATTAATAAAGAAAAGAATGAAGTATGTTCAAGATCGTTAGATGGCTTACGCGAACAAGAAGCGCCGAGAACATAAGTTCAAGGTAGGAGACCAAGTCCTGCTCAAGGTCTCCCCCACCAAAGGAGTAATGCATTTTACTAAACGGGGAAAATTGAGCCTAAGGTACGTAGGCCCATTTGAGATATTACATATAGTTGGAGACTCAGCACACAGGTTGGCCCTGCCCCCGGCTTATTCTAGGGTACACAATGTCTTCCATGTCTCTCTACTTCGGACGTACAAGCACGACAACGCCAATGTAATCCAAATTGAGGAACCAAATCTCAAAGAGGATCTGACATATGAGGAACAACCCACGGAAGTACTGGAATATCAAGAGCATCAACAAGGAAAGAAGAGAGTATCACTGGTTAAAGTGGCTTGGAAGCACCATCAAGGAAAAGAGGCAACTTGGGAAGTTGAATCAGAAATGCGAGAAAAGTTTCCTGAACTATTCTGTAAGTCCTAACTCTTATCTAAATTTTAGGACGAATTTTTTTTAAGGGATAATAATGTAACATATGCAAATTTTAAAACAAAGGAAACATTTCAAATTGAGAAATCAATGGTAATTAAGGAAATTGATGGAAGAATTTAAATCAAATTTGGATTGAAAAAAAGGAAAGGGAGAAAGAGGAAACGGCCGACCAGGGGAGGGATTCCCTCCCCTGATCGCGCCCCATGATCGGCCGGAGCTCTGGCCGGCCGATGCTATAAAAAGGGCGAAGAGGAGCGCCCAACGACCCCTTCGACACCCTAGCCAGCCGCCGCCCCTCCTCCTTCTGCAACTCTGACAGCAGGCGCATGAACAGCGAAGCAGAGCGGGGACGACGCACTGGGCGATTCGACGCACACGCCCCGTCGACCCACAACAACCTCCTAGCTGCACTCACGAGGACCAGGCGCCCCTTCCCATCGGTCAAGGATGGCCGGTGATCAATCGGACGACACAAACAGTACCGGTGAACTCGAAAACCGACGAACAGAGGTACCTTAAATTTAAATCCCCTAGACGAAGAAATAATAGATCTAATGTTGCGCATAAAGATGTCATAGTGATCATGAATACCATAGATGTACTTTTCATATTGTGATCTATTCGTTTCGACGGCCGGAAGGTCGCCAGAGATGGAGAAGACAATCGGCGCAATTTTTGCATGATAGAACCCGGCCCGTGTCATCCATGACCCGGCCCGGGTCACACCTAAATGTAGACCCGGACCGAGTCACCTCATCGATGATGTCGCGAGAACGTGACCAAAAACCCGACCGGGTCAGACATTTACCCGGCTCGGGTCTTATCGAGTTGGATCGAGTGCGAATCTGACTCGATGTCGATCAATGTATTGTCAACAACCCGGCCCGAGTCGGACCTCAACTCGGACCGATTCATGCACAGAAACTCCTCGACAGAGACACAGCCCGAGTTCTCCTCAACCCGGCCCGGGTTCTGTCGATCAGAAAAGGGAATTTTTCCATTGAGTCCGATCCTTTGGAAGTTAGGTCCCCTTTTTCATCAGAATCATTGAAATCTTATCTAAGACTCTAAATATCACAATGACCCTTATCTTGTTCTAAGGAAGATCCAACTCTTTGGAGAAAAGTAATTTCTTTCTTTACTGATTCTAAACTTTACCAAAGATAATTAAAGAAAAGAAAAGTAAAGATAAAGATGTGGGATTGCTATGTGCCGCCCCCATTGTATAGAGCAAAGATCATAGTATTGTACAGAGAGGTGCAGGTAGTTAGCTGAGGAGACAACGAAGCTACTGGTCTTAAATGACCACTGTTCCTGATATTTCAGGTCTTCTCCCACCTGTATCTCGAAAAAGGGTGACGCAATGGTCACACTCCTTCCCTCAGAGAATATAGTATTGAGCCAGAGGGACAGATAGTTAGCTGAGAAGATAGTGAACCTACGGGTCCTTAAATGACCACTATTCCTGGGGTGTAGGTTCTCTCCCACATACATTCCGAACTCGGTGATGTAGCAACACACACCCCTTCCCTTGTTGGGCTTACTGGCTTCACAGATTCAGAGAGGTACCTCTGGCATCCAAACTAATAAAGTCGAGCTCGCATAGGACAACCAACTGTAAATATATCATAGTAATGTAAAAGATGTAGTGCAACTCACAGTAAAACAAATGCAAAGTAAAGTATTATATAGTATGGCATAGACATGGTATAGTAAAGTGTGGAACTTGGCATTGTAAAGATAATGCAGAGTATTGTAAAGATAATGCAGAGTATTGTAAAGACAAAGTATAGTTATAGCAAAGAATAGAGCACAGATATGGATAATGTTAAAGCATGATGTATGACTCATTATAATCAATGTATAGAAGCCTAGGTCTACAATTGTTTATTATTGATATATTGTTTTAATGATCTTCACTGAATCTTATTTCATCGTCTATGTTTCTATTGTACTAGGCATCTTTGCTCATGGGTATTCGATTCCCCTGCATTGGGATTTTGCAGGTGAGAATACTAACTGATGAGGTGTTGGAGGGCACAGAGCTTGGAGGATGCCGCACATGACTATTCTATCATCAAGCTTACTTCAATTGAATTTAGTGTTATGATTTCCATGTTATCCATAGACATCATGCTATTTCGCTCATCGAATTTCTTTCGCCTATTGAACTTCTTGAGATTTATGATCTTTTATCATCTTGTTATCACGTGTATGGATGAATTATGTTTTGATATTCTGACGATTGAACTTCCACATTAAAGTCCCTTATTAAATTTTATTATAATATTGATGCCACGTGTGCACTTCATTGAATGATCATGGTCAATAGTGTAGTAGACAGTGTAGCGCTCTCGGGTCAACCTGACTGCCTACGTGGTAGGAGGGGCGATTTTGGGGGTGTTACACAAGGTGTATGGATTAAGACACCGGATGGTAAGCATTTCTTTCAAAGGGTAACATGTGATAATGCTCATATGTTCTGCTTATGATGTGATATATTGGGGCATTGCCTGGCATAATTCCCTCTCTAGCCACAACCAAATCTCCAAGCTAGGAAGGAGACAATTCAGGTAGCATGAGTATGGTTTTATTGTTTGACCCTTGGCTAAACTCTTTTCCAAGTAACAAGGAAAGACAATTGTCGGTAGTTGGTACAACAATGAGGCCGTCAGGTGGAAGCCAGAGGAAGGGCAAAACATGGAAGGAGTTTGGCGGCAGAAGTGTAGAACCAAGTCCAACCGATAGTGCCCGATCTAAACCAGTCTAACTCAGAGGACGATTCCAACCCTCGGATGATATTGAATGGAGGTGATCAATAGCCCATTATGCAATGACTGGATTCTTCGGTAAAAGATCCTTTGATCTCATGAATGTGACTAAATTCCCTCTCTTTTCGCAGCCTTGGGAGGCCTAGATTTATAGTATGGCTATGAAACATAGTTCGGCATTCTATGCTCGAGAAGAGGGCATTTCTAGATCAGTTTCGGATCATGAGCCATGTGGCTCTATTGTCTTCTGAGTTACAGAAATGCTCATCATCCAACGGCCAAGAAGAAGTTGTTTTTGGAATGAAGCCGAATCAGGAGCCACATAGATTTATGGATTTATAGATAAATGGCCAAGGTGGCCAAGATGAAGCTTATATCGTGGAACTGCTAAGGGACGGGGTGGAGCAAGGTCGGGACTATCACTCGGAGATCGTAAAGTACCAAAGGCCTGACATTTAGTTCTAGTTGAGACACACACACACAAACAAATACAAATCAGAATGAGTTATTAGAAGGTTGGGGAAGTCTTGGAATGGTACCTTCTCGGAGGGAACGGGAGGATTCCAAGGCATCATCACAACTTGGCTCATTTCACCTCAAATTTTGCATGTGGTTGTTACCATAGACGAGTTCTCTTAATGCTAGCACCACCACACTTATATGTATGAACCTCTAGCATGAACTCAATAGATTAAATTTAAACAACTTTTTGTGGGTTATAGTCAGAGTCTTCAACTAAATTTAAAATAAAGATGATAAAAAGTGGGGGTCACAAATTAGGAACCCCAAACCAAAGGCATTAACCTCATTAATTCATTAGGTAAAACAACTTGAACTAAAATAAAATAGGGCACATGATACACAAACCAAAATAAAACAACTTGAACTAAAAAATGAGCAGACTGTCTCTCACCTTAGAAATCATGCGAGTTGAGAGAACATACGATCAACACCTTTCTTACTTATGACATATTGGTTTGAAATGGTGGAGTAAATCACGTGTGAATTGGTTAAAACAAGGAAATAGAAATACAAAAAATGTTCATATATCTACTATATCTCACCTATAATTGGCCAACATGTGTCACACAATCTAAGAAGAATAGTATTAGGGATATATTTGTTTAGTATCATAAAGCTCTTTAGCCCTGAGTGTCAATTTGATCCCAGTGATAGTGTCCATCTGTTGCCTCCCCTACTGATGCGTATGATTTGTAACAATAAAATTTGCTAACAAGTGCACTAGTCGCTCAAGTAATATAGTAATAGGAGTAAGAGTGTCAAATCCACGAGGAATATTATTAATTCAATATCTGGATTTATAAATTCATAAGAAAGGAAAAACATGGATTTTTTGAAAGAGGTTTTATGAAATAAAATAAAAAAAATAAGATAAAGATAAGATAATGATGTTGAAGTTAGGCCTTAGGATGAAAATAGATCAGGATAAATATTTGAACCGTAAAAGATAAATTTAATCTTTAAAGATGCATTAGAAATTTTCCCAAGTTATTAATTTACAAGATTAACATCACAGAGTTCACAAACTGGTAATTCTGCTATTTAATCCGGTAAATCAAACTATCTTAAATTTAATCAAACCTAAAGTCCCACAAACTGGTATTCGTCAGATAAGATTAAAATTAAGATGCATTAATATGAAAATCCTAGACTATTAATCACTCCACAAACTGGTATAGATTAACAGACCACATAAACTTGATTCTCCACACACTAGTTATCAAATTTATGTCAATTATTAATTTCACATAAAATCAATTAATTTAATTAATGAATTTTGAAATTAAATAGTTTACAAACTGGTAAGTACTCAACTCAGAAATCCAAATAATTAAATTAAAAGCACTAAGCACAATTAATTAATTGATCAGAAAAGATTAAAACAAATAATATAGGGTCCAAATAGTTTCCCTTCAATAATAATCTCCTAACATGAAATAAATAAAAATATGGACTTCATCCTAGAAATTCTGGAGAGATAATAACAAAATAATAATAATTGGAAGAATTACACCCAAATAGATAAAAGTCGAAGCTTCGGATCACGGGCAGACAGTCGGGCAGCCTCTGGACTTGATCAGGGTCGCGATCAACTTCCAGCCGTCGCACCTCTCTCCTCTTGGTCGTAGCCTGCACAGCTCACGACTCGCCGTGGAAGAAACCTGAACTTCCGAGCACGAATTGAAACGATGGATTCCTCACGTATTTATAGGGTGCGGACGGCCTTCAATTTGATCTCGGCCGTAACATCGTACGGTTGACTTTAAAATTATGAGATAAACTCGGCCAAAGATAAATCCTTTTATCATTACGCCCAAAGATAAATCCTTCTCCCTTTGAATCTCGGCCAAAACGAAATTCTTTTATCTTTACTCCCAAAGAGATAAAATTCCTTTTACTCCCTCCAAATCTCGGCCAAAAAGTGATCATCTTCATGCCATTACACCCAAAAGATAAAATCCTTTTATCTTTACCCCTTCAAATCTAAGCCGTAACAAAGAACTCTTTATCATTACCCCCTGGAAATCTCAGCCGTAAGGAACTCTTTTATCTTTTACTCCTTTCGAATCTCGCCCAAAACGACTTGGGTGTAAAGCCAAATCTCGGCCGTAAGAAATAATTTCTTATCCTAATCTCGGCCGATACGGCACAATCCATCTAAATTTCGATTTTTCCTGCAAAATAATTATCAAAATTTAGTAATCCATCCACAATTAAAATATTCCAAAGAATTAATAATTAAAATTGATAAATCCGGAATTACGATTAAAAGTGACTAAAAATGATGCATGCCATGATCAAATTACAGAAAAAATAATTAAAATAATAATCTAAAATATGTTATATTTTGCATGCATCAAACTCCCCCAAGCTTAAAGTCTTGCTTGTCCTCAAGCAAAAATTCAAAGCAAGGCTCAAGAAAGTTCCATCATAGCCTCCACATTGTCAACTGACTAATTTTCTCACAAAATTCTTCTGCACACCTACTACTCAGTATCTCACCATTTTCCATGCACTTAGCTTCATAGAGGTTCTGAATGCTACACAAATTTAAACAATCCCAAATTCAGCCTTGCAGAAAAATAAATTGTCTGTCAAATAATAGCATTAATATTGAACACATAAGTACTAATTGAGCTTAAAATTTTTTTTCTTTTTCTTTTCATTTTTATTTTCAATCATTTTAAAAGTTCTAATCTTCAAGCAGGATTGCACAAGGAAGTCCGTGTAACGGGCTTTAGACTGATGACTCCCAGACCAGATGGCCTTAGGGCAACAGGTGACAAAGCACCCCTCGAGTTTACTTGCCCGAAAAACCAAGGTTCTGAATGAAGAGTTCGAACTTAGCCATGATTCAGTACTCCTGTGCTTCTCCATATTCCACAAGATGGTCCTTGTAGTAGGCTTTCGATCGACGGATCCCAGAGCAGTTGCCCTTAGGTCGCTAGGCATGAACCCCTACGGATCTAATTACCCGAACACATCTTGGTTCCGGATAACACTTTTGTACCTACACATAACTTTATTCATTTTTTTTTATTTGTTGGGGTTTAACTAACCCTTCTTTTTTATTCACTTTCAATTTTTATAAGCTCAAAAAGTACTTGATATGGTCAATAAGAAGGCTACTATTAATCAAGACTTAAAAGAAATTAATAAAAAAGGCATGAATATGATTTTGTCGTCTAGTCATTCATAATTCTACTTAGCATGGGCACACAGTCCATAAGTTTGATACTAAAATAGCAAGTGATAAGAAAGAAAAGTATTCAAATTTCATCAATTAACAATATGTCTTTGAACTTTACTTAAAGATAATTAAAACAGTAAGATAAGAGTTTGTAAGATGGTAGCAAAAATAAATGCATGCAATGATATTTTTTAGAAAATTTTCAAATTTTTTAATTTTTTTTGGATTTTTTTTTTCAAATAGATGCAAGCATAAGCAAACAGAAAGACAGAAACATGCAATGCATGAAATGCAAACTCCCCCAAGCTTGAACTAGACACTGTCCTCAGTGTTAAGCCAGCAAGGAGAAGTGATACATACTCAATTAAAAAGGAAAATTAAAGAAATGAAAAATAACGAAAAGGGAAAAGACACAACCGGATTTACTGTCCACGGGGTGGCGATGGTGGATGGTAGCCGAGATTTCCTTGGCGCATATGAAACTCATGGATGTGTCTCGTCATGCGCGCATGCTGATTCTGAAGGGATTCGAAGCGACCTTGACGATCATCCATATTTCTAAAATCAGCTCGAATGTTGGTCAACTCTTGTGCTTGTCGAAGTTGCTCTTCCTGAATAACGTGCAACTGCCCTGACTGACGAAGTTGTTCTTCTTGAAAAGTGTGAAACTCCCCTGCTTGTCGAAGTTGTTCATCATACATTGATTCCCATAAGTTTTGCATGAAAGCATAGTTACGCTGAGGTGGCGGAGGTGGATAGTAAGTCTGCTCTGGGGCTGAAGTAAAAGTGGGCTCCGGTGCTATATAGCGATTTTGCACAGGTTCTTGTAAAGGGGCAGATACTTCCATCGAGTCGCGTTCCTCATAAGGAGTAGAAGGTATGAACGAGGAATCAGAAGAGCTCTCTTGTGCTGGAGATGGAATCGGAGAAGGCACCGGCATATAAGGTGAATGGACGGATGTGGCATATTGGGAAGCTGCCGGTGATGCAGCCTGGAATCCTTGTGGCTGTTGAAGGTAGGGTTGGGCTGTCGCATAATCAGTAGAATCAAACCAGGAGAAAGGTTCATCCTGATGTAGTTGTCCGACAGAGGTAGATGGTCCTGCAGGTGGGATTACTGGAGCTATGACCTGCCAAAAAAGGAGCCAATTATTTGGATTAATCGGCGTAAAAGCATCTCGATCTGAGCAGGGCACCTCCTGATTGTGGCCTTTAAAAATAAAAACTTTGATCCCTGAGTTGTTGGTCTTCACGAGACCCATAGCCTGAATGGACCTACGAGTGAGGTGAGTGTTTCCTGGCATAGCTTCGAGATCATCCAAGTCAAGTTGTAGGTGTTGAGCAATAGGTGTTAGAAGGGCACCCATATTAATGCTACCGCCACGATGAGTAGTGCGACGCTGGAATCGACGAATGAGGAAGGCACCCACATTAACAGGAGTTCTGTGAAGCATGTTGTGGATGATATATAACTCTCCCTCTGAGACGGCACCATCATTATCACTGCGCCCACTTATGGTGTTGCTTAGCATGTGATGGACATAGCGCAGAACAAGATTCTGAATTGAGCTATCTTTAGCGGTGTTCCAAACCAATCGGTCTTCTTCTGTTATCTGTTTCCAAAAAGTTTCAGCATCAAAGTCAGCAAGTACAGAAAGAGATCCATGATTGGGGAATCCATAGATATTATTAATCTCTCCTAGAGTGAGAGTAAATGGCCGCCCATAAAGTTGGAATGAAATGCGGGGCTGATCATAGTTCCTGCCATCTAAATTAAAGACTTCCAGGGATGAGAGAAATTCCATAATTAGTACTTCATAAGTTGGCCACCAAGAATGCACATAGTCAGAGAGTCCAATCTGAGAAAATAATACATGAATTTCTGCAAGTAAATATAATCCCTCAGCAATTCAGTATCTGAAAATCTGGTGGCATGAATTCGAATTTCACACGTCCGTTCATATCGAGCTTGATACTCCGGCTTAGTCCAATAATAATCTCCGGGGTAGGAGATTAATTGTGAGGGCTGTGGGGCCGGTTGAGCATTCGGATGTCATCGTTCGTGACGTCCCCTCCATATATTAGCAAATTGCCTCATTTTTATCTAGACAAAAATCAACAAAGAAAAGGTGTCGGCTCGGTGGAAGCGGCTGAGGTTTCGACCGTAGTATTCGATGAAGAACTTCGGCCGTAATAAGTAAAGCTCGGCTGGGAGATTGGAGTTTGGCCGTAAGAGAGCGGCAGTGTGACTCGGAACTTCGGCCATAAGAGTAGATGAACCTCGGCCGTAAGGAACAGATGTCGACTTGGAGTTTGGCCGTAAGAGAGCGGCGGTGTGACTCGGAACTTCGGCCGTAATAAGGAGATGAACCTCGACCGTAATGCAGCTTTGGCGTAAGAGGCGGCGTGAAAGCTTGGCCGTAACGCAAAGGGCGTAATGGTGAGAGGGGCGGCGTAACTTCGGCCATAAGGGAGAAAAGGCGTAGTCACTTCGGCCGGAAAGAAGGAAGGCGTAGTCCTTACGACATGATCTTTGGGCGTAAGGAGCAGCGGTGACGGCGTCGGCTCTCGTCCGGGCGTAAAGATAGCGGAGGCACCTCGGCCGTAAGGAGTAGATGAAATGGAGGCGGTGCTTGATCTGCAAAACACGAGATGTAAGATTTTATAGATAAAACTTCGGGCGTAATCTGACCTGTTCCCACGTGATGGCGCAGTGAAAGGTCATGTCCGGGCGCAAAAGCATGCATTTTTCCAAGGCACGTCCGTGGTCTCCCTGTCATGTCCGAGCTTGATGCATGTCCATGTGATAGCTTGGCCGTAATGCAAGGGTGGCAGGGCGTAATAGCCTCGTCTCGCCTTTTCTTCGGTCAGGTGGCGGCCGGTGTGGCATCTCGGCCATAACGGAAATGGTGCTGGTGGCAGGGCGTAACGAGGGTGACAGCTCGTCTTGTCATGTCCGTTGGAGTCATCGAGGTGATTCTCGGCCGTAACGGAAACGTGGCATAATAGTATCTTGTCGTTTAGCCTTGTGTTTCCCAATTCATGCATGGTGCATTGCTCGGTCGACGTATGATTATCCGAATTCCGCTCGGTGCACAAAAAGAAATATCGATTAGATGACTCGATATAAAATAAAATGCCTAATTAAAATAAAACTATCTTCCAAACTAAGATATTAATTAACAACTAATTGGACTAATCTAAAGAAATAATAAAAAGGATAAAAATAGTTCTGATTTATAGTCGTCAGCTTGACTTAGTTCTGATGAAAATCAAGGCCTATTTTGCTCTTCTCCTCTTGGATTTTTCTCTGTGTTGCTTGGGAGAGAGCCCGGTGTACGTCCAGTCAATTGTGCCGCCATCTGGCCCAGTTGTCTTTCTAAATTTCGAATTGATGCATCCTGATTCGTGGCTCTAGATTCCATATTCTTTTCCAGCGCTTGCATTGTGTCTATGATCTGTGCCATCATCTCCTGTATATGATTTGATGATTGATATTGGGGAGTATCAGGTTGCCTTTTCAGTATATAATCTTTTGATGGACCAGAAGATTGGCCTTGATTCTGATTATAGGCAAACTTCGGATTATGTCTCCAACCATAATCATTGTTCCTGTAAAATGTATTGGAAATAAAGTTAGCATTTTCAATTTGATTTGAATCTGAAGTGTTACCTGTAGGGCTATAATTGCTAAAATTTCCCATTAGTGACATCATCTGCTCGAATTTTTGATTGACTCCAGCTGAGCCACTATTTCTAAAGATTATATTCCTTGTGTAGCATGTACATCATGAGTTCGACGAGATGGTCACCTTTCTTGGCTCGACTTGAGGGCTACAGCTTCAATTATATCTTGTATCTCACTAGGACCTTTAGATCCCAGCACTGTCCCTCCTGCTGATTGATCGAGCTTATCTTGATCTGCAGCTCGCAATCCATGGTAGAAATCTTCCATCACTTGCCATTTTGGAATTGTGTTGTCAGGAACTCTGGCTAATAGTTCCTTATATCGTTCTCATGCCTCATATAATGTCTCGTTATCGTCTTGAACAAATGCCCTCAATTCTCTTCGATATTTGCCTGCCTTTTGTGGTGGACAATATTTTCCAACAAACTTTTCTACTAGCTCCAACTAAGAATGAATCGATCCTGCAGGCAAAGTTTTAAACCAAGTAGAAGCTTTGTCACGTAAAGATTGAGGAAATAATAATAAACGAATAACTTCAGAAGAAACATTATTATTTCTAAAGGTGCTCAGAGTAGCAAGAAATTTGTCAAGGTGATCGTGAGGGTCTTCATGAAATCTTCCTCCAAATTGAGATGCTTGTATCATCCTCACGATTGCGGGATTTATCTCAAAATTATTTGCGTTAATATTAGGCAGCACTATGCATGATTCTCGGTCACTGTATCTGGCCGAGACATATTCTCTCATAGAAAGCTCTGCTTCATCTTCTCGCAGATTATTATGTGGTGGAACCAGTTCATTTTGTTGCTTTAGTCTCTGATTGTTGCGTGCTTGTTCCGCCATTTTTTTATATTTCTTCGTAATCGACGATAGGTTCTTTCAATTTCAGGATCAAACTCTAACAGTGGATTTGAACTCCTAGTGCGCTTATCAGAAGATTCCAGGATTGGTTGTGATTTAATTTTTAATTAGTACCTGCAACAACCAATTTTTAGTAAGATGAAATAATAAAATAAAAAAAAAATATATACAAGAAGAAAGAAATATAGATACTAGGTCACCAAGGAATAAGATTTAAATTGATTAAAAATCTTTTGGCATTATCGAGTATTCATTAGGTCGTCAAAATTAATGTCCGAGAGAAATTAACCTAATTACTGCCACCAATATTCACAGAAAAATTATCAAATACGGCGAAAAATCAAAATTCGAAAACCAATTCAAAGGCCAAACATTAATATCGAACGAAAGGATTAATCAACTTGAAGGCGTAAAACTCGTTAAATTACAGTCAAAACAAAATCATAAGATGGCGTAAACATTAACACAACGACGAATCATCTCGGCAATCAACTCCTCACATATAAGATCCTAGGCGTAAAGAACCGAAGTTGACAACCTTTGATCGTAAAACAGAACAGGGTTTTGGCCGAAATAAAAATCGAATGAAACGTCGACAAAATGACTCATTATGGCCGAGGAAGAGGACAATTCATATCGGCCGTAAATCGATGAAAATTAAGTCGAACGTGATCCTTGATGGCTGAGAAAGAAAAATTCACAAATAAACTGGCCGAAAAGGTCGTAAGATGGCGTAAAAACAAATGTTCAGAAATTTATCGGCCGCAAAACAAGTCGATCGTGAAGTTTCAGCCGTAAAACTCAGATTAAATTTGCCAGCCGCAAAATATAAACAAAGACTTCTGCGGTGTAAAAGATTTTTCGAAATTATTAAAGCCGAAAGAGGTCAAATCAATAATAAATGGAATTTTACGGGCGCAAAACCATGAGTTCAATTCTCGGCCGTAAAAAGAAAACATGAGATAATGGATTATCAGAGATTAAATTCTCATCCGCAAGCTTAATCAATCATATCACAAGAGAGAGAATTCAATTCGATCTGGATGAAGTGAAATACCGGCCGTAAAAATTGGATAAGAGTTTGTCAGTTAAAAGATTTTGGCGTAAAGATTTCTTACGGGTTCATTAAAGTCGAAACGCAATTGATCAACGTGCACATTCAGAATATTTCAATTTCTACGGCCGTAAAACAAAAAGCTATCCAGATCTCGGTCGTAACAGCAATTGAAATACGAATCCAATTGTTAAGGCGACAAATAATCATTACGGCCGAAACTGAATTAAGTCGATTCTTTACGGCCGTAAAACAACGAAATCAAATCAAATAGAACAAACCACTTTGGCCAAAACGAAATCAAATCGATGACGTAAAACAACGTTCGGATAAAAACATTACGGCCGTAAAAATTGAAAGTTTAGACCTCAGAAATCATTCATTGCGAGGCCGTAAAATTAATAAAGCCGACACATTAAATCAAAGTCGTAAATCCATAAGTCGACAGTGTAATTCGGAAAATCCAATCGGCGTCGGATTTTAAACCGAAAGTAGACAAATTTAAAAATGTTGTGACCTTTATCTGCAAAAGAAAAAATTAGATTATTCACAGAAATAAAAATAAATAAATAGTACATATTTATAAAGAATTTATTTACATCTCCTAATAATTCATAAAAAATCAGAAATTAATTAATAAAATATTCCCCGGCAACGGCGCCAAAAACTTGATGCGTATGATTTGTAACAATAAAATTTGTTAGCAAGTGCACTAGTCGCTCAAGTAATATAGTAATAGGAGTAAGAGTGTCGAACCCACGAGGAATATTATTAATTCAATATCTGGATTTATAAATTAATAAGAGAGGAAAAACATGGATTTTTGGAAAGAGGTTTTATAAAATAAAATAAAGAAAATAAGATAAAGATAAGATAATGGTGTTGAAGTTAGGCCTTAGGATGAAAATAGATCAGGATAAATATTTGAACCGTAAAAGATAAATTTAATCTTTAAAGATGGATTAGAAATTGTCCCAAGTTGTTAATTTATAAGATTAACATCACAGAGTCCACAAACTAGTAATTCTGCTATTTAATCCGGTAAATAAAACTATCTTAAATTTAATCAAACCTAAAGTCCCACAAATTGGTATTCGTCAGATAAGATTAAAATTAAGATGCATTAATATAAAAATCCTAGACTATTAATCACTCCACAAACTGGTATAGATTAACAGACCACATAAACTTGATTCTCCACACACTAGTTATCAAATTTATGTCAATTATTAATTTCACATAAAATCAATTAATTTAATTAATGAATTTTGAAATTAAATAGTCCACAAACTGGTAAGTACTCAACTCAGAAATCCAAATAATTAAATCAAAAGCACTAAGCACAATTAATTAATTGATCAGAAAAGATTAAAGCAAATAATATAGGGTCCAAATCGTTTCCCTTCAATAATAATCTCCTAACATGAAATAAATAAAAATATGGAGTTCATCCTAGAAATTCTGGAGAGATAATAACAAAATAATAATAATTGGAAGAATTTCACCCAAATAGATAAAAGTCGAAGCTTCGGATCACGGGCAGACAGTCGGGCAGCCTCTCGGACTTGATCAGGGTCGCGATCAACTTCCAGCCGTCGCACCTCTCTCCTTTTGGTCATAGCCTGCACAGCTCACGACTCGCCATGGAAGAAACATGAACTTCCGAGCACGAATTGAAACGATGGATTCTTCACATATTTATAGGGTGTGGACGGCCTTCAATTTGATCTTGGCCGTAACATCGTACGGTTGACTTTAAAATTATGAGATAAACTCGGCCAAAGATAAATCCTTTTATCATTACGCTCAAAGATAAATCCTTCTCCCTTTGAATCTCGGCCAAAACGAAATTCTTTTATCTTTACTCCCAAAGAGATAAAATTCCTTTTACTCCCTCCAAATCTCGGGCAAAAAGTGATCATCTTCATGCCATTACACCCAAAAGATAAAATCCTTTTATCTTTACCCCTTCAAATCTTAGCCGTAACAAAGAACTCTTTATCATTACCCCCTGGAAATCTCAGTCGTAAGGAACTCTTTTATCTTTTACTCCTTTCGAATCTCGCCCAAAACGACTTGGGTGTAAAGCCAAATCTCGGCCGTAAGGAATAATTTCTTATCCTAATCTCGGCCGATACGGCACAATCCATCTAAATTTCGATTTTTCCTACAAAATAATTATCAAAATTTAGTTAATCCATCCACAATTAAAATATTCCAAAGAATTAATAATTAAAATTGATAAATCCGGAATTACAATTAAAAGTGACTAAAAATTATGCATGCCTTGATCAAATTACAAAAAAATTAATTAAAATAATAATCTAAAATATGTTATATTTTGCATGCATCAAACTCCCCCAAGCTTAAAGTCTTGCTTGTCCTCAAGCAAAAATTCAAAGTAAGGCTCAAGAAAGTTCCATCATAGCCTCCACATTGTCAACTGACTAATTTTCTCACAAAATTCTTCTGCACACCTACTACTCAGTATCTCACCATTTTCCATGCACTTAGCTTCATAGAGGTTCTGAATGCTACACAAATTTAAACAATCTCAAATTCAGCCTTGCAGAAAAATAAATTGTCTGTCAAATAATAGCATTAATATTGAACACATAAGTACTAATTGAGCTTAAAATTTTTTTTTCTTTTTCTTTTCATTTTTATTTTCAATCATTTTAAAAGTTCTAATCTTCAAGCAGGATTGCACAAGGAAGTTCATGTAACGGGCTTTAGACTGATGACTCTCAGACCAGATGGCCTTAGGGCAACAGGTGACAAAGCACCCCTCGAGTTTACTTGCCCGAAAAACCAAGGTTCTGAATGAAGAGTTCGAACTTAGCCATGATTCAGAACTCCTGTGCTTCTCCATATTCCACAAGATGGTCCTTGTAGCAGGCTTTCGATCGACGGATCCCAGAGCAGTTGCCCTTAGGTCGCCAGGCATGAACCCCTACGGATCTAATTTCCCGAACACATCTTGGTTCCGGATAACACTTTTGTACCTACACATAACTTTATTCATTTTTTTTTTATTTGTTGGGGTTTAACTAACCCTTCTTTTTTATTCACTTTCAATTTTTATAAGCTCAAAAAGTACTTGATATGGTCAATAAGAAGGCTACTATTAATCAAGACTTAAAAGAAATTAATAAAAAAGGCATGAATATGATTTTGTCGTCTAGTCATTCATAATTCTACTTAGCATGGGCACACAGTCCGTAAGTTTGATACTAAAATAGCAAGTGATAAGAAAGAAAAGTATTCAAATTTCATCAATTAACAATATGTCTTTGAACTTTACTTAAAGATAATTAAAACAGTAAGACAAGAGTTTGTAAGATGGTGGCAAAAATAAATGCATGCTAAGACTACGTGGTATAAATTAAAACATAATTCTACTACTGACCTTTACCTTTCAACAAAATAGCTTACATGGTATAAATATTATAATAATAAATATAATAGAGAACTTTAAATGCGGAAGAATAATCGAAGTGTCATGACGAAGGACTTCAATGCGGAAATTCAATAGTCGAATATTATAATTAAGGACTGAATGCGGAAGTTCATGATGTCTTTAAATATGAGAAAATATGCGGAAATAACATAAGACTTGTTGGAAGTGCTATGAGCGGAAGAAAACATGATTTCTCTGAACAATAACAATGATTTAAGCATATATGCAGTAAGAAAGCTCGGAGCAGAAATATCAGTCACGTGCAGCGTTTACCCTCCATCTCCCCATCAGTTGGCATTCTCACTTGCAAAATTCCAATTCAGGGAAATAGAATACCCATGAGCAAAGATGGCCAGTACAATAGCAATAGACGGTGAAATAAGGTTCAGTGATGGTCATGGAATCAATGTATAAGTCTTTAGTCATATTAGTACTCTGTGTCTTTTAATATAACGATACTTTGTCTTTACATTACTCTGCTTTTACTTTATAATGTCTCTGCAATACTATGCAACACTTCACATTACAATATATCTGCTTTACTTTAAAGTGCTTTGATTTACGTTGTTTTACTTTACATTACTTTACTTTACATTGCTTAACTGTGAGTTGTACTACGTCTTTTACATTACTAAGATATCCTTAGAGTTGGTTGTCCTTAGAGGTGCCTCTCTGAATCTCTGATGCCAGTAAGCCCATAAGGGAAGAGGGGTGGGTGTTACTACCTCACCCAGTTCGGAAGGTAGGGGGAAGAATTTCCTAGGAACAGTGGTCGGTTAAGAGACCTGTAGGTTCACTGTCTCCTCAGCTAAGTACCTGTCCCTTTGGCATAATACTTTAATCTTTAAGGGAAGGGGTGTGACCATAGCATCACCCCTTCATTCGATATATAGGTGGGAGAAGACCTGAAATCTCAGGAATAGTGGTCATCTAAGACAGTAGCTTCGTTGTCCCCTCAGCTAACTACCTATCCCTCCTCTGCTTTAATCTCTGATCTTTGCTTTAACTTTGGGGGTGGCACATAGCAATCCCATGTCTTTGTCCTTGCTTTATTTATCTTTAGTCATTGTGAATCTATGATTTAGGATCCAACAGAATGTTGGTCTTTGTACAATACGACTCAGCCAGTGTAGGTGAACTGGTCAGAGTCTCGATTACATTTGGGATTGGTTCCGTCTGATTAAGTCGAATCAATAGGTCTCTATTGAATCGGTCGACCGTTCCACGACCGGTCCTGGGATCGGTCGACCGTGTTCTTGATTTGGTGTCTGTGAACCGGTCGACCGATCGGAGTGTCGGTCGACCGTTCATTAGGCCATGAAGATGCGGTCTGCACATCGGATCAGTCGACCGTTCTCTGGAACCGGTCGCCCGATCATAGGGTCGAATCTGTCTGTTGATAGATAGATCGGTCGACCGCCATGGTGAGGCCAGTCGACCGATATAGAAAAAACTCCTATACGTTCTGCACGCAGACCGGTCGACCGTTTCCTGGAATCGGTCGACCAGTCCTTGCGATAAAATAGGGCCGCCGGACTTTATCTTCGATTCTGGCGGTCCTGCGGCCGTCCAATGACGACGATCACAATAAGAAAAATGTTGTAAACTACTTCAGGATTATAATGAACCAACTTTACGCATCAATAAATCCTTAATTCTTCGTCTATGGGATTAAAACGCTAAGGGTACCTTTGTTTTCCGTTCAAATGAGTTCGTCGTTCATTTCCTCGTCGTCCGTCGGTTGCCGGTGGTCCCTAACTGCTGGAAAGGGTTTGCCTGGTCCTTGCGTGTGTGAGGGAGGGTCGAGGATCGTCGTTGGCTCACATACGTGCGTGGTCTGCCTCGTTCGTTCGCTCGACATCGCTGTGGTCGCCGATCGCCGATCGAGAGGTAGAAGAAGGAGGTGAGGGAGGAGGTCGGCCGAGGGTCCAAGGGGTTACAGGGGCGCCCCCTTGGCCCCCTTATATACACCCCGACTGACCCTGTGTCGGCCGGAGGTGAAACGACCGGGAGGTCAGGGGACGCGATGCCTCCCCTGAACAGCTCGTGTTACGCCATAGCTGCAACCAACCCTGTCGAGACCACTTCCCCTCCAATGCTGCCACCATGGCACTGCCATCCAACTCTGCCTCTATTCGCCTCCGACAGGGAAAAGTCACTGCCACACCCATCTTCCCTCTGCAACTGCACTGCTTTGTACTCTTGATCACTGCTGCATATCAAAGTTTCGGCCAACACTCTCATTTGCCTTTTGATCCTCTCTGTCATCATTGCCACATTACCAACAACCAATGTTGCTTATGTTCGCTCATGACATGCACCACTCTCCATCATCTGGCACAACTCATGTTGTCCAGTCTTACTGAACCACTTTTATCACGCCCCCTGTGGTATCGGCACTGACCTCCAACGACACACCTTACCACCGCTGCCCTCGACCATCAAACCCCTTTTCTCCACATTCGCCGCTGTTGCTCCAAGTTCCATACCCACGTTCTTCGCAAGGCCACTGTCAATTTTGTATTCTGCCTGCCACCGCCCATGTCTACTTCATGAAGCTGCATGATCTTCACCGATGCTGCTTCCTGCACACCTCTGTCGAGGATGCCGCTGCTCGCTGCCAACACACCAACGTTACTACTGCAAACTGTTGCTGGAAGTCAACTGTCGTGGAGGTCGAAGGCCATCGGGAGCGCCGCCCTCCTCCCACGGTAGGCCATCATCGCCCTGGATCGGCATTGTGGAAGGTTAAGTCATCGTGCCCTCCCCGTGAGTGCCATGGAGGTTGAAGCCTCTACGAGCGCCACCCTCCTCCCGTGTTTGGCCATCGTCGCCAGTGTTGTCAAAAACGTGTGTTAACTCGTAAAAGCATACGATTTTACGTCTTCACCTTTGCATTTCGTGCTCGATCTCACCTGGAAACGTTTTTGGCCAAGACGCGGTAGAATCGCATGCTGACCCGTAGAATCGGTGGAGACGCACAACTCCACCGATCCCACAATATTTTTTTCTATGTTTTATAAGCATGATAGGCACTCATCTCTTCCTTTTTGTTTGCTGTCTGCTGCTGTGCCCTGTCGCTACCACCACTGCTGTCCTGCTGCCACCGCTCACTGCTGCTGTCGCTGCCACCACTGCTGTCTTGCTGCCGCCGCGCACTGCTGCTGTCGCCACTGTTGCTCGTCTGCTGCTCTCGTTGCTTCCGCCGCCGCGCTGCTGTCCTGATGCTGCCGCCACTGACCTAACAGGTTCCTCCCCCTCCCTCTCTCATGCTTTCTCTTTCTCTCCCTCTCTCCCTTTCTCTTTCTCCCCTCGTCCTCTCTCGCCCTTTCTCTTTTCCTCCCCTCTCCCTCTCTCGCTTTCTCTTTCTCTCCCTCACCCTCTCCCTTTCTCTTTCTCCCCTCCCCCTTTCTCTTTCTCCCCTCTTCCTCTCTCGCCCTTTCTCCTTTCCTCCCTCTTCCTCTCCCTTTCTCTTCCCGCACGAGAATATGTTTTTTTTCTCCTTTTCTCTTTCTCTCACTCTCCCTTTCTCTCTACAAATTGAATCAGGTTCTTTTTTTTTTCCACGAACCCAATAGTTCTCCCCATTGGTGGACAAGGGCCTTGGCTACCTTTTTACTTTCTATTATGTTATAAAATTAAAACATTTTTAATTTATACTATGGTTAATATTTGCTTAATAAAGTGGAAATCATCAATTGCTTTTAATATTCTGAATTTATTATTGTGTTAATTTTTTATATATTAATAATGAAACTTATTTATTGATGTGTTAATTTTTCATGAATTAATTATATTGATGTGTCTGTTGTTATTCTGTTATTATTACAATTTGTTAAAGTCGTGAATTAATATACAACAACAACAATATATTCGTTGATCCATGTTCATGAGATTCGACAGGGTTTTACGCTGGTTGTCGGGGCCTAACACAACCCTCCTCCTTTATCCGAGCTTGGGACCGGCTATAAAACATAGGCGGAGTTTCGTGAATTAATATATATATAATTAAATAGGTATTAATATCATGAAGTGTGATGTTAAAAACTTAAAATTATAAATTTGGACATGTAATATTGCATTTTGTACTTATAAGTTCAAAGAGAATTTGCATTTCACTACTAATATCATGAATTTATATATATTATTATATATTAATATACATATTGAATATTAAAAAATAATCTGGTAGAATCGTCCGTGTCGTGTTACGTATTCACGATTTACGAGTTTTTCCGACCCTCCGTGTCGAGTCCGTTTTACGTGTTTGACAACATTGATCGTCGCCCAGGAAGTCGAAACCGCCGCGAGTGCTGCATTGAAGAGGTGACAGTCGTCGTCATCCTAGATTGCCGTCGTGGAATTCAAAGCCACCGCTTCCGCGTTGAAGAAGTGTTATGCAGCCCCCACCCTCCCCTGTCGGGAACTTGCATCCAGCCGGACGCTGGCAAAAATGAAAAAAAAAAAAGAATGGGCGGCATGGGCAACTTGAGAGAGGGATGAAGGAGATGTTAGGAAGGAAGAAAGAGACTATCCGCGAGGGGGGATTCACTATCACCTGATAATCTGTGTCACCCCGGACCGCATGCTTGGCTATCCTTTTTGTCTATCCTATTCTAGGTCATGACATCCATCCACATTAAAAGCTTCAAAAAATCTCACGCGTAAATGTGATTCCTTTCTAGTAAGCTTCATGCCTTAGATGAGTGTTCTCCTTTTCCAATTATCACTTGTTTCCTTGTGGACCATTTCCTTATGCCATGCATCAATTGATGGGTTACAGTACTTATGCAGTTATGCCATGCCTCAACAGATGGGTTATGATACTTAAGGACCGTATTATGTTCCACCTTTCTAGGCTTACCAAACTCCTTATGGCTATGCTCCTTACCAAACACTTTACCACCAACCTGGGTCACATTTATACAACTCTTTCCCTTAATTCAGACCACATACCAGTTGATTCTCCTTTGCATGGTCCATCACAAAATGATAGTTCTTGTTTGGTAGAGGTTGATGTCTCAGTATTCGCTGATGATCTTGATTCTTTGGACACTTTGATAGTTGACTCCAGTCTTGTATGCTCCTCTTGTTGAACCAATAGTTTCAAGTCTAGTTGGTGCTCTTATTGTTGAATCAATTGTTCTCGAGAAAGTTGATCCCATGTTGAAAACCCTTGATACTAGCATGTCTTTACACCCATCTTCCTATACCATGTTGTCTAATTGTTTCTACACGAGATAGAGAAACAAAAGTGCACAAGTCCATATTCTGACATTGATAATTGTATAATGACACCTTCTGATGCCTCATATGAGAGCAGATGTTTTACTGGTTCATTGATTATGAAGATTTCAAAGTTCTCGTATGGGCCTAATCAATGTTATCAAAATCGCATTTTTAAGTCATGGAATTGGATGACTCTACGTCCCTACCCCCAGAAAACGTGCCTGATTCTACGCAGAAACACTTTTTTTTCCAGCACGCGATACTCCAGCACACCTTTTTTGCTGGCCCATAAGATTGGCAGAGACGCACGACTACACCGATCCAGCAGGCACTCATCTCCCCTCCTTTCCTCCTTTTGTTTGCAGTCGATCTGCCGTGCTGTCACTACCGCTGCAGCTCATATGCTCCTGCAGTTACTGCAGTCCTGCTGCCGCTTCAGCTGCTGCTGTCACCGCTGCTGTCCTGTCATTGCCACATCCTCCCAACCTAACCAGGTTCTCTATCTCCCTTTCTCTTTCTCTCCCTCTCCCTCCGTTCCTCTTTGTCTCCCTCTCCCTTTCTCTCTTCCACACCCGAGCAGGTTTTTTTTCCTTTCTATCTCCATGCACGCAAGCATCTTCTCTTTTTTTTCCCTCATGTTCTCCGCTCGTGGACAGGGACATGGGCTGCCATTTCATTTTTTATGTTACAAATCTAGAACATTTTGTATACTGCTATTATTGTTAATATTTGTTTAATAAAATAGAATCACCAATTACGTGTTTGACAACAGTGAGCCTAATCATCTGTGTGTTTTTATGTGGTGGCTTAATCACTCATCTAAAGTTGCTGTTGGATTTCCAAGCTGATTTTTGACATTTGGATGTTGTCCTTTGTCACTTGTCGTCTTGAAACTAGTTGAACTTTTTCTCTGCCAAGGAGAATTGATGTAAGACAGAAGCTTATGGGCCTTTTTCCTTAAAAGTCATCAATGTTTAGTAGAGCCTTCAGTATAAGCCCCTTAGCTTAGGTCTTTTTTTTTTTTTAGCAGAGCTTAGGTCTTTTAATTACGAGTTTTTCCTTACATTAGATTTCCTTTTATTTTAGTTTGCCCTTTATTTGGTTGCCAAGATATTTGGACATTGGATGTTTTGAATTCCTATAAATACTCTTGTACGACACAGCTTGATGAATGAAAATTACTTTCTAGTTATTTCTTAAGTGGATAGCTTATTAGGTGATAGCTTAGAACTTTGCTGGCTGCTCAGATTTGTGGTCCTCAGAAACAGGCTAGGCTGGGATCTCAAGCCAGTAATATTTTTTATTTGATGATTCGTCAATTCAAAATAAATAAGATATAACAAAAGTAAAACAAAGACAACGGTGAAGAACGAGTCCAAGAAGGGGAGAGAGGAGAAGCAAAATGAAACAAGTATAAGTAAAGACAGACAATCAAATAACAAAAGAAAAGGACAAGATGACAATAGAATAATGAGGTCGAATTGAGAAAATAAAAGAAGACAGACGATCAAAGCATCTTGCGAAAATAAATTCTGATTACCAACTTCAGAACCATCAAGGGACCAGGTCAAATGCAAAGCAAAAACTCAAAATGTAACAACCTTTAAGAAGTCAAAATTATGAATACTAAATTCCAATTACAAATTCGGATAACAAAAAAAGCATCAACAATGAAGAGTACCTTGCTGCCTTCGTGATTCTTGCTTATCAGTTTGAGTTTCAATTTGCGATTGAACTTCTGGTTCAACTACAGCAGCCTGGATGTCAATGTTGGCTACTGGCTTAGAAGAAACTGGTGGTGGTGATGAACGAGGCGAAACAGTTGGAGTTATGGGTGGTGCAGGAGGAATGAAGAATCCTGAACCTGGTGCAAAGGGAGCACTATTGAACTGTGCGCTCTGTGGTGCAGCTTGATCCATCATTGTTTTAAAAGTTTGTTGTAGTACATATCTCTGAGGAAAAGCTCTACAAGTCATATCATCATGATGTATTTAATAATACAAAATAGGTTGGCTTACAGAATATCAATTTAATAGGCATATGATGTGTCTTGTGGCAACCTAGGCCAAATACATTATGTATTACAGAAGAGGGCTAACAAGACATGTAATCTACAGACAATGGAAGATAATAAACCACCCACAATGAATGATGAAATAAAAAGAAAAAATCACATAATAAGTTCAAGCAATATAAACGAATATGCAGCAACTCTGTGTAAAGTGCTTAAGTTGAAATGTTTAATATCAGAAGATTGAAAAAATCTTCATCCAGTCATTCATTTTCTAATAAATACAAGATGGTCTTCAGATAGATACAACTAAAATTTCTTGGTTAAGGCAATGACCAAAATGAAGACAATAGAAGTAACCATACACTGAACAAAAACAAAAGACTTGGTTCTTGCTGGTTCTTATACAGAGAATAGTCTTCTTGCCGAGATGAAACAGAAGTATATCCTTAAAAGGTTTGGTAAGAAATGAAACCTCAGGTCAAGGAAATGAATAAAAGAAAATATTCAATTTATCTGTGAGATCATGCATATAAAAACTGTTAAAATGATCTGACAATGCCTCATACAACACTTGCCACATAGCTTGCTTAAAGACACAGAATACCTTAAAGAGGAATAGAAGAAATTAATCCTCACCTTTGCTTTTGCTGATACCTGCAGTCAGCAAGCAGCATTGATCAACAAAAGGTGGAATACATGCATACAGAATAAGTAATAGTATCCACTACTATTATAAATATCTCACCACTTGAAATAGGACAGAAAGCCCAACTCCTACCCCAATCCATAATAACGGTGAACCTCTACAAGTTTGGAAGAAAATCAATTGAAAAAAAATATGTTAAGTCGGCAAAAAAGAAGTAAAAAAAATTAAGAGTATCATATTTTGTACGAACACAAGAATGAGTTAAAAAATTCATCAACTAAACATCAGATCGTCGGAAGTTTGAAATACTTATCAAGAATAATTGAATGTATATATATAGTGCACTATATACTGATAATGGGGCTTCATGAGCAGGTATCCGCAAACTTTTTCTTTTGTATTTACCAAAGGGATGCAAGCAAGCTCTCAACATAATTTTAACAAACAGATAATGGCGTCTAGTGAATATATTTTGACGTAATGCACAATACACTTTCAGCTCTTCTCAGAATTTGAAATTTTTCAACTCGATTAGGTAACGTCAAAATTCAAGAATATCAACTGCTTTGGATACAAAACAAATTGCTCTAAAAGTGCGAAATAGAACAACTTACATATATGATGATGATGATGGCGGAGGTGGGATCGGTGGTGTGCTAATCCTTGTTGCAAGACCCTCACCTTTTCCACTGTTAGAAGATGAAATACTGGCAAGATCTTGACTCTCAAATTTCTGCCTTGCTACAGCAGGTAAAGAAATATAACTGAAATATAATAACATTGACATGTAGAGAGAGTAAGGAAATCTAAAAAAAATTGTGAAAAAATCCAAAGAAATCAGTATGTAAAACTGAAGCAGCAAAGGAATCACAGAAGAAAATGTTTCAGTCATTGAAGTGCAGGCCATGTTCACAACAAGTGATTAATTCACTAACAGAAATAATGAATATAGTGATAAAATGCAGATGGGCTGTAATGAAGAATAGTAATAACAATAATATTAATAATAATTTGAGCTACTAGTGATTATACATAAAAGATAGAGAGGCTAATGTCTCTTATCTAAAGTTCACACCTCAAACTTTCTCTACAGATATCTTACAGAACAAACGAGAAGAAAATGAAAGCCCATTTGCATTTTATCATTTCATTAGATTCGTGTTCCAAAAATTTATTACTTCGCAACAAAAGGACTAGCACCGGACTGCGGCCCCGCTGCATCCTACAGACTTGAGTACATCCACAAGAAAACCAACAGTGACAACCCTTTCAAAATGTATATAAAGTCTACATTGTCATTCATTTATACATAAACATGGAGTAATCTATACATCAAAGAAACCATCTGAACGTACTATGGAGAAAAGCCTGAACATCATTCGTCAGAATTCCTTGACTATCTCCACGGTCCTGCCTTTGTAATCCAAAAGAAAAAGAAAAAGCAAACCTACTTCGGAACTCCAAGGAATGTTATTAATAATTTCCATTTCCATCATGAGTGGACACACCAAAAACACGGAATGAACATTGAAAACAAGCATACAAAGAAAAGAACTTACCAGCTCTGGAGGATCGCCGCAAGGAACCATTGTGGTCGAACGCGCAGGCTATGGCTCCCAACCTCATCGACTCGGCTCCAGCTCGCCGCCTCCGAGCCGGCGGGAGCGGGGGCAGCGACGGGTGGGCCGGAAAGAGGCGCCGGGTCACAACGTCCGAGGGATTCGGAGACGCCACGAGCACGGGGAATTTGAGGGAGGCGAGCGCGACGCTCTCCATTGCGGCGGAGGTTTTTGACCTTTGGCCGCAGAGATTGGGAAGAGGACGGAGGAGGGATTTAGAATTTGGAAAGCAAGCGCGAGCGAGGGAAGGAGTGGAGTGCGCGAGAACGCCGCCGGGGACGCGATAATATTAACGAGGATGGCATTCCCGATTTGCCCCTCATCACGTGATGCTCACGTGTGGGTTTGATGATGGATTCTCATTCCCATCCGAATCAATTGTTGTACTTACCTTTTTTCACTCATTATTATTATTAATTATTATTATTAAGTGACCAGGAAATTATTCATGCCCTCATAAAAAAAATTTATTAAATACAATATCAGCAATTTCTTCAATAATAGCATTAGCACAATTTGGCACGCCAAAATCAAGTTTTGATCTCGCACGCTGTGGCGGAGTGCTAACTATTAGATTGTAACAATAATACAGTGATGATAAATGTCACAATTCATCCTTCGATCAATATGGACTTGCAGCCATGATTCAGATCCTGATGATACTTTTTTATTATTAAATTATAACAATAAATATATATTACTTCATTTAAAAATTATATGATTAATCATCAATTATAATTATTAAAGTAATTAAATAATCAAATATATATAACTTTAGCTTTTTCTCATCTTGACTCTATCAATCGAGTGTTGTAACGTCCGAAAGATTTTAAAAGAAAAATAAAATAAAAGAGGAAATGATAAAATATGAATAGGAGGAGATAAAGAAAGAGGAAAGATAAAACCAAATTAAAAAATAGGTTGGAAACAAATCGGAAAGAAATTTAAATCTAACGACAACTCTTATTTCTCTTCTATAAATATGAGGTCAAATCAAACAAATAAGTCATTTTATTTTTCACAAGTCGCCTTTAGATTTTTCTCCACTATTTCGTACATCCCTTTCGTGCTTCTCACTCCTGAAGGCTGCCGCCCCACAGGAGAACAATCAGAGGACGAGGCCAATGGTGAACAGGCATCTGCGCGAGAGGAAGAAGAGGAAGAGGAAGAAAAGAGAAAAAAGAAGACTGCAGGATTAGTTTCTAGGACAGAAACTTGCAAGGTATAGAACTATAGTAGATTCATCGTAGAATTTTAATTTTAGGCTTTAAGCATGTTCTAGTTGATCCCTAATTATAGTATGATGATGTATGATGATGCTTGATGTCGGTCATCGTCGGAAAAGATAACCAGAACGCCCTCTGCCCGTCCGCATTGTCTTTGCGTAACGAAACCCAGCCCGGCCAAGTCCATACTTGGACGAGTTTGTCGAAACTCGGCCCGAGTCTGCCATTGTCGAGAGTCTCGTACTATGTGATGAAGAAGAACCCGACCCGGATTGATGATAACCCGACCACTTCCACGACGAAGTCACGTTCGGCCACGACTTTTGTTGAGCGATCGATCAATTCGTCGAATCGGCCAATCGATCTGTCAAATACGAAACTGGCCCGAGTGTGACCCTAGCCTGGCCCGGGTTATGCCATGATTTCCCGAGTTGATGCCTTATGAACTCGACTCGAGTTATGCTCTACTCGATCCGGGTTTCAATACGAATTATGTTGATTTTATAATATTTAGATCACTGATTCATGTGCTTAATTCTGATCAAAGTCATAATGATGATTATATTGTTTATGCTTTTACTAATGATGATATTTAATATGACCTATGATCTTATGACTCCGCTTATGATGACTTAATTTCGATCTCATCTATAACAATATTGATTCATACCATCAATTCTAATTTATTCTATGATGATGACTAAGATGTTTATGCACATCTGATTTCTCTCATGATCCTAACTTGTAGTTCTGATTAAGTCTTATATAATGATAATGATGATTAGGACCCATGATCAATATGAGTCGTTGATTCTTTCTTATGATGATCAAATCTTGATCATGATCCTTATGTCCTAATAAAAATAAATTAAAACCTACAATATAAAAAATGAAAAATGTTAAATGGAGAGTTCTTTTTATGATGGATCGATGACGATCATGTATGGACCGACTACGGTCAGTTATGGACTGACTTCGATCAATTATATGCTGACTATGGTCAGTTATGAATTGGGTTTGTCAGTTATGATGATGATTGACGGGTTGAGGCAGTCCTCCCCGTAAGTTGAAATATACCCACTATAAGTCAAAAATGAATAATAAGATGATGAAGAAGATGAAGCATATTAATAATGAAATCTCTTTATGATGATTATTGGCTCTTGCCACTTATATGATCTTTTCATAATCTCTTGATCTATTATTGATACACTTTAACAAAGATGATGCGATTAATGATTATCTATGTTCGTAAAATAATTTCTTATGATTCTTTATATGATGATGATCGGTTTTTGCCTTCTTTATGATGATTTATTATGATTCATCCTGATCTTTAATCTTATGATATCAAGAAAACGACAATCTAACAATTTCCTATCCATATGCCAAGTTATAGGATCTCTTTTATTCATATGATGATAATGTCTATTTTCTTTTTATATGATGATGTTCTTATGACTCTTGTCTAGTATCATGATTTTATGATTATCTTTACTTTACTTTCATACTGAGTTGCAAAATTCATAGGAAGGTTTCTCCCCTACATATTCTTAAATGCAGGACCATATCTTAACGATGAAGATGGCTAACGGTGTCAGATCGAACTCGTAAGTGGCTACACATGGATATCTTGAATCCTTTAGATGGTGGGATAGTTTTTCCTTTTTCACATATTGGTTTGATGTATTAGCTTTCCTTTGGACTCACATGAAGTTCTTTATTGATTTTCTGCATACTAAGATGCCATACTTTTTTTATTATTAAATGATGATTAAGTCTTCTGCCTTAATTGTTATGTGTCTATCAGTCAAAGTCTTCTTTTTTGTCAATATGATGTACACGTATGGATGACCTAATAGCGTAAAGTCATGTGCAAAGAAGCACCAATATCAATTATCTAGAGATTGCTTTTCATAGGAGAAACAAAACTGATACCTGCCATATGAACACTTGCAATGGAATCTAGCTTTTGATCTTTTTCTAGAATTTTGAGAATATGTTAATATTGTTCTTCTGATAAAACAAGTGCCTTTTCAACATTGTCCACTAGATCAGGATCAGCAATTCCAGATGAATTAGAAGAATCTGTTGCAACACTTTGCACATTAACTGAATTAACAATTGCCATATTTCTTTCCTTATATTTGGAATTTGGAGAATAACCAACTAGATTGTAGCATTGGGCCTTTTTATCTCATACTTTGTGACAATGATCACAAACTATGGAGAAGTCCTTATTTCTAAATTGTCCACTCTGTTTTGAATTAGAAAAAAACAAATTGATTTTAATAGCAGATAACTTGTTCCTTTGCTCTTCCTTAGCAATCATAGAATACACTCGATTAAGAGTAGGTGTAGGACTCATTAATAATATATGTGACCTGACCTGACTATACACTTCATTCAACCCCATTAAGAACTTGTAAATTTTCTATTGCGTAAGGTAATTGGAGTAATCCTTCAATGAATCTGAAACTGGCAAGCTGGGCACTATTAGAGACAATTCATCCCATAAAAATTTTAGTCTATTATAGTATTCTCCTACAGACATAGCCCCTTGACTAATTGAATAATTTTCACGTTGTAACATGTAATTTTTTTGCCATCTGTTCGTTGAAATCTTTCTTTGAGATCAAGCCATAGCACTCGAGCCTCCTGACCATATGCATCGTTACTAATTAATCCTTTTGAAATTGAACTTGTAATCCATGATATTACAAGTGCATTACACTCTTCCACTAGAAGTGCAATGTTTTATCAAAGGATTTAATCAGACAAGTGTCATCAACAAAACCATGTTTATTTTTAGCAAGTAAAGCATTATGGAAGGAGCTACTCTAATCAAGATAATTATTCGAATCAACAAGAACATGTGGTGTGAGACTCAATCCAGGTGAATCAAACAGATTCAAATACATGGGACTATCTAGATCTATATTAACTAAAGTAGATCTAGATCTGATTGAAGACGAAGAACTCATTCTATCACACAGCAAGAGTTCAAAGAGCTAACCAGATGAACTTGAAGTTTATGAATACAAATATGACCTTGAAAGCTCGCTGCTCGAATACCATGCCACGATTCGTCCTTCAATCAATGTCGACTTGCAGCCTTGATCCAGATCCTCAGAAGGTAGAAGAACACACAAAGCTTTTTGGAGAAGAATCCAAGATTTTCTTCTATTAGTTTTCTAAAGAAGAAAATTAAGAAGTACATTCATTGCTGGCAGGACATTATATATATATATATATATAGAGAGAGAGAGAGAGAGAAGGAGAGAGAGAGAGAGAACTAAAGTACGGTTACAATATCTAATACTATTTTATAATAGTAAAATGAGAGTTAAAACTATCTGAATTTGAAAACTTCTCCAAGTCACTGCATGGTGCTTCTTCATGCTGAGAAATCGAAGTTGTCTACATTGCCTGAGTTGCCATAGGTTGCAACAATAAACACATATTCCCATCGTCAATCATATAGAAACTCTTTTTTAAGTTTGTTTCTAAAGAAATATAATTATATATAATTAGGAAATGAGGAATGAACTCCATCTTCTTCTTCGGTTATCATAATCTTATTCCGGGTGATCATTCGATCAATTTATAGCGTTTTTGAATAAAATCACACGTCTGATATTAACCTCTTTGTTTGAAAATGTAAAAAAATGTTTTAGATAAGCGATCAAACTTTTTTTTTGTAAAGGACGAAAAAATAGAATTTAGTGTTTTGAATGACTACTATTAGAGTTTTGAGGTTTTGAAGTTTAAAGTTTATATGGCAAAGTTTATAAAGAGAAAATTGATGAGGTGGAGACAGGTGGGACAATGTCAAACCATCTTTTTAGTTTTCCTTAACAATAAGGCTACTAAGATATGATTTTCAAAGAAAAAAAATATGAAAGAAGAAGTATTGCGACCTTGCTTTGAGAAGAATAAATTTTGAATCACTTTGACATATATATTTTAATATTATTTTTTATATTCTTGTAAAAATTAATATTAATCTGATATTTTGAACTAGGTTAGAAAAATTCTCAAAAACAGGGATCAAGTATCTTCATGGAAACAAAATAAAATAGAGTAATTTGGAGAGTCCAAATAAAATGAGTTTCTATTGTGCATTAATCGTCCAATAATTTTATTCGGTCTACTTATTAAGAAAATATAGTGCATTCTTCTTTTCAATAGCTTAGCTTCTTATAGTCCAAAGACGGGTGCAATAATTACAAAATATAATTAAAATAAGTTTTAAACATCAATGTTATTAAAATTCAGAATTATTTATTTCTTTATCCGAAAACAGCACAAATTACTATTATATATATTAACAACTACATAACAGTTCATCTTTTTATATATTAACAATTTTATAATTGGGAGCATATAATAATTTTTACGCCTTCAAATTTATGAATTGGGCCTTTAGGCCGATGCAAAATGGCTCTCCGACTTCCATTCTAAAAAAGAAAATCGAGCAAAACTGATTTTATTTATTTATTTTCCAATGTTGTCTGAATCGAATCGGACAATGACCCGATCAAGTCTCCATTTCAAATGGTCAAATCATTCAATTGGATTGAATAATAATAAAATAATATATTTAATATGATATATTAAATTAAGCTATCATATTCATGATGTTAAAAATTAATTATATAAAAAATAATAATAATAAATCATTAGAAAACTAATGTTAAAATCATTACACATTTAATAAATTAAAATCTTATGAAATTAAATATTTATATATAAATTTTCTTCTCATTATTTTTTTGTACTACGTATCTTTGTCTTTTATGTTAAAAGTAATATTATGATTATATATAAATAGATATATAATTTGACACTAAATTAAAGGAAATTAAATTTGTGTATTTATAATATTATATATATAACTATACTATACTAACTATTATAATATTATTGTATGTTATACATATAACAAAGAAGTTTGTATCCTTCATTCATTACAAATTTACCTAATATGATAAATATTATATAAATACAATAATATAAAATTAATTTATATTATAATATACATATATGATATTAAAAATTTTGAATAAGATCATAATATATGGTTGAAAGTTTAATAAATACTAACTAAATGAAAGAAGAAAAGAACAAGTAGGTATAGAACCACATTCATTATAGTAGTAAGATAAGAGCAAAGAAACAAGTATTAATAAATGAGGAGATTAATGAGACAATATAGTGTTTTATGGGGAATGTTCATCTTTGAAACTTTTTCAAATTTAAAATAATATTTTTTATCAAATTATTTTTTAACAATTTTTTTAAAAAATCAGTTGGTTCATCCAAAATCCTGTTCAATCTGGTTTTGCCCTATTTTGACCAGTCTCAACTAGTTCAACTTGGTCTAATTACAAGCCCGGTTTTGGAGCTTCTAATAGACCATTGTGAGGGCCGGTCGGTCCGGTCGGTCCGGTCAGGACCTCACAACATTATTTTTTTCTACTTCTACTCAGTATTTTAAATTTGACGATAAAATTATTATTTTGTCCAATGATAATCAGAAAGGAACACACACTTCTTTGTTTAAGAGCAAAAGAGACTTTAATTAATGTCTAATATGCCCTTTTGTAATGCCCCAAATCATCTTTGTTATGTGATAAGATGATGCGTAAAATGATGTCACAAAATAAAATCGCTAACAAGCGCACTAGTCGCTCAAGTAATATAGTAATAGGAGTAAAGAGTGTCGAACCCACGAGGTATATTATTAATTCAAATATCTGAATTTATAAATTAATAAGAGAGAAAAAACATGGATTTTAAAAATAGATTTTGTAATTATAAAATAAATAAGGAAACTAGAATAAAGATAAGTTAGCGGTGTTGAAGTTAGGCCTTAGGATGAAAATAGATCAGGATAAATATTTGAATCATAAAAGATAAATTTAATCTTTAAAGATGGATTAGAGTCTCCCTAAAGTAATCTAACATGATTAACTTGCGGTCTCCACGACTGACATCCCTCAACCTAATCATATAGAACTATCTTAGTTTAATAAGAATTGAAGTCTCCACGGTTGGTATCCTCAAATCATATTAAAATTAAGACGCATTAAATTAGATTCCCTAAACTATCAATCACTCCACAAACTGATAATGATTCTCCATACACTAGTTATCAAATTTATGTCAATTATTAATTTCAAATAAAATTAATTATAATTAGTATAATGAATTATGAAATTAAACACTTCACAAACTGGTATAGCCTAATTTAGAAATCCAATTAACTAATATAAAAGCATTAAGCATAATTAATAATTAATCAGAAAAGATTAAAACAAATATAATAGGGTCCAAATATTTCTATTCAATTAATAATCTCCTAAAATAAAAGATATATAAACATGGAGTTCATCCCAAAAATATTGGTGAGATAATAAAATACATATGATAAAAATTGGAAGAATTACACCCAAAGCAAAAGTAGAGATTTCGAATCTGGGCAGATAGTCGGACAGCCTCTCGACTTGCAGCCATCGTACCTCTCTCCTCTTGGTCGAAGCCTGCAGAGCTTTTGACTCAACTGTGGAAGAAACCTGAACTTCAAAGCATGAATTTGGGACGACGACTTCTTCACGTATTTATAGGTGCGAAAGGTCTTCACGCAGATCACGGTTGATAAAATCATACGGTCAACTTTAAATTTGGCTAGAGATAAAACTTAGTTAATGATAAAAGTTTCACGGCCGATAAACTCTATCCACTTCATTTTGCACCCAATGATAAACTTTTCTTGAGGATTCTCGACCAATAAACTTTGTTAATATGATTGGAGTTATCGGTCGATAAACTTGATATTCCTCTCTGAATCTCGGCCACAAAAGTCGTTTGCACCCTACGATTGGTTGATGATTACGGTCGATAGTCTCCTATCCTTGGTTAATGATAAACTTTTGTACCCAAAGATATCGGCCGGTAAGGATAAAACTCTTGGATTTTGCAGCCGATAAACTTGACTCATATGGTGTTTTGTCCAACTTGAAGTTCTCGGCCGATAATATCCAATGGTTTGCGTCTAATGATTTTGCATCCTATGATAGAATTAAATACTTTCTACGGTCCATAATATCTTTGTATTCGAATTGTGGCCGATAAATCACATTGCATCTGAATTGTGGCTGATGCGTCCATTCTTGATAAAATATAATCCTTGGATAATCATGTATTCGATTTTTCCTGCAAAATAATTATCACAATTTAATTAATCCATCCATAATTAAAATATTCAAAGAATTAATAATTAAAATTTGTGATCCAAAATGATGCATGCCATGATTAAATTACAGAAAAATTAATTAAAATAATAATATAAAATATGTTATATTTTGCATGCATCAAACTCCCCCAAGTTTAAAGTCTTGCTTGTCCTCAAGTAAAAATTCAAAGTAAGGCTCAAGAAAGTTCCATCACAGGCTCCTACTACTCAGTATCTTACCACTTTCTATGTACTTAATTTCATAGAGGTTCTGAATGCTACATAAATTTAAACAATCTCAAATTCAGCCTTGAAGAAAAATAAATTGTCTATCAAATAATAGCATTAATATTGAACAACTTCTACACACCCACTACTCAGTATCTTACCACTTTCCATGTACTTAACTTCATAGAGGTTCTGAATGCTACACAAATTTAAACAATCCCAAATTCAGCCTTGAAGAAAAAATAAATTGTCTATCAAATAATAGCATTAATATTGAAAACATAAGTACTAATTGAATTTAAAACTTTTCTTTTCTTTCTCTTTTTTTTCTTTTATTTTCAATCATTTTAAAAGTTCTAATTTTCAAGTAGGATTACACAAGGAAGTCCATGTAGCGGGCTTTAGACTGATGACTTCCAGACTAGATGGCCTTAGGGCAACAAGTGATAAGGCACCCCTCGAGTTTACTTGCCCGAACAACTAAGGTTCTGAATGAAGAGTTAGAACTTAGCCATGATTCACCTGTGCTTCTTCATATTCCACAAGCTGATCCATGTAGTGAGTTTTCGATCGACGGATCCTAGAGCAGTTGTCCATAGGTCGCCAGGCATGAATCCTTACGGATCTAATTACCCGAACACACCTTGATTCCGGATAACACTTTTGTACATACACATAACTTTATTCTTTTTTTTCTTTTGTTGGGGTTTAACTAACCCTTCTTTTTATTCTCTTTTTTTATAAGCTCAAAAAGTACTTGATATGGTCAATAAGAAGGATACTACTATCAAGACTTAACAGAAATAAATCAAAAAGGCATGAACGTGTGATCTTGTAGTCTAGACATCCATAATTCTACTTAGCATAAGTACGTAGTTCATAAGTTTGATACTAAAATAGCAAGTGATAAGAAAGAAAAGCATTCAAATTTCATCAATTAACGACATGTCTTTGAACTTTTACTTAAAGATAATTAAAATAGTAAGACAAGAGTTTGTAAGATGGTAGTAAAAATAAATGCATGCGATGGTATTTTTTTGCAAAAATTTTCAATTTTTCACTTTTTTTGGATTTTTAGTTATACATGCAAACATAAGCAAATAAAAGGAAAAATAAGGGAAAATGCAATGCATAAAATGCAAACTCCCCCAAGCTTGAACTAGACACTATCCTCAGTGTTAAGCCAGCAAGGGAAAGTGATACATAATAAAAAGGAAAAATAAAAAAATGAAAATAAAGAAAAGGAAAAAGACACAACAGGATTTATTGTCGGTGGGGTGGAGAAGGTGGGTGGTAGCCGAGATGTCCTTGGCGCATATGATACTCATGGATGCACCTCGTCATGCGAACATGCTGATTCTAGAGGGATTCGAAGCGACCCTAGCGATCATCCATATTGTTAAAGTCAGCTCGAATGTTGGTCAACTCTTAGGCCTGTCAAAGTTGCTCTTCTTGAATAGCGTGCAACTCTCCTGCTTGACGAAATTGCTCTTCCTGAAAAGTGTGGAACTCCCTGACGAAGTTGCTCATCATAAATTGATTCCCATAAGTTTTGCATGAAAGCATAGTCAGATTGAGGTGGTAGAGTTGGATAGTAAGTCTGCTCTGGGGCTGAAGTAAAAGTGGGCTCCGGTGCTATATAGTGATTCCGCACAGGTTCCTGTAAAGCAGCAGATACTTCCATCGGATCACGTTTCTCATAAGGGGTGGCCGGTATAAATGAAGAATCAGAAGAGCTCTCATGTGCAGGAGATGGAATCGACGAAGGCACCGACATATAAGGTGAATGGGCTGATGTGACATATTGGAAAGCTGCCGGTGATGCAGCCTGGAATCCTGTGACTGCTGAAAGTAGTGTTGAACTATCGCATAATCAGTAGAATCAAACCAGGAGAAGATTTTATCCTAGTGTGACTGTCCGACAAAGGTAGATGGTCCTGCAGTAGACTGGAGCTATGACATGCCTAAAAAGTAACCAATTATCAGGATTAATTGGTGTAAATGCATTTCAATCACTTCAAGGCACTTCCAAATCACTCTCTTTAAATATAAAAACTTTAACCCCTGCATTGTTAGTCTTGACGAGGTCCATGGCCAGAATGGTTCATCGGTTGAGGTGGGCAATTCCTGGAACAGCTTCAAGATCATCCAGGTCCAGTCTGAAATGTTGGACTATTGGCATAATAAGGGCACCCATACTGATGCTACCGCTCTGAAGAGTAGTATGGCGTTGAAGACGACGAATGAGGAAGGCGCCAACGTTGACCTGTGTTCTGTGGAGCATGCCGTGGATAAAAAATAATTCCCCCTCTGAGACGGCTCCATCACTGTCACTTCGTCCACTAAGGGTGTTGCTGAGCATGCGATGGACGAAGCGCAGAATAGAATTTTGAATTGTGCCTTCCTTAGCTGTGCTCCATACCAATCGATCTTCTTCAGTTATTTGTTTCCAAGAATCTTCAGCATGAAAGTCAGTAGGAACAGAACGAGCCCCATAGTTGGGAAATTCATAAATATTGTTAAAATCTTCTAGAGTCAGTGTGAAAGGTCGCCTGTATAGCTGGAAAGAAACGCGGGGCTGATCATATTGTCTGCCATCCAAATTAAAGACCTCGAGAGATGATAAAAATTCCATAGTAAGGACTTCATAAGCCGGCCACCACTGTTGAACAAAATCTGAAAGGCCAATCTGAGAAAATAATAAATGGATATAGGCAAATAAATTGTACTCTATCAGAATTTCAGTGTCTAGAAATCTAGTGGCGTTGTCTTGTACAACAGACAATCTTTCAAAATGATCTTGATAGGCAGGCTTGGTCCAATAATAATCTCTCGGATATGAAATTAACTACGAAGATTGTGGCGTGGTCTGAGCATCCAGATGTCATCGATCGCGACACCCCCTCCAGATATTAGCAAATCGCCTCATTATAAAATAATTGTCCAACGAAGAAAGGTGGCGATTCCGAGGTACTCAGCCGCAGCAGCTTTAAGTCGATGAAGAGGAAGACTCGGCCGATGCGAAGAAATGTCGATAAAGGACTTTGGTCGTAAGTCGGTGACGTTGGTCTCGACCGATATGAAAGGTGGCTCTCGGCCAGTATGTAGAAATTTCTATGAACTTCGGCCGACATCGTTGGCTTCTCGACCGCAATTGGTGTCAGTGGAGAGATATCCGACCGCTACGAAGAAACGATTGTGAGAACTTCGGCTGAAATTCAATGACTTCTCGGCCGCAATCAAAGGAGAAGCTCGGCCGCAAGGGAAGTTGGTGAAGATCTCGGCCAAGATTGGAGTGGTTGCTATCGATGGTGGAGCTTGCAGCCCGTAGAAATGTCTATGAACTTCGGCAGACGTCATTGGCTTCTCGACCGTAATTTTGTGACGGTGGAGAAGAGATTTCGGACGCAATTGACAAAGAGGGGGCTTGCGACTGGAATGCGAGCACGTCGTGCACAAAGGAGGGAAGAAGGAACGTTGCGGCCGCAAAGTTGACGATGAAGATCCTCGGACAACCGATGAAGGGTCTTGGCGGTCGATGTCTAGCGCAAAAGAAAGGTGGATGATCTGCAATTGAAAGGAAGGTAAGTGTTTATAGAAGAAACTGGCCGTAACCTTACCTAATGATCGGTCAAATCATTGGAGTTCGGGTGCAAAGCATGCATGTGGGTATAAGAGTTGTTCAATCGAAACTTTTGCCCCCGTGATATGTCACTTCGATGTCGATTTTTGGTTTCCAATTTTTTTTCTTTTTCTTTTTGCGCCCTTGATGTGTCTCGTCTTGTCGGGTAGTCAGGTGGTGCTCAGTGAAAGTCATGCATGAGGTCTTCGCTTGGCGGCCAGTGGATTCAGGTGGTAGTTCACGTGCTTTGACTTGTCTGAAGTTCTCCCCTCGCACATAAATTAATTAGATGACTCCATAAAAAAATAAAATGCTTAAATAAAATAAAACTATCACCAAAACTAATTATATGTAACTAAAATATTAATCACCAACTAATTAAAATCTAAAGAAAAAAATAGAAATAGTTCTGATTTATAGTCTTCAGCTTGACTTAGTCTTGATGATAATCAATGCCTATTTTTCTCTTCTCCCCTTGGATTTTTCTCTGTGTTGCTTGGGAGAGAGCTCGGTGTACGTCCAGTCAATTATGCCACCATCTGGGCCAATTGTCAGACTCGTGGCTCTAGACTCCATATTCTTTTACAACGATTGCATGGTGTCTATGATCTATGCCATCATCTCTTGCATGTGATTTGATGATTGATATTGGGGAGCATCAGGTTGACTTTTTAGTATATAATCTTTTGATGGACCAGAAGGTTGGCCTTGATTCTGATTATAGACAAACTTCGGATTGTGTCTCCAACCATAATCGTTGCTCTTGAAAAATGGGTTGGAAATAAAGTTAGCATTTTCAATTTGATTTGAATATGAAATGTTACCTGTAGGGCTATAATTGCTTGAATTTCCTATTAATGACATCATCTGCTCAAATTTTTGATTAAGTGACTCTAACTGAGCCACTATTTCAGAAGATTGTGCTCCTTTTGCAGCATGTACATCATGAGTTCGGCGAGATGGTCTCCTTTATTGGCTTGACTTGAGGGCTACATCTTCAATAATATCTTGTATCTCACTAGGGCGTTTAGATCCCAGCACTGTCTCTCCTGATGATTGGTCGAGCTTATCTTGATCTGCAGCTCGCAATCCATGGTAGAAATCTTCCATCACTTGTCACTTTGGAATCCTATTATCAGGAACTCTGGCTAACAGTTCCTTATATCGTTCCCAAGGCTCATATAATGTAACAAATGCCCTTAGCTCTCTTCTATATTTGCCTGCTTTTTGTGGTGGGCAATATTTTTCAACAAATTTTTCTACCAGCTCCAACCATGAGTGAATCGATCCTACAGGCAAAGTTTTAAATCATGTGGAAGCTTTGTCACGTAAAGATTGTGAAAATAATAATATATGAATAACTTCAGAAGAAACATTATTATTTTTAAAGGTGCTCAGAGTGGCAAGAAATTTGTCAAGGTGATCGTGAGGGTCTTCATGAAATCCTCCTCCAAATTGAGATGCTTGTATCATCCTCACGATTGCTGGATTGATCTCGAAATTATTTGCATTAACATCCGGCAGCACGATGCATGATTCTCGGTCACTGTATTTGGCCGAGACATATTCTCTCATAGAAAGCTATGCTTCATCTTCTTGCTGATTATTTTGTGGCGGAACTAATTCATTTTATTGCTCCAGTCTCTGATTGTTGCGTGCATGTTCAGCTATTCTTCTTATATTTCTTCTTAATCGACGAGCAGTTCTTTCAATTTCAGGATCAAATTCCAAAAGCGGATTTGAACTTCTGGTGCGATGTTTGGAACTATCAAAAGATTCCAGGATTAGCTGTGATTAGATCTTCAATAGTAACTGCAACAACTAATTGTCAAAAAATAAAATAAAAGAAAAGAAAAAAATACAAAAGAAATATAGATAATAGGTCATGAAGAAATATGATTTAAATTGATAAAAATAAAAGTCTCTCGGACTTATCGAAAATTCATTAGGTTATTAAAATCAATGTCCGAGAGGAATTTATCATAAACCTAATTACGGTTGAAAAATACGATTCGAACATTCTTCAAACAGATCGAAAGGCTCAAAATAAATCTATTCAAATGCCAAATAGTAACATATCGACCGAAATTAAATCAAATAGATGATCGTAAAAATCATGCACTCGTTCGACCGTAAAACTTGGAAAAATTAACGATGATGTCAACACGTTGGCACAAAACGAATCAAGAACCTAATTTGTGGCCACAAAGTCAATAATCAGGCATTAGCAAAAATTGTTTTCAGAGAGGATAATATGATTTGATCGGCCGCCAAACACGAGATCTCGGCCGAAATTAGATTAGTAGGACCTAAAATAATCCAAGGCTGGTTCGGCCGCCAAAGCCATGAAACAATGTCGAAAGGGAGAATGCAGGCGTAGATCTCGCTAAATTACGGCCGAGATAAAGTCGAATTAACATTCCGAACCAAATTATGAATTCATCAAAGTCGGCCGCAAATAAGATGAAGAAAACAATTCTCGGCTGCAAACGTCATGCGCTAATGGATTAACAGAGATGAAAATCCACGGCGTAGAAGAATAACACGAAGAGATTTAACCAACGTCATACATGTTGCAAGGTAAATTTCAGAAAATAATTGTCGGCCGCAAAATCATGCATTAATCGAATACTTAATCAATCAATGCGCAAGAGAAAGAAATCAATTCGATCATATGGATAAAGTGAATTTCGACCGTAAAACTCAGATAAAAAAAATGCCAGCCACAAATATAAGGATAATAGTTTGATGATAAACTTTTATGGGCGTAAATGAAGTCAAACTTATTTACGTTCACAAAATTAAAATTTTACGACCGCAAAACAATAGTATTTCTCGGCCGACAATTAAATCAAACAGATTTGATGATCATCAATCGCAAAATAAAAGTTAAGAATTTGTGGCCACAAAGTTGAACGTTTAAAAATCGTACTAAATACATTACGGGGCCGTAAAACCAGTAAAGCTGACAAAATAAATCACGATCGTAAATCCATAAGTCGACGGTGTAATCCGAAAAATCCAATCGACGTCAGAATTTAAGCCGAAAGTCAACAAATTTAAAAATGTCATAACCTCTTTATCTGCAAAAGGAAAAATATTAAATTATTTACACTAATAACAAAAATAAAGAGTACGAAATGCGTATTTACAGAAAAGAAATTACAAAAAATTATTTACAATTTATTTACATCTCCTAATAATTCATAAAGATAAAAAATTAATTAATAAAATATTCCCCGGCAACGGCGTAAGAAACTTGATGCGTAAAATGATGTAGCAAAATAAAATCGCTAACAAGTACACTAGATGCTCAAGAAATATAGTAACAGGAGTAAAGAGTATCGAACCCACGAGGAATATTATTAATTCAAATATCTGAATTTATAAATTAATAAGAGAGGAAAAACATGGATTTTAAAAATAGATTTTGTAATTATAAAATAAAATAAGGAAACTAGGATAAAGATAAGTTAGCCATGTTGAAGTTAGGCCTTAGGATGAAAATAGATCAGGATAAATATTTGAACCATAAAAGATAAATTTTATTTTTAAAGATGGATTAGAATCTTCCTAAAGTAACCTAACATGATTAACTTGCGGTCTCCGACTGGCATCCCTCAACCTAATCATATAGAACTATCTTAATTTAATAAGAATTGAAGTCTCCCCGCTGGTATCCTCAAATCATATTAAAATTAAGATGCATTAAATTGGATTCCCTAAACTATCAATCACTCCACAAGCTGGTATAGATTAATAGACCACACAAACTTGATTCTTCACACACTAGTTATCAAATTTATGTTAATTATTAATTTTAAATAAAATCAATTATAATTGGTATAATAAATTTTGAAATTAAACACTCCACAAACTGGTATAGCCTAATTCAGAAATCCAATTAACTAATATGGCTAGAGATAAAACTTAGTTAATGATAAAAGTTTCACGGCCGATAAACTCTATCCACTTCATTTTGCACCCGATGATAAACTTTTCTTGAGTATTCTCGACCAATAAACTTTGTTAATATGATTGGAGTTATCGGTCGATAAACTTGATATTCCTCTCTGAATCTCGGCCACAAAAGTTGTTTGCACCCTACGATTGGTTGATGATTACGACCGATAGTCTCCTATCCTTGGTTAATGATAAACTTTTGTACCCAAAGATATCGGCCGGTAAGGATAAAACTCTTGGATTTTGCAGCCGATAAACTTGACTCATATGGTGTTTTGTCCAACTTGAAGTTCCCGGCCGATAATATCCAATGGTTTGCGTCTAATGATTTTGCATCCTATGATAGAATTAAATACTTGATAAAATCTTTGTATTCGAATTGTGGCCGATAAATCACATTGCATCTGAATTGTGGTTGATACGTCCATTCTTGATAAAATATAATCCTTGGATAATCATGTATTCGATTTTTCCTGCAAAATAATTATCGCAATTTAATTAATCCATCCATAGTTAAAATATTCAAAGAATTAATAATTAAAATTAATAAATCCAGAATTACTACTAGATCTAAAATGATGCATGCCATGCTTAAATTACAGAAAAATTAACTAAAATAATAATCTAAAATATGTTATATTTTGCATGCATCATAAGATTCAACATGAGGGACATTATTAACTATGTAATATTTTAGCTAAAATTTTAACTTTGACTGATTCTGGTCATAAGCGAAAAACTTATAAAATATCCACGAAAAATATTAATAAGGCGAAAGTATAAAAAAAATTCCAATATAAATCAATAATGACAATAATAATTCATAACACTGATGATCATCAACAATATAGTAAGATGAAGACAACTCAGTGTATCTATAACATGAAAATATCTATCAACGATGAAAGAGAACAAACTAAGACTCATGCATGTGCACTTGGCTATTACAATCATCATCAGTCATTTGAGTTCATCCTTGATTGTTCTCATTCCTTGTAAAATCAATGCATGGAAAATAATAATCAATGAAGCCCAATAGGTGGATAATAAACTAACGTATAGATAAAGAAGCATGGAACAATGTAATCATGAGCATAACCATCGTTAATAAGTAAATAGAAACGAATCAACACCATGCTTTAATAAAAGATCAAGGTAATAAATCAATGTTATGCTCTAACATAATAACAATGGATAAAACAATATTATGCTCTATTTGGGATTACTATGCACTAAGATCGATAAGATAAATCAATGCTATGTCCTGAGTAAGATTAATGGGTGGATCAATGCAATGCTCTGAGTGAAATTAATGTGTCATCAAAGGTTATTCAATGTTCTAGAATCATTTATGCAATGTCATTAATAAACATTTTAATTACAATGAGGTGCCATGTACTTTGTGAGTGGACAATAATTGTGCACATCACGACAATTCATCTTACTAAAGGGGAGAGTATTCACACGATGTGTAGAAGTCATACAATAATGCGATGCGATGCAATATCATGAACTCCTATCAATCCGTAACATAGACATCCAAAATTTTATCTTTATTAATTAATTATATTCTCGTGTTCTTACAGATTGGGACTTCACATCAATACTATGCAATGCGATACTATGGATCAATATATCAGTGAAAGCAGATGAATTAGATGGCGTGGATCATAGCAATAAAATAATAACAGATAACCAACATAATATACTATATTATGACAGGACCCGAGCGAGCATGCCTGGTTCATCTGTGGCTATTGCCTCGGTCGTAGCTCGACCGGGGAGTGATTCTAGTTGTCTCAATGTCGGAACACGGGCTGATTATAGTGGAGCCCATCCGAGTTCAGTGTCGATGCACACGTCGGCGATGGGCACGGTCCGAGCAGTGTGGAACTCGGGTCAGGTCCGGCACCTGTTTGCCCGACGATAGTTATACTCAAGCCAGGGTCCTCAAACCCGGGTTGGGTTCATCAATTCCGACGAACACTTGCGTGATCTTTCGCGTGTTTCATCAGAATAAACCTCTTCAGACTAATGTAAATACATGGAATAATTCACAGTAGATAGGTGACAATGCAATGACTATCTCTAGCCCTTAAGAACATGCAAATCTACGTAAACCAGATCCAAGGTTGATCCAATGGTCGGCCTACCTTTAAGCATTTTCCCTCAAGTTTTGATCCTCTTTTCCATGTTCTTCTTACTCGACTCCTTCGTTGGTCATCCCAGATGGACCCCTAATTTCGAAGGTCCTTTGTCCATGCTATTGGTCGCTTGCTTGCTGCGTGGTTTGAGGGAAAAATTGATAGAAAATCGATTAGGAAAACAACAACCGAAAAACTAATAAAAGAGATGCAACCATGACTGTTGTTCACCTTGGTTGATTCCTGGCACTCCGACAGATCTCCGATGACCAATGTTTTAAAACCTAGTTCGGACCGGCCGGATCAATTGGTTCGATTGCGAATTGGTTATAAATCCAGTCCAGCTCATTATTAAAATTGGAAATAGTATAAAATTGGGTTGGCTAAAAACAAATTGAGAAAACTAGGTTGAACAGGTAAATTGGGTTCAATCCAATTTTTTAAAAACATAAAATATGATATGGGGAGAGAGATGATTTGATAGGATATGGAAAGAGGGAGGGAGAAAAACATGGAGAGAGAAAGGATATGAAGAGAGAACGAAATGGAGAGAGAGAGAGGGAGGATTTTATATGAGAGTGAGAGAAGATTTTTTAGAGAGAGAAAAAAGTGGTAGAGAAAAGGGCGAAATTGAGGAGAGAGAGGGAGAAAGAAAAGAGAAAATTTAAAATAAGAAAATAAAAGGAAAGATGTAAAGTAAGAAAATAAATAAAAGGAAAATAAAAGAGAATTAAAAATAAAAAAGAATAAATATAACTACAATTTTAGATAAAAATAAATTTAAATTATTGTATTAGTACTAATATATCTAATAAAATAAAATTGTTATTTAATCTAAAATTTTGTAATATATAATAATTATTAAATTGATTTAATCATTTTGTAGTAATTTATATATTATATTACTCATAAATAATTATAAATAATATTATTATATAAAAAAATTATTTCAATCAATTAAAATTTGGTTGAACCAGTCGAACCTCGACTCGGTTGACTTGCTGAACCAATTTTTGATCTAATCTATACATACATATATATATATATATATATATAAAGCTGGTGCATTGGGAGGCTTGACATTGCAGGTTTGGAGTTTATCTTTTTCTTTCAAGTGTTCTGATGTTTCTACACATTCACCTCCCTTTCTATGTGTTGTGTAACCTCCACTCACTCATCAAATGCATCCATATATTAATTAATCCACTAACTCACCATAAACCTCTCATATATTTAATCCACTTACTCAAATAGTGCTTTGTTAGCAAGTGTTTGAAGGTAACGTAGTGGAACACAAAATTACTTATCAAAGTTGAAAATATGGAAGAAACATGATAAGCACCCATTACCTATCAGCAGGCGAAGTACCTGGAAAGGTGCTTGCATGGGCTTCAGCAGAAAGGAAAGGAGTTCATTTCCATGAAGAAATCATGGTCTACTAAAGCAAAAGTTGTGTTTGTGCACTAACAATGTAACGCCCCCAAATCGACCCCTATCACGTGACGAACACCAACCTGGAGACGCTACGATATGCTATGACATTGATCATCATGTTGACCATATCTCAGTCAAAAATTGAGAAACATCAGCGGAAAGGAGAATAACAGAGAAATATAAAGAAAATGCTAACCTTAAATTGCGGAAGTCTAAAAGTGGCTATATCATTTCTAAGAAATAAAATTGAAATTTTACATCATGAATCTATAATGCAGATGGTAAAGAAAAATTAATAAACAATCTAATAAGCCTTGTGGTTCATGTGCTGTCTTGTCGTCCGAGCTTTCTCACCACACACCTACTCCACCTCATCACTGACCTGGTCCTGTGAAAATCAGACACAGGAGAGGAGATCCTCCCGTAAGCTTTACAGTCTAGTGGGGAACCACATAATATACAATGCAACATGAATAGAATAATCAGAGGTAAATAATCATGCTTAACTTGAACGTGAAAAGATAACATGACAACATCATAGATCATAATAAGAATAAGAATAAGAATGAGAATATATCATGAGTCATGAGAATCAAATGATGCTTAGCAAACTTGGAATCATCGCATACTTGGAAATCATGATGATAACTTGACTTATCTTAATCATGCTTCTTGATCTTAGTTTATAATTAGAAATTAGGACGACTTTAGGTGCCTTTAATTCTTGGGCTATGCCGAGCAAATGATACGGCCTTGTGCGGGTCAGTGGATGATTAAACCATGACCAAAGGAGCTACCCTTATCTTGATGCACTTAGCTTGGACTGACAACCCATTATTAATTTTCCATCTGAACTTATTAATCACTTTTAATAACATGTGATTCTTTATTCTTTATTCAATGAAGATGATAAGATAAAAAAATAAATCATTAAAAGAACAGATCTTGTAAATCAGGGATGGATCTTTGTGAGGACAGAAAATAGGATCAATTGTATTTAGGTAGCGTTCGAATTAAAGAGTGGATTAATTAATAAATCTAATAAAAAGGGTTGCTGGAAATTGGTCGACCGATTCTGGTGAACGGTTGACCGATTGGATTTCGGGTCGGTCGACCGGTCTGTTAAGATCGGTCGACCGGTAGGTAAATCGGATCGGTCGGTCCATTCAATTAAATGGTCGACCGGTGGGCAGGGATCGGTCGACTAGTCAGGTCACAATACGGGAGATCGGTTGACCGATCGACATATGAGGAAATCGACTGTGAGTCATTATATCGATCCACCGGTAGGCATCATGAGAAGTTCCAAAATTCAAATTTTCCTAAAAATTTGTTCGGATTAAGGAGTGGATTAATTAATAAATCTAATAAAAAGGGTTGCTGAAAATTGATCGACCGATTTTGGTGAACGGTCGACTGATTGGACTTCGGGTCGGTCGATCGGTCTGTTAAGAACGGTCGACCGGTAGGTAAATCGGATCGGCCGATCCATTCAATTGAACGGTCGACCGGTGGGTAGGATCGGTCGATTGGTCAGGTCACAATACGGGGGATCGATTGACCGATCGACATATGAGAAAATCGACTGTGAGTCATTATATCAATCGACCGATTGTTGACAGCCTATGGACCGATCGACCGGTAGGCGTCCTGAGAAGTTCTAGAATTCAAATTTTCCTAAAAATCTCTAGCATCAACTCATCCTAATCTAGTTCCTACATACTAACAATCAATCAAACAACAATAGAACAGAAAGAATCAATCATTAATTCAAACAATTAGAAATCAGGGATCAAACACATCAAACAAGAAATCAAATAATCAAACGATAACCTTGGAAATTTTCTTCTTATTCTCTTATTTACAGAATCAACCAGGGCAGGATTTAATTCTATTCAATGGTCATGCAAGGTGATTTTGATTCACCCACCTATGTTCGCGATTAATCCGTTCTCTGATTCGTTGAATCCTATGGCCGAATCCCTTGTTTCTCCTATGTTCTCTGCCCCTATTCTTCCTCCTGGTCGACCGCTCTCTGGCTTCCTAGGGCTAGGATGGCTTCCTCTTTGATCACGAGCAGCAGGGGGACAAAGGCAGAGGGGAGAGAGGTTCGTGAGTTTAAAAGAAGAATTTAGGTTTGGAGTTGTTTTAATTGCCTAGGACTCCTAATGTCATTAATCAGATTTAATATCCCCCTCTCCTACTCGGTTTCTTTCCTTTAATTCTGTTGGCCGTTTTATTACAGTTGAACTCAAACTCTTTTTTCTTATCTTTGTGCCGATTCACTGATGCTCGATCTTAACTTGCTGGCACATTAGACATCGGGATACATATTCTGCTATCTCTCTTTTCATGTCCGGCCACTAGTAGCTGTGTTGTATATCCTTATACATCTTAGTACTACCTGGGTGGATAGTGAACTCCGACTTGTGGCACTCATCCAGTACCTCTCGACGGACATCAGCATTTGTGGGAATCCACAACCTGTTCCGATATCTAATTCCTCCATATGCAGATATATAAAAATATGCTGGTTCGTTCTAGTATCTCTTAAGGACCTTATGATATTCTGGATCCACTTTTTGAGCTGCTATGATTCTGTCTATTAGGCTGCGCTTCATCTTATGCATCATCCATAGAGCTCCATTTGTGCCCAGCTTGGGACACCATTGCTCAATTTCATCCAGCATCTCGTACTCGCATAGTCTCATATAGGTTAGCGAGCCTTCCCATTTCCTGCTTTATGCATCGGCGACTAAATTTACTTTACCAAGGTAGTAATTGATAGCAAATTTATAATCCTTGAGGAGCTCAAGCTATCAACGTTGTCTCATGTTAAGATCCCTCTAATCGAAAATGTACTCGAGGCTCTTGTTGTCGGTGAAGATCTCGAATGTTTCTCCATACAAATAATGCCTCCAGATCTTCAAGGCAAAGAACACTGCCGCCAATTCTAGGTCATGTGTGTGATATTGACCTCATGCTTCTTCAACTATCGTGAAGCATAAGCCACTACCTTGCCATGTTGCATCAGTACACAGCCCAATCCTGTCCCACATGCATCACTATAGATCACATAACCACCACTGTCTGTCGGTATTATGAGAATTAGTGTCGAAGTCAGACGATCCTTTAGAGTCTGAAAACTCTGCTCACACTTGTCTGTCCAGATAAATTTTTTTGCCTTCTTTGTGAGATTCGTGAGGGGTGCAACAATCTTGGAGAAGTCCATGATAAATCTTTTATAATAACCTACCAAACCAAGAAAGCTGCGAATCTCAGATGCATTCTTCGGTCTCATCCAATTCGCCACCGCTTCCACTTTTGTGGGGTCTACTGCAATGCCCTTCTTGGAGATTATATGTCCCAAGAACATTATCTCCTTCAGTCAGAATTCACACTTTGAAAACTTGTCATAAAGCTTGTGTTGCCTTAGGGTCTCCAATACTATCCTGAGGTGCTCTCGGTTACTATCCTGAGGTGCTCCTGGTGTTGCTCTAGACTGGAAGAATAGATCAGAATATCATCCACGAATATGATGACAAACTGATCTAGATATGGTCGAAAGGCCCTGTGCATTAAGTCCATAAACGCGACAGGAGTGTTCGTCAGTCCAAATGGCATGACCAAGAACTCATAGTGATCATATCTTGATCGAAAGGTAATTTTCGGTATATCTTCCTCGGCCACTTTCAGCTGGTGATAGCCACTACGCAGGTCGATCTTAGAGAACACCGATGCTTTTGACAACTGATCAAAAAAATCATCTATACGAGGCAGGGGGTACTTATTCTTCAACGCCACTTTATTGAGCATCCTATAGTCGATGCAGAGCCGCATGGAGCCATCCTTCTTCTTGACAAACAAGAACCGGTGCGCCCTATGGTGAGACACTCGGTCTGATAAATTCTTTATCTAATAGTTCTTGTATCTACTTCTTCAGTTCTTGCATCTCTGCGGGTGCCATGCGGTAGGGTGCTGTCCCTGGTAAGAGCTCTATCTTAAAATCGATTTCCATTTCGGTGATAGTTCGGATGTGTCCTCAGGAAACACGTCTGGGAATTCTCGCACTATATCTATCTGTTGGAGCTCAGTGACAAGTGCATATGTCTTGACCACACTTGCTAAGTACCCACAACATCCTTTCTCCAGTAACTTCTGTGCCTTAATAGCTGAGACGATGACCTTGTTCCTTATTGATGGAGTGCTCCTGATTACCGCCTTGGGCTTGCCTTGCGTTCCTACAATGATGTTCTTCTGTTTATAGTGCAAGGCTGCGTCATGATATGTCCATCCTCAAAATAACGTTGTAATCCACCATGGGGATGACTATGAGGTCTACAGAAAAATTTTCTTTTTCTACATTGACAGGTACATTCGGGATGTACCTAACAGCATGGAGAGTCCCATAGGCCTACTCCCACGCATGGCATGAGGCATCTGCTTTAAAGGCAAACTAAGAGTTTGGGCACACGACTCTGAAATAAACGAGTGTATAGCCCTAGAGTCAAATAAGATAGTAGCAGATAAATTGGTGATAGGGAGAGTATCTCTAATGATGTCATTGTCATTCTGGACTGCTTCTGCTTCCAGGTTGTGCACATGACCTTGCACAACAGGGTTTGCACCTCCTACTGCCCGATTCTTTCGACCTCCTCTGATAACCTGCGGGCAATTTCGGATAAAGTGTCCGAACTGTCCATATTGAATGCAGGAGCCATTCAGCTTACGATAGTCTCCATCATGATGACGGCTACAATGAGTACATAAATGCTTATGTGTTACTTGTGGCTGGCGCGGTGGTGGTGGCAGCAGTCTCAGAGGTTGGGCTTGCAGTGACGCAGGGCGTGGCTGAGCTTGAACTTGTCGTGGAGCTTCCCTTTGCGGCTATGGCCTAAAGTGGCGATCATCCCTCCTAAATGGTCGGCGATCATCGGTTCGAGGCCTGGGCTGCTCTATTGATTTAGCTGGAGCTTTGGCCTTGCGTTTAGCTTGATCCTTTTCCATACGTGTGGCCAACCTCACAGCCTTTTCCAGATCCTCACAATCTCCAGCTAGGACTTCAATTTTCAGTACTTGTTGTAGCCCATTGATAAATTTGTTGGCTCTAATACGCCCCTCGAATGACATCGAGCAATACTGCTCCAATTGGATGAATTGCGTGTGGTAATTAGCCACAGGCATAGTTCCCTGCTGTAGCTGTAGGAACTTGTCTTGCTTGTTGATGCAATCATTATCAGGTGTGTAGCGAGCTATGAAGGCCTTCGTGAATTCTTCCTATGCAATTTCCTCTTCTTCCAGCCCTCTGAACCTAGTAGCCCTCGTAGTCTTCCATCAACCCATTGTTGTACCAGTGAGCATGTATGTGTCATACAAGACCTTGCATCCTTCAGCGCACCTCATCAATTTGAAAATATGGTCCATGGTCTCTATCCACTCTTCAGCCTTGAAAAAGTTTGCCTTCCCATCATAATGAGGCGGGTGCAACTTCAAGAAGGCCTGAATTGTGTCTTCAGATGCCTCATGACGTGCTCCCTGATTGCGGCGTCTAGATGCCGACGGACTGCCTCCTGCCTGACTACTCTCATGTGGGGAACCTCATCAACGTGTTCGTCTAATGCCGCTCTAGCTTCGCGGCCTCTGTCTCGTCCGTGGCCTGGCACATGGCCTCGGCCACGACCATATCCGCAACTCGGCTGGGCCTCTATCTCATGGAGTGGGCCTTCCGGTACCTCATGAGCATTCTAGACTGATCTGGCCATCTGCTCCTGAATCCGCTCTGACCGTCGAGACATGCTTATCCTCTAATCATAAAATAAAATCATGCATCAATAAACAGTAACTTATCATAAACAAAAACTTGACTTACAATGCTTTTCGATGGAGAGTGTGGCGACTGCTCGATGATAACACACGAACCCATACCATATTATTCTATATACTAGGATGTCAAGAGAGTCCTAACTTTAGGCTCTTATACCATAAATGTAACGCCCTCAAATCGACCCCCGCCATATGGCGAAGACCAACCTGGAGACACTACGATATGCTATGACTTTGACCATCATGTTGATAATATCTCAGTCAAAAATTGAGACACGTTAGCAGAAAGGAGAATAATAGAGAAATATAAAGAAAATGCTAACCTTAAATTGCGGAGGTCTAAAAGTGGCTATATCATTTCTAAGAAATAAAATTGAAGTTTTACATCATGAATCTATAATGCGGAAGGTAAAGAAAAACTAATAAACAATCTAATAAGCCCTGTAGTTCATGTGCTGTCTTGTCGCCAGAGTTTTCTCACCATACACCTACTCCACCTCGTCACTGACTTAGTCTTGTGAAAATCAGACACAGGAAAGGGGTCCTCCCGTAAGCTTTACAGCCAAGTGGGGAACCACATAATATACAATGCATAACATGAATAGAATAATCAGAGGTAAATAATCATGCTTAACTTAAACATGAAAAGATAACATGGCAGCATCATAGATCATAATAAGAATAAGAATAAGAATGAGAATATATAATGAGTCATGAGAATCAAATGATGCTTAGCAAACTTGAAATCATGACATACTTGAAAATCATGATGATAACTTGACTTGTCTTAATCATGCTTCTTGATCTTAGTTTATAATTAGAAATCAGGGTGACTTTAGGTGCCTTTAATTCTTAGGGTATGCCGAGCAAACAATACGGCCTTGTCCGGATCAGTGGGTGATCAAACCATGACCAAGGGAGCTACCCTTATTTGATGGACTTAGCTTGGACTGGCAACCCATTATTAATTTTCCATCTGAACTTATTAATCACTTTTAATAACTTGTGATTCTTTATTCTTTATTCAATGAAGACGATAAGATAAAAAATAAATCATTAAAAGAACAGATCTTGTAAATCAGGGATGGATTTTTGTGAGGACAGAAAATAGGATCAGTTGTACTTAGGTAGTGTTCAGATTAAGGAGTGGATTAATTAATAAATCTAATAAAAAGGGTTGCTAGAAATCGGTTGACCGATTCTGGTGAACTTAACAGATCGGTAGGTAAATCGGATCGGTCAATCAGTTCAATTGAACGGTCGATTGGTGTTAGGGATCGGTCGACCGGTCAAGTCACAATACGGGGGATCGGTCGATCGATCGACATATGAGGAAATGGGTTGTGAGTCATTATATCGGTCGACCGAAAGTTGGCAGCCTACGGATCGGTCGACCGGTAGGCGTCATGAGAAGTTGCAGAATTTGAATTTTCCTGCAAATCTCTAGCATCAAGTCATCCTAATCTAGTTCCTACATACTAACAATCAATCAAACAACAATAGAACAGAAAGAATCAATCATTAATTCAAACAATTAGAAATCAGGGATTAAACACATCAAACAAGAAATCAAATAATCAAACGATAACCTTGGAAACTTTCTTCTTATTCTCTTATTTACAGAATCAACCAGGGCAGGATTTAATTCTATTCAATGGTCATGCAAGGTGATTTTGATTCACCCACCTCTGTTCGCGATTAATCCGTTCTCTAATTCGTTGACTCCTATGGCCGAATCCCCTGTTTCTCCTATGTTCTCTGCCCCTATTCTTCCTCCTGGTAGACCGCTCTCTGGCTTCCTAGGGCTAGGATGGCTTCCTCTTTGATCACGAGCAGCAGGGGGACAAAGGCAGAGGGGAGAGAGGTTCGTGCGTTTAAAAGAAGAATTTAGGTTTGAAGTTGTTTTAATTGCCTAGGACTCCTAATGTCATTAATCAGATTTAATATCCCCCCTCTCCTAATCGGTTTCCTTTAATTCTGTTGGCCGTTTTATTACAATTGAACTCAAACTCTTTTTTTATTTTTATTTTTGTGCCAGTTTTTACAAACAAAGCATGAGGGCTTATTTCGCTACAGGTACCATGGGTATATATATTGCACCAAACCAAATGAGAACCATGCATGTTGCTGAACAACCACCATATTCAGAAAAAAAAAAAACATAACACAAACATAACCTGCAGGTCAGACCACCACAGTCTCCTATCCCTCTCGGCAGCCCTCTGGATGCTCTTGGTGTCCTAGGTTGTGGGCAAAAATGGGAGAAAGGGGTTAGACAGCTAGGGTTAAAATGGTTTAGAAGAGGGAGAAAGGTAGTATATATATGTAGAAGAGTTTATTACATCCACATAGTTGGCAAATTTTTAACTTTCTCTGGGATTCCGATTTGTTTTAATTGATTTGGTTTTGACTTTTATTGGACGTGGTGTTTACACATACGTTAATTTTTTTTATTTTTTTTAAAAAATATCAATAGATACATATTCCATGCTTTATCGTGTATCTAAGGCTAAGTCATATATTTCCACCGAAAAAGGTCCAAAATAGAACTTAACTGTTCTTTTTTTTGTAATATACGAGTGAGGAAAATTGTTCATTCCAAAAGAGGAAAGATACTTTTTCCCTCAAATTTAGATAAAGTTTTTTTTTCTCGACTAAGATTTCATTTGGTATTGAAATTAAAAAAAAGTTCGAGGAAAATGGAAACTCCATTTCTCCAAATAAATAAATAATATAATTCTTCTAAGAAATAAATTGAATTTGGTTTTCTTGTATATGAAAATATAACAATGTGAGCCATCCATTATAATGAGACCTATGATCTATGACGATTCATATTAGAGGAGAGGCTCGAGTATTTGAAAATAAAAGAAAGCTCCTAACATTCTAATGGATTTGCTTGCCACTGCATTATATTCTTTACGATCTAATTTAATTTTCCTATTGAAGAATTAAATAATTCATTATCAGTTACTTGGTTATATTACATGAAAAGAAAAAGTTATGGTAAACTCATAATTCATTAACTGATTTAGATTAGAAGGTTTAATTTGAAAACTTTATGTATTAGAACGAAGTCTTAGGAAGAGTGTAAGAGTGTTGACTGGCCATGCATCGAAACAAATCCAACCCCATACATTATTGGATCTGATTCATCCAAAACTGTAAAACCCAGAAAAAAATAATTTAAAATAAACAAAAATACCCTTAAATTGAAGGACAAACATGTCTTTTGGCAAAGGAGAAAAAAAATGTAAAAGTCCAAAAAATTTGATTAATAAATTAACTAAAATAGCAAAAGCATAACATGAAGCAATGGACCATAATACCTTTAAAAGTGGGAGCAGTTAGAGAGTATTTCGATCTTTTGCTAAAATGACAGAATAATGCCCCAAAAGTCTTCCTATCTCCCCATTGCAGTCATCTTCTTCCTTCTTGCCTGCAAAAGCCTTCACCATGGTGCATACAAGCTAATCAAGGAGGAGAAGGAGATCAAGAGGTGCCAAACTGAGGAGAGAGCTTCTTTGAAGATGACGAATAGTTAAGACTAAGAAGAAGAGGAAGAATCGATGACGAATAGTTAAGACTAAGAAGAAGAGGAAGAATCGATTTGAAGGGTTATAGAAACTGTATGTAGTGGGCGAACTCATCTCATTCCAATGAATAATAGTTTGAATATTCTTAATGATTCTGTTTATTTTGATTATTATGATACTAGATATTTAAGTGAATAATTTATCCTAATTATTACTAGGCATTGATAATAATATCTAGGGGTTCCAAATATTAGAAACATATTAATTATTATTTTGTTCAAATATGTACGATATGTTCTAATTACCTTTTGAGCAAATTTTCATCATTAAAAATAATATAACTCCTCAAAGTTCATAAGACTTTTAACTCCTAATATTTATACTCATTATTGATTCATTTTTTTGTAACAGCACAAATTTTTTAATATTTAATAAAGGAATATTTTATTATCTTATTTTAGGAACTTTTATTATTATTATTATTATTATTATTAATTTCAAAAAATAAAAGAAAATTGGAGAGCAATTTGATACGTGATAGAATTAATTAACTAAAGTTTGGAATTTATCTATTTAATTATTAGAATAAATTTGAATTAGTTAAAGAGATTAATTAGAGAATTAAATTTGAGTGGGATTAGATATTATAGTTAGAGTGTAATTAAGAATTTTAAAAACCCTATAAACAGGGATGTTATTTTCTCTAGTGTTTTCGGTGCATGGCTTCTAGGTGACAATAAGGAAGACGAGCGTACTTCTCGATGACAACAAGAAGGGCGACGTCCATATAGGTATGTAGGGAGGATTCAATTTGTTGTTGTGAGGTGGATGTTCCACAACACATGGTTGAATTGTGAAACTGGTCGAACATTTTCTATCAGTAATTATCGTGTGAGGAAAACATGCTTTTTCCTTGAGTTAAAGTACGTAAGAAAATAATAAAAGAAGGGAACACAACATGATAGTTCACATCGAAATAAAGAGAAGAAGTTTTCTTTTTGATCGCTATTCCGGAAATTCGGGCGTGGAAACATAGAAAGGGAAAAAGAAAAAAAATATTGAGGGAGAAAGATTGTCCGGCAACATGGTGAGAGATGAAAAAAGAAAACAAAACATAAGGCTGCTAGTAGAGAGATCATGAGATGATGAGAGAGGGGAGTAAAAACAAAGAAAAAGGAAAAAGATGAAAAGAAAAAGAGGGAGAACAAATCCTGCATTATTTTATGAATTTAATATATTTATCATGATTATCGTATTGTTATTATTATTTTAGTGTTAGTATATTGATTGTATCATTAATGATTGTTCTGATTATATCTTTGATCTTATGGATGATTATATTGTTGGCCTATTTAGATTTTGGTTTACGTCTTGTCTAACCTAATTAAAGATTTATCAAAGATATACACTTTATGTAAACAAGATAAAAGTAAAAAATTATTGGGCCAACGTCTACTGATTGCCGCTAAGTCGGGACCAATTGAATTGAATTTGACAGATAATGTAAAATTGATAGTTGTCCTATGTATGACCACTAGTCCTTGACCATACACGAATCCATTGAATTGAATTGGCTTACCGTGACATTGATCCACCACTTAATTGACCGAGCGCTCCTTATTGAATTGGATAACTCCGAACATTATAAATTAAAATTAAAATTAAAATTGAATTGAATTATAGTCATTTGAATATATTGCCTTATTAAATCGAATTATTATTGGGCAATGACCATTGATTATCAAATTGGAAATTGTTAATTGAATATTGATTTATTTATTAGGCAATTGATAATTGGAAATTAAAAATTATTATTGATTTATATTGATCTTTTGACCATGGCTTGGTATATTGCTCATATTGGTAATTTGTTATATTGTTAATTGATTGTTGTATTGATTGCTCAATTGACTCATCATTCATCATATCTTATTTTTTATTAAGCATATTGAATGTCTATTAGATCCTACGTACTGAGTATTTATATTTATGGATATTTTCTTGTACCTGGATCCATGCAGGTGAAAAAGTTTTGATAGAGGATGATTTTGTAGGTGGCTATGCTTAATGATTGACAAATGTTACACATGGAATTAGATCGAGTTATTTAGTTTTATCATTTCTGCATTTATTAGAAGTGTGAACTTAAGGATGTTTTAGTAATTTATTTATCATGGATTATTAGTTATTATTATTAAATTATTTTTGCACATTATAAATTTTATTTCGAAGAATCATGTAGTGAAAAATTATGTAGCATCTTCAGAATGACTCTGAACACATGAAAGTCACGTGGATTTCAGAACGTTACATTTGAACCCTTAATAACTTACAAACTTAGAGAATAGTAGCTAGTTGCTACGTTTCATATCACAATTCAGCACAAAAAAAACCTTTCACTTCCACAATATAATACATTCGATATACTTTACATGCATGAGGTCTGATTCTGGAATTCCAAAAACATGGTGAGACTATCTCTTCTTAAAGTACGACCATCAAGGGAAGAAGACATCACTAGTAGTTTGGTAAAGCAAGCCCTAGACTCAACCATCACTTCAACATATATCATTCCAAGTCCATCACATAATCAGATAAAAAACTAAACAAACAAAATTGATATTGCATTAAAAATAAGATTCCAACATCATTTCAAAACAAGTCCCTCAGTCACAACCATTCCCAAAAAAATAAAGAAAATTAGTCACACGTGATTGGATTCAACATCACACAAAAATATAAAGAAGAGTTCTCGTTAGACATTACAAATAAAATAAGAAAGGAATAAAGAATGCAAACACTAGGTGTAGTTTCCTTTAGAAAAATTCCTAGCCAGCCAGCCCCTTTTCTTTGCAGCGTCCTCTTCTTTTATACTGGCCATAGATGCTTTTGATCAAAGGATCACAATGTTCCTATTCCTCCTAGCATGTCATATGTTCACCTTTACTTCATAAATATTATATGGCAATAGCAAAAAGCAGGTTCTTCCAACATAAAATGACAAGTAGCTTTTAGTACAAAAGTGGTCCCCAAAAGGCACCTCCCAACCATCAATTGTCCTATACATTAGCAAATTGAACCAACAAAATGACACTACTTTATTTGTTTTACACAAAATAAAAGAGATAAAATTTAAAAAAAATGTAGAAGCAAAAATTAAAGCTAATGATGATTTAACTAGGAAAATTAGTCTCATACTATATAAATGCATGATGATTAATGTAAAAATAAGAAATATAGTATAAATCTTCCATATACAGAAACCAACGATCAACATTATGTTTATCATATTATATTGAACATTAAGTTATCATGTCATCGTATTGGGCATGATAATTATGCTTTGGTATTGTATATATCTTGATGGGCTATTGATTACGGATTACGGATTATATGACATCATATTTTGTTATTGTTGGGCCTCCCATCATAGTCTTATGTTGGAATATTATGCTTCCACTTTGCATCTTTTTAGATCATGCCACATTGGATATTCACTTTTTAGATCATGCCACATTTGATACTCACTTTTTAGATCATGCCACATTTGATACCATCAATATTAGTTATATGTTTCCAATATTTTTATATTGTCTCAACTTGATCTCATATTATGTTGGGCTTTATTAATTCTATGTTTTTACGATTTTTGTGTTGAAGAACCTTTATTGATAATTTGAAAATATTTTTCCTGCACTTTTATTGATTTGTCAATCAAATTGTGTATTGTAGAGTCGCTCATAACCCAATCGCGACACGTGTCATGGGATGAATTTCGGGGGTGTTACAAAATTTATAATCTTATTTAATTATGAATTTTGAATGAATAGGATGTCAAATCTGTCCACATTGCAAGGCTCTAAAGTTGAAAAGACCAAGGATGATAGTCCCACATGGACAAAACATGTTAATAATATTTCTTTTTACCTTTCAAGATATGTTTTAAATTTTTGTAGTTTGAAACCCAAAGTAAATAATATCTTAATAAGTGAAGGGGGTATTACAAAAGCACAGCCAGAGTCAGGTACGAGTTGAATACAAATGATATTCATGTGACTTTACATTTTAAGATCATTTGAAATAATTTGCACACTAATTGAGCTAATATAAACATTAACCCTAACCAAATTTCTTTCTTGCTTAGAATACATAGACTTTGATACTTATTCAAATTAATTAATCAGGTATTGTTTGGTTCCCTAGGCAATATTCATAAAGATGATGTTGATAATGTCTTAAATTGTAACGTAACTAAAACTCCATTTGTTCTTTATCATAACTTGCCCACTTTTAGTTAAAGATACTTTCAGTTTGAACATCAAATTTGAGAGAGAGAGAGAGAGTTGTAATGACCCAAGTTCACAGAACAAGGGTACCATTGCATAGTTTCACATGGACAAAATACATAGATGATCGTTGATTTATATGTAACTATATTTTCTCACTATAAAAGTTTGTTTTAAATTTGTGTGGGCCAAAAGTCCAAAGAGAATTACTTCTTGATATCATTATAAATTATTTTGCTTGCCATTATCTTGAACAATATATTTTACATAATAATACCTCTCAACGATATTGTTCAAGAATATTGATAAAGAATATCCTGCTCAACTATATTATTTTGAAGTCCCTCGTATAATAGTATGCTAATGGCCCCTTGAAGACATAGACTAATTAATGATAAATTTGTAAATCTTTGTGTTCATCTGAATGTGCAATTTCTCTAGATTCTAAAGTCGCAACATATGATAGTATAAATAAAACAAAAGGAGCACCTTAGTTGGCATTAAATTTTGCCTTTGATTCTTGTATACATCACCATTGAAAAAGATAAAAAAATAGAATAAGTATCTAAGTTGATATATTTTTCTTTAATTACGTTAAAATTTAAATTGTTGTGACCAGTATTTAGTATATCTAACAAGATGATTTTGCTTTTATTTGAGTTCCTTGTAAAATCAATATTCTTTTTATTATAATGAGATTAGTGCGCTTGTGGTTGTGGGTGTATGTATTTACAAAAAATTTAAATTGTTTTGTCTAGTCTGAATTTTCATATTGTTGCAATTTGTTGTTATCGGTAGGAGATTAGTTGTCGCACCCGTTGGTTACATGCATTTTGTTGTACTCTTAAGTTCATCAATAGGCTTTCATGATGTAGTCAAGCATGGAAGCTCCTTGCCATATTATTAGGGAGATGTGCACTCTCTCATTTGAAGATATACACTTTAAAACAAAAGAGGACGAGAAGAAGATCAAGTCTTCGAAAATAGAACCTTTGTTGTGTTGAATTCTTTCTCCTGACATGTCATTCACAGCAAGCATAAAAATGGCTGTGGATAGAGGAAGCCATAGTACCTTCCAAAGACACCCCTTCTCCTTGAAGCCCAAGTGCACAAGCGCACATATGAATTAATGAAATAGAGCAAACAAAATTGTGTTTTGGCTTTATTTTTCATATTTTTCTTTTTGTCTTTCTTTTGCCTCCTCAATATGCTCACCATCTCATACTTTTCTTTCCATAAGAAAAATAAGGTAATTAGGGTGAAAGATGACACACCACAATCCAATAAAGGCCAAGGGACCTGCCCTAGTGTGTGTTCCTATTCACTTTCTTGGAATTACTCCTTAAGTGATGGCCAACAACTTCTCTCTTGTTGAAACTAGCTTTCTCACAGACAAATTTTCATGGGATTGGGTGATTGATGTGCTCATACTTATACTTATTCTTACTCGCCAATCATTCATTCTTAAGAAATAACAACACTAGTGTTTAATCTCATCATGTGATTGCCATGATATGAATGTTATTGACAAGAGGTCTTATTCATTTGCAATATGATCTTTATCATTAGCTTTTCTCCAATTCTCTATCAGTACATGTTGTGAATTGAATTATGTACCATGTACTCAAAATTGTGAAAGAAAAAATAAGAAGAAAAAGGAAAACTAGGATATGTGGCGAAAGCAGAAGGTTTGGGCAGTTAGCTCCCCGTAGTATGGACCTTTATGTATGAGGGTTAGGACTTTATCTCAATATATTCTCTTCTACTCATAGTGAATTTCTTTTGATGGCGACGTCCTTTATTTATAAATATTTTCCTCTTGTTCACACTAATCAAGAGGGTTTTTACCACGTCAAAATCTCAATGTTCATATTCTCTCTTGTTTGTTGTCTTGGTTATTTATTGATCCTCGGTGTTCTATTCTCAACAAATTGAGTTTAGAATAAGTTGAAGGTGTTGTCGGGTCAAAAGCCGGATGCCATGTAGACGTTCGTTTGGGAGGAACTTGATGAGAGAGTCATGTTTATGATTCAGTTGTGCATTACGAATGATGTTCTTCAGGAAATCCTAGTAGAGAAAACAATGACAAATCTTTAGACAAAAATGGAAACTTTGGATTTGACGAAAACTGATGCGGATTCAGAAACATAGCAAACGCACTAATCGTTTAAGTAATAAAATGATGAGTATAAGTATCGTTCCCACGAGGACAAGAAATAATTAATAACTTCTCTTGCTTATAAATTGATAGAAGATAATAAAGTTATGTTTTGTGAAAATAAAATGAATAAATAATATAAATATAAAAAATATGATCAATGGGGTTTTAAAACTATCGATTCGATGAATATGATTTATCTTGATTAATACCACTACTCATGTATGAATTATTAGACAAAGGGTAATGAATAAATAAAGTTAAATTCCCAAATTGATTTAACCAATGTTTCAGGCCTTAAATCCTATTTTGAAATCAATAAAAGAGAGTAATCCCTTCGGTGTTTAATCTAATTTATTAAATCACAAAACACATTCAACTGGAATATAAAGTTAAGGTCTTTCTCAAGTCACCTTAACAACAACACAATTGGGTCTCTTGCGATTTTCTCAAAAGTGGCATGTAAGAGAAAAATCAGAAAAAAAACTCCAGAGAATCTTAAAACTTCCTTTTAGATAATAAAAAGATTCCAAGGAACAAATCTCAGACAACCATTAATAAAATCATCAAACAATGCTATTAATCCATCAACTAATTATATGAAGAATTCATAAAGAATAGAGTTCAATCAAGATAATCCTAAAGAACTAGTCTAATAAACTAGAGCACATCAATCTAAATAATGTTTCAAGAAAAAAGATAGAGAACAAGAGGAACTACTCCTATTTCTACCATCCTCTCTCGAGTTTTCAGTAGAACTCCAAAGACGTTTTTCCAATTGGGTTGTGGTCTTCTTATATAGTTTTAATGATAGCATGGCTCAACAACCCGAAATATTATCAAAAGCATGAATAAACACGGCCAAAATTACCGCTATCACGGCCGTGATGTTCAAGTGGCAGGGCCGTGATAGAACATGAGTTGTCCATCATATTTAGCACGGCCGTGAGCATTTTCTGTATGGGCATGACATAACATTAGTTTCCAGCCTTCAACTCGCACGGCCGTGAGCTTTTTTCGCATGGGTGTGACAGAACATAGAATGATTGGCCGATGTTCACGGTTTGCATGGTCGTGATTCTTCCTCGCACGGCCGTGTCAGTATAATTGGCTTTTACCCTTCTTCGCACGGGCATGACATTCTTCAGCATGGCCGTGACAGTTGCTGGAAGTTATTTTCGCAACTTTTTTGTCCAAATTTCAACGCATTTCCATTCCCTGTCATGAATTTAATCCAGCTTAGGTAGTAATAAATCTCCAGGAATTTCTCTATATTTACAATAATTTTCCCACTTTAAAACATAAAAGACTCCTAAAATTAGAATAAATTGGCCTAATAATTATGCATGAATTTCGTGCATCAAATTCCCCAAGCTAGATATTTTGCTTGTCCTCAAGTAATTTTTGTCAGATAAGCCCTCGCTCCATCGTAATATCCATTACTTTTCTCCTATTGCCCTTTTACACAACCATCACCAGAGTATCTTTTCTCAAACCAAGCCCAGCCTTACAAAATTCTCAACCTTTAATCATATCCTTCCTGCATTATTTACATACAATATTCATCCGTCTCATAAAAGTATCAATATTGAAACAAAGTCTTTAGGGATCTTATTTTCATACTACTATTACTTCACATTTCAACATTACTATTTTTATTTCTTTATTTTTATTTTATTTTGTTGAATTTAGTAATCCTCCATATTGCACAAAGTGGTCCATGTAACGAGCTTTCGACCGAGAGACCTCAAAGCGGATGCCCTTAGGTTGTCAGGCAAGAATTTCCTACGGATCTAATTACCCGGACACACTCAGGTTCCAGAGGGTACTTCACTTTTTAGTTAATTGTTGGGGCTCAACTAGCCCTCTTTTCATTTTCATTTTTGCATTATAGCATAATTATAAGCTCCAAAAAGACTTAATATTTTCAAAAAAGATACAAATATAATCATGATTCAAATCATAGTAGATAACTTCAGAAGTGCAAAATTAAAGAGTAGATTCATTTGCTCGGCAGCAAACTCTTACCATTTTCCAATAATCTGGTGATAACTGATAAAAAGAACAATAATCAAATTTCATAGGATAAGCAACGCCCTGACACTGAACTTTAAGACAATAAAATATGTAACATGAGAGAGAAATGATGCACTGATCACAAAACATTGAATTTATCACATAGCTAACACGCAAAAGGTTCATAACTAATGTGCAAAATGTTTTCATAAGTGCATGAAATTTGATTTGGCCCTGCATAATAGAAAGAAGATCATATATAGCATTAAAATCATATGCGGACGATGATTGGACAATATCTGACTCCATTTGTGCCGTTGGCGAAGTACGAGAAGGGCCTGCCTCGGCGTCATGTGTCCTTGTAGGTCAGACCTATGGTACTGCCCTTAGGACTGAGAAGAACATCCAGTTATCATGATTAAATACCGTGAGTCGACCAATATCAACAGAAGGGATATGTATAGAAATTTTATCGAACTTGAACACGTTTGCCTTTTGATCAATATCATGAACAACTAATCGCATGGCACTAAGTGCATATCTATTCAGAAATATACTCCCCGAAATCTAAATGTCCTGCTCTAAATCAATGTGAAAGTGTTGGGCAATAGGAGTTAATCCGCCAACAGTAATAATGCCACAAACTCTAATTGCATTTTTCTAAAAATGCCTAATCAATTGATCACCAATATCCACCACAACATAATTTAACATGGCCCAAATAATATATAACTGGAGTTGAGTGACTGCACCTTCACTGTTAGCTCGAGGAAACATACCACGTTAAAGAAATCGGTGTACGTATCTCAAAATAGGATTTTGGATTGAAGTGCTTTTGGCTGTCCGCCCTGGAAACACAATTTCTCCAGTGACATCCTTCCAAAACTCCTTACAAAATTCCTCCTTTGTTAACCTGAATTCGCTGTTATGCATCCTGAAAGTGATAACTGAATAATCTTTGTTAGTCGAAAACAACGAGAGAAGCTCAAGTGTTAACCTTTCGTATGTAAACCAATAGCTCGTGGCAAAGCGATGTAATCCAATGATGTCAAACATGAGCAGCACATCATCTTTCATTAAAAATTCTTCCATTGTAGAAAATGAGTGACACCGAGATGGAGCGACCTTAACGTATCAAACCGTTTTCGTTGTTCAACATCTCGGAACTCTAGGCGAGGAGGCTGTGGTATCAATTCGGGAGGTGCTTCCTACGCTTCATGCTGTGGCTGCCGCCTAGGGTGGCTCACCGGTCATTTCCATTTTGGTGCTGACATTTACACTTCAAGAATAGTCATAGGTGTGGAAGAAGTAGCACAACCATGATCAATTGTTACGGCCGTGCAGTGAAGAGACATGACCGTGCTCGAGTCGTAGCTGCAGTGATGCCCGTGGTACAGTGCGATGTCAAAGTTGGTGGAGATGGCAACCGACGGGGCCGGTGACGTCAGAGGGCTGCTTCTCCGGCATTGGAGGATACTCCGGATGGCGGTGAGGTGCGGACACAAGCTGCTCGGACGGTGGCGTGCGGTGAGATGATGGCGGGGAAAAGGACGTCGATGGACAATCTACTGGCACCAGGAGGATTGAGGACAACGGTGACCAAACCCGATGGTAGGTGGTGGAAACATGCGGGGAGCACCGGTGATGAGAAAGGAAGGAGGTGCAGCTGTTCGCTTTGAGGAGCTTGTGGACGATGGCGAAGAGGCGGGCGTTGGAGGAAACTTCGGACGGTGGCGGTGCATCTGACGTGGTGATACGGCGCAGATCGGGCGGGCGGCGGCGTGTCTAGATCGGCGGTGGGCGACGACGCGTCTAGATCGGTGGCGTGCTGTAGACGACGGGTGACGAAGAACGGTGGCGTGTGGTGAGACGACGGCGGTGGCGTAGGTGACGACGATGGATGATCCGCCAGTGCTGGAAGGATTGAAGAGAGTGGCGGCGCTACGGGCGAAGAACGGCTGTGCTGAAGATGTCGCAATTTAGGGCAGTCATTTATATAGGTGTATAAGCCATGAATGGATGGCTGCCATGTGTCCTAGAAGTGGGCGGTTTGCGTACGGCCATGATTCATAATGGTACGGCCGTGATAGAAGCAAACCTTCAGGTCTTACACGGTTGTGGACGCGAGGGTTGCACGATCGTGACCAATAATGATCACGGCCGTGACAGAATGGTTGATTCTGCTGACTTTTTGGCATGACCATGTCATTAGGAAGCACGGTCGTGACCGAGCAATGTCCTGAACATAAGGTGAAAAAAAATTAAATCTATTCTAAACTAAAAAATGTGAATTGAAAATTAAGGGAAAAAATTGTAGGCAGTGTAATTCTAAATTATAGTCGTTAGCTTGACTTTGGCCCTTGTACCTTCAGGGGTCTAATAAGGGCACTGAGTGGTCTTTATTTTCAACCTTACCTGCAATGTAATGCTTGAGACGTTGACCGTTTACCTTGAAAGAGATGCCTCCTGATATTGGTTGAACTTCAATGGTTCCATACGAAAATACCTGAACCACTCTTGAAGGGTCCTGTCCACCTAGATTTTAATTTTCCTGAAAAAAGTCTTAATCTGCTATTATATAGAAGAACCTATTGGCCTGGAGTGAATTCCTTGGAAAGGATATTCTTGTCATGAATTCTCTTGGTTCTTTCTTTATATAGCTTGGCATATCAAAGTTAAGAAATTTTATAGCCCAATATGCTTTATATTCCAGTTCCACAAGGAGATGACATGCTTTTCCAAAAACTAATCTATATGGTGACATACCTATAGGTGTTTTAAATACTGTCCTATATGCCCATAATGCATCATCTATTTTTAAAGACCAATGTTTCCTAGATGCATTAACATATTTTTTCAAAATTCATTTGAGTTCTCTATTGAATATTTCTACCTGTCCACTAGTCTGTGCATGATAGGAGGTGCTAACCTTATGAGTAACTCCATATTTTTGTAAAAGATCTGAAAACAACTTATTGCAAAAATGAGTGCCATTATCACTAATAATTGTCCTAGGAGTACCAAAACACGTGAAAATATTTTTCTTTAAAAATTTGACCACCACGCTGGCATCATTAGTGGGAGTAGCTATGGCCTCTACCCACTTGGACACATAATCCACGGCTACTAGGATGTATTCATTGTTCAACGACTTAGGAAATGGCCCCATGAAATCTATCCCCCAAACATAAATAATATTACAAATTAATATGTTATTCAAAGGCATTTCATTACATCGAGAGATGTTATCCATTCGTTGACACTTTTCACATGATTTGCAGTAGGCTTGTGCACCCTTGAAATTGGTGGGACAATAGAATCCACATTGTGGAACTTTGGCGGCTGTCCTATTTGGTCCAAAATGTCCTCTTGCTTCTCGGTCATGACATGATGTAGGATGCTTTGTACTTCGTCCTTAGGTACACATCTTCTGATGATATTATCAGCATACACTCGAAAAAGTATGGGCTCCTCCCGTATGTAATTCAGAGAAGAACTTGACTTTTTGCTGCTTTGTCATACTCTTTGGAATCCATTTCTCTGCAAGGTAATTAGCAATATCAGCAAACCAGAGAATCTGATCAAATACTTTTACCTTGAATAATGTTTCCACTGTGAACATCCTTTCATCGGAAAATTCCTCTAGGATGTCACCCTCCTCTTCTGGGGGTGGTTCCAAACAAGATAAGTGATCTGCCACCAAGGTTTTTTGATCCTTTCTTATCCTTCACTTCAACATCAAATTCCTATAATAAAAGTATCCAATGCAATAATCTGAGTTTGGCTTCTTTCTTCTCCATTAGATGGCAAATTGCTGCATGATCTGTATACACAACCACTTTGGAACAAATTAAATAGGATCGGAATTTATCAAAGGCATAAATGATAGCTAGGAATTCCTTCTATGTTATGGCATAATTCAGCTGTGTCGGATTCAGTTTCTGCTCGCATAGTATATGACATAGAAAATTTTCTCCTTTCTTTGTCCAAGTACAGTTCCGATTGTTCCATCGCTAGCATCGCATATCAATTCGAATGACAGACTCTAATATGGTCCTACTACCACAGGTGGTTAGCTTTTGTTTCAAGATTTTAAAGGCATTTAAATAGTTATCATCATAATTGAATTTAACATCTTTAGAAGGTAAGTTAGTTAAAGGTTTAGCTATTTTGGAGAAGTCCTTTACGAAGCATCTGTAAAATCTTACATGTCCTAAGAAACTTCTCACACCCTTTACTGAAGTTGGGGGTGGTAAATCTGCTATCTCCTTCACCTTGGTCATGTCAACGTCTATACCTTGTTGAGAGATTCTGTGCCCAAGTACTATCCATTCATGCACCATAAAATAACACTTTTCCCAGTTCAAGAAAAGGTTAATATCTTCACATCTTTGAAGTACTTGAGATAAATTGAATAGACAATTATCAAATGATTCTCCAAAAAGAGTAAAGTCATCAATGAAGATTTCTAAGATCCTCTCATTCATATATAAAAATGTGGCCATCATACACCACTGGAATGTTGCAGGGGCATTACATAATCCAAATGGCATTCTGCGAGAAGCATAAGTGCCATAAGGACATGTAAATGTTGTTTTCTCGTGATCTTCAAGAGCCACTGCAATTTGGTTATAACCAGAATATCCATCCAAAAAGTAATAATATTTATGACCAGAAACTCTTTCTAATATTTGATCAATAAATGGAAGTGGAAAGTGGTCCTTATAGGTAGCATCATTTAATTTTCTATAATCTATGCATACCCTCCAACCAGTGACAGTGCGTGTGGGAATGAGATCGTTCTGTGCATTTGTTATAACCGTCATCCCACCTTTCTTGGGAACCACTTGTACCGAACTAGTCCAACTGCTATCAGAGATAGGGTAAATAATACCCGCATATAGTAGCTTAACAACTTCCTTGCACACTACTTCCTTCAGCATTGGATTGAGTCTTCTTTGAAATTGGGTTATAGGTTTGCTATTTTCTTCCATCAAAATCTCGTGCATGCATATAGAAGGAGAAATCCCTTTGATATATGTTGTGCTCCAAGCTATGGCCTTTCTATGTTTGCGCAGTACTTCAAGCAACCTGCTGTCCATTTCTTCTGTTAATAAGGATGACACAATTGTAGGAAACTTATTAGTTTCTAGAAAATAATATTTAAGATGCGAAGGTAAAGCTTTGAGTTCAGAAACAGGGGTAGTTCGACTCCTTCATCCTTGATGTTCGAATCTTCATTCATTAATTCTTCCTCCAACTCCTCGTTTTATTATCCTTCAGATGGATCTCCACTATTTCATCGATATTATCCCTAGCATGTTCATAAAAAATGTCAATCGCAAAGGAAGAAGAATTATCAATCGGATATTTCAAAACATGTCCAATATTAATTGATAAGTCTTCGTCATTTATTCTCAGTGTTATTTTTCCTGGTTGAAATCAATCAAAGTTCTTCTCGTGGCAAGGAATGGTCTGCCCAAAATTAATTGGGGCTCCTTTTCAGTCTACTTATCAAGGCCAATAAAGTCAGCAGGAAATATGAATTTGTCCACTCTAACTAGTACATCCTCCAATAGTCCTTTAGGTTTCTTTATTGATTGATCGACTAGTTGAAGGAGAACTTTTATTTCTTTAAGTTGACCTGTGCCTAACTTTAAGAAAACTGAGTATGACATCAAGTTAATGGTGGCACCTAAGTCACATAGAGCATTAACACAAAAAAAATTCAATGGAACAAGGAATTGTGAAACTTCCTAGATCTTTCAGTTTCTGAGGAAGGTCTTGTTGATCAATAGCACAGCAACTGGATGAACGTTTCACTAGTCCAGATTCGTCTATCTTCCTTTTGTTGGTCAGGATATCCTTTAGGAACTTAGCGTAAGTTGGCACTTACAAAATAGCCTCAGAGAATGGAATGTTAATATGCAGTTGTTTTAGAATTTCCAAGAACTTAGAAAATTATTTATTTAATTTCTCCCTCTGATATTTCTATGGGTAAGGGAGTTTTCGAATTCTTTGCTCTTCAGACTTTTCCAGAGATACATTTTCTTTAGGTGGTGTTGTGTTGTTCTGTATTTCTTCCATAGGGAGCTCTTTTTCAACTTTTTCTTCCTGTAGAGATGTCCATTCTTCAGAAATTTTAGGACCTTCTAGCTGAAGTCCACTTCTCAGAACGATTGCACTTACTTGCTCTCTTAGATTTTTCTCTGTGTTGCTAGGCAAGCTTCCTGGTTGTCTTCCAAATATCATGTTTGCTAGTTGACCAATTTGAGTTTCCAAGTTTCTGATTGATGCATCATGACTAGTGAACTTAGTCTCGATAGTTGTAATAAACTTTGATAGAACATCCTCTAAGTTACTCTTAGGTTCAGGACAAGGTTAATAAATAGGGGGTTGCATTGGAACTCTATTGTTCACCCATGAATAATTAGGAGGATTCCTCACTCCAATGTTGTATGAATTTCCCCCAACATTATTCCTGAAGGCATTATTGGAAACATAATTAGCATCCTCAAAATTTTGTTGATCAAAATTCATACCTGCTTGACATTCATGATTAGGATGCCCTCCTCCACATATATCACATATTATGTTCGAAATTTTCTTGACAAGCTTTTGAGTCATCAGCATATCCATTTTCTTTGCGAGGATATCTAATTGAGATTGAATATGGCTAGCGTTGTCTATTTGATGAAATCCAGCTTTTTCGCTTTTGCATTTTGCTAGCTGTTCAATGCAAGATTATCAAACAACTTGTAAAGATCTTTAGGAGATCTGTCCGCAATGGTTCCACAGTAGCAATGTCGATCTTGTCCTTTATCTCAGCTAATGCTCCATAAAGTACTGGATTTGCCGGTAAAGAGGAATGTTATGATTTTGGACTTTGCTGACGAGATCCTTGAATCTATCCCAAGCTTCATGCATAGACTCAGTTTCATGTTGAAAAAAAAGAGACTTCAAATAAACATCTAGCAGCCTTTTGGGGTGGACAATATTTATTAAGAAATTCTTGACGCATGTCATCCCAAGTTTTTATGGTGCCCATGGGTAATGTAACAAGCCATGTGTAGGCTTTTCCTCTTAGAGAGAAAGGAAAAAGTCTTAACCAAATTGCATCATCAGTTATTCCTTCAAATTTAAATGTTGAGCATAATTAACTGAACTTTGTGATATGGCTGAATGGGTCCTCATCTCTATCTCCTCCAAAGTTTGTATTTGATATTATTTGAATTGTGCCTTGCTGAATTTGAAAATTATTAGCACCAATTTCAGGAAGTGTAATACTCCCTCTTTCCTGTACCATTGGTCTCATAGTAGTCTCTCATAGTTCTACACACAGGTGGAGGTGTTTGTTTTTTAATTTGTCTCTGTTGATCTTCCATCTTAACAATAGTAGAAATTTTCTTTTTTAGTCTTCTAGCAGTTCTCTCTATTTCAAGATCAAACACTAGTAGTCCGCCTGAACTTCGTATATTATGCCTATGTCCCAAGGCACTAGTGCTAGAACCCTCCAAGATGTGTGGATTATGAACTCTTCAATTCCTGCAACCACACCAATAAAAATGAATGGTAACAATTCTTATATTAATAAGTAAGATAAGCAATTAATTATTAACAATGTCTCTGGCAAGGACGTCAAAAACTTAATGCGGATTCAGAAATACTAGCAAGCACACTAATAATTCAAGTAATAAAATGATGAGTATAAATATCGTTTCCACGAGGATAAGAAATAATTAATAACTTGTCTTGCTTATAAATTGAGAAAAGATAATAAAATTATGTTTTGTGAAAATAAGATGAATAAATAATATAAATATAAAAAATATGACAATGGGGTTTAAAAGTATAGATTCGATAATAGGATTTATCTTGATTAATACCACTACTCATGTATGAATTCTTAGACAAAGGGTAATGAATAAATAAAGTTAAATTCCCAAATTGATTTAGCCAATGTTTCAAGCATTAAATCCTATTTTGAAATCAATAAAAGAGAGTAATCCCTTTGGTGTTTAATCTAATTTATTAAATCACAAAACGCATTCAACTGGAATATAAAGTTAAAGGCTTTCTCAAATCACCTTAACAGCAAAACAATTGGGTCTCTTACGATTTTCTCAAAAGTGGCATGTAAGAGAAAAATAAAAAAAAGCTCTAGAGAATCTTAAAACTTCCTTTCAAATAATAAAAAGATTCCAAGGAATAAATCTCAGACAACAATTAATAAAATCATCAAATAATGCTATTAATCCATCAACTAATTGTACGAAGAATTCATAAAGAGTAGGGTTCAACCAAGATAATCCTAAAGAACTACTCTAATAAACTAGAGCACATCAATCTAAATAATGTTTCAAGAAAAAGGATAGAGAACAAGAGGAACTATTCCTATTTCTACCATCCTCTCTCAAGTTTTTTGGCAGAACTTGGTTGTAGCCTATGGATCATCTTCACCAAGCCTTCAACCTCTGAATTCTGCCCTCCAAAAATGTTTTTCCAATTGGGTTGGGATCTTCTTATATAGTTTTCTCGATAGCATGGCTCAACAATATGAAATCTTATCAAAAGCATGGATAAAAATGGCCAAAATTACTGCCGTCACGACCGTGATGTTCAAGTGGCACGGCCGTGACAGAACATGAGTTGTCCATTGTATTCAGCACGGCCGTGAGCATTTTCTGCACGGGCATGACAGAACATTAGTTTCCAGCCTTCAACTCGCACGACCGTGAGCTTTTTCCGCACGGGCATGATAGAACATAGAATGATTGACTGATGTTCATGGTTTGCATGGCCGTGATTCTTCCTCGCACGGTCATGACAGAATGATTGGCTTTTACCCTTCTTCGCATAGGCGTGACATTCTTTAGCACGACCGTGATAGTTGCTGGAAGTTGTTTTCCGCAGCTTTTTTGTCCAAATTCCAATGCATTTGTATTCCCTGTCATGAATTTAATCAAACTTAGGTAGTAATAAATCTCCAGAGAATTTTTTTGTATTTATAATAATTTTCCCACTTTAAAACATAAATTACTCCTAAAATTAGAATAAATTGGCCTAACAATTATGCATGAATTTTGTGCATAAAAAATCCTAGTGAATTGACTTGTGTTGAAGCAGCATTACACCTTTCGTATGCCCGAAGGTACGTTGATCAAATTGAATATTAGTGAGTGATACCTCTCTTATCAATGATTTGAAGAATGTAGATGCCAATGTTAATGATAAAAATTAGACATTATTACTTATGTGTTTTCTGTTATCTTCATATAAAACTGTTAAAGAAAACATGATCTACGATGGGGACAAACTTACCTTTAAAGATGTTAAAGGTAGACTGTTGAGCAAGAAAAAAATGGATAATGAACTAGAATTTAATAGCAAATTTGATAAACAAACCTTAGGTTTAATTGCAAGAGGCAAGCATCAGGCAAGGAATCAAAATCAAGACAGATCCAGTCAAAGTTGAAGAACCAAGATAAAGTCTGCAATTATTGTAAGAAGAAGGATAATATAAAAAAAGTGTTACAATTACAAACAAAATTAAAAGGATCAACAAAAGCAACAAGAGAAATAAGAAGTTTGATGTTACATATGCTAGTATAGCCAAGAGTGAGAATGAAGATGTTCTGTTGGTAACCACATCAAATAAGTCCACATCATCAAATGAACGGCTTCTCGATGCTCATACCATATGTGTCACAATCGAGATTGGTTCTCCATGTATGAATTTGTTGAAAGTAAAGTCGTTCTTATGGGCAATAATACTGCTTGTAAGTCTATTGGTATTGGGTCCATCCAGATTAAGATTCATGATAAAATTATTAGGACATTATTAGAAGTCATACATTTTTCTGATCTTCTGAAGAAGAATCTCATTTCACTAGATGCATTAAACTCAAATGATTGTAAAGTTATCGTTGACTCAAATGGAATGAAAATTTTTCATGGATCTCTTGTGCTGACGAAAGAGCCTTAGCAGTTTATATGTTCTCCAAGATTGTGACATGTTCAAGAACAGTCTCATCCACTTCAAAACATCATTGTACTGAATTATGACACATGCGTTTGGACCATATGGGTGAGAAGGGCATCCAAACAGAGATCTTCTTCCTAGTGTAAAGGTTGAAAAAATAGACTTATATGCATTGTATCTTCGAAAAAGTAGAAGATAGTTAGTTTTAGTTCGACCAATCATAAAATGAAGGGAACCTTGACTATATTCGTTCAGATTTATGGGATCATTCTTTGGTTTGAAAGGAGGAAATATATATTTGTTGACATTTATTAATAATTTCTATAGAAAATTTGGGTCTACTTTTTGAAACATAAAGATGAAGCATTTGAAACATTTAAGTTGTGAAAGATAGAGAAGTAATATGAAAAAATTGTCAAGCGGTTGAGGACTAATAATGATTTAAAATTTTGTAATTTAAAGTTAAATGAATTACAAGGAAGGCATCACAAGGCATCGCACAATTGTGAGAACTTCACAATAGAACGGAGTCACAGAAAAATTGAATAGAACTCTACTAGGGAGAGCTCAGTGTATGTTATTAAATATAGGACTTGACAAGAAGTTTTGGACAAAGGTTGTCAATAGGACTTGACAAGAAGTTTTGGACAAAGGTTGTCAACCTAGCATGTCACTTAGTAAATCAATATCCTCACCGATATTTGAATTTGAAGATTCTTAAAGAATTGTGGTAAGGTAATCCTCATAATTATTCACATTGAAAAGTTTTTGATTATCCTGCATATGCACATGTGAATGACGAAAAGCTTGAACCTAGAGCCAAAAGTTGTATATTTCTTGGTTATAAATATGGTGTCTTTAAATCAAGAAATTTATCATTAGTAGATATATTACTTTTGATTAATACATGATGCTTCACTCGAGAAAAAATTGTCTGTTATTGATGATAAAAAAAACAAAAGGCTTTTGAGAAGGTGGAATTAGAACTTTCGAGTTTTTTTGATGGAAAGAAAGATGTTTCAGATACTAGTGATTCTTTTGAAACACGCATAACTCCTCAAAATGAAAAAAAAATACATAATAGCTCATGATAGAAAAAGGAGAGAAATAAGATCTCAAGGGTTTGATTTTGAAGAACTAGTGGCTGATGCGTTAAGTGTTGCTGAAGATATTGAACTTGATTTTTCCTTTTATTCAAAAGCTATTCGAAGTTCTGATTGTAATAAATTGTTAATAACAATGCAGGAGGAGATAAAATCTCTATTGAAGAATGACACTTTGGACCTTATAAAACAACTAAGGAATAAGAAGATTGTTGGCTGCAAATGAATATTCAAAAAGAAAGAAGGAAAGCAAGATTAGTGGCAAAAGATTATAGTTAAATGAAGGGTGTTGATTTTAATGATGTGTTGTGAAACATACTTTTATTTATATTTTTCTTGTTATTATTGCTTTGCTGAACCTTGAACTTGAGTAACTAGATGTGAAGATTGCTTTCTTACATGATGATTTTGAATATATATATATGGAGCAGTCAATGAACTTTCATGCTGAAGGTGAAGAAGGTCAAGTTTGCAATTTGAAGAAGTTCTTATATGAACTTAGACAATCTCCTAAACAATGGTATAAAAAGTTTGATTCATTCATGTTGAGTATTGATTTTGCCAAAAGCAAGTATGATAGAATCAACTTGTTGATATTATCTTTATATTGATGATATGTTAATTGCAGCAAAAAAACAATCTGGAATTAATATTTTGGAAAGTAAATTGAGTTTTGAATTTGAAATGTAGGATCATGAGCAGCAAAGAAGATTTTAGGATGAAAATTTTCAGAAATAAAAGCGCAGGAAAACTATTAATCTCATAATAGAAATATATTAAGAAAGTCTTAAAATATTTTAAAATGGAGAATGCAAATGTTGTTAGCACCCTAATTGTTACATACTCTAAACTCTCAACTTCATGTTCACCAAAATTATGTCAAAATTTTCTTATTGTAGTGTAGTTGGTAGATGCAATGGTTTGCACTCGTCCACATATATCTCATGTTGTTAGTAAATATATGTTGAATTTAGAAAACAAGCACTAGAAAACTATTAAGTGGATACTGATATATCAAAGATGTACTTTTGATGTATGTTTGGAATCTAGTAGAAAGTTGACTATGTTGTCTATGTTGATTCATATTTTACTAGAGATATTGATAGAAGGTCTCTCAGTGTGTTGTGAATTAGAAAGCTATTTTGCAAGATACAATGACATTATTCACCACTGAAGTTGAATACATTAAAAGAAGCTATCTGGTTGAGAAGATTAGTTGAGGAGCTCATTATGAAGAAGAAGCTACTGCTATACATTATGATAAATAGAGTGCAATACATTTTACAAAAGATCAAATGCATCATGAAAGGATAACAGTATATTAATGTGTGGTACGTATTATTTTGTTCGTGATATTATGAAAAAGTGAGATATTCAAGTTCAGAAGATCAACGCTCATAACAATCCAATGCCGAGTTCGAATATTGTTCAGACTTGACAAACATTCTACAAAGTTAGGCCCATGTGGGCCATTTCGGTAAAGGAGAGCATATTGACCATTTATTTTTTGAGAATTTTGTAAAATTCAAGTTAAGATGAAGATTTATTGATGTGTCTTGAACTATGTACATGTACTCAAAATTATGAAAGAAGAAAAGTAAGAAAAAAAGAAAAATGATGATTTATGACGGAAGACTTTATCTTAATGTATTCTCTTTTGCTCATAATGAATTTTTTCCTACAGTGGCATCCTTCGTTTGTGGATGTTTCCTTGTTGTTTGTTGTCTTGATTGTGTTCTATTTCCAACATTACATATTAGTCATAATTACACATGACCTTAGTGCATACTTCTTACATTCATACCTAAATTTTTTTGTAATGTCATTTGTTATAAAGGGAGTTCCTGCTCAGTCTCATCGTAGAGGTAGAAGTAAAATCTTAATTGCATGGGCAAAGAACTCAATTCCTGGTTGACAGCTCATAAAATGTAATCGTGATCTTTGAAGTTAAGAAAATGCCAACTATGCATGCAATCTCTGCAATAAGAAAGCAGGATATGGTAAACTGTAAGGTTTAACATGTGCATCTAAGCCATTGATCGATCTTGATGCAAAAACATTTCACCTCCAAGGCTCCAGCCACCCTTGGTTCTCCTGTGACATGGCCACTTTCTTCTTACACCACTGTAAAAAAAAAGGACAGTGACCTCTCATTGTCCTACTCCTTCTCTTTGGCCTTAAGGAAGCATTTACTACAGATCTATCATACTACATCAGACAGTAAAAGAGGAAGGTTTCAGATGCCATTTGATGATAGCAACCCTTAGCCAGGGTGGAACCACACTAGTCACAGTGTCCTGTTCTCCCCTCAAGGAGAGAGAATAAGAAAGATGACTGCAGCAGAAACAGTATCAGTAAGTGAACCACTTTGGAAGGGGGAAAGAGGAGGAAAAAGGAAAAGATACAGGTTCCAATTCAAGTTCATATGATACAAAAGCACTCTTTCCCATGTGATGGAGGGTCATAGATACCTTTTTATTTCTTTTGAATGGAGGGGGATCTAAGTATCTAACCCCACAGAACACCTATCTTTCTCATTTCTCTCTTTTGTTTTTTCAAGTTTCATCAGGCCATTCTTTAAGACTTACTGTGCCGAGCTTGAGGTGAGAATAAAGCAGGCAAAAGCTTCAATGATTCCTTTCCACACAACAAATCCATACTTTATATAGGTTATTAATTATAGCTAATATCGTACTTTGTAATCATTCCGTTGCTGAATTGATACAGCAATTCATTATGGATATCGTCTGCACACAATGATTCGGCTTATTATCTACCCGAGTAGAGCACAGGGATGCACTGTTAGAAATGTAAAATCCATGTTACCTGCAGGCTTTGGCTTATAAATTGAGCGTTAACTGCAATGCTCAGTGAAACAGTGAGCGACCAAGCTATTGAAAGGCAGACTGGACATCGGGAGCCTGGCTCTTAATGACAGTCGTACGGGGCCTGAGATGTTTTTTTTTTTTGCCCTTCTGAGCAGCAGCTGCTGGCCGCCTGCAGGAACATTGTTGCATGGATCGTGAATGAGACTGCATGGTGATACAAGAAGTGTCACCGTTTCTTGTCCTGGAGAATTTATTACTGCTGTTTGCACACTGCGATTTCCGGAGGAACACATTCAAATCCTGATTACTCCGACTACTCATCCCTCACACATTTCCTAATCTGAGTTCTATCGCCCATGAAAGATTTGATGACTGAAACCATGATTCGTTTTAGTTCGTGAAACTTCAGGTCTTCAAGTTCAAAACACTGGAGAACTTCAAAATAGGGCTCTCTCATGGTGGCAATAAAAAATTGAACGCTGCAACTTTTGTGTCAGCAAATATGCAGCAATGTGTATGTCAAGTTTATACATAAATCTAGATACAACGAATCATATTAGTTTTACTTCATGCCTCATACATACACCGACTCACTGTACATGCATCAAACTTTAAAATGTCATCTCTTGTAACGCTCCTTTTTTTTTTGAACTATAAAGGTGTTTCTTATTAAGAGAGGCATGTTTCTGCTTAAAAAAAGGTTTTTCTTATTAAGAGCCTCACTCATTTTCCTTTAAGGTGAACCAAATTAGTTAGAAGTAATGTACAGCTCCCTAATAGGAGGTGACAATGAAAAAAAAAAGTATGCCTAGAAATAATTAGTCTCTGTTTAGATATCAGAGACAATACAAGGAAAAATGTCCTTCAAACAGTCATCACTGAGTACAAGACCTAGCCATATGGACAACCAAAGCAGAAGAAAGATCAGAAAAACACTGGGGAAGGGAGGGGGGAGAGAGAGAAGGAGAGAGTATCATATATCACTTCTTCGTGTCTACTTTCTGAAATGCCGCAGTGCAAAAAAGAAGAGATGCCTACAAAACCACGACCACTTGAAGCTTCTCAGATTCTATTCCCTGTGCCTTGCATTAACCTTGTATTCTCCTACGACGACGCCCTAAGCCTCCATTTCAGGTTGCATCATTCCTCCTCCGACAATCGTCATGCCCAAATAGTGCAAGCGTCAAGCTTCTGACACTCAAACCATCGCCGCAAGATGTTCCACCCTGTTCTTCTTCTTCTCTTATTCATCATTGTTCCAAGTTTTATTTGTGCTGCACCGCTTCATAGGGATGCTCTGGTTTTAGCTTCCGTAAGGGAAGGTTTCCGTTCTCCGGTGCCCGAGCTCGACAGTTGGAGCGCAGGGGATCTGGACTCGGTGTGCTCGTGGTCCGGCGTGCGCTGCGAGAACGACCGCGTCGTCGCCGTCGACCTCTCGGACCTGAACATCTCCAGCACGGTGTCGCTCCATTTTTCCGGCCTTGACGCCCTCGTCAACCTCTCCCTCGCCGGGAACCAGCTGGAAGGAGAGATCAGCGCGTCCGACCTACCCAGTCTTCGGTACCTGAACATATCGAACAACCTCTTCGGCGGTAACCTCGAGTGGGACTACTCGAGCCTGCCGAGCCTGGAGGTCTTCGACGCCTACGACAACAACTTCTCGGCCGCGTTGCCGCTCGGCGTTGTCAACCTTAAGAGAGTTAAGTATTTGGACCTGGGCGGCAACTACTTCGACGGGAGCATTCCAGCGAGCTATGGCGGCTTCAATGCGTTGGAGTACCTCTCGTTGAACGGGAACGACCTCCGCGGCAGAATTCCCGGGGAATTGGGGGACCTGACGAGCCTCAAGGAACTCTATCTCGGCTACTATAATGCTTATGACGGCGGAATCCCCATGGAGCTCGGGAAGTTGGTGAACTTGGTGCACATGGACCTGTCCAACTGCAGCCTCACCGGAGAGATACCGCACCAGTTTGGCAATTTGGTCAACCTGGACACCCTCTACCTGCACACCAACCGGTTTTCCGGCGGGATACCGGCGTCGCTCGGCAACCTCACGCGGCTGACGGCGCTCGACCTCTCGAACAATGCGCTCGTCGGGGAGTTGCCCCCCCAGCTCGCCGCGCTGTCCCGGCTCAGTCTGCTCAACCTGTTTATGAACCGGCTGCACGGGGCCATACCGGAGTTCTTGGCTGGGCTGCCGTACTTGGAGAAGCTTCAGTTGTTCATGAACAACTTCACGGGCGCCATCCCTGAGGCGCTCGGGTCCAGCAGCCGGATTCAGGTGCTCGACCTCTCGTCTAACAGGCTCACCGGTACAATCCCTGGAAACTTGTGCTCGTTCGGGGAGCTCAAAGTCCTCATTTTGCTCAATAATTTCCTGTTCGGTGTAATCCCTGATAACTTGGGCAAATGCACGAGCTTGACAAGAGTGAGACTTGGTCAGAATTATCTCAACGGCAGCATCCCCTCCGGCTTCCTTTACTTACCCCAACTCAACCTATTAGAGCTCCAGAACAACTACCTCTCAGGCCCAATCTCGGAGAACCCCGGCAGTGGCAGCAGAAGGGATCCAACCCAATTGGCCGAGTTGAACCTGTCCAATAACTTACTCACTGGTCCAATCCCGTCCTCGATCTCAAACTTGTCCTCGATCCAGGCGCTGCTGCTTGGCAACAACCAACTGGCCGGACCGATACCCGCCGCCATCGGGGAGTTACGGCGCATGGTCAAGCTCGACCTCAGCCACAATGGTCTGTCCGGCTTAATCCCGCCGGAGCTGAGCAACTGCAGTCAGCTCACCTACCTGGACCTCAGCCAGAACAACTTGACAGGCCACATTCCATCGGAGATCGCCGGAATCAGCATACTGAACTACTTGAATTTGTCCCGCAATCATTTGACGGACTCGATACCGGGGTCGTTCGCGACAATGCGGAGCCTGACATCCGCCGACTTCTCGTTCAACGATCTCACCGGCCAGCTGCCGGAGGTGGGCCAGCTGGCCTACCTGAACCCCTCGTCCTTCGCTGGCAACCCAAAGTTGTGCAGCCCGGTGCTGAACAACCCTTGCAACAACACGGCAGGGTCCCCGGCCGGAGCCGGCCGCACCGGCGGTGGGGCCTTCAAGCTGGTGTTCGCACTGGGCCTCCTGGCGTGCTCGCTGGCGTTCGCCGCGGCGGCTGCGACGCGGGCACGATGCGGGCCCCACGACGGAGCGTTGTGGCGCCTCACCACGTTCCAAAAGGTGGATTTCGGCGTGTCGGACGTGCTGGAGTGCATGAAGGATGCTAACGTGGTCGGGCGGGGCGGGGCCGGCGTGGTCTACGCGGGCCGGACGCGGGCCGGGGACGCAATCGCGGTGAAGTGGTTGATGGGTTTCGGATCCAATGGCCACGACCACGGCTTCCGCGCGGAGATTCGGACGCTTGGCAGCATCAGGCACAGGAACATCGTCCGATTACTCGCGTTCGCGACCAACTCGGAGACCAACGTGCTGGTCTACGAGTACATGGGCAACGGGAGCCTGGGCGAGTTGCTGCACGGGAAGAGTGGCGGCTTCCTCGACTGGGGTCGCAGGTACAGGATTGCGGTCGAGGCCGCCAGGGGTCTATGTTACCTCCACCATGACTACGGTCCCATGATCGTACACCGGGACGTGAAATCTAACAACATCCTGCTCGACACCAACTTTGAGGCACACGTGGCAGACTTCGGATTGGCCAAGTTCTTGCCGGACGGTGGTGCCTCTGAGTGCATGTCTGCCATTGCTGGATCCTATGGCTACATAGCTCCTGGTGAGTTTTCAGTCTGTCACATCAGCAGTATACTATATACCTCACACGCATGATATATTTTAGATTTAGTTGTTAATGTCATGTTCAATGTTTCTTGTTATCTTCTGCATGCCAAAAGTAAGCAACCGGTAGATATCAAACTTGGTCATGCCAAGAAGCGGGCCATCTTATTATGGACTGACTCTTTAAGATTGGTAACACTGTTGGCCATGGAAGGCCAGGCAGGAACTCATCTTGTGGCATAATAATCTAAGAATCATGAGCACAAAGTTAGGGCTAAAGAAACGAATACGACTGGCCTGACACAGTGGCAAAGATTGGGCCACAAGTTGACTGGGTACCATGGGGAAATGGAAGTCCAAGTCATGCATGGCACAGGGAGTAATGGTGGGTGGGGTGCTCTCTGACAGCACTCCAAAAGCAGAGCAGCAGCAGCTATCGGTTGGAGAGAAAGCGAAAAAAGTCAAAAAACAGGACCTACTGCGCAGCTCTTATCCAAAGGTCCTTCTAAGGAGTGTCTTGATTTGGTTAAAACTTAGAATGTCCTTTGGCCTTGCATGTGTGTGACACTACCTTGAACCAGTGCCCGAAATCTTTTGAACGGCGTGACTTGGGATTTAGTTATGAACTGCAGAAGCCAAGTGAAACTTTAATTATGACCACTCGCCATAACCCCAATCCCTTTGATTAGATTTGATGCATGGGGGATGTACGTCCTCGGGGGATTGCAGAGAATGTTCCATATTAAAATTACGAATCATATTATTGTGACTAGCAATGCATAAAAAAATGTCATCCCTAGTAATCGGCAAAATGTGTTCTCAACTATGTTAATAATGGACTGTAATTATTTTGTTTGCATGGGGAATGCAGAGTATGCTTATACACTCAAGGTGGACGAGAAGAGCGACGTCTATAGCTTTGGTGTTGTCCTTCTGGAGCTCATCACGGGCCGACGGCCTGTTGGCGAGTTCGGCGACGGCGTGGACATAGTTCAGTGGGCCAAGACTAGCACCAACTGCAGCAGGGAGAACGTTGCCTCCGTCGTGGACGCGAGGCTGAGCACGGTGTCTATGAGCGAGGTCATGCATATGTTCTTCATCGCCATGCTGTGCGTTCAGGAGAACAGCGTCGAGAGGCCGACGATGAGGGAGGTGGTCCAGATGCTCTCCGAGTTCCCCCACCATGTAAATATCTCCGATCTGAAACAGTCGCCATCGTCATCTGCTGCACAGGCACCGCACATAGACAACAGCAGCCCTGACAAGGAGACCAACTGCTACAAGCTCTTTCCTGATCTCTTGACCTGATTGATCAGTACCGAGAGTTAATCACACTAAAAGATGCCAAAAAAATTGGCCTCTGATATAACAAATGATCAGATAATGGTAGTTGTGCCACGGTGCTGCATTATTGAGATGTTATGAGTGGTGCAACAACAAAGTTTTTGGCTCTTCCTTTTTGAAAGGTGTATAGGCATTAAAAATCTTAAGTTGGATCAAAGGCATGATGCTAATGATGCCATGCAGCTCTATACAAAGAGGTGGCCCAATGTACAGAAGTTTTTACTATCATAATTCATAACAATTTGCTTTCTGTGATCAATTTGTGATCTTTAGCCACCATATGCTGCTGGCATATCCCTACCAATTCTTTGAGATATCCCCACCCTGAGAATTCATGTTTTGATGTCTCATGAGTGTGTCTGCGTAGCTTTTGCAAATCTTGAGCTGTCCTGTAATCATTTGGAGGAACTGCAGCTTGTGCTTTCTATTTATTATCAAACAAAAACTTACTATTTTTCTCTCTGATAAAGGTAAAATTAATAAGATCTTGTTCTTCTTTGCATATGGATCCAAATTTTGTATATCAGATATCGATCTCTGTTGAGCAACTAATGCTGTCATTGGGACCAAATCAACACCGCTCTTAATATTGTTACGCATTTTATGCAGGAGCATAACCTGAACATCACGAACATCTAATTGCATGTTTTTTCTCTGCTTACTCTCCATGACATTCTGAACGCCAGCAGCTTACGGTTTTTATGTTGGAATCTCCATGTATTGAAGTCTTACCAATCATATTTCAGTAGAATGTTTGGAAGATAAATTAAATCAGAGTTCAGTTCAATATTTATTTATTTTTCTGATAATAGGCTAACTTTTTTTTTATCTTAAGGCTATTAATCAAGGGAGAGACTCGGACCTTTATCAACAATAGAGACTTTGGAATTTGATTATGATATATTTTCTCATTTAGATTCACTAGCCAATTAACTATTGATTTACTAGGGCTTCCTTTACATCAGAAAAAAAAATGTTCATAATCGTGAATATTTTGGGCTAAGTACTTGAGCCATGCTCTGCTGAAGAGAATTGGATCACAGCCCATCGTCCCTGTTACACATAGAATTTGGATCACTTTTGGAATACAAGATCACAATATCAAAAGAAGAACGAAATCAAGTTTAGGCAACAACACAAGATCTGACTCTATTAATGAATGTTCTTAAAAGGTTAATAAGATTTTTTTTTCTCTCTTAAATATTGCATTGTGTACATTACTTGTTGAAGGGTCTTATCTTTGTTTGATGAAAAGTTAAAAAGAATGAACTGAGTTCTGCTTTGTTCTGAACAAACACAAGCATGTGACCACATATGTTCTTTTTTTTTTATTTTGTGTAGAGAGAGGGTGCCGTTGCTTTGACAGGAGGTATGTGCCCCATTGCATGCCCACTTGCCAACACTACTGTTTTTCTTTATGTGAACAAACGTAACATCTCTTTCACAAAAGCTCTTACTTCCTTTTCCTACATTACTGCTCAGTCATACACCAAGATGGCACCCCACAATCGAAAACCCAATTGCAATTTGTGAATATCACGCGAGAAAGAAGAAATCAACGCAGATAAACAATACAAGATATGCAAGATCGTTCTTAAATGAGCTAAGCGAGAGAGTTCTTTCTTTTCTGATGTAGAAACAACACATACACATTGTTGTTCCCTAAACCCTGATGGATCTAGTGCTACTATTGATCTGCACAATGGAGTTCTTTAGAGCATGCCTTACAATTTTGTAATGGTTGTAATAATTAGTAGCCAGATCTGTTTGAAACAGTTAGATTTGCTTCATTGGACACAGACATCTGACCTGTTTAATAATGATGTATGTGGACTGCTGGACAGCTAATAGATAGCTTTAACTAAAAAGCCATGACCACAACTCATGCTTTGGTCTGACCTCCAGTTCGCAAGCCTTGTCTTTCTGCTAGCAAGGATTACAGGTGTAGACATCATTTAAATGTTGCAAGCATCATCAATTGGAGTAGTGTATATATATATATATATATATATATATACATATAATGCATGCTGTATTCTAAGGGAATCACCTTGAAGTTTCACATGATTACTAGCTTGTCTCATGTTTGACTCATATACTCTGCTTCTAGTTAGTTAATGTTCTAGCAAAACTTTTCTTAGGTTTCCCTCGAGTCTATGTATGTTCTTCTGACATGCATTTGCATAGGAATTCACCTCACTAGTACACCAGTGCCTGAGAGTTGATATATCTCAATTTAAGAAAATGACTATAAAGAGATGCATGCATGAATGCATTTCTATCATTTCCGCACCCTTATTTGTGTCCCTACGTTCCAGCATGGTGAGGTTGTGGGGGGCCTTCTTTTGGATTTAGATTGGATTCACACATACTGTCCAGTGGCCTTTTTCTCAGCATAAAGAAAATTGCCGATCCTGTCCCAAAATAATGCAGGGTGAACTTCTACACAATAATTCAAAAAGGAAAAAAATTTGCCTGATCGATCAGTTAGAACCTGAAGATTCTGTCACCATACTTTTGATCATTCTAATCTGGAAAAGCATGTTGTTTTGGAGTCTTTTGAGAAGTAAGCGAGTTGCCCATACCTATATCTCTATTGTACTGACTGATCTTTTAGCAGTTATCTGTACTTGGTAATCATCAGTCCAAATGAAGCTTATCCATTGATGTATTGACTGACGTTCTTATGCTAATAAGGAAATGAAATAAATTCAACAACTCAAATTTCGTAAGAAAATAGAAGAACAAATTTCTTGCTTTTCCTGATTCTTTCTTGCAGTGATTTTAATTTCTCTCTGAACTTTGTAATATAATATAGCTTGGCAAGCTACACTGTTTGGATCATAAGGGCATTCTTGCAAAGGAAAAAAAACATCATAAGGATGTTCTTTGAATTAAAGGGCGCCTCCTGATTGGATGTAATACTTATCTGCCTTTTGTTAGTTATGCATGTGCTGCATGGATCGACTGCATCTTTTTATCTCTGACAAAAGCTTATGGCCCCTAACTTGTCATCTTCATCATCCAAGCTGAACTATTTGTCTATTTGAGGAGCTGGAACGTGGCAGGCCATTCACACATTACTGTGTTTAGGGTTCTTCAATTTCCTTCGTTTGGCAAGAGCTTTCCTCCTGTCTTTTTAGGATTCTTCCTTTGCATCCTGGAACTTCTGCCAATGCCGGCATATACATGTAAGAAACCTTTAGCTTTTCACCTCGCAATCTTATTAATGTTTACCTCTGGGATCTGGTTGTGCATTTGTGTCACACCGGTGCAATTTATAAATTATTTCTTCTCGTGCTGCATGTTTGCATCCTTGCAAATTGTTAAAGACGAGATCATGCATTACTTTGTCAGCTTTTCCTTTTTACAATGTTGTGGTCATGTAAAAGATGGCCACATCTGGACTTCATACTTTTATTCACGGTGTCCATACTTCATACACAGTATGCAGTTAGGTCCCTTGGACTGACCAAGACACCTTTTTTCTTCTGATAATGATGCCATTTGTCCGGTGATCCAGTTTCCGAACAGAAGGATTGAGGTTCGCCAGAGTTTTGATGGTAGCACTGCAAATGGACACGGCCTTCCTATGAGTCCACATTACTGTTTCCAGCCTTCATTGCTGCATTGTAAGTCATGCTCCTGACAAGATCAGCTGTCTCAAGTCTCAACCATTAAGTGTACAGGTTTCAGATTCCTTGATGCTAAATCTACAGTGTGGCAGAAGACTGTCATCAGCATTCACTATTTGACAAGGGCTTTCGTGAAGCTCCAGTGATCCCTTTTAAAAGTTTTGAGGTCAGTAATTTGTCATCAGAGTTGCCTGTCTTTCAATGTTGTGCTGCATTCCTTCCACATTTCAAGGGAAAAAGAACGTTACACTGCATGAAATGTTTGCAAGGAACCAAGGCAAAGTTAAATTCACCATTAGTAGTTCCCATAAAACAGCACTATTCTATCTCCTGCAAGTGTCATAGAGTCATAAAGTAGCCCTCTTTATCCATATTGACTGTGCTTTCTGATGCCATCAACTGAAGAAAACATGGGCAGGTATCAGATTCTGTTAACTACATGTCTTTAACGTGGCCAAGTTGCATGCTTCTTGTCCATGGAAGTCTTCTTACTGGTCATCTCTCCTGCCGACTGATTCCATTTCTACACATTTGTTTCAGGAACATTAATAAGATCATGAACAACTTCAGCGAGACGCCAACGTTCCTCAGCGAGACAACTCCGACAGAGACAAACGACAAGGAGGCGGCGGCTGCATGGAAGGACCTAGGCACATCCGTGAACGCCATCTCCTTCGGCTTCGTCGCGACAGCAATTCTGGTGTCTATGTTTCTGATCATGGCGATCTTCGAGTACTTACTGGGATCTAGAGCTGCTGCTTACCAACCATCGCAAGTTGAAAACAGCAGACGACCTTTGCAGATGCAGATGCAGGTGCAGATGATACGCCATGAACGTGACCTTTTGGATTCGTCTCATTACAAGGCCAAGAATTCACGACAAGTAATGTTTGCTTTTCATGTTTTGAGCTCCTCCATTTCTGTCAAAAACAAAAAGATCCCTGATAAAAGATTTCATGCTCAGCGACTGTCATGTTTCGCATTGTTTTGCAGGTGGCAACTGTGGACATGAGTGATATCTCCGTGTTGATGCCGGGGGAACCATATCCAACATACTTAGCACAACCAGCTCCTCTCCCATGCCCACGAGAAGGCGTTAATTGGCCTCCTCATGAGCACTCTAGTGTTCCTTTTTAGTCCGGTCACGAAAGTAATCCTTGGGCACATTTTATTCCTTCATATATTTCACCAGATATAATCCCAGTTGACTGTTCCTGGTCTAAACATCCATTCGAAAAGAGCTTTCATGCCAATCTTCCTCTTCTTGCTGGGTGCTTGGCTTTATAAATATTTTATCTTCCAAGTTTCAGTGCATCTTTATAAATAATTTAGCTGCCAAAATGTGTTTTCACTCTTACAATGGCAAGTATAGTCGCATATATCACTAATTTTTTAAAAGTATAAACATACGAGTAATTTAATCGATCATATCTTTAAACAATCGAATTCAGGGAAGTTACTCTCTCTTAACTCTGGTCTAATCAATTGAGTCAATAATCTCAACACCAGCATCTGCCATAAACAAAAGAAAAGCTTCTTATACAAGTGGTGGCATATCTCTCTGCAGTGTTGGTAAAGAAAGCACGGCTTACTATTTTTAATTGATATCACTATCGTTAACCAAAATTACAAATGAGAAAATATAAGATTTACACTACAATCACACACCACCGAGATCCCTTGCATACCCTGTAGATTGATGATTGTGGTTTGTCCCATCTGCAAACGATTTTCTAGAATTGAGATTAATCTTTCTTTGTGTCATCACCATCCCTTTGACTTCCTTCTCACACTAACTCATCATCATCTGGCTGCACTGTTGTCAAGAGAGAGTACTTGACCCTTAATGAGATCTTACCCCTCTCCAATTGTAACTTGGCACCAGAGACTACCCAATACCCAGGGGTGTCCTGTGGACCGCGGACCATCTCAGTTGTATCGACAAACTTGAGCAGTTTCGGCGCTTGTACCGGGACTGGTGGACCCCCTGGGTAAATTGCAGAGTTAATATTCACATCCGCCGGCCGAGGGGGAGGCTTCTGAGCAGACGTGGAGAAATGAGTACTAATTAGTGTTGAGATGAGGCCAGACTTCTGAGCCAAGTTTGGGGATCCTTCCCACTCTGCACTCTTAGTTAATGCAGCATTGGTGACGGTAGAAAACTGAAGGCGGAGAAATAGAACTTTCTTGAAACCATGATATCCAACATGCAACTGAGCCCCAGTAACGATTGAGAGATCATCAGCCTCCACAGGAGCTGTGCAAACATGGGAAAAGTGCATCCATTGGGCAGGCTCAAAATACTTGTGATCGTATGACTCATCAGAAAAACAGGAGCCAGAATCATCAGAAAGCTGGAAAGTTTGAGGAAGTGAGTGTAGGTGCTGCAGATGAATTGCTAATTTGTTGCTCCTTTTCCCTTCAAGGTATAGTCGAAGGCCAGTTACCGGCCTTTTGTCTACATCAACCTGCATGAGAGCTATCTTAGATTGGGAACTAAAATAAAAATGTGGAAATCAACAAGGTCCAAAATTGTGTTTCGACACGACCTCACTTTATGTGTCTTTTGACTCTCAAAAAGCATAAGAAAAAGCAGTTAAGCACATATACCACAGGAAACACACCCCACGCAACACAAACTTTGCAGTTTGTGGACTACAGTTCAATATTTTGGTTCCCCTATACACGTCTTTTAGTTCGACATATTCATTAGTGATGAAAGATCAAGTCCTCAAAGTTTAAATTTATGTGAAATTTACTGCTTCATGAATGATACTAACTAAAAATAAAGATACTTTCCGATAATGTTGCAATCCACAGGCAATTATCAAGGATGCTTGAAAAGCGTAACAACCCTATAATCACCACAATAATGAACAAAAGAGAAGAAGCAACATAAAAAGAAGGAAATCAAGAATGACATCATCACAGTTTTGCAACAAAAACCAAATTCTACATGATAAGCCCTTGTATCGAGTTTTTCAAAAATTGGGGTGGGGGGATTCCATCCCCAACCAATATCCATAACAAGGATGAGATAGTGACCTTCATTCAAAAACATTATGGTAGAAGGAGGTCTCAAAAGTCTAAGATCTAAAGCTAAGACCAATGGCTGGGAACATCAAGGGCATTCACTAGTGCTCCTCAAGCAATGTATATTGGCAAGCAAGGCATCTCACAAAACACAAACACAAATTTTTTTTAAAGAAAAATCATTATTTTAATATGGATCTTAGGCTTTAAGAATGTTTCAACGTTTCTTTAAAAGTAATGTTTGACAAAGATTTAGTCAACCAACAACTAGAAGAAATATATGGAAGGACAACTACTGCAATTGGACACTCTGTTTGACCTTAAAGACAGAAACATAATAGTATATTGATGCTTACCATAATTGTATTGACATAAAGCCTTGGTCCCATGAAGCTAAATTGAAGATATGTATTGCTGCGCTGTTTTCTCTGGGGTGCAAGGGGAAGGTCACTATAAACAGGGGCCCACTGTCTTGGTAACTGAAACTCTAAAAATTGATGAAGTTCATCAATAGGTGGTTTATCTGATAAAAAATGGAAATGTGTAAGAATTTTAACTTTTTTTATGAGGAAAAGAATGACTAGAGTTTACTATCATTTCGGTGCGAGAATTTTGTTTCAAACTAGAAGCTTGCTACCAATAGTAAGAAATAACCAAAACCCACTAGAAAATGCATTTACAACCAAAACTTCATGGCTTCTAAGATTTTGAGGAGGGAAAGGATGGCTGCTGCTGAAGACACATTTGGCATAGTTTAAGGTGAAAGCAATAAAAATACAGTCAAGTGATTTAGAGCATGTAAACAAAAAGTAACTAGTCGCCAGTGCAAATCTTAATATAAGATGGCATATGCAACAAACTTATAAAAGAGAACTGTAAGCTTCAGGCAGGTTGGCATCATATCTGTAGAGAGTCAAGAAAAGATACAAAATAACAGCACCTTTAAAGCTTACTAGCAACCAATCTCTTAAGTTATACATTGCATACATGAATTTGGAATTCCGGCGAATCTTTTTGGGTAGATAGTCCTGCTTCGGACTTTCTACAACTTTTGTATGTTGACTCTTCTGGCTCTTTTTAAATAGATAATGATAATCCTTTTTTTTTTTAAATCTGGAATTGACCTTAAGGTGTTTATAAAAGGTGAGATTCATAGCAAACAACAACAACAACAAAGCCTTATCCCACTAGGTGGGGTCGGCTACATGGATCATACGATGCCATTCCGCTCTATTAGTAATATTCGTTGATCCATGTTCATAAGATTCGACAGGATTTTACGCTGGCTGTCGGGGCCTAACACAACCCTCCTCCTTTATCCGGGCTTGGGACCGGCTATAAAATATAGGCGGAGTTACTAACCAGATTCATAGCAAATTGAAAGAAAATAAAATGGAGTCATCATAGATCTCCAAAAGCTTATTACAACTTGAAACATGGACACATGAGAGAAATGGATATGACAGTCACAAGTAGAAATTAATGACTACGACATGACTCAGAAAAGTGAGACTCATAACACATTGAACTTTAAGATTCTTATTAAAAGTGGAGTCATGGAAAATTGAAAGAAAATAAATGATTACAACTTCAAGCATGGACATATGAAGCAAGACAGGTAGAATGGACATGACTTACATCGCAAGTATAAATTAATGGCATGACTCAGAAATCCACTTCCGGGAACTCCATTCAAGAGAGAAGTAATCGGCAAGAAGGACATTGAGATAACATCAGGTTCTAACTGAACAGTGTTTAGCCATTCAATATGAGATAAGTCTTTGTTATCTTTGCCCCCTCTTCGTTTGACTATCTTCATAATATCCTGGTTACAATACATAATTGATACAATTAGCTTGAAGTTCAATCTACATACCTGTTTTGGGGAAAAGTTGAATAACATAAACCAGCAAATAATACCTCTTTCGGTGAGTAAGATCTTGAAGGACTAAGCTCTGCAAACCTCAGCCTTTGTTCTTTATTAATCTGCATTAAACAAGAATACATAGTCTTTTTTTTAAGAGAAGCAAGAACACGTAAAGTTACTGAAAGAAAGGATAACAAAATACATAAACTAACAAAATTTCCAGAATTTGTGGTTTCTGAATGAACAAAGACTTGATGAACGAAATGACGGCACAGTGGTGAAAGAAATAATTATGTGACACATTCTACAACGGAGAGTCCATCTATAAAATATTTGTACTTCTAGATGCCAGCACAGTCATGAGAATGCAAAAGCAATTAGTATCACATGCAATCCCCATGAACAAAGTGGTAGCAAAGCTATCCAACCAATGAAACAAATATTGGCAGTTGGTTGCTAAGTATCTAGAGTCACTAACCAGATTGAGTCAACAACAACAACAACAAAGCCTTATCCCACTAGGTGGGGTCGGCTACATGGATCATACGACGCCATTCCGCTCTATTAGTAATATTCGTTGATCCATGTTCATAAGATTCGACAGGATTTTACGCTGGCTGTCGGGGCCTAACACAACCCTCCTCCTTTATCCGGGCTTGGGACCGGCTATAAAATATAGGCGGAGTTACTAACCAGATTGAGTCAAAAAAAAAAAAAAAAAAGAAGAGTTGCTAACCAGATACAAACAAATGGAGAATCCAAAACAATGTTGGCTCAGAGTTTAAAGTTATGAGTGGACAAATATTATTGTTTTAAATATACAATGTCAGACAAACCATTGCTCGATAAGGAAAATGAAGTTGCAGCAGCATCCGGAACAAAACATCTGATGTAAAATGTTAACTAGGAATAATAACTGTTGATTATTGGTAAAGATGCAAACAAGGAACCATTACATTGTCTCGTGTTTCACTGGGAGTCCCATTGTATTGCTCATCAACACCCAAAAATCTCCTATCTGCAAGTTCTTTTAACCTTTTCTGGACTTCAACAGGTTGGAGGCTCGAAGAGTGCTGCTGCCGGATGTAAATCACATCTTTTCCTCCCATCTTCACACTAATGACTATATGGGTACCGAACTTAGCAATAAACCTGAATGCAAGCTTAAAGACAGCCATTTAAAGTTCGAATTGATGAAAATTATGTAATAATGCAAGTTTAATGAGTCTCCATATCGATTCTATGCATGTATATATGAATTTCCTCAGATCTCATAGAAGAAAAGGATGATGACGTAAGAAATAATATCGAGAATTTCATATTGCAAGGCATAACTAATAAAGTAGATAACTTTGACTAAGGCATGAATACACTAAATTACACCATTGGATGGCCCCCTAAAAAATATGACAATTTCCTGAACTAGGACTTTGACAACAAGGTCCGTAATAGCATAAGATGGTTTATGCATCAAAAGCCAATGAATTTACAAGGAACAAAATGCAAAAGACAAAAAGATAATTTATAAGCTACATAGAAAAGGTTGGTGTTTCCTTCTGGTAAAAGGACCATTACATATAATCAGCAACGGAGTAAACAGAAAAACTACTATAGGGAAATTAATGTGCTACAAAATTAAAAGCCTAACCTTGCCAAAGCTGCAGGATCCCATGTTGTTGGAACTGCTTTCTTGACATGATCACGAAGAACAATCTGAGACTTTGTTAGTGCAAGAGTATATAGTGTAATGAACCATCCATCAAAAGCAAGCGCTTTGGTAGCTGCTGCATCTTTCTGCCAACATCCTGAGAATTCGAACATACTGTTGAAGAGACCAGAAGGAATTTTGCCAGATAAAGCTAGCTCCTGGTTCAATTGCTCTGACATCTGCACAAAATATTCCAAGCATCAGGGGTAGAATAAGATATACTGCTGGAACAAGAAAAAAACTCTAGTATTATACATTGCAACAATTGTGTCATTTGCTTATCACATACAGAGTATAGTTTCTTCAACCCGTAAATAATGCCCTAAACAGCTTAAAGCATTTCCCTAGGAATCAAAATCATCGTTCCTTCCTCTGATTGATAAGTACCATTCTAGTATGTGTTCTTTTAGAACCCAAAGCATCGGTATCATTGTGGATTTCTCTTTCCAATCACATATAGGAAATCTTTATACAAGGTAAATTGGCAGCAATGTCTTCCAAACGAAAGTGAGATACCCTACGCATGATAAGAACAGACGAAGTCCTCACTAAATGAAGACACTACAACAAAAGCTCATGGCTGATGCTCCTTTATAGGCTCAATTCGCAAATAAGGGTCAGGAAGACTAAAAAACTAGTCCTTGGCTTCCATGTTTTCTCTGCAAATGTGTGCCAGATTTCCTGCGGCACATTCTTTTACTTTTAAGGGTTTTCTCGTCATTGGAATCTCAACGGAATGACTAATGTGTCTACTAACTGGCCAATAGCTACATTAAAAAACACTCCGAAAACTAAGTATCAAATAATATCAATCAGCGACGAAAGAATACCTGCTGAAAAGACAGCACATCGGACCTGAAACGCATCCGTTCGCCTTTATCGCACTTTATTGACCTGGGAACAGCGGAGACACGCAATCCACCGGGCAGGACGATGTCCTGGACATCATTTTTCTCAAGCTCGATCAAGCATGAATCGCCAGGAGGATCCCATTTGCAGTGCTTAAGCCTGATATCGGTCGCCACATCGTACCCCAATCCTATAGACTTGATCGCAATCTCCGCAGCTCTCAGTGGAGGGACCCTTAGAGCCATTCCTCTTACATAACCAGACGAGAATTGGGAGCTGCACCTCTATTCGAAGTCGAAAACCCAAACAAGGCCCCCCGCCCTAAAGCTAGTAAATGTCAAAAGGCAACGAGATCACAGGCCCCCCTGCCGGTGCAAAATTCCAACTTGGTTGCCAATTGCGACCTGGAACTTCTTCAAGAACACTACAGACTGGAGAATCCAATAAGACACCAACTATTCGCCGAATTCCGCTCGGAAATGCTCGAAGAACACCAGATGGCCGCTGAAGCCCAGTAATTCGGGATCGAACGAGCTTAAAAGTTGCAACTTTTTTTCCGCAGTGGTTTCAGCTCCTCGGAACCTTAGATCACTTGTGGCTGAACTCGCAACTCCAAGATCAAATTTTGAAGGATGAAGCATCCGAAAACCCTAGTTTTCCTTTCCATTACTTTCCACCCGTCCAATCTTTCTCGCTAGCTCCTCTTTTTTTTTTTTTTTCTTCCTCTCCTTTGGTTCCATTTGCGGCGACACAAAAAAAAAATATTATAGCAGAAGCGTGTGATGAGGTGGAGTTTGGTAGGTCAAATTAAATTAAAGAGAGGAGTCAAATCGGGGTGCCATCTCCACGCGTGTCGTGACGCTATCGACCTTCGAGATCTCTCGAGTTTTTGACGACACGAGTTGCGTCCACGACCCGCAAAAAAGACTCAATAAATATTTAAATCAATTATTGATTTATCTTGCTATCTATGCGTCTAATTATAATAAAATAAAACAAAATTTTCAACTAAAAACTTTTTTTATGCAAATAAAGATTGCATTAAAAATAAACGAGTTTTTAGTGGAAGATAAATGAATGTGAACCATGAGTAAACTAATTAAACCCTGATTTTGGTGGTAGGAGACAGAATTTATCATTTGAATATTAACTTAATTAAACATTAATAATTCTGATAAAGTTAGACTAAGTTAGGGTTCAATGATGGGGGCATTGCTTGTCTTTTTAAAAAGAAATTTCAAAGATTCGGATTCTGAGACGTAATTTTTTTTATTTTTTATTTACATTGGTTCAATCATGTCACTTTCTTATGGGAAAAAAATAATTGGATAAGTTTGAATTTAAAATCATCTATAATAATAAATAAATAAATTATGACCAAGTGATTATTCGATAATTAAATAACTACCGACACAAATTAAAATATAATTGTTGGATCGATCTAAATGCTCTATGTAGAATATCCACCTTTAAAATGAATACGCATCGCATAGTACCCTTGCATTCAATTAATTTGGTTATTATGAATTATAATTAAATTATCTTTAAAATACCCAAAATTAATATTATAATATAAAACTACTTGTGATGAGATCATTAAAAGTTTTTAGAATTTTTTAAAAATAACTAACTTGGAAAAGAATTTAGGAGCTTGTTGGATTGGAATGGTAGTTGAGACCCGGGGAGGAATCCAAAATGGAATAAGTTGATATTATAACGTCCCCAAATCGACCCCCGTCACGTGGAGAAGATCAACCTGGAGACGCTACGATATGCTATGACTTTGAGCATAATATTGATCGTATCTCATTCAAGAATCGAGACACGACAGCGGAAGAAAGAATAATAAAAAAATTAAAAAAAATGATAACTTAAATTTGCGGAAGTCTAAAAGTGGTTATATCATTTCTAAGAAATAAAATAAGTTTTACATCATGAATCTAAATGCGGAAGGTAAAGAAAACTAATAAACGTTCTAAAAGTCCTGTGGTTCATTTGCTGTCTTGCTGCCAGAGTTTCATCATCATATATCTACTCCACTTCGTCACTGACCTGTTCTTGTAGAAATTAGACACAAGGAAAGAGGTTCTCCCGTAAGGTTTACAGCTTAATGGGAAACCACATGATATACAATGCATGACATGAATATAATAATCAGCAATAAGTAATCATGCTTAACTTGAACGTGAAAGATAACATGTCAATATCATGGATCATAATAAGAATAAGAGTAAGAATCATAATATATCATGAATCATGAGAATCATATGATGCTTAGTAAATTTGGAATCATAACATACTTGACTTGACTTAAACATGCTTCTTGATCTTGGATAATTATTAGAATCAAGGTGTCTTTAGTTCTTGAGGTATGCCGAGCAAATGATACGGTCTTGTGCGGGTCAGTGGGTGATCAAACTAAGACCAAGGGAGCTACTCTTATCTTGCTGCACTTGGCTTAGACTGGTAATCCATTGTTAATCTTTCATCTGAACATATTAATCGCTTTTAATAATTTGTGGCTCTTAGTTCATTTTCGATAGATACGATAAGATCAATAAGGAAATAGATCTTAAAAATCAGTGAGGAATCTCTGTGAGTCAGAAAATATGATAAATTGTATATAAGTAATATCAAAATTAAAAAGGAAAAATAATTAGTAAATCTAATAAAAAGGTTATTGAAAATCGGTCGACCGGTTCAAGGGAACGGTCGACCGATGGTCTGTGGGTCGATCGACCGGTCTATTCAGATCGGTTGGTTGATTCGGGCTTATCGGGTCGGTCGATCCGTTCAGTTGAACGGTTGACCAGTGGGTAAGGATCGATCGATCGGTGACAGGGATCGATCGATCGGTCGACGTATGCAGAAATTGACTGTAGGCATGTTATCGATCAACCGATTGCTAGCAATGCCTGCGGATCGGTCGACCGATCGGCGTCCAGAAAAGTTGCAGACTTCGATTATTCCTGAAAATTTCCAACATAAACTCGTCCTAATCTAATTCCTAAATCCTAGCAATCCATCAAACATAACAAAACAGAAAGGATTAATTCAAACAATCAGGAATCAAATAATTCAAATAAGAATTCAATAATCAAACGATAACCCTAGGGCATTTCTTCTTGATCTCTTTCATTTCGTAATCAATTAGGGCATGGATTAGAATAATTCAGAGGTCATACAAGGTGATTTCGATTCACCCACCTTTCACGCGTTTGTCCTTTGTTTCGATCCGATGGAAACTATGAGCCGAGCCCTCTATTTCCTCCCTATTCTCCCTCTCGTTCTCTGTCTGCAGCAATCCAGCAAAGAACAATCAGTACTTTGCTATGATTTTGCAACACCGAGAGGCATGCGTGTGCGAGAGAAGGAAAGAAATCCTGTCAGCTTGCCTCCTGGATGTTGCCTAGCGCTCCAGAAGCACCCAGCAGGGGAAGGAATTCGTAAGGTTTGGGAAGAGGGAGAGGGATAATGCAAAGCTTGTTTTATTCCTCTACCCATCGGGTTGTATTTTTACTTTCCTTGTTTGACTTGATCTCATCTTTAATCAATCTTAATTTAAATCTCTCTCCCTCTGCTATAATCACCTTGTAAAGATAAACACAAAGTTTATCTTTGACTGCTGTTTGGTTTTTGATTATTTCTTTTCCTTTTTTTTGTCGATTATTACATTCTTACCCCCTTAAAAGAAAATTCGTCCTCGAATTTTTTTTTGCACTAAGTAGAGGACTTACTGAAAAGATGTAAAATTCTTGGCGCATTTCCGACTCGAGTTCCCATGTCGTATCATCGCCCTAATGGAAACGCCAAACTACTCTAACCATGGTTACGTCCTTATTCTTTTGACGTTGCACCTTCGCTCCACTATGTGCATTGGATACTCAGCGAAGATCAAGTCTACGAATTCTTAACGTCATCCATCATCATCTCCTAGAATTTCTGATGCTCTATTTTTTTCCCACATTGACATGCTGGTACTTAGGACATATTTTTGTATCTCCATGTTTCATGTCATTACTATTTGTTCATCCTTATACATCTGTGTACTTCCCGAATTGATCGCAACCCAGGCTTATGGTTACATCCTTATACTTCTTTGTACTTTCCAAATGGATCGTAACCCAGACTTATAATATTCATCTCATACTTCTTATAAGACTTATTCCTAAATGGATCACAACCCAGGCTTATGTTATTCATCTAGTATTGCTCTCTTTAGGATTTTTATCATTTAGTTTCCACATGCTTAATTCCTCCAACATTTCATACGCAGCCTCATGAAGCTTAGCGAACATCACTTGTGTCTGAGTGTATGTGCAACTGAATTCATTTCTATCAAAATTGCACTCCATGGAGAACTCAGAATCTTTCAAACTTCATGTCATCTTCATTGTCACATATTAGCGTACTACTAAAAGAAAATATACATAAAATTCTTTTGATCGATGAACACTTCACAGTTTGAACACTATGTTCATGAGAACTCAAAGGTTTGAGAGGTGTTCTTAGTCCAATGGCATCGCTCAATTTATAGTGATAATTCATTGTCAGGAAAATTATCTTTCTTACATCTTCTTCAGCAACTCGAAACTACTAGTACTCATTCCATAGATCAATCTTGATAGCACCTAGCCTTAAATAGGTCATATTTGCATGGTAACAGACACTTATGTCTTGATGGTTATTTTATTTAACAACTTGTTAATAAATCTCTAGATTCATAGAGTCATCATTCTTCTTTATAAAAGAAGTATAACATAAAAAAATGAGACCCTCCGTCTCATAAACCCTTCGTCTTACGGTTATTAAATTTGTCTCTTCAGTTCATGTGTCATGGGGCTTTGGAAATCAAGGTCATGCTTGAAAGGAGGTTGATATGACACTCAACTTCTAAGTATAACTTTTAGATCTTTGAATACTGGCAACTATCTTCTTCTTTTTGCATAATGTCTATACATCTTAGAAAGAAGAATCAAATAGGAATCCCATCGTAATCCTCCTAAGAAGTTTCTAGCCGATATGAAGAATAGATCCTATCTTCAATCGTCATTAGTATCACTAGCATAGACTTTATGGTATGAAATTATTTTCATAGGGTCATCCTTATTGGGTAGCATATGTCGTGAAAGGATCAATAGGCTCACTAAGAACGATGTCCATCATTGTAGATAATGGCATCATCATATGATTCGATAAAATTGATAACAGAATCATGTCAATTTAGATCAATCACTTTCATGATGATCTATGGTTGATGTGACCATATTCTAAACATCATCATAAAAAAAAGAATACTTCTTTGATTGATGATCATACCAATGATATAAAAAGGGAATCACATATAAGATCAAAAATAAGTATTTGATCAAGTCATTGAATCAATACTTCATCATCTTAGTAGTATGGTTAATGTAAGTGTGATATGAAAAAGATGTGAAGTGGCCATATGAGGTATGCCAATTGTCACATCCTGGAATCATCCTATATTCATAGAGTACTTCATCCTCAATCATGATGAATTTTTGGATCACTTAGGAAAGAATCCTAAGAGTCTAACATAATCAAATATCATGGGTTAAGAGTCATCATCATAATCATTTAGCTTTTGAGTGGAAGTCATAACTTATTTGACTTACATTGATCTATTTCTTGCAATGTCAGATCATATAATTTCATAGGAGGCCAATGGTTATATTTTACCACAACAAGTTCTTTCCTTAAGGTCGAATGATATTTACGATGAGGGATCAATCATATAGTACAATCTAGTTCTTAATGAACAAAATCATTTGTGTACATTCTCTATCATAAGTCTTTAGTAAAACATCATGAATACAAGTGAACACATGAAATGAAATCAAACAATAAGACATGAAAACAAAACAATCAACAAACAGAAGACAAGCAATCATTCTTCTTCTTTGTGCATCATTTCATGGTCCTTTGCATTAACGATATTTTGTAGCACATGAAAGAGGGTCGGAATAACTTTAAAGTTGGAAAGGAGAACTAATCCATTTATAAGACTTATGATCAAATTATAAGTGGTCCACTTGATCAAGACAAAATCTTGAACATTTTTCATCGTATTGATGTAGAGGCATCTTAGTGAACATTCTATATATCATCTTATATCTTGCATCTTAGAGGACATTCTATGTATCATCTGATGGCTTGTTTAACTCATTATCTAAACATATATATGTTTTATTTTTCCCTCTTGAACCATCAACCAGGATTATATGATTAATTACCCTATATGATTTGAACATTATTATGAAAACTAATAAATATATCCATAGTCAAGATAAATCAATTAAAAATTTATAATTTACTTCATAATCATCCTTCTCAGGTGCGTAACTTAGTTCTCCAGTAACTTTATAAGGGACTTATAAAATTTCTCATACTTTACCTTAACTCTTCATACTATCTAAATATTTTTTCACTTGGTGTTTTGATCTTTTAATACTTAATGGTTGGGGGCTCATATCCTCCTTAAGCATATCTCAGTTAAGAGACTTTAAATCTTTTAAAAAATTTCTAACATTCATTTAACCCTTTCATGCATTGCTTGTTCTTATATATAATTCTTTTATCTACCATGTTAGTCTATTTTGGAAATAAATTTACATTGCGATGATAGAGAATTAATTCTTTAATAGTGGCTATATAAAAATATACTTCATATTAATAAGATTTCAAATCTACTATACACTAAACTAAGTTAATTAAATCTATTTATTTATTTATCTTTATATATTTATAAGTGTACTATGTTATATGTTCATATGTGTATGAGTATGCTAGATCTAAATGTTCGATTAACTCAGACAGTCACTTACCTATTGAAAATTTTTTCTAACATTTATTTAAGCCAATATGAGTTCTGAACTCGTTAAGCTTCTATATTTATCTATTCATACCTTGTACATGATTCTTGGACAGCTCACTAATTCTTAAAAGGAATATTTCACAACTTGAACATAAATAATTTTTTTTCTTATTCTTATTTTTCCAAATATGGTAGTCCAACTAAGAATTTCGTATAACTAGTTTAGATTTGCTTAGGACATTTATCAACATAATATTGAGGAGTCATATGAAGTCTAAGGCATAGTGAGCATTATGGGTCCATATTTCTCAATATAAACATATAAAGTAATTTATTAGACCCCTATATTGTAGACCAATGGAACAACATAAGTCATAACGATAACGATAAATCATAACTTAGACATGCTTAATTTCACTTCTACTATTTGAAATCATCTCACACCTACGTGTTGTGTGAGTCGAATCCTTTAATTACTCTTATAATTCCCTTGTTTATTTCTTAAATCTACATCTCTTTGCAACTAATATGCCTATTCATTTCTCTCTTCATACTGCTGTAGTCAGCAGAAGAAGTCCATGAATAGAGCGATCATGAAAGAGATGGAAAACATAAATTATAAGAAACATAATCGTTTCTTATATTTTATTCTTTAAATATCTGTAAGACTCATTTTTCACATAGGTATATTTATTCACATGCTTGTTACTTATTATGTTCCAATTTGTTTGTAACATTTATGACCCTTTTTGTCTAATCACTAATAACATTTAAGTTGATTCCTACCATACAGAATAACCTCTTTTGGAATCAACCACTCATGTCAAAATACATATCAATACATTAATAAAGAATAACTCAAAGCAAGAAAGATCTTACTTGTACTTTACGATGGAGGGTGTGGCGACTGCTCGACGATAGCACATGAACCAATACCATACTATTCTATACACTAGGACGTCAAGAGAGTCCTGACTTTAAGCTCTGATACCATAGATGTAACGCCCCCAAATCGACCCCCGCCACGTGGCAAAGACCAACCTGGAGACGCTACGACATGCTATGACTTTGACCATAATATTGATCCTATCTCAGTCAAGAATCGAGACACGTCAGCGGAAGAAAGAATAATAAAGAAATAAAAAAGAAGGATAACTTAAATTTGCGGAAGTCTAAAAGTGGCTATATCATTTCTAAGAAATAAAATAAGTTTTACATCATAAATCTAAATGCGGAAGGTAAAGAAAACTAATAAATGTTCTAAAAGCCCTGTAGTTCATTTGTTGTCTTGCCGCCACAGCTTCATCACCACACACCTATTCTACCTCGTCACTGACCTGGTCCTGTGGAAATCAGATATAGGGGATGAGATCATCCCGAGTGAAAAACCACATGATATACAATGCATGACATGAATATAATAATCAGCAATAAGTAATCATGCTTAATTTGAACGTGAAAGATAACATATCAGTATCATGGATCATAATAAAAATAAGAGTAAGAATCAGAATATATCATGAATCATGAGAATCATATGATGCTTAGTAAACTTGGAATCATAGTATACTTGACTTGACTTAAACATGCTTCTTGATCTTGGATTATTATTAGAATCAGGGTGACTTTAAGTGCCTTTAGTTCTTGGGGTATGCCGAGCAAACGATACGGTCTTGTGCGGGTCAGTGGGTGATCAAACCATGATCAAGGGATGTACCCACTGTTAATATTTCATCTGAACATATTAATCGCTTTTAATAATTTGTGGCTTTTAGTTTATTTTCGATAGATACGATAAGATCAATAGGAAATAAATCAATAAGGAAATATATCTTGAAAATCAGTGAGGGATCTCTGTAGGTCAGAAAATAGGATAAATTGTATATAAGTAATATTGAAATTAAAAAGGGAAAATAATTAGTAAATCTAATAAAAAGGTTACTGAAAATCAATCGACCGGTGGTCTATGGGTCGGTCGACCGGTGGTCTATGGGTCGGTCGACCGGTCTATTCAGATCGGTCGATCGGTTGGCTGATTTGGGCTTATCGGGTCGGTCGATCCGTTCAGTTGAACGGTCGAATCAGTCTATCGGTGACAGGGATCGGTCGATCGGTGACAGGGATCGGTGATTAGAACAATTCAGAGGTCATACAAGGTGATTTCGATTCACCCACCTTTCACGCGTTTGTCCTTTGTTTCGATCCGATGGAAACTATGAGCCGAGCCCTCTATTTTCTCCCTGTTCTTCCTCTCGTTCTCCGTCTGCAGCAATCCAGCAAAGAACAATCAGTACTTTGCTATGATTTTGCAACACCGAGAGGCATGCGTGTACGAGAAAAGGAAAGAAATCCTGTCGGCTCACCTCTTGGATGTTGCCCAGCGCTACAGAAGCACCCAGCAGGGGAAGGAATTCGTAAGGTTTGGGAAGAGGGAGAGGGATAATGCAAAGTTTGTTTTATTCCTCTACCCATCGGATTGTATTTTTACTTTCCTTGTTTGACTTGATCTCATCTTTAATCAATCTTAATTTAAATCTCTCTCCCCTGCTGTAATCGCCTTGTAAAAAGTTTATCTTTGACGGCTGTTTGGTTTTTTATTCTTTCTTTTCCTTTTTTTTGTCGGTTATTACAGATATATTAAAGAAAATAACCAGATAATTTGATTAATTTGCTATCATCAATTATACTTAACTTTATCATATAAGTTACAAGATAAATTAATGAATTGATATATATACATCATAGAAATCATACTTAAATTTGTTGGTTACATAAAAGAATAATTGAACTCAATGAAGTATATATACACCCGAGATACTTATTTTATATAATTTGATTAGTTTAAGATCATCAATCATACTTAAATTTATGATATACTCAGATCAATCCAATAATTTAAAGCAAAAATATAAGAGCAAATAAACATTGATAGTTAAATGATCAAATATTTAAAATAGTTTGTTCATGTCCATTCAATTATGATCATAAAAAGCTATATATCCAATTAACAATATAGATTAATAATAATTATTGGATCAATCAAATTTACAAAAAAATGTTATATACTCGCTGTCTGCCTAATGCTCCATATGTTTATTTTCGATATGTTCAACTGAATTAATTTATTACGTTATTTTCTATGACATGCTTATTAATTGAAAAAGGAGTTGAGTTTTTTTTTATTAAATCATGTACGATGGAACTATTTTATAACCATGTAAAGTACTTATTAAATGTCATGATATATATACAATATCCCCATAAAAAATATTATTTACTCACTCGATATATAATAGTTGTGCCATTGCAATATGAGGCATTATTACCGTGCAATCATAAACTATGACTGCACTATACAGTCATAAGTTTTGGATCTTCAAATCAGTAAATTATTTGTATTTTGAATTATCAGATTAAAATAATGTCAATCCAAACACTGAAAATATGTGAGTGCATGCTAATTTAACTCTTTCAATATATACGTATAAGTTAATTAGTTTAATTAATAATTGATTAAGTCAACAATGTTGTTAATAAAGTTGATTTTGTGACTACAATATCTTAATTCAAATATCTACGTATGATCTGATGAACTTAATTAATAATTAATCAACTTAATGAAATCAATAACAAAGTTAAATATTTAATTATAATATTGCTTATTTATCTACAAGCCAGTTAACTTAATTAATTAATTCTTAAAAGAACATGAGAATTTTGAATTTCAAAATCACTAATCGCAATGTCAAAAGTTTTTACACTATGAGTAATTAATTTGTTAATTACAAATAAATGACATCTTTAAATATTTTAATTGTATAGGTTATACTTAGTTTGATATTATTAAATTTGAAGTCAAAGTAATGTCCTTATCTCTTTTCTATAACCAATAGTACGCTAATATGAGCTATTGCATTTTGGAATTATAGGAATCATATATCATACCTGCCGTAGCCTCCCTTAATTTATTCTTTATCATCTAATATTATAACAACTAGGAATACCATCGCGCTTCGTGCAAATTAATATATTTTAGAATATAATTTTAGTTTTTTATTATTATATTTTATAAAATATAGGTAGTATATTTGTAACATATAGTAAATTCATAAATATCATAATTCCAACTTTAAATTAGACAAATTGTTGGATAATTTATATTTTAAAAGATTTAAATTAACTATAAAAATATTTTGATGATGGCGTCCTTGAACTTGAAGTCTCATTTTTGTAAGTTAACTCTGCACTTGCCATTTTTGTAAGCAAGGTTGAATGCACATAAAAATTGGAGAAAAAAAGATAAATGTAAAAAAAATTGAGGAAAAAGATAGCTACTAATGCTGAATTTTGAGCAATTTGAAACCTCCAATTAACAATGGCTTTATATAAGTATAAGATGCTAACACACTCTTATTATTAATTGTATATATAAAATAAATTATTATCTATGTTTATTATTTTAATATAAACTTATCAATTTGATATTAGAATTAGTTTCATAGGTTCATTATTTCTTTGAGAGAGAAAATTTTTAAATTTCTAACCAATAGTTGTGATTGAAAAATAGTATATCTTCATTTAAAAAAAAATAAGTTAAAAGTCATATAACTGTATAGATTAAACTAATAATATCCAACAAAAATATAATGATAACTTTTGGCCGAAAAGAATATTAATTCAGGTCTCATGACTATGCATTATATGATAATATTAGAATAAGAACATAAACAATTATTGAAAAAACAATATACATTAAAATATCACTAAAAATTTTATACATTAGGAAATCACAAATTGAGAGTTCATACTGCCGAAATGGATTCTATGTCTTAGTATTTCAAGTCCCTCAACTCTCTATCAGGTTCCATCGCAGTAATAAAAATACAAAAAATAAAAAATAATGGTAAAATGCTATTTTTAGGGATATATTGGAAAAACAATATACATTGAAAAATCACTAAAGAAATCGAGAGTTTCGTACCTCAACTGTCAAAACCGATTCTATGCATGCCTAGTTTTTAGGGATACATATAAACTGAGCAATTTTATATATTGCACAAAATGAGAAAAATATATTTAGTTCACATTCATGGTATGACAAAACACACCAAAAAATAATTAAAACTTTTGTTGTTCAGAAACCAAATATGTTTAATACAAAAAATGTTAATAATTCTTTCAACTAATAGAAAACATGAATCCATACAAAAAGGTGTCGGGAAATCCACCTCATTCTAACTTAATGCTTTAATACAAAGAGGAGCCCCATTATTTGCTTGATCATGGAAATGATAAAAAAGAACAAAAAAATGTATGAAATTATGTTAACAAATTGAGCAATATATGCGCGTGCACGTAATTTAAGAGCATAAAAATAAAATGTGGGATGAGGTGGAGTTGGGGTTTAAATCCATGAAAGATACCAATATATAATAGGGTCCTTAGATGAGTCGACCGTTTATTTTACTTTTCTTTGGATCGTATGTGTACCTTTTCTTTGCTCGTCTCACCTCTTTCCCGTAGTTTATTTTACTTAATTTTTAGTTTTATGGTGGTTGACCCATCAGACACCTATATATATACATGACTTCAACTCATAGAACTGGAGATGCTAAGTAGTGAGTAGACAGACTCAAACGATGGAAGCACACGATCGAGCAAGCAAGATCGAGCAAGGCCTTAGCAGCCGTGAATTTAAACCAAAAAAAAGGTATACCCGTGTACACGCCCGTGCATAAACGTATGCTGTGGAAGTCGTCAAAATGTCTGGCAAGCGAGAAAGAAACGCCGAAGTGAAAGTGACGATCATCGACCCAGCAAGTGGAGACAGACACTACCAATTTTAATTAGGTCCATCGTACAGAAGTTCATCAGAAAGAATTCGACGGTGGTGGACACAACAATGAAGACGTTGGCGACGACAGTGGCATCAGGGGGGAGTTGGCATGCTATGGCGGAGTCGAGAGAAGCATTCTGCCGAGGAGAAGACTGGTTCAAAGAAGAGCTGACGATGACGTCAATGTCGTGGCGCCAACGATGATGGATGCCAGGCACCACTCGTCGTTCTCGGCGCCATCGAGTAACGGTGGTCTCATGGACCCAGGAGGGTGCTCGTGTCACGGGGTCATTCTCGGACACTAGACCACGTGCGACGATTAGGCGGATAGACACTTAGCCAAGCCTATTTTGAGTTTGCAGCGAAAGTTTTATGGTCGAGACGACTATGCCGAGAGTCGCTCTTATAGGCATTCAATCACGGACATGACTAGAGTGTTGGACTACTCGTCATGGGACCATGACATTAGCGCGTTGCGGCATCAATGCAGGCGCTTAGGCGCTTAAAGTCCGAAGGGGCGACTAAAGGACCACAGGACACCACGAAGGGACACCGATGTGGGTTGCCACTCCACGCTCAAGGCCATGACACTAGAATTAAAGGAAAGCTTACTTGTATTAAATATGATGAAACATAATATACAATTGGACCTCAGAAGGCACTAGTGAACTCCTCCAAGTGTACCGTAGGTATAGGAGTCTTATTACATATTGAAAATGCAAAAGAAATGTCACCTACTTGGCCATTCATAAGGATGACCTTACAAGATAAATGCCCTAAGGGCGGATAATTTGTACTCCGCAATATTACGTAGTGCGGGGCGCATGTATTTCATATTTTCGGCGCTGAGCGGCCGAGGGCTATAAGTTGAGCGGCACTGGTGCCGCGAGGCTTCACGCTTCGTGTCACGGGAAAATGCCCCGTGACATTCTCCCCCACCAAAGTCGACGACGCCCCCGACACCGTTGTCCGGACTTCCTCGGGGCCTTCGTCTTCAGTCTTAACTTTGACTTCACCAGCATCACGCAACTCCAGGAATGCCGCTCCTTGGAGTCTCGCTGAGGACTCCTCCCTCAGGCCTGCTTCGCTTACTGATCCTTCGTTCGGTCCGAGGTCATCACTTGTGCAGCGCTAGTGGAGTCCGCCATGTGCGGTCTGACTTCATCAAGCAACTATCCGTCCATCAAGTCTCTGTTGGCTTCACTTCTCTTCGACTTGCGCAGCGTCAACTTGTTTGGTTTGGCTTATTTGGGGTGAAACAACTCTTGTGTGCCTTCAGGAATAGCTCGGAAAAGAGTTGCTCCAGGGTCGTGCAGAACACGATGAAGAGTCTCGCCATTCGACCTGCATGACTTGACTCGATGCCTTTATGTTACGGGTGGCCACAACACAAGGTCTCCCTTCCGTCGAATGAAAAGTACGGGACCATCTCACCCTCGATGATCGTTCTTGAATTTTGACGGCTTGAAATAGCACAAGCTCTTTGATGATGACATTTGCAAGTTGTTTGCTTCGGGTGCTTTGGGTCGCTATGATGAGCGACAAGAGCCTTCCCACGGATGCTTCAAGTCTTTTTGTGGGCTTGACTCAACATCTTTATGTTGCAAGTGATTGCAACGTAGAGTTTTCCACTCCTCTGCCGAATGAAGAGCGCAGGACCACCTCCTCCTTGGTGATCACCTGATGTTTCGGCAGTCTTGAGGTGGGACAAGGTTCTTTGATATAACAATTCATGCCTTGTCCATCCAAGTCGCCATAGTGGGCGACGAGAATCTCCCCACGTTCCCTTGTGGTTCAACTCACTGTCTCCAAGTTGCAGATGGCAACAACGTAGAGTCCTTCATCCGTCGAGTGTCGAGTGCGGGACCACTTTCCCCTTGGCGATCGTCTAATGTCCCGACGGTTCGAAGTAGAGCAAGGTTCTCGGATATGACATTCTCTACCTTGTTCACTTCAAGTCGCTATAGTGAGCGACGAGAGTCTCCCCACATTCCTGTGGTTCAACTCGATCCTCCTGCTTCGATGAGCTGTCTTTGTCTTTGGCATGATAGCTTTGTCTTTGTCTTTGTCTCTGTGCGACTTGCACTTCTCTCCCCCACCATTGCCCTTGCCCAAGGGCTTTGGTGGTATGACAGTTGTCTTGGCATGAACGCCTTGGCAGCGGCGACTAGTGAGCAGAGGTTGGGCGATCCTGTCGTTCCAACTCCGTCCTAGTCCAAGTCTTCAACCCCTCTTCTTGAAGAACACCAACGCTGGGTCTTCATCCTCCTGGGAACACTGTAGGCGGAGCTCGGTGATATCTTCCACGTCCTCTTTCAACATGTCCATCTGGCCGATGCTGAACAATGCGATCTTGACCTTCAGTCCCAACTTGTCAGGGCTTGCACAATTGATGAGATGCCACTTCCTCTGTCCCACGTCTTGATGGGATGCATGTTTGCCACATTCTTCATTGTCGAGATGGCAACACCATCCTGAGTTTGCCACATCTTGTAGGGTTCTTGGGATATGCCTTCTTCCGATCCTAGGACCTCCTTTGAAGCTTAGGCAACACCTTTGGGGCATGGACGGGGCGAGATTGTTGTGCTCGTTCACGAAGAGGATGCACCTTAGATGCTCGTCCGTCTGCAACTTGGACGAAGTAATGCCATTGCGGTTATTGGCAAGGATCATGCGCCTTTGACATACTTGTCCACCGAGCGGCTGACCCTTGTGGAAGAATAGCCATTCCGGGTCTTCAACGAATCATGGGAGGGTGTTCGTGAAGACGCTCCGCTTGGATAAGCGGATTACAGTTGGTGAACTCGTGGCATGAGCTCCCAACATCACCTCCATCTTCATTCGAAGGAACGGCATCGCCAGTGTGACCTTCGAAACTTTTGGATTGCGATCCTTGGAGGCCGCTTCGATTGCTCGAGGCGTTAGCCGAGAGGAAATGGTACTCTTCCTTTGGTTGGCAGCGGAACGCTTGACAGTAGCTTGCCAAGGTTCGCCGATGCTCGACGCTCAGTCCATTTGCCAAATTGGTCGTTGAATTGAGGCGTCAATTTGCGTTGGCATGTAGCAGGTTCGTCCCAACCCTTGATGGATGACATCACTCCGCTTGCGAGGCGACACTTGACGAGGCAGGCAAGGTTGACAGTTCGTCCGCGAGTGTTTGCAAGTAATCAACGCTTTGCTCCATCCTTGAAAGTCATCGTGGCGTGGCAGGTGATGCTGGGCACGACAAGATGCTTGTGATTGATGTTCCTTAGCAGAGAGGGATGATAATCCTTCGCCGAAAGGGACCATGAACCTTGATGCTTAAACTTGAGCCAACTTCTCCCGTGAAGCGATTGTACACTTCACGTTGCATGACTGAGCATGCGATGCGACATCACAAAATACCGAGTAGCGCCAGGTCGTCATGATAGTGCATGACTGATAGTTCCTGAATGTGACACGGGTCCTCCGAGTTACACGACGCTCGTGTAAGCAATCTCATGATATGAGTAACGCAAGACCATCATGCGGAGCATATGGCCACTCTTGACGCAGCGCGACACTTCAAGATTCCCGACTGTATACCTGGGGTGGTTGATCTACTCGAGTGAGCATTCCTTGATGCATGACGGACATTCCTTGACATGACACGGGTGTATGAGGAACTTGCTGCGGGGCACGACTGGGCGTGCCGCGAGGAAGCTTGCCACGCATTCCTCGTTGGCATTCACGATCAAAGACCATGGTACCAGTGCGTTTGCGCATGATGGAGTTTTTTAGCGGAAGCACTTTTCCTACGCCAGGGCACATCGCGACGACACAAGCGAGTCATCGTCGCGGGGTAATCCGACAAGAAGAACTGCTCTGATACCACTTGTCACGGGGTCGTTCTCGGATACTAGACCACGTGCGACGACTAGGCGGATAGGCACCTAGCCAAGCCTGTTTTGAGTTTTTAGCGAAAGTTTTATGGTCGAGACGACTACGCCGAGAGTCACTCTTATAGGCATTCAATCACGGACATGACTAGAGTGCTGGACTACTCGTCAGGGGATCGTGGCATTAGCGCGTTGCGGCACCAATGCAAGCGCTTGGGCGCTTAAAGTCCGAAGGGGCGACTAAGGAACCACGGGACGCCACGAAGGGACACCGATGTGGGTTGCCACCCCACGCTCAAGACCATGACACTAGAATTAAAGGAAAGCTTACTTGTATTAAATATGATGAAACATAATATACAATTGGGCCTCGGAAGGCACTAGTGAACTCTTCCCAATGTACTGTAAGTATAGGAGTCTTATTACATATTGAAGATGCAAAAGACGTACCCTACGGGAACGTCACCTACTTGGCCATTCATAAGGACGACCTTACAAGATAAATGTCCTAAGGGCGGATAACTTGGTACTCCGCAATATTACGCAGTGCGGGGCAGATGCATGTATTCCATGTTTTCGACGCTGAGCGGCTGAGGGCTACAAGTTGAGCGGCACTGGTGCCGCGAGATTTCACGCTTCGTGTCACGGGAAAACGCCCCGTGAGGCGACGAGAAGCGACAATGGATTAGAAGACAAGCTATGGAAACTACTACTGTAACAGCAAAAAAAATAAAATGAAATAAAACAAACCAAAAAAGCCAACTAGATAGGGAAATCAAAAGTAACAATCCCTAATAACATGGTAAGGAAATCAAATCAACAGTTATGATAAGGATTTGGCAATCAATAAGGAATAAAAATCAATGTTTGGAAATCAGGGAAATTAATACCTGCATAACCACACATGATTTCCTTTTAATTCAGCCAAGAAGATTACAAAAGATTGAGATCCAAAACAACCCTCCTCACTTACATTAGTTCCCATGAAATTCGTGCTCATCCCCAAGCTCTCGCACTGCCTGGAACAGAAATCCCACGTAGAGCCAAAAACTTCTCTAACTTTCTCACGTTTGCCCCCTGTTTTGGCATTTTCCTCATGACCTTGTGTGGCCTGGCTGGATTTCAAGAGAAGAACAAGAAGGGAGGCATCATAGTTGCAAAGACAGTGGAGAGGACACGACCATACGTGATTCAAACGAATTCGAGAGGAAAAAGGATGCAATAACAGGTGGGTGATTTCAGAAATCACCTTGCATAATCGTTTAGAATAGATCTTAGTTGTTTTCATCCAAGATCAGTGCATGTTCTATAGAAAAATGACCCATGAATGTCAAGAATGATCGAATAGATGCATGTCCATGATTATTGATCTGATTTGCTTTCATTGTCGTGCTCTGTGTCATATTAGTTTTCATTATAAGATTATGTGATTTAGTCATTGTTAGATTTGCTTGTAGGATCTTGTTGATTGGTCTTCTTTGCATAAATCATATAAGCATGATCATGTTCAAGGTCCTAAATGATTAGACTATGATTTTACATGTTAGTTAGTAGTAGATTAAGTCTCGACATTTTGTGAAATATGTAACCCGGCCCGGATTGGTATGAACCCAGCCCGGGTTTATACTAAATCTGACTTGGATGGCATCTCACCCAACCTGTGCCCATGGAACCCAGTCCGGTTCGCCCTGAACCTGGCTCGGGTTAGCGGATGCAACTTTTGTCGAACTCGACATTTTGAGTACCGAACCCGGGTTCCACTGAACCCGCCCCGGGTTCGACCCTTGTCAACCCCGACGTTGCACGACTGTTTTCACATCTCTGGCCCGAGTGAATGGTACACTCGGCTTGGGTTCATTCCATGAACTCGGTTCGGGTTATTCTGTACCCGGCCTAGAGTCGGAGATTGCTCATTTTTCCTTCTCTTGCGCTTGTGATGTTGATATGAAACTTTCCGATCTTTACGACATGATTCTTATTTGATCATAACCATATGATCTTGTTCTGATTTACGATGAGGACATTCATGTTAATATTATATGATTTTACTCTGATTTATGATCAGCACTTTTATGTTTGATTTATGCTTATCATTGAACCATTGGTTCAGGATTTATGTTGAACAATGAAACATAAGTTTCTAAAGTGACTAATAAGATAAGATGAAAGATAATCATTAGGTTGCCAGCATATGTTAAGTGCCTTTATGATAAGGGTCGCTTCCTTGGTCGTGGCTTGATCAACCATTGATCGCAACCGGCTATATCATTTCGCTCGGCGCACCCATAAGTGAACAAGGACTCATCCTATGATAAGTAAAGGATAAGAGATTTAAAGGCATCTCAAAGTCACATGATTGCTAAACAAGTTATAAGATAATGAAGCGTTGTCAAGTAAAGAAGCCTGAATATTGAATTAAGTTATTGATATCGCATGTTATCACGATTATCAAGCATGTTACCATATCGAAATGCATGATTATCAAGCAAGTTATTAACTTCAAGTTCATCATGTTTCATAAGATTATATCGCTCCATGTTATTTATTGCTTCTCCTTTGCTCATGGTATCATTATGATGACTCTTATGGTTATCTCTCTAGCAAAGGTATGATTTAATCATTTCCCGATTTATTCTAATTGGATTATGCATTGTATAGTGTTTAAACACACCTGAGCTTAAGCCTTTTGTTGTGTAAGAATTACTATTTTTTGAAAATATCATTTATATAATTTATGATTTTTTATTACTAATAATTATTCATGTAACTATATGATGAAGCATTATATCAAATCAATCCAAATATTAGTGACGAGGAGAAAGAGAGATCACATGAGAGTATGTTTGCAAATTGGCTAAAGCAATATGTAAGTAGAAACTATAAAATTTTTGTACTTTTAATAATAACATAATTATGCCATAATTGTTAATTATTATTCTTTTACAGGTAAATTCAAATGAAGTAGATACTCGAATCATGGATATAGCACAAGGTCCTTCACGTATAGTGAAATGTTACAAGGGATATTTCTCAAATGGATTCATATTTGATATTCATCAGGTTCAAGAAAGAAAAACAAAGAATACTAGTGTGTGTACAAAAGGAAGTGTGTATAATGACTATGAACAAGATTATTATGTGGTATTAGTTGAAATCTTGGAATTAAATTATCTTGGTTTGAGGATTTCAATTGTTTTATTTAAATGTGATTGGTTTGACACAGAAAAAGGTTTGAAAGTTCATCCTCAATATGGTATAGTTGAAATTCGTCATGCATCTATATTATTAACAAATGAGCCATTTGAATTTGCAGAAGAAGCTTAACAACTTTATTATATGTCTTACCCATCTACAAATCGAGAAAGGAAAGATTGGTGGGTTGAATGCAAAACAAAGTCAAGAGGAAGAATAGACATTCATTCATATGATGCAGAATATGAAGACTCAATTCTTACAATTGATGGTTATTATTAGGAAGATGAGATTTCTACTCCTATTTTAGTTGAACCAACAATTGAACATGATGAGCCAACTCTCTTTATTGATGGAAGGCACTTCGATTATGTGAATGAAGTAGAAGAGAGAAGTGAAGATGATAAGAATGAAAATGAGGATGAGGATGATGACGCAGATGATGATGAGGCACTAGTGGAAGAGGAGGAGGAGGAGGAGGAGGAGGATTATATTATGTTTCCTCTAGTGATGATAATGATGAATAAGTTGGTTTTGTATGTCTCGACTTTTTAAAAAAACATTACTAAGTTTTATGTGTGCAGTTTTTTTTTTAATATTACTTATATAATTAACATATTTTCTCTTCTTTCTTGTAGGAAAATGGCGAGGGGTGGTGCTTCACGAAGAGGGTGAGGGAGAGGTGTTGGTGGTAGAGGCATTGACTTTGGAAGAACTAATGAGATAAATGCTGGCAGGCATTCGACAAGTTCAACTTCTAAAAATGTGGTTGATCCAGCACCACCACAATTAGCTCAAGAACAAGCTATCCAAAATCGACAATGAAGATTAAGTAGGAGCTGATTTTGATGATTCCATGTCATCAAGAATGAGTGGTGTAAATCATGGCATGGATGCACCTAATAATCACGCCGATCGAATGTTTATAACACTGGGTTGTGACTAGTTAATTCTTCATTATTGTGCTATTTTTTTAAAGTTTATACATATCTTTCACATTTTACATCTAATGATTTTTTTATTGTATCATATAGTTTCATTCATAATTCGATTACTCGGACAATTGGTATGATAGTGAAAGATTTTATGCAAACTGCCTGTATATGTTGAAAAAAAGTGCCGCAAGAAACTCGTGAAAGGATGTTGAATGCGTTTAAGGTATTATTTAACAATCAAGGTCAATAATGTAATTTGTATACAAGAAACTTTTGTAATATTTTAATATTAATTTGATTATTTTCAGGCACGATATGTGTGGGAGCAATAAGATATTCTCATTAAAAAAGCATTTATTAAGAAGTGTTATGATCTCTACTCTCCCACACTATATCATGCAAGATGTTATGTGATGAAGAGACATAATAAGATGCATATAATTGAAACCAAAGGTTTTGAACCATCATGGATGAGAGGAGATATTTGGAATGACAATGTTGATTTGTGGATGGAAGATGAGTGACAACAAAAATCAGAGGCTGCAAAATAAAATAGGCTCACTGTGAAAGAAGGTGGAATCACAAAACATACTACTGGTACTATACCTGTGACAGAGCATCAGATAAGACTTGTATATTAACTACACTATTTGAATATTTAATTTTTTCACGTTGTGCACTATTTTCTAGTCATATGTTTTATTTTCTTTTTATAGGCACAAAAGCTAGACAGACAACCAACTGACTATGAAGTTTTTTAGCATTGTCGTAAGCGGCGAGGCAAAAAAAATTGATGAATATGTTGATGGAATAAAAAAAATTTGTGTAATTTTTTATCAAAAAAATCTTTATTCATCCACCTTATATATTCTTTTACGTTTTCTAACATATTATGTTTGTGCTAAATTCAGGAAGATTACAATGCATCTCTTAACACCAAATATAGTTCAGATGTTAGCTCCAAACCAGGGTGTATCAAAGCACATGGGTACCTCTTCTTCAAATGTTGTTACTGAGGATGATTTGCAACGTATAGGAGAAGAAGTGCGTGAAAAAGTGCGACAAGAATTGCAACAAGAATTAGCTTATCACATTAAAAAAGTGAATGCTGAAATGGAAGAATATGTTCGTGCACTTGTATTACAAATTACTCAACAAGAAAGTAGTCAATCACCTTCTGAAGATTCTGTTCCACGTCAGTAAGGTAATTTATCTTATTTATATTTCACTATCTTATGATGCTTCATTATTTTAATATTTCTCTATTTAGGTCACTAGATTTTAATATTTTATGTATATGTTTGATTACAGGTTTCAATTTTTTATATGGAGAGATGATCACAATTCATCAAGGAAAAAAATGGATATGTTGTGTGACTACAATTTGCTTAAAGTTTCATTATTAAATTTGGATAATCAAAACTTATGCAGTGGATTCAATATTTTAAATATTTTAATTACAAATGTTTGAATTATATGATCATTGGCATGTTTAGAAATGAATATCTTGCATTGTATAATTATTTATGTGTAGTAGTATATTTAGAAAATAAATTGTCACACAATTGTCATAATGGTTCATTAAAAATTTTGTAAATTTATAATATTAATTAATTACATAAAATTTCATCACAACTTCATCAAAAATAATTAATAGCGAATCATCATAATTTTGTCACAAAACGTCGACGTGAAATTTGTCACAAGTCTATCACAAACATAATCGTCACAAAATGATCACAAATAATCATCACAAATCTGTCATAAAAATCATCACAACATATATCTTTCACAAATTAATAATTAGTAATCCATAAAAAAATTATCACATTTGTCACAGAATACTCATATTATTAATTATTTTATCAAACTTTTGTGACAAATTTTTTTTAATCTTGTGATGAAAACAATCCGTCACAACACAGTTTGCAGGTACAAAATCAGTGACGGATGCAGATTGTCACAAGTCCATCACAGAAGAGCATCTGTGGTGGAATATACTTATGTTGTGACATAATTATTCATCACAGATACCTTATTTTTTATAGTGGTTATTGACTTTCCACTAGGCTGTAAACCTTATGGGAGAATTATCTCTCCTATGTTTGATTCAGAGCCAGGTCAATGATGATGTTGAGTCGATGTGCTGCGATGATGCTCGAGCGATGATAAAACACATGAACTGAAGGGCCTAACTATTTATTTCCTTATATTATGCATTTATGAACCTTTGATGTAGTCATTATGACAATACTATTTTGTGACCATGTAGTAATTCTTCACCTCCCGCATTTTGTCTTTATTTATATCCTTTTTGTTGCTGGCTTGTCATTTATGTTGATCGAGTCATGATCAGATGTATAATCAAAGTCATAGCATTGGTAGCGTCTATAGGTTGATCTTCGCCACATGACGAGGGTCGATTTGGGGGCATGATCATCATCGCGCTATGTGACATCATCGCGCTATGTGCATGCATGCGTTTTGTACGTGAGGGCTCTTATGATATAATTCTCCCTTCAGAGCACACTACAAGTGTACAATGGTTGACAGGAAGAACAAGAAGAATGGCAAGGAACACAACATATCAATCATGAGTTTTGCATGGGATGAACGGGATGGAGGAAGTGAAGCATTCACTCGTATGGAAACATCACACGCTGAAAACTTAACTGATTTTGAAAGTGTGGCAATGTGGTATGGCACATCACATCAAGTCTGCTTTATTATGCTTAAGAATTTTAAATGTTCTATTCATCTTCAAAAAAAGCTGAAACTGATGTTGTTTATGTTCAAGTTTAATACTTTCAGTTACAAAATCAACAAAATGCAAAAAAAAAAATCTTAAAAAAATGAAAGTAATATAATTTCAATTACATTAGAAGTAATCATTAATAGTTATATATGAGAGGATAATTATTAGTGAAGAAGTGAAGGAATGTCTTTCCTAACTCATGGAGAGGGATGATTGAGTAGGAAGGAAGCTACATTAGAAATAATCATTATTAGTTATATATAGATTAGGTGGGAGGATAATTATTAGTGGAGTGGGTACGTAACTCATGGAGAGGGGTAAAGGAGTGGGCATGATGAGAGAATATGATAGAGAAGTGGATAAAATAATTTAGGAAATTAAAAAAAATAGAGAAAAAGATAAATACAAATGAAGAAAGGAGAAGCCATGTACCTATTTAAAAAATGGCCATGGAAGCCTCATAATTATATATATAGGTTTAATTGGTCTAGTTTAAAGAAATAGATTCAAATGGAAATATTAAATAATTTAAAGCACATTACATTAAATTTGTTAATAAATTTAATAGGATGTCATTAATGTTGACATTTTCAAATTTAATGTCTTCATAATAATTATTAAAACAAATTAAAGTTGGAGTTACACCACAAATAATGAATTAAAAATTTGATAGTTCAAAAAAATAAAAAAAAAGATAGAAGGAATGGTGGAAGGAGAGAACTCCAAAATTAATTAAAAAAATGTCATGATGCATGCTTTTATATAGAATATAGATTGAGCCTCTTTTATTTTCCTCCGCCTTTATGTCCACCTCACATTCTAATCACTCTGCATCCTCTGTCACTCTGGCTAGTTATGCCTCTACTCTTTTATTATTATTTTTTTTATTATTATTATTTTAACACCTCATGCAAGCTGTTAACTTATCATATCTTTGCTTAGCCACCTCGTGCGAATGGAAGGTAAAATTAGCACCATTGGCACGCAAAGTTATGCTCTAGAGTCGGTAAATATTAGTAGTATGATGTTCGATTTTCAGAGTCATCATAGTGAACATGGTTTATCTTTATCGGTCTCATTCGAATACTTAATTAGTCTAATAGTGCTAAACATCGATAAATTTTAACCGAAAAAAATTAGCACTTCCTCTCAGGAGACATAAAAAATAAAGGAAACAAAGGATGTTCTCCTTATTGGTTGAAAGGAAAGGAGGACGGAATGAAAAAGGATAGAGAATTTTCAATTTGACAACCTTTTTTATGTTGGCCGAAGGGAAAAAAGGTTAATTCTTTAAATCTCTCCTAAACTATAATAATTTTTTGCATCTGTTCCTTATATATTAACTTATCGTAGTGCCTCCCTAAAGTATATTGCGATTTTCACTTTAATCCATCTTTATATTATGTTAATTTTCTCATTATTTTTTAATTTTTTATTTATTAAATGATCAAACTACTCTCAACGGAAAAAAGTGGACATTTATTTTAAGTTGCAAGTGGGCAGTTTGGTTATTTAATAAATAAAAAAGTAGAAAAGTTAATACAATATGACAGATGGACTAAAGTGAAAATCACGACATAGTTTAGAGGGGCGCTACGATAAGTTTATATATTAGGATAGACACAAAAAATCGCTAAAATGTTAAAATTTATGCGATATGGTCTTGGAAGTATAGTTTCTAAGTATTTTCAAATCATCTAAAAAATGTTTGTAGATAGTAAGTTATGATTTATAGGTAAAATACTGAACAACTATCTTGCTGTCCTTGACAATAACATAATTAGCTTATAAATTATGCTTTGATTTATACTCAGCATTTAAAAGTCTGATTACTTTACATGGAGGTGAAACTTTCCTAAAAGTTTTAACCCAACTAGACTCACTGAAAAATATATTGAATAAAAAATATATTAAAATAGCTATCTATTAGATTTTCAAACACAATCTAAGTATATGATAGCACAAAATTTTAGAGACTTATGTAATATAGTACATGTAATGAAATTAATTGAGTTTAATCTTTTATGAGTTTAGTTTCAATAAGATTTGAAATCATATTAATCAGATATTTGTAAGAAAAGTTATGTCTTCATCTTTAAGATGTCATCGTTATGTCTACTCAATTTGTTACTTAATTTTGTAAATTAGGAACTAAATCAAATATGTCACATAATTAATCAATGATGGATTCAATATTTTCATGGATAACAGGTCTCATTGCATTATCCACTACAGTAGTTGTTCAAAACTTTTGAAGTGGCCTATTTGCATACGCCTTCTTTTGAATTATTCTTCTCCTTCTAAGATTTCTCTTCATGTCAGGGTCAAAGTCAAGATTAGTGGTACTTGACATGCAAATAAAAAAGAGTGAGTGTAGAATCTCGTTATAAGAATAATTATTTAAACATATTAAGAAAGATAAAAGGCAAGAAAAGAAAATTTTACTCTAAGAAAGAAAAATGACTAAAATAACTAAATAAAAAGTATTCAAAACTTAGAAGGGTATAGACAATGAACTTTATAAATAAGATTTAGCTAGTTTGAAGTAGAAAATTAAATGTGCAAAATGTTTTCTTTGACAATGGCAAAAACTTGATTATAATACTATGTGATTGGAGCACGAAAAATAAAGGAGAATCGAGTGCTCGAGTGCTGATAAGGCTTAGGTATGAAATTCGAATGTCATTCAAGTACATAAATGAAATCCCATTCAAGAACCTAAAAACTTCAAAACTAAGACAATTCAAGAGCCAAGTGTCCCCATAAGGAGATTTTACCTCAAGCGAACAAGACTCAAAAATAATTTTAAAATTTATAAATCCTCAACACATAAATCAATACCGCAAGTACACAACCATTAATGTAGTTCTTGATGGTCGATCCACATTGAAAATCAATTGAGTTATCACACTTAATATGATCTACTTTATGTGAAAAGCTAAATCTTTCTCTACCTTGTCTTCTCAAATATTTTTGAATTATTCTTGTCCTTCTAAGATTTTTCTCCATGTCAAGGTTAAAGTCAAGATTATGGTACTTGACATGCAATAAAAATGGGTTAGTGTAGGAACTCATTATAAAAAAAATTGACGAATAAAAATATTAAAAAGAAAACCTAATTACAATTAACATAGCGATATTCATTTTTCTGACCAATCCAAGCATCTGATGCTCCAATGTTATTTTAATTTTGATCTCCGTTGTTTTTTTCTCTACCTCCCTTTTATTTAAGCATCTTGTTCCACATAAAAAATCCCCATCATGATTCTTTCAAATTATAAAACCCACCTCCATAAAAACAGATTGGATGGATTTCTTGCAGTAGCGTTTGATTCAAGAATGAGTCTTTGCTCCTTTTCCTTCCCGGTTCCCGGATAGACAGTGTTGTTCTTCTATAGATTTCAAAGGTTAAATTTTTTGAATCCTTTTTCATGTTTCTTAAGACTCCTATTTCTTTTTACAATCTCATTTATAGTTCTTGGTAACCTAATTACTTTAAGAAAAAAATTGATTCTTTGTGGTGATATTGAGGATTTTGTGATGACTAATTGCGAATTGTATGATCTCAAGGACTTTTTGGCCTCAGGGATTTTGTCCAACTTTGGGTTGGAAGTAATCCAATGAGGAGATTCTTCCACTAATCGAGTTTAATTATTGTCAAGTCCTTGACAAAACTAGTGATGGGAATTCGGTGTTGTTTTCAACCTTAATCTTAATGTTTTGTTAGAGAAGAAGTGTTGAATCCCATGTTTTGATGATAACAAATTAAATTGCACAAAAAAGTTACTAATCTATGCTCAAGTGATGATAATACAAGTTTTGGATTGATATGATCTCACTCGCAGAAGAAATCGATAAATTAAATGATAAGAATAAAAATTTAGCATACGACTAGTCGACCAACCGATCGATCAGCCATGGCAATCGGTTGATTGATATCAGCGAAAGAAATATCGAGACAATACCGATCGATGGTTCGGCATTTCACCGGTCGATCGGTCAGTACAACAATGAATTCAGAAATGACGAGAGTATATCAGTCGACGTCGAGACTATATTGGTCGATGTACCGGTCGACGTCGAGACTATACTGGTCGATGTACCGATCGAATGACCGGTCGACTAGAAGCGCCTAAAATGGTAGATTTGCAACAACGATCATATTGACTGGTCGACCATCCCTTTCAAGCAGTCGATCGGTCCCAGAGTCAAATGAACAGTAACGGCTATTTTTTTAAGGAGAAAATTATGAAAGACTTTTTGGACGAATTTTCACCTATTGAAGCCTATAAAATGAGTGCCAAAACCTAAAGAAAGGATCATCGAAGCAAGCAAGAACATTCTAAAACTCCTTTCAAGTTCTTGATCCCAAAGTTGCAATTTCTTTCCTTTTCTTTTCTAAGCTTTAAGTATGAGAAAAACTTTGTAAACGAAAAGAGTTATAGAGAAACATTTTTCTTTCTGATCTAGCGAGATTGAGAACTCATTGTAAAAGAGGTGTGTCTTACCTCTTGAGCAGAAAAGAAGGCATGCGGTGTAAAGAGGGTTGTTCTCTCCCTACAAGAAAAGAGAATGCAAACTTTTTAATGCATCAAACTTTGCAAATTGGAAAATTAGAATGCAAGCCTTTGTTTGTTTTATTGATATTGATATGTGGGACATTGTTCAAAAATATTTTGATTTACGTGGAAAATCTCCTCTGGAATGTACCGAAGGAGAAAGAGTTTTGGTAAAACTAGATTGGAAAGTAAAAAATATTTTTTATTATGCTTTGGATTCAATGGAGTTTAGTCGGATTTCTAGTTGTCAAAGTGCTAATGAGATTTGGAAGAAAGTTATTAATACTCATGAAGGAACAAATAAAGTTAAGGAGTATAGATTAAATATTTTAAATCATCAATATGATTATTTGAAAATGCTTGAAAATAAATTCATAAATGAGATGGCCATTCATTTTAATGATATTATAAATGACAACCTATTTGGACGAGCCAAGAATTAACCATCAAAAAGTGAAAAAGTTTCTCAAATCTCTTTCCTCCAAATGGCATACAAAGAGGACGGTGATTAAAGAAAAGAACTTAAATAAGTTAGACTTTGATGATCTTATAAGTTCACTCTTAATCAATGAGATCGAGATCAAGAAGGATGAAGAAGCAAATACTCCAAAAAAGAAAACATTGATATTGAAGGCAAATAAGATGAGGAAGACACAAGTGAAGAGGACGATGACCTTAATGAAAAGAAGCTTTTCCCTATATGAAAAGAAGCTTGACAAATATCACAAGTTTGCCAAGCAAAATAAGAAGAGCTTCACCAAGAGAAGATCGTCATCAAGCAAGAATAAAATAACTTGCTTTGAATGTAAAAAGATTGGATATTACAAAAGCGAATGTCCAAATTTGGTCAAAAAGGAGAAAGATGGAGAAGCTCAAGAAGGAAGAAAAATACTCTTCAAGTCACTTGGGATGAGAGAGAAAACGAAGAGAATGACTCCAACACATCCTCTAGTGATGATGAAGAAGCCTATATATGTCTAATGGCTAATAGCCATGAGGTATCATCTAACTCATCTGACTCTAGTGATAGTGAATCCTTTAATATGCATAAGAAATTTAGAATTCTTATTAATAAATATGGATGCCAAAAAAAAATATGATGATATAAAAATAGAGCTTGAAAATTTGCAAAAGGAAAATAAAAATGTTAAAGAATATGAAAAGTGTGATATATTGAATGAAGAAAAACTCTAGCTTGGAATTCTCAATTGAAGAATTGAAAATGGAAAATGGCACACTAAAATCATTATGTGAAAAAAATGTAGAAAGTGCATGCTTGTACAAAGAAATTAAGAATTTGGAAGTTGAACTTAAAAAATTCTCAAATGGAAGTAAGATGTTAGATGTCATGCTTAGTAAATCTAGAATATCTTCAAATAAAAAAGGACTTGGTTTAGACTCTTTTGAAAAGAAAAATTACAAAAGAATTTTATTTGTTAAAGCATCACATGATTATACAAGATCATATATTACCCATTTTCATTGTGGATATAAGGTCACTATTCTTACGATTGCAGAATAAGGAAAGGAATAACTAAAGGGATGAAGAAAATTTGGGTCCCAAAAAGGACCAATTCTAATCAAGATGGACCCAAGCAAATTTGGGTACAAAAAAGATGAGACTTTTAATTTCTTTTTGTAGGAATCTTCAAAGTACAATGAAGGTAATTAGTATTTGGACAGTGGATGCTCAAGATATATAATTGATGATGCATCAAATTTCATCAATTTGGAAAAGAAAATGGAGGAAAAGTTACCTTTGGAGATAATAGCAAAGGAAGAGTAACTGGTATGGATAACGTTGGCACAATGATAAAGTGTATTTGGAAAATATTTAGCTAGTTGAAAATATAAAATATAACCTAATTAGCATAAGTCAACTATGTGCTAAAAACTATTTAGTCAAATTTGAAAGGGACAAATGTTTGATACTAGATGAAAACAATAAAGTTTTACACATGAGTTTTAGGTACAATAATGTATACAAAATTGATCTTGAAAACTTGAAAAATAGAAAATGTCTTAGTGCTATGCATGATGACATAAACTTTTGGCATAGAAGACTATGATATGTAAATATAAATTATTAAATAAACTTTCAAATCATGAATCGGTTAGAGGCTTGTCTAAGGTCAAATTTGAGAAAAATAATATTTGTGATTCATGTTAAAAGATAAACAAACCAAAAGTTCTTTTAAATGAAAGGGAGTTATTAGTACACATAGGGCTTTGGAACTTTTGCATCTTGACTTATTTGGACCTATTGATATGACAAGCTTAGGAGGAAAAAGATATGCATTTGTGATTGTTGATGATTTTTTCCGTTTCATTTGGATTATTTTTTTTTGCTAGTAAAGATGAAACGATAAACATGTTTTCCAAATTTGCAAAAAGAATTCAAAATGAATTTGAACAAAAGATTTCAAAAATCAAAAGTGACTATGGAGGAGAATTTGAAAATCATAAATTTTAGTCATTTTGTAAGGAAAATGGAATTACTCATAAATTTTTTCACTCCTAGGACACATCAACAAAATGTAGTATAAAAAAAATAGAACTATACAAGAAATGACTAGAACAATTTTAAACGAAAACAAATTACCAAAATATTTTTGGATGGAAGTCATAAACATATCATACTATGTTCTTAATAGGATTCTACTTAGGCCTCCTGAGAAGAAAACATGTTTTGAAGTGTTATATGGTAAGAAATCAAATATCTCTTATTTCAAAGTTTTTGGTTGTAAATGCTATATTTTGAATGTCAAAGATAAATTAGGTAAATTTGATGATAAATATGATGATGATATTTTTCTTGGTTATTCTACTACAAGTAAAGCTTATAGAGTGTATAACAAAAGAAAATTAGTTGTTGATGAGTCTATTAATGCTAAATTCAATGAAATTAATGATTTTTTGATGAGCAAGGAAGTACATGACGATGAAGAAGAAATAGTTGAAGTGCAAAGACAACTTGATATTGTGGACATAGAGGAAGCAAAAGTTTACACCCCAAAGGTGGAAGAAATGAAAGAACATCAAAGAGAGGAGAATCAAATCATCCTAAGAAATTGGAGACATGTCTCATCACACCCACTTGATCAAGTTATAGGTAATATAAATGAAGGTAAAAAAACTAAAAACTCTTTAAAAAATCTATGTGCTTTTTTGGCTTTTCTTGCGAATTTTGAGCCCAACAATATAGATGAAGTACTTGAAGATCCAAATTGAATAAATGCAATGCATTAGGATTAAATAATTTTGAAAGAAATCAAGTGTGGAAACTTGTGGAAAGATCCAAGGACCATCCTGTCATTGGAACCAAATGGGGCTTTCGAAACAAGTTAGATAAAAATGGTGTCAATTGTGTGGAACGAGGCTAGATTAGTGGCCAAAGGTTACTCACAAATTGAAGAAATTGATTTTGATGAAACTTTTGCTCCCGTCGCTAGACTTGAGGTAATTCGAATGCTTTTGACTTTTGCATGTTATAAAGATTTTAAACTTTTTCAAATGGATGTTAAATTGGTCTTTTTTAAATAGTTTTATAAATGAGGAAGTTTATGTTGAACAACCTCAAGGTTTTGAAAATCCAGATTTTCCTCATCATGTTTTCAAACTTTCAAAAGCTCTTCATGGATTGAAACAAGCTCCTCGAGCTTGGTACGGACGGTTGAGTTCATTTTAATTGAAAATGATTTTCAAAAGGTGAAAGTTGGCACCACATTATTTTTAAAATATTTTGAAAATGATATTTTAATAGTTCACATTTATGTTGATAATATTATTTATGGTGCTACTAATGAATGCCTATGCAAAGAGTTTGAAACTCTTATGCGACAAAAAATTGAGATGAGTCTTGTAGGAGAGTTCACCTTCTTTCTAGACCTACAAGTGAAACAATCCAAAGATGATATTTTTCTCAATCAATAAAAGTATACAAGGGAGTTGCTTAAAAGATTCGGAATGAATGAATGCAAGCCGAGCACAACCCCTATGAGTACCATTACAAAATTGGACAAAGATGAAAAATGCAAGTTTATTGATAAGTATGATTGGTAGTTTACTTTATTTAACGACATCTAGGCTGGATATCATATTTAGTATATGTTTGTATGCTAGATTTCAATCTGCTCCAAAAGAATCAAATTTAATTGCCGTTAAAAAAATTATGAGCTATTTAAAAAACACATGTGAATTAGGCATTTGGTATGATAGAAACTCCTCATTTGAATTAAATGCCTACACTGACACAGATTTTATCGAATGTAAAGTTGATAGGAAGAGCACTAGTGGGATATGTTGCTTTCTTGGTAGCTCTCTCATTTCATGGGCTAGCAAGAAATAAAATTTCATCGCACTTTCTATCGCCGAGGTCGAATATATAGCCACATGTAGTTGTTGTGCACAGATATTATGGGTAAAACAACAATTGCTTGATTATGGTGTGAATTGTTCTAATGTACCTATGAAGTGGATAACACAAGTGCTACAAATATGACAAAAAATCCACTTCAATACTCTAGAACCAAACATATTGACTTGTGATATAATTTCATTAGAGAGCATGTGACCCTTAAGGATATTGACATTGAATATGTGTCCACTGAAGTTCAACTTGCAGATATTTTTACGAAAACCCCAAGTGAAAAATGTTTTTGTATGCTTAGAAGGGAATTAGGAATGATTGAATCTTGATTGCACATGAATTCTAAGTAAAAGTGACTTGGTTATGCAATATCACTTTTGGCATGAATTAAACATTAAAAGTGTTGCACAACACTTACATTTATGTGAAATAAATCTCTAGAACAAAATCTCAATAGTTAAAATTTTAAAAATTAGTGGAAAAGTGGCTGTCAAACTAGTATCGGTCGATCGATATTCTCCATCGGTCGACCGGTATATGACTACAACCTATTGACATCCATCGACCGATGGATTGTTTATTGCAAAAATAACTATCCGGTCGACCACTGGACATAATCGGTCGACCGGTATATGCCAAAATTGCACATGTATAAGAAATTGACCGCTCGATCAGTCAACCCATTTTTTTCACTCGACCACTGCCCTAGAAATCAACATAACCGTCGCCGACACCCTCTTTCTTCCAGCCTCTCTCTTTGTTGTCTAATCGTCAACCTTCCGGTCGGCCGCAGACATACTCCACTTTACTTCTTCGTCGACCGCCATCATCGGCTGCCCCTCTGCATTCCAGATCCCTCTTCGTCGACCACTGCCGTCTTCGTCACAACTCCTTCCTTTCCGGCCGCCCTTGACCCTCTCTCAACCGCCCTCTTCTCTCTTCGTCGGTGACTTCTGCGACTGTCATCGATCTCCCTCTAGCCACCACAGCCACCGCCGCCGTCTCCCTCTCATCACACGACAACATTCTCTCTCCCCACCACATTCCTCTTCTTGTTTCCCTCGCAGTTCCCCTTCCGACCACCGGAACAAACCCCTTCCATTCCTTTCGGCCACCATTGTTGAATCCATGGCTGACGACGAAGGGTCTCTACTTATTCGACTAGTCTTTCAGCACCATCATTGTTTCTATGGCTCAAGTGGTCGCATTCATGTAATCACAAATGAGCCTGAGCTTGACTAGGAATCGGAACCGAAACTCGTACCTGTCCAACGTGGATGAGGCTGTGTTCGAGGACGATCCCATGGACGTGCTCGTCAGCCACCTTCCATTGACTCTACTGATTTTGATAGTCATCTCTTTGTTACCAGGGCCATCTCTACTTCATTTGATGCCTTGTACGCTTCTTCCGATGTCCAGCGTGCTTACACAATTGATTGGGACGCTTTGAACATTCTAGATGTTCAGGAGATGTTCGAAAATATCGATTGACTGCCACTTCTCTATCTCACAGAGCGTGTGTATCCCCGTCTTGTTCGTCATTTCTATGCAAACATGACGATCATTCGGGAGGCTATCATCGCCTATGTTCTTGGTGTACCCATTCATTTTGATTGTGACCATCTCTGTCATATCTTTGGTGTCCCGTACTCCTTACTCGGTCTTTATTCATTTGTCACTCATGGTTGGCCTTTTGATTATCTACCAATGGCAGATGGCATTCGTACGGTGTTTGGTGGACAAGATATCCACTATACCGTCGAATCGTCCTAAAGGTATCTTAATCCATCCATGAAAATGGCTCACCACATTCTAAGTCATATGATCACCTCTCAAGCCGGGCACTATACATAGGTTACACACTTTGATTTGTTCTTTCTCCATTGTCTTTGTATCTGAGATGTCTCCTTTCTCCATTTTGGTCATTTCATTTTCTATCACATGGATTACACCTTTTAGAAGGTTTCGCTGGTACTCGTGGTCGACACCCTCTTTATTTCGGAGCATGGATCACTAGTATTTTACTTCATTTTGGTGCCAACATTCTTGTGGACGAGGAGTACATCCGACTCCGCCCCACTGACATCATCAGTTCAGCAACATTGCACCGAAAGCATCTTAGGTTAAGAGAGCCAGCACTGATAGATACTAACGATGGAGATGATGCCATAGATAGAGAGACAATGCCTATGGATACTTAGGACACACCAGAGGCTGACCCTAGTGTTCCTCCGCTCTCGGCAGCCTTGACTTCGTATAGCACCTATGATTTCACGGCCTCTCACAGCAGGTAGGTGCCATAGACCATCGTGTGACCTAGATGAATCGTCGTGTTTTATTCCGCTTGTAGCTCATGATGATGATAGTCCCGATGAGATGTAGATCAGTTACATCCCTCTTTGATGATGTCAAATGGGGGAGAAGTTTGGCTGGGATGGGACAATATTATGTGTTTTTAGTTATGTGTTTGCATTTGTACTAGTGTCGTACACCATTTTGTAGTGACTACAGTCACATTTGTTAGTGCATGAACACATGATGTATTACCGACAATGGATGTAATGTGATAACCTTTCTTCACGATGAATGTACCTTATTTGATTTCATAACTATTTTTGTTCCTTATTTGATGTCATAATGTTCATATTGTTCCATACCACTCATTTAGGGGGAGAAAATGTGAAATATGCATAAATGTAAGGGGAGCTTGCTCACTACTTACTATCTAAATTTACATTTCATTTTTTTCTCTCTCTTTATTGTCCAATTAGTTTGTCACCATAAAAAGGGAGACTGAATCCCATGCTCTGATTATAACAAATTAAATTGTACATAAAAGTTACTAATCTATGCTCAAGTGATGATAATGCAGGTGTAGGATTGATATGACCTCATTCGTAGAAGAAATCGACAAATTAAATGATAAGAATAAAAATTTAGCATACGACTGGTCGACCAACCGGTCGATCGGCCATGGCAATCAATTGATTGATATCAGCGAAAGAAATATCGAGACAATATCGATGGATGGTCCGGTTGTTGCATCAATTGACTGGTTAATACGACAATGAATTCAAAAATGACAAGATTATATCGATCGATGTCGAGACTATACCGGTCGATGTACCGGCCGACGTCGAGGCTATACTGGTCGATGTACCGGTCGACCAGACAATGCCTAAAATGACAGATTTGCAACAACGATCATATAGACTGGTCGACCGACCCTTTCAAGCGATCGATTGGTCCTAGAGTCAAATGAACAGTAATGACTATTTTTGTAGAAGACTTTTTGGACGAATTTTCACCTGTTGAATCATATAAAAGGAGTGCTAAAGCCTGAAGAAAGGATCATCCAAGCAAGTAAGAACATTCTAAAGCTCCTTTCAAGTTCTTGAACCCAAAGTTGCAATTTCTTCCCTTTTCTTTTCTAAGCTTTGAGTGTGAGAAAAACTTTGTAAAAGGAAAGAATTAGAAGGAAACATTTTTTTTTCTGATCTAGTGAGATTGAGAGCTCATTGTAAAAGAGGTGTGCCTTGCCTCTTGAGCGGAGAAGAAAGCGTGTGGTGTAAAGATGATTGTTCTCTCCCTACAAGAAAAGAGAAAGATAGTGGATCTCCGGTGGTCTCGAGGTCGAGAAGTTGGAGCGGGGACGCAAGCCAAAGAGTTAGGCCGAACCTCGTCAACATATCATGTCTCCTTGTGTTTGTCCTTTATTTTCCACTTATGCCTTATCATTATTTGAATGTGATCAGTTTTATTGATTTTTTTGAAAGTAATTTTGTGAAAAGATTTTTATACACCAATTCACACCCTCTTGATGCTTTCGATCCTACAGTAAGAAGGTAAAACAAATTATTTTGAGGATCATAATTAAGACTTTTGATGGAATGATATCATTTGTATAATTTTAATTATTGTATGATTGTATTAACTCCGCCTATATTTTATAGCCGGTCCCAAGCCCGGATAAAGGAGGAGGGTTGTGTTAGGCCCCGACACATGGATCAACGAAATGGATCAACGAAATGGCGTCGTATGATCCATGTAGCCGACCCCACCTAGTGGGATAAGGCTTTGTTGTTGTTGTATGATTGTATTCTAATTCCAATTAATTTTTTGGTCAATATTTAATGTATTTGTCACTTGGATAGGAACTCTAATTGCCAATTAGAATTTCCTTTCAAAAGCTATATTGTACTTATAATTTTGCTTGCAATTTTAATAATTTTCTAGGTTAAGGAATTTGACCCTAGTGTCAATTAATTTATGCCCGAACATTTGACCTCTTGTACATATTTTGATAGACACGAGTTTGATAGACTAGAGAAAAAAATAGTTTATATGGATAAAAACTTATAAATCAACTCTGAATTAATTTATGTAAAATGCAAAAGATACGAACTTTCTTTTTTTGCCATTCTAGGAAGGAATTCAAAAAATAAAGAAGGCTACAAAAATTGAATTCACATCCTTTATCTTGAACTTGGTTTGGAAAGAAGAGGTTGACTACAAGAAAAATTAGCATTTCTGATGGCATTGTCCGTCACAAATCCAAGAAAATACATAAAAAAATTAACTTTCTCACTGCTTTTCCGATGGAATGAATCACTTGAAAAACGCATATCGTAAAATTTTTCGACGGATGGTATGATAGATCTTGATCGTCAAAAGTTTCGGTGGACCCAACGATCCATCCCTAAGTTGAATAAAATAAAAAACAAAATTTCATTTTTTAGATAATTTAAAAATTTATATTAAAATTTAAAAATTTAGATAATTGTGAAAATTAATTTTGAAGTATTTTATTACATAATATCTTAAATTAAAATATTTTACTGGTTGTTGTCTTCGTCATCATCGGCTTGTTGGCCACGCATCATTTCCCATATCATGATATTCATTTCCTTTCACTAAGCTCTTAACATTTGTGATTGTTGTTGCTTAAACTATTATCGTACTTATTCTCGGGCCTCTTGTCATACTTGCGATAATTGTTGTTCCCACATGTTATAAAAAAAGTTGTTGCGCATCTTGATTTGGATAACCAGATATCGATTTACGACCATATCTAATATTCACATGACTAATGGATGATTCGAGATCGTTGGTTCGACCCTTCTTCATGCCGACATGATCCGTGCAAAGTTGTCAAGACATCAACGGTGTCCTCCCTCCTGCATGGCCTGTGTAATATCTTTTATTTTAAAATCCTCTTGAAATTTATGAAGTGACATTTGTTAATAAAAAAAGTTTATCTTCTTAATAATTTTGAACCTATATTCTTACTTATGTATCGCAAGCAAATGACGAAACTCATTCTTCATTTTTCTTTTGACGAGATTTGAGAAGAAACTTCATATAGAGTGGATGCTTTATCCGTCTCTTATTCCTGCAATTAAAGTCAAAATTTGAACTTGAGTTTCATTGGCTACCATTCTTCTTGAAGACAACTAAATAAAATTACAAAAATATTAGTGCTTTACCATTCTTGTTGCAATTGTGGGTGTAGACATACAACCACGTACACCATGCAAGCTCTCTTGTCGGATTTCCAATTTGTCTTAACCTTTTTGCACTTGATTTGTACACCTTAGTAGACCAATTTGCTACTAGCTCAACCCATATAGTTTTAGAAATCCAATTCATTTGTTTTGCATGCAGGGTCTCACCACACGCCAGCCTTTAAAGAAACACAACTATAAAGGCAACCAAATTGTGTTATTGTGCTTGGCCATGTGTTTTTTCGAGGGATAAAATGCTTATACTGCACTTGTTGATATTGCATGATACTGCACTTAATCTCAACCCTTCATTTTATTCAAATTGTAAAAGGCCGAATGATTTAATCTGGACCTTCCATTCAATTGAAAGAAAATATTTCTTTTTGGCCGCATTAGGGCCTCCTCTTGAATGATGGCCTTGCAAATTTCTCTTTTTGGCTGCTTGTGAGTCTTCCCTGAACGTCATGATACATTATGATGCCCTTGAGTGCCTGCAATGCTACGTGTCTCTTTGAATGCTTCTAAGCTTTCCACATCAAGACGAACGCTTTCAACTTCTTGATCGAAGGTTGATCTGAAAAGAAGAACCTTATAAAATTTTTTATTAGTCGAAAAATCCTTTCGTCTTTATTTTTCTATCTTTTAGGGTTTTACTACGAGTTTCTTATTAATTTATATTTTATTTAGAATTTTTATTTTAAGGTTTCATATTAATTTAATTTCTATCTAGGGTTTTTAATTAGGATTTTTATTTAGATTTTTTCTCAGTATCACATATAGAAATGGTGTATATACACCACTATATTAATGCAGCTAATATGTTTTTTTTCTAGATATTATCATGTCTTCTTCTATGAATAATGGAGTGAATGCATTCCCTTCATATCATCAACTCACTAATCAACACAAAGACACGTATGCATATTTTATATTCTTTATGTGTCTATTTGGAGTATTAGTTATGTTCTCTCATTAATCACTTTGTTTAATTTTTATGCAATAGTGTGCCAAATGTTGAAGAACAGAATGTGCAAGAGATGTCACTTATAGAGCCAAATCTTGAAGAAGAAAATGTGCAAAAGATGTCATTCACATATGAGACGTTGTTTAAAAATGAAAGTTTTGAGTACAATACCCAAATGATTTAACCATTTATTGGCATGATATTTGATACGGACAAGAATGCATATGATAATTATAATTTATATGCTAAATCAATCGAATTTTCTGTGCGTAAACATTACTCTCACAAGTCTAGAACTACAAAACAAGTTATATCACACATGCTTGTTTGTTCAAAGGAAGGGCACAAGAATCTTAATCACAAACGAGATTTGGGAAAAGATGTGAAGCGTAGGCAAGATGTTAGAGATAATTGTCTTGCTCATTTATTAGTTAGTGTTACAAATGATGGTAAATGGCAAGTGAAAAAATTTCACGAAGAACATTCACATGCTCTTAAAACTCCATCAAAGTTATCAAGGATGAGGTCTCATAATCAATTATCAAATTCTTCTAAGGAAGCTATCACAAATCTACGAGGCTGTGGGTTTTGGACCATCTGGTATAGCTCGTGCTCTAAATTTGTTTGGTGAAACATCAGTTACACTTTAAAATTGTATTGATCATTTGAAAGTTGCAAGACAAAATAATGTCGGCAAAGAATGCATGCAAGTAATTTCTTACTTCCAAATGAAACAAGGTCATGATCTAGGATTCTTTTACAGATGGGAATTAGACAAAAATAACACTACAAGGAGCTTTTCTTGGTGTGATGGTAGATCATGTGACAACTACATGACTGTTGGAGATGTTGTAATATTTGACACGTCATATAGGACCAATAAGTATTGTATGCCGTTTGCGCCCTTTACTGGAATGAACGATCATAGACAGTCAATTTTATTTGGTTGTGCGCTATTTGCAGATGAGGCAGAAGATACTTTTGTTTGGTTATTTATGGCATGGTTAGATTGCATGAATGAGAAACATCCTATATGTATTGTCATTGATCAAGATATCACAATGGGTAACGCTATTCAAAAATTCTTTCCAAATTCACGTCACAAATTTTGTATTTGGCATATTCGAAAGAATGCAATAAGTAATCTTAAAGATCTATGAGAATTGTCTTAAGGAATAAAAAAAACATCAAAGAATTTGAAGAAAGATGGGTTAGCTTGAAATAAAATTCCTGATGGACACTGGTTAGAGAAAATGTATCAAAAGCATCATCATTGGATATCATTATATCTAAAGGATGTTTTCTGCACAGGCATTCAATCTACCCAAATATATGAGAGTATGAATTCTTATTTTGATGGTTTTGTTAATTCTAATACAACATTGTCTGAATTTGTATATTAGTATGATCGAGCTCTTCATTATTGTTGAGACGTTGAAGAATGAGAGGACTTTAAAACATTGTATTCTAAGGCTAATTTAACTTCGATGAGTCCGTTGGAGAGTCATGCAGGAAAGGTGTACACTGCAAAAGTATTCAAACTATTTCAGGAGGAATTTAAAAATACAATAACCTTTTGGTTTGATACAATTTCATAAACTAATCAAATTTGTGTATACAGTGTCTATTTAGCTATTTAGCTGGAACAGAAGACAATCGAATGATTATTGTGGAGTATGATGCAGAGTCAACTATTTCAATTACATGTTCATGCAAAAAATTGAGCAAGAAGGAATCTTATGTAGTCACACTTTACTCATTCTATCACATAAAAGACTTATGGATATTCTTGATCAATATATTCTTCTTAGATGGACAATAGATGCCCGATATACGAAGGCAAGAATTCCACATGATATAGTTTCTACAAATTATCAAGGTGATGTAACCACCATGGAGAAATTGAGTATTCAAACAAACACAAGGAGAGTGGCAGATATGAGTTGTCACTCACATGAGCATTGGGTGGTTGCAATGTCAGCTTTAAAAGATCTTATGAATAGATTGGAACAGGTTAAAATTATGGATTCAAATACTAATGTGCCTAAAACAACTCAAGCAAATTCGCATGCTCCAGAGTTGATTATTTATGATCCAAAACGTGTTAAAGCAAAGGGTAGACCAAGAAAATTACAAAGGATTAAATCTAGTATGGAAACTTCAATGAAAAAGAAAGGAAGACCTTCTAAAAAAAAAGGTTTGTCATTGATCTCTTTAACAATTTTTCTGTTGTAAAATTTTTCAATTGTATTATGCGATTGATTATATGTTTTTGTTGAAGTTAGGATGAAGATGCTACACATAACAAGTAGAGAGGTAACCACCATTATGGATTGTTGCATAATTATCAGGTAATAAATAAAAAGTTATAAAAAATATTACAATTAGTAAATAATGTCATATTGCTTTACACATTTTATATACTCAGGTAATTAAAGGCAAATCAAGCATAATAAAGATGGATTTTTGAAGTTGGAATATTTGAACATTGAAGACAATCTTGTATCATTTGTCTCAGTTGAATATGTTGGTTCATGACTTGTGCACATCTAAAAGCAAGTGAATTGCAGAGAAAGCACGTCTTACTTTTGAACATTTAAATGAATTGATCTACCGAGGAACATCATAGTATCACTTGTCTCAATTGGATATATAGGTTCGACATTTATGCACATGTAATAGCAAGTGAACTAGGTGCATGGAACATTTAATGAATGAATGAAAGAAAATAAATATTTCAGTCAATGGTCTTTGAGTAAATAAAGCTAAAAAGGTGGTTCATGCTTAATATATATGATTGAAACATAGTACTGCATGCATGCTCCACCTGTCCACCACTCATTGCATATGCAAATGCATGCATGACAGTGGAGCATCCCAAGTCATAGCTCTATCACAATTCGAGCCATGGTGGAAACAACAACAAAACCCAAAAAAAGGAAGGAAAACAAAGATGGAAGAGGATCCTCCACATTAGATCTCCCCTCCCTCCCTATCTCTTTCTCTCCCACCTTTCGTCTTCCTCTCCGCATCTCCTCATGTTTCTCTCTTCTGTCTCTCTTCTCGTCCAAATCACTACCAGATAGGTTGTGGAGACCTTCTCTATCCAAATCACTACCGTGCACACAGAGGCTGCAGTCTATCTCTCTCTCTCTGCTCTCGCTCCACATCTTGGTGGCTAGGGCTTGAGGAAAGAGAAAGAGAAGAACAAGGAGAAGGAAGAAGAGGAAGAAGAAGAGGAAGGAAGAGGAGGAAAATCTGAGATCAAGGTATGTAAAGAAGATCTATATCCTTCTTTCCTCTCTCAGTGTTCTTCCTATAATGGATTGAGAGCAAGAGGACACCCTGTTCTTTTATTGGATTATGATTGAGGATTCTTGTTTATTGATTAGATCTGAGCATGTATAGACTTTCATGATTAGATCTATGCATGGATTAGTTTTATGATTAGATATTATAGCTAGGATTCATATGCTCTTGTTCATGATTTGGGGATGAACCAAAATCTTTGAAATTGAATGTTTTAATATGTTTCTTGATGTTCTTTTGATTCTATGATGTCTGGAAAATAGAGCTTAGATTGATTCTTATGGTTGTATATCATTTTTCCTAAATTTTTGAAGGAAAATCATGTAAAAATTGAGCTAACGATATAGTTTTCGGAGCTTTGTCACGGCCGTGACGTACGCTATCATGCCCATGATAAAAAGACTAGAAAATGGTAAAAAATTGGCTTTTGTCACAGTCATGACAAGATATGTCACAACCGTGACATGGCCAGAGCACGGTCGTGCCTGATTTCTAGCACGACCGTGACAGAAGGGGGAAATCGCAGGGTTCTGTCACGACCATGACCAACCCATCATGGCCGTGACCATATGAAAAACATTTATGATATATTCAAATTATTTTCATGGTATCGTTATTATGTATTGATGATTGTTGATTGTATAAGAACCTAGATAGGCGTATATACATGTTTCCCAAGTAACTAGGTTAAAACATGAAGATTGAGTGACATAATTGTTTGTTGTTTGAAAAGCATAATGAACCCAGTCGTGGATGATGTTACTTGTTGATCCTCTATGGTTCTTTATCAGTTTTTTACCCGAAATGACCGTTACACACCGACAATGGGGTGTCATTCTGATGTTGCCCTCGGACGAGAGTCCAGAATGATCATTACATACATCGACAATGGTGTGTGCATTTTGATGTCACTTTCGGGTGAGAAGGGAGCATTGTCTCCTAGGCCTAGCTAATTGAGAGCGAAACGACATAAATCCCAACTATCGAAAGATATAAACTAATGAAAAGGGCCAATGATCGATCGAATGGAATGATGTCCTACGAAAGTGGAAGTCGAAAGGGTTATAAATCAACCTTGAGGAAAGTTATGAAGGCAATGGTTATGATAAGTGTATTTCACTTATTTGCCTATGGAATTGTATGATTGTTATGATTGTCCATACCTTCTGGTATAATGATATGATTACATGTCTCCCATGCCATAGTTTATAAATGCATGATGATATATCATTATTGATGACTGACATGTAGATCTCATGTATGGAGCATGACATACATATTATTTACTTCTTTTTTATAAAGATGCATATCACGTATGATGCAGTAATGAGAGAAAACAAGCAAGAATAATGAGAAATCAGGCTCAAAGATGAGAAACATTGATAGATGAACAATTAGGGTTTATGAGAAAATCACAAAAATCTATAATTTTGATAAAAGAGAGATAATGACGGTTGAAAACCCTATTGACAGCCTTAAATACTGGGTTACAAGAGGTTATAAACTACTAATTAATCTCCACTCTTAATTAACCCACTTTTAATCAAGACCGTTATAACTAATCACGACCCTTATAACTAATTAAAAGGCCACATGCCTATCACATGATGACTAATATACCAAAACACCAACTTTAATTAAAACAACTAATTGAAAATAAAAGCTCCTACGTCAATCTCCTCACCTTGAAAATTTTGGCTCCTTGAAAAAATTTGCACCACGTCAGCATACATCTCACCATCGATTTTCTTGAGCTCATCTTCATTAATCCAAGTGCTTTCAGTAACAGGTTTACCCAACCATTTAATAAAAAATCTTCTATATTTGTTACCTCTACGAGAATTGACATCTTTGACATCCAACACATCTTCAATAACATCAGTAGAAACTTTGAGGTGCTATTCAATTGACTTGAAACTTCAGTCGTGTCCACATCAAAGCTCTCAAAAACATACAAATCTGAGACATTGAAGATAGGACTGATTTGCAAATTTGATGGAAGTTCAATGAAATAAGCATTTGAACTTATTTTCTTTAGTATCTTGCAAGGTCCAAACTTCCTTGACTTGAGTTCGTGGTAAGTGCCCTTGAGAAACCTCTCTTGTCTCAAGTGTACAAGGACCAAGTCGCCTTCCTCAAAATCCTTAAGGCGCAGATGTTGATTGGCTGTATTGGCATAAGTTTCATTACTTGATTTCAAGGCAGTTTTTACCTCCTCATGCATCTTTTAACGTGTTCATCAAAGGCCTCTCCATCATTACTAATTCTCACATTTGGTGGCAAAGGAACTAGATCAAGCACATGTTGTGGCTTCAACCCATAAGCATCTTCAAAACGTGTCTTCTTAATTGTTGGATTAACAAAATTATTCTAAGCAAATTCTGCTTGCGGGAGAATCACATTCCAGCTTTTCACATGATTTCCAACAAGGCATCTTAAAAGATTTCCCAAACTCCTACTAACAACTTCAGTCTGCCCATCTGTTTGGGGGTGGCATGTGCTAGAATACTGTAGTTTCTTGCCCATTTTTCTCCACAAAGTTCTCCAAAAATGACCTACAAACTTGACATCTTGATCTGAAACAATAGAAGATGGAACCCCATAAAGTCTCACTACTACTTTGGAGAACAAATCAGCAATATGAGAAGCATCTGAAGTCTTCGAATAGGGGATGAAATGTGCCATTTTTGAAAATCGATCTACCACAACAAAAATTGAATCATATCTTTTTGTTGTTCTTGGTAAACCCAAAACGAAATCCATGCTTAAATGTGTCCAAGGTGTCTCTGGTATTGGCAACGGAGTATATAATCCAGTATTATGTGAGTTGCCTTTATCACATTGACAAGCTGAACATCTTTTCACCATTTTATTCACATCTTGAAACATTTTTGGCCAAAAATAATGATCTGCCACCATTGTCATCGTCTTATCTCTACCAAAATGACCTCCTAGTCCATTCCCATGAAGTTCACTCACAATTTGCTCTCGCAAAGAACCTTCAGTAATGTAAAGTTGATTGCCCTTAAAAAGATATCTCTCATGTAAGCGATAAGACAACAATTCAGACCTTCTAGGCCCTTCCAAGTCAACAAATATTTTGTTGAAATATGGGCATCTCCACGACATTAGACTACCTAGTTTTATATTTCACGAAAAAACTGAATTGCTCAAGATAAGCACTCCAGGCAACATGTTTTTCATTCAACTTCTTTTTAGACTTTAGGGACTTCAAAGCTTGATGATTAGAATAAACAACAAGCTCTCGGTAAGCCAAATAATGCTTCTAATGTTGAATAGCTCTAACTAAGGCATAGAATTCCAAATCATAAGTAGAGTATCGCCTCTTCGCATCAAATAATTTTTAACTAAAAAACTCCACAGGTTTATCCTCCTGGTTGAGAACTGCATCAATTCTAATATGAGATGCATCACATTCCACAACAAATAACTTCTCAAAATCAGGTAGAGCAAGAATAGGGACTTCCGTCATCAATTTTTTTTATGAGTTCAAAGGCCTCTTGTGCTGTATTTGACCATCTAAAACTATCTTGCTTCAAGCATTTTGTAATAGGACTCATAATAGAACTGAAATTCTTTATAAACCTCCTATAAAATGACGCCATGCCATGAAAACTTCGAACATCCTTCATGTTTTGCGGAATAGGTGATTCCAAAATTGCACGAACCTTCCCTGGATATGGTTTAATACCTTCAACTGAAATAACAAAACACAGAAACTCCACTTCGCAGGACATAAAAGAACACTTTTCTGGTTGATAAAAAGTTTCTCTCGCTGCAATACTTCGAGAACTTGTCGTAGATGCACTAAGTGCTCGTTCACATCTTCGCTGTAAATTAGAATATCATCGAAATAAATGAAAACAAATTTGTTTAGGGAAGGTTTTAATACCTCAGTCATTACTCGCATGAATGTACTTCGTACATTAGAAAGGCCAAAAGGCATGAACAACCACTCAAATAACCTATTTGGTGTTTTGAACGCTGTTTTCCATTCAACTCCATATTGTAGTCTGATTTGATGATACCCACTTTTCAAATCAATCTTTGTGTACAACTTAGAGCCAGCTAGTTGATCAAGCATATCACTCAAACAGAGTATTGGAAATCTGTATTTGACAGTAATTTTATTAATGGCACGACTATCCATGCACATCCTCCACAAACCATCCTTCTTTGGTGCAAGCAAAGCTGGACAGGCACATGGACTTTTGCTTTCACATATCAGACCCTTAGATATCAACTCTTCAACTTGTCTTTGCATCTCAGCACATTGTTTAGGTGACATTCTACAAGCTGACAGATTTGGTAAAGAAGCTTATGGAACCAAATCAATTGCATGTTGAATACTTCTCATTAGTGGCGGGCCATGCAGTAAATCTCCAGCAATCAAATCTGAAAAATCCTTCAAAATTTGCTCAACTTCAAGTGGTTGATGGGATATTCCTCCAAGCGGTTCGCCTCCAACTATCTTGTTGCTAACACATAAACAATTCCAACTTCTTGGCATACTAATTCAAACTTCTTAGCACACAAACAACCATTAATCTTATTATTTTTAGATGAACCAGCATTTTGTGTTTCCTCCTCCATTGGATGCAAGGTGTACTTTTTGTTACCCCTATGAAAAAAATATGTGTTTGGTTTAGTGTGATGCTCCATGTCATGGTCATACAGCCATGGTCTTCCCACAAGAATATGCCCAACATCCATAGGCACAACATCACATAAAACTTCATCTTGAAGATTACCTCCCATAGTAAATTGCACCAAACATCGAGTAGTGGCAGGAATTTCATTACCTTTCTTAAGCCAACGAATTTTGTAAGGATGTGGATGATTTTCAATAGCCAATCCTAGATTCTCTACTGCATCTTTAGAAATGACATTCTCCATGCTACTGCCATCTATAACCAAATCACATACCTTCCCACTTTGAAGATACTATGCCTTCTCCAATCTTCTTCTTTGGTTGTGGTAGTTAAGACACTTCGAACTACCAATGATTCTCCTTGAATAGGGAGGACATCTATTTCTTCACTTTCATCCACATATTGATCATAAATTGGCTTTGTTTCTTCATATTCTTCATCTTGCAGTTCCATTAGATTGACTCTTCATTGTGGACAAGCATAAGAACCGTGACCCTTTTCACCACAAGTGAAATAATGGATTTGTGTGTTGTTGTTTCCTTTAAAAAGTCGCATGTGTAGAATTAGTTTGTTCACTGCAACGCATTACAGCTTTCTCCTTATCATCACTTTTATTTGCATGAGTTCCTTGACTACTTCCTTGTCCTTATGTAGATGTATTATTTTTTATATTTCCCGCAGCACCTGAACCCTTTTGCATAATGCCTCCTGAGCGTCCCATTAAAGGTCTACGTGCTGCATATCGCCACACTCATTTTTCAGCCAATAAAGCCTGCTGTCGAGCATCTTCAAGAGTACACACACGAGCGATAGGCATCTCATGTCTAATAGATTGGTTAATCTTAGCAAGATAACGAGCAGCTACTTGCTCATTTGTTTCACTCAATCCGACACGAATTGATAAGTTGTAAAACTCTGAAGTATACTCTTCAACATTCATACCTCGTCGTTTTAAAGAGTAAAACTTCTCATATAAATCCATTGTATAATCAACGGGTAAGAATTATTTTCACAGCTTCATCTTCATATGCTCCCAGGTGCCAATTTTCTATTTACCTTGTCTTTCACGTTGCTCTTCAATTCTCTTTCATCATTGAAGTGCTGTCACCTTCAACTTCAGCTTCACAAATAGCACTTTTCTATTTTCTGTCATAGGTTTCCACTCAAAATAATTTTCCAGATTTGTTTCCTAATCTAAATAATTTTCAGCATGCATCTTTCCATGAAAATCAGTAACTTCAATCGTAATTGCACCACTGTTCAGATTTAGGGCATGAATCAACCTGTCATCCAATCGACCTCGCACCAGACTTGTATCGGCTCCAGCTTAATGAAAGGGATTATCAAAATACCCTTAATCAGTATCATCTTCCATACTACCTTCCAATATGTCTGTTAGATCATAGCCACCTTATGGAATCTCCATATGGGCTGCCACATGTTCCAGTTACTGTAAGGCTTGAACACTTCATAACAAATCTTCAATCATTCATCGAATCTCTATCATCTCTGCTTGCTGTCCAGGGTTGCCACGTCCTCAGCCTCTACCACGTCCAACCATGGTTCAAAAACAAAGAAAACCCTAATATTTTGTAGGATCTTTTGCTATGATACCAATTTGATGCAGTAATGAGAGAAAACCAGCAAGAATAATGAGAAATCAGGCTCAAAGATGAGAAAGATTGATAGAGGAACAATTAGGATTTATGAGAAAACCACAAAAAATTGTAATTTTGATAAAATAGAGATAATAACGGCTGAAAACCCTATTGATAGCCTTAAATACTAAGGTTACAAGAGGTTATAAACTACTAATCAATCTTCTCCCTTGATTAACCCACTTTTAATCAAGACCGTTATAACTAATCATGACCCTTATAACTAATTAAAAGGTCACATGCCTATCACGTGATGACTAATATACTAAAACACCAACTTTAATTAAAATAACTAATTTAAAATAAAAGCTCCTGCGTCAACGTAGTATCTTGAATAGGATCATGACATCGCATTGCATGGCCTTTACATACTCTAATAAGGAAAACCTCTACATCCTGTATCCATACAAGTTCATAATGATTGGATGGGTGACGACTCATCTCATGACGAAATATTGCACAATGGTCTAGGATGTTAAGAGTCATTTGTTTTAGAGTCTTTTGGCTATGTTTTAAAGAGATATTTTGACTATGTTTTTCAAATGTTTTAATTGCTATTAGAGATGATGTTGAGATTTGTTTCAATTCTATAACAATACTTTTGATGTTTTCATGAAATCTTCTGCTATGTTTCAAAGAATTATTTTATCTTATTTAATGGTTTTATGCTTTCGCTATATTAATTGAAAATCATATTTTATTATGATTATGTATGGTGAATGGACTAATACAGCCGAATGACCTATTTGTCCTTAGCATTTGGGGGTGAAATTTTGGGGTGTCCCCTTAGCTCCGTCAAGATACTATTCTGATATGAACTGGGAAGCTTCGATAAATGCAACCAATGGAATAAGGATGTTCGAGTAAAGTTCGATGATCAAGATAGTACTATGCATCTTCGACATGAAGAAAATGAATATAATCATGAATCTTTACGCCTACTTACAAAATCAAGTGCAAAACAACTTCAAAAGACAACAGAGAATCATTCACAAAGTGGGCATGGAACTACAAATCAGACCCAACTTCTCAATGTGTTACAAATTGGATCGCAAGAAGGGTCCGCATAACTTGGGCCAAATAAATTATGGTTTAACCATATTTATTTAGAATTTTTGAGATTAATTAGATATGGAATATGCTGATAAGAATTGTAATAGAAATTGAGTTTGTTATTTTACTAAATTAGTTAGGTCACTTGTAAACTAAGTTAGGTTATTCTGTTTGTAGGACGTATAAATATTGGTGCTTATTGTTATTTTAAACATCTTTGAATCTATTAAAAATTTGGCTTAATTGCTTTTGCTACGAGGGAACACCTGCAACCCATTCTTCAGGAACTTCCGTTGTTAATTACAAGGTTTGTAATATTGTGATTAAATCCTTCAATTTATAATATTAATTGTTTGGTTCATCGTAATCTTGAGGCTGATATTCCACTGTCAAATTTTTTTTTTGATCTCGTTTCTTTGATTATCATATATTGTTCCGATCACTCAAGGCATTATTCTTGAGCATCATATCAGTTGGTATAAGAGCTGCGTTTTCGATTCGATTTTTTAGTTATCTTTCCTTATCTAGTTTGTCTCCTATTTCAGTTTCTGAGAAAAAATGAAAAAAAATCTGGCTTATTTATTCTACAAAATCTAGCTGTCATACTTGTCTTCTTCAAAATTTGCTACAGTTTAAAAAAACCACAAAAAAATTCTACTTATTTGTTCTTCAAATCCTAGTTGTCTTCCTTATTTGCTCTTATCTGTACTTTTTTTTTCTTCTTTATCAACCTTATCAAATTCTTATTTGATAGTTCTTATGAAGATCTCCTATAGTATCATAAACAAAAATATAAGAAAAGATTTTGAAAAAAGTTGCAAAAAAATTATTGAAAAAAGGGAAAGTGTAAGAAAGGAGAAGGGAACAATAGGAAAAAAATTCTAGAAAAAATTTGAAAAACAAAACCTGTGAAAAAAAATTGAAAGGAAGGATTCAAAAGGAAGAGGAAGGAAAGAAAACAAAGGAAAGGTTATTTCTGGAGAGAAAGGTGCACAAGAAATTTTTGAAATTTTGATTGATTTAACCCAATGAATAAAGTGGTCTTTGATTTCATTCAATTATGAACCTCTTATATCTATCCTTATTTGACAACCTTTTTTTTCTCATTTTTATTGTAATTTCGACTTCACGATTTCTTTTGATCTTGCAATCATATTGATCTCATTGCCTTGTGTTGAATTGCATTAGTTCTCTTAGAACTTGTTGGAGGTTGAAGAGAAGAAAAAAAGGCTAAGTGGTGAGCACAATTGAAGGAAAAAGTCAAATAGAGTTGAGGTATAATACGAGTGTCACCACGTGAGATAGTGAGATTATTTTTACTACTAACTTTTGTTGCAGAAATTTCTTACAATGTCAATAGGAAAGGACAAAGAATTTAATCCTCAAAACGAAAAAGTCGATAAAAAAAGAATGATGGAGGTCATGACACAACATTTTCAACATTTTGAAAATATGATTTCTGAGCTTCATGATGAGATAGATGTGTAGAAGAAACAAATTGGACAACTACAACAAGTTACACAACCATACCAAAAAAGAGATTGCCAAAGACACCGTGCTCTTGATGATGAAGAGATGGAAGAGAAAGATGTTGAAGCATCTGTTATAAATTGGAAAAGGCACAAACATGTTGAGAATGGAGGTAGAAGAAATGAATGAGAAAGGGAACAAGATAGAGATGTTACTGATCGAAACATAGGTTCAATTAAACTATCTCTCCCTACCTTCCGGTAAAAGTGATCTTCATGCCTATATTGAATGGGAACAAAGAGTAGAAAGTATATTTCTTCGTCATAATTACTCTACTGAGAAAAATGTTAAACTTGTCATTATATCTTTTTTTGATTATGTTATTATTTGGTGGAATCAATTAACCATTAATAGGCACAAAAATCGAGAACCTCTAATTGAAAATTGGGATGAGATGAAAACTATATAGAGGGGAAGATTTATTCCTCCATCATATTATCATGACTTACGTATAAAGTTGCAGACTATGAGGCAGAGATCAAAGATTGTTGAGGAGTACTATAAAGAGATGAAAACAACACTCATGTGCACCAACATAAATGAAGATCCTAAAGACACAATTGCAAGATTCATATGTGGGCTGAATCGAGAGATTTTTAGAGTTGTGAAATTGCAAGAGTATTTGAAGTTGGATAATTCTATATAAGGCTATGAATGTTGAGAAGTAATTGAAGAAATATATTTTTCTAATTAGTTGAAAGTTCAAATTTTGTTTGAAAATCAAAATAGCATGCAAATTCTAAGTCAGTTGATAAGCCAACTAAAAATTGGAGGCAAAAAATAAAGATGGAAATTTCAACTGAAGGGATAAAGGTATTGCCTTTAACAACTCATAAAGGATTCAAGATATTAAATGTTTTCTTTTTCTTGGTTCAGGTCACATTACTTCACAATGTCCAAATAAATGTGCTATGGACATGATGGACAATGGTGATATTGCATCTGAAGAAGAGTTGTCACAAGAGAGTGCAGCTTCCTCAAGAGAAGAAAGTGGGAAAAAATTAAGAAGTTAAGAAAAGTTTGGTTGCACAACATCATTTGAAAAAGGATGAAGTTGATTTTGCATCAACTCAAAATAATTATGAGAGTTGCGAGAAAGATAAAGATGAAAAATATGAGTGTCACGACTTGAGTGATGAAAATGATAGACACACAAATTTTGAGTGCTTAGAAAGGCCACAAAGTATTTAGATACAACATTTATATGTTGAGTGTTATGAGAGTTGTGAGAACAAGAGAAGATTAGATCTTGAGTGTTTAGAAAGGTCGCCTCCATAGAGATATGAGCACAAAGACTAGAGTGTTGAAACAAAAGAAAAATAATTCAGTAATTTTTCTTCTAAGACTATCCATCTTTTGTCTTTTGATTCTGATTTGTCCATGTAGATATGTAAGAGTGGAGTATATGAAGATACAAATTATATCATGCAAGGATTTGAAAAAGGTTGTTTTGATTTTATGATGCCTAGTTTGAAAAGTCCATCTCTTATCTTTGAAACTTGATATTTGTTTGATGTGACTAACTTGCAAGTTTTAATTGACAGAAGTATTGAATGACATGCAAACATTAGATCTTAATTTTCTATTTCACTTTGTGATTCATTGAGTGTTGGAACACTTTATTTGAGCAATATGTTAAAATTTTGGAATGAATATTTTCTAGTCCTAAACACTTTTGATTAATTGATTATGATTTCAAGATTTTCTAATGATACTAGAATGTTATTCATTTCTTTACATCCACCTTTGTGCTTTCCTAAGATCATTTCTGCAGATGTTGGTTCCAATCTTTCATATAATTTTCACATAATGATTGGAAAATTCGTTGCATTTGCATTAGTTGTACTTCTGTTCATTTTTCATTGAAGATTTGAGAGAAATTTCTTTGGAGATATTTTGATTTATAACAATCACTCACGTGATACATTTCGGTGATATTTTGAGTAGTTGTAGGGATTTGCATGATTCCTTGAATGAGCCAAGTTATTTGCTTGTTTATTAATCTTAGAATATTTCACTTTTAGATGTTAAGAATTCATTTTATTTCACGAAAACTAATATTTTTATCTTGGAATCACTTGACAATGTCCATATTGGATTTCTCATTTATTGAAATATATTGTGAATCGTATTAGATAGGATCCTTATGCGTAAAGGAAGGTCTCCCAAGTTTCCCAATTTATTTCATAAAATAACAGTGTCTTATGAGTATAAGATATTTCATCTAGGTGAGTAGGATAATGACATCACTTTTTATATTACTTATATTGGTATTGGTGTTGTTCTAATGCAGGAAGGAAGACCAATAGCTTATTTTAGCGAGAAACTTAGTAGCACAGCTCTTAACTATCCCACATGAGCTGTATGCATTGGTGGGAGCTTTAGAGACTTGGCAACACTATTTGCGGTCCAAAGAATTTGTCATTCATTCAGACCATGAATCCTTACAACATTTGAAGGGACAAGGTAAGCTAAATCGATGACATAGTCACTGGGTTGAATTCATTGAAATATTTCCTTTTGTTATCAAATATAATTCATTGAAAGGAAAATTTCTGGTTTTTGAATATTTGAAAGATTTGTATGAGAAAGATCCTGGTGGCGTTTAAAGCTTGTGAAAATTTTGGTTTTGAAAATTTTTACAAATTTGAAGGGTATTTGTTTTACAAGAATAAGCTATGTATTTGTCAATGTTCTTTACGTGAATTGTTTGTTAAAGAATCACATGCATGAGGATTGATGGGGCACTTTGGACTTTTGAAAACTTTAGAAATTTTGAAAGAACATTTCTTTTGGCGACACATGAAGAGAGATGTGCAACGAAATTGTGATAAGTTGCATAGCATGCAGGAAGGTTAAATATAAAATTAGGTTTTATGTATTATATATGCCTTTGCGAGTTCCTAGTCATCCTTGGACTGATGTTTCCATGGATTTTGTTCTAGGTTTGCCCTAGTCTAGAAGCGGAAAAGACTCTATTATTTGTTGTTGTTGACAGGTTTTAAAAAATGACACTTTATTCCTTGTCCTAAAACTAATGATGCTACTCATGTTGTAGTTTTATTCTTTAAGGAGGTTGTGTCTACATGGCGTTCCAAAAACTATTGTAAGTACTATTGTCAAATTTCTGAGCCACTTTCGACATGTTCTATGGGTGAAAGAAGTTGCCAAAAGGAAAGCTAAATTGGTTAAGAAAATTCATAAGGATACTAGGGATCATATCCTTCAAAGGAATGAACAAGTTGCTAGTCGTTTTAATATCAAGAGGAAGAAAATTGCTTTCCAACAATGAGATTTCGTTTGGATACATTTAAGAATGAGATATTTCCACAAGAATGAAAATCAAAGTTGCATCCACGAGGAGATAATCCTTTCAAGATCATCGAGAAAATTAATGACAATGCCTATATAGTTGACTTGTAGGGTAAGTATCAAGTGAGTTCTACTTTCAATGTTACTGACTTGTCTTCTTTTAATTTTAATGCAGATTGAAGGATGAATCCTTTTGAAGAGGAAGGGAATGATATGAACTGGGAAGCTTCGATAAATGCAACCGATGGAAATAAGGATGTTCGAGTAAAGTTCGATGATCAAAATAATACTATGGATCTTCGAGATGAAGATACTAAATATAATAAAAAATCCTTACGCCCACTTACAAGATCAAGAGCAAAATAACTTCGGAAGATAATAGAAAATCATTCACAAAGTGGGCATGCAACTACAAATCAGATCAAACTTCTCAATGTATTAGAAATTGGGCCGCAAGAAGAGTCAACATAACTTGGGCCAAATAAATCATGGTTTAACCATATTTATTTGAAAGTTTTGGAATTAATTATATATGGAATATGCTGATAAGGATTGTAACAGGAATTTAGTTTGTTATTTTACTAAATTAGTTAGGTTACTTGTAGGCTAAGTTAGAGTATTTTCTTCCAACCCAAATTTTGTTTGTAGCAGTGTTGTAAGACCCGGCCCGGCCCGGCCGGTCGGACCGGTGTCCGGGCACCAAAACGGCTCATGGGTCATCTCAAACCCGGCTATGGAGTTGACCCGCTTTGACCCGGTCAAACTCGGTCAAAACTCGAGTTCAACCGGCCGACCCGGCGGATTTGACCGACCCAGCCGGGTCAAATTGTAAAATGTAAAAAAAAGTAAAATGTACAAAAATTATTAATTTTTTTAGAATATCATATATATATATATACACTTGAGTTTATATTTCAATATTCTTCTTTATCACGTATATAAAATTTCATTAATATCTTTATTTTTTATAATTACTCACAAAAGTTTTTATTTAGAAAATATTCAATTGATGATTTAATTTATTGTTACTTTGTTATATTATTTGATCTGAATTATTTTATTATATTACATTATATTCTTGCTAAATAATATATTACATATTAATAATATGATAATAGTCACTTGAACTTATTTTATTTTTTATTAATTCATATTACCCGGTCCGACCATTCGATTCGACCCGGTCCAACCGGACCGACCTGACCCGTTAGACAATCCGGGTCGATGGCCGGGTCGAGTCTTACAACATTGGTTTGTAGGGCACATAAATACTAGTGCTTATTGCTATTTTAGGCATATTTGAATCTATTAAAAATTTGGCTTAATTACTTTTGCTTTGTGAAAACTCCTGCAACCATTCTTCGAGAACTTTCGCTGTTAATTATAATATTTGTAATCTTGTGATTAAATCCATCTTTATAATATCGAATGCTTAGTTCATTGTAATCTTGAGGCTGATATTTCGCTGTCTCAAAATTCGTTTGATCTCATTTATTTGATTATCATATATTGTTTCGATCACTCACGACATTGTACTTGAGCATCGTATCATGTTCGCTTTGGACCTTCGAGCCGCACGAATTTAAAATGTATCTTGATAGATAAATGGGGATATCACTTATAAGCTTATGATCACTTTCATATTTTGTCCATGTGGGACTATCTTTCACCCTTTGGTCCTTTCACCTTGGGGCCTTATACTCACCCCCTTAAGGGACTCAACGTCCTCATTGAGTGGCCCATGGATCGGGTTCTCATATAGTTCAAGTGAGTACAAGAGGATGGCTCTGATACCTTTATGTAACACCCCTTAGCTCCATCAAGATATTGTTCGCTCCTCCGTGTTTTGTCCATGTGGGACATGTTGGAGCAAAGTTTTATTTGAAATGGACAATTTTGTATATTGAACTTGTAATTAATATTTTAATATGATCTCATTAGATTTTGGATGAATGATGAATATCAAAGTTGTAGAGAATTTTTTATCTTTCTGTAGAATAAAAAATCATCTCATTTGGATAACTGTGCAAAATATTATGCTCAAAATAGTACAGGATAGTCGACCGATCAGCACGCAGAATGCACTATAACGGTCATATTTTAGCCTCAAAATTAGGAAAACTTTCACGGCTAAATGGAGTGAAGAAGGCTATAAAAGAGGACCCAAAGGTGTAGGAATGATCAAGACTTCCAGGAAAAAGTGTGAAAAACATTTGAGAAGTCTATTTGAACTACGAGTTGTAAATATTTCATTTCTTTCTCTTTTACTCTTGTGTGAGGTTCCAAATTGTGAAAGAGATATTATGGAGTGTTCTTGTGATATTTTAATGATGGTTTAATTATTGAGTTAAAAGAGGTTGTGTCTTACCTCTTGAACAAAGAAAAGAGGAGTAAAAGTCTACGAGTGAAAGAGGTGTGTCTTACCTCTTGAAAAGGAGAAAAGGCAAGAGTTGTAAATTATTTCTTCCTTCTCCATTTGGAATGAAGAAAGTGTGTTATGGAATCTCTAACGGTCTCGAAGTTGAGAAGTCAAAGCAGGGATGTAGGGCAAGGTGTGACCGAACCTCGTCAACAAACTACCATGCATCTTGTGTTTATCTTTTCTCTCACTCTCCTTCTTATTTTATTATGCATGTGATATGATTGTTATTGTGTTGATTTAACATTAACGAATTGATTTTAAGCCTCCACGATGATTTTCGTAAAATCGATATTTTCGATTTAAACAACAATTCACCCTCCTCTTGGTGCCTTGTGATCCTACAATTGGTATCTGAACGAGGTTGCTCTTATTTCTTTTTAAAGATTTAACCATCTTTTAGATTATGGCACCATTTTTTTAAGAAGGTTCTTCCATTTTGGACACACCGAGTTTTAAGGACTATTCATTTTCTTCTTGGAAAATTAAAATGAAGACATATTTATGTTCAATTGATTTTGCTATGTGGGAAATTATAGAAAATGGTTTTGAAAACCCAAATAAGATTTTGAATGGTGTTTCCATTGATCTTTCCTTCTTTGAATATAATGATTTTCAAATTTCACTTACCAAAACTGATTTTAAATCCCAAAACATATTTTATTGTGCTTTAGATACGAAAAGCTTAAATCTCATTTCTAAATGTTCTACTTCTCATGAGATTTGGCTAAAGTTATTATTTAGATATGAATGTAAGGAAAATGAAAGAGATGACACATCGGATGATGGTGAAGAAAAAATTGTCAATTCTACATTAATAACATCCAATCAAGATTTTGATCTATACTTAATGACAAAAAATGAGGAAGACTAGGTCACATCAAACTCCTATTATTCTACATCTACTAGCAATGATGATGATGATATTAATTTTGATGTGCATCAAGAATTTTCATCTCTTATTCAAAAGTATTTTTTTCTCAAAAATAAAAAGGAAACTTTAATCAATGATTTTCATATTATGAAAGATAACTATGATTCTCTAAAAAAGAAAAATGATGCATGCTTAGTTCAAATAGATACCTTAAAAAGGAAAAATGATTCTCTTTCATTATCTTGTGCATCTTATGAATCTTTAAGAGTTGAGAATTTAAAACTGATTGTATTGCATGATGACTAACAAAAGAAAAATATTTCTTTACAAAAATTCTTAGAAAAAAAGTTACTAGTTCGTGGAAAAACATTAAGAACGTTAAGAAGCCTATTCATGTTATCAAAACTCCCATAAAAAAATATTTCTCATGCACCACAAAAGACAAATGATTCAAACAAAAATTGTAAAAACACAAATGGATATTATTCAAAATATTTTTATTCTTTGAAAGCTAAGCTTTCTTATGATTATCATCTGAAAAATAAACCCTCTTATGATAGTTCTTTTGGTGCTAAAAATTCCCATGTCACTCATAATGATACTTTGAAGTTTGAGTATCATCATAATCACTCTATTAGACCGTACTATTTGTCATTATTGTAATTCTTATGGTCATTATTCATTTGAATGTCAAATTAAAAAATCTATCAATATGAGCATGAAATTGATATGGGTTCCTAAAGGAACCAAAATTAATCATGTTGGACTAAAACAACAATAAAGTTGAAATGAGTTGGAGGCATAAAAGTTTGCGGTAAAGGTATTTTGGTATAATAAAAATTTGAACTCATTTTCATTTGATGCATATTTATATCTTGAATTTGTCAATTTATTATCATTATATATTCATAAAAGTAATATTTGATTATGATTCTTTTTCATACTAGAATTATGTTGCTCATTTAATTTTGAAAGTGTCTATATTAATCATGTTGCCTAAATATGTGTGATGGGAATATGTCACATGCATAACGATTGATAATTTGACATTTTTGGACCATCTTACTAATTCAATCTGAAATTCATATTTGTGAAAAACAAGGACAATCATATCAATATTAAATTTTTCATGCATGATCCTTCACACTCAAAATATGTTGATTTTGGATTAAGCATGTATAATTGATTTATATGAATATTGTGTACTATATTACATCTTGATATTTGTAATTCAACGTGATTATATGATGCCTATGATTTTAAAATATAACATAATAATATTTTTATGAGTGAAAAATATATTAAATGACTTTGTTTGATTGAAATTTGATTCCCAACTACTTTTTGTTGGTGACACTTGATCTTCTAAGATCTTGATATAAGAATTGAAAATCTTTCGAATATTTCGAAATGCAAATTCATGGAGAATTTTGAAATTAATACATAATATCTTCTTTTGACTTGTGATAATATACTTGCAAAATCTATCTTGTTCACATTTCAAAGAAAGAGAAATATATGTCTATTTTTACCTTTGACATGCTTATTATCATGATTAAAAAGACACGTAAAAACATGAATGCTAAGTCTTCTAAATTTGAATAATTCTTGTTAATCTATAAAGAAGACTTCATATTTATAATAAATGTTTTTGGCACAAGATTTATATGACCCTTGTGTTATGAGCCTTAGTGTATGAACTTATTATGAATTTTGACTTATTACACTATATCATGTGGACACACATGCACATTATGATTTGGAGTAAGATGATTGATCACATTTATGTGCCATTTGAAAATTATTGTATAATATATCTAATTGCTAAACTTTATGCTTATACACATGTTTGAAATAAAGCATATCATTAAAGAGATCATTTTTAACTTGCTATATAAATCTTCTATCAAAATTGATTTCTATGATCATTTTTGTGAAATATTTTGACATGAATCTTATTCTTTCATATTTCAAATTATCATGGCATTTAATGAAAGTTATTTCTCTTATCCTTAATTTGAAATATCTATTAACATTTGAAGAAAATGTAAAAGGCTAAACTTTGAATATCTTTTTAGTTTCATTTCTTGTCACCAATTTTGATTATTATCTTATGACAAAGAAAGGAAAGGAAAATGGATTTGAAGGAGTGCAAACACAAATTTTATGATAAAAGTATTATTTTGAACATAGAAATGAAAAATTGAATATATTTGTGTGTCACAATTATTTGTGGTTTATACTTGTCTATTAGTTTTCATAATTTGTGTATAAACTTATGATTATTCAAAAGTCTTTGGACATATTTTAATATGTTAAACTTTGGAAATGTCTATGCTATCTATCATGTTTATTTCTTAAAAATTGTGAGTATGCATATCTATTTGGATATACAACTTATCACATTCAATGCTTTGTGAGTTTGCAATTGAAAGAAAATAAAGTTTTGGAATTTTAATGAAAATTTGAAAAACATTTTTTTTTCATATGTTACATTTGTAGTTGTCTTTCCATATGGAATATTGTGCTATAAGATCAATATGCATAAATTTATGTGGTCATAACTTGTTATGATTTGAGTATTCATGTATCGTATAACATTTAACCATTAACAAAACCATTTAAAACATGCAAATTTTACATCTATTTGAAAGCGATTAAATCCTTTAGAACATGCAAACGCTAATAGTCTAAAACACTACAAGAAAATATACCTTCTGTGACGAAATAATTCTGTCATAATATTTAATAGATTTGTGAGAATTTTGTGACCGATATGAATTTGATAGTTTAGTGACCGATATGTGATGATAATATTTGTCACAAGATCGTTAATAAAAAACCCATCACATTTTTTTGACGTTTTTGTGATCACTATTTTAATTAAAATATTTAGTGACTCAAAGTGATAAATATAAAATCGTCACAATATATTTGTCACATTGTGGTCACATATCTTTATTTATTTTATCTTTGGTCACAATATTATCAAAAATCTTTTTAATTCACCAAATCATTTTATTACTATATAAAAGAAATAAAGAATTACCTAATCATCTAGGGAAAATAACTTTCATCTCAGGTATTGTTTTTTCTCTTTTCATCTCTCGGCGGCCGACGCAAGCGCAGGTGCGTCCCTTGCTCCCTGCGTCATGCAGCAAGTGCGTCAGGCAGCGCGTCAGGCGCGCTGCTTGTCAGGCGCTGCCTGACGCATAGGAGCCTGGCGTTAGGGCAGCCCTGACGCCAAGGACATTTGCATTTATATTTTATTTTTTTATAAATTTTTAATAAAAAATAAAAAACTAATTTATTTGAATGTATATTTTTCAGGAAAAGAATTCAAGCTTGGTGTTATTTCGATATAGGTACGTGTTACTTCTTCTTCCTTATTTAATTATAGAAAACTTTTATTTGAATGATAAATCATCTCTTAATTATTATTTTTTAAATATATCTGAAAATTGTATAATTTTGTTGAAATGTATTTGTGGTTTGAATGGGAAATGCAATAATAATAATTTGTTATTATATATGTTTTATTTGTTTAATAACTTTTTGCATGATATATTTCTTTATATTCTTAAGTAACAATGTTGTGGTTTATATTACTTTATATATTTGTTTAATAATTGCTAGCACATATTTCATGTTTATATCATAATTTAAAAGTTACATGCTAACATATGTAATTATGCATTTTTTATTCATCTTGGACAATTGCAATGATATATATGAAATAATTACATGCTAACATATGTAATTATGCATTTTTATCACAGATTATAAACTACAATATTGTGTGAATTTATATCATGCTTATTATATTTAATTTTTGTTTGATATTATCTTTCACATTTTTGTTAGTAATTTGGATTACTAATATTGAAATGTATATCATTTATATGAAATTTTTATCACAGACCATGTCAGGTGATCGTAATTGGATGCATAATCGATTAGACAGAAATGGATATATAAGTGATGAATTCAAAGCAGGCGTGCAAAGTTTTATTAACTTTGCATTTTCTCAACCTGGAATTTCTTATGGAGGAAAAATTAGATGCCCTTGTTTAAAGTGCAAGAATTTTTTATTTCATGATAGGGATACAATATCCATTCACCTTTGCATGAAAGGATTCAAAAAGGACTATTTAATTTGGGATGCTCATGGAGAACAAGTTGAATCTGCAACATCTAATTTGGATGATGTTGAGCATTTTAATTCTTTTAGAAGCATGGTAGTGGATGCTGCATGTCCTAATTTCAATCAATTTACTGATGGAGATGAAATGGTAAATGAACCCCCAAATTTAGAAGCTTCAAAGTTTTATTCATTACTAAATGATGCCGATGAGCAACTTTGGAAAGGTTGTGAAAAGCATACAAAATTATCTGCATTGTCGCGTCTATGTGTGGTGGAGATGTTGAAGGATCTATTTGTGAGGCATATATCATACAAGAGATTTCAACATTTTGCTCATTTTATTTTGAACCAAGTGTTCAAAAAAAGTTAACACAAATTCCGATGAACGATGATGGTGGAGATGTTGAGCCATTTGGACGTCTATCTATTTTTTGTCATCCAGGATGACCACTTGGAGGTTATTCAAGAAGAATAATGTCGGATGTTGAGATGGATGCTGCACATATATATATATTATTAAACACACCTGAGCTTAAGCCTTTTATTGAGTAAGAATTACTATTTTTGAGAAATATAATTTATATAAATTTACATGATTGTTTATTACTAACAAATATTCATGGAACTATAGGATGCATGATGAAGCATTATATGAAATCAATCCAAATATTAGTGACGAGGAGAAAGAGAGATCACATGAGAGTATGTTTGCAAATTGGCTAAAGCAATATGTAAGTAGAAACTATGAAATTTATGTACTTTTAATAATAACATAACTATGCCATAATTGTTAATCAATATTCTTTTACAGGTAAATTCGAATGAAGTAGATACTCGAATCACAGATATAGCACAAGGTCCTTCACGTAGAGTGAAATGTTACAAGGGATATTTCTCAAATGGATTCATATTTGATATTCATCAAGGTCAAGGAAGAAAAACAAAGAATAGTGGTGTGTGTATAAAAGGAAGTGTGTATAATGACTACGAACAAGATTATTATGGGGTATTAGTTGAAATCTTGGAATTAAATTATCCTAGTTTGAGAAATTCAATTGTTTTATTTAAATGTGATTGGTTTGACATGACAAAAGGCTTGAAAGTTCATCCTCGACATGGTCTAGTTGAAATTCGTCATGCATCTAGATTATCAACAAATGAGCCATTTGTATTTGCAGAACAAGCTCAACAAGTTTATTATATGTGTTACCCATCTACAAATCGAGAAAGGAAAGATTGGTGGGTTGTATGCAAAACAAAGTCAAGAGGAATAATAGACATTCCTTCATATGATGCAGAATATGAAGACTCAATTCCTATAATTGATGGTTATTATCAGGAAGATGAGATGTCTACTCCTATTTTAGTTGAACCAACAATCGAACTTGATGAGCCAAATCTCCTTGTTGATGGAAGGCACTTCGATTATGTGAATGAAGTAGAAGAGAGAAGTGAAGAGGATAAGAATGAAAATGAGGATGATGACGCAGATGATGATGAGGCACTGGTGGAAGAAGAGGAGGAGGAAGATGATGAGGAGGAGGATTTTGTTTCCTTTAGTGATGATGATGATGAATAAGTTAGTTTTGTATGTTTTCACTTTTTTTAAAAAAATCTTATTAAATTTTATGTGTGCAGTATTTTTATTCATATTTCTCATATAATTAACTTATTTTCTCTTCTTTTTTGTAGGAAAATGGTGAGGGGTGGAGCTTCACGAAGAGAGCGAGGGAGAGGTGTTGGTGATAGAGGCATTGACTCCAGAAGAACTAATGAGATAAATTCTGGCAGGGATTCGACAAGTTCGACTTCTCAAAATGTGGTTGCTCCAACACCATCACAATTAGCTCAAGAACAAGCTATCCAAATTGACAATGAAGATCAAGTAGGAGTTGATTTTGATGATTCCATGTCATCAAGAACGAGGGGTGTAAATCATGGCATGGATGCACCTAATAATCAAGCTGATCGAATGTTTATAACACTAAATTGTGACAGGTTAATTTTTCACTATTGTGCTATTTTTTAAAGTTTATACATATTTTCACATTTGTACATCTAATGATTTTTTTTATTGTATCATGTAATTTCATTCCTAATTCGATTACTCGGACAATTAGTATGATAGTGAAAGATTCTATGCAAATTGCCTGTATATGTTGGAAAAAAGTGTCACAAGAAACTCGTGAAAGGATGTGGAATGTATTTAAGGTATTATTTAACAATCAAGGTCAATAATGTGATTTGCATGTAAGAAATTTTTGTAATGTTTTAACGTTAATTTGATTATTTTTCAGGCAAGATATGTGTGGGAGCAATAAGATATTCTCATTAAGGAAGCATTTATTAAGAAGTGTGGTGATCTCTACTCTCCCACACTGTATCATGCAAGATGTCATGTGATGAAGAGATATAATAAGATGCATATAAGTGAAACCAAAGGATTTGGACCATCATGGATGAGAGGAGATGTTTGGAATGACATGGTTGATTTGCGGATGGAAGATGAGTGGCAACAAAAATCAGAGACTGCAAAACAAAATAGGCTCATTGAGAAAGAGGGTGGAATCACAAAGCGTACCACTGGTTCCATACCTATGACAGAGCATCGGATAAGACTTGCATATTAACTACACTATTTGAATATTTATTTTTTTCAAGTTGTGCACTATTTTCTAGTCATATTCTTTATTTTTTTTGTAGGCACAAAAGTTAGGTAGACAACCAACTGACTATGAAGTTTTTTAGCATTGTCATAAGCGTCGAGGCAAAGAAAATTCTGGTGAATATGTTGATGGAAAATCAAAAAAAGTTTGTGTAAGTTTTTATATAAAAAAATATTTATTCATCCACCTTATATATTGTGTTACTTTTTCTAAAATACTATGTTTGTGCTGAATTCGGGAAGATTACAATGCATCTCTTAACACCAAATATGGTTCAGATGTTAGCTTTCAACCAGGATTTGATGCTGCTATGTGGATTGATGCGGTAGGAGCTCCAACGAAAGGAAGAGTATATGGATTTGGTGCTGGAAAATATGCTCAATCACTAGTAAATAATTTGAGTCATGACATATTAAAGCACATGGGTGACTCTTCTTCAAATGTTGCTACTGAGGATGATTTGCAACGTATAAGAGAAGAAGTGCGTGAAGAAGTGCGACAAGAATTGCAACAAAAGTTAGATGATCACATTAAAAAAGTGAATGCTGAAATGGAAGAACGTGTTCGTGCACTTGTATTACAAATTACTCAACAAGAAAGTAGTCAATCACCTTCTGGAGATTCTGTTCCACGTCAGTAAGGTAATTTATCTTATTTATATATTACTATTTTATGATTCTTCATTATTTTAATCTTTCTCCATTTAAATCACTAGATTTTAATATTTTATCTATATATTTGATTACAGGTTCTAACTTTTTATATGGAGAGGAGATCACAATTCATCAAGAAAAAAAGTGGATATGTTGTGTGACTATAATTTGCTTAAAGTTTCATTCTTAAATTTGGATAATCAAAACTTATGTAGTGGATTCAATATTTTGAATATTTTAATTGCAAATGTTTGAATTTTTGGCATGTTTAGAAATGAATATCTTGCATTTTGTTATTTTTATTATATAATTATTTATGTGTAGTAGTACATTCGAAAAATGAATTGTCACATAATTGTTGATTCACTAAAAATTCTGTAAATTTATTATATTAAATAATTACATAAAATTCCGTCACAATTTCATCAAAATAATTAATAACGAATCATCACAATTTTGACACAAAACGTCGACGTGAAATTTGTCACAAGTCTATCACAATCATAATCGTCACAAAATGATCACAAATAATCATCACAAATCTGTCATAAATATTGTCACAACATATATCCGTCACAAATTAATAGTCAGTAATCCGTCAAAAAATTATCACATTTGTGATGGAATACACATTTTATTAATTATTTTATCAAACATTTGTGACAAAAATATTTTAATCTTGTGATTATTGTAGCCGTCAAAATTTTTTTTGTGAGGAAAATAATCCGTCACAACACAATTTGTGGGTCAAAAATCAGTGATGGATGCAGATTGTCACAAGTTTATCACAGAAGAGCTGACGCAATACACTTATCCTGTGACAGAATTATCCATCACAGATATTTTATTTTCTTGTAGTGAAATAACCTCAAGTCTAGCAACGAGAGCAAAAGTTTCATCAAAGTCATTCATTTCAATTTCTGAGTAACCCTTGGCCACTAATCTAGTTTTGTTCCTCACAATGACACTACTTTCATTTAACTTATTTCGAAAGAACTATTTGGTTCCAATAATGGGATGGTCCTTGGGTCTTTCAACATGTTTCCAAACTTGATTTCTTTCAAAATTATTTAATTTATCATGCATTGCATTTATCCAATTTGGATCGTCTAGGGCTTCATCTATATAGTAGGTTCAAATTGTGCAATAAATGCCGAGAATGCACATAAGTTATTTAATGGACTTTTAGTCTTTATACATTCACTTATATTATCTATGACATTTTTCAAATGGGTGTGATCCGAGAATTGATAATAATTAAATGCTAGCAAGTGCACTAGTCGCATAAGTAATAAAGTGTAAGAATAGAGTATCGAACCCACGAGGAATTAAATTACTTAACTAAACTAATTTCAGGGGCTAATAAGAGACGACATAGTTTTGGGTAAAAAGATGTGTAGAAAATAAAATTACAGAAAAGTAAAGACTAAAATTAAATTAATCTAATCTAACCTACTGATACATAGGGCTTAGGATGATAAAAGAAATTGTAGACAAACTGAATTGACCAAATATTAAAAGTTAGTTTTTATTAATGGATTAGAGTCTACTAAAATTATTGATTTCCATCTATGATCAATCAACCTATCTTAATTCAAATTAGATTAAGACTATTCTGTCATAGATCATAATCTAATCAAATATGAGATTAAGATGCATTAAAATGTAGTCTATAAACTATTATCACCCATAACATAGTAATGATTAATAGATCACACAACTAATATTCCTTCAAGGATCTTACAAGTTGTGATATGCAATACTTAAACTTAAAAGTCAAAAATCAATTTCACAGAAATCTTGCAATCAAAAGTAATTGCTCCTATAAGGATAATAGCTAACTAAAGAAGACAATTAATCTTTGGAAAATCAATAATAATAGCATGCATATTCGAAAGAAAACTAAACTTTAATTGATTATAAAATAATGTTTAACAGTTTGCTTTTTCGATTAAAACTATTACATAAGTGTCTCAAACAAAAAATAAAACTAAAGGATCCAAATTATAAAAGATAGAAAGATGTATCGAGTAAGTATGAGATCATCCCAATATGAAATAGAATAGAGAATACTCTAGGAACACCGATGAACTGCTGTTCGGTCCTTTTCTAAAGTCAATCGTGCAGAAATCTTCTCAGTGAACCTTCTAAATTCTCTCACGTTCTTGTTTTCAAAGCTCTAGTTGCAGGCCCTAGCATCCCCAACATTCTCTCTTCTAGCTGTAGAACGTCTTATTTATAGGGGTTCATGTTTTCATGTAATCGGAGAAGAAATAGAAACTTTTTCTATGTGAAATAAGGAAAATTCGAATCTGATTTATTTATGGAATTTTCGCCCGGTCAAACTCCGAATTTTGGGTCATAATATGTTAACAAATCATCCTAGGATCATATAACATGAGTAGGAATCCTTGTGCACTTCAAATTCTTCAAAAAATCCATCTAAATCTCGAATCTAGGCTTTGTCATGGGCGGTTAGAAGTGTTTAACGGCTTAAACTGAGTTTGAACCGGATTAAAAATAGATTTTCACGGTCCGTGAGATGCTTTTCACGGCCCTTACTGTGCAGAAATTATAGATTTCACAGTCCGTGATGAGCTGGTCACGGCCGTGTCTCGAGCACTTTTTTGGGCGTGAGAAACTGCATTTTAACAGCCTGTTAAGATGTTTACGGCTCAGTTTCACGGCTCGTTAAAATTCATTCACGGCCCGTTAAAGTGCTATTTTAGCATTGTTTCACTTTTTTCCACTTTCTAGCTCCGTTTGAACTCCGATTTGAGCATGGTTTTTTTCGTTGGCTTCGTAATTCAATTTTCTTGTTTCGTAGAAATAAAATATAACATTTGGGTATATTTTCATTTTGTAAAATTAATATAAATAAGCCCATAAAATGATGCATGTTATTATAAAATAATTCAAAATGAAATTAAAAGCATATCTAATTATATGTTATATTTTTGCATGCATCCGGGTGAGAGGAAGCATGTTTCCATGTTTTCATGTAATCGGAGAAGAAATAGAAACTTTTTCTATGTGAAATAAGGAAAATTCGAATCTGATTTATTTATGGAATTTTCGCCCGGTCAAACTCCGAATTTTGGGTCATAATATGTTAACAAATCATCCTAGGATCATATAACATGAGTAGGAATCCTTGTGCACTTCAAATTCTTCAAAAAATCCATCTAAATCTCGAATCTAGGCTTTGTCATGGGCGGTTAGAAGTGTTTAACGGCTTAAACTGAGTTTGAACCGGATTAAAAATAGATTTTCACGGTCCGTGAGATGCTTTTCACGGCCCTTACTGTGCAGAAATTATAGATTTCACAGTCTGTGATGAGCTGGTCACGGCCGTGTCTCGAGCACTTTTTTGGGCGTGAGAAACTGCATTTTAACAGCCTGTTAAGATGTTTACGGCTCAGTTTCACGGCTCGTTAAAATTCATTCACGGCCCGTTAAAGTGCTATTTTAGCATTGTTTCACTTTTTTCCACTTTCTAGCTCCGTTTGAACTCCGATTTGAGCATGGTTTTCTTCGTTGGCTTCGTAATTCAATTTTCTTGTTTCATAGAAATAAAATATAACATTTGGGTATATTTTCATTTTGTAAAATTAATATAAATAAGCCCATAAAATGATGCATGTTATTATAAAATAATTCAAAATGAAATTAAAAGCATATCTAATTATATGTTATATTTTTGCATGCATCCGGGTGAGAGGAAGCATGTTTCCAATTTCTTGAAAGAATTTGTGGAGCATCAATTTGTTGATCATTCATTTGTACTTCACCTTCCACTTGCACTTCATCTTGGTCTTCTCTTTCTTCTTTACTATTGTTTTCATGAGATGGATTCTTTTGTATGTGAATTCTCTCTAATTGGTCTTGTGCTTCATTCACACCTACATCATCTTCATCGATTTGCTTGCTCAAGATAAAATCATTAGTTTCATGGAATGTAACATATATAGATTCTTCCACCAAAAATGTTCTTTTATTATAAACTCTATAAGCTTTGCTTGTAATAGAGTAACTAAGAAAGATAGCAACATCACATTTAGCATCAAATTTGTCTAAACTATCCTTATTGTTCAAGATAAAGCATTTGCATCCAAATATTTTGAAAATGAAATCTTTGTCCTTTTTCCATAAAAAAACTCAAAACAAGTTTTTTTTTTGTTAGTGTTTTATTAAAATTCTATTTAGAAGATAACAAGAGGTATTTACGACTTCCACCAAAAAAATATTTTGAACCACTACTCTCATTCAAGATGGTTCTTGCCATCTCTTGTGTAGTTCTATTTTTTCTTTCTACGACTCCAATTTGTTGGGGAGTTTTAGGAGTAGAAAAATTATGCACTATGCCATTTTCATCACAAAATAAACATTTTATTTTCAAATTATCCACCATCATCACTTCTTATATTTGAAATCTTTTGTTCAAACTCATTTTGTACTCTTTTAGTACATTTCAAGAACATGTCAAAAGCTTCATCCTTTTAGCATGAAAAATGGTCCATGTGAAATGAGAATAATCATCCACAAGTACAAAAACATATCTTTTGTTGCCTAGACTTGTAATAGGTCCAAATAAATCAAGATGCAGAAGCTCCAAACATCTATTTGTGTTAATTAGTTATGTTGATTTAAAAGAGTTTTTAGTTTGTTTACCTCTTATACATGAGTCACAAATAGTATCTTTCTCAAAATTGATCTTAAGAAGGAACTTAGGCACTTAGGTCATTTTTGAAAAAGATTTTTTAAAAGTTTAAAATTTATATGACCAAGTGTTCTATGCCACAACGTAGTGTCATCATGCAAGGCACTTAGGCACCATTCATCTTCTAAGTCATTGAAATCTATTTTATAAATGTTATTGTGCCTAAAACCTATATGCAAGATATTTTTATTTTCATCAAGTATTAGGCATTTCTCCTTTTCAAATTTTACTAAAAATGTTTTATCACAAAGTTGACTAATACTAATTAGATTTGTTTCAAACAATCAACAAGCCAAACTTTTTCAAGATAAACTCTATTTCCCTTACCAACACTACCAATTCCAATTACTCATCCTGTTGGATCCCAAAGGGCACCAAGAGAGGGGGGGTGGGGTTGAATTGGTGCTCTATTGAAAATACTGATTTCATGAAAATCATCGCAGAAGCTTAAAATCGATTCTTAAAACCTTTGCAATTCACATCATAAACATAATATGAGAGGGAGAGAGAAAATCAAACACAAAGGTGCATGGGTGATTGTTTACGAGGTTCGGTCATATCTTGGCCTACGTTCCTGCTCCGACTTCTCGACCTCGAGACTGTCGGATATTCCACTAAACTCTTCATTAGTTCCAAATGGGGCAAGGAAGAACGCCCCTTGCATCAACCGCATTTTCTCCACTTCAAGAGGCAAGGCAACCTCTCCTCCTAGGAAGCTAATATTTTCTCTTGCTCAAGAGGTAATATTTGAAACATCTTTCACATAAGAGCTCTCACAATGTTTCTGAAAAATGGTTTCTCTCTTTTACAGTAGAACACTCACAAGAAAGGAAGGGAGAAAGAAAGAAATCTCTAAATGATAACTTCAAGGAAAGTGACCTTCTCTTGATTTCTTGAAGTTTTGCTTTAATGTTTGGATGGATGCCTTTGCTTCTGGCTTTGACACTTCTTTTATAGGATCTAGTGTGTGGAAAATTCATCCAGAATTTATTTCATATTTTCCCCTTGAAATATAGTCGTTACTGTTGATTCTAGCAGTGGACCAGTCAATTGCATTATTGGACCGATCGACCGGTGTAGTCTCGACGTGAATTTGGGCAGTTCATACAATGATCGCTCGACCGGTGTTGTCTTAACCAGCCTTCATTCTGTCGATCGGCAGGTTGATCGCCCTGCATTATTTTAATCATAACATTCTGCACAATTATCCAAATTAGATAATCTTATTCTATGGTTAGCTACAGGATTATCTACAACTTTGATACTTATGATTCATGAAGAATCTAACAAGATCGCAATCAATTATTTAATCAAAGTGTAGTGCATAAAGTTATCCATTTTATTTAAATTTTTTCAGCATTTAACTTTAGTCTTTCGATATTTGTATCATCAAAATATAATTATATAAAGCATTAAAAACTTTGACCCAACACATTCTTTTGTATTATCACCAAAAGTGACGGTTCCACCATTCTTCCTTTGCAAAGTAATGAAATTTGATACGTCTAACAACCACTATGAAAGTACCATTTGCGTTGTCTTTTTTTTCTTGATTTCCTACAAAAATAATCATGATAGAGATTCAACTCTTTGGTGTCAAAACTTGTTTGGATCCATTTTGGTTAGTGGTGGTAGTTCTTTTGGGAACCCAAATCTTTCTCAACCAACACTTTTGCCTTTTTTAATATTACACTCGAAAGCATAATGACCATTAAAATCCCAATGGAAACAAGTTATATATGATTTATGTGGATTTGATGTTTTCACAAACAAGATTGTTCTATCATGTTTCTTTTCAAACAAATTAAAATCAAGTCCCTTTTTATTTGAAGTTACTCTAGAACCACTAAGCATGGAATCTAGAATTTTTCTTCCATTTGAAAATTTTTTAAGTTCAATTATTAAATTTTCAACTTCCTTTTTCAAATCTACAATCTCCATGTTACATTGTTAATATAAAATTTTTCTATTTTCAATTCATCAATGAAGAACTCAAGTCTAGAATTTTCATCGTTTAAGATTTTACAATGTTATCATTCGGGATTTGATTTCTTTAATTTTTCAAAATCATTTTTCAAAGGTTCATGTTTTATTTTAAGAGTAGTATATTTATGAATAAGTTCTCTAAACTTGTCATGCATATCTAGAGATTCATTGTCACTAGAGGAGTTAGAATTTACCTCTTCTTCATGTGCCGTTAGACAAAGATACGCTCCCTCATCATCACTCGAGGATTTCGTGGAATAAAGATTCTCATTTTCACTTTCATCCCATGTGGCTTGAAGGGCCTTGTTCTTCTTCTTAGAGTTTCTCCTTCCTTTTGTTCCTTAGCTAAATATGGACAGACATTCTTGTAATGTCCAATCTTCTTACATTCAAAGCATGTCACTTGATTTTTTCTTGATGAAAATATTTTCTTGATAAAGCCATTTCTCTTCTTTTGCTTGGCAGATTTAAAATATATTTCAAGCTTTTTGGCATATAAGGCTAGCTTCTTATCATCATGGTCTTCGTCTTCTTCACTTATTTCTCTATCATCTTTGCTTGCTTTCAAGATCAAGGTCTTCCTTTTCAGAACACTTTCTTCTTCATCTTCCTTGACTCCAATCTCATAGGTCAAAAGACATCTTATGAGATCATCAAAGTTCAACTCGTTTAAATCCTTTTCTTCAATCATAATTCTTTTGATATGCCAGTTGGACGATAAATACCTGAGAAACTTCTTAACTTTTTGAGGGTTAGTTCCTGGTTTGCCCAAGGAGGCTAAACCATTCACAATATCATTAAATCTAACAACCATTTTATTAATGCATTCATTATCAAGCATCTTGAAAGAATCATATTGTTGATTTAAAATGTTTAGTCTAGATTATTTGACTTTTTTGGTTCCTTCATGTGTAATAATAAGCTTTTTTCCAAATTTCATGAGCACTCTCACAACTTGAAATCCGATTAAATTTAGTAGAGTTCAAAGTACAATAGAAGGTATTCTTTGCTTACAAATCAAGTTTTACTAAGAATCTTTCTCCTTTGGTTTATTCTAAACACGACTTTCCATGTAAATTAAAATCATTTTGAACATATCAATAGAGCATACATATGCTTGCATTCTAATTTTTTAATATGAAAAATTTGATGCATTGAAAAGTGGAGGATGATTTATCTATTGACCTTTGAAAAAATTAAACCCACTTGTTTCCATAGTCTAAAGATGTTTAAATATTAAAAACTAGAGCAACTTGGCTCTGATAACAATTATAGGATGAAAAGCACCAAGAGGGGGTGAATTGGTATATTAAAAATTTTTGCAAGAGCTTTAAAACCAATTTCTCAGAAAATGATCGCAAGCAAGAACAAAAGAGTAGAAAGTAAGTGAAAGGAATCAAACACAAGGTACAATGATGTGTTGATGAAGTTCGATTCAACTCCTTGTCCTACGTTCTTGCTCCGACATCTCGTAAACAAAATAGTCAGAGATCTACTAGCCTTTCTCTTTTTTTGTAAGGAGAGAATAAACCTTTCGACACCACACTGCCTTCTTCTTTCCTCAAGAGGTAAGGCACACCTCTTCTTACAAGTAGCTCACAAAATTTCTCAAACCAATTCCCTTCAACTCTCTCTTCTCACAATGAAATGCTCACTCTTAGAACTAGAAGAGGGAAGGGTACAAATTAGGGCTCTTGAATGCTTTGGACTTGGAAGATCCTATTGAATGATGTCCCTTGCTTAGATAGTATTCTTGTTGGCTTTGGCACTCCTTTTATATGTTTTCTAGATTTTTCTGCTTAAAATATAGAAACATAGACCAGTTAACATCCATTGGTCGACCGGTTAATCTAGTCATTGTATACTCTTTCACTTTATCTTCTGACCGGTTGACGATGTACTCGACCGGGTTCATGACTGGCGACGGCACTGATGTTGACCGGTTGTGGTGTCGGTCGATCGGTCATGTGTTACCCTTCGTCCAATGGAAGCACTAATGCCGATCGTGTCAGCGGACTACCGGTGATATGTTGACCTATGGCCTTCGTTCGACGAGAGAACTGATGTTGACTAGTCGTGTGAGCGGTTGACCAACAACATGTTGAACTTCGTCCCATGAGAGCACTCATGCTGACCGATCGTGTGAGCGGCTGATCGGTGACATGTTGAAGAGGGCATTGATGTTGACTGGTCGTGTGAGCGGTCGATCGGTTATTCATCTGGTTGCACTTTTATGCATTGTTTCAAGTTATCATTCGATCAACGATTGACTGGTTCAATTGATGAATCGACCGGTCACACTCTAAGGTTGTTTTCTTCTTTTTTGACATGGCAAATTTTTCGAAATGCATGCTCCTGCTGATCTTATACTTGTGCGTCATCTCTTAAGTATAAATTAGAAACTTTTAACATCCAATTATATTTGTTATCATCAAAACATGGAGGCCAAACATAGGATTCAACACTCACTATGTATTCAAGTCTTTAGGCATTTAATGTCTCATGAGATGTTACAAGAAAGCATGTTATATGGTCATGGAAAAGTTTTATTTCTTATAACTTTCTTTAAATTATTAATTATTCCATTGTCGATTGATGTATGACAGATGGGGTAACAACGTGAAATTCTCCTAAATGATCAAAACTTTAGGATGGATTTTTCTAGGAAAGTTGGTTACTTCAAAACATTACATAGTCATAATAGTTCAAGGATAGAAGAATTGTAGCAACCCTAATTTTTATAAAAGGGCATGATGGGCTTTTGGGGTCCAACATGATGACTACTCTATATAAAGAGCCTAAACTTTCTTGTTTTTCTCTTTTTCTCATTTGGATTCATGATGGCTAGGGCTTGAGGAAGGAGATCCTAAAGAACAAAGAGGAGGAAGAAGAAGAAGAGGAAGAAAGAAGAGGAGGAACAATTAGGAAGATTAAAGGGGATCCAAACTCTTCTCTCCCTTCTCATTGACTTGATAGGGATTTTGATTGAGGGTTGCATAAATGAGGGTTGCATGAATGGAGGTTTGAGGATTTATGTTGCATAATTTGTTAAATTCATGACTGTGTTTCAATAATTATTTGTGTAGGCTTTACTTATCCAAAAATTACAAATAATATATGGATGGAATCGAAGTATAGTTTTCAGAGAAATTTGTTCTATAAGATTTTAGGATTTATAAAAATAGTTATAATCCAAACATCAGACTAATATCATGCTATCTCAGATAACAACGAGACAAATTTGTAAAATCTATATTAATTTAGAAATAATGAATTTGATTTGAAATTTATGCACAAGTTAAGAGTTTGTATTATCGTTCTATAGCAATTGAATTCAACTAAAAAGAAAAAGTATAGATTAAATTATTAATATTTTAGTATCTGCTTTCAGAATACTATGCAAAGAATAAATCTCAGTAATTGTATGAATTTCTGGGATTAAATACCAAAAAGAAAAAAATTAATGAATTTTATATGAGATTCCTATGAAAGTATAGTTTGTAGTAAAATTAGAATTAATAAAAATGAACATCCATTTGTCGAGCTATAATTTGTTTATTGATGACGTGCCAGAATTGTCAATAAGAAAGGTTGACATATTATTATTTATGTCAACAATTGTTATATTAATATTATGCATTTTCTTTAAATGTTTATATACATTTACAATACATTTATTTGTTGATGTATAATGTTTTATGATGTTTCATACATTTTGTATATGATGCTATTTATGAAACATTGATTGATGATTGTATATGAACTTAGATACACGAAATGCATGGACAATCATAACTAGGTTATGATGTGATTTGTATGGAGTGTGATCAATTGACTGATTTGTAGCACAAAATTGAAAATGCAACTAAATGATATATGGTCTAAACTCCTCACTTCATTAAACTGCAAGTGTACAGATCGAAGTAGTTAACTCGAATGTCGTATCCACAGTGATTTGAAACGTAAGATTCACTAACTAATCTAAATTAATCCTAAACTCTTTTTGGTATTTTTAAGTGACTGATACAATAGATATGAAATGTTCTCTTAGGAAATGAGTTCATCTAATATTCTGTTATGAAATGGATTAAAACAATTTAGGAATACAAATCAAATCAGATTCAACCTATAAAGATTGCTCTCACAGTGCATTAAAGTTAGACTAAGTATCATACTTTCATATGAATATTAGTTAGGTTGATTCAACATGGATTTCCACTAATATTAGATTATCATGAAACCTCTAGCTCAATGCATAAATACAATCAAATCCACAACTAGTGCTGATGCCCTTGGTTTATCTTTAAACAATAAGAGAATCTAAAATCAATCTATTGGCTGCCATTTCAATACGAGATTCACATCAACAAAAGCTAAATGGATCCATTCTCAGCATGGATTACTTAGAACCAGGAAATCAACTCAACAGAAATCACAATTGAAACCAAATTCAGAAACTAATTGTTGATGTTCTTGATTTATTTCTAAACATCAAGAGAATCTAGAATCAGCCTCTCAGCTACCATTACAAGATGAGATTCACATTAACAAGAAGTAAAAGAATGCATTCAGGTCTTGATGAAGATTAAACCCAGAAAATAATGATGATGCTCTTGACTCATTTCTGAGCAAGAAAAAAATCAAACAACAACTTCTTAGTTGTCACTAGAAAATAGGATTCACATCAATGTAAAACTGATTTGAAAACATTTAAAAATGCACTAACATCAGTGGCAAAAGTAATGTTCAATCATCCATCCATAAACAGAAATTAATCTAAAATCTTATCCTAAGAGAGCTAAGACTTAGCTCCTCATAACTAATCAAAACAATATAAAGCATATGAGGAACAAAACCAAAAACATCCTAAATATAAAGAAGAAGAACAGCTCTACAACTTCTAGCAAGAAAACTCCAACCTCCAGCCAAAATGGCAAGGAGAGAAGATCCCCCTTTTGCTCCTCAACATCCCATTTATGTATGGGATTATCATAAGCTTTTGATCATCATTAGAACCTTCCATTCCATCTGATTTTGCCACCTATCTCTGGTCCCCTCTTCTTTTCAAAAAGATTCCTTTCTCATTGCTTTTGGTTGGCAGTTTGCATTGTGATCCCCTTCTCCTTTTCCAGCAACATTGTTTGTCTCTTGTGCTTGATTTTGATACTGCAAGAACATGAACAACAAGCATCAATTACTCAAATAAAAATTAGACAAATAAGAACTAAATCAATATATTATTCAGCTCAAATGTGCAAATGTAGGATAATATTATGCTGAGAAGATAAGTGCATGTAGATTAGGCATAATTATCATAATATGAATATTTCAGGGCTTATATGCACATGAATTACTATGAAAATTGAGTAGAAATTTAGTATGATCAACTAGTGATCAGGTTAAAATATGAAGATCGGGCGACATAAATTGTTTGATGATTGTGATAATAATAAACTCTATTGAAAAATACTGTTACTTATCACCTCTCAAACTAATGATAGGAAATACTGTGCCCTGCTCCATTGTGTTAGAATTTTCCTCGAAAAGTTATTGTGCCTTGCACCTTGGAGTTAGCATTTCCTGGTGAAATAATTTTATCTTACCAAAAATGGTATGTATATTCCCACTCGCCTTCGGATGATGAAGCCTTGGCTCCAAGTTCTAGCTAGTCTATTGGAGGGCAATGACTTGATTCTTCAATTATTGATAAGATCAAAGACTGAATTGACTAAACTGAAAGAACTGATGACCATGAAAGTGAGTTCCAAAGGTTATGAACCAATCTTGAGGATGTTACTGAGGCAAGGTAAGGACAAGTGCTAGTCACTTGGTATGTCTACTGTTAATGACTGACCGACGTACATGATTTCATATCAATTAATGTCAATACTACAGATATGCATTGATGAAATGATATGAAATATTGATATGTTATCATATGATTATAACATGACATTCATGCATGTTTTATTTCATGCCTATGCATTATTTATATATGTCATATAGTACCCTGCTTAGGATGCATATCATTGCATGGCCTTTACGTACTCTAATTGGAAACCTACACCCTGAATCTGTGTAGGTAACTGATATATTTGGATGGATAACAGCTTAGCTCATGACGACGAAGTCGCACATGGCATACGAAAATAGTCATGAGTTTCTAGGATTGGTTTAGAGATGTTTACTGAATAATGAATTTCTATTTTTATCTACAATATTAGTTTCAAAGGTTTTAATTTAAGATTTTTGCTGACAAGAGTTTCATTTTATTATGATTATGTTATGAAGAACGGGCTAACACAACCGAACGACCTAATTGTTCTTGGCATTTGGGGATGAAATTTTGGGGTGTTACAGTTAGTATTTAGGACCTATGTTAAGTATGTCATGGAACTGTTAAGTGTCTAAGTCCATGTGCAACCATCATGAGCAACCATCCAAGGTAAAGAGTATGTATATTTTGTGCCATATGTATGAATATTTATATTAACTATCTAATGTTGGTTGATTATTGTTATGTGAAGGATGAAAGCAAAGTTTCTTTCAATGAGAATGCTAATGATGGCATTCGAGTGTGATAGTATTGTCAAATTTACCGTGGGCAATATGAAACATGAGATATATGAATCTCATTGTAAATTTAAGGATGATGGACATGTAATAATAAATTGCCCAAAATAGTATGCATAATTGTTCAAGACGATTGAACAAATTTTCATGATATAAAGACTATGAAATTACTAAGAAAACTATGGTGAAATTCAATTTTCACAAAGTCAAATAGAAAGTTCATTGATTGTTAAGATGACAAGTATGATGTGACAGTTTGATATAACAACACCACTAGAGAGGGACTCCACTAGGCAGTACCTCCCAGGGTCACCGATGATGACTGAGGGAGTTAATTACTTAACTGATCTCATAGTGCTACCTATGGTAGACTTAGACTATTATGTCAAAGTAAGCATGGATTGATTATATGATGCCTAAATGATATCCTGGAAAAGGAAGGTTAAGAGCAACAAGAAAGATGGCAGTTCTGTGATCTTTTGCGGAATCCCATCAAAGAAAAGAAAGATGATGATCTCTTCGGCGAAGGAAACAAAGATGTTGAACAATGGTTGCCGAGAATTCTTGACGAGTGTGATCAAAAGTGATTTCCAAACCAACCCATTGCAATAACTTGAGGTGGTAAAGGACTTTCCACATGTGTTTCTCAATGAGCTTCCGAGATTGCCTCTCGAAAGTGAAATTGATTTCCACATAGATCAGTTGATGCTAGAGATCGTCCCAATTTCCAAACCTCCCGACAAGATGGCACTAGCAGAGATGAAGGAATCGAAGACACAACTGCAAGAATTGCTAGACAGGGGTTTTATCAGGCCATATGTCTCCCCATGGGGTGCACATGTCCTATTTGTGAAGAAGAATGATGGATCACTGAGACTATGTATTGATTACATGATGCTCAACAAAATGACCATCAAGAAGAAATACCCCCTACTCAGAATAGATGACCTATTTGACCAATTGTCCACAACATCAGTCTTCTCAAAGTGGTTGATGAGGACATAGCTAAGATGGCCTTCAGATCAAGGTATGGTCATTATGAATTTTTGGTTATGCCTCTTGGACTAACAAATGCTCATGCAACATTTATGAATTTGATGAATAGAATATTCAATCCTCACTTGGATAAGTTTGTGATAGTATTTGTGGATGACATTTTGATATAATCATCAAATCCTAAAGAACAATAGAAGCACTTACAAATTGTTCTAGAAACTTTGTGGCAATATCAATTGTATGCAAAGTTCTCCAAGTGTGAGTTTTGGTTGGAACAAGTGATGTTTCTAGGTCATATTGTTTCAAAGCAAGGGATCTCTATGGACCCAACAAAGGTTGAAGCAGTCATTAACTGGGGAAAAGCAAAGACAATGACTGAAATCATGAGTTTTTTAGGATTGGTCAGCTACTACATAAGGTTCATCCAATATTTCTTCAAGATTGCTTCTCCAATGACCAAATTGACTAGGAAAGGAGAAAAGTTCAACTAGAACCAAAAGTGTGAAGAAAGCTTCCTGGAGTTAAAGAAGAGACTAACTTCTACATCGACAATTCCTGCTAGAGCTGGAAGCTACATGGTGTATAGTGATGCTAGTGGTACTGGACTGGGATGCGTGCTTATGCAGCACGGAGGAGTGGTTTATATGCTTCAAGGCAACTTAAAACTTATGAGAGAAACTACCCCACTCATGATTTGGAACTGGCTGTTATGGTGTTTGCCTTGAAGATATGGTGCCACTACCTGTATGGAGAAGAATTTGAAATTTACACAGACCACAAGAGTCTCAAGTATGTGTTCCCTCAAAAAGAACTCAACATGAGACAAAGAAGATGGCCGAAATTTATGAAGGATTATGAGTTTGGTATTCTCTTCCATCCAGGAAGGTCAACTCAAAGCTTGATGCTCTAAGCAGGAAATATGAAGGGCTAGTGGCATGTCTGAGAATCTACAAATGGACTCTAATTGAAGAAAGCACATAGGGGAAGCTGATAATGCACTGTGTCATTCATTTCGAATTGGTAATAAAGATTACTCAGGCACAAAAGGAGGATGCAGAATATAAAGACATGAAAGCTCTATGTGAGAAGAGACACCTAGATTATAAGACTGATGAAGATGGAACTATCCGATTTCAAGGCAGACTGTGGGTGCCGAAGACAAAGAACTTAAGGAAGAAATTCTGACTGAGTGCTACAAGTCAGAATTTGCTATTCACCCAGGAACTACCAAAATATTCAAGGATCTTCAGAGAACATTTTGGTGGAAGAACATGAGAAGAGAGGTGACAGAATTTGTTTCTAAGTGTTTAATCTGCCAATAGGTCAAGATTGAGCACCAGAAGCCATCAGGTCTACTGAACCCATTGCCCATACCTTAGTGAAAGTGAGAGAAGATCACAATGGACTTCATTGTAGGTCTCCCGAGGACACAAAAAGGACATGATGCTATTTGGATCATTGTGGATAGATTGACCAAGTCTGCTCATTTCTTACCATATAATGTGAGGTAATCAGCAAGGTACAAATATGTTACAAAGGTATGTAAATGAGATATCTAGTTATGTTAAATTCCTATTTCCATTATATCGGATAGGGATAAGAGATTCACAGCAAGATTCAAAAGATGACTGCAACATACTTTTGGCACAATGTTGCACTATAGTACTGTCTTTCACCCTCAGAGTGATGGGCAAAGTGAAAAGACAATTCAGACTCTAAAGGACATGTTGAGAGCATGTGCAATAGATTGGCAAGGCAGCTGGGATGATCACCTCACTCTAGTGAGTTTGCCTACAACAACATCTATCATTCCTTTATAAAGGTGGCACTATTTGAGGCATTGTATAGATGACCTAGGTCTTCCACATGTTGGAGTACAGTTGGCGAAGGAAGACTACTAGGACCTCGACTAGTAAAAAAGTATGCAGAGAAAGTAGATTTGATCAAAGAAAGGATGATGACAGCTCAAAGTTGCCAGAAAAGTTTTGCAGATAGGAAAAGAAGGGAACAAATCTACCAAGTTGGGGACCATGTACTGTTGAAGGTATCTCCTACCAAAAGAGTCATGAGATTTAGTAGGAAGGGCAAATTGACTCCTAGGTCCATAATGTTTTCCATGTATCTATACTTCACAAGTACATATGATAGCTCATATGTGGTGGTGATTGAAGAGCCAACCATCAAAGAAAAACTCACACATGAAGAGTACCCTACAAAGATACTAGTATATGGTGAGCGTCGATTGAGGAACAAAGTGGTGAAGATTACATGGAAGCACCACAATGGAACTAAAGGAACATGGAAACTAGAAGATGAGATGAAAGAAAAATTCTCAAGATTTTTGTGAGCATTATACTTAATATTAAAATTCGAAAATGAATTTTCTTTTTTTTTTTTTTTTGGTGTGGGGGGGGGGGGGGGGGGGAGGGATGTAACAACCCTAATTTTTATAAAAGGGCATGATGGGCTTTTGGGCCCAACATGATGACTATCCTATATAAAGAGCCTAAACTTTCTTGTTATTCTCTTTTCCTCATTTGAATTCATGATGGCTAGAACTTGAGGAAGAAGATCCTAAAGAACAAAGTGGAGTAAGAAGAGCATGAGGAAGAAGAGGAAGAAAGAAGAGGAGGATCAATTAGGAAGATTAATTTATGTAAAGGGGATCCAAACCCCTCTCTCCCTTCTCAATGTTGTTTTTGGTTGGATTGAGAGTTTGAAAAACACCTTGTTCTTGATAGGAATTTTGATTGAGGGTTGCATAAATGAGGGTTGCATGAATGGAGTTTTGAGGATTTATGTTGTAGAATCTATAAAATTCGTGACTGTCTTTGAATAATTATTTGGATAGGTTTTACTTATCCAAAAATTACAAATAATATATGGATGGAAAGCCCTCAAAATCTAGTTTCTAGATATATTTGTTTCATAAGATTTGAAAATTTATAAAAATAGTTATGATCCAAATATCAGACTACAATCATGATGTCTCGAGTAACATCGAGACAAATTTGTAAAATTGATATTAATTTAAAAATATTGAATTAGGGTTTGAAATTTTTGCACAAGCTAAGATACAACATTATTGTTCTATAGAAATTGAAACCATCAGAAAATAATAAGTATAGATTAAATTATTAATATTTTAGTAACTGATTTCAGAATATTATGTAAAGAATAAATATCAATAATTGTATGAATTTCTGGGATTAAATACCAAAAAGATAAAATCCATGAATTTTATATGAGATTCCTATGAAAGTATAGTTTGTAGAAAAATTAGAATCAATAAAAATGAACATCGATTTGTCAAGCTATAATTTGTTTATTGATGATGTGTCAGAATTGTCGGAAGATTGACATATTATTATTTATGTCAACAATTGTTATGTTAATATGATGCATTTTCATTAAAAAATTATGTACATTTCAAATACATTTATTTGTTGATGTATAATGTTTTATGACATTTCATACATTTTGTATATGATGCTATTTATGAAACATTGGTTGATGATTGTATATGAACTTAGATACACGAAATGCATGGACAGTCGTAACTAGGTTAAAATATCAAGACCAAGTGACGTAAACTGTTTGATGATTGTGATAATAATGAACCCAATTGAAAAATATTATTACTTGTCGCCCCTCAAATTGACGACAGAAAATATTGTGCCCTGCTCCATAATGTTAGAATTTCCCTCAGAAAAATACTGTGCCATGCACCTTGGAGTTAACATTTTCTGGGGAAATAATTATATCTTATCAGAAATGGTATGTATATTCCCACTCGTCTTCGGGTAATGGAGTCTCGGCTCCAAGGCCTAGCTAGCCTACTAGAAGGAAACAACTTGATTCTTCAATTACTGATAAGATCAAAGACTAAATTGAAAGAACTGATGATCACGAAAGTGGGTTCCAAAGGATTATGAAGCAACCCTGAGGATATTATTGAGGTAAGGTAAGGACAAGTGTTAGCCACTTGATATTCCTATGGTTACTAATTGATTGATGTATTGACTATTACATGATTTCATGTCAATTAATCTTAATACTACTGATATATATTAACGATATGACAGGAAATATTGATATGTTATCATATGATTGTGACATGACATTCATGCATGTTTATTTCATGCCTATACATTGTTTATATATGTCATGTACTATCCTGCTTAGGATGCATATCATTGCATGGTCTTTATATACTCTAACTAAAACCTTGCACCCTAAATCCATGCAGGTAAGTGATATGTTTGGATGGATGACGACTGAGCTCGTGATGACAAAGTTGCACAAGACATAAGAGAGTAGTCATGAGTCTCTAGATTGGTTTAGAGATGTTTCTGAATAATGAATTTCTATTTTCAGGATCAAATTCCAACAGTGGATTTGAACTCCTAGTGTGCTTATCAGAAGATTCCAGGATTGGTTGTGATTTAATTTTTAATTAGTACCTGCAACAACCAATTTTCAGTAAGATAAATGAATAAAATAAAATAAAAATATATACAAGAAGGAAGAAATACAGATAATGATGAAGAAAGGGCGGTATTGCTGGTGTTCGGCGCTCGTCCGGGCGTAAGGAGTCAGCTCCGGTGGAGGCTCGGCCGTAAGGAACAGGTGGAACCGGCGCTGAGACATCGGCCGTAAGGAGTCAGCTCCGGTGGAAGCTCGGCCGTAAGGAGTTGGTTCGGTGTGGAAGCTCGGCCGTAAGGGAGCTGAGGTTAGGTCGGTGAGGCTTCGGCCGTGATGCGTTGTAATTTGTAACAATAAAATTTGCTAGCAAGTGCACTAGTCGCTCAAGTAATATAGTAAAAAGGAGTAAGAGTGTCGAACCCACGAGGAATATTATTAATTCAATATCTGGATTTATAAATTAATAAGAGAGGAAAAACATGAATTTTTGGAAAGAAGTTTTATGAAATGAAATAAAGAAAATAAGATAAAGATAAGATAATGATGTTGAAGTTAGGCCTTAGGATGAAAATAGATTAGGATAAATATTTGAACCGTAAAAGATAAATTTAATCTTTAAAGATGGATTAGGAATTTTCTCAAGTTATTAATTTACAAGATTAACATCACAGAGTCCACAAACTGGTAATTCTGCTATTTAATCCGGTAAATCAAACTACCTTAAATTTAATCAAACCTAAAGTCCCACAAACTGGTATTCGTCAGATAAGATTAAAATTAAGATGCATTAATATGAAAATCCTAGACTATTAATCACTCCACAAACTGGTTAGATTAACAGACCACATAAACTTGATTCTCCACACACTAGTTATCAAATTTATGTCAATTATTAATTTCACATAAAATCAATTAATTTAATTAATGAATTCTGAAATTAAATAATCCACAAACTGGTAAGTACTCAACTCAGAAATCCAAATAATTAAATTAAAAGCATTAAGCACAATTAATTAATTGATTAGAAAAGATTAAAATAAATAATATAGGGTCAAATAATTTCCCTTCAATAATAATCTCCTAAAATGAAATAAATAAAAATATGGAGTTCATCCTAGAAATTCTGGAGAGATAATAACAAAATAATAATAATTGGAAGAATTACACCCAAATAGACAAAAGTCGAAGCTTCGGATCACGGGCAGACAGTCGGGCAGCCTCTCGGACTTGATCAGGGTCGCGATCAACTTCCAGCCGTCGCACCTCTCTCCTCTTGGTCGTAGCCTGCAGAGCTCACGACTCGCCGTGGAAGAAAACCTGAACTTCAGAGCACACATTGAAACGATGGATTCTTCACGTATTTATAGGGTGCGGACGGCCTTCAATTTGATCTCGGCCGTAACATCGTACGGTTAACTTTAAAATTATAAGATAAACTCGGCCAAAGATAAATAATTTTATCATTACTCCCAAAGATAAATCTTTCTTATCTTTTTACGCCCAAAGAGTCTCGGCCGTAAAGAAATTATTTTATCTTTACTCCTTTCCATTACTCCCAAAAGATAAAAATCATTTTATCTTTACGCCTTCATATATCTTGTTACGCCCAAAGATAAACTCATTTTTATCTTGTTACGCTCTTCATCTTCATGCCATTACGCCCTCCAAATTTCGGCCGTAACATTTTTATCTTCATGCCATTACGCCCAAAAGATAAAATCATTTATCTTTACTCCTTCAAATCTTAGCCGTAACAAAGAATTAAATCTTGTTACTCCTTTTGAATCTCGGCCGTAACGACTTGGGTGTAAAGCCAAATCTCGGCCGTAAGAAATAATTTCTTTGAATTTCGACCGAGATTCGAATTTTCCTGCAAATAATTATCAAAATATAGTTAATCCATCCACAATTAAAATATTCAGCAATTTTAATAATTAAAATTGATAAATCCGGAATTATGATTAAAAATGACTAAAAATGATGCATGCCATGATCAAATTATAGAAAATTTAATTAAAATAATTAATTAAAATATGTTGTATTTTGCATGCATCAAACTCCCCCAAGCTTAAAGTCTTGCTTGTCCTCAAGCAAAAATTCAAAGCAAGGCTCAAGAAAGTTCCATCGTAGCCTCCACATTGTCAACTGATTAATTTTCTCACACAATTCATCTGCACACCTACTACTCAGCATCTTATCATTTTCCATGTACTTAGCTTTATAAAGGTTCTGAATGCTACACACATTTAAACAATCTCAAATTCAGCCTTGTAAAAAAATAAATTGTCTATCAAATAATAGCATTAATATTGAACACATAAGTACTAATTGAGCTTAAAACTTTTTCTTTTTCTTTTCATTTTTCAACTTTATTTTCAATCATTTTAAAAGTTCTAATCTTCAAGCAGGATTGCACAAGTCCATGTAGCGGGCTTTAGACTGATGACTCCCAGACCAGATGACCTTAGGGCACCAGGTGATAAAGCACCCCTCGAGTTTACTTGCCCGAACAACCAAGGTTCTGAATGAAGAGTTCGAACTTAGCCATGATTCAGTACTCATGTGCTTCTCCATATTCCACAAGATGGTCCATGTAGCAGGTTTTCGATCGACGGATCCCAGAGCAGTTGCCCTTAGGTCGTCAGGCATGAACCCCTACGGATCTAATTACCCGAACACACCTTGGTTCCGTATAACACTTTTGTACCTACACATAACTTTATTCAACTTTTTTTTTTAACATAATTATTTGTTGGGGTTTAACTAACCCTTCTTTTTATTCATTTTCAATTTTTATAAGCTCAAAAAGTACTTGATATGGTCAATAAGAAGGCTACTACTATCAAGACTTAAAAGAAATAAAAAGGCATGAATATGATTTTGTCGTCTAGTCATTCATAATTCTACTTAGCATAGGCACATAGTCCATAAGTTTGATACTAAAATAGCAAGTGATAAGAAAGAAAAGCATTCAAATTTCATCAATTAACAATATGTCTTTGAACTTTTATTAAAAAGATAATTAAAACAATAAGACAAGAGTTTGTTAGATGGTAGCAAAAATAAATGCATGCAATGGTATTTTTTAGAAAATTTTCAAATTTTTCAATTTTTTTCGATTTTTTTATAAATAGATGCAAACATAAGCAAATAAACAGACAGAAACATGCAATGCGTGAAATGCAAACTCCCCCAAGCTTGAACTAGACACTGTCCTCAGTGTTAAGCCAGCAACGAAAAGTGAAAAGATAATATAGAAAAGCTAAAGAAATGAAAATAAAGGAAAGGGAAAAGATACAACCGGATTTATTTTCGATGGAGAGATGCTCGGCCTTATATACATCGATGAAGGTGTCGGCCGCAAAAGCTGAGGAGACTCGGCCGTAAAAGTTGGGTCGCAAAATTTTGTTGATGAAGATCTCAGCCATGCAATCTCGGCCGTAAGAAATTGGCCGTAATGGTGAGAGGCGGCATTGAAGCTCGGCCGTAAAGAATAGGAGGCGTGGCACTTTGGGCGTAAGGGAGCAGCGGTGACGGTGTCGGCTCTTCGGCCGTAAAACGAAGTTGGCGTGGAAGCTTGGCCGTAACGTATAGGGCGTAATGGTGAGACTTCGGCGTAAGGAGTTGGTTCGGCCGTAACGAAGAAAGGGCATAACGGCGGTGATTGATCTATTCCCACGTGATGGCGCAGTGAAGGGTCATGTCGTAAGGGCTTTTAGTCATGGAGACTTCGGCCGTAAGAAACAGAATGGAACAAAGGTTCGGCCGTAAAGCACAGGGGCATAAGGATCGACGGTGAGACTCGGAACTTCGGCCGTAAGAGATGAAGATCGGCCGTAAGAGTAAGAGCTTTGGAACTTCGGCCGTAAGGAACTGGCGCGGCGCTTTTGGTCTGCACAAACACGAGGTGTAAGAATTTATAGATACAATTACGGGCGTAAACTTACCTTTCCCTCATGATGCGCAGTGAAGGGTCACATCAAATTCAAGCAGCGCAGCGATCGGCCGATTCCAAGGTGATTTTTTCTTTCGCCTTGTCATGTCCGAGATGAACCCGACGTGTTAATTCAGTCCACGTATTCGAAGAAATGATTAGTCGAGTTCCTCTCCGTGCACAAAAAGAAATATCGATTAGATGACTCCTTAAACTATTAAAATGCCAATCAAATAACTAATTAAATAAAAATAATAAAATAAATTAAAAAAATTAACTTAATTAAAAAAATGTAAATTAGTAAAATCTTTGGTTGTGATTAAATATTCAATTCGTCACTGCAACAACCAAGTGTCAGAAAAAAAATAAATAAAATAAAAAATTAACATCTGATCAGAATGTGTGACATATAAATTTATCCAAAGGATTAACTTAGTTGTGATTAGATTTTCACTCAAGTCCTGCAACAACTAATTTTCAGTAAGAGAGATAAAAAGAATAAAATACAAATATATACAAGAAAAAAGAAATACAGATAATAGGTCACGAAGAAATAAGATTTAAATTGATAAACATAAAAAGTCTTTCGGCTATTATCGAAAATTTATTAGGTCGTCAAAATTAATGTCCGAGAGAAATTAACCTAATTACTGCCACCAAAATTCACAGAACAATTATCAAATAAGGGAAAAATCAAAACTCGAACACCAATTCAACTGTCGAACATTAATATCGACCGAAAGTAAATCACATGGATGGTCGTAAAAATCAAGCACTCGTTCGGCCGTAAAACTTGGAAGAATTAACGATGATGTAACAAACGGCACAAAATGAATCAGAACTAATTTGCGTCCGTAAAGTTAATTAGTAAAAATTATTTTCAGAGGGGAAATAAGATTAATTGGCCGTAATACAGAAATAGGGTTTACGGTCGTAATTAATCCGAGGCTCGTTCGTCCGTAAAAATCATAAAACGGTGTTGAAAGGGATTCAACGTGAAGGCGTAAAACTTGTTGGATTATGGCCGAAATAAAATCGCAAGATGGCGTAAAAATTAGCACGGCGATGAATTATCTCGGCCGAAATAAAAATTGAACGAAACGTCGCCAAATGAATCATTACGGCCGAGGAAGAGGATAATTCATATCGGACGTAAATCGATGAAAATTAAGTCGAACGTGATCCTTGATGGCCGAAAAAGAAAAATTCACAAATAAACTGGCCGAAAAGGTCGTAAGATGGCGTAAAAACAAATGTTCAGAAAATATCGGCCGTAAAACCAGAGTAAGAAACAATTCTTGGCCGCAAAAGACATGCACAACAGGATTACCGAGACGAAAATCCAAGGCACAAAATGATTAACACGAGAGATTTAACCAACGTTCAAAGAGGATTCAGAAATTTATCGGCCGCAAAAAAATTCGATCGTGAAGTTTCAGCCGTAAAACTCAGATTAAATTTGCCAGTCGCAAAATATAATTAAAGACTTTTGCGGTGTAAAAGATTTTTCGAAATTATTAAAGCCGAAAGAGGTCAAATCAAAAAGGAATTCTCGGCCATAAAAAAAGAAAACATGAGATAATGGATTATAAGAGATTAAATTCTCGTCTGCAAGCTTAATCAATCATATCACAAGAGAGAGAATTCAGTTCGATCTGGATGAAGTGAAATACCAGCCGTAAAATTGGATAAGAGTTTGTCAGTTAAAAGCTTACGGGCGTAAAAAAAAATAAATCATAATCATTAAAGCTGAAAAAGATCAAATCAATCTTAAAAAGAGTTTTACGACCGAAAAAAATAAGATTCATTCTCGGCCGTAAAAAAAATTGAGATAAATGCTCGGCCGTAAAAAAAATGAGATCAATTCTCGCCCGTAACAAACAATATAAAATATAAAGCCACTGAAATCAATGTTGCGATAGCAAAATTAAAAGTTTAGATGTCAGAAACGAAGCCGTAAAACCAGTAAAGTCGACAAACTAGATCTCGGTCGTAAAACCATAAGTTCACGTAATCTGAAAAATCCAGTCGGCGTCAGAATTTAAGCCGAAAGTCAACAAATTTAAAGTTGTCGCGACCTTTATCTACAAAAGAAAAATATCGGCTCCAAAATAAACAAATCCCGAATTTTAGCATCACGAATCAGCCATCAGTAAATCAAATCCCAAAATCATAGCAGACAATCAGCACTTAAGGTCACCACTAACAAGCAGTAATCAGTTTAAATCGTTTAGGAGAAGCATTAAAAATTCAGAAGTAACAAATCATAGGAAGGTGTAAAAAATCCATGTCGGATGATCCATTACGGCCGAGACAAACTAAATCGCTTCGGCCAAAACAAAGTCAAATCAAAAGTTCAAACTATTATAATGTTACGGCCGAGACTGAAAAAATCACAAATAAATTGGGGTCGTAAGATGGCGTAAAAAACAAATGTTCAGAAATTTTACGGCCGTAAAAAGAAAACATGAGATCAATTCTCGGCCGTAAATAAGATTAAATCGTCAATTAAAATGAGGTCACATCGGCCGAGATGAAGTCAACACGAGGCCGTAAAGAAAAATAGGGTTTCGGCCGAAATAATTTCGAATAAAACTTGAGAATATTACCCCACTCAAATGTCGAAAATTGAATCATTACGGCCGAAAGTGAATTAAGTCAATTCCTTACGGTCGTAAAACAACGAAATCAGATCAAATCCATATGAAAAGTTCAAACAAAAATGTTACGGCCGAGAATGAAAACTGATTCGAATAGGGCGTAAAAAATTTAAACCATCGATAAACCGGGCGTAACAAGGTCAAATCAATATCCATTACTCATGGCGTAAAAACAACGTTCGGATAAAAATATTACGGCCGTAAAGATTGAAAGTTTAGAATTCAAAAATCATTCATTGCGAGGCCGTAAAATTAATAAAGCCGACACATTAAATTAAAGTCGTAAATCCATAAGTCGACAGTGTGATTTGGAAAAATCCAATCGGCGTCGGATTTTAAACCGAAAGTAGATAAATAATAAAAAAAATTATCGTGACCTTTATCTGCAAAAGAAAAAAAATAGATTATTCACAAAAATAATTAAAACAATTAATACATATTTATAAAGAATTATTTACACTTTATTTACATCTCCTAATAATTCATAAAAATCAGAAATTAATTAATAAAATATTCCCCGGCAACGGCGCCAAAAACTTGATGCGTTGTAATTTGTAACAATAAAATTTGCTAGCAAGTGCACTAGTCGCTCAAGTAATATAGTAAAAAGGAGTAAGAGTGTCGAACCCACGAGGAATATTATTAATTCAATATCTGGATTTATAAATTAATAAGAGAGGAAAAACATGAATTTTTGGAAAGAAGTTTTATGAAATGAAATAAAGAAAATAAGATAAAGATAAGATAATGATGTTGAAGTTAGGCCTTAGGATGAAAATAGATTAGGATAAATATTTGAACCGTAAAAGATAAATTTAATCTTTAAAGATGGATTAGGAATTTTCTCAAGTTATTAATTTACAAGATTAACATCACAGAGTCCACAAACTGGTAATTCTGCTATTTAATCCGGTAAATCAAACTACCTTAAATTTAATCAAACCTAAAGTCCCACAAACTGGTATTCGTCAGATAAGATTAAAATTAAGATGCATTAATATGAAAATCCTAGACTATTAATCACTCCACAAACTGGTTAGATTAACAGACCACATAAACTTGATTCTCCACACACTAGTTATCAAATTTATGTCAATTATTAATTTCACATAAAATCAATTAATTTAATTAATGAATTCTGAAATTAAATAATCCACAAACTGGTAAGTACTCAACTCAGAAATCCAAATAATTAAATTAAAAGCATTAAGCACAATTAATTAATTGATCAGAAAAGATTAAAATAAATAATATAGGGTCAAATAATTCCCCTTCAATAATAATCTCCTAAAATGAAATAAATAAAAATATGGAGTTCATCCTAGAAATTCTGGAGAGATAATAACAAAATAATAATAATTGGAAGAATTACACCCAAATAGACAAAAGTCGAAGCTTCGGATCACGGGCAGCGGGCAGCCTCTCGGACTTGAACAGGATCGCGATCAACTTCCAGCCGTCGCACCTCTCTCCTCTTGGTCGTAGCCTGCAGAGCTCACGACTCGCCGTGGAAGAAAACCTGAACTTCAGAGCACACATTGAAACGATGGATTCTTCACGTATTTATAGGGTACGGACGGCCTTCAATTTGATCTCGGCCGTAACATCGTACGGTTAACTTTAGAATTATAAGATAAACTCGGCCAAAGATAAATCATTTTATCATTACTCCTAAAGATAAATCTTTCTTATCTTTTTACGCCCAAAGAGTCTCGGCCGTAAGGAAATTATTTTATCTTTACTCCTTTCCATTACTCCCAAAAGATAAAAATCATTTTATCTTTACGCCTTCATATATCTTGTTACGCCCAAAGATAAACTCATTTTTATCTTGTTACGCCCTTCATCTTCATGCCATTACGCCCTCCAAATTTCGGCCGTAACATTTTTATCTTCATGCCATTACGCCCAAAAGATAAAATCATTTATCTTTACTCCTTCAAATCTTAGCCGTAACAAAGAATTAAATCTTGTTACTCCTTTTGAATCTCGACTGTAACGACTTGGGTGTAAAGCCAAATCTCGGCCGTAAGAAATAATTTCTTTGAATTTCGGCCGAGATTCAAATTTTCCTGCAAATAATTATCAAAATATAGTTAATCCATCCACAATTAAAATATTCAGCGATTTTAATAATTAAAATTGATAAATCCGGAATTATGATTAAAAATGACTAAAAATGATGCATGCCATGATCAAATTATAGAAAATTTAATTAAAATAATTAATTAAAATATGTTGTATTTTGCATGCATCAGTAAGGGCTTTTGGGCGAGAGGCATTGAAACTTCGGCCGTAATGAGTTATCGTGTCGATGTCGGAGCTCTGGCCCACTAAATAATAGCATGTCCTCGCGCATACAATAGTATAGATGACTCCATAATAAAATGCCTAATTAATCCTATCTAACTCAAATATTAATTAACAACTAATTAGACTAATCTGAAAAAAATAAAATAAAATAAAAGGGTAGAGATATCGTTCTGATTTATAGTCTTCAGCTTGACTTTGTCAATTCGAGATTTAGATGGTAAACAGATTAATCATAGATAAATTTTGATAATATGTATTATCATGATAGAGTTTAAGTCTATGTCCATTAACTTTAAATTTTTGTTTATGATCCAATGATTCAATTTCAAATGTTCCATAAGGTGAACAATTGATTATGATATAAGGGCTAGTCCACCTTGATTTGAGTTTCCCAGGAAATAATTTGAGTTTACTATTGTAAAGGAGCACTCGTTGACCAGGTAAAAATTCTTTATGTTTAATATGCATGTCATGTAATTTTTTAGTACGTTCTTTATATAGTTTGATGTTCTCATATGCATGATATCTAAATTCATCAAGCTCATTTAATTGTAATAATCTTTCTGATTGTGATGATTTTAGATCCAGATTTAAAAATTTCGTTGCCCAATAAGCTTTATATTCTAATTCCACAGGAAGGTGACATGATTTTCCAAAAACTAATCTATAAGGAGAGGTACCTATAGGTGTCTTAAAAGCGGTTCTATATTCCCAAAGTGCATCGTCTAGTTTCAAGGGCCAATCCTTCCTAGATGAGTTCACAGTTTTCTCTAGAATTCTTTTAATTTCTCTATTTGAAATTTCCACTTGTCCACAAGATTGGGCATGATATGGGGTACTGAGAAAGTGTTTGACTCCAAATCGGTTAAGAAGAGTTGACATTATTTTATTACAGAAATGTGTTCCATTGTCACTTATGATAGTCCTAGGTGTTCCAAATCGAGTAAAAATATTTTTTCTTAGAAAGTTGGCAACTACCTTGACCTCATTTGTTGGTGTGGCTACAGCTTCTACACATTTGGAAACATAATCAACCGCCACTAAGATGTATTGGTTGTTAAAGGATTTAGGGAATGGTCCCATAAAGTCAATGCCCCAAACATCAAAAATATCACACTATAAAATATTTGTGAGAGCCATTTCATCTCGACGAGAAATATTACCTATCCTTTGGCATTTGTCACAATACTTACAGTAGTTTCTTGCATCTCTGTAAATGGTTGGCCAATATACTCCACATTCAAGTACCTTAGCCGCTGTTCGATTGGGTCCAAAGTGACCTCCAGCTTGTCCATCGTGGCAATGACTTAGGATATTATCAATCTCATCTTCGTGAACACATCTTCAACTACTTGATCTGCACATAATCGAAAAAGATAAGGATCTTCCCAGTGATAATTCTTGACATCAGATAAGAATTTTCTTTTTTGATGAGTGGTCATGCCCTTTGGAATGTAATGTCCTGCAAGGTAATTAGCAAAATCAGCGAACCACGGTGTAGTGTCAGAAATTTGAAAAATTGTAGAGATAGAAAAAAGTTTCTCGTTTGGGAATTCTTCAAGTATGTCTGTGACTTCTCTTGGAGATGACTCCAAACGAGATAGGTGATCAGCTAATAAGTTCTTAGTCCCTTTTTTGTCTTTTACTTCCACATTGAACTCTTGCAAAAGTAGTATCCATCGGATTAGTCTAGGTTTGGCATCTTGTTTGCTCATCAAGTGCTTGATGGCTGCATGATCTGTGTATACAATAATTTTTGAACAAATTAGATATGATCTAAACTTGTCAAAAGCAAAAATAATAGCAAGAAACTCCTTCTCTGTTGTTGCATAATTTAGTTGGGCAGCATTCAATGTTCGGCTTGCATAATATATGACATGAAATGTTTTATCCTTTCTTTGCCCCAACACAGCTCCTACAGCACCATCACTCGCATCACACATCAGCTCGAATGGTAGAGACCAGTCTGGTGCAACAACAACAGGTGCAAAAATTAGCATTTCCTTTAATAAATTAAAGGCAGCAAGACAATCTGAATTAAAATCAAATTTTGTGTCCTTAGCAAGAAAATTAGTTAAGGGTTTAGCCATAGTTTGATGCATGCAAAATACAACATATTTTAGATTATTATTTTAATTAATTTTTCTGTAATTTGATCATGGCATGCATCATTTTTAGTCACTTTTAATCGTAATTCCGAATTTATCAATTTTAATTATTAATTCTCTGAATATTTTAATTGTGGATGGATTAACTAAATTTTGATAATTATTTTGCAGGAAAAATCGAGATGTAGATGGATTGTGCCGTATCGGCCGAAATTCCGAAGAATTTATCATTACGGCCGAGATTAGGATAAAGGATTATTGTTTTGCCCGAGATATGAAGGGGTAAAGATAAAAAAATTTTATCTTTTTGGGCGTAATGGCATGAAGACTTTTCGTTTTGGCCGAGATTTGGAGGGCGTAATGGCAAGGAAATGTTGGTTTTGGCCGAGATTCAAAAGGGGTAACAATTAAATGATTTTATCTTTTGGGCGTAACAAGATTAAATTCTTTCCTTACGGCCGAGATTTGGAGGGGGTAATGATAAGGACTCTTCTTTATTACGGCCGAGATTCGAAGGGAGTAAAGATAAGAAGGATTTATCTTTAGGCGTAATGATAAAAAGATTTATCGTGTTGGCCGAGTTTATCTCATAATTTTAAAGTCAACCGTACGATGTTACGGCCGGGATCAAATTGAAGGCCGTTCGCACCCTATAAATATGTGAGGAAACCATCATCCCAAAAGGGTGCTCTGAAGTTCAGGTTTTCTTCCACGGCGAGTCGTGAGCTCTGCAGGCTACGACCAAGAGGAGAGAGGTGCGACGGCTGGAAGTTGATCGCGACCCTGATCAAGTCCGAGAGGCTGCCCGACTGTCTGCCCATGATACGAAGCTTCGACTTTTATCTATTTGGGTGTAATTCTTCCAATTATTATTATTTTGACATTATCTCTCCAGAATTTCTAGGATGAACTCCATATTTTTATTTATTTCATGTTAGGAGATTATTATTGAAGGGAAACTATTTGGACCCTAAATTATTTATTTTAATCTTTTCTGATCAATTAGTTAATTGTGCTTAATGCTTTTAATTTAATTACTTGGATTTCTGAGTTGAGTAATTACCAGTTTGTGGACTATTTAATTTCAGAATTCATTAATTAAATTAATTGATTTTATGTGAAATTAATAATTGACATAAATTTGATAACTAGTGTGTGGAGAATTAAGTTTATGTGGTCTGTTAATCTATACCAGTTTGTGGGGTGATTAATAATCTAAGATTTTCATATTAATGCATCTTAATTTTAATCTTATCTGACGAATACCAGTTTGTTCATATTTTATTTTGCTACATCATCTCATACGCATCAAGTAATAAACAAGCTCCCTCTATATTTATTCATATTTCACTTTTTCTCCCCCTAAATAAGTGGCATTTATATTCTCATAATTGATATGAACATATGGCAAAAAATAAATATGAAATTAAAAGTGAAATCAAAAAGTCATCACATAAGAAAAGTCAAAAGTCATCACATAATAAAAGTCATCACATAAGAAATCATCAACAATTACAAATATATATCTTTTTCCTCCTAAACTTGTCACATCAATACGCCCAACCAAATCAAGATGTAAAAGTTCCAAGGCCCTATGCGTACTAATAACTCCTTTTAATTTAAAAGAACTTTTGATTTGTTTACCTTTTAGACATGAATCAAAAACATTATTTTTCTTAAATTTGATCTTAGGTAAGCTTCTAACCAATTCATGATTTGAGAGTTTATTTAGGAATTTATAATTTGCATATCGTAATCTCCTATGCCACAAGTTTATGTCATCATGCATGACACTAAGACATTTTTCATTTTTCAAGTTATCAAAATCAATTTTGTATACATTATTGTACCTAAATCCCATGTGTAAAACTTTGTTATTTTCATCTAGTGTCAAACATTTGTCCTTTTCAAATTTAACTAAATAATTTTTATCACAAAGTTGACTTATGCTAATTAGATTATGTTTTAGATTTTCAACAAGCCAAACATTTTCTAAATACACTTTGTCATTCTTACCAATATTACCTATACCAATTACTCTTCCTTTGCTATTGTCTCCAAAAGTGACTTTACCTCCATTTTTCTTTTTCAAATTGATGAAATTTGAGGCATCGCCGGTCATATGTCTTGAGCATCCACTATCCAAATACCATTTACCTTCATTGTACATAGAAGCTTCCTACAAGAAAGAAGTTAGGAGTTTCATGTTTTTTGTACCCAAACTTGCTTGGGTCCATCTTGGTTAGTCATGATCCTTTTCGGGACCCAAATTTTCTTCATTTCTTTACTTATTCCTTTCCTAATTCTGCAATCATAAGAATAATGCCCTTCATATCCACAATGAAAACGAAAAATTTGTGATCTTGTGTAATCATGCGATGCTTTAACAAATAAAATTCTTTTGTCATTCTTCTTTTCAAAAGAGGTGAAACCAAGTCCCTTTTTGTTTGAAGATATTCTAGATCCACTAAGCATGACGTCTAACATTTTACTTCCATTTGAGAATTTTTCAAGTTCAAGTTTCAATTGATTAATTTCTTTGTTCAAACATGCACTTTCTACAATTTGTCTTTTACATATTGATTTTAGTGCACTATTTTCTGTTTTCAATTCTTCAACTGAGAGTTCTAAGCTAGAGTTTTCTTTATTCAATATGTCACACTTTTCACATGCTTTAACATTCTTATTTTTCTTTTGCAAATTTTCAAACGCTATTTTTATCTCATCGTATTTCTTTTTTAGGCATCCATATTTATTAATTAGACCTCTAAACTCCTTATGCACATTAAAAGATTCACTATCACTATAGTTAAAGGAGTTAGATGATACCTCATGGCTATTAGCCATTAGACATATGTAGACTTCCTCGTCATCACTGGAAGAGGTGTTGGAGTAATTTTTTTCATCTTCGTTTTCGTCCCAAGTGGCTTGGAGAGTCTTTTTCTTCCTTCTTGAGCTTTCTCCATCTTTCTCTTTTTTTACTAAATTTGGACATTCATTTTTGTAGTGTCCAATCTTTTTGCATTCAAAGCAAGTTATTTGGCTTTTGCTTAATGATCTTCTCTTGGAATAGCCTTTCTTCTTCTTAGCAAACCTGAGATATTTGTCAAGCTTCTTTGCATATAGAGAAAGCTTCTTTTCATCAAGATCTTCATCTTCTTCACTTATATCTTCCTCATCTTTGTTTGCTTTCAATACAAGTATTTTTCTTTTTGGAGTATTTGCTTTTTCGTCCTCCTTAATCCCGATCTCATAGGTTGAGTGAACCTACAAGATCATCAAAGTCCAACTTGTTTAAGTCATTTTCTTCAATCACCATCCTCTTTGTATGCCACTTGGAGGAGAGAGACCTGAGAAACTTTTTCACTTTTTGAGAATTAGTCCTTGGCTCGCCCAAAGAGGTTAAGCCATTTATAATATCATTGAAGCGAACAACCATCTCATTAATAGATTTATTTTCAAGCATTTTAAAAGAATCATATTGATGATTTAAAATATTTAATCTAGATTTCTTAACTTTATCAGTTCCTTCATGAGTGATAATGAGTTTTTTCCAAATATCATTAGCACTTTCACAACTAGAAATTCGATTAAACTCTGTTGGATCCAAAGCACAATAAAAAAATATTTTTATCTTTCCAATCTAATTTTACTGAAAGTCTTTCTCCTTCGGTATATTCAAAAGGTTTTTTCTCACTTAAATCAAAACCATTTTGAATAATGTCCCACATATCAATATCAATAGAACAAACATAGACTTGCATCCTAATTTTCCAATATGCAAAATTTGATGCATTAAAAAGCGGAGGACGATTAATAGATTGACCTTCGGAAAAACCGGAACCACTTGATGTCATAGCTCTAAAGATATTTTTAAATCTTAAAGCTAGAGCAACTTGACTCTGATACCAATTATAGGATCGAAAGCACCAAGAGGGGGGGGGGTGAATTGGTGAAATTAAAATTTCAAAAAATTCACCTTCGGAGAAAACCGATAAGAACGATCACAATCAAATAAGGAATAATGTGTAGATGAAGAATAAAGAACAAACACAAGAAGCCACGATATGTTAACGAGGTTCGGCCTCAATACTTTGGCCTACGTCCCCGCTCCGACTTCTCTACCTCGAGACTGCCGGAGATTCACTATCTTTCTCTTTTCTTGTAGGGAGAGAACAACCCTCTTTAAACAATTATGCCTTCTTCTCTGCTCAAGAGGCTAGACACACCTCTATACAAGGAGCTCTCAATCTCACTAGATTCAGAAAGGAAATGTTCCCTCTAACTCTTTTTTTTTACAAAAAATTTTCTCACACTCAAGACTAAGAAAAGAAAAGGGAAGAAATTTACAATTCTATGCTCAAAAACTTGAGAGGAGCTCTAGAATATTCTTTGTTGAATTTTCTTCAAGCTTTGACACTCTTTTTATAGGCTCCTAGGGGTGAGATTTTGTTCAAAAAGTCTCCCCCAAATTTCTCCTCAAAATTCTAGCCGTTACTGTTCATTTGACTGAATGGCCGGTCGACCGCTGGGACGGACCGGTCGACCGGTCTCTGTGACCGTTGTCTCATTTCTGCATTTTGACGCTGTCCGGTCGACCGGTCCTTCGACCGATACAATGACCGGTAATGTCTCGACGTCGATCGATCTATATTGATGTCGACCGGTCTATCGATCGGTATAGTCTCGACGTCGACCGGCATCTTGTCGTCTTTCTTTCCACCGAATATCAGTCGACTGATGCTCATGGTCGGTTGATCAGTCATGTCTAAAACTTTTTCTTCCAACTTTTAATTTGCCGAATTCTTCTGCGAATCTGTTCATATCAATCCTACACATGTATTATCATCACTTGTGAGTAGATTAGTAACTTGAGGTCCATTTAATTTGTTATCATCAAAACATGGGATTCAACACATGTTCCTAGAACACTACAAGAATAAGGTGATTTAGCTACGAAAAGTTTTGTCGCCAATTCGTCACCATTTTGTCGCCAAAGTAGTCGGCGACAGATTTGCGACAACTTCGCGACAAAGCATTCTTGTCACTAAATATTACTCGCTGTTTGCGACAAAAACAATTCGTCGCCAATTTGTCGCTAAATAATCTCTATATTGTCGCTAACTTGTCATTCATTGGCTGCCAAAGATATTGTATTTGTCAACAAGCTCCTCGCCAAGTTGACGAGAGTTGTCGCTGGTTTCGTCGCAAGACTATCGCAACTTCGTAGCAAACGGAGACAACATTTTTGTCGCACTTTATTCACCATTTCGTTGCTAATATAAAAATTATTTAAAAAATTAAAAAAAAATTCAAAAATACATTTACATTCATATTTCCTAGAAGTTCAATAGAAATCTAAATATCACATAAAATCACAAAAATTAAGTTAAGTTGCTGCGAGCGGGTTCATAACATACTATTTTCTGTCTACATTCCTACAATATGAAAAAATAATTTTGTAGAAAGCCAATGCGTTTATAGAGACTGCTCATATTGACATTGGGCATGGACCTCAAGATCCTTTTGAGAAACAATTAAACAAACAAGGATCTCTTCTCAAGGATAAAATACACTAAAACAGATCCATATTGGACAATAAAGTGTTGACAAACTCACATGTAAAAGGAAGAACAAGCATAACAATCTGAATAATAAGAGACGTGAAACATATCAAACGTGAACTCTCTCACTGTAAAAGGAAGAAAAGCAGTAGACACGAGAAGGCAAATGAGCAATCAAATCAAAGCTCGTTGTATTGAAAATTGGAATAGGAAATCGTTTGTACGAAACAGTAACTAAATGAAGAAAAAAACAACCAAAAATTGATGAAAATTAGCAATCAAGCAAAGGTACATCTGCAATTTTGTGCCAAAGAGAAAAATTGATTGATAGAGGAAGGGAGGGAGGATGAAGGGCATACCAGCGAGCGACAAATTGAAGGCAAGGAACGGCGGCATGCAGCAGCAATGAACAGCGGCAGGTGGCAGGCAGCGGCAACGGACGGTGGCATGCAGCAGCAACGAATGGCGGCAGGTGGCAGACAGCGGCAATGAACGGCGGCAGGCAGCAGGCGGCAGCAATGTACGGCAGCCAGGTGGTAGACAGCAGCAACATATGGCAGTAGGCGGAAGGCAGCAGCAACATATGGAAGTAGGCGGAAGGCAACAGCAACAATGGATGGCGGCAGGTGACAACAACGCATGACGACAAAACTGCAGGCGGCAGCAATCCATGGCGGCACGGCTCCAGGCGGCAGGCGTCAGCGGCAGCAATGCACACACGAAAGTAGGCGACAGCGAACAATGGCAGGTGGCAAGCGACAGCAAACAATGGCAGCCGGCAAGTGACAGCGAATGATGACCAGCAGCAAGCGGGTGGAGGGAACTAGGGCACTGGGTGTTTGGGTTTGGGCTGCATTATGTTTTGAGGTTTTCATTTGTATATAGTTTTGAAAAAACGACAACATTTTTGTCGCTAGTTTTGTTGCTAGTTCATTTCTAATATGTGTTGCAAAAAAAATGAAGTATAGCGACAAAAATTTTCGTCGTTATTATGTCACCTTTTTCTCGCAAAAAATTGTCAAAGAAATTTTCTCGTAAAAGTTGACGCCGATTTCATCACCAAGGTTTTGTTGCTATTTCGTAGCTATTTTATCACAATTAGCGACAAAAATAGCAACGAAACATTCATCGCAAATTTTTGTTGCGAATTAGTAATTTTCTTATAGTGGAACACATATGCCGCTATTAATAGTTGAACGTTGTCGGCTATATTCTTTTGTATGCAATCGATATCCATTGACTATGATGCCGCAGTAGCTAAGAACTTATTTCTTCGGGCCATGACCGATATCTCATATTTTGTTCTCTATGACTGAGCCATTAGTAACCTACAAGAAAAATAACTAAAAACTTTATTAAAAGTTACGAACTTATAACAATTAAGAACAAGCGGAAAGATTTCTCACTTCACATCTCAACCAATCGGCAAAATGTTCGTCTCGTAGTTTCAAAAACTCATCGTTTGAAACTAACAGATTGAATTATCGCTGTAATTCTTCGAATTTCCCAAATTCATAGTTTTCAATTAATACAATCATATAGCAACAATTATCTTTAAATTATACAACAAATTAGAACAAATTGCCTTACTCGAGATACGGTGTCACTTTGCTACAATTTGCAAGAACATAATTCTCAATGGCGGTGAGATCTCTGTCATTCAAGATAACTTTGCGTCCTGCACCAAGAAGTCGACATGGGCACTTAAAGATGGATAGAATATTCATGTCAACTTCTCCTTCACCACCATCATCGTTTCTTGGAACTTGGGTGTGTCGTGATTGTATGTGTGGCTCAAAGTATTTTGAAGTGAAGTTTGACACCTCCTCAATAAAATATGCTTCACATATGGAGCCTTTAATTTTTGCCTTATTCTTCGCCTTCCTTTTCAAATATAACATGCACCTTTCGAAAAGATACATCCATCGATACTAAACCGGACCAGCAAGTTTTGTTTCATATGGAAGATGTACAATCAAATGTTCCATCATATCAAAGAAAGAAGGTGAAAATATCTTCTCAGCCTTGCACACAGTAATCATAATAGAAGCCTCTAACCGAGATATGTCTTCTTTCTGAACGATGGATGCACAAAGCTTTTTAAAGAACATAGACAATTCTATTAAAACCTCCTAGATGGCCTTTGGCAAAAGTTCTTTAAAGGCAATTGGAAACAACCTTTGCATAAAAATATGACAATCATGACTCTTCATCCCGTGTATCTTCCCATTGTCCAAGTTAAAACAACGAGATATGTTTGATACATATCCGTCGGGGAATTACAATTGCTTTACCCATTCGAAAACCACTTTTCTTTAATCATTGCTCAAGACATAAGTAGCTTTTGGCTTTTTGCATTTACCATTTTGAAGATGAATGATATCTAACTCTTGTCTTTTGCATATTAATTTCATGTCTTCGCGAGCCTGTATGCTATCTATTGTTCTTCCTTTAACATCCATAATAGTGTTGAAGATGTTGTCAAATATGTTCTTCTCCACATGCATGACATCCAAGTTATGACGTACCAAGTTTGAAGACCAATAAGGCAACTCCCAAAAAATACTTTTTTTCTCCCAATTATGTTCACTTCCAAAGCCAATTTGCTTATAACTACCGGCCTTCAATCCGAATGAGACTTCACTAAGCTTGTTTACTTGCTCTAGCAATTCTTTTCCTGTCAAATGAGTTGGACACAAAGTGTTCTCGGATGTATTCTTTTTAAATGAGTTTCGATCACGGCGCATCGAATTCTCCAATGGCAGAAACATCCTATGACAATCAAACCAGCAAACTTTCCTACAATTTTTCAAATAAAAGGATTTCGTATTCTTTCCACATATGGAACAAGCAAGTTTTCTTTTTGTACTCCAACCACTCAAACATTTCATATGCCGAAAAATCACTTATGGTCCACATTAATGCGGCTCTCATAATGAAATTTTGCTTTTTAGATTTGTCATAGGTAACCACGCCATCCTCCCACAACATCTTGAGTTCATCAATCAAAGGTCTTAAGTAAACATCTAAACTTTTACCAGGAGATCGAGGACCCGGGATGATACAGGTAGCAATATATTCTCTCGTCTCACACACATGCTTGGAGGCAAATTATACGGTGTCACAAAAATAGGCCAACATGAATAAGCAGTACTCGATGAGCCAAATGGGTTGAAGCCATCGGTGCAAAGTCCTAATCTAACATTGCGTGATTCTACAGAAAAATTCGAATGAAGTGCATCAAATCGTCTCCATTCCTCCGCATTCGAAGGATGTGTAATTGAATTTGGATCTTCACGTGTCCCTTCTCTGTGACACCTCATAAATGATGTTTTTTTCAAAAAGAAGTAGTCGTTGTAATCTTGGAACAATCGGAAAGTATCTAAATATTACATTTGCCACATTTTTTTCGAACTTAAGTATTGCATAACATGAATAAGTAATACTTAACTTAATTCCTAAGAGACGATACTTAATATTATACTTAATAAGTAATACTAACTTGATCCAAAGAGATGATAATTAACTTAAATACTACTTAACTTAATTCATAACACGAATAAGTAATACTTAACTTAATTCCTAAGAGATTATACTTAATATTATACTTAATAAGTAATACTAACTTGATCAAAGAGATGATAATTAACTTAAGTACTACTTAATTTAACATGATAATAACATGAATAAGTAATACTTAACTTAACATGAATAATTAACTTAATGTAACTTCATGCATTAATATTTAACTTAATTTACATGGTGGCGGGCTAGTACCTTCTTAACCGGAGGACGGCGAAGGGCGGCCGAGACGGCGGTGGAGGCGGTGGGCAGTGGCGGCGGAGGCGGACGTCGGCGGCGGTGGAGGGAGGACGCGGCGGCGGTGGTAGAGGGAGGACGCAGCGGCGGTGGACACGAAGGGCGGCGGTGGAGGGAGGACGCGGCGGAGGGCGGACGAGGCGGCGGTGGACGTGAAGGGCGGCGGTGGAGGCGGACGACGCAGCGGAGGAGGCGACCCGTGGTAGAGGGTGGGCATCGAGGAGGGAGGAGGAGGAGGAGGAGGAGGCGAAGGGCGGCGGTCGAATGCGGAGGGCGGCGGAGGTGAAGGGCGGTGGAGGGCGGTGGAGGGCGTCGGACGTCGGGCGAAGGGTGGAGGCGGCAGTGGAGGATATCGGAGGTCGGGCGTCGGAGGTCGGGCGTCAGGGCGCGTTGGAGGTCGGTTGTCGTGGCGCGTCGGGGCGATGGTAAACAGTAAAAATGAAAACGAAGAAGAGGGGTTAGGGATTTAAGTAACTTTTATCATCGCAAAGTAACAAGACGCTATGTAGACGCCATGAAGGCGCCGACACTGTCACAATTCGGCTAGAGAGGCGCTAAGACAACGTAGCGATACTATAGCGTCGTCGGGGCGTCTCAATGGCGTAGCGTCTCATTATCGCGACGCCATTGAGCCGCTCATTAAAAGTTTTTTTTCAAATTTGTTTAGTATGTATGAAATTTTATTTATCAATGTAACGTCTCATCGCATTATGCTCCGTTCCAATTGTTTTATTTTCTTCCGATAATTTATCATGTATGTATACAAAATTATAAATATGTATGTATGTGTGTATATAACACAATTGTGTGTATATATATACATATTTAATATATGCGTACGTATATATATGTCTACGTGTGAGAGATTAAGTTACAACAATGTGTTTCGTCTATATGTATTATAAATATATATGTGTATGTATATGTTTATACATGTGCGAGTCATATATATATAGATAACATGTATATGTATACGTATTCGAAGTGAATATATATATGTGTATTTGTTTATATGTGTCAGATGAGGTTATAATAATATGTATATATGCACTTATTATATATAAGTATCAGCATATACACGTATTTATGTGTCTATATGTGCCCGATTGAGCGAGGGGTAAAAAGTCGGCTTAGGAGGCGCAATACAGACGCCATTGAGTCGCTAGATTCATTTTGCGACACCGTAGCGCCGAACTAGCGTCTAAAATAATATGGCATCTCGAACTAGTGTCATCATAGCGTCGACACAAGCTGCGGCGCTCGTTAAACGCTAGGTGGACGCTATTGAGTGTCTACTGTGACGCTAAAATATCACTCACTTAATCAACCATCGTAATTCCATGATTAAGTATATAATAATAATATATGCATAATTAAGATATTATATATATTATATGTATAGATAACATAAATAATATAGGTAATAAATTATATATTTAGGAACACTCTTATCATGTAAAAATACATATATATATATAATCGTGTAATTAATACATACATATGTTGATATTATGCTATTGATAATATGTTGATAATCGTGTAATTAGTACTAATATAATATTTAATGAATTTATTGATTGACATATAGTATATATAATATAGTGTTTAAATATATACGGTAACGTCTCATTAGCGTCTCCTTTCATTGAGACGCCATATAGCATCTCTTTAGAGCCTTTAGACGTGAGACACTAGTTTCACATCTAAATTGGTCGACGCCGGAATGGCGCTAGGTGCTGCCGCGTATTTGCGTTTCGTGGCGCAAAATAATAGCGTCTACGTAACGTCTCGATTGCGCTACATTTAACGTCAACGCGCTGAGTAGCTAAGAAGACGTGAATGAGACGCTATCGAGAGCCAAGTGGCGTCTGATTCTCATGACGCTAAGTAGACGCAATGGAGGCGCTAGTGGCATCTTTATAGCGTCACTATTTTTGGAGGCGCTACATTGAGTCGCTAATCACCAATTTTCTTGTAGTGACACCTATGTATATAAAGGTTTATTTCTGGACGTTGCAAGAACCACTCATAAGAGTAGTTTATGAAAGACATGCACACATGTTGAATTAATGCAATCAAATGCCATATTTCATTCCTGCAAATGTTATGTGTAGTAAATGGATCGTGCAATCTAAACAAAGAACTATATTATGTTAAGAATGCAATCTAAAGTATATGTTATGAATTATGAGCTATTAGGTATGCATAATGCTCAAACAACTTAAGACTCAAGGTTATTACCTGATAGAAGTGCATAATAGGTCAACCAATATGCAAGCTAGTATTATAAAATTTTATGCAACACCAATTAATATTTCTCTCATCCCTCATTTTTCAATTCTCAATGAGCTATTTTTCTAGACGTGATGCATGGGCGAACCTACACAGGGCTTAATGGGGTCAATTGACCACATTAATTTTTAGGGTAACCTTTATTAGGTATTATTATATCTTTGTAATTGTAATATATCTTAAACACTTTACATGCAAACTATAAATTTTCTCTATTTTCAAATATTAATTTTTTTTACTAATTTTTATATCTTATCCTCCTTCCTTTATATTCCTATTGTTTTCTCTTTTCTAAATTTATTTGCTCTCTCATTCCAAATGATCTTGGGCCATTCTAGTTTGTCAAAAAATTTACACCAATATTCAAATTCTTCATTAACTTGTACAAGAAGGAAAACATTATTGAAAAGAAGAAAAAAAATAAAGCCATATATAACATTCACATTATCCTAATTTTTTATTTATTTATCAACATATCTTCTGACTATATATATACTATATATAAAATTATAATTTTGCTCACTAGGTATAGGGTCCTAGGTTCACCACTAACGTGATGGGAGGGCTACTTACAATTATGAAATTTGCATACCTCATTAAAGAATCAAAACTAGCATATTACTTTGAAATATATTTAAGGGTCAAAGGGAAAGGTCCAAAATTATTCAATACTTAAAGATACATTTGATGAAAATTTGATAAACTCTTTGTCATGTCTTAGTGTGGACTTGGAATCCTTGGTGATAACTAAAATATTACAAAGAGACTCCCATTGAAGGAGCATATGTGTATACTCAATAATATTGTACATATTTAAGTCCATGCGCTTATCTTTGGCACCTAACTTGAGTACCCACAAATAGTCATATAGTTTTGACACCATAAACAATGTGTCATATTTGGTCCCCTTGTCACACTGCATGGAGTTACAATAAACTCATATTCCCTCATGAACAAATCAAGATAATCTTAGATCGTATATAGTCTAAATAATTTCATTTTCAATCACTATACCTTAAGCACCAAAGGTGATTATCCATGTGATTTGATAATCTTATGCCTGATTAACATACTCTACTTGTGTATAACAAATCATAATAACTTAAATACAAAAATGAAATACTTTCATTTAAACTAAAGTATAATTAGATTTGCGTAACCTTATAAGTTTTACATATGTAATAAGTACATGCATAAAAATAGGCTTCATAAATGAACCAACACATTTTGATACACGCACTGAACTATGATTCTTTTTTGAATATTTTCTTTTCATGCAAATTACTACTTAGTGTTGATGTGATTCTTTTGACTGTGATACTTCTCATCTTTGACATATTAGTGGCAATGTTGTTATCACAATATAGGGTGATATTTGATGCCTTATCAGAAACCTACAAATAACGAAAGGCTTTGGGAGGTCTTCTTTTTGCAACTTCAGTAAAAGTCATTACTGACAATGCCATGCAATCTGTTTTTTGCTACTCCATGTCGTGATAACATTGCTAACCATGAAGACATAATTGGACGTGGACTTAAGTTCATTAAGATCACTAGCTCAATGAGCATATCTATATCCAACTAATCAATTGTTAGCATAGTACATAATCAATTGTGTTGTTGAGGTATATGAGAATTTTCTTGACATCTTTTCAATGTTGGCATCATAAGTTTGGCTAATATTGACTAACTAGATGGCAAGACAAATGTTAGGTTGGGTATACGTACTGTTGAATCCCAAGTATCATTCCCATATTTTGATAATAACAAATGAAATTGGTCGAAAAAAGTACTAATAAACCTTTTAAGTGATGTACATACAGGTGTAAGTTCAATAGGGAAAGAAGTCGTCAACTAACTGGTGAAGTTCTTACAATCGGATGAAGACCGATCGATCGGACACACGATCGGTTGTGTTCGAGAGCTCCAAATTTTGAAAATAAGAAACCGGTTGAAGCATCGGTCAACTTGACACACGACTAGAAGAGAGATCGGACAATATTGGTTGTGTCCAATTGCTCAAAAGTTTGAAAATAAGAAATCGATCGAAGGACCAGTTGATCAGACACACGACTGAAAGAGACCGGTCCTTCGACCAGATGTTCTCGAGAACTCAAAAATTGAATACAAGAGATTGGTCGAAGGACCGGTTGAATGGACACACGACCGAAATGTCCTGAGAGTTCAAATAATTTGAAGATCATGAACCGATCGACCGCCCTACTAGGTCGGTCGACGGGCTCCATAATAATTGCTACAGCAACGGCTAGATTTCAAATCAAATCTCTTTGGAGATTTTCCTTACGGACTTATCTCATCATCAAGAAGCCTATTAAAAAATTCAGAAGTCAGAAAATACTTTACAAAGTTGAAGATCAAATTTTTTATCATTTTCTTTGCAAAAACCCTAGCTCTGATTGTCTCCCTGTTTAAAAAGTGTGAGCACTTGTAAGAGAGATATTAAGAGAAATTTCAAACTTGACAAGATGTTTGCCTTGTCTCTTGAGCGAAGAAGAAGGTGTTTCAGTATAACAAGGGTTTGCTTCTGATGCATGCAAAATATAACATATTTTAGATTATTATTTTAGTTAATTTTTCTGTAATTTGATCATGGCATGCATCATTTTAGACAACTTTTAGTCGTAATTCTGGATTTATTAATTTTAATTATTAATTCTCTGGATATTTTAATTGTGGATGAATTAATTAAATTTGAATATTTATTTTGCAGGAAAATTCGAACACGTGAATATCCGAGAACACCAACGTATCGGCCAAAATTCAAAGAATTTATTTCTTACGCCCGAAATTTGGCTTTACCCCCAAGACGTTTTGGCCGAGATTCAAAGGGGGTAAAGATAAAAGAGCCTTCCTTACGGCCGAGATTTGGAGGGGGTAACAATTAAATGATTTTATCTTTTGGGCGTAACAAGATTAAATTCTTTATTACGGCCGAGATTCGAAGGGAGTAAAAAGGGTTTATCTCTTTGGGCGTAAAGATAAAAGAATTTCATTTTGGCCGAGATTCAAAGGGGGTAAAGATAAAATGATTTATCTTTTGAAAGAATTATCGTTTTTGGCCGAGATTTATCCATGAATTTAAATTCGGCCGTACATCACGATCAACAAGACCCATTCGCACCCTATAAATACGTGAGGAAACCATCGTCTCAAAGTGTGCTATGAAGTTCAGGTTTTCTTCCACGACGAGTCGTGAGTCTGCAGGTTACGATCAAGAGGAGAGAGGTGCGACGGCTGGAAGTTGATCGCGACCCTGATCAAGTCCGAGAGGCTGCCCGACTGTCTGCCCGTGATCCGAAGCTTCGACTTTTATCTATTTGGGTGTAATTCTTCCAATTATTATTATTTTGTTATTATCTCTCAAGAATTTCTAGGATGAACTCCATATTTTTATTTATTTCATGTTAGGAGATTATTATTGAAGGGAAACTATTTGGACCCTATATTATTTGTTTTAATCTTTTCTGATCAATTAGTTAATTGTGCTTGATGCTTTAAATTTAATTACTTGGATTTCTGAGTTGAGTAATTATCAGTTTGTGGACTATTTAATTTCAGAATTCATTAATTAAATTAATTGATTTTATGTGAAATTAATAATTGACATAAATTTGATAACTAGTGTGTGGAGAATCAAGTTTATGTGGTCTGTTAATCTATACCAGTTTGTGGAGTGATTAATATTCTAGGATTTTTATATTAATGCATCTTAATTTTAATCTTATCTGACGAATACCAATTTGTGGGACTTTAGGTTTGATTAAATTTAAGATAGTTTGATTTACCAGATTAAATAGCAGAATTACCAGTTTGTGGACTCTGTGATGTTAATCTTGTAAATTAATAATTTGGGAAAATTTCTAATCCATCTTTAAAGATTAAATTTATCTTTTATGGTTCAAATATTTATCCTGATCTATTTTCATCCTAAGGCCTAACTTCAACACCACTATGTTATCTTTATCTTATTTTCTTTATTTTATTTCATAAAACTCTTTCCAAAAATCCATGTTTTTCCTCTCTTATTAATTTATAAATCCAGATATTGAATTAATAATATTCCTCGTGGGTTCGACACTCTTACTCCTATTACTATATTACTTGAGCGACTAGTGCACTTGCTAACGATTTTATTTTGCTACATCATTTCAACGCATCAGCTTCTCCCTATAAGAAAAGAGGAAGATAGCGGAACTCTGACGGTTTCAAGATCGAGAAGTTGGAACGGAGATGTAGGCCAAGGAGTTGGGTCAAACCTCGTCAACAAACCTTTTGTTTGCTCTCTCTCTACTATTACCTCTATTTCGTGCTTTGATTGTATTCACATTCTCACGAAGTTTATAAAAAAATTTTAAAAAGTAACTTAATATTGTTCTTTATTGTTTTAAACCAATTCACCCCTCTCCCTCTTGGTTCCTTTTGGTCCTACAATTGCTCTTTTGTTAAGATTTAATCATCGTTAAGGCCATGTTTGGTACGAGGACAATTATAAGAACAAGTGATGTTCTCATTTTTACATCCAAACAACCTTAAAATGTCTAAGAACAAGTGATTGTTCTCATTAAAATCATCTTGAAATTTGTAAAACCACTTAAATTTGTTCTTAAGATGAGATCACAGTGTTCTTACCCATTGCAGAATATGTTGTTCCATCATTTTTGTTATTTTTATTTTAACTTATTTTGCAAATTTATTTATAGTAATAAATGTAAAAATAAATTAATATTAGGTTTGACGTGTACTAGGTTTGGACAAAAGTGTAATGCTATTAAAAATAGTAATAAAATTATTATAAGTATTTATTTATTTACAACTTTAGGTATTAATTATTTATAAGATTTAGATATATAATTATTTAATTCTTCAAATTTTATAAAAAAAATAATGTTGACTAATTATACATTATTGAAAATAAGTTCATTTGCAGAATTACAATTATTCTTTTAATTTTTAACTATACATTATTGAAAATAAGTTCATTTGCAGAATTACAATTATTCTTTTAATTTTTAACTGACAAATTAGCATTATATTAAGATCATGATTAACATAACAAATAATTTGAGCAAATATACAAATGATGTAACATAAAACATTAAACATGCATCATTTTCCTTTCATCTTGTTTTGATTTTCAGCCAAACACTTTTAATTTTTATCATTAGAATACCAACTAATTAACCAAACACAAATTAAAAATGGCACAAGAACATCCCACTCTTATTCTTCTTTCAGGAAAAAAAGAATCTTTTTATTAATTCTCATCATCTATGTTCCCCTACCAAACACCCTCTAAGAGCCATGACATCAAATAGTTTTGTTCTTAGTGAAGGTCAATCAACCAACATCCTCCACTATTTAATGCATCAAATTTTGTATATTGGAAAACTAAAACGTCAGTCTACGTATGCTCCATAGTGATATTTCAAATGTGATTGAAAATGGATTTAATTTGTATGAAAAACATCATTATAATATATCAAAGGAGAGAGGCTCTTGGTAAAATTAGATTGGAAAGCGAAAACTCTTCTTTTTTGTGTTTTGGATACTAATGAATTTGATCGCATATCTACGTGTCAAATGCAAATGAAATATGAAGAAAACTCATTATTGAGAAACTTAAGGAATCTAGATAATTCTTCTAACTCATCAATATGACTCTTTTAGAATGCTTGAGAATGAAACTATAAATAGGATGGTTGTTCGTTTTAATGATGTTGTGAATGACCTAGCCTCTTTGGGCGAGCCATAACTAATGCTCAAAATGTGAAAAAGTTCCTTAGGTCACTCTTCTCAAAATGGCACATGAAGAGAACTGTGAACAAGGAAAAGGATCTAAACAAGTTGGACTTTGATGATAGGAATAAAGGAAGATGAAGAGGCAAATGCCACATCATTGATCTCATATTACCTACTTTCTACATCATTGATTCCTAGTTTTTTATTCGTATAACATCAAGATATCAAGGGTTCATCATTTTCCAAGAAAAGAGTCCAAAATCGAATGAACCACCATCGTATAAAAGTTGAACCTTCTCATCCACAATCCATTACTTTTCAGCTCAAAATAATCACAAAACGAATTCAACCACATGAGGATTAAAAAAGAAAGAAGAAAACCATCATCCTCATTCTAGGAATGTTTAAAATGGGATTACAAGTGAGTTCACCCTATTATATACCTTAATCCTTAAATGATTTAGGGGCTTCTTCTCCTCCTCTGCCACTTTCTTCTTCCCTTATTAATCTCCTCCTCCCTAGTTGGCCTTGGTCCTTTCTCTTCCCCTCCTCCTCCCATAGCTCACCATGAGATGAAGCCCAAAGGTGAGAAAAGAGTGGTCGACCTCTTGGGAAAAGAATGGAGAAAAGAAAAGGATTTTGTGGGGCTTTTAGGGCTACTTTTTGGCAAATGACCAAATTACCCTCTAATTATGACTACTTTTAAGGGCATTTTTACCCTATGTCAAAGCAGGGTATTACATTCTATGCCCATTAAATAATATTTCATCTTCAAATATGCTTATAATGTAAAATCACTTATCATAAAGTTGAAGATATCTCCACGCCACTTTGACCATAGAGATCACTTTATTTCAGAGGCGATGTTCTTTGTACTCCAAAATTTTGACTGATTGTTCCTCATATGTCAAGTCTTCCTTGAGTTTATGTTTCTCAATCCTTACCAAATTGGAGTCATCATGATGATATTTTCTCAACACTGAAACATGAAACGCATTGTGAATTCTTTCACGAGAAGGTGGTAATGTCAACCTACAAGCTCTATCACTGACTAATTCCAACACTACAAATGGACAAATGTACCTCAGGCTCAATTTTCCTTTCTGACTTAAATGCATGACACTTCAATTGGTGACGCCTTCGAAAGTACCAAATCCCCTTCGCTAAAGATTTGTTCTCTCCTTCGTTGGTCGGCACAACTCTTTTGCCTACTTTGTGTTGCAAGCATTCTTTTCTTGATCATATCAACTCTTTTAGAGTTCTTGTTTACTGCCTTAGGGCCAAAAAGCATTCTTTCACCAATCACCATCCAACATGTAGGCGACCTACATAATCTTCCATACAAAAATTCATATGGAGCCATCTTGATAGTAGCATGATAGTTATTATTGTAGGTAAACTCTATCAAGTGGAGGCGATATTCCAATCTCCATGCCAATCTAAAGAGCATGCCCTCAACATGTTTTCTAAAGTTTGAATGGTCCTTTCACTTTAGCCATTTGTTTGAGGGTGCAATGTCGTGCTATACATTAGTGTTGTTTCAAATTCTTATTGAAATCCTCTACAAAATCTTGGAGTGAGTGTGGATCTCTATCGAATATAATGATAGTCAGGATACCGTGTAGTCTCAATAACTCCTTCACACACAAATCTATCAAACTCTCTAAGGATTGATTTATTCTCTGTGTGTCAATTTGGTCAATCTATCCATTCAATGACCCAAATTATATTATATCATTTTTTTGTGCTTGGTAATCCTACCACGAAGTCCATAGCAATGTCTTGCCACTTTCATTCCAAAATTTTTAGTGGTTGAAGTAATCTATCTGACTTCTTATGTTCAATCTTCACTTATTGGCACACCAAACACTTGGACACATGCTCGGCAACTTCTATTTTCATGTTGTTCCACCAAAAGCTCCTTTGAAGATCTTTATACATCTTGGTGCTTCTCAGATGAATAGCAAAGTTGTACTTGTGCCATTATTTCAAAATTTCTTGAGCTCTTCATTGCTAGGCACCCATAATCAATCTTTATATCTTATGCCTGCATCATTACCCAATGTAAAACTTGTGTCATTTTTTTGACATAGAGCCTTCATATCGTTATATTCTAGATAACTCGGTTGAACTTCGATGATATTTGTACCAAATCCAATTGATTGACATAGTGTGACATCGTTATTGTCCTTCCACTGCCAAAGTTCATACTCCATTGTACAATATCTTCAATCAAATTCCACTTGTGAACTCAAAAACAAGCTAAGATCCCTTCCATTTTTGGCTCAATGCGTCGGCAACTATATTTGTCTCATCCAAAAGATATTGAATGACAAATTCATAATCCTTGAAGAACTCTAACTATCTCCTTTGCCTCATGTTCAACTCATTTTGAGAGAATACATATTTCAAACTTTTGTGGACAAGGAACTCTAACTACTCCAATTCATCATGGCTTCCATCGAGATGCCATCCTTGGAGACAATGTTGCCAAGGAACATAATTTGATCGAGCCAAAACTCGAACTTGAAGTGGCACAATGTCTCTAATACAATACGTAAATGATTTTTGTGTTCTCCGAGGCTTGATGAGTAGATCAAGATATCATCGACGAAGACTATGATAAATTTTTCCAAGTAAGGTCTAAAAATCATGTTCATACAATCCATAAAAGTGTTGGGGCATTTGTTAGTAAAAAAGGTATAATAATAAATTTGTAATCACCATACCTACATCGGAAAGAAGTTTTCAGTATGTCTTGCTCCGTGACTCTCAATTGATGATATTCACAATGAAAATCAATTTTGGAGAATACTAATGTCAATGACAATTGGTTGAACAAATCATCAATTCTTGGCAAGGCATACTTGTTCTTCATTGTCGCCTTATTCAACATGCGATAGTCTGTACAAAATCACAATTATTCATACTTCTTCTTCACAAACAAGATCGGTCACCACATAATGACACATGGTCAAATGAATTCTATCTAACAATTCTTGGAGTTGAGTCTTCAAGTTTTGCATTTTCGCCAGTGCCATCCTATATGTTGCTTTGATATCAGTGCTACTCTAGTTAGCAACTCGATAGTGAAGTCGATCTTCCTTTTTGGAGGCAATTCTAGAAGCTCTTTCAGAAACACATCTTGGAACTCATTCATCACTTCTACATGTTGTGTCCCATGAAGGAGTTCAACATTTCTCTTCACACTAACTAAGAAACCTCTACACCCCTTAGAATTTTGTTGGTATTCATTTTCGATGTTAATATCTTTCGATTATCCGAAGGTGTACCTCAGATTACTAGTTGGGATCTTTTCGATGAAGATCTTATTTTCCCTACATATGACATAGGCATCATATTCGGACATCAAATTCATGCCGAAGATCACGATATAATCATTTATTGGTAACAATACCAAGTTGGCGATAAGATTTCTTTCTTCCACAAGATTGGGCACATTCTGCACCTAACTCCTAGTCGCCATTGCAACTGTAGGTGTTACAATTTCTAGAGGACAATACATAGTTTTCCAAACAAGTTAGCAAAATCCATAGACATGAAAGAATGAGTTGCTCCCTTCGCACTGAAGAACCTCCTCGACTATCATGTTGTAGGCTCTTTCTTGTTGAAATGTTCCCATCAACTTGTCTTTGCGTTTGTCCCCATTGTCATTATGCTTCTTGGGGGTGCTCCCTTGCATAATTTCCTTGTTTTCCACAATTAAGACATAAAAAAATTTTCGAAAGCATTCACCTCCATGATACTTGCCACAATGCAGACATGGAGTCCAATTGTCCATCCCTTACTCCTTTTGTGGTGGTTTGTAAGGCATCTTAGTTCACCTTCCTTTTCATGGATCATTAACTTTCTTTCGAGACTTGCTGATGTTATTCCTTGCCTTAAATTACCTATCAAGTTTGGTGGCTCAATATATGGCCTTTTGTAAAGTTGTTGATTCCCCACATAATAGCTTCATCTTCAATCCTAGGTTAAGACCATGGATGAAGTGGTCCACCCTTTTCTCTTCATCCTTCTTCAAGTCACAATACCTTTCAAGCTCAAGGAACTTTGCACAATATTCATTCAAGCTCATGCAACCTTACTACAATGTGAGGAACTAGAACAATTTTCTATCTTTCACCTATTATTGACCATAACGGCCTCAATTATCAATTTACAATTCCATAATAGCAATTTTTCATATCATCACTTGGACGATGCACAACCAATATTAATAATTCCATTATCTATCAATTTATGCCAATTGAACAATAGGTCATTAATCCATAATCAATTATTATTAATTAGCATATAACAATTATAACTGATTAACATTAATCAACATAACAATCACAATCAATTGACCAATACATATCAATGCATGGTCAAGGACAATCAATGCTGTTAAATAATACAATTAACCACAATTGTTTAAAAATATATTTTAAACCCTTAAAATCTGGCTCGCGTTAGGACAAACTCGAGTCGGTTCATCTATTTTATTTTCTCCAATTTTCATATAAGACCTCGGGCCATATTGACTCGGTTCCAATCCATTATCAATGAATCATCGAAACTCGAGCCGGGTAAGCCGGAACCCGATTCAGTTTTATGATATAATCTCGCGTCGCACTCGGATAAGAGAACCCGAGCCACGCCTATGGGAACCCGGACCAAGTTCATGGAACTCGGTCCGATTTCCTACTATGATTCGATTTGGATTCTATTGAACTCGGGCCAGGCACAACGGAACCTAAGCCGAGTTCTATCGTCATCAGGAAATTGTGTTTCAGACAACTTCCGATCATCCTATCTATGTCATACGATATCTAATAGATGCGAACAATATATAATGTAATCTCTATAAAATGGAGAAGATTTCGGGGTCCATGTCGCGGAAAACTGACGCCATGGGGATCCCCCTACGTACCTCAAGTTGGTTCAAAAATTAACTCTATTTTCGATCGTCAGTTGGTTGCACCGATACCGAATTTTGACCCGCAATTATTCTGATCATTTTCCTCTATATATTCCTTTTTTTACCTGGTCGAGAAATTAAATAAATAAAATTTTCTTATCGAAAACAAATAAAATTTATTCTTTGTTTACTTCTCATGTGCATTTCTCTCTCCTGATTTTTTTTCTCTCTCCAATCAACCAACCTACGCACATTTTTTTTCCATCTTCTCTCTCCTTTTATTTTTTTTACTCTTTTCTCTCTCCACATATTTCCTCCCTATCCATTATGGCCGTAAACTCAATTCTCTTTTTTTTTAATCTTTCTTTCTGTATTCTCTCTCTCCAATTCTTTCTCTGTATCTTTTACGCCCGCAAAGCGTCTTCCCATTTTTTCTTTTTTTTTTCTCCATCTGTTTGGCGGCCGTAAATGTCTCTTTCTTTTTTTTCATCTTCTTTTTTTTCTGATGTTACGGCCACCATATTTCTCCCTTGAAATCTTCCCCTTTTCTTTCTCTTTTGATTTTACCCCTCTCTTTCTCTTTATACTTCTTTTGCGGGCATGAAATTCTTTCTGTTTTTTTTTTCAATTCTTCTTTCCAAGTCTTTTATGCCTTCACTTCTTCCCTCTCCAATCATGTTATGGCCAATCTATTTTTGGCCGCCAACTGTATTTTTTTTTTCTTCACTCCTCTCTGACTTTCCCCTTCACCTTACGCCCCTTTTTTTCCCTCTTCAACACCAGACGTTATTTTTTTTCGATTCTCTCTCATTTTACATAGCGCCAAAATCGGCCGTAATGGATCATAAAGAATAATAATAATAATAATACAAAGTCGATTCCCCGTATATATCTATGTGAATCCTTTGCTGACGTCTCAAGTCCCGCCTTCACCGTCGACAAAATTGCGTCCGTCGCCGAAGAACGCCACGCACAGAAAATAATTCCTCTCCCTTTTAGTTTAGTCGGCGAACTTCTTATTTATAGGATTTATAAATCATTAATTTAATTCTACCTATAATATCTAATCTCTCTCAAATTTAATCCTTTTTTTATCTCTTTAACTAAGTCAGATTTATTCCAATTTAAGTAAATTCCGAAATTATTTAAATAATCCCATCACTAATCAAACTCCTCTCCAATTTTATTTTATTTTTCAGAATTATTCATTTATTAAATTCTCAAAAATCAAGGTCATTACATTAACAACCCCATAACGTTCCTCATGGGTGAGGACATATACATAAACCATCTAAAATCCATAATGACTCTCATATTCCATCGAATACAAGACCAAAACAACAATAACATAAAAGCGCACACATGGAACTGACACCATCTGCTAACTACCATTATGAGCTCGCCATGGACTTCATCCCTCAGTTTTCCATACCTTCGCGAACTCGAATACATAGGAGGCCCACCTCCCATCTATTGTATATAAGGGCCATAAAAATAAGCAACTCAATAATCCATAAAATAATTCAATTAAAGTATTGGGCGATACAACAATAAACAATAAAGTATAAGAGTTTCATCATAAATCTTTAATGACAACTCTCAGTAATAGGTTCCAATTCAATATATTTTGTACTAATATCGTTTAATGCACATTATCCATATCCACAGTGGATAAGAACATCCAATTGCATTCATCATTTTAATGTACAATAATCAATGACACAATATAATCTTGCCACTTAATCAATTATTTTTTATTAGATTCTCAAACAATCATTAGTGAGCCTTTATCCATCCATTGAAGTATTTGGTTGTGTTATGTCAATGGGCTGACCAAGGCAGGTCGCACTTGCACCCAAAATGACATTCCCAAGGTATGCCAAACAATTACCCGCATTCGAGCACAATCAACAATAACAATCAAGCAAGGTCAAATTATTTAACCTCAATATGTTATTTCAATACAAGATTCATTTTAACCCTACGACTTGACATGTAATGCAGATTCTGGGTGTGTCAAACAATCATGATACAATACAATTAATCAATTCACGGTATGACAAGACATGGCATAATATAACATGATCAATGGACATAATGACAAGATAAATTATAATCCGAGATAAGATGAAATCAAGGTAGGCTAACATTAAATAATTCATAATAATCACTAATCAACATCAAATCTCACTCATAATTAATATGATTGACTACAAATTATTCTAGGAACCTCTGCGATTTGTAAAGGGACTCTATAGTTTGTGCGACATGGATACATTTCGATCATCGCCTGTGAACAAAATGACCATTTTCACTATTTTTCGTGTACTACGGATGAAATGGTTGCGCTACAATCCATATGGCGTGGATACGATCTGACTATAGCCAATAGGCAGGATGCTCCATTTTGTGAGTGGAGTGCTACGGTCATAGTGCACTATGGCCATGACGCCCTCGCTATGGTCATCATAGTGAGGTGGCAAAACCTAGAAAAACTCTATTTTCCTTGGTTTCTCTTCCACTCCAACTACAATCCATTAACCATCATATTATGATTCACATCATCTTTTCTACACTATGGATTCCTATTTTTGTATTCACATAACATCAAGATAGGGTTCATCAATTTGCAAGAAAAGAGTCCAAAATCAAAATAAGATGCCATCATATAAAAGTTGAACATTGTCATCCACAATCCAATGCATTTCAACTCAAAACAATCATAAAACAAATTCAACCACATGAATATTCAAAAAGAAACAAGAAAATCATCATCATCATTCTATGAATGTTTATAATGGGATTAGAAGTGGGTTCACCCTATTAAATATCTTAATTATTAAGGGGTGTTTCAGGACTAGTAATCTTTCTACATTACTGATAATATGAAATTAAATTATCTGAGTCCACCATATTGCCTTGTTTACTTTGTTTTATAGGCAATTTGAAATTCTCAACAATGTAGATTGCTTGTGCAGTGGCAATCCACATTGACCAAGAGAGGAGTGTCACAATCAAATTTTATCTCCCTTCCATCACTACAAGAAAATTGGTGAATAGCGACACAAGAAGTGCAACGATATTGCATGTATGGAAACAATAACGTCACTATCGCATCGATATAGCATCGAAAACATGAGACGCTAGGAATTGGTTGCTAATAGCGTCGCAATAGAGCCAAACCAAAAGGCGACACGACTAGCGTCAATAATTGATGCTACCTCAACGTTAAGATGACGAATAGAGTATCATTGCGAACAGTCAACTTGCGTCATAAAGTTACACGAAAGTGGCGCAAAACATCGAGATGCTATTTTGATGCTCAAGTGATGCTAAGTTTATACCTTTGGTGATGCTAGTGTGGCGCGATTTAGACGCCAAAGTCATGTCTGCAGGGTCATCAAGGCGAAACTCAATATGTTGATGCCAACGTGACGCTAAGTGACACGAAGAATGATATATTTAATAGAGCATCAACAATTCAGGCGACGCCATTAAGACGCTACAGTGTCGCTAATTTACAAAATTTTTGCCCCATTACAGCCATATTTTCTTCCCTTCCCACACCATACAATTATATAATGCATATAAATGCATTCATCATTCATCACAAGCACCATATCAAAGATACCAATATGAAAAGTAATAAACTGAACTAACAAAATTATAACTACTACACGTATATCTAATAACAAGTGTATAAGTAACAAAAGTATATCTAATATCATGCAAAAGTCTCTATCCTAAGTTTGGGAGTTGTTGTTGTCATTCCGGACGTTTGATCCTGACGTGCTCAGTCCTTAGCCTCGTGGAGTTTGATTCTGCGATGGGATCAATCCATGAATCACCTGCAATAAAGGAGCCAACTGCTGCGACGACACCTGCTGTGATGACACCTGCTACGATATCTGTTGCGATAGCAGCATCATATTAGGTGCAACGGATGAGCTCGAAGCAGATGGGCCATCTACATATCCTTCACTCCTACTAGGTACTTGAGCGGCTGTGCCTTGGCCACGTAGGTATCCTCCTCGTGTCATGTCGGCCACCTCCTCCCAAGCAGCAGGGTCCTCTACAAAATAAAAAAATTATACAATCATATAAGCATTATAGATTATATAAATTATATAACATAAAAAACACATAAATTAAAAATGTGAATCACTTTCGAGAAATGTTACCTGGTGGTTTTGCGTACTCGGATCATCTCCATACTTTTCAGCCATCTTCGCATTGTACTCATCTTAAAAAATTAAACATTGCGCATTTAAAAAATCATTTGCACGAACGTCATCAACCAAGCGAACATGTGATGAGACTTACTAGAAGTCTACGAGCAGTGGGCGTGACCAAGTTGTTGGTCTTCTGGATCTTATGCGTGGCCTCGTAGACCACAAAAAAGTCCACAGGACCTCCTTGTTTCTCATCCTGTAATAAAGTTTCAAATTTAATAAAATAAGTATAAGATAAAAGTTTGATTATTTAATTTTGTATGTAAATTACCATGTATCGTCAATGCTCGTCAAATCACACATCATATCCTTCAGCACATCATATTTTACTTTCCACTAATAACATTTGCATTTCCAATATGGACACAAGATTTTGTCATATGAAGAAGCAACACCTTCATTTTGATATGCCACCTTAATAAATTCATCAACACCATCTTTATATTCTTCTATTATACCACCACGTTTATCCTTTCAACTATGATCTGGCTTTGTCATTTTTGTAACGAACAACATTAAATCATATGTCAATAAATTATTGTACTTGAAACATGTGATTTTCAAATGATGAAGTCCAAAATCACATGTTTCAAGTACTTGATCTTCATTATTGATCAATGAATTATCATATTATAATCTCTTTTTTCAATGTTCTCATTTTAGTTAACAAGAATGTTTCACATTCTTGTTAACTAAAATGAGAACATGATCAAAAAGACCAAAATTTGATAATAATTTATCAGTATTTGATTTCAAGTAGAATCTCATCGAATATAGATTTGATACATAATTCGAAATAATATAGTTAATTTGTTCATTTATTTTTCAAATTACGATGTTTATCTAGTTTGTTCATCTATTTTTCAAGTCACGATGTTCATATAGTTGGAAGCGGAGTTAACAATAATATAATTTATTTGTTCATCTATTTTTCATGTCACGATGTTAATCTAACTTAAGGCATAATTAAGAACATGACCATCTTCAATTTCAAGTTAAAAAAATCAATTAACAAAAAGGGAGTTACTGTAGCATCCGACAGAGGAGGGCAGCAGAGGAGCGACAATGGATGAGGGTGTCCGCGGACTAGTGCGGCATCCGTCTGAAGGAAAAGGAAGGCGGAGGAGGGCGCGTCCGACAGAGGAGCGGCCGGGGGATGCAGAGGAGGGGCAGGGGATGAGGGTGGCGTCCAACTACAACAATGGAGGAGCGGCCGAGGAGGGCAGCGGACGAGGGCGGGGCGGTATCCAGCCGCGGAGGAGGGCGGCATCCGGCGGTTTCTGGCTGCAAAGGAGGTCAGCGGAGGAGCGACGGCGGACGAGGACGGCATCCGGCTGCAGCAGCGAAGGAGGAAAGCATCCGACGGAGGAGCGGCCGAGAGGGCAGCGGGCGAGGCGGGGTTCGGCGGAGAAATGCTACGAATGAGAGCAGCGGGAGGGGGGAGGGGTCAGAGGAGTCGACGACAATCGGGGTCAGAGGAGGAGGTCAGAGGCGGGGTTGGGGTCGGACGATTCAGCGGCGGTCGACAGACGGGGTCGGGGTCATAGAGGAGGAGGCGGCATGGTCAGAGGAGTCGACAATGATCAGGGTCGGAGGAGGAGGCCAAAGGCCGGAGGCGAGGTCGGGGTCAGACGAGTCGGCGGCGGTCAGCGGGAGGGGTCGGGGTCATAGATGATGAGGCGGCAGGGTCGAAGGAGTCGACGGCGGTCGGGATCGGAGGAGGAGGCCGAAGGCAGTGTCGGGGTCAGACGAGTCGACGACGGTCCGCTGTGAGGACAGAGTCGGGTTCGATGGTAAACACAGTAAAGTAAAAAGTAAAGGAAGAAGTTAGGAATTTAAAGTAACTTTTTAGCGTCGCGCCGTAATGCAACGGTAAATAGACGCTAACGAGAGCAGACAAATAAATTAAAAGATAATAAACTTAAATGTGACGCTACGTCGACGCCCAGGTTACTCTATAGGCGATGAATAAATGTCGACACTAAAGTGACTCCACATAGTATGTAATTGTATGTGTGTCGATATATATATATATATATATATATATATATATATATATATAAACGTTGGCGCTCAGTGATGCGACGCTGATGAAACACTTAGGTTGCGCTAAACTTTTGCTTAGTGTCATCTTTGTTGCGACGCTAATGTCACGCCAATTACTGCGACATAACCATGCCCATTCCAATCGTTTTGTTCCCTTCCCACACTATACAAATTATGGAATTCATATATAATTTACTCATGTATATGTATATAAAACTATAAGTCTATCATGTATAATTAAGTGGGAAAAAATAACATGAAAATCGAACAACTAAATTAGCCACGCGACAAGGCGTCGCTACTTCGACGCTACATCGTGGCCAATATATCTAGCGTCAGATTAGCGCTAAAATGGCGTCTCGAACTTGCGACGCTCAAAACTCGAGGCGCTAAACCGACGCCATTGAGATGCTACTTAGGGACGCAAGGTTTTGCGTCGCTAATGTGACGCTACATTGGGACATTGCAACACAATTTCAACGCCATTTCGTTTATATAGTGTGGCGCTAAGTAATGTCACTTAGTTCAACTCTAATAATTCCATGATCATGAATATATAAATAATTTACCTCTCTCTCTATATATATATTTATATATGTAACATATATATGATATAGGAATACATATAATGTAGCTAACATATAATAATATATACATATTGGAACAATATATCAATGTCATCGCTAGATCATGTCACCTAATTCAACCTTCATAAATTCCATGATTAAGAATATAAAAATAACTTATCTATCATACATATATGTAACATATGATGTAGGAATTTAATTATATATGTAGGTAATACATATAATGTAACTAAATATACTATACGAATTTATACGTGACACATATAATACATAATACATGTGTAGGTAACTATACGGAAACACATGTAGGTAACATACATATTTATTTAGGAATATTTAAACCAAATAGTGTCAATTTAGCATCCAGATGGTATCGCAAATTTTGAGACACAAAGTGGCGTCGCAAGTCGCGGCGTCCAAACAACACAATAGGCCGGTGCTCATATCGACTATTATTTCTGTCTTTTTCAATCTTAGACAAATAAAATATGAAATAATATAAGAAAATTATTAACAAGAATGAAAAAAAAGTATTACCATTATTATCATAACTAATGATATTAATTTATTAAAATTATTATTTATAATTATTATTCACGTGAATTGTATATTATTATTAATTATTATTTGAATATTACATGTATTTACTAACAATATTTTCATTGAAAATATTTATTCATTTATGACCATTACCATTTTTATTTAATTTATTAGTTTTATCTTTTTTTGTTCAAGTTTTTAGTCGGATTAAATAAACTTTAATGTAATGATAAGGGTATTTTAGTAAAAATGTGTATTATTTAGTAATATTTTATTATAAGTAAATAATATCATTTGGAATGCTGAAGAGTATATAGTGAAAAAGATAATAAGCATTGCTGGTAATTTAATAAGTGGCAAGTTTTTGTGTGAAAAGATAAGTCTCTTAAATAATTTAGGGACTCCTCTTTGTGCTCTTCCTCTGCTCCTCCTTGAGCTCCTACGGCACAATGAGTTGTAAGGCCTACCGGTGAGAAAAGAGTGACGAATGGCAAATATAACTATAATAACTACTTTTAAGAGCATTTTCATCTTATGTTAAAGCAGGGTATTATAGAAAAAGTTAATTTCTTTTTTCTTTGAATATGATTATATAAAAGTTTGCACAATTGGGAATCAAAAAACAATTATAGGAAAAAACTTTTAATAAAATAATATGTAGAGGTCATTTACAGACAGACACAATTTTACGATTTAAGTCATTTATACTTTCGGCATGATTCCGTAAGAAGTTGTACTACGACATTCACGGTAGACATCACAAAGGGCCAGAAAAGATAAAAAGGAGAAATTTGTGAAAATAGACTCTGATCGAATTGGTGCAATTGTTTTCGGTATAGCAAATTCACAGCGAACCAAAATATGACGGCCAGACTCGGAGCAGGTAAGGTGGACCATGAAAGATGAAAGATGAGACTTGGTCCTCGGGGATACACGCGAGAGGAATTCGAGTCACTCCCGCGTGATCTCCTCTTGCTCCTCGTGAACTATCAGCGTCGGCATGCACGCACCAAGGCCTTGTGACACAACTGAACCGTAGCAGCGTCTGACAGTTAGGCTGTCCCTTCTGCTCTCCTCGTGTCGTCCCCACCCACTTCCTTCCTGTGCATCTCCGCAGTAACTGGTGCTCATTGGTGCCTGTCCCCGGCCCTTCGATTCAATTTTCCTATTGCTGCCATGAACTTTGCTACTGTTCATTGATCTGGGACAGGTACGTGGATAACAGTGACCAACAATCATTGATGTGGATATTGATGTGGATGACACGGAGATGATGATGCTTCCATCACTGTAAACTTACTATGCTTTTCATGTCTTCTGACCATATGATAAATGCCTATCAACGGGGAAACAACCGGAGAGAAAACAGTACGTCCATTTTGATGATTCTCCCACGTTGGAAATGAATTGCATTTCATATGTGCTGTTGTCTCTGTTCCAATGGCGAGGCCTTTATTGCCAAAAGGGATCCAGCAGGGAGACCCATGAACCTTTTTCTTGCTTCATGGAAATACGTGAGTAATTTCTGTTCCATCCCTTTCACGACCTTTTAGAAAAATGAGACATGAGAGTGCGTGATTCTCTCCTCGTGAAGGAGAAATTTCTGAGCATCGATTCAGTGGCAGAAAAGAGCTATTTGCCATGGTATTGCTATTTCGCTGCGATGGCTTGTATTGGCAGAAAAATATAACTTTCAAGAGCATTGATGCGAGGGTGGGTGAATGATCAAGATTTTTTCAGGATAGTATTTCTTGAATCAGATTCACATTTATCCTTTAAAATAACAACAAAAACATGGTGGAAATTTGCAGACACCTTATCTTAAAGCTTTATATACAATGTGTACTATATGGATGGATATCCTTGGAATCTAAGAGCCCCGCGAGCGACATGCTTCGGTCAGTCATTTCATAAAATTAGGGAAAAAGTGTAATTAGCATAAGTTTGTTCGAAGTTGAGATGATTTTTCCAGACCCTCATTTCTTTCTTCTCGCTAACTTTGTTTTCTTTTTAGTTTAGTACAATGTAATAAAAGTCAAAGTACAACAGGAAGGCAAAAAAAACATGAAATCTGAATATTACTTTTTACAGGATGTTATCAGCTACAACATGCTTTGAGGAGCTGATGCTGAGGAGGTCTTCACGATGTGGACCATGTGGTGCAGTAGTAGCAGTTGATGGGGATGAACCCTTGGAGTACCATCTGGACCAGAACAGGTAGTTGAAAAAGTTCAGGATGCTCAGGGCTGCCAAGAGCCAGTAGAACAGGTCAAGTCTGTCCTTGTTCAGATCATTGTCACTTAGCCAGCCACCTTGGGATGAGCTTGATGTTATCTTGTTCACCAGTGACACAAGGAGAGAGCTCAGGTAGAATCCAAAGGAGTAGGAGCAGTATGTCATGGCTGTCAAGAAGGCCTGCATGCCAGCCAGTGACTGCTTGTAGAAGAACTCTATGAGACCTACAGCTGTAAACATCTCTGAGAGCCCAAATATGAGGAACTGTGGGGCAATCCAAAAGATGGACAGCAGCTTGTTGGAACCAACAGCTTCTTCTCTTCTTTTGTTCTCAATCAAGGCAGCTGCTATCATTGAGAACGTCACCACGAATAGGCCGACACCAATTCTCTGCAGAGGGGTGATGCCAGATTCCCTTCCGGTTACCTTTCGTGCCAGTGGCACAAAGCATGTTTCATATACCGGAACTAATACAATAAGCATGAGATAAGGTATGGATTGCAGGGAGGCTGGCGGGACTCTGAATGAATTGGCCAGTTGAGTGTTCATGGAGCTTCCTTGTTGAACTGAGAAGGTCTGGAGCTGCGCCAATATTGTGTTGAATATGATGGTGCAAGCGAAGATTGGTATCACAGAAAGTAGTATCTTTACTTGTTCAACTTCTGCAACTGTGCATAGCCTCCATGGACTCTCCATGCTGGAACCCTCCTGAACCTTTATGCAGGCCTTGTCCAAGAACCTAGGCATCATGACAAAAACAAAGGCAAATTATGGTAACGTGTTGCTGGTTTAAATTAATGTTCAAACTTTTGTATGAAGATGAGATTTTGTATCAGAAACCGATTGTGTGACAAGTCAGCTTTGCACAAACACTCTGAATTCTTCTCCATTATCAGTTGTCTTGTTAGATTATTGTTATGGTTCGCTTTGTTTATCTGATAGACTAATTCGTGGCTCGTCAAGCCTTCAGATTGATAGCAATTTTAACCTGAACTTATTACTGAGCTGTACGGCGCCAACACTTGAAGAAGGCTCAATCCCAACAGCACCAAGGATCTGAGGTACATTTATTCGGCTTCTGTGAATCAATTCAGGATTTGAAGGGCAGATTTGCTTTCTTTTAGTGAAGGCAGCTACAAGAACCTGCAAAAGTATGCGTTAGTTCTGATCAGATGACATGAAACATCAACCAAACATGATTGTAAGAATGCAAAATATTTACCCCCTGTATGATAGTGTTCCTAGAAAGTGATGTTCTGTTTCCATCTAGATAAGAAAATGATGTTCTGACTCCAAGCAATGATTGCCTTACTATGGTCCTATATTCATTGTATCTCATAATTTATATAGATACGTCCACAGGACATGAGAAGTAAACATGATAGCAAAATCTACATGTTAGCACCAATGATAATGCCATCAGCAAAACAATTTTTTTTTCTCCATGATTCAATAGATTAATCCAATGAAATCCAATGATGGGATCAATGCGCCAAAAATTGATTATTCAAGTGACAAAAGCTTGTGAAGAGTGGCCTAGGTATTTGTCAATTGTTGACATCAATTTTGTCCTCTCTTAATATTGAAATCTAATGTGCTCTGCAAGTAGGCACAATGAGAAACCAAGAAGGCAAGTCCTATTATTAACACGTGGAAATCTCAAGTGGATTTGTCGAGCAGAAATAATCCATTCGTGTCACTAAAAATCAATTACTCCAAGTGGCTTGACTGAACACAGTACCAACAGCAAAAGAAGCTTTACAACAACAACAACAACAAAGCCTTATCCCACTAGGTGGGGTCGGCTACATGGATCATACGACGCCATATTCGTTGATCCATGTTCATGAGATTCGACAGGATTTTACGTTGGCTGTCGGGGCCTAACACAACCCTCCTCCTTTATCCGGGCTTGGGACCGGCTATAAAACATAGGTGGAGTTAGCAAAAGAAGCTTAAAAAAAAAAAAAAAAAAAACATATAACAAAGAATAGTTGCAATTATGATGGGCCATGAAACGTGAGAACTCAGAGAAGTTAGTGATCTCCCATTAAAGAAGGTGACCAACAGTAGATCACTCAGGAGTCATGACCATCACAGTATTTCAAAAAAAATTAAGATATTGAAGTTCTGCTATATGACAAAAAGGAAATTAAGTTTTTGAATCTTCAGGAGTAAGATAATCTTTCAGCTACCATACTCCAAAGAAGCTTTAACAAAAAAAAAAAAAACATATAACAAAGAATAGTTGCAATTATGATGGGCCATGAAACGTGAGAACTCAGAGAAGTTAGTGATCTCCCATTAAAGAAGGTGACCAACAGTAGATCACTCAGGAGTCATGACCATCACAGTATTTCAAAAAAATTAAGATATTGAAGTTCTGCTATATGACAAAAAGGAAATTAAGTTTTTGAATCTTCAGGAGTAAGATAATCTTTCAGCTACCATACTCCAACTTCTAATTCTATTTATGAACTTCCCGGTGCAATAGTTTAGACAATATCCAATTACTGAAAAAGGTAAAAAAGGAAGAAACCAGGTTCTGAATCTTACTCTTGTGATAGGGGTGAAGATGCTGCCTTGTGGAGGTTTGTTCCTGTAGAAGAAAGCCCCAGCGATTAAGCTGACGAGACCCATGGCCATTGCAGCTGCAGACACCCCAAAGCCCAGGGCCATACCGGATCTCGTCTGAACCCAAACGAGAACAGTGAGAGCAATCAGCTCTCCAACACAGAAGCTGAAGTATGCTGAATTGAAGTATGTAGACAGCTTCTTCGATTGCTTCGGGTCATCTTTTCCGAACTGGTCGGCACCGTGAGCGATCATGTTTGGCTTCAGACAACCGCTCCCCAGTGCAACCAAGTAAAGAGCAAGAAAGAATATGGTGGCCTTGAATCCCTTGGCCTCCACGCAGTGGTCATCTGTAGACATCATGTTGCATGGGGGTGGTCTCAACTGTGGAAGGCGCGCTTGGACTGACAGCAATATGAAGCCCTGAACACAAAAGATAAAACAACAAGAGCGTCAGTAATCAACGCAAAGAAAAAAAAACAATGCACAATTCATTATTTAGTCCACTTCTTTCTCTGTTCCTCACTTGAGTCTCTGCTGGTGGACTAAATTTTTCATTGTGGAGAAATGAACTTTACAGCAATAAAGAACAGATGCAAGTAGTCCCATGGTGGGGGTTCTATAAATTGTCCAAATTGCCTGGGTTTTCCTCTGATCAAGTGGCTGCCATGTGTGCACTAGGAGTAGAGGAATGTGGTTGGCTGTTCTATCTTTCTGAATGGATGTCTGGCTACAACCATCTACATGTCTTCTCTAAGATAAAAAATCTTAGCCGGTTGTTCTTCATTTCTCTTGTGGCAGGGAAAGAAAGGCAGAGAGAGAAAGAGAGAGGTTCATCCCATTGGTATCATAGTAGTAGTAGAAAAAAGTAAGAAAACTCACTGAAAGTTCCACAAATCCAAATATCAACATAGTCCAGAAGCTCCCGAGATAAGAATCTGAGAGGAATCCACCTAGCAGGGAGAGGATGAAGATAGTCCCTATGAAGTTGGTCACTATGTTTGCAGATTTGGGGAGGGAGAAGTGCATGTCATTGAACACATATGTTATGAGGTTGTTCCCCACTGCTGCGATTGCCATGATTTCGAATGCTTGGATGCCTGGAACAGGAATGAAGTAATAAGCATAATTAAACAGTTAAGAGGGTGAAATCTCCAATCATGAATAGAATAACATGATATCATAAATCACAATATAATATTAGATAAGCAGAATGTTACAGTGAAACTGAGGACTAAAAGCATGTCCTCTCTGTACTCATCTCATGCAAACTATCTATTAATTACCTTGTACCTAAGCAAGTGTTAAAGCCTAGAAGAGTTCGTTTTTATGTTTTCATGAAAGATATTGCGTGTGAGATTGAGAGAGAGAGAGACCTAAAACAAAGACAGCAGCTCTCATGCCCCCGTGCTGCTTTGGCTTGCAGGGTTTACCCCTCCAATCAACAGAGAGTTCGCGCATGGAGTCGCCTTTTGGATTCTGACTTGTCTCGATGTCCATAACCTCTTGCTATTCACAGACTCCTAACAACGATGCACACACAAATCTCTTTCCCCCTCTCTTTCTGCTTCAGTATGGACTCCCACCTCTCAGATAGCACACCACTTTGCAAGAGAGCTTTGGTAAGCTTCAGGCAACCTGAAGCCAGCTATTTATAATAGGTCTGCCTGAGTGACTATGTCACACGAAATAGATACCCATACAGATACAGACAGCTAGAGAGAGAAAGATTGGGTTGGTATGGTGTGGTGTAAATAATTCAGCATCCCCTCACTCAAAAGACGTTCATCATGAGATTTCTTCCTTTCTAAATTCAACCTATCACTGGTATCTTTTACGATTCATCTTACATCAACTCTTAAATTTGGATGCGCATGAGAGGTTAAGTAATTTGGTTTAAAGGAAATTTGTGAGTTGTAAGCATAGTCAGAGGGGGTAGTGGGGGTCTCTGTTGGAAGGTCAGAGTTTTTTTTACTTTTAGACAATGTTTTCAAAATCCGATCTAAAATCGGATCCGCAAGCCAACCGACTCAAGGTTATTCAACCGGAATTCAATTGGTTGAACCGAATTTTTATATAATAATATTAATTATAATTATTTAAAGAGTAATTTAATATATAAATTATTACAAAAATGATTAAAGTAATTAAATAATTATTATGTTTACCGAATATTAGTTTAAATAATACATTTCTTTTTATTGTTACTAATATAATAGTATAAATTTAATTTCAATCTAAATTTGTTACTAATATATTAATACCAGATTTTATTCTCTTTTCATATATAACTCTCTTTTATTTTATTTGATTAATAGTATGTTTCTATTTTAGTAGTTTTCTTTTTATTATTACTAATATAATAATCTAACTTTAATTTCAATCTAAATCTATTACTAATATATTATTACCAGATTTCATTCTTTTTCCACATATATATCTCTTTTTATTTAATTTGATTAATATTTTGTTTCCATTTTAATTCATTTCCTCTAATCAAGGATTCAAGATCTTTCATTTTACTTTCTTATTTTAAATTTTTTTTTCTTTTTCTCATTTCACGTGCATAACTTTCTAATTTTATTATGAAATCATTTAAACCTTTCTATGCCCTAATAAAAGCTTTCCATATTTTAATTTTTTTTCAACCTAGTCATGGTTGGAAATCAAAAAATCAAAGTTCGCCAATAGTCAAGGCTTAAATGTTTAAATGATGTTATAATAAATAAAAAATAGATCAGTAATATTATTTATAAATTTTTTATAGTAATATACTATATAAATTACTACAAAATTATTAAATAAATTTAACAATTATTATTTATCACTTGATATTAGTTGAAATAGTAATCTTATTTTATTTGAATATATAATTACTAATATAATAGTCTAAACTTATTTTCATTCTAAAATCATAATTATATTTTATTCTCTTTCCATCTTTAATTATCTTTTATTTTGTTATTCTCTTTATAATATATTTCCATTTTTATTCATTATTTCCAACTAATATCTTTCCTTTTTAATTTCTTATTTCAAGTTCTTTCCTTTTTGTTCTCCTCAATCTTCACGAACTTCCAATTCCATTTAAAATAATGTGTTATGTTTAAACATTAATACCCCCTAATAAATTGTTTCCATATATCTTATCTTTTGAAAAAAATAAAAAACCATTTCCTATTTTACTTATGAACTAGACCGCATTTCTTATCCATTCACGATCGGACCGATTGAACCAGCCAGTCCGAATCGATTTTTAAAACATTGCTTTAGAGAGAACAGAGTGGGGAGAGCAGCAAAGCAATGGTCTCCCATGTTAGTGAATTATTTAAAACAAATAATAATAATAATACAGACATCATATTTTATTATACTCATTCTTCAACCACACCTCTAATGTTGTAATCATCAGTTATTCTTGTTTTTGTGCTGTATCATATCAACATAATTATGATTAAAATAAGTCTGAACTGTCTGGGAGGCTGGAAGTTTGGCCATCCTAACATAAAGTTTGGCTCTAAATCTAAATGATCAATGCACAATTGCGAGTACTATATTTTACAACTATATCTATGACTTCAATCGCAATGAGAAAGCAATCAAGTTTTATTTCTTCTCCCTGTAATTATGAGTGCTTATGAATAAAGACGATTTTTTTATGTCCTAAAAGACAGATGTCAATGCTTGATAAAAAAAAACAAATAAGAAAAAGAGAACATATATGAAAAGCAAACAAAATGCCATTTTGTTCTATGTATAATTGTTCAAGTTGGAGAATAAGAAGCGAAAGAGAGGGAAAAAAAACAAAGAGCGCAACACGGAGGAAACGAGACCATGTCACAATTCTTGTGTGGATGTGTCATCGCCTCTACAACGAGAAATGTACCTTGTCTACAACCCTACAAAAGCACATCTTCTTCATGATTCATGCTGGCCTTTTTAAATTTTATCATTGTCTTTTTCTATGCAAAACGATTTTTTCATGCCTCTGTAGAGCTTGTTGTTCAATTTCTTTTCATTTTTTTTCCATGTCGACCTTTGTTGATATATACTTGAATTTAATTATAATCTTTAGGGTTTAGATTATATATTTGTTATATTGTGTCATATTATTTTCTTATTCAAGAAATAGCTATAATACGTGCGAGATTTTATACAAGTTAAGTGTGTTGTTCTGTTTGTGATTCATTGGTTTTTTTCAGAAAACTTTCTGATGTATAAGTCCTAGAATAAATGAATGTAGAAACGAAATTAAAAAGGGAGGGAAAAAGAAACTTGAATTCAAAAGAGCTTCAATTTTTTCTGTTCTTATGGATTGGATCAAAGGCACTACTTTCAGTGGTACACAGCGTCATGCACAGATTATTGTGGCAATATATAGGCACTTTCCCCCCTCCATGCAGATATAATATGAGAAAAGTGTGATAAAAAATGTGTGTTAACATATATATTTCCCTGCGATGTGGATGTAATTATCCCTGGATGATTCATGTGCCTTTAAAGAGAGAGAAAAAAGAATGCTACTTAATTGGTGAGAAAATGAAGAATTATAATAGCTGTGGAAATGGAGAAGAAAGTAGGAGATGGAGCCTCTACAATTCTGACTTTGATTAAACACACAAATGTACAGAAACACCATGATCGTTCACCACTTACATATATCCCACTAGTGCTGCCACAGTTTTACCACTGCCTACTGCTCCCTGCTGCACCTGCGGGCTTGTTTACCACCACCCACCATTTAGTGGTCCAGTTTTACCATTTACCACCTTTTCCTCCCTCCTCGTAGTGTTGCAGCCACCATTCATATTTCATTCATATGATGCAATCCTTTTGTTTTATGATCACTAAACTAAATAAAAATAATAAAAGAAAACGAGAGAGAGGAAGCACTGAACCCGTCCGATCGGGTCCCACGACAAGGCTTTTTGACTCCGTTAAAACGTCAATAATGTTGACTTATGAGTTTTACGAAATGTGTATGCATATATATATATATATGCCTACGGGAGCGGGCGGTCAACGTGGGCCCCGAATTTGTCACGTGGAGGCTCCACTTCGAAGGCCGGGCCCAGGATCATTTGGATAAGGCAGATTCTCCATCCACCGCACCTGATCACACGCGTACGGTCAGATGCCACGTCTCTACCAATCCTTTTTAATGGACAGCTGAAAATATATATATATATATTACCGTTTGTATATTTGCACTTAACCCTAAAGAATAAACCGAACACTCGCTAAATTGGTCACGGAATAAATAAATAAATAAATATTCGTAGATATTCTAATGTTGAAGTATTTATGTTCCTAAGAATTGGTGAAAAAATAGATTATTGACCTAACTCTTTCAACATAAGTAACGTAGGTAATGATTCTCACCTTTTTTTCTTTTTTTTAACATTAATAAACAAATTATTTTATTCATAGTACATTTTTACATATTATTTTTTTCTTTTGTTTTTTTTCTGTTTCTTTATATATTTTCGTTCTTTGTCATCTTGTTATTTTTCATAAATTTTGTCGAGATACTTCGACTTTAAATATTTTTTTAATATGTGAACTTTTTCAATTTCCTCTCTCATCTTCAATCATATTTTTAAATTTTTTCCCCCATCAAGATCCGTCTTCATGTAATAATAAGTTAAATCTTATCACTATTTTTTTTAGTAATCAAGTTATTTTTATATCATCTATTTCACATTCTGATATCATAAAACACTATATACAATATGAATATATTTAATAAATAGAATATTTATTTATCAGCCAAACATAAATGAATACCGAAAACAAAATATCATACTCTTCGGGTTATTTTTCTATATTCCTATAATATATATATTTCCAATGTCAAATATTCCCGCTATGTATCTATTTTTTTTAAAAAAAAGATAATCTAATCAAAGTAATACATTACTCTTCTCGCTTTAAATTTTGTTATTATTATTATTATTATTATTATTATTATTATTATTATACATTGCTTTTAGCTTCCTGCTGTAAAACTTTAAACTAATATGTATATTTATAAAAAATATATAAATATTAAACCAAATAATCCATCAATAATTTCAATTATCTCAGATGGTTAATTATATTTATAAAAATAATTGATAAAGTTGATTGAGCTTAATCAATATAAAAAATTTAGACAAAGAAATTGTTTTTAAACTTAGGGTTTGATCAACTTTTCTTGAACTTATTCAAATTCAAATTCTATTTTTTAAACAGAAATATCTATAATATTAACAAACAAACAACAGTCCCAAATACGTTCACATAAATGTGTCCATGTGGACAATGGGCCCCCCGAATCCACTAGGGGAAAACAAAACTAAGTTACCTTTTTGACATAAAATATGAAACAATTCATATTGCCGACAACCAACATCAACTTTCCACTTTCCACTTTACGCGATCTTTCACTTTTACCGTCAAAGCGAACTGAGTATTGTGCTCTATCGACACTTTTTATGTCCAAAAATTGATTGGATTAAGTCAATTTCAGACGACAATGTTGTAGATACTTTTTTCGAAAATGATTTTCTCATATTTGATTTTATGGTGCCCTTTTTATCGAAATTCAAAATGGACTGAATCAATTAATCGGCCAATTTTTGACATGAAGTCATTCGGGGAAATCTAAACCCGAAGTATAATGGATACAAAGTATAACTTTTAACAGTTTTAATAATAATAATAATAATAATAATAATAATAATAATAATAATAATAATAATAATAATAATAATAATAATAATAATAATAATAATAATAATATACAATCGAATGTAATGCAAGTGAAAAATAATTAAATAAATTATTACAAACCATTTAATTTTTAAAAAATAAAAAAATTAATTATCATTCACTAGCTCAATCGATCATCTAAAAGTATATATGATGCAATTACTAAATTTTGTTCCATGTACTTATAGTTAAGAGTTTAATAAATAAATAAGATAATTTAAATCTTGATTGCCATAATTTTTTAAAAATTTGAATTAAAGGGGAAAAAGAAGAAATACTTTCTGTGTACTTGATTATGTTGGGACATGTTAAATTCAATACGATAAGCTATTGTCTTATTTTAAGAAAAAACCAAGCGGATTTAAATTCTTCAATCAAAGCTGACTGATATCAAAATTGTAACGCGTTCAAATCGATCCTCGCCACATAGTGAAAATCAACCTATAGATGCTACAAATGCTATGAATAGGAGTAAAGGATTATTTACTATGGAAGGTGAAAAGTTATTGCATGGTCTCAAAATAAAAGTATGATGATTGTTACATCAAAATTTTCATAATGTGAAAAAGGAAAAATAAATATCTAGGCCCTTCTGTGCATGTTGTATATCATTGTCTGAACATCATCGCAGTACACCAATTCACACACCATCACTAATCTGGCCATGGAAAAATCAAACACAGGAGAGACAATTCTTATGTAAGCTTTACAGTCTAGTGGAGAACAATATATAATGAATACTCCAATTAGAATAAATTAGTAAAAAGAGATTGAATCATACCTTTACCGGGGGATTAATCATGAGATTCATTATAAATGTACCATGAGCAAAGGAAAAATCAATAGATAACATTGAGCCATGAGATCATATGGAATTTGATAAATCTTGAAATCAATAATCATGCTTGATAATAGTGATACACATGCATTATACATAACTTGATTCGGTGTTCATACTAGCTTCTTTATCTTATATCATATTTAGAAATCAGGTGCTTTTAAACCATTCATTATTTATTTATTATAGGATGGGTGCTTGTTCACTTATCGGATGCGCCGAGCGAAATGATACGACCACGTGCGAGTCAATGATTGATCAAGCCATGATCAACGGAGCGACCTTTATCATAGAAACACTTGCCTTAGGCTGGCGATCCAGTGATTATCTTTCATCTTATCTTATTATTAACTTTAGCATCTTGAGTTTCAATGTTCAATGTCAAGATGAAATCAATGATTCAATCATGAGTATAATCATATTGATAGTAACATGAAAGTTCTTATCGTAGATCAGGATAGAATCAGATGTTTATGATCAAGTAGAAGTCATGTCGTAAAAATCAAAAAAGTTTCATATCATAATTACAATCAAAAGTGAAGAGAGAATGGAACATTCTGTAGCTATTACTCAGGCTGGGCCGGGTACAGGACGACTCGAGTTGTGAACCGGGGCCGAATTTGTGGGAATCATCGCACGATGTTAGAGTTGATACAAGACTAACTCGAGCCCGGTTCAAATTAACCCGGGTCGGGGTACCCAAAATGATTAGCGTTCAGCACACGCGTCGTCTACTAACCCTAGCTAGTTGTGTTCAGGGTGAACCAAGCCAAGCTCCACGGACGCGGGTCGGGCGGATGCATTGCCCAGTCAAATTTCATATGAACCAGGCTAGCTTCATGGCAATTCGGGCCTAGTTTATATGTTATTCAGAGTGTTGGGACTTTTGCAGAGTATATATTATGATATGCGGCCTCTATGAATGGTGAAACGCCCCTCTCCCTTGTTCACCCATCTCTTTCCGTGTTTGTCCTTGCTAATCGACCTAGCTCAATGGTGAAATGCCCCTCTCCCTTGTTCCTGCACCCGTGCCTCCTCTGTCGACGTAGGCCGACCAGGAACAACAAATAAGGGTGAGGGAAAAAGAAAAAAAATCGGTACAGTGCGTGAGGGGGAGAAGAAAACTAGTAACGTGATGTGCATAAACAATGCAAAACAACCCCGTGTAGGTGGTGTGGGATGATCCAATAGATTGGGGAGAAATCGACTTGTAGAGGTGTGGAGAAATTGATGAGGAGATCTAGTGATTAAGTCCCTTAATGTTCCATATGCTGAATTGTTCTAATAATTTATTTCCCCCATATTTGTTATTATCTTTTCCAAACGGATGCACTTGAATTCCACCTTTATGGAATCCTGACATTAACTTCCCTGTTTTCATGGCTAGGTGCATTAAGTTTTCAAATTCCCAATTTGCTAGAATCTTTCATTGTTGTACCTAATTCTCTTCAAATTGTAACCATTGAGTTGTTGTTATTTTATTTTATTTTAGTTTTTTTTGTTGTTACAAAAATATACCTAACAAAATAGAGGAAGACCAATATGAATAACCGATCACCCGATAATAGACCCGTAGGTCCGCCCACCAAGGCATTTTTTTCCTTGGTGGATAGATTTTAATTTTCATGTTAAATATGAAGCTATTTTCTCAACGTCTAAGACATCTGGAATTATTTATGCTCAATATTTTTTATCATTCTTTTGTTGAAATGATTCGAATCGATGTAAAAATTATACCAAAATAATCTTTGTATAGTGAACTTGAGTTTAGGATTATATATTGGTGAAAATAATGATTCTATAATGCCCCCAAATCGACCCATGCCACGTGACGAAGACCAACCTGAAGACGCTACGAACGCTATGACTTTAAACATCTTATTGACTAAGCCTTCGTCAAGAACCGAGACACGTCAGCGAAAGAAAAATAAAACACAGAAGAATGATAATAACTGTAGAAGTCTAGAAAAAATGACTACATCTCTAAGAAATATCATATAATTGCAGAAGGAAAATAAATAATTAAATAGGCCTTGTGGTTCGTCGCAGCACATCTACTCTACACCATTACTGACCTGACCTTGTGGAAATGAAACACAGAGGAGGAAGTCCTCCCGTAAGCTTTACAGTCTAATGGGAAACTAATAAAGTATACAATGCATAACTTGAATAGCTTAAATCAGAAGTAAAATAGAGTACTTATCTTGAATGGAAAGGTGGAGCATGAGATCATCCTAAATAATAATTATGGAAGATAAATAGACATCGATAATCAGTAAAAAATCATGTGATACTTGATAAACTTGGAATCAAGGACATGCTTTAGAATCATAACATAAGTACTGATAATAACTTGACTTGGAATTTATGCTTACTTTACTTATCCATACTTGAAACATGTTTGCTTTACTTATCCATACTTTTTAATCTTGAAACATGCTTGCATTACTTGTCCATGCTTGTTAATCTTAAATCATGCTTAGAAATCAGGTGACTTTAGGTGCATTTAATTCTTGGGGTATGCCGAGCAAACGATACAGCCTTGTGCGATCAATGGATGATCAAACCATGACCAATGTAGAGATCCTTATCTTGAGACACTTAGCTTGATCTAGAAACTCATTATTCATCTTCCATCTTAACTTATTAATCACTTTAGAAACTTATTATTCTTTATTCTTCATACGACGGAAGCAATAAGATTAGTAGGAAAGTAAATTAGTAAAATGATCCATGTCTTAGTCTTGTATGGATCTCAGTGAGGACTTGATATTAAGATCGGTCACAATCATGATTAATAATAAGACAAACTAACAATACTCAAATCTAAATTAAGGAAAATGTATAAATGAAGTCAGGGACTGCTCTGTAGCTTGGCACGATCGTGACAGCATAGTGGCACGGCCGTGCCGATGGGAATGACACGGTTGGGTCCATAGTGGCACAGGCATGGAGGAAGTGAGTACGTAGGGAGTGGCACGGGCGTGCCATAAGGAGGCGTGGTTGTGACGGAGTGTGAGGGCAGTCGACCAGTTCAAAGATTCGGTCGACTGATTTCATACTTAGTTGCTCGACTGTGAATTTGGTTATGGCATGGGGGTGCTAGAGGGTTGGCACGGCTGTAACGGCTTGGGAGCTTGGTCGACCAATGTCGACCGATCTTTTACTTGGGTTTGATCGAGCGATGGCAGGGGCGTGCCCACAGTGTGGCACGGCCGTGACGGTGGTGGCATGGGCATGCTAGAAGGGGGCAACCTATGACGGCGGAGGTTTCCTAGTCGATTTCAGTCGTGAAAGCAATCAAACTTTAATAGAGTATCATTGTAATCTAAATTCTACATCCTAACAATAAGACAAAATAATAACTATAAGAATCAAATCCTACGAATAATCGATCAAGCAATTATATAATCAAAGAGAGAACAGGGCAATCAGATGATTCATGTTCATCATGCTCTGGTCATGGATTAATCTTGAACTAGGGCATGGACAAGATCTATTCAAATTGTGCAAGGTGATTTCAATTCACCCACCTTTATTCGCGATTGATCCTTGCTTCGATCTGATGGAATTCAATGCCGATGATGGGATCTCCTCTGCTCTCCATCTCCACCTGCAAGCGATCCGGACGAAGAGGACGTGAGGAGGGATGAAGATCCAAGAGTATGGTAGGGAAGAAAAAATCTCGGTTACCCTGGTGGTTGACGACGACGGAGAGCACTATTTTGTTTTCAAAGATTGCGTGTGAAGGAGGAACCGATAGGGATGAGAGGTTTATGAAAAAAAAAGAATTATCAGGGAATAAAATTGACCTTGATTCCTATGATTTGATTTTATCTCCCTTATCTATCATGATCCCATCATTATTATCCTAATTGCCATCCTACATTAATAGGAATCTTATCTCTCTACTAGCCATTTTGATCTTTTAATTGATTCTCTCTCTCTTTTTTTTACGATTGTTATAGATTAACTTTAAGTTCGCAACAATCAATCGCCTATTGACTATTGGTTGCACAAGTGCTAAACTTTGAATGACGGTCTGTATGTGATGTGGTATCAAAATCTATGCTCATCATTTGAATGTTGTTCTCCTACATCGGAGTTTCAAAATCAATCGTCACTCTAAAAATTTGACTATAAGATTTCAGCCACCACTTTAGACATATTTATAACTTTTCGATTAGAGGTTAACTTCTATCGGTCATGAATTAATTCTTACCGTAGTTGTTCATAATTAATTATTCATATATTAATTACACAAATTTAATTAATTATTCGATAATCATACATGAATCTACTTTAACTCCTACCTCTTAATCCGTTCGTATTAAATAACTCAATAAAGTAATAATTTCCCAGCTATATTTTTGAAAAAAATAAAAGATCTTTTACTATCATAACCGCCTATATATATATGGCTATAAGTTACACTGCCTAATCATATATTATAATTTCACGCTAATTCAAGTTATAATTTCACTGCGTTTACATAGGTTAGGTATGTGTCGACCTAGTAAGTGACGTTCCCGCTCAACGGAAATAGATTACGTACATTGTCTAAGAGCAATCTAAGAAGATCTCTTTGACTTACGGAAAACAAATCTAAGAAGATCTCGCCGAACTAAAAAAAATGTGCACGTCAAAAGGGCAACAAATCTACCGACTTGGAAATTGGAATCTAAAAAGATTTGTTTTCCTTTAAAGCTATTAGGAACTTAAGGCGCTTGAAATTGTCGACTTCGAGCTCAGTACGGGCATGCCTTTTTTTTAGGCAAATTAAAATAGGATTGCTGGTTGGCAATGCTTATGACTTCACGCGGATATATAGAAAAATTTTCTTTTCATTTTAATTTTATCAACAGTTTTGATTTCAACGCATCGGATCCCATCAACAATTCAAAATGAATTAGAAAATAAGTTAAATTTCATATTCAAGAACCCCAGGTTACGAACTCTAATATCAAAATTGAAAAAAATGATATTTGATAAGTCTAATATCATAAATGACGAGTTCAAAACACTTCATTTAATATCACTACAATAAAATGAGTTTTTTTACTGAAAAAAACAATAATAAAGCTTTTGGATTGCGACAAAAATAAGGATGTATATATCTGTTAAAAAAAAGAATACAATTCTACAAAAAGTAGTTCGAAATAAAAAATTAGGCCTTGATTATTGGTACACATAGAATCATCAATTTAATTAGGACCCTAAAAAATCACAAAGAATTGGAAAGAAACATCTTTTTACAAATATTATAATTAAAATATTTTTTAAAATTTTAGATAATATTTTACTCCCTTTCTTAATTACATACATTAAATTTAATATATTATTGTCTTAATTAAATTATTATAATGTAGTTGAATTAGGACAATATGAAGTTATCAACCTATTTTAGTATAGTTCAATATGAGATTGTTTAAAATATCTTGAATTGTAACATGATATCGTCATATCAAAAAGTGAAAATTTAAGATTTAATTTCATATTTAAATATTTTATAAGTTATTGTTGGCATTGCCTAAGTTGATCTCTTTTCTCCTTAGAAAATTTTAAATTGATTTCTTCATATATATATATATATATAATATTGGAAATTTTCATATCTCGGTCCATAATATTATTCTATTCACTTGTGAATGTGTAATTTAGATTGTCTATAAAGCGATAATTTAAATTACCTGTGAGAGAGGTGGCAATTTGGATTGACACACTTAAATTGTAATTTTTCTAATTTCACATTTCTCATTTGCCCTTTGAAACTTTATTAATAAATTACAAAACTAATTAAATATATTAAGAAACTAAATTAAATAAATTATAAAATTGATCAAATAAATCTTAATTAATTATGATGAATATATTACTATCATATTTCTATAAAATTATATTAGTTATTTATAAATTTAAGTTTTGTACTGCAAAATATACGTTTTTAAATTAAGTTTATGAAATTCAAAATAAATTATATATAGTTAATGTAATTATTTTGGATAAAGATATATTGTTAAAAGCTTTATATTAATTTATAAATATTTATTTTATTTCAAATAATTAATATGGATTGCTAAATATATTAATTATGCATACTACTAATTTAGTAAGTGATAATATTTCTGACAAATAATCTACAATGACAACATAATGAACACTTTTGCATCAAAATAGTCCTACATAGCAAGAAAAGGAAGAATAAATATTTTTCTTCTGAACAAAAATATAATTTTCAATCTATTTTTTTAGGGTGCCATAATGCCACCCGTCGAAAGTTTAATGTCACTCCAAAGTGACAATTTTATTATTTATTTTTATTTTGAATTTTAAGTATCATTAATATACTCATGCCTTTTCAACTTCCACCCAAATTTTGTCTTGGATGACACATCCTTCTCCTTTTGTTGTTAGAATTAATTTTTTTCCTTTTGCATCAAGTATCATAATTTTTTTTTATTGCGAGAAAGTTTTTTTAATATTATACTTTATATTTGGTAATATTTTTTCAACATATATTTTATTATCTGTGCTATAAATTCTTGATTGACTGCCATTTATTTTTTCATCTGGTCATGTGAATCTTTCTTATAGGTTTTGTTAACTGTGTTATTATTTCCTTTGAGAAATAACTGTGCCCTGCACCTTGGTGTAAGTATTTTAGTATTTTCTTCGAGAAATAATTGTGCCCTACATCTTATTGTAAGTATTTTCTTAAAGAATAACTGTATCTTATCAACAACGATACATATATTCCTAGTCACATTCGGGTGATGAAAGTCTTGGCTCCAAGGCCTAGCTAACTTACTGTGAGGGCAACGATATGATTCTTCAGTTAATGTAAGATCAAAGACTGTTACTATTTTGACTGACCGTAAATATTGATGCCCATGAAAGTGAAGTCTAACGGATTATAAAACAACCCCGAGGAAGTTTATTGAGGCAAGATAATAATAAGTGCTAATCACTTAATATACTTATTGATATAGTTGATTGAGGGTTCATATGAGTGTATGATGTTAATTACATGTTATTTCATTCTACTGATGATGTGATACTGATGATTGACATGTAGATCATAGTATTACCTATATGATATACATACATGTTTCTTTTATGATACGAAATTGCTTAGATAAGTCATGTAATATCTTCCATAAGATGCACAACATAGCATGTCATTTACATACTATAATTGAGAAATCATACACGGTGGATCTGTGCAGGTAATTGATGAATTAGGATGGATGGTGGCTTAACTCATGACGACGATGTTGCACATGGTCTAGGCTATAAATATAAAGTTGTATCATTATCACTACAAGAAAATGGGTGATTAGTGACCCAAGATAAGCGACGCTATGGTGGCGGTATTACGTCTCCACAATGAAGAGCGTCTCATTCATGTCTATCTAGCGTCACAAAAATGGGACGCTGTATATCGGTGGCTACTAGCATCGCAATGGAGTCAAAGAAAATGAGACGCTACTAGTGTCATGACTTGACGCTATCTCGACGTTATTAAGATGCGCAGTTTGCGGCTGTGCGTAGAAGATATGCGTTGCTAAGTCGACGCGCAAGGGGCGTAAGATTTGAGACGCAATTTCGACGTCCACGAGTCGCTACTCTAGGCGCTAGGAAGGCGCTGAAGTGACGCAATATGATGGTGTATGCATCGCCAATGAGACGCGACTATGACACTAAGGACGATATATTTAACTCAGCGTCGACAGTCTTTGCGATGCGAATGGGACGCTATGGAGTCGCTATTTACATATTTTTTTTACCCATTCAATCCTCATTTTTCCCCTTCCCAGACCATACAATTATATAATGCATATAAAAATGTATTGATATTCATCACATGCAATATAAAAGCATCACATGCAGTATAAGAGCATCACATGCAATATAAGAGCATCACAAGCAATATAAAAGCATCACAGGCATAATATTGAACATAAGAACACGAAAAGTAATAAACCAAACTAACAAACTATATGTATATCTAAATGAATAAGTAGCAAAAGCATTGTTTGTATTCATGGGTTGTTTCTATCCTAGGTTTGGGAGTTATTGTTATCATTTCAGACATTCGACCCAGACGTGCTCGGTCCATGGCCTCACGGGGATGGATTCTGCGTCGGGATCAATCCTTGAATCGCCTGCAATATCGGAGCTAACTGCTACGATAACTGCTCCGACACCTGCCGCGATATCTGCTTCGATAATTGCTGCGATAGCTACTGTGACAGCTGCGTCACATCAGGTGCAGCGGATGAGCTCGCAGTAGACGGACCGCCTGCATATCCTCCGATCCTCCTAGGTATCTGAGCGACTGTGTCGAGGCCACGCAAGTACCCCCTTGTGTTGTTCCAGCCACCTCCTCCCAAACAGAGTCCTCTACGAAAAAGAAAAATCATACAATCATTTAATATATAAATTATATATCAAGAAACACAAATTTAAAACATGACAAAACCAACGAAGAAACATTACCTGGTGGCTGAGTAGTCAGATCATCTCCATACTTTTCAGCCATTTTCGCATTATACTCATCCTATAAAATTTAAACATTATGTATTTCAAAAATAGTGCACTAACGACAATAACCAAATGACCATATCATGAGACTTACCAAAAGCTTACGAGCAGTGGACGTGACTAGGTCGTTTGTCTTCCGCCACTAATGCGTGGCCTCATAGACCACATGAAAGTCTACGGGACCGCCTTCTTTCTCCTCCTACAATAAAGTTTCAAATTTTATAACATAAGTATAAGTCAAAAGTTTGATAAATTAAATTTATATGTAAATTACCATGCGCCGTCGATGCTCATCAAATCGCATCAATCCCTTTGTGTGGATGTGGGCCCCGGGCTTTGAAAGACGGTTAACTCTTACTTTTTTCGACTTCCTTTGCCATCGTTCATCCGTCCTTTGTGAACATCAAATACTTACACTTTCAAAAACTATAATTTTCATAAAAATAATGTAAAAGTATACATACTTACCACTTCGTACAGAGGGACTCCCAAACCGAGTGCCTAATATGTCTTTGGCACCTTTGTATGCCCTGCTCCAAAGTGAGACTGGCGGACGTGACGACCTTGCGAAACTTGTATAATCAATTTTGGAGGTGCTTCGCAGCGACCTCCTCAAAAGCTCTCCGAATCATCCCTAAACTAAGATCCGGATGAAACTGATTTGCCTCCTACAAATAGAACGTTAGAACCTAGTAATTTTAAAATAAATATAAATCGAATTATGTAACCCAAATAGAAGATCGTACCGCAAAGGCTCGAAAGATGTCATTCCGCACTTGAATTGGGACATCTTTCCAGGATCCTGCACCTTTCGGCAAGTGGGAAAGAACGAGAGCACTGACATTCCGCACGGTACTAGCTGGTATGAAAGTGGTCCTGCTAATTAGAAAGAAGAATTAATTTTTAATGATAACCAAAACTATAACAAAATTTGTACAACTTATTTAATTTACAGTCGAGCAATATTATTCACAATGACCATCCCATTATTGTGTACCCCTCTTCATCACTCGAAGAGGAATCATCATCCGGTACAGCCGGGGTAGGCTGTGAAGGTCCGACATCATCTACGGGACCTAATACATAATAAATCATTATATTAAATTAAAATTGTGATAATTCATAGATGTACAGTAATGTTCTCACCTCGATTGACGTGTGCCACAACATGATTAGTGGTAGTCCGCTCGTCTGAATGTATTGAACCAGTTGCTTGTGCTATCGATGACGTAGCAACTGACATTATTAAAAAATAATTAATATAATTATTTAATAAATGTCAATAACAATAAATATATCACCTAGCGTAAGATGTCGCTCACCAATGCTAGAATGTGATGAAGCATCCGGTACTCTCGCCGGTGGTGGTGGGGGTAGCAACTGTCATCATAAGAAAATACATAAAATTTGGCTCATATTTAAAATTATATATCCCATACAATGTGTCATGTACTTGGAATGATATAAGGAGCAGACCCACCAATGGATCGCCTACTATGTGACGATCCGGCTACGTGCCCCGTCGGCGGCGGAGGAACTGATATTATTAAAAATGAAATTAACTATTATAATCAACTATAAATAAGGACAATAATTATATTACCTGGTGGTTATGATGTCTAACTCATCTAGAGTGAACGCCTGGAAGAGCGAGATGACCCAGATGCTCGACCCTTCATTTTATGGCTGAAAAAAAGAAAGAAGCTTCTCTTATTATTGGTAACCATATATAACCTAAAAAAAGAAGTAAAAAGCTTATGTCATTAGAATAACTACGGGATTCATTCGCTTGTTTCGTATTCTGATTCATTTTCATCATCTTCATCATCGTCGCTATAATCTTGGTTCGAATCATCGTCAACGAAATTATCAAAGTTCACATCCAAGAGGTCATTTGAATTGAACTCTTCCATTCGCTCAGCGTCATTGACCAATTGAAAATTCTCAACTCCATCGGCCACATCAATCGTCTCATTCACTCTATCTTCTTGATAGTAATCGTCCGTGTGCACATCGTTGTGTTCGGATGATGTTTCATTATCATCTACCATTGTTTCTGCTAAGAATAGTCTACTCCTCACCTTGCATGACACCCACCATTCATCCTTGGTTCTTTTCGATGGATACTTAGTGTAGTACACTTGTTGTGCTTGTTCCGCCAATACGAATGGATCATATGATTGAAGTCTCGACCGAGGGTTAATATCCACCAATTTAAACTTTTGATCGATCCGAACTCCTTTCTCTGGATCGAACCAACGACACTTTAGCACCACGACTTTGTTAAATTTTTCCAAATAACACAATTCTAGGATGTATTCTATAACACCGTAGTAATCAAAGTCGTTGCCCTATACATGCTTCCTAGAACACATATGCCGCTATTAATAGTTGATCGTTGTCGGCTATATTCTTTTGTATGAAAACGATATCCATTGACTATGACGTCATAGTAGCTAAGAACTTGTTTCGATCACGACGCATCGAATTCTCCAATGGCAAAAACATCCCGTGACAATGAAACCAGCAAACTTTCTTACAATTTTTTAAATAAAATGATTTCGTATTCTTTCCACATATGGGACAAGCAAGTTTTCCTTTTATGCTCCAACCACTCAACATTTCATATGCCGGAAAATCACTTATGGTCGACATTAATGCGGCTCTCATAATGAAATTTTGCTTTTTGGATTTGTCATAGGTAATCATGCCATCCTCCCACAACATCTTGAGTTCATCAATCAAAGGTCTTAAATAAACATCTAAACTTTTACCAGGAGAGCGAGGACCCGAGATCATACAGGTAAGTAATATATTCTCTCATCTCATACACATACTTGGAGGCAAATTGTAAGGTGTCACAAAAACTGGCTAACATGAATAAGCAGTACTTGATGAGCCAAATGGGTTGAAGCCATCGGTGCAAAGTCCTAATCTAACATTGCGTGATTCTACAGAAAAAGTCGTATGAAGTGCATCAAATCGTCTCCATGACTTCGCATTCGAAGCATGTGTAATTGAATTTTGATCTTCACGTGCCCCTTCGCTGTGCCAGCTCATAAATGATGCAGTTTTTTCAGAAAGAAATAGTCGTTGTAATATTGGAACAATCGGAAAGTATCTAAATATTGCATTTGCCACATTTTTTTTCGAACTTTGAGAATTCTTTTTCGGCTTGAATCTGGGCTCGCCACAAATAGAATAACTCATAAGTGAGTTGTTTTCCTTGTAGTACAACATGCAATGATTGCGGCATGCATCAATCTTCTGATATTCCAACCCTAAATCTCTCATCAACCGTTTGCACTTGTAAAAATGTCCTAGTAATTTCTTTGAAGCTGGAAGCATACTCTTAATAATGGCAAGCATCCGGTCAAAATAACTTTCGCTCATATTAAATTCTGATTTTAAGTTCATTAGTTGTGTCACTACAGAAAGTGTAGTTTGCTTCATGCATCCATCCCATAAAGGTTCATATGCTTCTTCGAGAAGATTATAAAACTTAGAAGCTGAAGAATTTGGATCTTCTTCAATCAATATTTCGCCAATATTTTCTCCTAACATTGCATCTCGTATCATGTCCCTGTACAGATTGCTCGAGTCACCTACAACGGTATCTACATTACTTATTTTTTTAGCCCATCTTTCTTCGTCATGAAAGAACCAATTGGTGTATGTCAGTAAGAAACCGTTGTAATATAAATCCTTCTGCACATCATATCTTACTTTCCACTGATAACATTTGCACTTCCAGCATGGACAGAAGATTTCGCCATATGAAGAAGAAACACCTTCATTTCGATATGCCATATCTATGAATTCATCAACACCATCCTTATATTCTTCAGTTATGATGCCATGTTTATCCTTCCAACGTTGAATCCAATTACGATATGGCTTTATCATTTCTGTAACGGACAACATTAAGCTATATGTCAATAAATTCGTGTATTTGAAACGTGTGGTTTTGAACTTACGAAGTCCAAAATCACACGTTTCAAATACTTCATCGTCGAATCATAATCTCATTTTATCACCAAGAATGTGGAAGTACATCCTTAATAAAATTTATGAGAACATGATGAAAAAGAGGTTCTAGAATTATGAAAAAAATAGTTTAACTTAACATGCATTACTAACTTAGTACATCCTTAGTAAAAACTTAACAACAATAGTTTCAAGTAATTGAGTAGTATTTAACTTAGCAGGCATTACTAACTAACTTAACAACAAACCAATCAAGTATTTAAGTAATATTTAACTTAACATGCATTAATTCATAACTTTCAAGTAATTAAGTAGTATTTAACTTAACATGCATTACTAACTAACTTAACAACAAAACAATCAAGTAATATTTAACTTAACATGCATTAGTTCATAACTTTCAAGTAATTAAGTAGTATTTAACTTAACATGCATTACTAACTAACTTAACAAAAAAATAATCAAGTAATTAAGTAATATTTAACTTAACATGCATTAGTTCATAACTTTTAAGTAATTAAGTAGTATTTAACTTCATGCATGAATAATTAACTTAACATACATGGTGGCGGGCTAGTACCTTCTTAACCGGTGAGGGATGGCGACGGACGGTGGTGGAGGAAAGCGGTAGGCGACGACCGATAGAGGAGGAGCGGTGGCGGAGGGCGGTGGCGGAGGCAGCCGTCGGCGTGGTGGCGGAGGGTGGTGGAGGAGGTGGAGGCGGTGGTGGAGGGCAGACGAGGCGGAGGGAGGAGGAGGAGAAGGAGGCGGCAGTGGAGGCGGACGTTGGCGCAGTGGAGGGCGGTGGACGAGGCGGAGGCGGCGGTGAAGGGCGAAGGAGGGGCGCGATGGAGGTGGCGGATGGGCGCGGTGGAGGAGGCGGTGGACTAGGCGGATGATCGCGGTGGAGGAGGCGGAGGGCGGACGTCGGAGGATGATGCGGTGGAGGTGGAGGGCGGACGTCGGCGCAGTGGAGGTGGCGGATGGGCGCGGTGGAGGAGGCGGTGGACTAGGCGGAGGATCGCGGTGGAGGAGGCAGAGGGCGGACGTCGGAGGATGATGCGGTGGAGGTGGAGGGCGGACGTCGGCGCGGTGGAGGAGGCGGACGTCGGCGTGGAGGGAGGAGGAGGTGGCGGCGGTGGAGGCGGAGGCAGACGTCGGCGCGGTGGAGGGCGGTGGCGGAGGGCAGTGGATGAGGCGGAGGCGGCAGAGGGGCGCGGTGGAGGTGGTGGACGGGCGCGGTGGAGGAGGCGGTGGAGTAGGCGGAGAGGCGCGGTAGAGGAGGCGGAGGCGGAGGGCGGACGTCGCAGGAGGAGGCGGTGAAGGTGGAGGGCGGCGGAGGGGCGCGGTGGAGGAGGAGGCGGAGGGCCACGGAGGCGGATGTCGGCGTAGTGGAGGAGGCCGCGGAGGAGGCGTCGGAGGAGGTCCGGCGTCGGGCGTCGGGCGTCGGAGGTCGGAGGTCAGAGGTCGGGCGTCGAACGAAGGGAGGAAAATAGTAAAATTGTAAAAGTGAAAATGAAGAAGAGGGGTTAGGAATTTAAGTAAATTTTTTAGCATCTCCCAAGGATGTGACGCTACGTAGACGCAATGTAGGCGCCGTTTCTATCAAAATTTGGCTAGTGCGGCGCTATGGAGAAGCTAATGTGTCACTAAGACAACGTAGCGACACTATAGCGTCGTAAGGGCATCTCTATAGTGGTAGCATCCCAAGGATGTGACTCCATTGAGACGATCATTAAAAGTCTTTTTCAAATTTTTTAGTTTGATATTTTATTTATCAATATAGCGTCTCATCGCATTGTGCCCCGTTCAAATTATTTTATTTTCTTTCGACAATCTATCATGTATGTATATAAAATTATAAATCTAAATGTATATATGTCTATAATATATGCATATGTATATGTGTGTATATATATATACCTATAATATATGCGTATGTATATGTCTACGTGTGGGAGATTAAGTATTATAAATCTATCATGTATGTATGTCTATATGTATTTTAAATATATATGTGTATGTAAACGTCTATACATGTGCGAGTCATATAACATGTATATGTATACATGTTCGAAGTGAATATATATGTGTATATGTTGTTTATATGTGTGAGATTAAGTGATAATAATATGTATATATGTACTTATTATATATAAGTATAAGTATATACGTGTATTCATATGTCTATATGTGCCCGATTAAGCAAGGAGGATAAAAAGCCGGCTAAGGAGGCGCAATACAGATGCCATTGAGTCGCTAGGGACATTTAGCAACCACGTAGCGTCGAACTAGAGTCTAAAACCTCATGGCGTCTCAATTTGGCGATGCTACAGAGACGCCAATAGTGTCACCATGGCGTCGACATATCCTGCGGCTCTAGTTAGATGCTAATTGAGTCTCAACAGTGACACTAAAATGGGATAATTTGTAGCAAATCACTCTCTTAATTCAACCACCGTAATTTCATGATTAAGTATATATATTTAGTATGTATAAATAATATAAATAATGTAGGTAACAAATTATATATTTAGGAACACTTCTATCATGTAAAAATACATATATATATAATCATTTAATACATATATATAATATGGGTAATCATGTGCGAATACATATATATGTTGATAATACTAATATAATATTTAATTAATTTATTGATTAACATATAGTATATATAATATATAGGGTTTAGGGTTTAATAGCAATATTAATATAGATAAGCTAGGAATAGTTGTGAAGTAATGACATCCGCATCTACATAGCGTCGCGTGAGCTTGTGACGCCAGATAGCGTCTCTTTAGAGTCTCAAACGGTGAGACGCGAGCATAGCGTCGCTGGTTGTCGACGCGAGAACGGCGTTAGATTCTCCCACGTTTTTTTGCTTCGCGGCGCGCAATGGTAGCGTCTACGTCGCGTCTCCATTGTGCCATTTATAGCGTCTATTTCTTGTATAGCTAAGAACACGCTAATGAGACGCTATCGAGAGGCAAATAATGTCCCATTATTGAGACGCAAGGTAGATGTCGTAAAGGCGCTAGTGACGTCTCTATAGCGTCACCAGATTTGAGACGCTACTTTGCGTTGCCAATAGCCCTTTTTTTTTGTAGTGTATGATGTTGTGCCCATTGAACTAATGGTGTTTTAGACATGTTTATGAATAATGGCACTTATCTCATGTTCTAGGAGTTTTCAACTATTTTGATTAAAGTATTCCGCTAAAAAGATAATTTTTATTTTATTTTTTAGATTACTTGTTTCTACTTCAATTATGTAAATCATATCATTGTGATTATATGATGATGAACGGGCTAACACAGCGGAAATTCCCTAAATGACCTCCAATCTTTAGGGTGGATTTTCGATATGTTATAGTTTGATATCATAGCTTGCATAGGACCTATCCTAAGTATGTCATAGAATGTTAAATCCATCGTCATGAGCAACTATCAAGTTAAAAAGTATGTAAGTTTAATGTCATATGAATGAATGTTTTATATTAATCATGTAATGTTGATTAATTATTGTTATTTGAAGGATGGAACCAAGAGATCTTTCCAACACTTCATGAGACCAAAGGGAACTGATAGAAAGCATGACTTGCATAGCTCGTGCGATGAAAAGGAGTATGAACTTGATGTACTATCTCCACTCGAGTTCCAGGATAGAAAGGTTACTGAAGCTGCATCCCCCTACTTTCAAGGGGAATAGAGATCAGACAAAATTGAAGCTTGGTTGGACATCATTACTGAGAAGTTTAGGGGCATGGACTGTTCAGACAGGCACATGGTCAACCTAGCTACCCATCAGCTAGTTGATCAAGCTCTTCGGTAGTGGAAGTTAGTGACAAGTACTTAGCTCGAGGATGAAGTTGAAGTCACCTGGAGGGATTTAAAAAATGTGTTCAGAAATCACTACCTTCCTCCACATATAAGGGGGAACATCAACAAGTTCTTAGAACTTGAGAGGTATAGTCCTCTAAAAGAGAATGAAGCATTAAGGATTGAGCACTTTGTCAAGGGGATAAATCCTCATCTCAAATGGACATCAAGTGTAGTGACCCTAAGAGTATGGCCAAGGCTGTTTCCTTTGCGACTAAGCTAGTCAGATAAAGAGACACATGAAAGAAGTATGAGCAAGACAAGGAGTCAAGGAAAGACAAAAAGGAAGAACATGAACTCCAAGCCTTACTCCAAGACTGAAGGGGGACAAAAAGCAAAGCTTGTCTTCATTGTCACAAATTTCATCTTGGGGTGTGCAGATTCAAGTCTGGAACGTCAAGTTTATTTCAGTATTACATGTTTATTTTATCGTTGCATCTTATAAAAAAAGAGCAAAAATTTCAAAAATCACAAAAATACCATTCATCATCATTTTCCTTTATTGTTTGTTCTTCTTAATTGCACTTAAGTGAAATTCAAGGACACTCTGTGCATTTATGAAATTTTATTGCCATAATTTTACCTGTTCTATCACCTTAGTATTGGGTAATTTGGAAAGTATATGTTGCCAAGTAAAATTATGGATACTTAGACCACTGATTCTTGTTCATGCTCGCATTTTATTTCTTATTTTTATTTTATGCCTTGATGGTAGTAGACTTTTTATTGAACACATAAAGTATTTTGTGAGCTTCAAATAAATAATAAAATATGAAAGAAGGTTAGTTGAACCCCAAAGGTTATAATAAGGTATAATTGTGTTATCTGGAACTTTGATGTGTTCGGATGATTAGGCTCGCAGGGGATTCTTGCCTGGTGACTAAGGGCAATTGCTCTAAGATCCCTCAGTCGAAAGCTTGTTACATGGACCACCTTGCGTAAAATGGAAAAGCACAAGAGTACCAAATCAGTGAAAAGAGATAATATTAAAAATGTATAAATGTGTTATCTAGAACCTTGGTTTGTTCGGGCAATTAGACTTGTAGGGGATTTGTGCCTGTCGACCTAAGACCAACTAGTCTGGGATTCGTCGGTCGAAAGCCTGTTACATTGACCGCCTTGAGAAAAATGGAGAAGCACATGAGTAATCAACTCTATATATAATAAGGTGAATAAAGTAAAATTAAGCTCACTATTTACTTTTGCATTCAACATTAATGCTATTATTTCATAGGCTATATGTTTTCTTACACAGAGCTGAACTATAATAAGTTTAATCTGTTTAAGATCCATAAATTCTATGAGGTTGGGTTATGCATTGTGGATAGATATACTTTGGCGATGGACTTGTAAAACAATGATAGTGAAAAAGTATTAGTCATGGGGTGGAGACTATGATGGTTCAATTATGATTCTTGACTCTTGCCTTGAAGCTTGCTTGAGGACAACAAGAGTTCAAGCTTGGGAAATTTGATGCATGCAATTTTATACATATTTTTCATGTATAATTTATGTTATTTTTCATAATTTTATCATGGCATGCATCTCTTTTCTTATTTAATTTTCTAAAATTTGTTAGAGCCAAAAGCTACCCATGTTTGGTTTATTTTGATCTCAGGATTATCAATTAGGAGGTGTGGAGCGATTGGACCGAAAGAGTGCAAAAATCGGAGCTTAAATGTGATGTTACACTATTTTGTACATGAACTTGAGCTGGGTCATTGTCACACCCGAGCCGGACTGATCGTGAGACCAAATCCGACACGGGTTGTGCGCGACAACTGAACCCGAACTGAGTACCTTGGAAACCCGGGCCGGTTCAGCTTATCATATGATGTTTTATCAGACGTCTTGAACTTTTGCCTTGTTTAACGTGAAATTAACATCCTAAAATATTGTGTAACCATAGGGGAATGTTGCCCCTATAAATACTGTTGTTTGGAGACTTTAGCCGCATCCATGCTCATGAATTTCCATGTCCTAGCCGTTGAGAAGAGGATTGTTCACCCAGCTGCTGCTCTGCGTTCTAGTGGTTTTCTCCATACTTTTTGGCGATCTTTTGTGACGTCCACTTGACCGAGTAGCGGAGTAGAAGCATCAATCAACTCTTGGGAGGCCCCTCTGTAACTTTTAGTACAACTTTCATGCTTATCTTTCTCGTATTGATGTCAAACCGATTGTCTATGAAGTAGTTTTATTGTTTGGGGGCGACTAAAGTTGAACCCTGGTCTTGAATTATTATAGATTTTAGGTTTCTGTGAACTGAAGTTTAGCCTTTTCTTAATGCTTTTGTCATAGCTAGATAGATTTACATGTTTATTAACCATTTTGCAAAAATTGTGTGTGAATTTTGTGCATGATAATCGATTTTAATTTTGCCAGAATTTGTTTTATACTGAACCCTTGCTAGGCTTGATCAACCCGGGCCGGGCACCTATGCAACTCGGGCTGCATCCTGTGACCCAAGCCGAGTCGTCTGCGCGTTGATTTTCTGGACTCAACCTGGGCCGGGTTGTCTTGAACCCGGGCCGAGTTCGACAGGCCAATTTGGTGATCTATTTGAGGCCATGAATTATGGATTATTATCTAACTGGTTTCAGTAGTCAATAACATAGATTTGCATCTGAAAGCATCATTATTATTTGTAGATTTAAAGTTGATTTGTTTAACATCTTTTATTTATTGATAATTGTGATAGTTAGGTTGTCTTAATCGAAATCTATATTGTTAGCTATCTTTTCATCACAGAAATCTAATTATGTTTTAATTGTTAATTAAAGAGCAAATCAAGGAGATACAAGGTCTGGACCCTAACTTCATCACATATTAAATTCTTTTCTGAATTAAGGCACATCTTTCCTTCCCTATTTCTGATTAATTTCTATCTTTTACTTTCTCTTTGCAACACAACATGAAATTAAACTTCCTCATTATAACTTGTTAGATCAGAAAATTTAAGTCATTAGTTCTCATGGGATCGACACTCTTACTTATTCTTTATTACTTGATTTAGCCTACTATACTTACTAATTTTTTGCGCATATAATTCTTGCATCATCACTATGCAAATATTTTATTTGATTCTGATGCCACTCATTCCTTTATATCATCTGCATTTTCTAACTTACTAAATGTTGAGATGGAAAATATGAGGTGGTAGATATGAGGATTTCCACTAGGCAGGACCTAATGATTGAGGGTTAACTACTATGCTGACATCATAGTGCTCATGGTAGTTTATGATGTGATATTAGACATGAGTTGGTTATCATACAATGATGTCTATATAATGTGTCAAAAAAGAAAGATCGAGATCAACAAAAATATGTACTTCTATAACCTTTTGCAGAATACCATCGAGAGAGAAGAAAATGATGATTTCATTAGTAAAGGCAATCAAGTTGCTAAATAAAGGTTATCGAGGATTTTTAGCAAGTGTGACCAAGAGTGATTTCCAAACCAAGGCACTCTAAGAGCTCAATGTGATGAGGGACTTTCCTGATGTGTTTTTCGATGAACTCTCGAGTTTACCTCCGAAAAGGGAGATCAACTTCACATTGAGTTAATGTTAGGGATGGCTCCTATCTCTAAACCTCCCTATATGATGGCACCAGTAGAGATGAAGGAACTCAAGGCCCAACTAAAGGAGTTTCTTGACAAAAGATTTATTAGGCCAAGTGTGTCCCCATTGGGTGCATCTATTCTATTTGTGAAGAAGAAAGATGGATCAATGAGACTATGTATTGGTTATAGGATGCTCAACAAAGTGATAATCAATAACAAGTACCCTGTGCTCAGAATAGATGACCTATTTGACCAGGTATCCACAATAACAGTCTTATCAAAGATTGACTTGAGAAGTAGATACCATTAACTTAGGGTGGATGACGAGGACATAGTCAAGGCAACTTTCATGTCAAAGTATGATAATTATGAATTTTTTGTTATGCCTTTTGGACTAACAAACGTTCATGCAACATTTACGAATTTGATGAACAGGATATTCAAGCATCACTTGGATATGTTGGTGATTGTATTTATGGATAACTTCTTGAATTACTCATCAAGTCATGAGGAACACAAGAAAAATTTACAGATCATTCTGGAGACTTTGCGGCAACACAAACTGTATGCAAAGTTCTCTAAGTGTGAATTTTGGTTGAAGCAAGTGATGTTTTAGGACCACATTGTGTCAAAGGGATTTTAGTGGACCCACCAAAGGTTGAAGCTATCATTAATTGGGAGAGGCCAAAGACAGTGATTAAATTAAGAGTTTTCTAGGATTAGTCATCTACTCCAGAAGGTTCATTCAGAATCTCTTCAAGATAGTTGCTCCAAGCTAACCAAGAAAGGAAAAAAAGTTCAATTTTACACAAAAGTGTGAATATAGTTTCCTAGAATTGAAGAAGAGACTTCTACTCCACTGGAATTAATAATTCTCACAGGAGTTGGAGGTTACGATGTACAATGATACTAGTGGAACTATATTGGATTGTGCATCGATGCATCATGGGAGAGTTGTAGAATATGCTTTAAGACAACTCAAGTCTCATGAGAGGAACTATCCCACTCATGACCTGAAAATGATAGTAGTGATGTTTTCCTTAAAAATATGATGACACTACTTATATGGAGAAGAGTTTGAAGTTTACATTGAACACAAGAGTCTCAAATATGTGTTATCCCGAAAGGAATTGAATATGTGACAAATAAGATAGTTAGAATTTCTGAAGGACTGTGAGTTTAGTATTCTTTATCATTCATTGAAGGCCAAGTTAATAATAGATGCACTAAGCAGAAAATGAGAAGGGTCAATGGCATATCTGACGGTCTACAAATAAACTTTAATTGAAGGAAGCACATGGGGAAAACTAATGATGCATTGTGTCATTCAATTAGATTTTGTGGCAAAGATTACAAAAGCACAAAAAGAGGACCCAGAGTTCAAAGACATGAAGACTTTGTATGAGAAAAGGCATCTAGACTACAAGAGTGATAAAGATAGGACCATCAACTTTTGTAGTAGGTTGTGAGTGCTTGAGAACAAAAATCTTAAGGAAAAAATTTTGACTGACTACCGCAAGTCAAAATTTGTCATTCACCATGGAATCACCAAGATGTTCAAGGATCTATAAAGGACATTTGATAATGAGACATAAAAAGAGAATTGCAAAATTTATGTCCAAGTTCTTAGTTTGTCAACATGTCAAGATTGAGCACCAGAAGCCACCAAAACTACTGAATCTATTACCCATACCTCAATAGAAATTGGAGAAGATCACAATGGAGTTCATTGTAGATCTCCCTATGTCACAATGCTATCTGGGTGATCATGGAGATCAAGTCAGCACACTTCTTACCCTATAATGTGTGACAATCAGTTACAAGCATGGTGAAACTATATGTAGATGAGATTATTCGATTATATGAAACTCATGTTTTCATTATATCGATTAAAGACTCCAGGTTTACAGCAAGGTTTCGGAGAGGATTACAACATGCTTTTGGCACAAGACTACACGACAACATTACATTTCACCCTTAGAGAGATGCACATCGTGAAAGGTCGATCCCTATTTTTGAGGACATGCTGAGAGCATGTCCCATAAATTGACAAGACAACTGGAATGATCATCTCTCTAGTTGAGTTTGCTTACAATATCAATTATCACTTCTCCATCAAGATGGCACCATTTGAGTCACTTTATGAAAGACCATGCAAGTCTCCCATATGTTGGAGTGCAGTTGGTGAAGAAAGACTATTAGGACCTGAACTGGTGGAGAAGTATGCTAATAAGGTAGATTTTGATCAAGGAAATGATGTTGACAATTCAAAGATGCCAAAAGAGCTATGCTGATAAGAAAAGAAGGGAACAAATCTGTCAAGTTGCAGATCATGTATTGTTAAAGATATCACCTACAAAAGGAGTCATGAGGTTCAGTAGGAAGGGCAAACTAACTCCGAGGTGTATTTGATCATTTGAAATTCTGGAAAAGGTGAGAGAAGTATACGAACTTGCATTGCCTCATTCATATGCCAGAATCCATAATATCTTTCATATGTTTCGCAAGTACACATATGGCAACTCCCATGTGGTAGTGATTGAAGAGCCAACCATCAAAGAAGACCTCACTTATGAAAAGTATCCTATAAAGATATTGGAGTATGGTGAGAATTGCCTAAGGAATAAGACTGTAAAGATGGTGAGAGTGGAACTGAAGCAACATGCGAATTGGAAGAAGAAATGAAGGAATAGTTTTCAAGATTATTTGGTCAGTGTTCTAAGTTATACTTAAAACTCAAAGATGAATTTTTTTTAAAGGAGGGGGATGTAACACCTCAAATGTTTATCAGGTGTAATTTGGTTTTGGGCCAAACCCTAACACTATAAGAAAATCACCGGTTAGCTACAAAAATTTGCGACCACTTTTTTTGTCACTAATTTTGTCGTTACTAGCGATAAAATTACTCAAAATTAGTGACAAAATGATTGCAATGAAACCAACGACGAAATTTGTGAGGAAATATTTTTGGCAAATTTTAGTGACAAATGGGGGATGAAATAGTCACGAAAATCCTTGCCGCTATATTTGATTTTTAATTTTTTAAAAAACTTATATTAGCGACAAAATAAAGACAAATGAGCGACAACATGTTTGTCGCTAATTTGAGAACATCCCAAATAACATAAGGAAACCAAAAACACCTCGTGCCCTAGGTCCCTAATTCGAGAAAAGCACCCCGCCATGTGTGCACTGTTGTAGCTTGCCATCGTTCGTTGCTGTCACCTACCGTCGTCCGCTGTCGTCGTGCGTGCACTGCTGTAGCTTGTCGTCGTTCGTTGTTGTCGCCTGTCGCCGTTCGTTGCTGCAGCCTGCCATTGTCCACTGCCACCGTGCATGCTGCCGCCTGCCTCCTAACGTTGTTTACCGCCTGTCCGCTATGCGTTGCTGCCGCCTGGAGTCGTGCGCTACCGCCTGCCGTCTGCCGCCATGTGTTGTTTTCTCCTGCTGTTGTGCGTCATCGGTACCCCCTGCCTCCCTCCCTTCCTCTTTCTTACAATCATGGTATTATATAGCCAATAGATTATACATGTGATAAAAATGGAATATGGTTTTGGATATAATACCGAAGTATCTGAGTGCACAGAGGCTGTAGAGTTCTGCTTGTTTCTATGAAGCCATGGACCATTAAGTGAATGCCCATGGGCATGACTTGAAGAGATTGTTCCCTGAGTTATTATTTTCTTGACATCAAACATTGGCTTTCTCTATCCATCGACTAGATAGTTTCATGTGCATATGCATCATTATTCTAGAAATACTTTTGCATGACGATTTCATATAATTAACCAATCTTCTTTCCAATTTGACATAATCTATACTTTCATTGTGTCATAATTTATGCTATTCTAAGTCAGAACCTCTTCTTTGTAATTGTAGGTGAACATATGAGTATTTTCTAATTATTGAAACTTTCTATTATTTCTACATCATGTCCAATAACCATGTTAATTTGACGGTTGATCCATTCTTTTATCACAAGGTATCATACAACATCTCAGATCAAGACTTTTTCAACTTTATTTTTCAACATCTCAGACCAATTTGCAGGTCACATTAAAAGCAAATCTGGCTAAAAGGGCTGAACACTACTAATGAGAAGGTATTCAATTACTTATAATACCATTGTTTTACTAATTTTTTGTGGTAGTTGATTATTTTGAAGCTTTGCATTGAGCCAGGAAAAACTTCCTTTTTTTGTAATTATGTGTTGTCATACAATCCGAAGGAAATAACAAAAAATAATAATTTTGATGTTTGGGTTATTGTTCCATTTTCTTACTTTTGGAGCGATAGTTGTAATGTTCTTTTGTCATATCTTTGTTAGCTTTGTTTTACTTGATAAACGATAAGTTCTATAACCTTGCAATTGAGGTTTCACATGAAGCTTAGTGATTTTAATGTTCCTGAAAATTATGATTGAAACTGACAAGGTCTCCTACAAGCTAATTCTGAGTGGGAGCTTAGAGATAATATGAATCATAACAATTATATACTTATGTTAAAAGAGAACGGAATCTGACAAGGTCTCCTACAAACTAATTTTTGTTTATGCATGTAGAGACTTCTCAAACAACCTAGTAATCGGACCAATTCCTTGAAATTTCTCAAGGCTTCTTAATCTCCAAGGTCTATAAGAAGTTAAATGCTTTCTTCAAATAATAGTATGTTTTTAATGTTCCTGAAAATTATGATTGAAACTGACAAGGTCTCCTACAAGCAAATTCTGAGTGGGAGCTTAGAGATAATATGAATCACAACAGTTATATACTTATGTTAAAAGAGAACGGAATCTGACAAGGTCTCCTACAAGCTAATTTTTGTTTATGCATGTAGAGACTTCTCAAACAACCTAGTAATCGAACCAATTCTTTGAAATTTCTCAAGGCTTCTTAATCTCCAAGGTCTATAAGAAGTTAAATGCTTTCTTCAAATAATAGTATGTTCTGAACCCGCTCGCAGCGACTTTAACTTAATTTAGTAGGCTTCATGTAGAAATGGCTTCTTTTATTTTATATAGTTTTTTGCTTTTGTATTAATTAAATATCTGTAGTTTATTATCTTAAAGATTCTTTTTCGAGCACTTAAAGGCACATGTTTTAATTATTTTTTTATTCTTTAAATTTTCAGCACATTTTAAACGTATATATATTTGTTTGAAATTAAAATTCATACCTAATTATGTTTTTTACATTTTTTTATTATGGCTACTCTTTATAGAAGTTGTGGTAGACGCGCACCACTTCTTTGCCACCTCGTTCGGGCAGTTCGAGTTCGCGTTCACCTAGTACCAGGAGACTTGTCATCTCCTATCGTGGACGCTTCTTTTGCTAGTCCTTCATCTGGTTTGGCCGACACTCCTCTCACGATGTCTTTGCATTAAGTAGAGAGACTACTGTTAGGAATATAATACGACAGGATGTGGGACTTTGACGCGATAATGAGTTATATGCGTGATCGTGATAGGAACATATCACCTTCTGATTCGAGTCATGATTAGAAATTATATCTTTTATTAGACTTGTGACTTTTTTATGTATTAGTAACATTGTGGTACTTTTGTCTGTTGTCGTAAATTTTGTGTATTTGACTAATGATATTTGGACTTTTGTTTGATATATGAATGCATTTACACTTTTTAATGTTACGTAATATTTAGACATCTGTTGATTTGTTTGATGTATTTGTAACTTCTATAAATTATGAAATGAAAATGAGTTTTTTATTTTTTAAATATATTTTTTAAATATATTTTTAAAAATAATTTTGAATATTAGCGATGAATTTGCAACAAATTTACGGCCTCTTGGGTACGAATTGGCGACAAAGTGGCACAACAAAAAGGCGACAAATTGGCGAAAACTTAGTGATGGATTTAGCAATAATTTAGCGACCTATCAATGACAACTATCAGAGGAAAATGTTGACAACTATAATATATTTTGGGGCAGCTTAGCGACAAATTAGTGACAACTTAACCATGGTTTTGTGATGAATTTGCGACAAAAATGTTTTGTCACAAATATCGAGTATAATTTAGCGACAAATAGTAGGTGTCGTAAATTCGTCGCAAAATCGTCGGTGACTATTTTAGTGATAATTTAGCGACAAATATATTTGTAGCTAACACACATTTTTCTTGTAGTGCCTCGTGGCCTCCCCCGTTTATCTTTTTCTCCATATAAACTTTTATCGGCTAAAGCTTGAGGAAGGAGAATCTAAGGAGCAAGGATGACAAAGAGTAAGAGAAGAGGAAGGAGAGAAAAGAAGAGGAGAAAGATTCAAGATCAAGATATACAAAGGGGATCCAAACCCCTCTCTCTCATCTCAATGATGTTGTGATTGGATTGAGAGCAATATGGCACCTTGCTCCGATTAAGGATTTGATTGAGGACTGCATAATTGTTCATTAAATCTAAAAAGCTTTACATGTGATTCATATTTAAATATGTCATGCTTAGATCTATAGGAGAGGGTTTCATATCGTAAGAAAATGTTCTTAATGCTTTTGGGGATAAAACCCTAGATCTTAATGACTGCACGTAATGATGTGTTCTTAAGATAACTTTTTATGCATAAATGCCTATAGCTCATACATGTACTATTTATGATGCTTAGTATTGTTATTCCTTAAAGTTTCATTCTAAAATTTGTGATTTTGAGATGGACAATGGAATCCTACGAGCTGCCATGATCATGTTGATCCTTCAGAATGGTCGTGATCGAGCGTTTAGAAATTGGCCAATCGCCAAGACATTGGAACGATTGTGACAGATACTAGACACGTCACGAATGTGAGCGAGAGTTCCACAAAACGAGTCCAAATTGGGACTCGCTCACGACCGTACCCCATGTTAGCACAATCGTGAAAATGACCCGACACTGTCGTGACATTCCACTCACGATCGTGATCATCCTATAAGACCCATATGTCATTTAAAGCTATGTTTAGAGTATAAATATTATGTATTGATGTTTGTATATGACACCTACATATACAAGATTCATGCACAATTGTAACTAGGTTAAAATTTGACTATTTGATGATTGCAAACAAAATGTACCCAATTATAGAACACTGCTACTTATCGTCCCTCAACTTACTGTCAGGAAATAATTGTGTTATGCACCTTGTGTGTTAGTATTTTCTTCAAAAAATAGTTGTGCCCTGCACTTTGGTGTAAGTATTTCCTTAAGGAATAATTATATCTTACTAGTAAATATTTCTAATCGCCTTCGAGTGATGGGAGTCTTGGCTCCGAGGTTTATCTATGTGAGGGAAACAATATGATTCTTAAATTACTGTAAGATAAAAAAAATTGTTATTGTATTGACTGACTGTAAAAATTGATGCCCACGAAAGTAGTGGAGTCTAACAAGTTATAAAGCAACCCCTATGAAGATCACTGAGGCAAGATAATAACAAGTGTTAGTCACTTAATGTACCTACTAATATAGTTGATTTGTGACTGATATAACTATATGACGATGATTACATATTATTCCATGCTACTGATGTGATATTAATGATTGACATGTAGATCATAGCATGTCCTTTACATGCATACTCTAACTGAAAAATCATGCACTCTGGATCCGTGCAAGTAACTAATGAAGTAGGATGGATGACGACTCAACTCATAATGATGATGTTACACATGATCTAGGCTATAAATATAAAGTCATTTGTCATTATGATGTTCAGTTTATTGAACTAATGGTGTTTTAGACATTAGTTTTCAACTATTTTTATTAAAATCTTCTGCTAAAAAGATATGTTCTATTTAATTTTTAATATTACTAGTTTCCATTACAATTATGTAAATATATGATCACTAACGAGCTAACACAATCAAAATTTCCTAAATGACCTCTATCTTTTATGGTAGATTTAGCTATGCCCTGCACTTTGGTATAAGTATTTTCTTAAGGAATAACTGTATCTTACCAGCAAATATTCCAAATCGCCTTCGAGTGATGGGAATCTTGGCTCCGAGGTCTAGCTATGTGAGGAAAACGATATGATTCTTAAATTACTATAAGATCAGAAATTGTTATTGTACTGATTGACGGTAAAGATTGATGCTCATGAAAGTGGAGTCTAACAAGTTATAAAGCAACCCCTATGAAGTTTACTAAGGCAAGATAATAACAAGTGCTAGTCACTTAATGTACCTACTGATATAGTTGATTTATGACTTATATGACTGTATAATGATGATTACATATTATTCCATGCTACTGATGATGTGATATTAATGATTGACATGTAGATCATAGTATGTCATTTACATACTCTAACTGAGAAATCATGCACTTTAGATTCGTGCAGATAATTGATGAATTAGATAGATAGCAGCTCAACTCATGACGATGACATTGCACATGATCTAGGTTATAAATATAAAGTCATGTGTCATTAGGATGCTGGGTTTATTGAACTAATGGTGTTTTAGACATTAGTTTTCAACTATTTTGATTAAAATATTTTGCTAAAAAGATTTTTCTATTTTATTTTTAATATTACTAGTTTCTGTTGCAATTATGTAAATTATATGATGTCAAACGAGCTAACACAATCGAAATTTCTTAAATGACCTCTAACTTTTAGGGTAAATTTTCGGAGTGTTACATTGGATCATGGTTATCATGGTTATCACAGTGTATAATTTATTTTTATGTTATGTGAAGTCATATATGAGAACGATGTATTAGTTGCATGTGGCATAGACTTTTTTACCTGATTGTAGTAGGTGATAGATTATGTATCTTATTTTATTGAACTTAGTAATATACTTTTAATTTATATTTTTCATCTTAACTTCCTTATTTATTATTCAATTAGTGTGATATATTATTTTTTCAGTAATGCAGCACCATTCTTGACTAGTAGGATCATCGAAAAGGTTAAAGATGAGCGAAGAACTATAGCGCACCGAGAGTTTGACGGAGATTGAATTTTGAGGTGTTATAAGTTTATATTATATATATATTCTTTGATTTTTTTAGATCGAATTTTGGAGGATTACAAGTTTATATTTTTAACTTCGGTTATTTTCAATATATATTATCTGATTTCTTTAGGCTTTGGTAATATTCTTTCGTTCTGTTTCGAAGGACAGCGGTGAGCTCGCGAATATCGAAATTGTGGGTAAGAAAAAAGTATCACGATACCTGTGTCATTGTGTGCGCCCACTTCGACTTGATAGCATGCAATAAATATTAATGGTCCTATATATTGGAAGCAAAAGAGAGAGAGAAATATATGTAAACGTAGTACAATTAAGACAATAAGAACTGTATGTTTGTTTTCTGAATAAAGACTAGAATAATGCTCTATTATGTGTTATCCTACCGGACACGCGATTTATTTGCAATAATGACGAAGGGTATTGTGACCGTTTTTTTTAAAAAAATTATACCTGTGAATAGTAATTTTTTATGAAATAAATTATTCCAGCTTTTAGTTGAAATTATTTATCCCAACTCATACTTCAAAAAAAAAAAAAGATTATAATTAGAATAAATACCTTATTCACTGGAATAGTAATATTCAAATCAAACACCGGCTAAGTACAGTTTTTAAGCAGTTTACCGTTGTGTTATTCAAATCTCCAATTAGGTAGGTAGGTGTTAATAATATTGGACATAAAAAAAATCTCATTTCAAAGGATCCCTTATCAAAATTATTCTCGTTCCATACGCATTCAAAGGAGAGGAAGATCGATAGATCATTTGATGGCACCCGAAACTTGAGATGCCCAAAGTTAGGCTCGAATATAAATCATATCACGGGTACTGCTGACTCTACTGTACAACAAATTAATGAGATTTTCCACTGCTGCAGAGAGAGAGAGAGAGAGAGAGTATCACGGTGGTGTGCATGCACGGGATCACTCAAAGCTAAGCACCTCTGTGCGAGATCAGATCAAATCCAATCAGACACCGCATTAGCGTCTCATGACACGTTTCTTGTTCCCCCCACCTTTGGCCTCAAGAAAAATGAGGTGACGTGCGAGTTCCACCGATGGATGGATGAAATGATGAATAGATGGAGAGAAGATGGAGAAGCAATAAAACATTTCTTCTTGAGAAGAAGCGACAGACTATATATAATAAAGTTATGGAGCATATATTCCGTTAGGATGCCGTAAGAATCAAATGGACTTGTTGTCTTCTTTTTCTTGAAAGAAAACCATGAATGTATGTCATCACAGATTCTTGATCTCATTTGATACGTTTTTGCCGTGCAAAGTTCAAACCTAGCGGACCACATTTTTATCGCATTTCTGAAACTTCAAGTGGCCACTTGTCGCCTCCAGAGCAAGTACATTATTCCAATCTTGTTAAGAAAATGTGTTAATCTTTTGAGGATGTCATAATTTAGAATTATGATATATATATCTATATATCGTACCAAATGTAAATTAAGATTTTATTTTCCCGGAATAAATAAACTGTTATGTAAAACATGATTACATTCATCAACGACTGATCCATATAGGTACATAAATCATTTATCCTTTGAGTTACTTGAGTAATTGTTGTGTTGAAGTTAAGGTTTGCAAAATACGAAACAACCTGATATTTTTTTTGTCTTAATATATCTAAAACAGCATTGATTATGATGCCAAGATGGATGACAAAAATAAGATTAATGAAATTGAAAAAAAAAACCCATAAGATATGAATTAAGCTAACCTAAATGATCATATACTTGAAAAAAAATATCACGTAATGTGTTCGAGATAAAGTATATATCTTTAACACTTCAAATATTAGATGATAAATCACGACTTGTGAGAGGTCTAAATTTATTATTGCGCAGTTCACACAATAAATAATATTATATAACTTTTTGTTGCTCTAAGATTAAGTAATTAGCTCTGACCGAGAATATATATTAAAAATAAATATCACACATATCAATGACCGCGAAAAGTCATTATCGCTTTGATTCAACCCTACCAAGTGTAAGCGTCTGATCAATTGGTTTTGACTTTTGGCAAATACAGGACAACAACTTTGACTCTTTTGAATGGAGTAAAACCAAATCGATAAATACCGATGAATTGATAGAACTAAATGACTCGTCAGTTATCAATGATGACAATAAATTCCAAACTACCAACTTTACTCGAAATCATCTAAAAGTAGTTGAACTATATATATTATATATACGTCAACCATTAATTAATCTCTCATAAATCATAATGGACTAAATGGAGAAGATGTTTCGGTCACCACAGTCCACACCCTATGGCCTATGCATGCACCTCATGAATGCGTGCGTGCTTGCACGGTTCATTGAATGATATTTAGGCATCACTCATGTAAGATATATCCACCGACGACTCTACGTAGGGAACAGCAGCCATATACACGCACGTTGATACAATATATGTCATATATATTATATTCCTAGATTATATATATATATATATATATAAAATCTAGGAATATAATATATATGAGAAATATTGTCATTGTGCGCCCCACAATATATGTCATTTTTCTTGTAGTGCCTCGTGGCCTCCCCCGTCTAGCTAGACCGTTAGATGGATGGTTTGGATGAACGTTCGCCGATTGACTCTTGCGTGAGGGAGCGACTCGGACGGTCTGGTTCTCTCTCACAAACGTGCATCATTTCCTCCCTCTCACACGTCCGAGGGCAGGCAGAACGACGGGGATGTTGATTCACTAGTGTCAGGAGGAGATGTCGATTCACCGCCCATCGCCAGACCTCGTGCCAGAGGAGATGAATCCAATCAGACAGAGAGGGGAGGAAAGACAACACGTGGGTGGTGTGCTCCATGAACCTTGCACAAAAACAAACCCATGCGACGCTCGTGCAAATCGAATCGCTTAAACCAGATGTGCGTACTGACGTGTGTTCATTAGGACCGTCCATCTCAGAACAAACGACTTGGAGTTGTGAAGTACACCATTTTATGTGGTGTCACGCCATTTTTCTTTCTCTCTCTCTTTATATATATATATATATATATTATGTAACAATCAACAAAAAAAAAGAAACAAAGAATTTAAAACTGTAACGGCCAGCAAGAGAGGCCGGTTAGAAACAGAAGGTTTAGACCAATAGGAGAAGTAGATCAAATCTAGGTAGGAAAGAAATCTTATCATGTGAGATAAATACACAAGATTAAATAAAGAGGCATGTTGAAGATAAAACTATAAATTTTATCTTTGCAAGGAAATCACGACAGGGAATAGAGATTATATCAGTTTTAATCAAATCTGCCTAGGAGAGAAAAACCTATATAAAAGAATAAAGAATTAAATTAAGGGGCTTTTCCTGAACACCTCACGAACCCTCCCTTCTGCGTGGCTGTTCATGTGCAAGAAGAAACAGCCCTAGTAGTCCAACTACAAGCAAAGCGCAAAAGGAAAAATAGAGAGGGAGAACAGGGCGCAGGGAGAAGGAAACAGAGACGTGACTGTTGATCGATTTTTTGATGAACCGAGGAATGGATTAATCACGAACAAAGGTGGGTGAATCGAAATCACCTTGCATGACCTCTGAATTGTCCTAATCCATGCCCTAATTGATTACGAAACGAAAAGGATCAAGAAGTTTTCCTAGGGTTCTTGTTTGATTATTGAATTCTTGTTTGAATTGTTTGATTCCTGATTTGCTTACTATTTTTAATTAATTCTATTTATTCTATTTCTGTCTTATTGATTGCTAGGATGTAGTATTTAGAGTAGAACGAAAGTACGTTAAGGATTCATGTGATTTTCGGATTGAAACCGGCTGGAATCGGCCGCCGTCATGGCCGTGCCCCTCTTTGGCATGCCCATGCCATTATTGTTACAGCTGTTCCACGCCATGTGCACACCCGTGTCAAGACCCAATGAAACCAAGTAAAAAGTCGATCGAGGTCGGTCGTGTAGGATCCCAAAGGGCACCAGGGGGTGAATTGGTGTTCTATTCGAAAATGTCGATTTCACAAAACTCGTAGCGGAAGCACAAAATCGATTCTTAAATCTTTTATAATTCAGATCATAAATTCAATATTAGAGGGAGAAAGAGAGAGAGAGAAAATCAAATGCAAACATACAGTGGTTGTTGACGAGGTTCCACTAATTCCTTCCTTTGTTCCAAATGGGGCAAGGAAGAAAGCCCTTTACATAACCACATTTTTCTTCGCTTCGAGAGGCAAGGCAACCTCTCCTCCTAGGAAGCTAATTTATTTCTTTCGTTCAAGATGTAAGATTTAGAACCTCTTTTACACAAGAGCTCTCTCTATTTTTCTGAATAATAATGTTTCTCTCTTTTACAATTCTATGCTCACAAGAGTGGAAGAGAGAAAGAAGAGCAAACTAAAAATGAAAACTTCAAGAAGAATGTCTTCTTTTGATAACTTGAAGTTTTTCTTCAAGGCTTGGATGAGTGCGCTTCCTTATGGCTTTGTCACTCCTTTTATAGGCTTCTACAAGTGAGAAAGTCGTACAAAAATCATTCCACACTTTTCTCCTTCAAATTTGATCATTACTGTTCTTTTGACTCGGAGGCCGATCGACTGCACATATGAACCGGTCGACCGCTACACTTTCTTTTATGAAAAATGTGACCGTTGGCGAATTCTGCACTGTCCGGTCGACCTGTGTTTTGGACCGGTCGACCGGTACCTCGACCGGTATAGTCTCGACATTCTGCTTGATGAAATTGGACATTTTTTGCACTGACCGATCAACCTGTGTTCTGGACCGATCGACCGATATTCTGGATCGGTCGACCTGTGTTCTGGACCGATTGACCGATATTCTGGACCCGTCGACCTATTTTTCAGCCGGCAGCTCGACCGCCCTGCACTATTTTAAGCTTAATTTTTTGCACAATTATCCAAATGAGGTGATTTTTTTGTTCTATGGAAACCTAACAGAATTCTCTACAACTTTGGTATTTATGACTAATCCAAAATCTAATCGGATCATAGTTAATTATTTAATCAAAGTGTAGTGCATAAAGTTATCCCTTTTTCTTTAAACTTTTTTAACATTTTAACTTTAATCTTTCGAGTTTGTATCATCAAAATATAATTTTATACATCATTAAAATTTAGATCCAACAGGTCGTCCGAGCGCTCAACCGGTTATGGCCGTGCCATCCTTCCGGCACAGCCGTGCCATGACCAAGTACCCAGCCGCACCAGGATAGACCGACCACCCTCACCCTCTGTCATGGTCGTGCCCTCTTGTGGCACGTTCGTGCCACCACCTATGTACCTGATCGTACCATTCAGATCGACGTGGCTGTGACACTAGGTTGTCACGGCCGCGCCCGGCCACATCAACCCTTGATTATCTACCCATCAGTCTTCCCTTATTTTGATATGAACGTTATCGATTGTCTTATGATTCTTACATGAACTCTTTTTCTTGATTTACCTCATACTGATTTTCAGGAACCTTTTTATTAGATTTATTAATTAATTATCTTTTTAATCTGAAAATTGCCTATGTACAATTGATCCTATTTTCCTGACCCTACAAGGATCCCTCACTGATTTCCAAGATCTATTCTCTCATTGATTTATTTTTTTATTGATCTCATCGTATTCATTGAACAATGAACAAAGAGCTACAAGTTATTCAAAGCGATTAATAAGATCAGATGAAAGATTAACAATGGGTTGCCAGTCCAAGCCAAGTGCATCAAGTTAACGGTCGCTCCCTTGGTCATGGTTTGATCACCCACTGACTCGCACAAGGTCGTATTGTTTGCTGGGCATACCCCAAGAATTAAAGGCACCTAAAGTTACCCTGATTGCTAATTAATAATCAAGATCAAGAAGCATGTTCAAGTCAAGTCAAATTATCGTCATGATTTCCATGTATGCATGATTTCAAGTTTATTAAGCATCATTTGATGTTCATGATTTATGATATCCTCTGATTCTTATTATGATATATGATGCTGCCATGTTACCCTTTTCACGTTCAAGTTAAGTATGATTATTTATCTTTGATTTATCCTATTCATGTTATGCATTATATATTATGTGATTCTTCACTAGACTATAAAGCTTATGGGAGGACATTCTCCCCTGTGTCTAATTTCCACAAGGCCAGGTCAATAATGAGGTGGAATAAGTGTGTGGTGACGAAGCTTTGACGGCAGGACGACACATGAACCATAGGTCTCATTAGTTTCTTTATTAGATTTTCTTTACCTTCCGCATTTAGATTCATGATGTAAACTTTCATTTTATTTCTTCAAGATGTCATCGCCACTTTTAGACTTCCGCAATTAAAAGTTATCATTTTCTTTATTTTCTTTATTAGTCTTTCTTCCGCTGGCGTGCCTCGATTCTTGACTGAGATACGATCAATGTTATGGTCAAGTTATAGCATGCCGTAGCACCTTCAGATTGGTCTTCGCCACGTGGCGGGGGTCGATTTGGGGGCGTTACATTTATGGTATCAGAGCCTAAAGTCAGGACTCTCTTGACGTCCTAGTGTAGAGAATAGTATGGTATTGGTTCATGTTCTATCGCCGAGCAGTTACCACACCCTCCACCGTAAAGTACAAGTAAGATCTTTCTTGCTTTGAGTTATTCCTTATTGATGTATTGATATGTATTTCACATGAGTGATTGATTCCTAAGGAGGTTATTCTATATGCTAGGAATCAACTTAAATGTTATTAGTGATTAGACAAAAAGGGTCATAAATGTTACAAACAAATTGGAACAGAATAAGTAACAAGCATGTGGATAAATATACCTACGTGAAGAATAAGTCTTATAGATATTTAAAGAATAAAGTACAAGAAACGATTATGTTTCTTATAATTCATGTTTTCCATCTCTTTCATGATCGCTCTATTCACGGACTTCTTCTGCTGACTGCAGCAGTATGAAGAGAAAATGAATAGGCATATCAGTTGCAAAGAAATATAGATTTAAGAAAGAAACGAGGGAATTATAGTAGTAAACAAAAGATTTGCCTCACACAACAAGTAGGTGTGAGATGATATGAAATCAACCATGCTTAAGTTATGAATTATTGATATGACTCATGTGATTCTATCGATTCACCAAGATAGGGGTTTAATGAATTATCTTATATGTTTATATTAATAAGTAGGGACCCATAACGCTTTTTGCGCCTTAGACATCATATGACCCCTATATTATGTTGAAAAAGATCATAAGCAAATCCAAATTAGTTATACGAATTTCTAATTGGATTACCTTATATTGGGAATAGGAATTTGAATGATTAATCATGTTCAAGTTATGTAATATTAGTTAGACCATAATTTAAGTATTAGTGAGCTGCCCAAGAAATCATGTATAATGTAGGGATAGATAAATATAGAAGCATAAAGGGTTTAGAAGTCACATTGGCTTGAATGAATGTTAGGAGAAATTTTCAATAAGTAAGTGACTGTCTGAGTTAATCGAACATTTAGATCTAGCATACTCGCACACATATGTACATATAACATAATATACTTATAAACATATAAAGATAAATAAATGAATAAATAAATAGATTTAATTAACTTAGTTTAGTATAGGGTGGATTTGAAATTTTAATATTATGAAGTATATTTTATATAGCCATTATTAAAGAATGAATTCTCTATCATCGCAATGTATATATTTTCAAAATAGACTAATATGGTTAATACCAAAATTATATAAGAACAAGCAAGGCATGAAAGGGTTAAAAATGAATGTGAGAAATTTTGAAAAGATTTAAGATCTCTTAACTGAGATAAGCTTGAGGAGGCATATGAGCCTCCATCCATCAAGTATTAAAAGATCGAAACACCAAGTGAGGAAATCTTTAGAAAGTATGGGGGGTGGTTAAGGTAAAGTATGAGGAATTTTATAAGTCCCCTACAAGATTTCTGAAAAAGTAAGTTATGCACCCGAGAGGGATGATTATGCAAGTTTTAATATAATTATAGTTTTCATAATAATGTCAAAAGGTATAGGATATTTAATCATATAATAATGGTTGATGGTTCAAGGGGGAAAATAAATCATATATATGTTTAGATAATGGGTTAAGTAAGTTATTAGTTGATACATGGAATGTCCTCTAAGATACAAGATGTAAGATGATATATAGAATGTTCTCTAAGAAGCCTCTACGTAAATATGATGAAAAATGTTCAAGATTTTGTCATGATCAAGTGGACCACTTATGATTTGATCATAAGTATTATAAATGAATTAGTTCTCCTTTCCAATTTTAAAGTTATCCCGACCCTCTCCCATGTACTACAAGATATCATTAATCAAAGGACCATGAAATGATGCACGAAGAAGAAGAATGATTGCTTGTCTTCTGTTTTGTTGATTGTTTTGTTTTCCTGTCTAATTATTGTTTGAATTCATTCCATATGTCTACCTGCATTCATGATATTTGACTAAGGACTTATGTTATGTAGTGCACATAAATTGTTCTATTAATTTTGGATTAAAACATACTATGTAGCGACCCCTCAGTGCAGATATCATTCGACCTTAACATTAATTCAAAGTGCTTTAAGATATTCAAGGAAAGAACTTGTTGTGGTAATATATAACCACTAGCCTCCTATGAAATTATATGATATGACATTGCAAGAACCAGATCAATGTAGTCAAATAAGTTATGTCTTCCACTTAAAAGCTAAATGATTATGATGATGTTTAGAGTAGGGTCACATCAAACATAGGTCATCGTGAAAGTTATTGATCTAAATTGACCTTATAAAGATGATGATTGACATGATTCCATCACCAATTTTATTGAATCATATGATGATGCCATTATCTACGATGATGGACAATATTCTTAGTGATCCTATTGATCCTCGCACATCATATGCTACCGAATAAGGACGACCCTATGGAAATAACTTCATATCATAAAGTCCATGCTAGTGGTACTAATGACGATTAAAAATAAGATCTTTTCTTCACATCGATTAGAAACTTCTTAGGAGGATTGTGATGGGATTCCTATTTGATTCTTCCTCCTAAGATGTATAAGTATTATGCAAAAAGAAGAAGATAGTTACTGGTATCCAAATCGTCTAAAAGGTTATCGTTAGGAGTTGAGTGTCATATCGACCTCCTTTCAAGTATGACCTTGATCTCCAATGCCCCATGACACATGAACTGAAAAAATAAATTTAATAACTTTAAGAGAAGGAGTTCATAAGACCTAGGGTCTCATTTCTAGATGTTTCACTTCTTTTGTAAAGAAGAATAATGACTCTATGAATCTAGAAATTTATTAACAAGTTGTTAAATAAAACAACTATCAAGACATAAGTGTCTATTACTAAGCAAATGATGACATTTTTAAGACTAGGTGTTCTCAAGATCGGTCTAGGGAGTGAGTATCAGCAGTTTTGCATGGATGAAGAAGATGTAATGAAGATGATTTTTCTGGCAATGAATGATCACTATAAATTGAGCGATGCCATTGGACTAAAGAACACCCCTCAAACCTTTAGGTTCTCACGAACATTGTGTTCAAACTATGCCTACATTTAGGTAGAAAAGATTGAAGTATTCATCGATCAAAAGAGTCTTAGGTATGCTTTCTCTTAGTAGTACACTAATATGTGACAATAAAGATGACTTGAAGTGTGAAAGATTCTGAGTTCTCCATGAAGTACCATTTTGGTAAAAATAAACTCGGTTACACATACACTCAGACACAAGTGATACTCGCTAGGCTTCATGAGGCTGCGTATGAAATGATGAAGTCCTAAAGAGAGCAATACTAGATGAATAACATAAGCCTGAGTTGCGGTACATTTAGGAATAAGTCTTATAAGAAGAAGTATTAGATGAATATTATAAATCTGAGTTGCAATCCATTTGGGAAGTACACAGTTGTATAAGGATGAACAAATAGTAATGACATGAAATATGGAGATACAAAAATATGCCCTAAGTACCCAGCATGTCAAGGTGGAAAAAGTAGAGCATTAGAAATCCTATGAGATGATGATGCATGACGTTAAAAATTCATAGAGTTGACCTTTGCAGAATATCCAATACATATAGTGGAACACAAAGTGCAACGTCAGAAGAACAAGAATGTACCCATGGTTAGAATAGTTTGGCACTACCATTACGGCGATGATGCGACATGGGAGCTCGAATCGGAAATGCGCCAAGAAGTTCCACATCCTTTCGGTAAGCCCTCTACCTAGTGCAAAATTCAAGGACGAATTTTCTTTTAAGGGGGTAAGAATGTAACAACCAACAAAAAAAACAAAGAATTTAAAATCGTAACATCCAGCAAGAGATAAAAGAAAAATTTAAATGCAAATCCCAATTGAAATAGGAGAGGCAGGTTAGAAACAGAAGGTTTAGACCAATAGGAGAAGTAGATCAAATCTAAGTAAGAAAGAAATCTTATCAGGTGAGATAAATACACAAGATTAAATAAAGAGGCATGTTGAAGATAAAACTATAAATTTTATCTTTGCAAGGAAATCACGACAGGGAATAGAGATTATATCAGATTTAATCAAATCTGCCTAGGAGAGAAAAACCTATATAAAAGAATAAAGAATTAAATTAAGGGGCTTTTCCTGAACACCTCACGAACCCTCCCTTCTGCGTGGTTGTTCCAGTGCAAGAAGAAACAGCCCTGGTCATCCAACTATAGGCAAAGTGCAAAAGGGAAAATAGAGAGGGAGAACAGGGCGCAGGGAGAAGGAAATAGAGACGTGGTTGTTGATCGATTTTTTGACGAATCGAAGAACAGATTAATCGCGAACAGAGGTGGGTGAATCGAAATCACCTTGCATGACCTCTGAATTGTCCTAATCCTCGCCCTAATTGATTACGAAACGAAAAGGATCAAGAAGTTTTCCTAGGGTTCTTATTTGTTTATTGAATTCTTGTTTGAATTGCTTGATTCCTGATTTGCTTACTGTTTGAATTAATTCTGTTTATTCTATTTCTATCTTATTGATTGCTAGGATGTAGGATTTAGAGTAGAATGAAAGTACGTTAAGGATCCATGTGATTTTCGGATTGAAACCGACTGGAATCGGCCGCCGTCACGGCCGTGCCCCTCTCTGGCACGCCCGTGCCATTATTGTTACAGCTGTTCCACACCATGTGCACACCCGTGCCAAGACCCAATGAAACTAAGTAAAAGGCCGATCGAGGTCGGTCGACCAAGCGCTCAACCGGTTATGGCCGTGCCATCCTTCCAGCATAGCCGTGCCATGACCAAGTACCTAGCCGCACCAGGATAGACCGACCATCCTCACCCTCTGTCACGGCCGTGCCCTCTTATGGCACGCCCGTGCCACCATCTATGTACCCGATCGTACCATTTAGATTGACATGGCCGTGCCACTAGGTTGTCATGGCCATGCCCAGCCACATCAGCCCTTGATTATCTACCCATCAGTCTTCCCTTATTTTAATATGAACGTTATCGATTGTCTTATGATTCCAACATGAACTCTTTTTCCTGATTTACCTCATACTGATTTTTAGGAACATTTTTATTAGATTTATTAATTAATTATCTTTTTAATCTGAATATTGCCTATGTACAATTGATCCTATTTTCCTGACCCTACAAGGATCCCTCACTGATTTCCAAGATCTATTCTCTCATTAATTTATTTTCTTATTGATCTCATCGTATTCATTGAACAATGAACAAAGAGCTACAAGTTATTCAAAGCGATTAATAAGATCAGATGAAAGATTAATAATGGATTGCCAGTCTAAATCAAGTGCATTAAGTTAAGGGTCGCTCCCTTGGTCATGGTTTGATCACTCACTGACCCGCACAAGGCCGTATCATTTACTGGGCATACCCCAAGAATTAAATGCACCTAAAGTCACCCCGATTGTTAATTAATAATCAAGATCAAGAAGCATGTTCACGTCAAGTCAAGTTATCGTCATGATTTTTAAGTATGCATGATTTCAAGTTTATTAAGCATCATTTGATTCTCATGATTTATGATATCCTCTGATTCTTATTATGATATATGATACCGCCATGTTACCCTTTTCACGTTTAAGTTAAGCATGATTATTTATCTCTGATTTATCCTATCCATATTATGCATTATATATTATGTGGTTCCCCACTAGGTTGTAAAGTTTATGGGAGGATCTCCTTCCCTGTGTCTGATTTCCACAGGGTCAGGTCAATAACGAGGTGGAGTAAGTGTGTGGTGACGAAGCTTTGGCGGCAGGATGACACATGAACCATAGGACTCATTAGTTTTTTTATTAGATTTTCTTTACCTTCCGCATTTAGATTCATGATGTAAACTTTCATTTTATTTCTTCAAGATGTCATCGCCACTTTTAGACTTCCGCAATTAAAAGTTATCATTTTTTTATTTTCTTTATTAGTCTTTCTTCCGTTGACGTGCCTCGATTCTTGACTGAGATACGATCAATGTTATGGTCAAGTTATAGCATGCCGTAACGCTTTCAGATTGGTCTTCGTCATGTGACGGGAATCAATTTGGGAGCGTTACATATTACGTCACTTGCAAGTAAATAATTCGATAAAAAAATAAATATGATTAATTAGACAACACCCACGCATGCGCTCTTGCGAGGTGCGAGAAGATGGTACATACATCTATTTGCCCTCATACCCAAATCATGCATAAATGCATGCATGGTCCACGTATGGCCTTGCATGCCTTACGTGATCCTATATGTTGTGTGAGGACGCATCGACCCACAAGAAATGTTTTAGATGCCGAAAAGAAAATTATTGTGTGTAGTGCACTTTACACGTCGTAATTATAGCAGCGGAAAAGGAGGGGAATCCTCCACTTCCACTCCTCTATCTCATGTGATCGGAGGGGGGCCTCTCGATCGCACGCAAACATCACAACATCATACATCACTCATGGTGATGTATTGGCGTACATATTGTGTCCAGCCAGTCACACCAAGCGGGGAGTACTGTACCTAGCTCTCTGGATATATAGATATAGTGGCATAGTCATAATCCCATCTCTCTCTCTCTCCACCCACCACTCAGTACTTACGTTTAATTAGTTATTCAAAATAAGCTTTCTTAATTAAGAAGCCATCATGTATTGATCGACTCAAGAGTCCTCAATCAACGGGGGCAATATCGCCTACGTACATAATGAATGCATATTATATATAAATAATTTAAAGTTCCTGTGAATAATTTTTAAAATATATAATAATTTAATAAATGACTCTCGTGATCGCATTCGTTGCTTTGTACTAGAATAAAATCCAACCATTTAACATTTGATTTTATGGATCAGTTAACTTTAATTTCAGCTCCTACTACTTTTTCCCTATTACATTGTAGTGACAAGAGATTCAAACAAATAACAAGTTTCTTAATTAAATAATAGACCATTATAACAAAACATATTATTAGAACTTTTACACGAATGAAATTATGCACCAAACAATGCTATGATAATTTTAGGCAATTTTATTTTATAAAAATAGAAGAAGATTACAATTAAATTATTTTTTCTGAACTCCTAATGAATTTATACACACACTCTCTTTCATAAATGATAAGAATTTCAATCTAACTAATACTTTATCATTAATCGCACAAGAGATAGGCCACCTATCACATCATATAAAAATAAATCAAGTTCTAACATTGGATTTGGAGTTAAGATAGGATTTTCAGTTGGAGTAGGATTTTCAATTGGGTAGGGTTTAAAGTATTATTAACAAATTTCCATCTTAAATTAAATTCTTCAAACGTCAGACAATCTCTATCGTCACCAATTCCATGCCAATGTAGTATGTACAAGAACTTTTGTTTGACTCATTTTATAACTTCAGTATCACCTTTGGTGGAATAAGAACACCTCTCGCAACATCAATCTAAGATTCTGGAGTCCTGAACTTATAATGATATCATATTTTTCTTCAATTGCCGAACATAATATACCTTTGTCACTGTCCTCACCATATTGTCAAGAGTTTCGATTTGAATTAAGTTAACTTCAACTATTTTCTAGGTTGTATCATTGCTCATGATAACGTTTTTGTCATCAATCTTATGATAAGTTTAGAACCACTCTTTGTATGGAGTCATATGATAAGAATGTTTGTCCGAAGAGTATATCTCAAGTATTTTGACGATAGCAAAGAAGATAATGTACTAACTTTAGTTGAAGTGTTGAGCCAAACATGTTAATTAATTTTTGAAAGAAAAAATCACTTTCAAATTTTACAGAAAAATGGACATGCGGTGGCGAACGACCTCTTTGATAATTTCAGAGAAGCTATCGACAAAGAGCTGGACTACTGATCTGAATATTGAGCCCTACTTGGGTAATTGATCACTTGCTGATCACTATATGATTTTAACCCATTTTAGATGCAATTCATACATATGGAGTCCCACTTTTGCCTATTTTTGGGCCAATTATACTTGGAATGCAAACATTATGATAACTAGTTGATATTCCTCATTTCATACTTAATTCCATGTGCATAGAGGTTCTGAAATGCCAAAATCCATTAATATCTAAACTCTATGCCAAGTTATCATTTTGAGGACAAGTTATCATTTCTAAGTGTCAAGTTATCATTATTTTGAATGAACTTATTTTCAATGGTTTTCTTGCCCTGAATCCATCATTATCATGTATAAATCATATTTGGATAGTTACATCTCAACTTGTGCAAAGTTTTAAGTCCATTTGAACAAGTTATCATATTTCAAGTGCCAAGTTATCGTTAAAGGGCAATTTTGTCATTTTGACTTGCAAAACCATTAATTCTACACAGGGACCTTAAGCAATCATCTTATTATTGTTCTAACTCATTGCTGGTCAAATTTCATCACATTTGGATAATCAAAACTCAAGTTATGACAAGTTATCGTTTTTAAGTCATATAAGTTATCGTTTTTGGGGCACTCAAGTTATCACTCCTTAGGAATCTTATTCATATTTGATTTCTGACCTCACTCACTTGTCACTCTAATCAATTTGATGCCTGAAATGCTTTGAACCACCCATATTAGGATATTTTCCAAGATTTCCATAAAGTTATCATTCCGGGCCCTTGAATTCATTCATATCGATATAAGTTTTCATTCTTGCACAACACATAATCCCATCTGATATTTGAAGTAGTTACCAGCATTATCCTAATCCTTATTTGTCAAAATACTACTCAAGAGCTTTGATGCTTGCTGTTTGGATTTTTGTAGCAAGAAGAAAAGGTGGCCAAAAGGAAGAAAAAGGAGGGGGGACCACTAGCTTTTTGGCTGTCCAAAAAGCTGTCAATGCTGGAATTTCAGGACCAGGGGACACATGGTTGCAATCAAAGCATAAAGAATGTTCTGATGCTGATCCAAAGGTGGGGAGAAGTGATATAAAAGCTGGATTTTTCTGGAGGAGAAGGGAGGCTGGTCATTCAAGGGTTTGAGAAGGAAGGAGGTGGCTGCTGCTGGATTGGGAGCTACTGCCGAGAGCTTGAAGGATCCATGAAGTGTATCTGTTTCTCATCCTATTTGATGTCAAATCTTGTAAATATGAGGAGCTAAACTCCATTTCTTCTAGGATAGGGTAGTAGTTTAAATTAGTTTTGGATGGATATGGACTGTTTTGTAATCCTGCACTGAATTCTATTCTGATTTTCAGATTTCAGATTTCAGAAATGTCCTATATTGATTTATGCTATGTTGTCATTAGACCCATTTGTAATTGATGCCTGAGTAGTCTTATTTGATCTAAACATCCTTCAGGAATGATTTATGAGATAATATCAGATTTCTAGATTCAATTCTATTGCAAACTTGATTTCTGAATTCTGATTTCCTAGTTTCCTAAATTTCTGATTTCTGAATCTGATTCCTATGAATGTTGAATCTGTTCTTCATTTCTAACCTGATTAATTGAGTCTTTGGGATGTTGGTATTATTCCTATCTTATTCAGAAATGAATCAAGATTGTTTGGGCAATCATTTGACTCAAACCAGATTTTCCACTGATTCCTGAACAGAAATCAGAATTCTGATTTTTCTGATTCCTCATTGGAATCTGTTTTTACCAATTGAGTCCCCTGAATTATTCCATTCACTGATAAGTGAACTTTAGGCATGTCTTGTAGTCCAGAGATGGGTCAAGAATCAATTGGTAAGTCAGATTCCCATTGGTTTAAAATTCTGATTTCTAAAATACTGATTTCATGGTTTTTGGTTTCTTGAATTCCAAAATCTGATTTTCTGGGCTTTTGGATCTGATTGTCATCAAGGATTGGATTAATTGAATAGCTCAAAGGCTAATATATGCCCTGATCTTATTCAGAAATGAATCAAGATCTTTGACAATTCAGAATTCAAATCTGATTTTTTCCAAAATCTGATTTCTTAGTTTGATTCTAAATTCTATTTTCTGATTGTTTAGAATCTGAATTGCCAATTGTTAATCCCTATTTTATTCAAATCACTGAGAGGTGTACTCTAGGAATCCCTTGCAGTCCAGAGATGGGTCAAGGGGCATTTGACAAACTTGAATTCCATCAATCCACATTGATGATTTTCCTAAAATGCTGATTTCTGTTTTCTTATTTAATTAACTTCTAATTTCCATTGTCAACCCTCATTTTAATCCACTACTGAGAGGTAGTCTTAAGGGCTTCCTTGAGATCCAGAGATGGGCCAAGGAGCAATGGAAATTGTGAACTCATATGGCCATATGTTTTGCATTTCCAATTGAGTGTGTTTGTGTGAATTTCAATTTACTTTGCAACCGAGAGGTTGATTTTAAATCCTCCTAGAATTCAGAGATGAATCAAGGATCACAAGCACCATTATTGAGTAGATTTCATCCTGGTTTAATTGATTGGAGTGATTTCATCTTTTTATGATTGCAATTGCAAGTTATCATTCCAAACTTCCTTGAATTGCAAAAATCAGCATTGAACTTTATTTTGAGCCCAATGATAACTTGATTTTCAGTGAGGACCCTCTTTTGATTCAACCTAGCTAACAACTATATAATCATATATTGCTTAGTTAGAGGCTAATTGAGCTGTGGGAACAGTCATTTTCAAGTTGAATCAAAAGTTGGACATTTAGTGATAACTTGTTCCATTTCATCCTTAATTAATTTAGATGAACCCCAAATCCTAGAAGAACCTTCCTCATAGATAGTTAAACATTTTTAGACTTCATTCTAGCATTTATAATTCAGTTTTGATAAATTTCCAAAACCCAAAAATCTGTTATCATTTCACTTTATATAAAAAAATCTGTTTTCACTATTCATTAAAAATCTGTTTTTAGTCACTTAAGTAGAACTAATCTAGATTGTTTTAGGGTGTCTTAGACTTCAAATTCTTGTGGATACGACAACCTGAGTCTACTACAACTTACCTGTGCACTTACAGCTAGTGAGTTGGGAGACCAAAAAAATGAAAAATTGACATTTTCTTAAATTTCAGCAAGTTATCACTAGAAAACTCAAATATCACTATCAGTAATGAAAATCTTATAGCTATCAAAATGAACGACAATTCGAAACAGCAGATGAGTGCCACAACATTCGCAAAAATGCTAGAGTTGAGACCTTCTAAATTAGATGACCAATTTATGCCTGCAAGAGCGAGAAAATGAACGACAGAAAAGCTTGTATAACATCTGCAAAAATGCGAGAGTTGAGATCTTCTCAAATGGAAGACTAATTTATGAAATGAACACCCGCTGAACTGAGAAACAAACAATCCAGAAGCTTGCAAGATGTCTGCAAAAATGCAAGAGTTGAAACCTGTTAGAACGGACGACGGATTGATGAAACAAACGCTCGTTCTAGACATTAAAAGTGAAAACCAAATGGAACGGACGACCAAAGACTGAAGGACGATGACCTATTGGGATTGAGAAATATATATATTGTTAGGAAGATCGATCGATTCTAAAAATGAAAGCCCACTTTAGAAAAGACTAATAATACAATTACTATTTATTGTATAGAGCAAACACTTGATAATCATTGCGGACACCCGCTTTAGAGTTGGCAAGACAAAATAAAGTTTTTCAAAAAAGGTTGCAACGATCATATTTCCAATAGAAGCTTATAAAAGTAAAGTCAAAGCCTAAAGGAAGACTATCCAATTAAGGAAAATCACTATAAAGCTTCATCCAAGTCCAAAGAACTTTTAAGAGCTTTACTTTGCAAATCATCTCTTCCCTTTTCAAATTCTTTAAGTGTGAGCATTGAGCATTCTTTGTGTAGTACTAATGTGAAAAAATTATGTATATGATTGCGTTTATCTTATGGTAATATGTATTCTTAGGATTGTATTACTTGTTTTGATTATTTTTCATATAAAAACCTCAGTTGACAATACATGGGGCCATGCAGGCATATCCCCCCTATGCACCACATGGGGATATGCAGGTGGATACCCACACCAGGACACTTAGACGAATTCGGGAGAAGGCAACACAGATAAAAAAGACAACCTGTCCAAAGAAACAAACAACTTGAGGAAGACATTTTTCCCCATCAGCATGACAAATTTTCTTGCACTAGAAGAAGAAGAAGCTTCCTTTAGCACTTTATGGAAAGAATAAGACAAAAGAGTAGTTGGAAAAGCTATAAAGGTGGTAGCTAAGAGGGAGGCAGTAAAAAAGAGACCACAAACATATTCCTTTCACTGGAAAAGTGAGTGGCACCAAACATTAAGACTATAAATGGACAAGGAGGCTGCCCATGAAGAAGGTACTCTCCAATCTTCCAAATGCTTCCAATCCCCAAGCAGGCATTCCATTTCTGTTGTTGTGCAACCTCCCTTCTTCTTCTTCTCTTTTCTTTTCCTAGTTCTTTATGTGTAGTCGAACAACTAGTTAGGGCTAGAGGATTTGTGATGGATGCTTATGTTTCTTAACATTATCTTTGCTAAGTTTATGTTTAAGCAGTAGTAGTTGGTTACTTCATGTTTCGGGGTAAATTACACGAATAGTCCCCCAACTTTAAGTCGATTTTCACTTGGTCCCCCAACTTTAATTTGTAACCAGAACATCCCTCATCTTTTATTTTCTTGCACGATTAGTCCTCTTGACCGGTGATAGTAGATTTACTGGTTGCCTTGTATACGTGACCGACACGTGAGTCGTTTCTCTCTCATCCACGTCATTTAACACTACAAACTAGGTAAATTACACGGATCGTCCCCCAACTTTGAGTCGATTTCTAAACATTCTCCAAACTTTGATATTATTGCACGATTCATCCACTACTAGTAAGAAACAGTCTCCCGAATATCTTGCGACGTGGCATAATAAAATATAATAAAAATTTTTAACTAGATGATATCACACAATAAAAAATATTATAAAAATTTCAGAACGTGAACGAGCTGGCAGAGGAGAGGTGTCGGCCCCCCTCTCCAAGCTCGCCCTTTGGCAAGCTGGCATAGGGGATGCCGACCCCCATCTCCAAGCTCACCCACTGGCGAGCTTCGCACAAGGGGCGCTAATGCCCCCTCGCGAGTTCATCGAGGAACCTATCATTAGTGGGCGAGCATGGAGAGGGGGTCGGCACCCCCTATACCAACTCGCTAAAGGGCGAGCTTGGAGAGGGGGTTCGACACCCCCCCTCTGCCAGCTCGTTCGCATCCTTAAATTATTATAATATTTTTTATTATGTGATGTCAGCTAGTTAAAATTTTTTATTATATTTTATTATGTCACGTGGCAAGATAATCGAGAAACTATTTCTTACCGGTCAAGTGGATGAATCGTGCAATAATATGAAAGTTGGTGGACTGTTTAGAAATCGACTCAAAGTTGGGGGACGATCCGTGTAATTTATCTATTTTGGAGCGTTAAATGACGTGGATAACTTAAATGATATGGATGAGAGAGAAATGACTGACGTGTCGACCACGCATGCAAGACAACCGGAAAACCCACTATTACCGATCAAGAGGACTAATCGTGCAAGAAAATAAAAGATGAGGGGCGTTCTGGTTACAAATTGAAGTTGGGGGACCAGTTGGAAATCGACTCAAAGTTGGGGGACCATTCGTGTAATTTACTCTCATGTTTCGAGTTCCTATTCAATTGTTCCTTGTTTACTATTTCATTGTTGTTGTCATTTTCATGATGAAGTTTTGATTGTTCAACATGTTTTCTTTGACTATCCACGCATTGCATCTAGGCTCGAGAGGATTACATTCTTCCCTAGCTCAAACTTCGAGGTCAAGAAGTGAGGAGTTTGATGCTGAATTCCTTACACAATGTCATCTAGTCTTTCGCCAGTTTGTTTCCTATTTTCAGTTACGTCCTAGGTTTAGTTCGGATAGCTTTCGATGAAGGCGATTCCCATCCGAAAGGATGTTCAAAGTCTCTAGTTAAGGCATATGAGCCAAGAGGTTGGGCCGATGCTTAGTATATGCTGATGAATCACCATTCGTCAAGGTTTAGCCGAGGAGGATGCATTCGTGCTTCCTTTTATTTCTATGTTCAAGAGATGATCCTATATTTTCAGAACTTTGACCACACATTTTGATGTTGGCATCTTTCACTCGAGAGGGTACTCTATTCACCAGCTGCTGCATGTGTGCCGAGAAGTGGGTTAGTGGCTCAGTTGTGTCTAAGGAGTAAGGAGGTGCCAATGATCAGTCCGTAGTGAGGCCGAGAGGTGGACCTAAAGTACCCCAAGATCATTTGTTTGTTAAAGTTTTTCCTTCGTCCGAACTATTTTTTACTTGACTCCCGTTCGATAGGGTAATACATCCTTCAATTGACGCATGAGCGCCGAGTGGTGGGGCAGCAGTTCAGTTGTGTTTATAGGGTCATCGATGACTAGTGTCGAGTAGGGTCGAGAGGCCTATCCAGAGTTTTCTCTACTTTCTCTCTCGAGCTGGACTTTAAGAGGATCCCTCAAGAGGGATTATTACTTGTCGGGACTCCGTACAGGCCGAGAGGTTGGTTGAGCCCTGAAGTATGTCTAAGGATTCCTCTAAGTTTAGAGGTAGACTTCTACTGCTACCTTACAAGTTTTTATCTTGGTTCAAGAAACATAACTCCTAACACAGCCCCTTGAGCCCTAATGTTTATTTACTTTGATCTTCATCTATTTTTGCATTAAAAACTTACAAAAATTAGTGTAGTTTCATTTGTTGTAATTTCTAGTTTTATAGCATTTCACTTTCTCATTTCAATCGACTTCCTTTGACTTAAGATTTTTTCTTCTAAATGGTTTTAATCAATTGTGTAGCTTTCAGCTTTATCCCTTTGGATCGATCTTTAAGTACTATGCTAATTGTTGTGTGCTTGCAGCCTTGTCGGAGTAAATTATACGAATCATCCCCTAACTTTAGGTCAATATCTTAACAGTCCCCCAATTTTAATTTGTAACTAGTTTGTCCCTCAAACATTTTTTTCTTGGACACATCATTCTCTTGACCGCTGATAGTCAATTTCTCGGTTATATCACCGACGTGGCATAATATAAAATAATAAAATATCATAAAATTAACAAAAAATATTATAAAATGAATAAAAAATAAAAAATGACAACCGTCGACGGTCTGCCGACGCCATCCCGTGCGAGCTCGCCGACAGCCCCTATGCGTGTGATCTTGCATAGGGGGGCGCCGACCCCCCTTTTTCTCCCTCGCCGCACGCGAGGAAGAAAGGGGGGCCAGCGCCCCCTATGCGTGCAATCTTGCAAGGGGGCGTCGGCTCCCCTTTCTTCCTCGCACGTGGCGAGGGAGAGAAAGGGGGGTCGGTGCCCCTATGTGTCCTCGCTGGCATGGTGCCGCCCCCCTTTCTTCCTCGTGCGTAGCAAGAGAGAAAAAGGGGGGCCGCCGCCCCCCTGTGCAAGCTCACCAGCCCCCCGACATTCTTTTATTTTTTTAATTTATATTATTTTTTATTATGTCACATTAGCACTAAACATAGAAATTGACTATTATCGGTCAGGAGGACCAAGTGTGTAAGAAAATTAAAGGTTGAGGACATTCTAGTTACAAATTGAAGTTTGACAATCGAGTTGTTACCACACCCAAAGTTAGGAGACTATCTGTGTAATTTATCCGCCTCATCGTATGTGCTAAGGATTTATAAATTTTAAAACTTATTCGAGGTTTTTCAATGAAGTGGAAGTACTTTGACGCATAGGCCCCTTAGTCATCTTTTTTCCACCTAGTGCATGGTTTTTATGCTGACGTATGTTGTAATAACCGAAAAAAAGAAAAGAAAGAAAAATAAAAATGTGACAGCCGCAAGTTAAGAAATAAACCAAATCCCAATTAGAGTAAAATTAGAGATAAAACCTTATCCCATTAATTAAACCTGACCTAGATTAAAAGAGGGGATTTACTAGATAAAAATCAAACAAAAGCAATTAGACCTCTCTCTCTCTCTCTCTCAACCCTGACGACTTCACCCCTGTTCGCCTCCTTCGTACGCGAGCAGAGGCAAAAGATTCGCCCTCTGTTTCCAGGTGCAAAGGTAGCCGTGTGGTACTCTTCCTATTGTAGCATCTAGTTCTTATTTCCTTTCCTCATGTCATCTTCGTCGGGTCGTGCAGACGGGCAGCAAGAGAGCCGAGATAGAACAAGGATTATCGAGGGAAAAACGGGGGGCATGTTCAATAGGATTTTAATGAATCAAGGCAAGGAGAAATCACGAACAGGTGGGTGAACTGAAATCATCTTGCGTGACCTCTGAATTGTTATAACCCATGCATTAACCAATTATGAAATGAAAGAGAACAAGAAGAAGATTTCCTAGGGTTATCTTTTGATTATTTGAATTCTTGTTTGAATTGTTTGATCCCTGATTTTTAATTGTTTGAATTAATTCTTTCTGTTCTATTGTTTGTGATTGATTGCTAGGAGATAGGAATGAATTTAGACTGAGATCGTACTGGAAATTGTAAGAAATTTTCGAGTTCTATAACTTTTTAGGATGCCGATCGGTCGACCGGTCCGTAGGCATTGCCAGCAACCGGTCGACCGATATAATGACCTACAACCGATGCCTTTACATATCGACTGGTTGACCGATCTCTGCTCACCGATCGACCGATCCCTGCCCACTGATCGACCGTTCAACTGAATGGATCGACCGTTCAACTGAACGGATCGACCGATCGTATTAGTCCAGAATCAACTCATCGGTCGATCGATCTTAACAGACCGGTCGATCGATCTGAAGCCAACCAGTCGACCATTCCCCAGAACCGGTTGACCAATTTTCAGGAACCCTTTTATTATTAATTATTTCCTTTCTTAATCCCAATATTACCTATATATAATTTGATCCTATTTTTCTGACTCCACAAAGATCTCTCACTGATTTTTAAGATCTATTCTCTCATTGATTTATTTCTTATTGATCTTATCATATACATTGAACAAAGAACAAAGAGTCACAAGTTACTAAAAGTGGTTAATAAGTTAAGATGGAAGATTAATAATGGGTTGCCAGTCCAAGTCAAATGCAGCAAGATAAGGGTAGTTTCCTTGGTCATGGTTTGATCACCCACTGACCCGCACAAGGCCGTATCATTTGCTCAGCATACCTTAAGAACTAAAGGCACCTAAAGTCACCCTGATTTCTAATAATGAACCAAGATCAAGAGGCATGATTAAGTCAAGTCAAGTTATCGGCATGATTCCTAAGTATGCATGATTTCAAGTTTACTAAGCATCACTAAATTCTCGTGATTTATGATATCTTCTTATCCTTATATTGATTTATGATGCTGCCAAGTTATCCCTTTTACATTCAAGTTAAGCATGATTATTTATCGCTGATTGTCCTATTCATGTTATGCATTGTATATCATGTGGTTCCACAATAGACTGTAAAGCTTACGGGAGGACCTCCTTCTCAGTGTCTGATTTCCACAGGACCAGGTCAGTGGCAAGGTGGAGTAGGTGTATGGTGACGAAGCTCTGGCGGTAAGATAACACATGAACCACATGGCTTATTAGATCGTTTATTAGTTTTCTTTATCTTCCGCATTTAGATTCATGATGTAAAACTTATTTTATTTCTTAGAAATGATATAGCCACTTTTAGACTTCTGCAAATTAAAGTATCCTTTTTATTTTCCTTATTTGTTATTTTTCTTTGTTCCGCTGACGTGTCTCGGTTCTTGACTGAGATTTGGTCAGTATTATGATCAAGTCATAGCATGTCGTAGCGTCTCCAAATTAGTCTTCGCCATGTGGCGGAGGTCGATTTGGGGCATTACATATGTCATTCCAGCTATTCCACTCAAGTTACATCACATCACTCAACTATGAATCAACCACTTTAGTAAAATTGAGAGTTAGTTCATTGTAAGGGTGTGCCTTGCCTCTTGAGTAAAGAAGAAGGTGGTCTAGAAATGGTTATTCTCTCTCTAAAGAAAAGAGAAAGCTAGTGAATTTCAAACTATTTTAAGGTCGAGAAGTCGGTGGAGGTTCGTAGGCTTAAGAAGTTGATCCAAATCTCGGCAACACATCTTGTCTTCTTGTGTTTGCACTTTCTTATTTTCTCTTTATTACTACATACTTGTTTGCGATCATTTTTCTAAAATGGTTTTAATAGTTTTTAGTGAAATTTTATTACACCAATTCACTTGCCCCCCGCTCTTGGTGCCTTTCGATCCTACAATTGGTACTAGAGTTTGGTTGCTCGTGTTTAAGATGTAAACATCTAGTTTCACATTAGGTGAAGATCAATCGAGAAATTGTCACCCACTCTTTTAATGCTTATAACTTTGCTTATTGAAAAATTACAGTGCAAGTTTCCGTGTGTTCTATTGATATTGATAATTGGGATATAATTAAAAATAGATTTAATTTGCATGATAAATTGTATTCGGAATACACCGAAGGTGAGAGATTGAGAAGCAAAAAATTATCTCTTTTTTGCTTTTGATGCAACTGAATTTAATCATTTTTAATTGTTAAAGTGGTCATGAAATATGAAGGAAACTTATTATTATTCATGAAGGTACCGATAAGATTAAGGAATCTAAACTTAACATTTTGAATTATTAATATGATTCTTTTAAGATGTATGAAAATGAATTTATAAATGAAATGGTTGTGTGCTTTAATGATATTATTAATGTCTTAGCCTCTTTAATGATATTTACAAAATGGATGATCGATTTAAATATTGGGTGCCCTCTAGGATAATGCCAATCTTATAGCTATCAAAATGGAGGATCATTTGAGGCAGCGGATGAGTGCCACAACGTTCACAAAAATGCAAGAGTTGAGACCTTTTAAGTCAAACGACCAATTTATTTAATGGACACTCGCTGGAGTGAGAAAATAAACGATCGAGAAGCTTGCAAAGTGTTCATAAAAATGCGAGAGTTGAGACCTTCTTAAATGGATAACTGATTTATGAAATGAACGCCCACTGAAATGAGAAAAAAGATGACCGCGGAGCTTGCAGAATGTTTGCAAAAATGCGAGAGTTGAAACCTGTTAGAATGGATGACCAATTCATGAAATGGACGCATTTTGGACATCAAAACTAAAAACCAAATGGAATGGATGTCCAAAGGCTGAAGGACGATGACTGGTTGGGATTGAGAAATGTATATATTGTTAGAGTAGACAACCGACTCTAAAAACGGATGCCCACTTCAAAAGAGACAAACAATGTAATTACTAGTGAAGTCAAAGCATATTTTAAAAATATGCAAGTGAAGTCAAAGCATGAAGGAAGACTATCCAAGTAAGGCAAATCACTCTAAAGCTTCATCTAAGTCCAAAGCACTTTCAAGAGCTCTACTTTCCGGATCATCCTTTTCCTTTTCAAGTTCTTAAGTGTAAGCATTCTTTGTAAAAAGAGAGAATTGAAGAGAATACTTGTGTACTAGTTTAGTGAATTTGAGATCTCATTGTAAGAAGATGTTTGCCTTGCCTCTTGAGCAAAGAAGAAAGCGGTGTGATATACCAAGAGTTATTTTATTTAAGCAAAGATAAAGCAAGTAAATCTTTGATGGTCTTGAGGTCATGGAGTCGAAATAGGAATCTAAGCTGAGGAGTTGCGCCAAACATCATTACACATCTCGTCTTCTTGTGTTTGCACTTTTTAGTTGCTCTTTACTATTACATAGTTCTTTGTGATCATTTTTTTAAATGGTTTTAATAGTTTTCTATTACAATTTAAATATGCCAATTCACATCTCCTCCCCACGCTTGGTGTCTTTTGATCCTGCAAAGAACACATCCTAAATCGAGAATCCATTTCTCCTCTAAACATATCTGATTAGACATCGTGAGGGCCAAATTGTTATCTTTAGACTCCTTACCTTAGTGTACTACCACAACGATCATGGCTTCTTCTTTTTCTTAGGACAACCTTTCTTCTAATGATCAGGTTCTTTGCAATAATTATAGATGTAGATATTCTTCTTCTTCTTTGAATTACTCTTTATAGGTTTGGATTGTGCCCTTTGTCCATGGTCGTTACCAACCCTATAGCTTGAGTCTCCACTGCAGTGGCGGAGCAAAGGGGATTCCTATGGGTGAACGTGCACCCACTAAAACTTAAATAAGTAAAGAGTAGTGCTACATAATAAACATGCTTGATGTCAACTTTCATTATTATTATATTGTTATGTTTAATATTTTTATATTGATTCCCCGATATTACATGAATCTCCTAATAAGTAAAAATAGTATATACATATAACTTCAATAATCTTTATATGAAATATGGTTCATGTATTTATTAATTTTAAATTATAATGTGCACCCGTTGAATCAAATTCTTAGCTCCGTCACTACTCTATGACCTTATCAGATGTCTTATATATATGTCAAAGTTCACGAGTGTATAGACTCGATCTTACTTCTGATGATGAGAGACTCAACATATTTTTGTATGGTAGAGTTATTGTGTCTCTTTTGATGATGAGAGACTCAACCTATTTTTGTATGATAGAGAAAAAAAAGTAGTGCAACATCTTCATCCTCAATTTTTACATCTATTGTTTCTTAGCTTTATGAGCTACCTTTTTGTATGCGAAGGGAGAATAAACGTTTCTTCGATAGCAACTTATTGATAAGAGACTTTATCATGTAGAGGCTCTCAAGTTTCAACTATTTTTTTCTTTGGCTACTTCAATATATAATCACTTCATCTGCCAAGTCATTGAGGTCGATCTCTTTTTCTTTGTATTTTGAATATTCCTCCTTTGATTTATTCTTCGACAAGTTTGTAAACGGTGCCCAAACTCATTGTTAAAAAAGTGTCCACTTGTCTTTCGAATCTTCCTCCTTTGATTTATTCTTCGACAAGTTTGTAAACGGCGCCCAGACTCATTGTTGAAAAAGTGTCCGCATCTTAATATGCCAGAGATTAAAACTATTCAGCCCTATGAATTACTCGATCTTCACATTGTGTGATGCCAATCTCTGTGCCTGATGGGGGATCGATGACAAAACATCACTCTGGTACCAGTTTGTCAAAAATTTTGCATGAAAGGAATTATGCACGAAGAAAGCACAAAAAATCTTAAGGCGATGCAAAATTTTATTAGATGAAAATAAAAGATGATTACTATTAATCTATCCTAAGTTATAAAGAGTTTATATAGGAACTCTCTTTTAAAATAATAGGAATTTAGGTCTAACTAAGACTTTAACATTAATCACTCAAGAAATAGGTCACTTATCACATCATATGAACATAAATAAATTCCTACAAGTTGAGTTTTTAATTGGGGTAAACTTTTAATTAGAATAAGATTCAATGCATTATTAACAAACATATTATTTCACTTAATTAGAGTTAAGTTGTATCTCATTGCCTTTGTGTATAGTCTTTTCTTATTAGGAGAATGAGACTACCATTAATATCAAATGTTCAGTGCAACCAATGAACACACCGTTCGACTTTATGTATACATGTGGAGGTAGCCTAACCTTTAGGGTCCTTTTTCTTTTGTTTTTTGTTTCTTCAAATCTTCTTCTCCTAGTTGCAGATATAATGTGTACGACTCAAATATATAAATTCTTTCATGGTGATTTTTGTTTCCACTAATTCAGGACAATAGCATCGATCCGCTAACCTACGCCAGCAAAACCTGGGTTACCTTTAGCAAGCTTCTAAGCTGCCGAGCAAAGTGATAAAACCTATCTCAAAATCAAGGCTTTAAAAAGGTTGCTAGTGAAAGCATTAATCGATGAAATGAAGCCATCGTATGGTGGGACTTAAGATCAGATGCAGCAACATGCTGCCAAGTGCCGGGGGTCCCTGAGCTCCGACATGTTAACCAAACTTTGCTTCTTGGCAAAAAGAAAAGCCAAGTGCTCTTAAAAGGGCTCACTAGCTAATTAAGTGCTCTTTTTTATTGTCTTCGCCAAGAGTCTGGCATGAGAAACGTACCATGTATACCTTCTAAACAATTATGAAAAACATGCCGTGCTTTAGGTATTGGGATCCATGCATATTAGTTTAATTTTTTTGCTCCCAAAGTTTATTTGTTCCATTATAAAAGAACATGATATAATAATTGTATGGTCTATCCCCAAACGCCAGCTAGCCATCAATTAGAGATAATCCTTCACATTAATAAAGCCCAAACCAGAGCTAGACCTGGTCTGCAAATTACATATATGTTATGCTATAAAACGCAGCCTGGACTGATCGGTCGGACCGATCAGATCAGTGTCTGATCATGAAAAAAGCCCGTGGATCACCTCAAATTTGTCCTTGAGGTTGACACGCTTTGACTCGATCAAATGCGGTCAAAACCTAAGTTCAATCGGTCAACCCAGCCGGTTTGGGTGACCGATCGGGTTAAGATAAAAAATAAGTTTGAAAAAAATAAAAAATTTAGGACACATTACATGTATATATTTTTATTTAAAATTCATACTCTAACTTTTTTTTTTCATTTTACATAATATATCACCGATATTTTTTTTAACTTATAATTATGAAAATTTTATCATCTTTTTAGATAATAATTATTAAATTGATAATTACTTTATTATATTATTTTATTTTACTTTATTATATTTTAAATTATTTATTATGCATATTACAAAGATGTTAAAGAATACAAAATAAATTTATTTAACATATTTTATTTTTTATTAACTTATATTATATAGTCCGATCGATCAATTTGATCCGGTCCGATCTTTCAATCCGATCCGACCGATTCAACGTGACCCGACCATCAATCTAAGTCGATGGCCGGGTGAAGCATTGCATATATATCATGAACACACCGGTCACTGACTTTTAGGAGTTATTTTGGGACATTTTTTTTGTTGAGGGTGGGTATTTTAAGATATTGATCTTTTCGTACATCGAAAAGAATTGCATGTAATTAAGTCAATGCGCAAATTAAGTCAAGTCTATAACAATTGCACGAATTAACAGGCCATGCTTAACTGGTAATTAATTAACAAATCGAATGGATATCCTCCTACCACGTACAGATGTTCTCTTCACGGCCCTCTAAAGTGGAGGAGGGTCACTTCATTTAACCATTAACGTTTTGGACTGCAAATGTACTGATATCTCCATCTGACCATTAAGTTTTTGGACTGTAAATGTGCTGATATCTCCATCTAACCATTGAGTTTTTGGACATCAATACCACTTAATAATGAGGGCATGTCTTTACTACTGTTTTCCAATATCATCCATATTTTGCCACATGGAGTCATCGATCTCTGTGAAAGAGGGAAATATTCCTATGTTTTACGATTGATAATAATTAACAAGGAATAACACGCAAATAGACTAGATATCTACTTATAATGATGCATGATGGGATGGTTCGATTTGTAAAGGATCTCACAATTTCCATCCACTCGTTTGTCAATGAGGTCCCTCAAATTTGACAACAGAAAAGGTATCCTGTTAGCAACAATGTCATCATTAACATGCTACCAAAAAAGAGAACAAAATTAACATCCATCTAGTAGGAGCTGGTGGCTACGTGCAATGCTGATTAGTCCATTTTTAGCCTTGCCGACACAATATAATACAAGTTAAGTAATGCGTGAAGATCCTTCGGTCGCCTACGACGGCGAACGACGCAGATATCGAGTTGAAAACTTTCTGAACTTTTTTCAGCCACCACCATGGTCATTGCTAGCTTAGCTGCACTACTAGAAAAAAATAGGTGTTTTTGTAATCTCGAAGACATGCATCCTTTTTTCATGGCGATTCTGAGGGTTTTCATTCGGAACCGCTACGTCCATCTTTCAACATTACGGAATTTAAATTCGTCAACTAATTGAATCTATCAACTACCATCGGCGTTATTGCACGATTACACTCAAATAAGACAAAGAAGAAGCACCAAAGCGTTGGAGTATTATTGCAACTTTTAGCACCGCACAAACCACCAATGACTAGCCATGCCAACTTTAACATATATACACCCTCCCTTTCTAGGCCAAAGATTGTGTTATTTGTTGGTCCAAAGATCATATTCTAACTATTTTAATGATAATAAACAAAGAAGATGATGTACTTGAAGTGTTAGTGTAAACAAGATAAATATTTTTACGAAGAAAAAGAGATTGAATATTTTCAATAGCACAAACGGACGACCATTTTTTTACTTATATAATAGACGATCAAAGCAGAGTTGGAACGATCACTAATTACAGAGAGAAATGACTTCTTAAAACGGGCGATCGATTTACTTTCGATCGCCGTTATATGTATTACATGAAAGTTTCAAGTACATAACGGACGACCGAAGTAATAGATGGAACGATCGCAGATTACAGAGAGTTCGGACTTTCTAAATCGAACGACAGAAACTCTAACGGTCGACTGTTCAGACAGCAAAGAACAAAAAATGTAGAAATCGGACGACCGAAGTCACCGCATGAACGATCGCAGAATACAGAGAGCGCGGACTTTTTTAATCGAACGATCGAAACTATAATGGTCGACCGTTCTAGGCAACAAAGATAAAAAATGTAAAAATCGGACAACCGAATCGCTGCACGAACGACCGCAGATTATAGAGAGCACAGACATTTTCAAATCGGACGATCGAGTCACTATCGGTCGACCGTTATGGAAGCAAAAATTAATTGAACGGCTAAAATCCTTCTACGGATTACGATCTAACAAAAATTGCACAGAAAAGACAAAGGCAACGACTATTATTTTATATAAAATAGACGCTTGATTCTATAATGGGCAACTGTCGAACACACAACAAAAAGCATTAAGGACTAGTTCCTATGCAAAACGTATGATCGATATTAAAATGGATGATCATTTTTTAAGTGACAGCGCAACACTTTTCAAATTAATTTACAACGGTCATATTTTCAAAAGAAGTTTATAAAAGGGATTCAATAGGCTGAAGGAACATAATTCAAACAAGGCAAATCACTCTAGAGCTTCCTTCAAGTCCAAAACATTTTTCTTGAGATTAATCTTACAAATCATCCATTTCATCTTCTAATTTCTAAGTGTGAGCATTCTTTGTAAGAAGAAAGAATTATAGGGAATTCTTGTGTTCTTATTTAGAGTGTTTTGAGTTTGCAAGAAGAGGTGTGTCTTACATCTTAAGCAAACAAGAAGACATTGTGATGTAGAAAATGTTATTTTCTCACTACAAGAAAAGAGAAAGCTAGTGAATTAATCTTCGATGATCTCAAGGTCGGAAAGTCGGAGCGAGGACGTATGCCAAGGAGTTGGGTCGAACCTCTTAAACATATTGTGTTTTCCTGATTTTAGAATTTTTATACACTAATTCATCTCCTCCCCTTTGGTGTTTTTGATCCCACAATTTGTATCAGAGCCAAATTTCTCTTGTTTTAAAGATTTAAACATCTTTTGAGTTATGGCATCAAATGGTTTTACTTTGGGTGAAGGTCAATATACAAATCGTCATCCACTTTTTAATGCTTCAAATTTTGCTTATTGGAAAATTAGAATGCAAGCTTATGTATGCTCTATTGATATGGATATTTGGGATATAATTAAAAATGAATTTGATTTGCATGGAAAGTCATCTTTGGAATACATCCAAGGTGAGATATTACTTGTGAAATTAGATTGGAAAGCGAAAAATCATCTTTTTGTGTTTTAGATGCAACGAAATTTAATCGTGTTTCTAATTGTCAAAGTGCTTATGAAATATGGTGAAAACTTATCATTACACATGAATGTATCGATAAGGTTAAGAAATCTAGATTTAATATTTTGAATAATCAATAAAACTCTTTTAAGATGCATGAAAATGAGTCTATAAATGAAATAGTTGTACATTTTAATGATATTGTGAATGGCTTAACCTACTTGGGTGAACCACGGACTAACTCTCAAAAGGTGAAAAATTTTCTTAGGTTCCTTTCTTAAAAGTGGCACACGAAGAGAATCATGATTGAAGAGAAGGATTTGAAAAAGTTAGATTTTGATGATCTCATAGGATCCCTCTTGACTTATGAGATTGGAATCAAGGAAGATGAAGAAACAAGTATTTCTAAAAAGAAGACCGGCTTTGAAAGCAAGGATGGATGAAAGTAAAACAAGTGAAGAAGAAGAAGTTCTAGATAAAAAAGAAGCTAGTTTGTATGCCAAGAAGCTTGACAAATATCTTACCTTTCCCAAGAAAAAAAAAGAGTGGCTTCTCTAAAAGGAGATCATCAACATGCAAAAATCAAATAATTTATTTTGAATGAAAAAAGATTGGACACTATAAGAATAAGTGCTCAAATCTAGCTAAGAAAGAAACAAAGTGAGCAAATTTGAAAAAGAAAAAGAAAGCTCTTCAAGCCATTTGAAATGGAAGTGAAGATGAAGAAAATAACTCCAAAACCTCCTCAAGTGACGATGAAGTAGCTTACATATGTCTAATGGCAAATGACATGAGGTATCATCTAACTCATCTGAATCTAGTGATAACAAATCTTTTGATATGCATGATAAGTTTAGATTCTTATTGATAAATATAGATGCCTTAAAAAGAAACATGATGATTTGAAAGTAAAATTTGAAAACTTGAAAAGTGAACATGATTCCAAAATTTGTGAAAATTGTAACTTACTAGATAATGAGAATTCTAGTGTAGAATTCATGATTGAAGCTTTGAAAATGGAGAACAATACCTTAATATTATTTTGTGAAAAATAAACTTGTAATATTGAAACTTTGAAAAATGATAACAATATTTTAAAAAATAAACTTGAAATGTTTACAAATGGTGAAAAAATGCTAGATGCAATGCTATCAACACAAAGAAGGTCCTTTAATAAAAATGGACTTGATTTTAACTCATTTGACACTAAGAAAGATAAAAGTATTCTATTTGTCAAAGCATTACAAAATCTTCATGCAAAATCACATATCACTTGTTTTCATTATAATTACGAAAAGCATTATTCCTATGAATGTAAAGTTAAAAAGGAAATAAATAGTGGTATGAAGAAGATTTGGGTCCCTAAAAGGATCATCACTAACTAAATTTGACTCAACAAATTTGGGTACCAAAAAGATGAGAATCTTAATGTCTTTCTTGTAGGGAGCTCCAAAGGATAATGAAGGCAAATGGTATTTGGATAGTGGATGCTCAAGACATATGACCGGTGATCCTTCAAACTTCATTACATTATAAAAAAATGGAGGAAAAGTCACATTTGAAGATAATAGTAAAGAAAGAGTAATTGGTATAGATAATGTTGATACAAATAATAAAGTATACTTGAAAAATATTTGGTTAGTTGAAAACTTAAAACATAACTTAATAAGAATAAGTCAATTATGTGATAAAAAACTATTTAGTAAAATTTGAAAAGGACAAATGATTGATACTAAATGAAAACAAGAAAGTTTTGCATATGGGTTTTAGATACAATAATTTATATAAGATTGATTTTGAAATTTTGAAAGGTGAAAAATGTCTTAATGTTATGCATGATGATATAAATCTTTGGCATAGAAGATTAGGGCATGTAAATTTTAAGTTATTAAACAAACTTTCAAGTCATGAATTGGTTAGAGGTTTATCCAAAATTAGATTTGAGAAGAATAATGTTTGTGATTTATATATTAAAGGTAAACAAATCAAAAGCTCTTTCAAATTAAAAAGTGTTATTAGTATACATAGATCTTTAGAACTTTTACATCTTGACTTATTTAGACCTATTGATGTAGTAAGTTTAGGTGGAAAGAAATATGTTTTTGTTATTATTGATGACTTATCTCATTTCAATTGGTCTATCTTTCTCACACACTCCCATAATCCATCCTCTCTTTGGAAAATTCACTTCAACATTACAAGTAAATATGAAACTATAAGCATGTTTTCTAAATTTGCAAAGAGAATACAAAATGAACTTGAGTTAAAAATTGTAAAAATTAGAAGTGACCATGGAGGTGAATTTGAAAATTACAAATTTGAATTGTTTTGTGAAGAGAATGGAATTACACAAAACTTTTCTACACATAAAAGACCTCGACAAAATGTAGTAGAAATAAAAAAATAGAACCATTCAACAAATGTTTAGGACAATGCTAAATGAAATTAGTTTACCTACGTATTTTTTAGCGGAAGCCATAAACACATGATGTTATATTTTAAATAAAATCTTACTTAGACCCCTTGAAAAGAAAACATCTATTGAAGCTTTATATAGAAAAAGGCCAAATATTTCATATTTCAAGTTGTTTGATTGTAAATGTTATATCTTGAATATTAAAGATAAATTAGGCAAATTTGATATAAAATGTGATGATGGTGCGTTTCTTGAATACTCTAGTACAAGTAAAGCATATATAGTATATAACCAAAGAACATTAGTTGTTGAAGAATCTATTAATGTTAAATTCAATGAAACTAATGATTTTTTGATGAGCAAGCAAGTGAATGATGATGAGGAAGAAATAGTTAAAGTGGAAAGACATCTTGAAGACATGCAAATCCAAAATGAAGGCTTAGAAAAAATGAGAATGGATACTTCAAATATGGAACAAATAGAAGAACCACAAGCGGAAGATAATCAAATTATTCCAAGGAATTGGAAATATGCATCATTACATTCATTTGATCAAGTTATAGGTAATATAAATGAAGTTATAAAGATCAAAAATTTCTTGAAAAACTTGTGCACTTTTTCGGCGATTCTTGCACAATTTGAACCTAGTAACATTGATGAAGCTTTGAATGACTGAAATTGGATAAATGACATGCATGAATAATAAAATAATTTTGAAAGCAACCATGGAAACTTGTAGAAAGGCCAAAAGATTATCCGATAATTGATACTAAATGGGTTTTAAAAACAAACTAGATGAAAATAGCATCATATTAAGAAATAAGGCAAAATTTGTAGCAAAAGGTTATTCACAAATAGAGGGAGTTAATTTTGAAGAAACTTTTGCTTCCGTTGTTAGATTTGAAGCTATTAGAATGCTTTTAACTTTTGCATGTTTTAAAGCATTCAAACTTTTTCAAATGGATGTAAAATCGACTTTTCTCAATGGTTTTATAAATGAGGAAGTCTATGTTATGCAACCTCAATGTTTTGAAAACTCAGATTTTTCTAATCATGTATTCAAACTTTCTAAAACTCTTTATGGACTTAAACAAGCTCCTAGAGCTTGGTATGAAAGACTAAGTAATTTTTTGATTGAAAATGGTTTTCAAAAAGGGAAAGTTGATACCACATTATTTTTGAAGCATTTGAAAGATGATATTTTAAAAGTTCATATTTATGTCGATGATATTATTTATGATGGTACTAATGAATGCTTGTGCAAAGAGTTTGAGTCTCTTATGCAAAAAGAATTTGAGATGAGTCTTATAAGTGAGCTCACATTCTTCATAGGATTAAAAGTCAAGCAAAACAAAGATGGGATATTTTTTAATCAAGAGAGTTATACAAGGGAGTTGCTAAAGAAATTTGGAATGGATGAATATAAGTCAAGTTCAACTCCTATGAGTATTACAACTAAATTGAATAAGAATGAAAAAGACAAATCCATTGATCAAAAGAGATATAGAGGTATGATTGGTAGTTTGCTTTACTCGAAAGCATCTAGGCCGGATATAATGTTTAGTGTATGTTTGGGTGCAAGATTTCAATCCGTGCCTAAAGAATCACACTTAGTTGTCATTAAGAGAATATTGCATTATTTAAAGCATACTTGTGATTAGGCATATGATATGATAGGAACTCATCTTTTAACTTACATGCCTATCCCAATACGAATTTTTCCAGTTGTAAAGTTGTTAGAAAAATCACTAGTAGGATGTGTTACTTTCTTGGTAGCTCTCTTATCTCATGATCTAGCAAAAAGCAAAACTCCATCGCACTCTCTACTGCCGAGGTCGAACATATAGCGGCCGGTAGTTATTGTGCGCAAATATTATGGATAAAGCAATAACTACTTGATTATAGTATAAGTTGTTCAAGTGTACCAATGAAGTGTAATAAAACAAGTGCAATAGAAATGACTAAAAACCCAATTCAGCATTCTATAACCAAACATATTGATTTACGCTATCATTTCATTAGAGACATCTAACACAAGGACATTGCTATTGAACATGTGTCTACCGAAATTCAACTTGCGTATATTTTCACAAAACCCTTAAATGAGGAAAGATTTTTTATGCTTAAATTGGGATGTTAGGAACCTGATTGCCTCTCAATTCAACTCATGAGTGACTTGGTTATGAAAGTATCATTTTTTAATCGAATTGAATATAAAATTGTGTTGCACAACACATATATCCATACAGGTCGACCATTGTTATATCAGTCAACCATTATAGATTTGACTAGACGTCCAATTAAAATTATCAAACGACCATTTTTTGGCCTGCAAAATACGTACTTCCAGAACTGTCGCCCGAAAGTATTTCGGACGACCATCTTAGACGAGTCGATGCACAAGAATAACGGTCGCTCAATATAGTATTGGTCGACCATTTCAACACAATATAAAAAGTCGTCGACCATTTTTTCCCCTAATTTCTTTAACCCTTCCGATTTCGGACGACCCTTGTGCGCCATCGTTGCTGTTCCATCTCACCAAAAATCTCTCTCATCTTTTCCGGCGAACTTTTCTCGGCCATCTCTTTTGGCGATCCTCCTTGTCATTGACTGCTTTCCAGTGATTCTCCTCATCGTTGACTGCAGTTCGCTTCAATCAAAGGGTTCTCCGACAACCACTGAAGAGCAGCGGGACAGTTCCCATCCAGCGACCTTCCTGGTCATCGACTGTGGTGAGAAACACAATCATTCACTTCGTCGGCTGTGGCCAACCTTAGCCCCGCGGCAACAGTGCTTAGTTAGCCATTGTCGCTGATCCCTCTCTCAAGGCACATGAACCCCGTCGGTGTCTTCAAGCCACTGATCGCCTCCGTCAAAGCGGCAAAGATTGGCATAGCACGGACTAGACCATTCTTAGAAAATTAGAATAAAAATATATTATGTTCAATTGATTTTCACATGTGAGAAATTATAGAAAACGATTTCGAAAAGCCAAAGAAGATTTTGAAAGGTGTTTCCATTGATCTTTCTTTTTTTGAATATGACGATTTTCAAATATCGATTGAATAACTTGACTACAATGCGAAAAATGCCTTTTATTCCTCTTTAGATTCTTATGACTTGAATCTTATTTCAAAATGTTCTACTTCTCATGAGATTTTGCAAGTTTTGTTAAGTAATTATGAAGAGAGTGTCTTTGATAAAAAGAACGAAGAAAATCATGATTCTACATCTACGACATCCAAAGATGATGTGTAATGCTTAATGGCAAAAAGTAAGGATGATGAGGTAACCTCAACTTCATCTTATTCCTCTACTAATGATAGTGATGATGATGTTGATATTGCTTTTGGTGTTCATAAAGAATTTGCTTCTCTTATTCAAAAGCATCTTTCTCTAAAAAAGAAAAATAAAACCTTAATAAATAATTTTCATATCATGAAAGATAACTATGATTCTCTCAAAAGGAAAAATGATGCATGCTTAATTCAAATAGATACTTTAAAAAGGAAAAATGATGCATGGTTAATTCAAATAGATACCTTAAAAAGGAAAAATGATTCTCTTTCATTATCATGTGCATCTTTTGAATCTATAAGAGTTGAGAATTCAAAATTGATTGTATTGCATGATGAGTTACAAAAGAAAAATATTTCGTTACAAAAATTCTTAGATAAAAAAATTACTAGTTCTTGGAAAAACATTAATAATGTTAAGAAGCCTATTCATGTTGTCAAAACACCTATAAAGAATATTTCTCATGCACTGCAAAAGAAAAATGATTCAAACAAAAATTTAAAAAAAACAAATGGATATTATTTGAAATATTCTTATTCTTTAAAACTTAAGCATTCTCATGATTATCTACCTTATGATAGTTCTCTTGGTGTTAAAAATTCACATCTCTCCCATAATGATACTTTGAAGTCTAGATAACATCATAATCTTCTATTAGACCCTCTATGATTTGTCATTATTGTAATTCTCATGGTCAATATTCATTTGAATGTCAAATTAAAAAAATCTATCAATATGAGCATGAAATTGTTATGGGTTCCTAAAAGAATCAAAATTAATCATGTTGGACCCAAACAAGTTTGGGTACCAAAATGCAAATGATTTTTATTTGTAGGTGTGCTTCATAATAAATGAAGAAGAATTCATTTGAATGATTCAAGTTTGGGCACACACTTAGTGGTTGTGTGACATGAAAAGAAAAACAACAATGGAATTGAAATGAGTTGGAGGCATAAAAGTTTGCGGTAAAAGTTTTTTGGTATATGAAAATAAAAATTTGAACTCATTTTGATGCATATTTTTGTTCTGATTTTATCAATTTATTATCATGATATAGGCATAAAGATAATATTTGATTATGATTCTTGTGCATAATAGAATTATGTTGCTCATTTAATTTTGAAAGTGTCTATATTACTCATGTTACCTAAATATGTTTAATGGGAATATATCACATGCATAATGGTTGATAAATTGATATTTTTGAACTATCTTACTAATTCAATGTGAAAATCATATTCATGGACACTCAATTCAATACTAAAGTTTGCATGCACGATTCTTCACACTCAAAATATGTTGATTTTTGTATTAAGTGTAACGCCCCCAAATCGACCCCCGCCACGTGGCGAAGACCAACCTGGAGACGCTACGGCATGCTATGACTTGACCATGATATTGACCATATCTCAGTCAAGAACCGAGACACGTCAGCGGAAGAATAATAACATAAAAGAAGATAACATAATTATGCGGAAGTCTAAAAAATAACTATGTCATTACTAAGAGTTAAACTGAGTTCTACATCATGAATTTAAATTGCGGAAGGTAAATGAAAACTAAATAACACTCTAAAAGCCCTATGGTTCATGTGCTGTCCTATCGCCAGAGCCTCATCACCACACGCCTACTCCACCACGTTACTGACCTGGTCCTGTGGAAATCAGACACAGGGGAGGAGGTCCTCCCGTAAGCTTTACAGCCTAGTGGGGAACCACATGATATACAATGCATAACATGAATATAATAATCAACGATAATTAATCAGGCTTAACTTGAACATGAAAGATAACATATAAGTATCATAGATCATAATAAGGATAAGATCAGCGATATCATGAATCATGAGGATCAATAGTACATAGTAAACTTGGAATCATGAAATACTTGACTTGACTTGAACTTAAACTTGAACTTGAACATGCTTGTCGATCTTGGTTATTAATTAACAATCAGGGTGACTTTGAGGTGCCTTTAATTCTTGGGGTGTGCCCAGCAAACGATACGGCCTTGTGCGGGTCAATGGGTGATCAAACCATGACCAAGGGAGCGACCCTTATCTTGATGCACTTGGCTTGGACTGGCAACCCATCATTAATCTTTCATCTGAACTTATTAATCACTTTTATTATCTTGTCATTCTTTGTATCATGTGATGAAGGAGATATGATCGGTATGAGATAAATCAAGACAAAGAGTTCATATTGGAATTATAAGGAAATCAATAATATTCATATAAACATAAAGAGAGGTTAATAGGTGAATTTTGCTGGATTTTATGCCCAAAGAATCTCCTCCTCCTTACGGCCGTAAAACCCTAATCCTTTGGATTTTACGCCCGAGAATCCTTTCATTTTTCGGCCGTAAAATATTTACCTTTGTTGCGTTACGGCCGTAAAAACCCTATTTTCTTTTTACTTCGGCCGTAATAATTCAACTCTTATTTCGTTACGGCCATCACCTGTTACGCTCATCCGTTACGGCCTATTTCGTTACGCCCATCCGTTACGGCCTATCCCGTTACGGCCGAAATCTAACTCTTCGGCCGTAAAAACCTATTTCCCTTATCTCTCCTTCTTTTCTCTTTCCTCTCTTACGGCCGAAACCCTATTCTCTCTCTTCTTTTCCTTACGGCCAAACTTCTTTTCTCTTTCTTCTTTTACGGCCGAAACCTTATTCTCTCTCTTCCTTTTTACGGCCAAAACTCTATTCTCTCTCTTCTTTTCCTTACGGCCAAACTTTCTTTTCTCTTTCTTGTTTTACGGCCGAAACCTTATTCTCTCTTCCTTTTTACGGCCAAAACTCTATTCTCTCTCTTCTTTTCCTTACGGCCAAACTTTCTTTTCTCTTTCTTGTTTTACGGCCGAAACCCTATTCTCTCTCTTCTTTTCCTTACGGCCAAACTTCTTTTCTCTTTCTTCTTTTACGGCCGAAACCCTATTCTCTCTCTTCTTTCCTTACGGCCAAACTCTATTCTCTCTTCTTTTCCTTACGACCGAAATTCTCTTCTCTATTTTTTTTTTCGACCGTAAGACAATTGCGGCCAAACAAATTTTTCGGCCGTAACTGCGTTATAAAACCGAGAACCGAATCCCCTCTAAATCTGACATCTTAGCAATCAATAATACCGAAATACAACAAACAGAAATAACTATGCATGTAACAATCAACAAATCAAAGAATTCAAGAAATCAAACAATTAAAAATAATAACTTGAATCATATTCATATTCTTTTCTTTTCATAACTATGAGGGCATGAATTAGGATAATTCAGAGGTCATGCAAGGTGATTTCGATTCACCCACCTCGATTTGCGGTTAATTATCACCCGTGTCTCCTGTCCTCTCTTCGAACTCCCTGCGCCCTTTCCTCTTCGGAAGAATTATTTCTCCCTTCTCTGGTCACGCATAGATCAGCAATCTTGGAAGAGGGAAGAGAGAGGTCGTGAGGTTGAGGGAATAAATAGATTTAATGCTTGATTAGTTTCCCTCATATAAGACTCTTCTCGTGATTAATCTGATATCGTTAAATCTGATAACATTTATCTCCACGCCTATTCGACTTTTATCTCTTAATTCTGTTGACCGATTCTTTTCTTTTTTTTTTTTTATCTTTTGCTGGCTGTTACATTCTTACCCCCTTAAAAGAAAATTCGTCCTCGAATTTTGCACTAAGTAGAGGGCTTACCGAAAAGGTGGGGAAATTCTTGGCGCATTTCCGATTCGAGCTCCCATGTCGCGTCATCTCCGCTATGGTGACGCCAAGCTACTCTGACCATGGGGACATCCTTGTTCTTCTGACGTTGTACTTTGCGATCCACTATATGTGTTGGATACTCAGCAAAGGTCAAGTCTGCAGCTATATCTGGCTCCTCTATCCTTAGAACATTTGCAGCATCATGCTTGTACTTCTTGAGCATGGATACATGGAATACATTGTGCACTCTCCCATAAGATGGGGGTAGAGCCAATCTGCATGCTGCCTCGCCTACCAGCTCGAGTATCTCAAATGGGCCTACATAGCGAGGACTGAGCTTTCCTCGCTTACTGAATCTCATGACTCCTTTCATGGGAGATACCTTCAGAAGAACTTGGTCTCCAGCTTGAAAGATCTGCTCTCGTCTGTCTTTGTCAGCATAACTCTTTTGCCTTCCTTGAGCAGTCTTCATCCTTTGCTTAATCAATTCTATCTTTTCAGCATATTCCACTGCTTCTTTCACTTCTTCCTTACTCATGATCTTTTCCTCGCCTACTTCACTCCAGTGGGCAGGTGAACGGCAAGGTCGTCCATACAGGGCTTCAAATGGTGCCATACCAATACTAGAATGGTAGCTGTTGTTATAAGCAAACTCAATCAGATGAATGTGCTCATCCCAGCTACCCTGCCAATCTAGTGCACAGGCCCTTAACATATCCTCTAGTGTCTGGATGGTCCTCTCAGACTGCCCATCTGTTTGAGGGTGGAAAGCTGTACTGAAGTTGAGCCTTGTACCAAAGGCTTCCTGCATACTCCTCCAGAATCTGGCAGTGAATCTGGGGTCTCGATCAGACACTATGGACTCTGGGATCCCATGGAGTTTGACCACTTCTCTCACATATAAGTCTAGCAGACTCTCCACTGATTGCTTCCATCGGATTGGAATAAAGTGTGCTGCCTTTGTGAAACGGTCTACGACTACCCATATGGCATCATGACCCTTCTTAGTCTTAGGCAAGTTGGATACAAAATCCATAGTGATCTTATCCCACTTCCATTGTGGGATTTCCAAAGGCTTCAACTTGCCATAAGGCCGCTGATGTTCAATCTTGACTTGTTGACACACCAGGCATCGGGATACATATTCTGCTATCTCTCTTTTCATGTCCGGCCACCAGTAGCTGCGTTGTACATCCTTATACATCTTAGTGCTACCGGGGTGGATGGCGAACTCCGACTTGTGGCACTCATCTAGTACCTCTCGTCGGACATCAGCGTCAGAGGGAATCCACAACCTGTCCCGATATCTAATCCCTCCATCTGCAGAGATCTGAAAATCTGTTGGTTCATTCTGGCACCTCTTCAGAACCTTCTGATATTCAGGATCTACTTTCTGAGCTGTTATGATCCTGTCAATTAAGCTGGGCTTCATCTGATGCATCATCCATAAAGCTCCATTTGTTCCCAACTTGGGACACCATTGCTCAATTTCTTCCAGCATCTCGAACTCGCGTAGCCTCATATAAGCTAGCGACCTTCCCACTTCCTGCTTAATGCATCGGCGACTGAATTTGCTTTACCCGGATGGTAATTGATAGCAAATTCATAATCCTTGAGGAGCTCAAGCCATCGTCGTTGTCTCATGTTAAGATCCCTCTGATCGAAGATGTACTTGAGACTCTTGTGGTCGGTGAAGATCTCGAACGTCTCTCCATACAAATAGTGCCTCCAGATCTTCAGAGCAAAGACCACAGCCGCCAATTCCAAGTCATGTGTGGGGTAATTGACCTCATGCTTCTTCAGTTGTCGTGAAGCATAAGCCACTACTTTGCCGTGTTGCATCAGGACACAACCCAATCCTGTTCCACACGCATCACTGTAGACCACGAAACCTCCACTGCCTGTCGGTATAGTGAGAATCGGTGCCGAAGTCAGACGGTCCTTTAGAGTTTGAAAGCTTTGCTCACATTTGTCTGTCCAGATAAATTTTTCCGCCTTCTTTGTGAGATTTGTGAGGGGTGCAGCAATCTTAGAAAAGTCTCGGATAAACCTCCTGTAATAACCCGCTAAACCAAGGAAGCTGCGAATCTCAGAAGCATTCTTCGGCCTAGTCCAATTCGTCACCGCTTCCACTTTTGCGGGGTCTACTGCAATGCCCTTTTTGGAGACTATGTGTCCCAAGAACATGATCTCCTTCAGCCAGAATTCACACTTTGAAAGCTTGCCATAAAGCTTGTGTTGTCTTAGGATCTCCAATACTATCCTAAGATGCTCTCGGTGTTGCTCTGGACTGGAAGAATAGATCAGAATGTCATCCACAAACACTATGACAAACTGGTCTAAATATGGTCGGAAGACCCTGTTCATTAAATCCATGAACGCGGCAGGAGCGTTCGTCAGTCCAAATGGCATGACCAAGAACTCGTAGTGGCCATATCTTGACCGAAAAGCGGTTTTCGGTATGTCCTCCTCTGCCACTCTCAACTGGTGGTAGCCACTACGTAAGTCTATCTTAGAGAACACTGATGCTTTTGATAGCTGATCGAAAAGGTCATCTATCCGAGGTAGGGGGTACTTATTCTTCACTGTCACTTTATTGAGCATTCTATAGTCGATGCAGAGCCGCAGGGAGCCGTCCTTTTTCTTGACAAACAAGACCGGTGCACCCCAGGGTGAGACGCTCGGTCTGATAAATCCCTTGTCCAGTAGCTCCTGTATCTGCTTCTTCAGTTCCTGCATTTCAGCAGGTGCCATACGGTATGGTGCTTTAGAGATGGGTGCAGTCCCAGGGAGGAGCTCTATTTTAAAGTCGATTTCCCGTTTTGGTGGTAATCCGGATGTGTCCTCAGGAAACACATCTGGGAACTCCCGCACCACATCTATCTGTTGAAGCTCAGTGACAGGTGCATCCGTCTTGACCACACTAGCCAAGTACCCACAACATCCTTTCTGCAATAGCTTCTGTGCCTTGATCGCTGAGACAATGACTTTGTTCTTTGTTGATGGAGTGCCTCTGATCACTGCCTTGGGCTTGCCTTGCGTCCCTATAACGATTTTCTTCTGTTTGCATTGCAAAGTTGCATCGTGATATGAAAGCCAATCCATCCCCAAAATGACGTCATAGTCCACCATGGGAATGACTATGAGGTCTGCAGAAAAATTTTTCTTGTCTACATTGACAGGTACATTCGGGATGTACTTGGCAGCATGGAGAGTACCCATAGGTGTACTCACACGCATAGCATGGGGCATCTGCTTCTGAGGTAGACTAAGAGTTTGGGCACACGACTCTGAAATAAACGAGTGTGTAGCCCCAAAATCAAATAAAATAGTAGCAGACAAGTTGGCGATCGGGAGGGTACCTCTAATGACATCATTATCATTTTGGGCTGCATCAGCTTCCAGGTTGTGCACACGACCTTGCACAATGGGATTTGCACCTCCTGCTGCTCGATTGTCTCGGACTCCTCTGGCAGCCTGTGGGCAATTTCTGATGAAATGTCCGAACTGTCCACACTGAATGCATGCGCCGCTCAATCTACGACACTCTCCATCATGGTGACGGCCACAGTGAGGACATACAGGCTTCTGTGGCACTTGTGGCTGACGTGGTGGCGGTGGCAGTTGTCTCAGTGGCTGTGCTTGCATTGGCGCAGGCCGTGGTTGAGCTTGAGCCTGTCTTGGGGCTTCTCTCTGCTGGTATGGCCTGTAACGACGATCGCGGCGGTCGTTCCTCCTAAATGGCCGATGATCATCCGTTCGAGGCCTGGGCTGCTCTATTGCTTTGGCTGGAGCTTTGGCCTTGCGTTCAGCTTGATCCTTTTCCATACGTGTGGCTAACCTCACAGCCTTCTCTAGATCTTCACAATCCCCAGACAGGACTTCAGTCTTCAGTGCCTGACGTAGTCCATTAATGAATCTGTTAGCCCTAATACGTCCTTCAAATGGCATCGGGCAATATTGCTCCAGTTGGATGAATTGGGTGTGGTAATCCGCCACAGACATGGTTCCCTGCTGCAGTTGCAGAAACTCCTCTTGTTTGTTGATGCGGTCATGTTCAGGAGTGTAGCGCGTCATGAAGGCCTTCTTAAATTCATCCCATGCTATGTCCTCTTCTTCCATCCCTCTGAACCTGGTGGCCCTTGTAGTCTTCCACCAGCCCATCGCAGTACCAGTAAGCATGTGTGTGGCATACAGGACCTTGCGTTCATCAGTACATCTCATTAGCTTAAAAATCCGATCCATAGTCTCAATCCATTCTTCAGCCTTGAAAAAGTCCGCCTTCCCATCATAATGAGGCGGATGCAACTTCAGGAAAGCTTGGATGGTGTCTTCTGCTGCTTCATGGCGTGCCCTCTGATTACGACGCCTTGACGCCGGTGGACTGTCTCCTGCCTGGCTACCCCCAGGTGGAGCAAACTCATCCACATGCTCCTCAAATGGCGCTCTAGCTGCGCGGCCTCTACCTCTTCCGCGGCCCGGCGCACGACCTCGGCCACGGCCACGTCCGCGACCCGGCTGGGCCCCCATCTCAGGAAGTGGGCCTTCCGATGCCTCATACAGATTTCGGTCAGCTCTGGCCATTTGCTCTTGAATACGCTCTGACCGTCGTGACATGCTTATCCTCTATTCATACAATAAAATCATGCATCAATAAATCATAACTTATCTTAAACATAAACATGACTTACATTACTTTTCGGTGGAGGGTGTGGCGACTGCTCGGCGATAGCACATGAACCAATATCATACTTATTCTATACACTAGGACGTCAAGAGAGTCCTAACTTTAGGCTCTGATACCATAAATGTAACGCCCCCAAATCGACCCCCGCCACGTGGCGAAGACCAACCTGGAGACGCTACGGCATGCTATGACTTGACCATGATATTGACCATATCTCAGTCAAGAACCGAGACACGTCAGCGGAAGAATAATAACATAAAAGAAGATAACATAATTATGCGGAAGTCTAAAAAATAACTATGTCATTACTAAGAGTTAAACTGAGTTCTACATCATGAATTTAAATTGCGGAAGGTAAATGAAAACTAAATAACACTCTAAAAGCCCTATGGTTCATGTGCTGTCCTATCGCCAGAGCCTCATCACCACACGCCTACTCCACCACGTTACTGACCTGGTCCTGTGGAAATCAGACACAGGGGAGGAGGTCCTCCCGTAAGCTTTACAGCCTAGTGGGGAACCACATGATATACAATGCATAACATGAATATAATAATCAACGATAATTAATCAGGCTTAACTTGAACATGAAAGATAACATATAAGTATCATAGATCATAATAAGGATAAGATCAGCGATATCATGAATCATGAGGATCAATAGTACATAGTAAACTTGGAATCATGAAATACTTGACTTGACTTGAACTTAAACTTGAACTTGAACATGCTTGTCGATCTTGGTTATTAATTAACAATCAGGGTGACTTTGAGGTGCCTTTAATTCTTGGGGTGTGCCCAGCAAACGATACGGCCTTGTGCGGGTCAATGGGTGATCAAACCATGACCAAGGGAGCGACCCTTATCTTGATGCACTTGGCTTGGACTGGCAACCCATCATTAATCTTTCATCTGAACTTATTAATCACTTTTATTATCTTGTCATTCTTTGTATCATGTGATGAAGGAGATATGATCGGTATGAGATAAATCAAGACAAAGAGTTCATATTGGAATTATAAGGAAATCAATAATATTCATATAAACATAAAGAGAGGTTAATAGGTGAATTTTGCTGGATTTTATGCCCAAAGAATCTCCTCCTCCTTACGGCCGTAAAACCCTAATCCTTTGGATTTTACGCCCGAGAATCCTTTCATTTTTCGGCCGTAAAATATTTACCTTTGTTGCGTTACGGCCGTAAAAACCCTATTTTCTTTTTACTTCGGCCGTAATAATTCAACTCTTATTTCGTTACGGCCATCACCTGTTACGCTCATCCGTTACGGCCTATTTCGTTACGCCCATCCGTTACGGCCTATCCCGTTACGGCCGAAATCTAACTCTTCGGCCGTAAAAACCTATTTCCCTTATCTCTCCTTCTTTTCTCTTTCCTCTCTTACGGCCGAAACCCTATTCTCTCTCTTCTTTTCCTTACGGCCAAACTTCTTTTCTCTTTCTTCTTTTACGGCCGAAACCTTATTCTCTCTCTTCCTTTTTACGGCCAAAACTCTATTCTCTCTCTTCTTTTCCTTACGGCCAAACTTTCTTTTCTCTTTCTTGTTTTACGGCCGAAACCTTATTCTCTCTTCCTTTTTACGGCCAAAACTCTATTCTCTCTCTTCTTTTCCTTACGGCCAAACTTTCTTTTCTCTTTCTTGTTTTACGGCCGAAACCCTATTCTCTCTCTTCTTTTCCTTACGGCCAAACTTCTTTTCTCTTTCTTCTTTTACGGCCGAAACCCTATTCTCTCTCTTCTTTCCTTACGGCCAAACTCTATTCTCTCTTCTTTTCCTTACGGCCGAAATTCTCTTCTCTATTTTTTTTTTCGACCGTAAGACAATTGCGGCCAAACAAATTTTTCGGCCGTAACTGCGTTATAAAACCGAGAACCGAATCCCCTCTAAATCTGACATCTTAGCAATCAATAATACCGAAATACAACAAACAGAAATAACTATGCATGTAACAATCAACAAATCAAAGAATTCAAGAAATCAAACAATTAAAAATAATAACTTGAATCATATTCATATTCTTTTCTTTTCATAACTATGAGGGCATGAATTAGGATAATTCAGAGGTCATGCAAGGTGATTTCGATTCACCCACCTCGATTTGCGGTTAATTATCACCCGTGTCTCCTGTCCTCTCTTCGAACTCCCTGCGCCCTTTCCTCTTCGGAAGAATTATTTCTCCCTTCTCTGGTCACGCATAGATCAGCAATCTTGGAAGAGGGAAGAGAGAGGTCGTGAGGTTGAGGGAATAAATAGATTTAATGCTTGATTAGTTTCCCTCATATAAGACTCTTCTCGTGATTAATCTGATATCGTTAAATCTGATAACATTTATCTCCACGCCTATTCGACTTTTATCTCTTAATTCTGTTGACCGATTCTTTTCTTTTTTTTTTTTTTTATCTTTTGCTGGCTGTTACATTAAGCATGTATAATTGATTTATATGAATATTGTGTACTATTTTGCATCTTGATATTTGTGATTAAATGTGATTATATGATGCTTATGATTTTAAACTATAAAAGAATCATATTTTTATGAGTGAAAAATATTAAATGATTTTGTTTGATAGAAATTTGATTCTCACATACTTTTTGTTGATGGAATTTGATCTTCTAAGATCTTGATATAATATTTGAATATCTTTTGAATATAACGAAATGCAAATTTATGGAGAATTTTGAAATTAATACGTAATATCTTCGTTTGATTTGTGATAATATAGTTGCAAAATCTATCTTCTTCACATGCTAAAAAAATACACCTGAAAATATGAATGCTAAGTCTTCTAAATTTGAATAATTCTTATTTATCTATAAGGAAGACTTCATGTTTATAATAAATATGTTTGGCACAATATTTATATGATTCGTGTTATGAGTCTTAGTGTACGAACTCATTATGGATTTTGACTTATTACACTATATCATTTGGACACACATGCACGTTATGATTTGAAATAAAATGATTAATCATATTGATGTGCTATTTTAAAATTATTGCATAATACATCTAATTGTTAAACTCTATGCTTATGCACATGTTTGAATTAAAGCATATCACTAAATATATCATTTTTAACTTGCTATATACATCTTCTATCAAAATTAATTTCTATGCTCATGTTTGTGAAATATTTTGACATGAATTTTATTCTTTCATATTTCAAATTATCATGGCATTTAATGAAAGTTATTTCCCATATTCATAATTTGAAATAACTATTAACATTTTAAGAAAGTGTAAAAGACAAAACTTTGAATACCATTTTAGTTTTACTTCTTGTTATCAATTTTGATTATTATCTTATGACAAAGAAAGAAAAGGAAAAATGAATTTGAAGGAGTGCAAACACAAATTTTATGGTAAAAGTATTATTTTGAACATAGAAATAAAAAATTAAATATACTTGTCTATCACAATTATTTGTGCTTTATACTTGTCTAATTGTTATCTTAATTTGTGCATAAACTTATGATTATTCAGTAGTCCATTTTTGGACATATTTCAAGTTGTTAAACTTTGGAAATGCTACCTATCATGCTTATTGTTTAAAAATTGTGAGTATGCATATTTAGTTGGACTTTACTACTTGTCACATTCGACACTTTGTGAGTTTGCAATTGAAAGAAGACAAAGTTTTAGAATTTTAATCAAAATTTGAAAAATATTTTTTTCATATGTTTCTTTTGTAGTTGTCTTTTCATATGAAATCTTGTGCTATAAGATTAATTTTCATAAATTTATGTGGTCATAACTTGTTATCATTTGAATATTTCTATACCATCAAATTTGGAATGATCCTTAAATGATATCTCTCTTGCACAAATGAAAATTTATATTTGTATTTACATTTGAGATATTTATGTCATATCATAAAATATATTAATTATTTGACTTACATGTGCATGAATCCACATTCTCATAATTTACAAAACAATTTAATCATATTTTGGCATGACCTTTATACTTTAGGCTTAAAATCTTCGTGTTATGAAAATCAAGTTTTGACTTCTCACTCATACTATTATAGTGTTATTAGTTCTTTGAAAGAAAAAAGAAACATATAAAGAACTAAAGAAAGATAGAAAGAGGACAAAAATTGGTCATAATGATAGAGGGAGCTTATTCAAAAATTTGAAATATCATTTCCTTCATTCACTTGTTAACCTTATTGTCAAATCTTTGGTTAGTTGATATTATTCAATTTAAATTTGATATATCATTGTTGTCTCAAAGTTTCAAGCAATGTTTTGATTTCTTTTTTAGACGTGTTATTCATTTGATTTTATGTTTTGCTATTATGAATTATTCATGACCTTGGAGGAGTTATTTTTGCTTATCGCATATATTATACATAAAACAATTCTTATAAATGTGATAAAAGAATAAAAAAATTCATCTCTCTTATGATATTTTACATATTGTATCTTACATGACAAAAGGGGGGAGAATAAAAATTTTGGAAGATGACATGATTAAGGGGGAGTTACATATTGTATCTAATATTGTTTCTTATATGCTTCATGTGCAAACTACTTTTTTATAAAACAAAAGGGGGAGAAATATAGAAGAAATATGATAAAAACATAAGAGAAATTTATATATGAGAAATATATATAACCTCTAATTTATTACATGGACCTCATGAATATAACTCTATATGAAAAGTTCCTTACAATTAAGACTTATGTGTATATTCATAATTGTAAGGAAAGCTTTCTTTTAGAGGAAGTAAAATTGACTTTAATATTTTTTACTTCCCAACTCTTATACTTTTCATATTTCTTGGTTTGTATTCATCAAAAAGGGGGAAATTGTTGGAGCAAAGTTTTTATGCCCTACATAATTATGTTTTAATGATACAAACTTCGAAAGATTAGAGTTATATTTAAAATGCCGAAATAGTTTAAATAGAAATGAGTTACTTCATGCATTAATCTTTTGATTAATATTTCTTTTATGTTTTCATGAGATTTAGATTAATGGGTAAATATAAAAGTTACATATAATTCCCTTATTTTATGGAGAATCAAATATCATCTCATTTGGAGACTGATATGAAAAGTTATGTATAAAAGAGTAAAGGTCTAAAATGTTTTATTTGAATTAGACAATTCTATATACTGAACTTTGAATCAATATTTGACTATGATATCATTAGACTTTAGATGAATGATGAATATCAAGATTGTAGATAATTTTGTTAGCTTTCCATAGAATCAAAGATCATCCCATTTGGATACTTGTGCAAAAAGTTATGATTAAAATAGTACACGATGGTCGATCAGACATGCAGAATGTACTATAACGGTCATATTTTGGCCTCAAAATTAGGAAACAAGCCCCAACGGCTAAATGGAGTTAAGAAAAATATAAAAGAGGGCCCAAATGTGCAGGAATGATCAACACTTCCAAGAAAAAATGGGAAGAACATTTGAGAAGTCTATTTGAGCTCAAAGTTGCAAATCTTTCATTTCTTTCTCTCTTACTCTTGTGTGAGGTTCCGAATTATAAAAGAGAGATTGTGGAGTGTGGAGTGTTATTGTGATATTTTAATAATTATTTAACTCTGAGTGAAAAGAGATTGTGTCTTACCTCTTGAGCAAATAAAAGACGAGCAAAAACCTACGAGTGAAAGAGGTGTGCCTTACCTCTTGAGCAAATAAAAGACGAGCAAAAACCTACGAGTGAAAGAGGTGTGCCTTACCTCTTGAAAAGGAGAAAAGACAATAGTTGTAAAGGATTTCTTCCTTACCCTATTTGGAACTAAGGAAGGGTGTTAGTGGAACATCTCTGACGGTCTCGAGGTCGACAAATCGGAGTGGGGACATAGGCCAAGGTGTGGCCGAACCTCGTCAACAAACAATCGTGCACTTTGCGTTTGTCTTTCTCTCTTCCTCTCCTTTCTATCTTATTATGCAAGCGATATGACCTATTTTATGTTTGTTTGAATATTAAGGAATCGATTTTAAGCTTCCGCGATGATTTTCATAAAATCGGCAGTTTTGGTTTAGCACCAATTCACCTCCCCCCCCCCCCTTTGGTGCTTTAGGATCCGTATCAGAGCGAGGTTGCTCTTGTTTCTTTTTAAAAATTTTACCATCTTTTAGAGCATGGCACCATATTTTGAAGAAGGTTCTTCCATTTTTGACTCACCGAGTTTTAAGGACTATTTATTTTCTTATTGGAAAATTAGAATGAAAATATATTTATGTTCAATTGATTTTGACATGTGGGAAATTATAGAAGGAGGTTTTGAAAAGCCAAAGAATATTTTGAATGATGTTTTCATTGATCTTTCCTTCTTTGAATATGATGATTTTCAAATGTCGATTGAAAAATTGGACTACAATACGAAAAATGCCTTTTATTCCTCTTTAGATTCTTATGCCTTGAATCTTATTTTCAAATGCTCTACTTCTCATGAGATTTGACAAGTTTTGTTAAGTAGTTATGAAGAGAGTGACTTTGACAAAAAGAGCACATCGGATGTGGACAATGAAGAAAATCACAATTCTACATCTACAACATCCAAAGATGATGTGTTATGCTTAATGGCAAAAAGTGAGGATGATGAGATAACATCAACTTCATCTTATTCCTCTACTAATGATAGTGATGATGATGTTGATATTGCTTTTGATGTTCATAAAGAATTTGCTTCTCTTATTCAAAAGCATCTTTCTTTAAAAAGGAAAAAGGAAACTTTAATAAATTATTTTCATATCATGAAAGATAACTATGATTCTCTCAAAAAGGAAAATGATGCATGCTTAATTCAAATAGATACCTTAAAAAGAAAAAAATGATGCATGGTTAATTCAAATAGATACCTTAAAAAGGAAAAATGATTCTTTTTCATTATCTTGTGCATCTTATGAATCTTTAAGAGTTGAGAATTCAAAATTGATTATATTGCATGATGAGTTACAAAAGAAAAATATTTCTTTACAAAAATTCTTAGATAAAAAATTTACTAGTTCTTGGAAAAACATTAATAATGTTAAGAAGCCTATTCATGTTGTCAAAACTCCTATAAAGAATATTTCTCATGCACCACGAAAGAAAAATGATTCAAACAAAAATTTTAAAAACACAAATGGATATTAATTGAAATATTCTTATTCTTTAAAACCTAAGCATTCTCATGATTATCTATCTATTCTCTTGGTGTTAAAAATTTACATCTCTTCCATAACGATACTTTGAAGTTTAGATATCATCATAATCGCTCTATTAGACCCTCTACGATTTGTCATTATTGTAATTCTCATGGTCATTATTCATTTGAATGTCAAATTAAAAAATCTATCAATATGTCTTTATTCATTTCAATTAATCATGTTGGACCCAAACTTGTTTGGGTCCAACATGATGAATTTTTATTACTTTAGGAACCTACATCAATTTCATGCTCATATTGATAGATTTTTTAATTTGACATTCAAATGAATATTTGGGTACCAAGGTGCAAATGATTTTTATTTGTAGGTGTGCTTCACAAAGAATGTAGAAGAATGATTCAAGTAAAGTGAAGGCACACACTTAGTGGTTGTGTGACATGAAAAGAAAAACAACAATGGAATTGAAATGTATTTGAGGCATAAAAGTTTGCGGTAAAAGTTTTTTGGTATATGAAAATAAAATTTTGAACTCATTTTGATGCATATTTTTGTTCTGATTTTATCAATTTATTATCATGATATATGCATAAAGATAATATTTGATTATGATTCTTGTGCATAATAGAATTATGTTGCTCATTTAATTTTGAAAGTGTCTATATTACTCATGTTGCCTAAATATGTTTGATGAGAATATATCACATGCATAATGGTTGATAAATTGATATTTTTTAACTATCTTACTAATTCAATGTGAAAATCATATTCATGGACACTCAATTCAATACTAAAGTTTGTATGCACGATTCTTCACACTCAAAATATGTTGATTTTAGTATTAAGCATGTATAATTGATTTATATGAATATTGTGTACTACTTTGCATCTTGATGTTTGTGATTAAATTTGATTATATGATACCTATGATTTTAAAGTATAAAAAGAATCATATTTTTATGAGTGAAAAATATTAAATGATTTTGTTTGATAGAAATTTGATTCTCACATACTTTTTGTTGATGGCATTTGATCTTCTAAGATCTTGATATAATATTTGAATATCTTTTGAATATAACAAAATGCAAATTTATGATGAATTTTGAAATTAATACGTAATATCTTCTTTTGATTTGTGATAATATAGTTGCAAAATCTATCTTGTTCACATGCCAAAAAATACACATGAAAATATGAATGTTAAGTCTTCTAAATTTGAATAATTCTTATTTATCTATAAGGAAGACTTCATGTTTATAATAAATATGTTTGGCTCAATATTTATATGATTCGTGTTATGAGTCTTAATGTACGAACTCATTGTGAATTTTGACTTATTACACTATATCATTTGGACACACATTGACATTATGATTTGAAATAAAATGATTAATCATATTGATGTGCTATTTTAAAATTATTGCATAATACATCTAATTGTTAAACTCTATGCTTATGCACATGTTTGAATTAAAGCATATCACTAAAGATATCATTTTTAATTTACTATATACATCTTCTATCAAAATTGATTTCTATGCTCATGTTTGTGAAATATTTTGACATGAATTTTATTCTTTCATATTTCAAATTATCATGGCATTTAATGAAAATTATTTCCCATATCCATAATTTGAAATAACTATTAACATTTTAAGAAAGTGTAAAAGACAAAACTTTGAATACCGTTTTAGTTTTACTTCTTGTTATCAATTTTGATTATTATCTTATGACAAAGAAAGAAAAGGAAAAATGACTTTGAAGGAGTTCAAACACAAAATTTATGGTAAAAGTATTATTTTGAACATAGAAATAAAAAATTAGATATACTTGTCTATCACAATTATTTGTGCTTTATACTTGTTTACTGGTTATCATAATTTTTGTACAAACTTATGATTATTCATATGTCCATTTTTGGACATATTTCAATTTGTTAAACTTTGAAAATGCTACCTATCATGCTTATTTTTAAAAAAAATGTGAGTTTGCATATTTAGTTGGACTTTACTACTTATCACATTCGATGCTTTGTGAGTTTGTAATTGAAAGATGACAAAGTTTTAGAATTTTAATCAAAATTTGAAAAATATTTTTTTCATATGTTTCATTTGTAGTTGTCTTTCCATATGAAATCTTGTGCTATAAGATTAATTTGCATAAATTTATGTGGTCATAATTTGTTATCATTTGAATATTTCTATACCATCAAATTTAAAATGATGCTTAAATGATATCTCCCTCGCACAAATGAAAATTTATATTTATATTTACACTTGAGATATTTATGTCATAGCACAAAATATATTAATTATCTGTCTTACATGTGCATGAATTTACATTCTCATGATTTACAAAATTATTTTATTATATTTTGGCATGACCTTTATGCTTTAGGCTTAAAATCTTCATATTATGAAAATCAAGCTTTGACTTCTCACTCATAATATTATAGTGTTATTGGTTCTTTGAAAGAAAAAAGAAACATATAAAAAACTAAAGAAAGATAGAAAGAGAACTAAAATTGGTCATAATGATAGGGGGAACTTGTTCAAAAGTTTGAAATATCATTTCCTCTATTCACTTGTTACCTTTTTGTAAAATCTTTGGTTAGTTGATATTATTTAATTTAAGTTTGATATATTATTGTTGTATCAAAGTTTCATGCAATGTTTTGATTTCTTTTTGAGACGTGTTATTCATTTGATTTTATGTTTTGCTATTATGAATTATTCATTACCTTAGGGGGAGTTATTTTTGCTTATCACATATATTATACATGAAACAATTCTTATAGTTGTGATAAAAGAATTTTTTTCCATCTCTCTTATGATATTTTACATATCGTATCTTACATGACAAAAGGGGGAGAATAAAAATTTTGGAAGATGACATGATCAAGGGGGAATTACATATTGTATCTAATATTGTTTCTTATATGCTTCATGTGAAAACTATTTTTTTATGAAACAAAATGGGGAGAAATATAGAAGAAATATGATTAAAACATAAGAGAAATTTATATATGAGAAATATATATAACCTCTAATTTATTACATGGACCTCATGAATATAACTCTATATGAAAAGTTCCTTTCAATTAAGACTTATGTGTATATTCATAATTGTAAGGAAAGCTTTGATTTAGAGGAAGTAAAATTGACTTTAATATTTTTTACTTCCCAACTCATATACTTTTCATATTTCTTGGTTTGTATTCATCAAAAAGGGTGAGATTGTTGGAGCAAAGTCTTTATGCCCTATATAATTATGTTTTAATGATACGAACTTCGAAAGATTAGAGTTATATTTAAAATGCCGAAATAGTTTAAATAAAAATGAGTTACTTCATGCATTAATTTTTTATTAATATATCTTTATGTTCTCATGATAATTACATTAATAGGTAAATATAAAAGTTATAGATAATTTTCTTATCTTTATGTAGAATCAAATATCATCTCATTTGGAATCTGGTATAAAAAATTATGTATAAAAGAGTTTAAATTCTATATACTGAACTTTGAATCAATATTTGACTATGATATCATTAGACTTTGGATGAATTATGAATACCAAGATTGTAAATAATTCTGTTAACTTTCCATAGAATCAAATATCATCTCATTTGGATACCTGTGCAAAAAGTTATGATTAAAATAGTGTAGGATGGTCGATCAGACAAGGTGCAGAATGTACTATAACGGTCATATTTTGGCCTCAAAATTAGGAAACAAGCCCCAACGGCTAAGTGGAGTTAAGAAAGTTATAAAAGAGGACCCAAATGTGTAGGAATGATCAACACTTCCAAGAAAAAGTGGGAAGAACATTTGAGAAGTCTATTTGAGCTCCAAGTTGCAAATCTTTCATTTCTTTCTCTCTTACTCTTGTGTGAGGTTCCAAATTGTAAAAGAGAGATTGTGGAGTGTGGAGTGTTATTGTGATATTTTAATATTTGTTTAGCTCTGAGTGAAAAGAGTTTGTATCTTACCTCTTGAGCAAATAAAAGACAAGCGAAAGCCTACGAGTGAAAGAGGTGTGCCTTACCTCTTGAAAAGGAGAAAAGGCAGTAGTTGTAAAGGATTTCTTCCTTGCCCTATCTGGAACGAAGGAAGGTTGTTAGTGGCATCTCCGACGGTCTTGAGGTTGAGAAGTCGGAGCGGGGATGTAGGCCAAGGTGTGGCCGAACCTCGTCAATAAACCATCGTGCACTTTGCGTTTGTCTTTCTCTCTTTCACTCCTTTCTATCTTATTATGCATGCGATATGATCTATTTTGTGTTGGTTTGAATATTAACGAATTGATTTTTAGCTTCCGCGATGATTTTCATAAAATTGGTATTTTTGGTTTAGCACCAATTCACCCCCCCCTGGTGCCTTGGGATCCTACATGATTGTACTATTAAGATCACTCCATCTTTGATTTGTGAGACCTTTGATGTTCCCAAAGGAGGACTCACTAACATTACGACTCACAAGTGGCCCTCTGATATCTCTATCACCGAAGCTCTTGAGGTTTTCTTTTGTGGTGAAGTAGATAACTTTATGAACAAATGGATTCTAAAGAATTTGACCCCTTCACTTCTTGCTGCCCATTATATTGTTAGTCACATTCTATTTCCTCGATCCGGTACTGATATGACTTTTTATGACCTACGCCTTCTCTATTGCTTTCTTCGAAATGACCTTCCTCCGGTTAATTTTGGAGCTTACATGATTTATCACTTCATATCCACCAAAGAAAAAATAGACTCCAAACGCTCTCACAATATGATTCTTCACTTTTGTTCTTTTCTTACTCGGATCTTTCGTCAGAAAGATAATATCATTTCTAAGACAGAGGCACACTATTCTGAGAGACTCGCTGATATCATTGGGAAAGTCACCTTGACGCATAAGGGATTGTCCTACATGACAACGAATGGATCTTCTCCAAGAAAGGAAAAAAGACACCACATGACTCGAACTCTGATGATGCAGCAAGTACAATGATACCTACGAGAGCTCCTATGGAGGATAAATGACCTTCATGGGAGCAATATATATGTCCTCCATCTGCGCCGACTAGTGCGTAGCGTGCATCTACAGTTACTTCACATGATGAGTGAGATGGGATGATCACACGTAGAGATAGGATCGATAGACACTTGGACGATATGATTGCACACATGGAGCACTTGGAGATTGATCATCGTCGCACTCAGGATTGTCTATTCGCATACTTTCGCTCTCAGGGCTTCGACACTTCGTCATATGATCGAGTTGCGCCTCCTCCATTCGACCATGCTCCGGATGTTTAGTTTTCTTCATTTGCTTTCTTCACTTTGTCCTCCGCTTTGATGATGTCAAAAGGGGGAGAAGATGTGTGATGGAGATTGTGTATGTGTGACTTTGTGTATGGATATATGTATGCGTGAGATTATGTGATGTTGAACTCCAATTTATGATTATGTGATGCAGACTATGTTTGGATGTGTTGTTGAACTACTATTTGTTTATGTATGGATATGTATGGATGGTTTATGTTGTTAAACTTCTAGTTGATGTTTTAACCATCTTCTTATCTATGGATGGATGGATATTGTCATCTTATAGATGTGACTATGGATATGTTTTCTAAATGTTATTTGTTATGATCTATCGATGGATGTCATTATGATTTTGTTTCTTTTGATATCATTATATTTTATAAAGAGACAATATGCTTTGATTGAGGGGGATTTAATAATATTTTTTATATCACAAGATAAGCATTAATTAAGGTGGATGAATTTACATTTTATTATTTATTTACCTCATCGTCACTTTGTTTGCCATCATAAAAAATGGGGAGATTTTTGGTCCAAAGACCATATTCTAAGTATTTTGATGATAACAAATAAGGAAGATGATATACTAATTGTGCTTGAAGTGTTAGTGTGAACATGTTAAATATTTTTACGAAGAAAAAGGGCTCGAATATTTTCAGCAGCACAAACGGACAACCGTGATTAAAATGGTCGACCATTTTTTACTTATAATGGGCGACCAAAGCAGAGCTGAAATGACCGCTAAGTATAGAGAGAAATGACTTCTTAAAACGGGCGATCGATTTACTTTTGGTCGATCGTTACATGTGTTACATGAAAGATTCAAGTACATAATGGACGACCAAAGTAACAAATGGAACGAGCGCAGATTACAGACAGTTTGAACTTTCTAAATCGGACGACTGAAACTCTATCAGTCGATCGTTTTGGGTAGCAAAAAACAAAAATGTAGAAATTGGACGACTGAAGTCACCGCATGAACGATCGCAGATTACAGAGAGCACGGACATTTCTAATCGAACGACCGAAACTATAATGGTCGACCGTTCTGGGCAACTAATGCGAGAATTGATAACAATTAAATGCTAACAAGTGCACTACCGCTCAAGTAATAAAGTGTAATGAGTAGAGTGTCGAACCCACGGGGAATTAACTACTTAACTAAACTAATTTTAAAGTCTAATAGCAGACAACATGATTTGTGTAAAAAGGATGTGCATAAAGTAAAATTGCAGAAAGATAAAGAAAACTAAAACTAAACTAAAGTAATCTAATCTACTGATACATAGGGCTTAGGATGATAAAAGAAAATGTAGACAAACTGAAGCGTCCAAATATTACAAGTTTGTGTTCTAACGACGGATTAGAGTCTACTCAAATTATTGATTTCCATCTAGGATCAATCAACCTATCTTAATTCAAATTAGATTAAGATTATTCCGTCATGGATCATATTCTAATCAAACCTGAGATTAAGAAGCATTAAAATGTAGTCTCTAAACTATTATCACCAATAACATGATAATGATTAATAGACCACACTGCTAATATTCCTTCAAGGATGTTACGAGTTGTGACATGTAATACTTGGACTTAAAAGTCAAAAATCAATTCCACAGAAATCATGCAATCAAAAGTAACTACTCCTACAAGGATGATAGCTAATTATAAAAGACAATCAATCTTTGGAAAGGCATTAGTAACAACATGCATATTCGAAAGAAAACTGAACTATAATCGATTATGAAATAACGTTTAACAATTTGCCTTTAACAATAGAACTATTATAAACCAGAAAGATAATGAAGAACTCTAAATTATAGAAGCAAGAACGAAGATCCTGAACTATAGAAGAAATAAAGATAGGAAAATAAATATTTAACATCATACTAACATTAAGTAGAACACAAAATACTCTTCGAAAATCACCGATGAACTACCTTAGAATTCTCGTCTAGAGTCGATCCAGCAAGAGTCTTCTCAATAATCCTTCAGAGTCTTCTCACGTTCTTGGTTTTGAAGAATAGGTTGCAGATACTAAAATGATCTTTTCTAGCTGTAGAAGATCTCTATTTCTATGGGTTCAGGTTTCCATGTGATTGGAGAGGAAACAGAAATCTTTTCTATGTGAAATAAGGAAAACTCGAGTCTGAATTAATTATGAAATTTTGACCTTGTTAAACTCTGAATTTTGGATCATAATATGTTTTCAAATCATCCTAGGATCATATAATATGAGTAGGAATCCTTATGCACTTCAAATTCTTCCAAAAATCCATCCAAATCTCGAATCTGGGTATGTCACGGTAGTGTTAAAATTGTGGATTTCAGGGCCCGTGAAAGCCTATTCACGGCCGTGACTCGGGATGGCTGAAAATTGCATTTTAATGGCATGTTAATAAATTCACAGCCCTTTTCACGACCCGTTAAAATGCCATTTTAGTCATACTTCACTATTATCCACTTTCTTACTATGTTTTAACTTTGAGCGGGGTTTTCTCCGTTGGCTTCGTAATTCAATTTTCTTGCTTCCTAGACAACAAAATACAACATTTGAGTATATTTTCATTTTTGTAAAATTAATGAAAATAAGCCCATAAAATGATGCATGCTATTAGAAAATAATTCAAAATGAGATTAAATGCATGTCTAATTATATGTTGGATTTTACATGCATCAGCAACAAAGATAAAAAATGTAAAAATCGGATGACCGAAGTCGCTGCATGAACAACAACAGATTATAGAGAGCACGGACATTTCTAAATCGAATGACCGAGTGGAAGCAAAAATTAATTGAACAGTTATAATTCTTCTACGGACTACGATCAACACAAAACTGCACAGAAAAGACAATCGCAACGACTATTATTTTATATAAAATGGATGTCCGATATTATAATGGGCGACCGCCGAAAATATGACAAAAGGCTTTAACGGCTTGTTCCTGTGCAAAATAAACGGTCAATATTAAAACGGGCGACCGTTTTTTAAGTGACAGCACAACACTTTTCAAATTAATTTACAATGGTCATATTTTCAAGAGATGCCTATAAAAGAGACTCAAAAGGCTGAAGGAACATAATTCAAGCAAGGCAAATCACTCTAGAGCTTCCTTCAAGTACAAAGTATTTTTCTTGAACTTAATCTTGCAAATTATCTATTCCCTTTTCTAGTTTCTAAGTATGAGCATCTTTTGTAAGAAGAGAGAATTGGAGGGAATTCTTGTGTTCTTGTTTAGAGAGTTTTGAGAGATCCTTGTAAGAAAATGTGTGTCTTACCTCTTGAGCAAAGAAGAAGGCATTGTGGTGTAAAAAAAGTTATTCTCTCCCTACAAGAAAAGAGAAAGCTAGTGAATCTCTGATGGTCTCGAGATCGGAAAGTCGGAGCGGGAACGTAAGCCAAGGAGTTGGAAAGAACCTCGTCACATATTGCGCCTTCCTGATTTTTTTCTCTTCTTACTTATCTTTTACTTGCTTGTGATCGCATTTTCTAAAAATTGACTTTTACACCTTTTTCAGTTAGAATTTTTATATACCAATTCACCCCCTCCCCCTCTTGGTACTTTCGATCCTACACTCTTTCCATGAACAGACCAATTTTTTTTACTTTTTCTTAAAATAGAAGGCCTATGAAACTAACACGAGAAATACAGAAAAAAATAAAGTAAATTGTATAAGTAAAGAATTTGGATCAATGCAATACTGTGTTCCTAGTTTTTGACATTATAACATATATGTTGATACATGCTATAAGTCAGAGTGAAGTCTGTTTTCAAGTGTGAATATAGAATTTAAAATGTAAATGGGGCACTGAAGATAGGAGAGAGGTCCATTACCCACCACGTGCTATTTGATCATTTTCTATCATAGAACCCATATGCGTTCGAGGGAAATACTAAATAAATCTATTTCGAGTAAGAAGCATTCTTATAGGTTTTTAATCACGGACACGATGAGTGTTCAATGAGTCGCCATTGGATTGTGACACTAGCGCATTAGCACCAATGCACGTGCTTGAGTGCTTGATATCCAAATGGTCGTTTGGAGAATCATAAGACACCAAAAAGGTTTAAGGTCAACGATGTGAGTTGCTATCCCAGAAAAATAATAGAATTAGAAATTTTACTTGCATTTTTTATATATAAGAACACAAAATACATATATGGGCTTGGGAAAGTACTAATGAACTCCTTAATATATACGAGAGTTGAATTGGTAACATGTGATGTGAAAAATAGTCTCCAGTGATGCAGTTTTAAATGTCCCTAATATTACGAGATTGCAATTGTCTAACCCTGTTAAGTGTACATATAAAAGTGAAAATGTAAAAAAAACTAATGTTATGTAGGTAACTTAACCATTCATAACGATGACCTTACAATATTATGTCACAAGGGACAGATAACTTGTTACGCCGCAAGATTATGCAATGTGGGGCAAGTGCATGTAGTACTTGGATGGCTCCGAGTGGCCGCAAGCTTAAGTTGGGAAGCTTTGTTGCCGCTTTGCACATCGTATCACGAAAAAAATGTCCCGTGACATTCTCACCCACCAAAGTCGGTGATTGACAAAGCTTCCACAAAGTATACAAAATCAATATCGTAGTATAAAAATATCGTCCCACTAGAAAGAGTTCAAGTACTAAAATTATATGATTTCAAATGTTATGAAAATGGTTATGTAAGGAATTAACTATAACTAAAACCAAAAAAAAGAAAAAAAAATTAGAAAAGAAAGGCGAAGAAGAATTTTTTATGGATTAAAATCAAAATAAAAGTTTTAGGATTTCGAATCCACCTCGAGTATTGTTCATAGGAATTTTGGAGAATAATTAAAACATAAATGATTTACTCCATCTTAACAATCATTCATCTTCTTCTCAAGCAAATTCAATTCTAATTAAAATAATGAATGCCTACTTTCATGGCTATTTCAATTATTTTAATTGCAACGTAATCTAAGATGTCGTGAGTAAAATAATTATTCTTATTTTTAAGAAATAATTCATTCCTTGTCATTCAATCGAATTAACCTTAGTAAAATACTTTTGTAATCACAATGATTTTAGAATGTTTAATTAGATGGTCAATCTAATGAAACATAATCTCATGCACATGAATCACAAAAAGCATTTAAGAGTTTATAAAAATCATCTGTATAACCAAACCACATATTTCAGGGAACTCTAGAAGAGGAGATTTAGCCACACATGACGAATGAAATCAACATCAAAACACAAGTTTGCATTAAAAGAAAATGGGATTAAGTCTACAAAAGTACACAAGTGTAGAAGAAGGCAAAAATTCATCCCAATCATCTTGGTCTCCCCAAAATACAACTTAGGCCCCCCTAAAATCGTCCCCAAAATTTCCTTTTATAGTCCTCTCATTAGGGTTAAAACAATATCCCTAAAATACTATCGAAAATTAGCCCAATACAATAAAAAAAATGTCAAATATGTTCGAGATAGAGGTGTTATGGTCTACTTGCCTGTATTAAATCCAAGTGTGCTATGGTCTGGACAACGCTGATGCAGTCAAGGGATCATCAATACAGTCTGCTTGTATTTCCTTGTGCATGTGCAATACGATTATACTTCACTCAATATGGGCTGCATGTTTTTTATACAGTCAACCCATATTGTATTGTGCGAGACCAAATACAGCTTGCATGAATCCAATATGCTCTAGGGATGAAAAATACATAATTACAGCTTACTTGACCGTATTGTCTAGATTTATGAGTGAAATTTTCATTGTTATTGCCATAGCATCTAGATTCCTAAACATGAAAACAAATAGTGTGGATTCTGAAGTCTTTGCTATAAATGATAAAATATTATGAACTCTAATTCATATTAAAATTATCGCTTAATATGCAATTATCAGTGACGCCCCTGACGTTGTTGTCTGGGGTTCTTCGGAGTCTTTGCCTTCAGTCTTGACTTCGCTTGTCCAGTTGGAGTTCTCCTTCTTTGCCTTGACTTCTACTCCATCAGCATCACGCAACGCTAGAAAATGGTTGTTTCGAGACTCGTTGAAGACTCCTCCTTCATGTTTGCTTCATTTATTGATCCTTCGTCGTCACTTGTGCAACACTAGTGGAGTTCGCAATGTGAGTGGTCTAACTTTAACAAATAATTATCCGTCCATCAAGTTTTTGTTGACTTTAACTTTTTGAACTTGCACAATATCAATTCGGTTGATTTGGTTTGTTGGAAAGAAACAACTCCTGAATGACTTCATAAGTAGCTCAAAGAAGGAGTTGCTTCGGAATAGCGCAAGAGCACAATGAGAGTCTCGTCATTTGATAGACATGATTCGACTCAATGTCTTCATGTTGCATATGGATGTGACATGAAATCATACATCCGATGAATGCAAAGTATAGGACCACTTCACTCTTGATGATCATTGGGGATTTTGATTGTTTGAGGCATAATAGAGTTCTTTGATTGGACACCTTGAAACTTGTCTGCTTCGAGTTGCTGATGGGAGTGACAAAACTCTTCCCACGTTTGTTGTGTACATAACTAGATCCTCATGTGATGGGCCTGGCCATAATAGGATTTGCTGAGATGTGACTTTCTCCGATCCTAGGACCTCTCTTGAAGCTTCGGCAACATCTTTGGGCATGATGCTCGTCTGCGAAGATGATACACTTTTAACACTTGTCCATTTGAGGGTTCATATAAGGTGATGTCATTGTGCTTGTCAACAAAGATTGAGCATCTTTGACATACTTGTCAGTCGGACGTCTGTCTCTCGCGAAAGATGAGACATTCTGAATCTTCACTAATCTACGAGCATGCTAATGAAGACACTCCGCTTGATGACAATCGAATGGATCTTGAAGAACTCATGGCGAGAGCTTACAACTTTACCTCCATCTCCATTCAAATGGACAACGTCAAATACTTGTCTTTCGAGAATTGACCTTCGATCTTGGAGGGCGATTCGATTTCTAAAAGCATTGGGTGAGAGGAAAGGTAGTCCTTGCTTTGGTCGGCAATAGCATAGAAAGGGTTCACCAAAGCCTCAACGCTCAAATCATTTTCCATATTGGTTGTTAGAGTTGAGGCATCGATTTGTGCTGGTATGTAGCAGGCTCGTTCTAGAGTAACATTACGTCACTTGCTGAAGGACACTTGACGAGACTAGCTGGGCTGAGATTTCTTCACATAGTGTTTGCAAGAGATCGATGCATTGCGCCATTTGTAGAAGTCATTTTGACGTGGCAGGATGAGTTGACAGCACAACAAGATGCCTATGAATATTGTTCTATAATCAAAAGTGATATTAAATATTGGTGCTTAACATTGGACCAACTTCTATAGTGGAGTGGTTGTATAACTTTTTCTACACTAAGGCATATTGCGACGACACAAGCGGGTCATTGTAGCATGGATCCGTGTGAGATAAAATGCTCTAATATCACTTTACATGGGGTCATTCTCGACCATAGGGTCACATGCGGTCACTAGCAAAAGGGGCACCTAACCAAGACTGTTTCGAGTATGCAACGAAAGTACTATGTTTGAGATGACATATTAAAAGCCGCTCTTATATGTTTTCAATAATGAACATGAAGAGGGTGTTCAATGAGACATCATGGGATTGTAGCACTAGCGCGTTGAGCATCAATGTAGGCACTTAAGCGCTTGACATTCGAATGATTGTCCGGAGAATCATGGGACACTGAGAAGGATCAACGATGTGAGTTGCCACCCTACTCCTAAGGCACAAACACTAGAATTAGGAAGCTTGCTTGCATTATGTAGGAACACAAAATACATATGGTTTTGGGGATGTATTAGTGGACTCCTGCTTAATATACCGCAAGTACGAGAGTTGGGTTGACAACATGTAATGTAGAGAATAGTCTATAGGGTGTAGTTTTACCTATCCCAAACATTAGAAGATTGTCATTGTCCAACTCTACTAAATGTAGTAAAAGACTAAGGTTGTACGAGTAACTTGGCCATTATAAGAATGACAATACAAAATTGTGCCACAAAGGCAAATGACTTGGTACTGCGCAAGATTACTTAGTGTGGGACGGTTGTACGTAGTACTTGGACGGCTCCGAGTGACCACAAGCTTAAGTTGGACGGCGTTGGCATTGCAAGGCTTTGCGCGTCATGTCATAGGAGACACATGTATGGTTAAATTAATCAAGTAGATGCCCATTTAAATAATACCTCCATTTTGATTCCTAAGGGTTTTTTTAATGGTAGATTTTAAATTATTATTAGTTCTTAAGAACTAATCGATTACATAAAAAAATTTACGTTTGGTGTTTGGATGAAAATATAATGGTGAGAATTTAAAATGCTAATTTGATAGATAAATTTTAATGGGTGTTTGGATAAAAAAAATAAGAATTAAGAATATAATTTATTATTTTATGAAGTATAAAATTATAGTAAATAAAAATATTGTGTATTTATTTATAATAATTACTACTATATAAAAAATTGTTATATGTAATTATTATTTAAAATTTTAAAAAATAAAATATGGCAAATATTAATATTAATTAGCAAATGATAATAACATATATATCTATTTTTTATATTTTTTCTATAAAATAAATTTAATTATCAAAATTATATTGTAATAGAATAAATAAATTATTATACATAAGATTTACATTAGAAAATTTCATTGAAGTAATTATGATTTTTTAAAATTATTATACTATAATATTGAGTAAACTATAATAAACATTAATAAGTTTAAAATAAATTTATAATATCTATTTTTTGTAACAATGTTTAATATATAAGTATACATATTATATATAAAATATATATTATTAAATTGTTTGATAAGTAGTAGAAAATAAAAAAATAAGAGTGACACGTAAGCGAAAGACTTAAATAACAATAATAATAATAATAATAATAATAATATGAAGAAATTCGGAAGCTAAATGAATAAAAGGTACCTCAATGTCTCACATAGGTCATATAAAGGTCCATGCCATAATACAACTCTATAGGTTCCATCCAAATGAAAATACAATTCGATATGCTGAAAAATAAAGACTACATCTACGATAACCATGTGCACATGCCACCAAGTTGTAGTCGCCGCACACACATCAACGGTTCGCAACAATCATCAAGTACCTATGGGGTTCACAGAGAGGAGCCAGCTCAACCGTTAGCATAAAGTTAAGTGTGAGTTCGTATAAATCATAGATTAATTCCATCAGAATAAGCATGAGATAAATATGGAAATCAAATATAAGAGTGAATCATAATAGGAAATTAATAATGAGATCATGATCTTAGTTCATTTCTTTTCCATATTTATGTGCATGATCTGTGTTCATATCCATAGTTCATGCTCTTGAGGACAAAGCCCTTTCGCTCATCTTTAGTCATTCATATTCTTTCATCTTGTTCATACTTGAAAGATCTCTTCACCTTTAGGGTATACCATCGCAGATACACACGTGTGTAGCTATCTAGACCATGGTGGACCAGTGGGGGATCAATACCACGCGAGTGCCCCGTCGGGCAAGATGACCTCGCGTAAAGCGAAAATATCTGTAGGGAAGAAACTCCCATCTAAATAGGCAAATGGTAACCCTCCATTATCCTATAAGCAGTGGACCTATCTTTTGATCACTCGGATCAATCAAGGTCGTAGGAAGCAATGGTGACTTCAATTCATTATACGTTGCTATTAAGAAAAAGGATAATCATATGGACAAAGGATTATCAAATCATAGTTGTTACTTAAAATCATGTTCATTCTCTGTCCAAGATTTGGACGGTGGAAAGTCGAACGGTGGTCCGTTTGATGGATACTGATATCAGAATGGAATTTGGATTTAGACCATACCACTATGGCACGCATGTGGTAAAATGTATAACAACCATATTATGATTAGATTATAACATGGTTATTCAAACTCTTGCCTCATTTAATACTTATTTATAATTCTATGTATTAAAGTATCATAATAATTAATCATCACGCACAGAAACTCTACCATCTAAAAACCTATTTCCACCTCCTTATGGCATTTATGTATCTATGTTGTACATCACGGATTTCACATCCCAATTCATTAAGTGAAGATATATTACTCAATCAATCAAAAAGAAACAAATGTAATCACATAAAGTTTTGGAACCTACATATTATTCGTATATTGCATGCAAGAGGACAACATAAGACAATCTCAAAATATGCAACCAGCATTATACCTCTTGATGTAACGCCCGAGATTCTCTCAGGATTAAAAGGAAAGAAAATAAAAACTAAAATGGGGAAAAGATAAAATCTGAATCAGATTTGAGGAGGAGTTTGTTTCCAACCATAACTCTGAATCTCCTCCTATAAATATGAGGCCAAATCAAATAAACCAGCCCCTTATTTTTTTCCACAAGTCGGCCCTAATTTCCTCTCAATTTCGTGTGTCTCTCTCTCCCTCTCTCGCGCCGGACTGCTGCCGCCAATAGGAGGGCAACTGAGAGACGTGAACCCCGCGACAATGTGCCTGCACAGAGAAGAACGTCCGAAGAAAGAGGAAGAAGAAGAAGAGTAAATAGTTTCTTGGACAGAAACTTTAAGGTATGGAACTATGGTAGATTCTTCCTAGAATCATGATTTTAGACTCGAAGCATGTCCTAGTTTATGCCTAGTCTTAGTCCTTTGATTTATGATGACTCTAGATGCCGGCCATCGTCAAAAAAGTCGAACGGAACGCGAACTGTGCGTCTACGCAGTTCTTGCATAAGAGGAACCCGGCTCGGGTTCACCCTGACCTAGCCCGGGCAGGTCCATACTCAGACTGAGTTCGATGGAACTCGGCCGGGTGCTCCATTATCGCGAGTGCAAAGCTCTGCAACGAAGAAGAACCCGGCCCGGACAGTTCCATGACGAAGTCGCGCTCGGTCATGACTTTTGCCGAGCAGTCGACCAATTTGTCGAATCGGCTGACTGATCTGCTAAGTACGAACCCGGCCCGGGTATGACCTACACCGACTCGGGCCATGTCTTGATTTCCTTTGATGATGCCCTTACGAACTCAGCCCGGGTTCTGAAGCGATTAAGTTGATTTTTATAATCCTTTGATCCCTGATTACGTACTTAATTCAGATCTTGATGATGATGATAATTATGCTATTAATGCTCCTAATTCATGTGCTTAATCCTGATCTAAGTCATGATGATTATGTTATATTTCTTTACTATAATGATGTCTAACATGACCTTGATCGTATGATCTTATTTTGATGATTTAATTTAGATCCAATCATATCTATGACGACACTGAGTCATATCCATTGATCTTGATCTACGTTATGATGATGATGATTATGATGTTCATATATTTCTGATTTCTCTCCATGATCCTATTTTGTAGCTTTGATTAAGTCTTATATAATGATGATGATGATTATGACCCTTGATCAATACGATTCATTGATCTTTTCTTATGATGACAAAATCTTAATCATGATCCTTATGTCCTAATGAAAGATAAATTAAAAGCTGCAAGATAAAAGATGAAAAATATTAAATAGAGAGTTCTTTTTATGATGGACTGGTGATGACCAGGTATGGACTGACTCCGGTCAGTTATGGACTAACTACGATCAGTTATGGGCTGACTTTGTTAGTTAAGATGATAATGATGGACGAGTTGAGGCAGGCCTCCTCGTGGGTTGAAATATACCCCATTATAAGTCAAAGATGAATAATAAGATGATGAAAAAGATGAAGCATATTAATAATGAAATCTCTTTACGATGATTATTGGCTCTTGCCACACTTATGATGACCTTTTCATGATTTCTTGATCTATTATTAATATGATCTAAAGAAGATGATTCATTTCATGATTATTTATGCTCATACAATGATTTTCTCATTATTCTTTATATGATGATCTCATAATCATGATGATCGATTCTTGACATTCTATGATGATTTATTATGATCTATCATGATCTTTTGATCTTATGATCCCAAGAAGATGATATCTTGAACTATGAATTTCTTATAATTTTAGTGATTTCCTATTCATATGACACATTACAAGAATCCTTTTATTTATATCATGATGATGCCTATTTTCTTTCTATATGATGATGATGATGTCCTTATGATTCTTGTCTAGTATCATGATCTTATGATTATTTATATCTTACTTTCATACTGAGTTGTAAAACTCATAGGGAGGTTTCTTCCTTGTATGTTCTTAAATGCAGGACCAGATCTTAATGATGAAGGTGGTCAACGGTGACAGATCGAGTTCGTAGATGGCTGCACATGAGTATCTTGAGTCTTTTAGTTTGATGTGCTAGCTTTCCTTTGAACTCATATGAAGTTCTTTATCAATCTTCCGCATACTAAGATGTCATACTCTTTTTATTATTTAATGATGATTAAGTAGCGTCCTCGAAGCGTATTTTGCCACGTAGCGACGTGCGATTTGGGGGCGTTACACTTGACATTTCCACTACTTCAGTCACTTACGTATTACAACAACACCACACTTTATTAAGACGAACAAATTATTAACTATCATGAATCAACGTTTATTATTATGTCTACAGCAATCCTAAGAAAATCCGCAGGGGCGCCATATACTCATTAATCATGTTTACAGCATATATCTTGCACAATCATGCGTGTGTTAAGGACCCACGTGATAGATCTAATCTGTGTGTCTTGAGGATGAGTTGATACATGCATGTCTAGAATAAAATAATAATTGGACAGCAATAACATGTAATGACAGTAATACAGAAGATCTAATATGATGTCAATCATCTAGACTTTAAACCATTATCATCACATATAAGACAGGATGATGTCAAGCGTCTAGAGGTTAAACCATTACCATCACGTATAAGACATGATGCAGGCTCCACTTGGTCAAACAAAATAAAAAGGACTGAGGAGAATAAAGTCCATCACGTAGTCGCATAATGATTTTAATTGTCCAAGATTGATCCAATTCTTAAAACATGTAAGTTATTTAGGAAATCATCCTGATGATTCAGATCTCAAAAACACATCTCTTTTTGATGATTTTAATTGGATCTTCGAATGAATCATCCTATCTTATTCCTCTATGTTCTCATGAGTCACCAAAAGAACTTGTCGGTGTAGTTCTTGCCTCCTCTGACAGATCACAAAGAGGGCAGGAAAATAAGGCAAAAAGGAATGGAGAGTACGAGGGGAGGAAGGGATCAAAATCATGATTTAAGGTCATCAATACGGGTATCGTGCTCGTGAGTTATCCAATATTAGTAATTATGATATGGATTTGAAAATTTACGCTTTTATTTTTATTATTTTTTAATTATTATTTTTTTATGCGTTACATAATCAATCTGTTACTGCTTCCATCAGATCTTGTGCAAATTAAAAACACGACAGTAGTGTTTATCGAGTTTGTAGTGAGTTACAGATAAAGTTAAAAAAAGATGAAATTTTTTATGATTCCATCGTACATGATTAAGTTAAAAGGGAAGAGAACTGAATGTGGAGCAACACCCATTCTGAAAATCCTTCTTGCATGGCACCTCAGCAAGTACGGCGGGTTTAGAAGATTTTAAAAAACATGAAGCAATAAAGTCTTTAAAATACATATATTGAGAAATTTCTGCACCAACGAAATAAACACAAAAAAAAGAGAGGGGAAAAAATAGAGGTTAATAAGCTCGCAGTATGTTGATCCAAAAGTTCTTAATATACTAAAAAGTTCGAACTAAATGAAAAAGTGCAAATTTAAATATGAATCGCGTCTAAACTGAAAAAAGTGTAATAAAAAAAACTAAAAGAGAAGTGTAATCAAATTTAGGTGTCCATCCTTTGAAACAAGGTGAAACCCTCGCGCCAAAAATTGATTTCCCACACAAGGCATGCTAATATTATTCATTTATATCATTCGATTCATCACTAAAAAGCGTTCACTTATTTCTCTTCTTCAACAATTTTAATGCATCTATTCTCGATCAGTGTGCAACAAGAACTGGGATACATTGATTTTTCTGCGTCAAGTGGCCTCAGTGGCCAAGACCATAATAAAAGTCCAAAATGATCTTGATGCATTTTAGCAATTTTACACAAATAAACTGGAAAAAAATTTAAAAAGAAAGATTACTTTAAGTTCATAGCGACCCGACTACAATTTTTTTTTTCTACCAACAGATGATTTGTTTAGTTCAAGTCTGCCTAAAGAGTTTGAATCTCGGAGTTGAGAAATGAAAGAACTAGTAGCCCCGCAGTCCTTGGTGAATGAACGATGGATGAAATGTTTTCTTCCGAGTTGTGAAAAATAATTTATCACAATTCACCACCTTAAGCACAATTTCCTGAACCCCATGGCCGAGTCCAAGCACCACCTACATGGTATACACTTGCACATGTCCAAGATGCCATCTCCGTATACAACTCCAGGTACAACTACAATCCGAAGGACTTCGCCCATCTCAACCAGTAAGTACACTAGGCAGAGATCGACTAAGTTATGACAGATGATGAAATAACAAGTGCCCATTTTGCCAAAAACAACTACTGAGAGGCACAGTCAACATTTACTATCAAATTGAAACTCAATTATACCATGTCACAGCATTATGGCAATTATGAAACACAAACATAGGTTTCACAACAAAAAGAGGAAAACGAAAACATCAACTGGCAGTTCACCTTTATGTTAACCATGTCACGCATCACTACTTCTTTTTGTTCGAAAAATCTTCATGGCGAATATCTGATATCTAATTACTAATTGGTGGAAGGCTGGAAATTGCCTGGAGCATACTTCTCCATCAATTTGGTCAGGGCCACATCGAATTCTTTTTCAACTTCCACCTCTTCTGCGAGGTATTTGAGCTTCAGTTCCACCTTCCTCTGTTCATGAAACTGAATCAGCTTCTCCCTTTCTACCTCGAATTCCTCCACGCCTTTCACCGGACTAGCGATGAACCGCTCAATCTCTTCCTTCCTGTCCGAATGAAGAAACAAAATGAGATACAACAAGACTCTAGCCCTCAGAATCACATGAATCATATAACATTGGAGATAAAAGTTTAAAGAAAATTGATGTTTAAACCAATTCAAGCTGTGTGTCCCCCTTAGCATTGAGAGAGTGGAAGCTAAGAACATTCTGAAGTTCGAAACATCATCCAGGCTACCATCTTGACTAGTCATCACATATCATGCTTCTCAACATGATTTTTAAATATGATGAAAATTAGAATAATCAAAATTACAAAAACATCTGCGCCACAACAAAACAAAGGGAAAACCAATTATGTCATTATGCTCCCCATGTGAATTGCCCTGACATGAAGAGTCTTCAGTTATACAAATGCGTAGGAAAAGGTAAATAAATTGATGAGCACTACCCATAAGGTATAAAGAATTAAGACATGAAAATAGTATGTTACCCAGAAATGTTGGACACATCCAGGCGCACTCCAATACCTCGAACTTTTTTAGGATGTCTCGACCCAATAAATGAACATTACTCGTAACACCAAGACAATGCACATATGCTCTTTAAGCAATTACTGTCTCGGTAATATACATACTCATGAATGAGGGTTACCAATACATTAAGTTTAGCTTTATGGTCACATAGCCATAATTCCCCATGGGCAAGGATCAAAGGCATAGCCGATATAACATATTGTTATACACCCTGCCTAGCCACACTAGGCCAAGGGACACTTAGAGCATGAGTTTGTCCTTGGAAAATAACCATAATTCAACTATAAAAGACAGATTTCCAAATTCAGTTTTACTGCATTAGGACTTGTAAAAAATGTTGGGGATGCAATGCATGATAATTGATTCATAATATTGATCACCATCATTGGATCATAGAAGATAATAATTTCAGGAATATCTAGGAACCTACTTCTTTTTTGAATATTTATGAAAATCATCTTTTGGCAATCTAATAGATCAAGAATATAATACCTAAGCCTCTGATCATTATTTGCTCCAGAACTGACATTAGATTGCCTTGCCTTCTCCCTCTCTTCCTGTAGCAATCTTTCAAAAGTCTTCTCCTTCTCTTCAGTAACCTTGCGAATTATGTCCATCTGTTCCTTGAAAAAATTCTCTTGAAAGTCCATCTGAAAAAAAATTCAAAACACTCAAAATTTCAACCCAAGAATAATAATTTTTTGTGAGAAATTAAAGAAATCTCCAAAGGACATCATATCCAATAACACCTCCGCCACTCTTTCATTTATTGAGGGCATTGCGGAGGATGCAAGAAGGCTATCAAGATTAGTGAATACTTTTGGTGACTTCTCAGGATTGAAGATTAATCAAGCAAAATCTACATTCGTTCGTTTTGGTATAAGCAAGACAGAGATAACCAGCTGTGTTGATGCCCTCTAGACCAGTCCGTCCTCATTACCTTGGTCTCCCGCTGTCGGATAAAAGGATTTCTATACGAGATTGAACACCAGCAGTAATGGAGCGCATGGAAAAGAGATAAGAGGGTTGGAAGGCTCGACTTGAGGAGGAAGACTTATACTGAAAAAAGCAGTGCTTACTGCTCTCCAAGTTTATAATATCTGTTTTATGGATGCCTGAAGAGGTGGTGAGAAGAATTGACTGGGTTCATCGAGAATTTTTATGGAAACACTCTAGGAATGAAGGAAAAGGCGTGGCTCTAGTGTCTTGGGATGAAATTTCCGGCTAACAAAGGATGGTGGTTTGTTAATTTGTCATTTAAGAAGGATGAACGTTGCTCTCCTCTCCAAATGGGTATGCAGAATAATGGGTTCCGAGCTAGATTTGTGGTGCGCTGCCTTCTTTGCATGTCATGGTCCGGGTCCCTTGGTAAGTCAGAGTGGTTGTACCCAGTGGTAGCTCCTATTTCTGGAGGGGGCTGGCTAAAACCATGTGTACTATCAAGCAGTTCTTTTCTGTGTCAATCGGTGATGGTACTGCCCTAAAATTCTGGTACCTTATACCTTGAAGGGAGAGGGTCAAAAGGAAAAGGGTATCACCTCAACTGCTTTTGCTTCCAAGCCGGAGAAGAGAGAGCGAAAGAGCTACCTAAGGCTTGGTTCAACCATTTGACTAGATAGGAAGAACGACAGAAGAAAGCAGCCTAAAGGGAGAGGGCCATAGGGACTTGGATCAGGTTGACATAGAGAGCAAGATCACCCCACCATCACTTGCCCTTACAATCTTTTGGAAGAAGTATTACGGTCCTAAGACTTTTCCCAAAACTGGAGAGGTAGTGACTCTTTCTCTTCTATTTTTTCCAGATTATATGCTCTGGCTTCAAATAGATATGCCTATTTGGCGGACTGCTGACATGGTACTAGCTTAGCTCGAGGGAATTGGCTGCCTTCGTTTCAGTTCACTTTATCATACTAAAGAATCAATGACCTGCTGTTACTTTTGGAAAGACTGACTGCATTCTCAGTGGACCCCCTAAAATGTGATGGTTGAAGATGGAATGTTGGACATTACAATGTCAGCCACGTTTATAAGCTTTTAGAGGGCAACCAAGGGATTGGTAACGAGGAGTTAAATGTTGATTGCTGACTTAATTGGAAGCTTAAGATTCCAATGATGGTTAAAGTGTTTGCTTGGCTACTCCGAAGACAACAATTGCTTACAAGGACATATAGAGCAAGATGGACATTGGCATCTATTACCTGCTGTCCCTTATGTGAAGAGGCTCCCGAGGACTCAAATCATTTGTTTTTTTATTGTACAAAGTCTAGAAACTATGGCTAGAGATGAAAATCTTGGTGTTAGATATGCAATCTGAAATGGTCCTCTGGAGCTCTTTCAGAGGTGTTTTGAGTAACGGATCCGTACATTTGTGGTAACTAGGCGCAGGATTGCATCTATTTGTTTACTTTGATCATTTGGAGACAGCACAACGTGGTAGTCTTTAGACAGGGGTGTTTCCATAACGAAAATGTTGTAGTGGGAGCAAGAGGATTGATTAACGAGTGGACAAGCTTGTGATGTCTAACAAGCCACACTGATCTGTAATTACAACTTTATAGCCATTATTTATGAATAAATATGGATATCAGACAAAGGGTTTGATATCCTTCTTACCTTAAAAAAAACAATAGAAAATTCAAGAATCTATAAATTTTACAAATCCAAGAAATACCTCTCCCGAGGGCAAGAGTTTGATAAGAAAAAAATTACATAATGAAAAGGATTACCTCCTCTTTGTTTTCTTCATGTTGGATCTTAGTTCGGAGTCTCACAATCCTATTTTCCTCCATGGTTTCCCGCAACTTTTGGCTTACTACCTCGAAGGTTTCTTGGAGTACCTTGGTCTTTTGCTCTTTTTTCACAACCTTTTTCTTGAAATAGGTTAGCTTTTGATTGTCTTCACTCATTTGCTTCATCGGGGTCACAACCATTTCATGATATGATCTCACTGTTAGAGTTGGTGAATACTTCAGGGCCCCTTGTTTCTCACACCGGGTTCGCCCACGTGAGCTTAGGGGAATCTGAGTATTATCCAATTAACAGTATTGCTGGCGTACGAACGAAAGGGGGGGTTCGGGGGGCCCCGCCCCCCGACGGGCGGGGGTTCGGGGGCAGCGCCCCCGAAACCTAGACGGGTTTTGGGCTTTTGTTTAGCCGGCCCGTGTGGTTCGGATTAAGTTTTTTCTCTGTTTGTTTGAGTAATAAACCCGGTTTGGAGAGGCTATTAATAGCCTAATTTCTGATGTAATTTATGGTGGTGGCTGTAAACCTAAACGATATAGTGGAACCTCTTTGCAGGACGTAGTCCTCATCTCAAGGGTGAACCTGGGTAATTTCGTGTGTCTCCTTTATTTTTCTGCAATCTCTCTGCGATCTTCTCTCCTTGTTCTCGGATTTTCCCATCACTCACATCATATTTCAAACGAGACTTACCTAATGTTTCAAAATAGAGCAAAAGAAGAAAGTTTCTTGAGCACATTCACCAACAGAAAGACAGTATTTTCTAAAGACAGAAAGATGTTTACACAAGCACACTAAAATATGTTCATAGGAAAACAGAATAAAACTAGTAAAAGACCTTCATATTTCTCAAACAATGTTAAACAAATCGAACACGAATGCCATTATAAAATTTACAAGGTGGAAACCATTTCCATGATCATTTTGGAATAGAACTAAGAAAATGATAAAACCAATAAATGGTAATCAGATGGTCACAAATTGGATGTTCTTTTAGAGGACACAAAACAGAATCACTATGAGTTTATGATCAACACCAGTCAAAGAAAGATAAAAGGACATCAATCTAGAAAAAGAAAACAGTGAGAATGTTAACAAGCACATGTAACTTTAACTCTATTTTACAATAAAAATAATAAATATATTTGTGGCGGAAGAATTGATAAATAAATTCCCCATTTCATTTAGTAAATGGAGGAGAAACATCTCTTGTCAAAAACAGGTATAGAAAGATAAATAGTAAGCCGATATGAGGATGCAGTAAAAGATCGCCTGACACAACAAGATATACTAGAGCCTTAAACTAGTAAAGTGAAGGTTAACTACAGTTCAAGATTCCTTTTTGTGGCCAAGCAAAGTTTCTTGGATGATTTCTGTTAAGCTGGATTCAATGAACATCTAATAACTGATAAAAAGGAAAATTCTGAAGCAAAGGGTTACAATGTCTTTAGAAAAGACAAGGTCGTGATGAGAAATATACAACTGTAATACCATCACAAATGAGATGACAAGAGGTGAGAAAAGAAAGGAAGAAAAGACAGATGTCATCTTCTCAATTTTATTTAAGACTCTTAAGTTTGTTGTTTTACCATATGCTACACATATATTGTGGAATGAAGGTTTTTATTGAAGAAAAAAGATAAGGCCATGTTTTACATATATTTTAACAGGAAATGATGAAAGAGACTGGACCGAGAATAGCATAAGTTGCATGCTCTTGTGACATGTACACAGTTGAGTTTTCTCGGTGCATAAAGTAACTCGAAGCTACTAGTTTGTAAACTTCATTATATTTTTCCTGAGAACTACATATATTAGCAAACTGCATGAATTGTACATACCTTGTGAATGCTGATTGAAGACTTCCAAATCTTCTTTGCGGGCCAAATAACCGTATAACTGGCGTTTGCCACCTGAAGTGAATAGAGTGCGTATGTGGCAATTTAACCAGGCATCCTGATCGGTGCCTTGCTCTTGAAAATGCCTGTGCAAACGCTCAGCCTCCATATACCCCATTGCACTTGGTTCAAAAATCAAAACACTCATTCCACGATGACCATTAGGTCCATAGGAATGTCGGGCTCTTACTGCAGCATATGAGCTGAAATAGTCAACAAGTTCCTGATTTCCCATGCCAGTCCACTGAAATAAGAGAGAAGTAGTCAATAATCAGTATGTTACTGAAGTGAGGAACTTAACACTTTCTGGAATATGATTTGCATGTAGTTTGCTAGGTGACAGCACAATTTTAATTCACAGATGGGCAAAATTTTTCTTTATCATCATTTTGTCTCACAATCTTTTGCTGCAGCTACTCCATTCGGAAGAACAAGAAAGATGTCATCTACAATAAAGAAAAGCAAACTAGTGTCTTGTCTCATTTCTTCCATCCTACAATATATGTATACAAGGTTATACACACAAATACCCTTTCATACTTATAGAAATCAATGCATAGTGTATACAAGATATACACTTGGCACCACAAAATAAAAAAAATTAATGATAATAAGTATTCTTGGTTACCACTATGATATGTGGTTAAAGTACAACTAGCAAAATATTCTAGGTTTTCAACCACAATGATACATAACCAAAAAAGAAATGCGACTACCAAACTTAGAACCAAGTAATGACAGGATGAAATATTCATTTAATTTATGTCTCTTGTCTTAATCCATTGATGATTATTCTAATAGCAAGGGCAAGCCTTGTACTACCAGTGATTTTTTGTCATTTCGACAATGCAAAGGATGTTGTTAGTTTTGCAACCATTATTTTAGTTAATAAGAACCCATTATTTTACATGTGTAAATAAAATGCAAAAAGGAGCACTTCAGTCAGATCACTCTCCCATCTATTGTCACAGTTTTGCAGTAACTGTGGTGTTGCTTCGCTAGTCTTCTATCCACATATCTGACGGGGTGTTTGAGACCTTAGAGAAGCTTATGCGAAAACTTTTCTGGTCCTCGGAAGGTATCAGATCAGGCCTGCACCTAATTAATTGGAACCTCATACAGAGCCACCAACATCTCGATGGCCTGGGTATACATAACTTGCGCAGCATTCGCTGTTCCTTACAGGGAAAGAGAATTTTTAGTGTTCTCAATGCTCATGACAGCCCTTGGATACAACTAGTACTACAGAAGTATCAGCCTTTGCATCCCTGGAAGGCACCTCGACTCTCCTCTTGACTGACTGGCTCCTGGCAGCAAATCTTATAGACTCTCAGACTCAATTAAGGTAGGAATGAGCAGGACAATTGGTAATGGTAATAGTACCATGGTCATGGACGACCCCTGGATATTTAATACCCCATTATGTCTAATGCCAACTTTCTTCTCTGTAGAGCATGAATTATCACATCGCTCGGTGGCGACCCTCATATCAAAAAGGTCCTTGAACGTAACTTTGTTTCAGAATTACTTTGGCTCACTGCTGATTACTCCACAACTTCTTCTTATTTACCTACTTCGCCTTGTGATGATTAGTGGATCTGGCCGTCGGACACTCAGGGTTGTCCGCATGCCAAAAATATTTATCGATTCATTACTTTTCCGCCACTCTCGCATCATGATTGTCTGACGGACTGGAAATGGTTTTGGCACATTCCGGCCGCCTCTAAAATCCTGAGCTTCTCTTGGAAACTTCTCCTGAATAAGCTCCCCTCCCGTGTTCTCATTAGTCGTGTTCCTCCGATTAATTTTTGGCTGGAGCCCCCTCTTGGCATCTAGAATATTTTGTATGAAGACCTTTATGGGCAACTACTAAATAGGTAACTTACTGCTTTTTTAAAAAGAAAAACAAGGTACTCATAAGTTCAAGCTATAGCAAAAGCAAAAAGAAGATTTAATAGCACCCTCTCCCTAATACTGTTGTCAATTGTCCCTTATGTGCCCCTCAGAGAGGAAAAGTGGCCCCTTGTGGTTCATCTAAGAAAGAAATGATCCGTGTCTAATAAGAATGAATTTTTCATACAAGTATGCCAAAAATACAGAAGTGGAAAGGCCTTTATGTCATAGTCTCTTCACAGAACAAGAAATCACTTGTACTAATCAAAATTAAATTTTCATATCAATGAGGAAATTAACTGGATTTAGGCAGATACAATTATCGAAGTTGCATTATAAAAGAGTTGAAAAAACAGAAAACATTGTTAAGATTGATTAACATTTTCTCATGCAAGATGGATAATGTGCAAGCAGCCTCAATTAGATGACAGACGACTCTGTTAGCAAGGTACTCGGTGGCTTGGTTTGTCTACAAATATGTGTTTAGCCCTAAAAGGGTTCCAAAATGTTTAAATAGTTCCATGTTATCAATCAAAATATTTGTTAACCAGAAAATGAGAGCCAAAATGTAAGGTGCATGACTATTTCAAAAGCTAAAAAAAATACCTTATCATTCTCATCTTTGTCAAGCAGTGTGTTCATAATCACAACCATTGGAGGCCAAATAATCTCACGATCATTTGTGATTTCACTGAGCCCTTTCCATTTGCCAAAAGCTTCAGTGGTAGCCAGGACAGATGCTCCGCGAAGGCGGAGCTCTTCTTCCAAAAGCGCGGCAAGTTCGCGGTGAAGTTTAATCCTGGTCTATCCTCTGGTCTTTGCATGGGTCATCAAAGGCTGAAGACCTTTGTACCATTCAATGGCACCGGGGCCATTCTGGCATGCTGGACAGTGCCATTGCCTTGTCTGCTCCCCTAGCTCTTCCATCGTCAACTTATCCAGTCTCTCAAAGAAAGCCTTAAACCATCTGTTATTCCTTCGAGTCTCGTGGCTCTGTTTGCTAGCATCAGAGTCATAGTCAGCATCATCATCATCATCGCTATCCAGTAAATCATCATCATCATCATCAAAATCATCTGATTCATCCTCTGGTTGTTGAGGAGCTGCAGCTGGATAAGGACCATTTGCACCAGTTGAGGCTTGCCGAGGAATATTGTTGGAGGAACCTGATGAACTGCCTCTTGCAGCCCACTGCCAGTCATGCTGCAGAGGGGCGGATACAACTGCAGCTGAAGGTGCAGCAGGTGCCACGTACTGCCTCGCATTGTACCTCCCACCGGGCCTTCGAAATTCATTGGGGTGGGCTGACTTGCTTCCACCAGACCTTCCTGCCCATGGACCTGAAGAGCCCCCTTGATTCACAGCAGCAGCAGCACCATGACCACCGCCACCACCACCACCATGTTTGCCCCTGGTCTTTTTGCTGTACACCTCCCATCCACCTTCATCATCATTTGCAGCCAAATTCTTATCTCCACCCTTCCCGGAACTCATTATGTCGCCGGATGCTCGGACAACTCCTGCACAAAAAATGCAAAAAAAATAGATCGTGGTTAAATTCCTAATATTACCTTGTAGCAGTCCAAGTTTTTTGGAACTCCCGTATATAAAAGGAAATGCAGACATGAACTTCAAAAAAAATTATCTTTCTGTGAGCAACTGAAGTAATCTAAAGAACAAGCAATGCAAGAATTTGCGGCACCTGGAATGACCCTACTTGATCAAACCCCCTTCCCCTGTTGCAGAGAGCGGCCAGCCCCCCTACCCCGCGAAGGAAGAATGTAAAGAGCAGGGTGTCACACTGTCACCTCTCTCTCTCACACACACACACAGACACACTCTTTATCTCTCTCCGCCATGCCATTGGCAGTAGTTATTGCGCTCACTGTCTCCTTGTCCTCCCTCTTTTACACAAATCCAGGAGAAATTTTCACATTGAAACCAAACACAAAAAAGTTCACAAAGTTCCAATTTTGTTATGCCCATGAAGAGAGAAAAAGATCATTCAAACGCTGGACATTACTCCTACGGATCGTACTTTTATTTATTTATAATCTTCTCTTTTTTTGTAAAGTTTTACTTAGCCTCCAAGTCCTACTCCCGGCAACGAGTATTTTCCTCTTGATTTGGTTGTCATTTGGGATCTTCAAAAAAAAATTGGTTCAAGAATGTTTTCACAGTAAATGCATTCACAAAGCAAATTTTGTGTTCGACCGAAAAATCTGAACAGACCTAAAATCTACCGTTAGATTGATTTCGGATCCCTAATCAGAATCCGACCATCTACAAGTCAATTTCCGAATATGAATTTTTCATACTCGAGCGAAGAGGACAGTATTCCCTTTTTAGGATGCTGTAAAATCGGACTCGACAATCAATTCGGACTGATGATCGATCAGATTGAACCGGTCGAACCAGATTGAATAGTCGAATCGGATAATATATGTTAATAAAAAAATAGAATATGTTAAATAAAATTTTCTCATATTTTTATTGTCTTGTAAGATGCATAACAAATGAATTAAAATATAATAAAATAAAATGAAATTATTTTATTTTAAGAATAATATATATAAGCAATATGTCTTACAATAATTTTTTTATCATAGTTTTTTTTTTTTCTTGACCCGACCAGATCACTCAAACTCGACGGGTCAAATTTTGATCAAATTTGGGTCAAAGCGGATCAACCTCAAGATCGGATTTGAGATGATCCACGGGTCGTTCTAAGATTGAATTACATTAGAACATGCTTTCAATTTCAGAAAGAGGAATTTTTAGTGTCACATGTCAATTATTGTTCTTTCTTTTCAGCGAATTATTGATCTTTTAGTGTGTCCTATGTGTGAAATAGAAAAGTGCTATGCATATCTTTTATTTATTAATATTTTTATTTGATAATTAACGATTTTTGGGAGAGCAAGAAAGAGATTCCATAATTTAAACATTTTGCATTTTGCAAATAGCCATGACTGGCATTTGATTAATTATTCACGTTAGTTAAATTTAAGTTCTTTTTGCACATTTTAGTTTTAATGAAAGAAAAAAAAATTGAAAATTGAGTAGGGTGGCCCGACCGCCACCAACCCAATAGGATCGGGTTTATACGTTTTTACTTAATGAATCCATGAACACTCCTGGTCGAAATGAAAATTACAAAAAATATATATATTCTTAGTTGAAAAAGAAAATTCCACCATAACTAAAAAAAATCGAATTTCAACATGAATACTCCGCTAAAGGCCTAAAACAACATAATATCTAGCATCCAAATCAAAAGTTGAATGCCTCAATTAGAAAGGACATTAATGCAAACATTTGTCGTAAAGACAGGCGCAACAAAATTTTAATTGCAAGACACACACACACACAGAGACCTTTTAATATATAGTAGTTTTCACTCAAGCTCTTCCAATTATGCATCAACACTGTTACAAGCTTACTGCCAAACAAATTTTATATGTAACAAAATGATAACTTATAAAGTTGTGACAAAATGATCCATTTGATTTCCAATGAGAGGATAACCAATGATTTGTTATTTGGATGTCCTGACATTTTCATGTGCCATCCAAGTAGGGAAAATATTTTTTAATAATAAATATATATATTAAGTTATATTAAAATAATATGCAAAGAAAAAGAATAAAAAATTAGTAATAGTAATATATTAAAATACATTTATTTTAAAGAATATTATTTTTCCTATTTGAATGCCATGTAATATGCAATCTGTCAAATATTTATTTGTTAGAGGATTATTCTCTTAAAAACTAAAAATGGAGGGCTAAAATGGATTCAGACAAACATTGAGAACTTTGAGTGAAAATTACTCTAAAAATTCGATGATATATGAATGGAGATAAAAACAAAGCAATCATGATGTCATCAAAATTAGTACAAATTCATTAAATATTTTCACACACATCCCAACAACTTAGCAAATCACAAAACTAAAGCCATATACACAACCAAGATCCACAAACTCATCAAATATAACGAAGAGAAAAATCTCAATAATGGCTTCCACTCCATTGACTATAAAACAGTAACAATGAGAACCCCTCCCCATTTCTCCCCAAGAAAAGGATAAAAAAAAAGGGAACCCCTAATTGGGGGTTGGGGTTGGGAGGGAGGGTGAGAGGGGAGAGAGAGCTACCTTCAAGTATGAAAGATCAAAGGCCACTGTCGATCGACGAAACACTAATTGGAGAAGAATGATGGAGAGAGCTTGATGGAGGGCATGAGATTGTCAATGTCTCCTCTTTCGATCGGCGGACGACGAGAATGAGGAAAGGCAAAACTAAAAGAAATATGCTTTTTACTCGAAACTAAATGGTGTCTTTTATAGACATTGTGGACCACGGATTCCAGTAAGGAAATGTTAAACAAAAACTTATATTTTTGTTATGCGTCCGAATCCATCTAGAGTCGTAGGATACGAGAAGTTTCCATCTAATGGATGTGATTATGGTAATTTAAATTTTATGAGGATATTTGTGGGGAGATAATTACAATAAAAATAAAACACAAGGGGCATGAACAATTCATTTTTGGAAGGCAAACTCATCGAAGATTAGAAAAAAGGAGTGGCTAAAAATTTAATGAGCAATAAATGATATCAATCATTAAATGTTCATGATTTTTGCATGACAAATTTGTATTTCTAGAGTTGGTATCATTTAATGTTCGAGATCATGGAGAGTAACGCTCTCTAGTCGTCTAAATGTGTTACTATTAGGAGAGAAGAAAAAAATTAATATTGTAATTCATGAGTTGAATTACTAATAATGATGGTCCATGACTTCTTTTGAATTTTTTAAAAATTTGTATCATAAAGTGTGTGGCAGATAGATAAGTTGGAATTTCATAAAAATGAGAAATCTGGTAAATACAAAACGCGATAGCGACTCAACATCACGCGATGCTAATTCAGTGCTAGTGACGTCTAAATAGCGATGTAATTGGGTCGACAAATGGCGACTCTAAGTGCCTCCACATAGCGACCATTTAGCGTCGCCTTAGCGTTACCAATTATCAGCGCTAATTTTGGCACCATTGCGATGCTATTTAAATGTCATTATCACGCACGAAAACTAGAAATTGTACAGTAAAGTATAGCACTATATTGGCGTCGACAAAGAGTGACGCTAAATTAGCATCACAACTAGTGTGACGCTAAAGCGACGCGAGTTTGGGAGGCAATATTTTCATCCCTAGCATGTGCTATATTGGCGTCGACGATAGATGATGCTAACTTAGCATCATAGTAGTGCGACGCTAAGTCGACGCGAGTTCAAGAGGCGACAATGGTGCCATATACATATACATACATATATACATATTACACACACACGTATATACACATATTACATATACATATATACATACATATATGTTGATATAATTAGATTTATATTTATATTTATTTATGTACATTCAATCAATTTATAGTTATGTTGGTGTCACCTTAGCATCACAATAGCGACGCATTGAAGCTAGTGACACATTGGCTTCACAATAGTATCGCATGCTTCTGATGCCAATACAAGATAGCATCACAATCGCATCGTAACCATGTGACACTAGTTTAGCATCGCGTGTTGTCAATGTCAATGTGACACGAGTTTTTTCTTAGCATCGCATTGTTTGCATCGCTAAGTGGCGACACTAATTGGCATTATTTTACAATTAATTTGTAAGATTTAAACACCAATTCACCTCCTCCCCCTCCCCCCCCTTGGTGCTTTGGGATCCTACAATTGGTATCACAGCAAGGTTACTCTTATTTTAAGATTTAAACATCTTTAGAACTATAACTCAAGTGGATTTAGTTTTTTCAAAGGTCAATCAATTAGTCGACCTTCACTTTTTAATGCATCAAATTTTGCATATTGAAAAATTAGGAGACAAGCATACATATGTTCTATTGATATTGACATGTGGGACATTGTTCAAAAAGGTTATTACTTACATGAAAACTTACCTTTAGAATATACCAAAAGAGAAAAAAATTTCACAAAACTAGATTGGAAACTAAACATATCTTTTATTGTGTTTTGGATTCAACAAAGTTTAATCGGATTTTTGGTTTTCAAAGTGTAAATGAGATTTGGAATAAACTTATTATTACATATGAAGGTACAAACAAAGTTATAGAATCTAGATTAAATATTTTAAATCATCAGTATTATTCTTTCAAAATGCAAGAAGATAAATCCATAAATGAGATGGTTGTACGGTTTAATGATATTGTGAATGGCTTAGCCTCCTTAGGCGAGCCAAGAATTAACCCCCCAAAAATAAAAGAGTTTCTCGGGTCTCTCTCCTCCAAATGACATACAAAGAGGATCGTGATTGAAGAAAAAGACATGAACAAATTAGATTTTGATAGTCTTATCTCTTAACCTATGAGATTGGAATTCAAGAAGAAGAAGAAGAAAATAAACTCCCAAAAAGAAATCATTAGCACTGAAGGCAAATAAAAAGAAAGAAGACTCGAGTGAAGAAGTGGATAAAAAGATACTCGCACTCTATATAAAAAAAATTTGATAAATATCTCAAGTTGGTGAAAAATAAAGAGAATAATGAAAAGCAACCCAGAAGATCGTGTAAACATCACCAAAAAAGACACTCAAGTCTCACAAAGAAGGACAAAGAAAAAACATTGAGAATGCAAATATAAAGAGCACGTTGTTTTGTTGACGAAGTTCGGCCACACCTTAGCCTACGTCCCCGCTCTGACTTTTCGACATCGAGACTGTCGAAGATTCCACTAAAACACCCTTCCTTCGTTTCAAATGGGGCAAGGAAGAAACCCTTGACAACACCACATTTTCTCTACTTCGAGATGTAAGGCACACCTCTCCTCCTAAGAAGTTTATATTTTCTCTAGCCGAAAGGTAAGATAGAACCTCTTCTACACAGGAGATCACACTCAAGTTTCTAAGAAAAGTGTTTCTTTCTTTTACAATATGACGCTCACAAGAATAAAAGAGAGATAGAAGAGAAAATATAACAATGACTTCAAAAAAATGATTTTCCTTTGATGCTTGAAGTTTCCCTTGAATGCTTGATGAATTCTGAAGCCTTTGGTCTTCTTTTATAGGCCTTTATTGATGATATGGCCGTTGCTTTTTTATTTGACCCAAATTTGCCATTGTTGTTCATTTTAGTCGGGGATTGGTCGACCACACTAATGGACCGATCGATCGATCTATGTGACCATTGCGTGATTTTCTCAATTGGCAACGCTGATCGATCGACCGATTTATCGACCGGTCTATATTCTCGTACATTTTGGTATTCGACCTTTGAGCTGATCGGTCGATCGGTGCAACGATCATACTGTCGATCGGTGTAGTCGACATTGAGCTGGACAGTTTGGCGTCGCCGTTGTAGCGCCACATCGGCGCCTTCATTTAGAAACGCATTAGCGTCAAAGTAGCACCATTACCAATGGAGAAGAAGATCAGTTATGGATTATTTTAGTGCCAAGTTAGCATCTCGAACTAGCATCGGAGTCGCGCCGCAATAGCATTGACATCAGCAACACTGCTGTAGCACCATAATAGCGATGCCCCATGTCATTCCTCGAGAGCCCCAACAGTGTCACCATAGTTCTGACTTCGCATCACGCATTGATGGTAATAGCATCGACATCACGTGGCTGCAACAGCGACACTAATAGCACCGGAATGGTTGCATCGCTGCGCCGGTGGCATAGATGCTAATGCATAGCTAGTCTTATTAGTGCCTAGTTAGTGTTGCATTAGAGGCTAAACGGTGGTGTCGCTAATCGACGAATTTCATATAGTGAAAGAAACCCTACTTTCAATATGTCATATATAGATTATTTCATTTTTATCCAAATATATTCATAAGAAATAAATTATTTTGGTGTGCATGAGAAGATAATCAAAGAAACCTTACTTTCAATATGTCAAATATGAACAAGAATAGCAAGTAAAACTACATAATATTGATCGAACAATGTGTTTATGGATCCACACCTTTACTTGTTGAACAAAATATATTAATTTTTATTTTCATAAAATTACTTGTGCTAAAATATTCCCATTTCTTATAGTATTAAATTTATGTCTTCTTGAGTTTCTATTTCTTCTATGTATTAAATTTATAAATTGGTTACAAAAAACATTTTATCTTTTTATTTTGACCAATATCATTTCCATAACATGTAATATATTAAATGAAATTTAATATGAATTATTGAAAAGGACTAAATAAATAAATGTAAATTATAACATTAGTTTCCAAAAAAAATAAGTTGTGAAAATATACAAAGGAACCAATTTCACTAAATGCTCATATTTAATAGATAAAAGGTGTGTGCACATCATTTAATTAACACAATAAACAATTTCATAAAGAGCACAACATATGGCAGTTAATGTCATATAATTAACAGATGAGAGTGCATGCCAAGAAATGGATGTGTTGTATGTGTTGGATCTAAGTTTTAATGACATATAAAATTACATTTTGATAATACAAATCTCGAAAGATTAAAGTTAAAATGCTGAAAAAGTTAAAAAAAATGAATAACTTTATGCACTACACTTCATTAAATAATTAACCATGATCCTAATAGATTTTGGATGAATCATAAATATCAAAGTTGTAGAGAATTCTGTTAGCTTTCCATATAATCTAAGATTATCTAATTTGGATAACTGTGTAAAAAGTTATGCTTAAAATAGTGCAGGACAGTCGAGTTGCCGGTTGGAACACAGGTCGACTGGTCAGGAACACTGGTCGATCGGTCAGGAACACAGGTCGATCGGTCCAGAACACAGGTCGGCCGGTCCATAACACAGGTCAACCGATCCATAACATAGGTCGATCGATCAGTGCAGAAAATGCCCATTTTCAACATACAGAATGTCGAGACTATACCGGTCGAGGTACCGGTTGACCGGTCCAGAACACAGGTCGATCGAACATTGCAAAATTCATCAACGGTCATATTTTTTCATAAAAGAAAGTGTAACGATTGACCGGTCCATATGTACGATCGACCGGCCTCCGAGTCAAATGAATAGTAACGGTCAAATTTGAAGGAGAAAAGTGTGGAATGATTTTTGAACGACTTTCTCACTTGCTGAAGCCTATAAAAGTAGTGTCAAATCCAGAAAGAAAGAATTCATTCAAGTATTGAAGCAAAACTTCAAGAAATCAAAAGAAGATAATTTCTCTTGAAGTTATCATTTAGAGTTTTCATTCTTTCTCTCTTCCACTCTTGTAAGCTTAGCTTTATAAAAGAGAAAAACATTTTATTCAGAAAAAATAGAGAGAGCTCTTGTGTAAAAGAGGTTTTACATCTTATCTCTTGAGCGAGAGAAAAAGATTAGCTTCATAGGAGGAGAGGTTGCTTTGCCTCTCGAAGCGGAGAAAAGGTGGTTGATGTAAAGTGCTTTCTTCCTTGTCCTATTTGGAATAAAAAAAGGGATTAATGGAATCTCCGTCGGTCTCGAGATCGAGAAGTCGAAGTAGGGACATAGGTCAAGGTGTGATCGAACTTCGTCAACAACTACCGTGTCTTTGCGTTTAATTTTCTCTCTCTCCCCATTCATATTATGCTTATGATCTGAATTGTTTTATTTGAAAAGGTTTTAAAGAATCAATTTTGTGCTTCCGTGATGATCTTTATGAAATCGACATTTTTTATTTAACATCAATTCACCACCCCCCCCCCTCCCCACCTCCATCTTGGTGCCTTTAGGATCCTACAATTTGTATCAGAGTGGGTTGCTCTCGTTTTAATTTTTTGAATCATCTCATTTTAAAATCTAATCATTTTTAGATCTAATCCTTTTAATATTCAATTATCTTGTTTTAAGATTTAACCATCTTAAGAGCTATGACATCAAGTGGATTTGTTTTCGCCGAAGGACAATAAATTAGCCATCCTACCCTTTTAAATGCATGAAATTTTCAATATTGGAAAATTAGGATTCAAGCATACATTTATTCTATTGATATTAACATGTGGGATATCATTGAATAAGGTTATTATCTTCATGAAAAATTACCCACTGAACATGACGAAAGACAGAAATTTTTTTAAAAATTGGATTGGAAAGCAAAGAATATTTTTTATTGTGTTTTCGATTCAACGAATTTCAATCGGATTTCTAATTGGGAAAGTGCAACCAAAATTTGAAAGAAACTCATTATTATTTACGAAGGAACGGATAAAGTTAAGGAATCTAAATTAAATATTTTGAATCATCAATATGATTCCTTCAATATGTATGAAAATGAATCCATAAATGATATGGTTGCTCGGTTTAATGATATTGTGAATGGCTTAGCCTCTTTGGACGAACCTAGAACTAACCCCCAAAAAGTGAAAAAGATTCTCAGGTCTCTCTTCTCCCAATGGCATACAAAAGGCCGGTGATCGAAGAAAATGATATGAACAAATTGGATTTTGATGATCTTATTAGCTCACTTCTAACATATGAGATCGAAATCCAAGAAGAAGAAGCATTCAATGCTCCTAAAAAGAAGACATTGACTTTGAAAGCAAGCGAAAATGATGATAACTCAAGTGAAGAAGAAATGGACGAAAAGAAACTCGTTCGCTATACAAGAAAACTTGACAAATATCTCAAGTTGGTGAAATCTAAAGAAAAGAGTGAGAAGCTGAAAAGAGGATTATGTAAATATCACTCAAAAGACAAAAAGGAGACATTTCAGAAGGAGAAGAAGAAGAAAAATAAAGAGCCAAGTGCAGATGAATGACTCAACAAATTCTTTTAGTGAGGATGCATACTTGTGCCTAGGTAACTTCAAACTCTTCAATTTCAAGTAATAACTCATCGAGATTTTTCGAAGAAAATGTTTCTTTAGATGTAAATGAAGAACTCTCCTCTCTCATAAAAAAATATTTTTCAACTAAAGAGGAAAATAAAAAATTACTATATGAGATTAAAAAACTCAAAAATGAAATTGAAACTTTGAAAATTACACATGCATGTGAAATTGTAAAAACTTGCATGTTCTTTAGAAAAGGTAAAGAAGGAAAATGACCTTTTGAAAAACTCACAAAATAAGACTATTTCTCATGTGACGACAAATAATTATTTTGGACATGAAAATTCATACTGGAAATCCAATCATCTATATGGTAGAAAATCACATCTCAAATGTTTTATATGTGGATTTTATGGTCATTATGCATACCAATGAAAAATAAGAAAATCTTCACAACATGAGTTGAGATGGGTCACAAAAAGAACATTATCTAATAAAATCGGACCCAAAGAAGTTTGGGTACCAAAATTTTTACTTGATTATTTTTCAGGTATGCCTCACATGCAAATGACATATGGTATTGGAAATGTGAAGGCACAAAGGTTATGATAAAAGTATCATCAATTTTTTTATCTCACTCAAAAATTCAAAACTATTATCTTTTTTTAAAAAAGAGGAACATATAAATGAAAGTTGGTAATAGTGATAAGAGGAGCATGATTAAATTTTATTTTGACATATCATGGACATCATTATTGAATCAAAGTTTTATGCCATATTTTGATTCTTAATATTTTTTTTGGCTTTTATAAATTGGTTTTCATTATAAAATAGCCATAAATTTAGGAGGAGTTTCTTTCAAAACTTGCAATAATCTACATATCTATTATATGACAAAAGGGAGAAGAATAAATTTTTTGAAAAATTGATTAAGGGGCAGTTACATATGTTTTCTTATATGCTTCATATATAAATTATTCTTTTTTATGAAACAAAAGGGAGAGAAATATGATCTGAATATCACTTTATATGAAGAGTTCCTTACAATTTATACTTATGTGAATATCTATCATTTTAAGGAAAGTTAAGTGTTCGGGGGAGTAAAATTGATTTTACAACTTATTTTATAATTTTTTTGCAACTTATACATTTTTCATATTTCTCGATTTGTCCTCATAAAAAAGTGAGAGATTGTTGGATCTAAGTTTTAATGACATATAAAATTATATTTTGATAACACAAACCTCGAAAAATTAAAGTTAAAAGCCTACTAATCCTTTACATATGATTGAGTATGAACAAGCCTACTGATTTAAACAATAACATGTCACATGAAGAAAACCTCATTCACACAAAGTAAGAAAGGGTCACATCCTAAGATATCGTATTATAAAACTTTTGGCAATGAGGTAGTGTGTTTTAAAATAAATACATTTAAGTGAAAAAAGAAGTAATGAAGCTACTAGATGCAGGGTTAATATATGTTATTTCTGATAGAAAATGGATGAGCCCAATCCAAGTCATTCCAAAGAAAGGAGGGATGATTATAGTTGATTGAGAAGAGAGAAAGTGTAGCTAAGCGCACCACCACAGGATGACGCATGGGTGTTGACTTTAAAAACTCAACAAATCAACTAGGGAAGATCACTTCCTCTTACCCTCATAGACCAGATGCTTGAGCAACTAGCAATGCATTCCTAGTTTTGTTACTTAAATGGTTTTTCTGGTTTTCTTCAAATCCCCATACATCTTAATGATCAAGAAAATGCTACTTTTACTTGCCCTTATGGCACCTTTGCTTAGAGACTATGCCATTTGACATTTGCAATGCTCCTGCAACTTTCCAAAGATGCATGATATCCATATTTTCAGACTTCATGATAAATATTATGAAGGTATTCATGGATGACTTCTTTGTCCATGGATCATCCTTTGATTGTTGTCTGATTAATCTGTCTAAAGTATTGCATAGGTGTGAAGAAGTCAATTTGATTTTAAATTGGAAGAAATGTCATTTCATGGTGCAGTAGGGACTCATTCTGGGACACGTAATTTCTCAAAGAAGAATTGAAGTTGATCCTGCAAAGATAGAGGTCATTGAGAAACTGCCACCCCCTATTAATGTCAAGGGAATTCAAAATTTTTTGGGACACAGGTTTCTACCGAAGATTCATCAGTAATCTCTCGCAAATAGTCAGACCTCTCATGAAACTATTACATAGAGATGCTGAATTCGTTATGAGTCAAGAATGCATCCAAGCTTTTGAGAAGATTAAAAGAGCTCTCATATCAGCACCAATTATGCAATCACCTGACTGGTCTCTACCTTTCGAAGTGATGTGCGAAGCTGGTGATTTTACAATGGGAGCAGCTCTAGGTCAGAAAAAAAGACAAAGTTATCCATGTTATATACTATGCTAGCAAAATCTTAGACCCAGCTCAATAGAATTATACAACCACGGAAAAGGAATTGTTCGCTATAGCCTTTGCAATGGAGAAGTTCAGATCATATTTAGTAGGATCCAATGTAATGATCCATACCGATCATTCTGCCATAAAGTATCTCTTTACAAAGAAGGACTGCAAACTAAGGCTAATCAGATGGATATTGTCACTTTAGAAGTTCGACTTAAAAATTAAAGATAGGAGTGGATTAGAGAACCAGGTGCCTGATCATCGTTCCAGAATCGACTACAAGAGAGAGGAAGCAAAAATTAGGTCACCAATCCGAGCAAATCTGTCAGACGATGCTCTATTCTTAGTCTCGGTCAACACCTACCCTTGGTTTGTAGGTATTACAAATTTTAAGGCTGGGGGAGTTCTACCTAGCAGCCTAGACTATCAAAGAAAGAAGAGATTCTTTCCGAAGAGAAGAAGTACTTTTGAGAGGACCCTTATCTGTTTAAAGAATGTTAAGACGACCAACTCAGAAGATGCGTTCTAGAGAAATTTGTACAAGAAATCATCTCTGCATGTCATACACTTGTCTATGGGGGACACAGAGGTGTACAACGAACTACAATCAAAATTCTCCAAGCAAATTTTACTGGCTTACTTTATTCAAAGATGTTCACCAATACGTTAGTACCTGTGATAGATGTCAGAGAACTAAAAATATCTCAAGAAAACAAGACATGCTGCAAACATGAATACAAGAAGTAGAGCTCTTTGACATATGGGGGATTGACTATATGGGGCAATTTTCAGGCTCAGGAAAGTACAGATACATTCTAGTAGCAGTGGACTACTTCTTTAAATGGGTAGAAGCCATCCCTACCACTCACTGTGATTCCCACCATGTGACCAAGCTATTCTCAAAAGTGATTTTCCCTAGATTCAGGATGCTAAGGCTCATTATCAACGATGGGGGAAACACTTCTTAGAAAGACTATTCAACACTATGTTATCTAAGTACGGCATCACACACAGAGTCAGCAATCCTTACCACTCACAAACTTCAGGGCAAGTTGAAATCTCGAATAGACAAATCAAGGTAATTCTAGAGAAGATGGTGGCAAGCTCCAGAAGGAATTGGAGCTCCAAGCTCGACGATGCACTATGGGTGTACAGAACGTCGTTCAAAACCTCTCTGGAAATGACACCACATCGACTGGTATACGGGAAAGCATGCCACTTGCCAATCAAGCTGCAACACAGAGCTTTTTGGGCATTGCAATTTCTCAACTTTGAGCCCAAAGCAACTGGAGAGAATTGAGAATTCCAATTAGCTGAATTGGAACAACTACGGAATATCGCTTTCGAAAACTCAGTCTTCTTCAAGGACAAAATCAAGAAATGGCACGACAGAAGTATTCAACAACGACAATTTAAAGGAGACCTAGTACTACTATTTATCACTAGTTGATCATTATAAGTTTCTAGCCCATTTTAGATGCATTTCATTCATAATCGAGTCCCACTTTTGCCTATCTTTTAGCCAATTATACTTGGAATGCATAGATTGTGATAACTAGTTGATATTCCTCATTTCATACTTAATTCCATGTGCATAGAGGTTCTGAAATGCCAAAATCCATAAGTATTTAAATTCTATGCCAAGTTATCATTTTTAGAACAAGTTATCATTCCTATATGTCAAGTTATCATTATTTTGAATGAACTAATTTTTGATGGTTTTCTTATCCCAAATCCACTATTATCATGTATGAATCATATTTGGATGGTCATATCGCAGCTTGTGCAAAGTTTTAAATCCATTTGAACAAGTTATCATTTTTCCTTTGCCAAGTTATCTTTAAAGAGCAATTATGTCATTTCGACATGCAAAACCATTAATTCTGCACAAAGGCCTTAAGCAATCATCTTTTATTATTTTAACTCATTGCTGAACAAATTTCATCACATTTGGATAACCACAACCCAAGTTATCACAAGTTATCATTTTTAAAGCATATAAGTTATCGTTTTTGGCACCCAAGTTATCACTCCTTTGAAATCATATTCATACTTGATTTCTGACTGCACTCACTTGCTACTCTAGTCCATTTGATGATTCTAATGCTTTGAATCACTTGCATTTAGATAATTTCCATGATTTGTGCTAAGTTATCATTCCCGGGTCCAAAACCATCAAGTTTTCATATAGATTTCCAATCTTGCACAACACCAAATCCCTTTTGATCACTGAGCTGAGTCTACTTGTTGTTCTTACCCTTATTTATTTATTTCTTATTAGAAGACCTTGATACTTGCTGTTATGTGTCTTCTAGCAGGAAAACAGATTGCCAAAAAGTTAGAAAAAGGTGGGGGGACCACTAATTTGCTGCCAAAAGAAAGTTGTGCAGACAAGGAATCTTCAGGCCAATGGACAGGTGATTGCAATAAAAAAGAATAGAACATTCTGATGAGGATCAAAGGGTGGACATGAGTCATATAAAGGGGGAATGTCTGAAGGAGAGAGGGGGCTGGACATTGAGGATTTGGAGCAAGGGTTTCTGCACCAAGGTTGGAGCTGCTGCTGCTGCTACTGGAGCTACTGCCGAGAGACTTCAAGCAAGATGATTTGTAACTGTTCTTCATTCCATTTGATGTCAAGTTTTGTAAATATGAGGAGCTAAACTCCATTTCTTCTAGGATAAGGTAGTAGTTTAGGTTAATTTTGGATGAATGTGGATTGAATTATAATCCTACACTACAACAATTCTGGTTTTTAGATTTTAGAACTATTCTGCATTGATTCATGCTATCATTAGATCCATTTGTAATCTATGACTGAGAAGTATTATTTGATCTAATCATCCTTCAGAAATGAATTAAAAGATAATGTCAGATTTCTGGATTCCATTTAATTGCAAATCTGATTTCTGAATTCTGATTCCCTGGTTTCCTGAAATTTCTGATTTCTAAGGTTGTTTGAACCTGTTTGTCATTCTCAATCTGATTAATTGAGTAACTGGGATGTTGCTATTGCTCCTATCTTGTTCGGGAATGAATCAAGATGTTTGGCATATTATTTTTTGACTCAAATCAGATTGTCCTTCTGATTTCTGAACTGAATTCCTGAATTCTATTTTTCTGATTTCTTGCTGGAATCTGTTCTACCAATTGAATCCCCTGATTTTATTTAACCACTGAGAGGTGAACCTTAGGCATATCTCTTGCAGTCCAGAGATGGATCAAGAAGCAGTTGGCAAGCCAGAATTTCATTGATTAATAATTCTGATTTCCCGAAATCTTGATTTCTGTTTTCTGATTCTATTTGAATTTTGATTTTCATTGTTAAGCCTCATCTTAATCCACTACTGAGAGGTAGTCTTCAGGTCATCCTTGTGAGTCAGAGATGAACCAATGAGCATTGGATAATCACTGAATTCCTCATTTTAGATAGGATGTTTCTTAACACCAATTAATTGGAGTTTGTGTGGATTTCATTTTCTTTTGCAACCGAGAGGTTGATTTCAAATCCCCCTGGAATTCAGAGATGAACCAAGGAGCACAAGCACTATTATTGGATAGATTTCATCCTAGTTTGGCTAATTAAAGTGATTTCATCTTTTTATGATTGCAATTATAAGTTATCACTTCAGAATTTCCTTGAATTATAAAAATCAGCAATGAATTTTCATTTGAGCTCAATGATAACTTGATTTTCAGTGAGGATCCTCTATTGATTCAACCTAGCTAACAACTATATGATAATATGTTGCTTCGTTAAAGGCCAATTGAGCTGTGGGAGCAGCTATATTTCATGTTGAATCAAAATTGGACATTTAATGATAACTTGATCATATCCATCCTTAATTAATTTAGATGAAACCCAACTCTTAGAAGAACCTTCCTTATTCATAGTTAAACTTTTTAGACTTCAATCTAGCATTTATAACTCAGTTTTGATAAATTTTCAAAACCCAAAAATTAGTTATCATTCTGCATTCCATTAAAAATCTGTTTTCACTCTTTATTAAAAATCTGTTTTTAGCCACTTAAGTAGAACTAATCTAGATTGTTTTAGGGTGTCTTAGACTTCAAATTCTTGTGGATACGACAACCTGAGTCTACTACAACTTACCTGTGCACTTGCAGCTAGTGAGTTGGGAGACTAAAAATTGAAAAATTGAACCTTTACTTAATTTCAGCAAGTTATCACCTAAACCTCCCAAGATCACTATCACTATTCAATTCTAGATTACGACTCCGAGGAAAACTCAAGTCTCGGTGGATTGGCCCTTTCAAGCTAGTAAAAATATTTTCATCTGGAGTAGTAGAGCTTGAAAAGAATGGAAGGGATACATTCAAAGTCAATGGTCATATGGTGTAGCTGGGTGAAGCTATATCACAGACCAACATCAAGAAATATCGAACACACACTCCTACTACAACCCTCCTCAATTGACTGATGGCCACTCCAACAACATCGAGCCAATGACATAAAACAAAGGCTTTTCTTGGGAAGCAACCCAAGCCATAATATTTTTTAGTTTTTTTCATTCCACAGGAATAAGAAAGGCATCCCTAAGAATGTATGTGCTGGAGGAACATGGAACACCTCGGGAGGAAGGAAAATCATCAAACTCCGAAAATGATTGGCGGGAATCAGAAATTCGCCTATTATAAAGGACGGCGGGAGCTATTTCGTAATGAGGATGTAGGAAGATGTTGTAGACCGCTAAAGGAAAAAGGATTTGTTGTGTTGTGAAGCTACTTTTCAAAATTCGACCTACACATCCAACTAGCACTCAAATGATTTTGTTACCCACGTGGCCTCACCTCATTCTTTCTCTCTCCCTCTCTTTTCCTCCTCAAACTGTCACACTACTTTACTGCACCATGTACGAGGCGTAGTAACTTTTGGTACAAGCCACCACCTTCCCGTTCGCAACTCTCTAAAATCAACAAACCCTTCATCTCCTCCACCACCAAACCCCACCCCTTCCTCACCCTTCTTTTCTTATCATGCAAAAACCCTCTCTGAAACCCTTCCTCACCTCTTCATTGACCGTCATGATTCACAACAAAAATCGATTCAAAGGCATTAGATGGGAACCCAGAAGCTCATCTCGTATCTATTGGATATGAGGATCCTCAGGAGTTACCTGTACATGCGGCTCATCTCGTATCTATGGTGCATGGTCACTCAAGCCAATCTTCGCCTGACGCTGCAGCGGAGAACAAAAGAGTACCTCCAATGCCTAAAGCAACCAAGCCCTCCAAGAACGGAATACCTATACGTCCGTTGCCAACTATAGAGGACAGATGACCCAACAATCTAGGATCAAGGCAGCAAAGAAGACGCCGCCTCAATTACCAGCAACGAGGATCAAAACCGTAGCAAAAAAAGACACCACGGACACGGCCACTGAGCATTCCAAGAAAAGACACTTCGGCAGCAAAGAAATGCAAAGCGGGAGTGCCAAAGAACATCCAGCAACGAGCCAAGCACCCCAGGAGCCTGCTGTTGATGTACCGCCACCTTTCGCACGACACTGCCAGATGCCCATTGATCCACCACTGCACTCCATCCACGAAAGACAGAGCAATATGAAAGCCGACCCGCAGCAATCGAAGCCTACGAAACAATCACCTCTTGAACCCACCATGAAAGAAACAGGTTCAGTCCCTTCTCCACCCACATTTTCCTACCCTCCATCCTCTAGTTCCCCCTTCATAAAAACATACACTCGTCGTCCACTGCCATATCTCAACATCACCCCTTCATCCTCCTCATCAAAACCACTCTCACCTGGAAAATGACTAACACCTATTTTCGAACCATACTTTTCACCTGATCGGCAACGCTCTCCATCCTCTCCTATTGAACTCTCCCCCGACCCTACTTCTCCAAGATCTTCATTCCGTTGGCTTCATGGTGAACACTCGTGTTCCTCTTACCTTTCCACAAAACATGCCAATCAGCCATCTTCTCCCTCATCGGAGTACTCACCATGGGACCAACACTCGTCGTCTCAATTACCTCAACAGTCTTCTTCTAACAAGTCCGTCCCTTCCAACGAACGAGAACCCAAACTCATCTACCCTCCCAAAGAAATTGTTTTCTCCTCCTCACAGCAGTGTCGTCATTACCACTCTCTGATGGCGCGCCCCATCCTCCCAACCACATTCGCAAATCACGATGTCTTATCCTCAATCGGCTTCCTCACTGATATGGAGCGAGCCACCCATAAAATGGGCACTCAAGACTTTTTCATGTCTGTTTACCCCACATATCCCCAACTTGTCATCAAATTTTTAGGCTCTTATAAGGACAACAAGTGACGAGAGAGTGTGTCATTTCGTCTCTTCAACCATGACTTTGAATGGTCCTACAAAAAACTCAACCACGTCCTTGCTCTGCCTTACCTCCCTAGATGTCTAACACCCTCGCGCTTTAACACCAAAGGCGTCCTGAGAAAGATCACCGATGACCAAACTAAAAAGGCTAGGGCAAGAGCCTTTGCAATCTTCAACCCTATCATCTGATACTTCCATCGACTTGTATCTTTCACTATCCTTGTATGCGCTAATACAAAATTCCACATTATTGACTCCGACCTCCTCATCATCGACACTTTCCTCTACGGACGTTGAGTCAACCTCCTATGACATTTATTATCAAATTGGAACAAATGTATTCGGATGAAGTCAGGTGCCATCATGTTTGGTGGGATTATTACACAATTGGCATTCACAATGACATCTACCTCGGCTCCTTAGAAACAACACAAAGAGCCATGACCATAGATATGAAAACGCTCTAGAAGTGGAACTTAATTGAAGTCAGAGGGCACCACAATTTTTTGCTCATCAAAGGGACTGATCGAAAGTTGCACCTTCCCAATGTTCCAAAGGTCTCGGTCAAATTCGAGTCCAATTGGAAAATCACTCCAGAGCATTTAGAGTTCGAGGACAACACATGAACCGACATTAGAGCCCCACTAAGATAGATCTTCTAGCACCGCTTTGCCTCATGCTGATACAAGAGAGAGGAAGTCCCAGAACTGGGACTTGCAATAGAAGATATCCTCGAGCTGAACCTCTCCGACCTCTAGCGATCCATCTTTGACCTTTCCTCGTAGGTGCACAAGCTTCGACATAGCAACCTCCACATCAAGCGCCTATTGTAGAACCAGACTGCCACCCTTCTACGCATTGAAGCAAGTCTGGAGGAACTTGTAGGTTCCTCCACACACTCGCCTTCCTCTTGAACTGCGCTCATGTACCGCTTGAACACACTGAGGACAGTGTTGTGTTTAAGTCTGGGGGAGCACAATGTTATGCCTCGTGCCCACACCTCTAAATATAATCAGCATACCATTAATTGATGTCTTGCCTCTTTAAATGTTCCAGTTTAAATCTTCCTTGATCAATTGTTTTAATGATATGCTAACTCGTATCTTTTGAACCACTGATGAAAAGTCTTGAACTGTCCTCTAGCCTTTAACTAAGAAACATCATGAATTGCATTATCTACCCACCCCCTCCATCCTGTCTATCTGACATGTCTTAATGCTAATATTTGAAAGATTTTACAAACTCTAAATTTTCTACCTTGATATGACATCAAAGTCCACCACTAGATGTCAGATAGTTTCCTACATGCTATTATCTAGGCTCATTCATGCATTCAATGACTTGTCACTTGCTTGAATCATACTGACCAACACCTTGAATTGTCAAAATATATTTAACTTTATGATGCTCTCCATAGCTCTTCTTTTGCAAGATGGGGATTTCCTCTTTCTTTTCAATAAAAATCCAAGCATTCCATCCTAGTATTCTAGGAAGAACCAATGGGGATGCTATGGGATGCGAAAAAAATTTCAATAGATAAAGCATCAATAACTACTCAGTTGTCTTCCTAGTTTGGGACAAAATAAGAGTACACCCTACACCTAGTATTCTAGGAAAAAAAGTTGTGGACTATTGAGTGGAACCTTCCGTGCTATGTTCTATTTTATTTCATCGTGCAACTAAAGAGCTAGTGCATACGAAATCTAATTAACCATAAAAGAAATAAGTTTGTCAGTCTCGTTTCTGCCTGAGGACAAGCATTGTTGTATGAACATTCTTAGATAATTTCCATGTAGTTAGCCATCCAGCAGGGAACCTATGAGTCCCATTAGTAAAAGGACTTCAGTGATGACACTGTTAAGGCAACTTAAAAATATATTATAAAGGGACTAATGGCAAACAGGCAAGGTTGGGAAAAGGGTGAGGAATTATGAAGGATGTTCATGATGTGTTCCAAAACTAAGTTCTTAGCTGACTGTTTGAGGACAAGCAAAACTTTAAGTTTGGAAGAAGTTGATGTGGAGAATTAAGGTATACAATTACACCACTATTTTGCATGTATTCAGCACCTATGACATGATTATTCCCTTTGCAAATGCATGCATATCATCAATTTAACATGTTTCAAATCTTATCCACATCAAACTTATTCACGCACCATTCTTATTCATCTACTTCCAAGAATGCCCACTAAGATAAGTGCCCATGCAGGACAAATGGGATAGAGCCAGCCAAACACCACAAACTGGCGGATGGGAGGTGATTTGCTTCAAAACTATGACAAAGGCCATCGGACAAACAGCGGACACCACCCTACACAAGGGGACCAATCAGCTCCCCCACCCACTGAAGCAAGTAAGCTTCCTGAGACTGGGGACCACGATGACAGGCATGCGACAAAAGCTGCAGTAATGGTAGGAACTGAACAAGACAAAAAGGCGAGGGACATATAAAGAAGAGGGTATGCACGAAGAAGAGGGGGAGGAGGCTTGCTAATTCTAGAGAGATCTTCACCATTAGAGGAGAGAATTGAGAGTTAGGAAAAACTTGAGAAAAAATGTCTCGTTTGATTTTGATTCTATGGAATATTTATTCATTCCGAATGAACTGCAACTAACCAGCTCTACTGAGATCGGGAGGTGCCTTATGTTTCTAGACTGATGTTTCTTTATTTTGTCATTTTCATTGTTTGAACTGAATGTCGAGCTTCGCCTAGGCCATCTATTTTTTATCCTTGCTTTATCGTATATCTTTTGACTTCTTGGATTGATGCATGGATTGAACTTTTTGAACTGTCTTCATCTTGCACCCCCAATTGTAGGGATATGCTAGGCTTTGCGTGATTGTACGTAGAGAAATTGAGCTTTGATGAGATGATTCCCCGCCTAGTTTCTCCATTTACCTCACAGCTAAAATTTTGGGAGAGTTCCTAAATCACTATCACCTTGCACCCCCAACCGCAGGATATGCTAGGCTCTGCACGATCGTACATAGAGAAATCGAGCACCGACGATATTGATTTGTAGTTCGAATTTTGCGTCACGGCTAACAATGGCAATTTTTTGTTATTTGATTTAGACATTGTGCACCTTCGAACCCGAGACCCGAGAGGGTTGCTCGCATCCTAAGGCTCCAATAATAAACGATCGTATTGAGCCGGGGACTCAGATTATCCGAGACATGCTCGAAGCGTGTGCGTGTTATTTTCCTTATCGTTGGTACTTCTGATTCATCTCTGATTTTGAGAGTCTCTGTCCAAGAGGGAAAGTCTCTAACACTTCTTCATCATAGGTGACCCGAGAGGGTGTATGGTAAAAGAGTTATTTCTGAATAGTTCTCGGTAATCCCAAGCTATATTTTCAAATCGGTTTCTCTCCCCTCTTAAATTGTCTAATTAGTTCCCTGCATTCTACCCGAGAGGGTTGTCCTTATTCCAGTGAGGCGAGTGCAAGACGATCGTAGTTGTCTTGCGCTCAGTGTATTTCTTTTAAATGTTCAAATACTTAGTCGTCATGAGGCCTTAGCTCAAATTCAAGAAAGGAGAGCTCGATTTATGAACAAGAGTATTGTACACGAGAGTGATGATTATAGCTTTATAAACTCCTTCACATGTGCATCACATGCATTCCCAAACAAGATAGTGTTGTGGGTGAGTCAAGTGTCTTCTCCCTCAGACTGTTTATATACATAGGTGAAAGGACATTTTTACTCATGTCGAACTGAACTCAGGAACCTAAGTCCTATAATAGAAACACCTCTCATAAGTCCTCAGCACGTGTTTCTAATCGATTGTCTTGCACTTTTGAGATTTAACCTTCATCTCCACGTTATTCTCACATTTCGAAAATATTAAAACATTTAGTTTCCTTTACTTTATAGTTTTGTCATTTTTACTCCTGTTTTCAACATCTCCTTTCATCACCGAATTAGTTCTAAAGAATCTTGTGAAGATTTTGCAGACACTGTTCCCTATGGATCGAACCTCAAGCACTACAATGATGCACTGTGCGCTTGCATATCGTATTTCAATAGTGTAAAAAAATTATAAATTTTAAAATTTTATTCGATATTTTTTCTATATTCAAGAATAATACGCTAAAGTAAATGGTAGATATATTTCTTAAAAGCTTACACCCCTCACTTACCTTACTGGATAATGTACTTTTCTTTTTCAGAAAACACACATGAGAGTGTATGTCAATATGCAAGTCATGTATGTGTTGTATGTTACACTTGTACGTGGGATTATGCATCACCCTAAATGATTGTCAGAAAGGAAGAAAGAAAATGATTGCATGAACTGAAACTAGACTATTTTCTGCTTCATGATTATAACTAATTTGTGAGCCAGTTGGAAATGTGCATTTTACTTTAACACGTATCATGGTTGGTCTTAATTAGCATGGCCAAGAAAATCTAGTTTGATACCAATTCATGGAAATAAAAGAGAAAAGTAATACTAAATTAATTACTGGAACTACTTAAAAGATAGTAATAATGGAAATTAGTCCAACGTAGCTTGAAATGTAGAAAGAATATATCGGACTGTCATACAATAGCATGGCTGGTGATTAAAATCCATCTAGTACATTTCAGATAATTAAAATATCACAAGGTATCTGATTTAGCGCGGGGAGAGAGAGATAGAGAGAGAGAAACTCTTGGCCTAACCATGTGAGGGGTGGGTGATAACATCTATAAAAGGGGATAGACCCAGTAGAGCAAAAATATTCCTCCCAGGTCCAACGAGGGAACTCAACCATTGGAGCCCATCTGGAGAGTTAGTGACATAGGGCAGAGCTAAATGTAAAAAACAAACAATAGCTGTGCACCGTTACAGTCTTTGACACATGACTGTGGCTACTGCTCCACCTTGGAGCACATAGCCAAAATGTACAAACCAAGAAAAAAAAACTAAATATTGCAGATGAGGTTAGTGAGCCATCTTACCTTTCCCTTGGTAAGCTGAGTTCTTATTTCTCCTAAATCCTTACACGATGATTAATTAATTAAGAATGCTCATAAACCTGACACTAATTAATTATCCGGTCATTAACCCCAAGCATCAATAACCAGGGCTTGACTTTGGCATACTCTTCCTCTACCCTTGAGGAATTCTCAATGCTGCTAATTAAAGCAAGACATATTTCAATACCACTTATCCAACTGAGATATCTGAAATAGCTAATGAAGCCCTCCAAGGGCCTTTGGAGTTAATTAGGAGGGTTCTTTAAATTTGGTTGGGCTCAACAGGAGCCAACTTCCAGTTAACCCAAACTTATATCTGAAGTTGCATGCAACCCCACCTGTGGGTGCAACTGCTTTGATCCCATACCAGGGGTGCAGCTGCCCAAATGATCGCCCATAAATCTGTAAGGAACTGTAGCACGCTTCTGAACTAATACGATCGAGTTCTAGACTTGGTCGGCAGGGCGGAGACACTTTGGGCCTGTGCTAGAGGTGACTTAAAGACTCGATGACAGACATATGAAAAGGACATCTGAAAACAGCAAAAGAGGATAAGGAACTAAGAAGAGTCATGGTTAGGCCAGAGGTTGTTCTGGTGCTGTGGATGTAGTGAAGTGTGCAGGGATGAGCCTGTAGTGATTTTCCGGTTGGCTAGGCAGGGATGGACCTGTGAGAGCCGCAGTCATGCCTGTTTTACAGCAAGAGGCACTGTTAAAGATATGAATTAGTACCACAAATTAATTGCAGATGAGTGCATATTTGATGTGAAAAAATTTAACTAGAAGTATTACAAGATGCTAGCTGCAAATTACCTGACTGGGCTGTGGGGCTTGCGAGAGAAATTGGACCACCTCCGTAGAGATGCGCAGCGAAGCCGGTCACTCCGACGGACGAGGTCACCGGCGAGTACTGGAGCATCTGAGGGTATTGCACGCCATATCCTTGGCCATGACCGTAGGTCGCAGCAGTTGCACCCTGGCCAAACTGGAAGTATGGGTAGTAACCAGTGGTATTGCCTCCGGCCATCACACTTGATGCAGCTCCTCCATACAGTGGATACTGGCCATCCCCTCCATAAAAATTATAATATCCCTGGCCACCAAATCCACGATCCTAGTTGAGTATGCATGCTGATAAATATTTCATCCCCTCCATTTTTGTCATAACGTTGCTACCAAAATCAGATTAAGTAATTAATATATTTTTGCATATAGTTATGGGTCAACTTGGAGACCCAACTCATTTCATGGTGTCTTCACATGTGAAGGTTTCTAAGAGACTTTGTACCAATTCCTTATTAGAAACAAAATACCATACATGCCTTGCGGTCCAATGCGTCATGCATACATAATACAAAATAGCTAATGGTCATTCTGTAACTTTTCGGTCAAAAGAAGTAAAGGAAGCAGAAAAAGGAGATGGGGCCATGGGGGCATACCGCAGTGTAAGCATACTCTGAGGAATATGGTGAGTACCTGCAACCAAACGACACTAACAATTAATTAAGGCATTACGTAAAATTAATTACTTTATCTTCATTATCCATTTACATGCATGCATGGCAGTTTAAACTCAATTGTACATGTATTAGTTAACCATGAGTACTTTATGTAATAAATGTGGTTTTGAAAGGAAGAAAATATGGATGTGGCTAGTTAAAATGTAGTCGTGTTCTCCATTTATACGTCCATGAGTGAGAGAGAGAGAGAGAGTAGAGTCTGTGTGTACTTGTTAACTTCCACTGTTCCACATGCATGCTGCATGCATGTGGTCCAATGTAAGCTTTGTATTTGTTATTATGTTGTGTGTGTGTGTGAGAGAGAGAGAGTGAGAGAGGACAATGTTACCATGCATGTTCGTTACACATGCATGTCTACATAGAGATTGATGAATGATGAATGTTCATGTACCCATATATATGCATCCGTCGTTGGCGTGCATTTGACACAATACAGAGAGATATGCAAATATGTAATGAATATGTGTGTTGATGTATGTGTGCGAGAGGTGCAAGTGTTTGCACGCCCGTCCCATGTTGAACTGCAGATGCGAGGAGCAAAACTTTAGAGCGAGAGAGAGAGATGCAAATATGTAATGAATAATGCGCCTATCCATGGATGTGTTGTGTGTGTGAGAGGTGCAAGTGTACGCATGCCAATCCATGATGAATTGGACATGTAAGGAGGGGCTACACTTTTGTGAGCGTGTGTGCGTGAGAGAGAGAGAGAGAGAGAGAGAGAGAGAGAGAGAGAGCACGTGGTAGCATGCATCTTTGCCACCCTGCTTCATTTTCTATGTCCACCACCCCTCTCGTTCTTTACAGCTGCAAGTGTACTGTGCATGCTCACCCGTAGACACTGTAAGGAGGGAACCCTTGTTGGATGGCATAATGCGCGAAGGTGGCAGGCGAAGCAAAAGCTGCTCCCAACCCAGCAGTTTGATGGCCTCCTCCTGCTGCCTGAAAAGATTTCATAAACCTCATGCTCCTGCTTCCTCCTCCTCCTGTACACATCAATTCTTTTAATTAACTAACCACCATTAATTAATTAACCTAGCTACCTACATATGCAACATCTATATACAGAGTCACCACCACAATTATATATCAACCTCCAGTCAAACCGTCTATGAATGCATGCAGGACCTTATAGCTGTCAAAACAGTATCAGTAACTTTCTCTTTATTGGAGGAAGAATCCAAGGTAACAACTTCCTAGTAACAAAACAAGGGAGTCCCTATAGAAGAAGAATGACAGCAAAAGTGTAGTTATATATCTATAGATGCTGCAAAGTCCTTAAACAAGTCTTAAGTTAGGGTTGGCATAAATGATTATATAGCAGATTTGATTCTCAGGTAGAGAAGTCAAGAAAGCTAATACTGTTCTATTTTTTTACCTCGAACATCGGGTTAATTAAGTCTCACTTATTAAACAGCTGCAACTGCTCACACTTCCCTAGAATAATAATTAACTAGCATGCATGTAGTATTAATGTTCCACTACTTTTCTCAAGGTCTAAGTTAATCATCATGGGCTCTCGAGATAGTATAATGTACGTATATATCCTAATGATGCACGCTGGATGCCTCTAATTCGTAAGGATCGATATTATTGCAGAAACAGATAAAAGAAACAAGAACATGCACATATAATAATGGCACATAATGATAGAGCCTATCGTGCAATCATGTCTTCCATTTGATGGATGGTTTAATTAGACAGCTGGTGATGTCTTCTTCTATTATGCAGATTATGAATTGCAGTACCTCCTAAACTTCGAAAGGATCAAATCTTATACTCGAGAAAGAATTGAAAATAAGGAAGCAAATTAAAATGGTGCTTATAATGTATGATATGCGCACACATTAAAGAACAGAAAAAAAAAATGTTGTGCTTGAATGAGATGACATGATCCAAAAGGGAAAAAGATAATTAGGTAGCCATGAGACAAGATCACATAATATAATATGCACACCATGTAGAGGCGTTGCAGGTTTGGGTCTTTGCACTCCCAGGGAAGCCAGGTTGCAGTTGGCCCTTCGTCCATCGATCACCGGTGCCGGATCCAAGCAAGCTCTCATGGCGGCCTCCGGCTCCCGGAATGTCACCTAATTATACGTGGTATCACATCACAAATACAAATATGAGCATCAAAAAAGTCAACGAGAAAACAAATCCTTTTTTCAGAATATTTAAGCTAGATATACATCATTGATCTTGTGTGTGTGTGTGAGAGAGAGAGAGAGCAAAATTCAAATTGATATGCAAGACAGATTGTACTTGTTACATCAATCTTCAGAGATGTCAACCAAAGAATTCACAGCACAAACTGATAACAAGGAAAAGCGAAAAAAGAAAGAGGAGAGAGAGAATGATCACTCACGAATCCATAGCCTTTGGATCTTCCAGTATTCTTGTCAGTGATGACCACAGCCTCCAGGATCTCCCCAAACTGCTCAAAGTACTTCCTCATGGTATCCCTCTGCGTCTCCCACGCCAAGCCCCCAACAAAGACCTTGGTGTAAGTGGTGTCTCCAAATTGGCCTGCCATGTTAGGTACCTTCTTCTTTCTCTCTCCTTTCCTTCTTATGGTCTCAAACGCCAACGCCAACACTTTCCTCCTCTTATCACCTCTGAAACTCACAGTTCAGAAGGGCCAACAACTAATCTATTATTATACTAAAACGAAAAAGAAAAGGAAAAAAAACTCACCAGATATTAGTCAAGTATGTCAGCTTGGTTAACTGAGAATTGAGGAAGGGAAGAGAACAAAGGGAGAAGTAGAGAGGAGAGAGAGATTATGGAGGGAGAGGGAAAGAAAGAAAGAAAGGAGGAAAATTACCTGGGGGAAAGGGAAAGAGCGCAGGAAAGTAGGGCCTATGGTATTATACATCTTCCCCTGCTCCCTGCTGCAGCTGTTGTTTCATAAGTCATGGTTGCTTCTATGGGACCTCACGTTCTTATCAGATATAATATATATTATAATCAAACACCTTTTTTCAATATATTATATATATTCCACAATGTTGAGGATCGATCCAACCAGCCTTCGTCTTTATGGAGTGCCTTTGTTTTTTCTTTATTTATTTTTTATTTTTTTTATTTTGGTTGGGAGGAAAATTAAGATTTATTTGGCTAAGCTTATAAATCACTTAAAATGACTTATAAACAGTTTTAAAAAAATCTTCATATTTGGTAAATGATAAAAAGAACTGATAAGTACTTATTTTAATTAATATAAATTAGAAAAAATAAATTGAGAGACTCAACTTATTTTATGTGAGAAAAAAATCAATTAGTTTGATGAATGAATATACTATTTTGCCCTTATAATATATATAACTTTCTTGATATATTTCATCAATCATAATATTAAGAACTTATTTTATCATTTTACTAAAATAATAATTTATAAGTTTTTTATTATCAAACACATAACTATTTATTTTTTAAAATCAACTTCAACTATTAAATTACTTGTCAACACTTCAACTAAGTCAAACTAACGTCTCTTATTGTTTTCCTCGTAATATTGGAGAAGTTAATTAGCGCCTTGGGAATGCATGTGTGTGTTCAGTTCCTTTTTCTTAATTCTATTTGTAGAAGAAATCAGGGGCATATGTTACCGAATGGGCTCTTCAATTTTCCAAACCCGGAAACCCTATCCGAAATGTTAAATTATTCTATTTTTGGAAGTGAACGTGTTAATTTAATTTAAAGTTTAAATAATTCTATTTTTCATATATATTATTTAAAAAAATAGAACTTTTAATTTCTTCTTTATTTATTAAATAATATTTTGTTATAAAATATATCTGACGTAGATGATTAGGATTACAGATTCAGACTTTTTCCGCTTCACCTTCTTCATCCCTTTTTTTTTTTAGAAAATGTCTTAATCTTTTTATTTTGGAATAAACACCATTCAGAATCTTAGAATGAAATTTTCAAATAGAAATTTATCACATTTGAATTTCAAATCATTTAATGTGATTATGCGATTATTTTAGCTCCACCACTGTCATATATTATTATTAAATGTGTAACATTTTTTTTATGATATCTATACCACGAAATAATAAAGATATGTATACTGAGATCATGCTTGTAATCTTTCTTTTTAAGGCTTAAATACGTTTTTAGGATTATATATACATCCCTTGACGCGCTCTAAGTTCACTGTCAAATCAATTTATTATTCAAAGCTTTAATCTTATTATGTAACTAAATAGTTTTATTTTTTATATATTTTGAGCCTCTTGGGTTTAGGAGTAAGCACCGTCCGATTACTACCGGACTGAGATCAAGTTTCATTCTTTGATATATGATCAGTATCCAGTCGGGATAGGAGTTATAAAAAGTCAGATCGTGTCTTGATCTGATATTATATATTATATTAATATATTAAATTATTTAAAAATATTATATTTACATTTATTCTTATTAAAATTTTTTAGTTTATTATATATATTAAACATACATTATATTATATTATTATATACGTAATTTAATTGATTTTATATAATAGTATTGAACATTTTTATATTATATTTAAATCTTTTTATTAAATATAATCGAATTAGGATAATAGAGAATGTTTCGATTTTTGTCCTGCTTCGACTGGGATGCTTTTTGAAAAATTCAAAGCAACCGGGTCCAGCCCCGAACCCAGTTTTGCTCACCCCTACTTGGGTTTTTTATATATTTTTTTCATCATTTTTTATTGGATGACAAGACATTGTATGATCTCATCTTACAAAAAAAAAGTATCAAATTCAAGTACAAGAAAATTTTGCTGTGTTTTTTGCTTATGTCACATTGTTTTTCTTTTCTTTTCATGTACCCCCTTTTTATGATGGAAAAAATGTTGGATTAGAGCACAAACCCCTTGATCCTACGTGATGCAAGGAATTGGTTTTGAAGCAGGGAAAGAATGCAATAATGTGCGGCAGGAAACCTTTTTGCTACAAGTAGGGCACAAGTTGGGATCTGGCTGTTCCTCTCTTGGAGGACAAGAGCATCTTCCCCATCGTGTTTGGCTCTGCACAATCAAATTTGAAGAAAGAGAGAAGTGGACCATGGATGCTCCTAATTTGCCATGGTTTAACTATCTAAATGATAATAATTGTCACAAGTAATTAATCGAATATATTAACGAAGCTGCATCAAGATTAATCATCTATATTTAGTTAAAAAAACTGTCTAACAAAAGCCAAATTAACAAGAAATTATCTTCTCATCATCTCAATTGGCATTAAGGCACTGTTTCACGTGTACAAAAAGTATAATAGATTTAGTAGCGGATAACATTTTATTATAATCAAAACTCTACTACAATTATTTGATAAATATTTTTTAAAAGTAATTGGAAAGAAAACTCTATGACTGTGTTTGGATTGAGAATTTGTAGTTCTCGATTTGATAGAATAGTTTAAGTATGGTGTTTGATTGAAAAGTGTAATGATGAGATTTTGAAATTTTGATTTGATAGATAAATTTTAGTAGATGTTTGGATAAAAAGTAAGAACTAAAGATATAATTTATTATTTTATTATGTATAAAATTATAATAAAATAAAATATTATTTATTTATTTAGTCAAATAATTATTTATGAAAAATACTTATATTAATATTATAATTTATAATTTATGTATATATTATAATTTACATAAAATAAGAATATTATATTTTTTATTTTCATTTGTTTTAATATTATAATTTTTAAAAATATTCATATTAAGTTAAAAAAATTATTTTATAAACTGAATAATATTATAGTAATAAAAAAATAATAAAGAATCGAAAGAAAAAAGGAAAAAAGAAAAGCAAAAAAAAGGTAGCACGTTCTCGCTTTCTCGCCTCCGGTGAGAACTTAAAGTTCTTCAAAATGAAGAACAATCATCACGTGATCAGAATATTTAATGTTCTGATCACGCATGGCATTTGGCAAGAACTTTGCCCAAGTTCCGGTACCAAACACAGCCTATAAGTATGTCACTCCTACTAGCTTATATAGATAAAAACTTTATTTAATTATTAAATATCATATATTAACTTTTTATTTTAATATATCACATATTTAGTTTTACTTACAATCGAAATAAGATTTCTATTTTAAGATAATCAATATTTTTATATGTAAATAATATTTTTAAAAATATTACTATTCAAAATAAAATATTATAAATTAATTATTATGAATATGATGTGTATAAGAGTGATTGTAAATTATATGTTATCTATTTTTGTCATTGTATACAATACATTAATTTAACCTTTATGTTTACCAAATTATTTTTGTTAAATTTATAAATAAATTATTATCCGTTATCCATTGATAGTTAATCATTGTTCTCTAATCAAATCATTATCATGTAATCAAATCACTATCCTCTAATCAAATCATTAACTTTGCCATAAGCTTTGTTGGCTTCAACTATATCTTCCTGACTTCTGGACATCATTCTCCTCTGCCTCCATTATGTTATGAATCAGAGTAATCTTGACTCGAAATTGCAATATGACCGAATTTAATCAAATTAAGATGAGTTAAAAATATGAAATCATTAGATCAAATTATCAAGTTACCTCGTAATCTTTTTTATAAAACTTTAATATTAATTACATGATTTAATGAGGGTGCTCTCAACTTAAGTTGGAAGCACCCTACTACCATTTTTTCAACCATTGGATTGAGATGGAACGGTGGATGTGCGCGCGCGATTCAGCTTGACACTTTGCCCCTAGTACAGCCTCGCTTTCGTCGACTCATCCTACTCGATCGGCCCTAAAAATTTCTACCCTAAAAGTTTTTCAATAGACTCGGCATCTTCTTTTTCTTCAACCGACCGATGCGTCTTTCACGGGACCTCGATGCCACGACTTTGCTCGGTCGTGATAACAAATAGATTGCAAGCAGACAAAACATATCGTAAGCAAAACAATCATCTTCGCAAGAGGAAGCGACAATGCCGACATCTCCGCGAGCAGCATCAGCGATGATGGCACCTTCACGAGCAGCACCGACGTGAACAGCACCGGCATCTTACCGAGCAACAAAGATGAAGATGGCATCTTCGAGCAGCAGAATCGACATCTTCACGAGTAGCAACGACATCTTTGCAAGCAGCACCGGTGACAACGATGACTACGCGAGTAGCATCGGTGATGATAGAGTCTTCATGAGTAGAACTAGCTTCGGTGATCACCAAATCGAGAGCAAAAGCTGGACGATGGAGAGCTTTATTGTTTGTTAGGGCAAAAGGATTTCGCAAGTTTTGCGACGATGGAGAGTGTTGAACTGACAAAAAAAATCGGCAAGGCTGAAGCGGGGGCAAAAGTTCATAGCTGAATCACACATGCATCAGCCATTAGGACTCAATCCAATGGCTGAAAAAAATGATAGGAGGGCATGCCCATTAAATCCTTAGTTACATTCTTCAAATAAGACTATGGGTTTTCTCACATATCTAAAGCAATTTGTACATATGTAATGTATTTAGTTTTAAGGCAATTTAAACTCTAAATTAAATCAAACCATTCAGCTTTTAAAATATAACAAAAAGTTTTTGGCCCCATTAAATGCATTGTAATTGTATGGGAAGGGAAGAGAAGAATAGAGCCTTAGGGGGGGGGGGATAAAACGTATCACAATTAGCATCATATTAGTGCTCCATTAGCGTCACAAAGTTTTAGCTCTGCCTTAACATCACAATAGCGACACCGTATCGGCTGGATACAATATGAAACCAGCGTTACAAAAGCGTCAACATAATGTTGCAATTTAGCGCAACTTGGGCACCTAAATAATATCGCACTTTAGCGACGTATTGAAATCAACTTAGCGCCGCAGATGACAACAAGAAATGGTGGTGAGGATAGCTTTCACATCATTGGTGTCAAGGTAGCGTCACATTGGCGCCAAAAGGGTGTCATCCTGTTTAGTGCCGCCTTGGCATCTACGTAGCAATGCTAAATACATTTTTGCAATGCAACTTTTATATACCAGACCTCGGCGTCTCATCTATGTGGCATCACGGCAATGCTAAAGTGTGGCTATTTTATTTAGCCATGATTTAGCGTCACTTTAGCATCACATGTTTGAATCGTTATTCGACTAATTTCTTGTAGTGCATGTTAATCAAATTAGAAAATATAAATCTATATTCATTGATGGTTGAATTTTAATCTGGTTAACTCAGTTTTGACCCAACCGGACTAACGGATGAATGTCATTAATTACTATTTATCATTTGAATTTGGGACTCATTATGAATAGGAATGGATGACTATCCTCCGTTATGTACAAAGGATATCAATTATAAATAACTGCAAATAATTAGGACGATTATATTTTGTTTTTCTATGTATGTTGTTGAACTCATTCGTGCCAACATTAGAAGCATTATTTATTAGTATTATCATATTATTAATATCTTTTTCGATAAAGAATTGTTAGCAATTTTTGTCTCTTAAAGGTAACAATGCTGAGAAAAAAGGTTTCTACAAGTGACAATGCACAAAATGGTAGTATTGAGTTATAAGAAAAAAAATCACAATATAAACCTTCGAGAGGTATTTTTTTGTTTAACAATCAAATTGTAATATATTTAATTTTTGTGGATTAAATACTCTCATGGAAGAATCGATTCTCCATCGTAGTAGCTAACACATCTATCTCTGATAGCACAAAAAGTTTTATTTGATTTGTACATCAAAGTTTATTGTTCTAATCACATTATGTTGGTGAGCATTTGTTTCGGTAGAAATGGAATGTACACTAAGATGTAGAAAAGAATAAATGCACGAAAGGATAATTATCCAAATTTTATTTTGAGGAATAATAAGAAAATTAAAAATGTGAGATGATGAATAATGTTTTTTTTCTTTTAAAGATTACATATATAAAATAATTGTCAACCATTATTACTATATTTGCAATAAAGATCCGGTATGCCCATAGGTATAAAGAGCTTAAACAACTAAGATAATTATATTTTTAATACTATCTCTCACAACTTTACGAGGCATTAAAACTTGTATTACTATACAACAATGTACATTATGTATCAAAAAAAATTGTCATTTATTGAATTATCATTAATGTGAATTAGAAAAATTTAGCTAGCAATTCATATAAGCATATTTACTTCTAAAAAACTTATTGGATAATATGCAATGTTTACTAATATATCTTTTACTGACAATATCAAGTTCAAAAGTTCATATAATTCCAATAGAACTTGTAGACTTGAACAGTACAATTCTGATGTAGTATATTAGATAATATATTTATTAACACTTATATTTAAAAAAACAACGATGATAATTATATAGTATTTAAAATGTTAATATTCAAAATAATTATTATAACTAAGCAACAATAATATACTTTCATAATAAAATTACATTAGTGTGAATAACAATATGATGTAAATAATCTTTAACAAAATATTATGTCTATTATCAATAATTATTGTTACTATAGTTTATATTGTTATACTACCTACTACATTATTTTATATTTTTTGTATAAGATGAAAATGATAATTATAAATATATGCATCAGATTGTTCTTTAGATTATGTCTATTATCAATCATTATTGCTACTATTATTTATATTGCTATTCTATCTACCGAATTACAGTATATATTATAACTTCATAAATATATCTACATTGTCATACAATTCAGGTTGCTTACAAGCTAAAAGAAGTAAATATGAGTCAAATATTATTTGTACCAAAATCCTCTCTTAGTTCAATCAAATTCATCGTCAAGAAATCAATATGAGCTTTATCAAAATTAGAATTTACTCAGAGTAGCGAGTCATTATTTTTACCAAGAAAAAACTTTGCTTATTAGAAATATATTTATATATGATATTCTTCTAAACTCGTCCAAACAAAATCCTAAAGCTAATCAATGATGACTTATCATTATTTTTAAGATGATGCATGAATGGAGTAGTTAATATATCATTGGGAGATTCCCATCATTAACTAGACACTCCATGTTCTTTGCATATAGAATCTTATTGTATTTCCTGATCACCTTAGATTGCAATCTTTCAGACAACATCCGAGGCAATACTTCTACTTATTAATCACCAATTTAATTTGCCTAATAATATTGTCATAACATATCATATGATGGGAAATTTTGTTTGCTTGCTTAGTATTTGTGCTCAACAATGTTATTAAAACCAAAACGTACTGATCGGTTCAACCAGTTCAACAAAATCAACATTTGGTTCGGTCCAATTTTGAAGTCAAAATAGTCTGATCGAAAGAAAACCATGATCTAGTATAAATCGGAGAACTGACAAACATAGAGAAACCTAGTTCAACTAAAAACATAGGAAACAATTAAAAAACCAATATAAAAGGAAAGAAAAAAGATGGAAAGAAAAAAAAAGCAAAATGACATATTTGAATCACAAAAAAAAATAGTAAAATCAGAATAATTAACTGAGAGAAGAAGAAAGGTAAAAAGAAAAAGAAAAAGAAAAAGAAAAGCAAAATAAAGGAAGAGAGAGATAAAGGAATGGGGAAATAAGAATAAGAATAAGGATGAGAAGATATAAGATTGATTGATTGATTGGTAATAATAAATTAATATATTTTTAAGAGCATTAAATGATAAAACACAAAGAATTAATGAAGAGAGAAGGAAAATAGAAAAAAAAAGGAAAGTAGAATTAATGAAAAGAAAGGAAAATGGACAAAAAAGAAGTAAAATAAAAATAAAACATAAGAGTGATGTATGTTATAAAGAATTTAACATATTATTAATAGTACTTAAAAGGTAAATAAAAAATTAATAATAAATAAATCAATATTAAGTATTAACAATTTTATAGTCATTTCTTATCAATAATAATATTTAAAAATATAATAAATAAATATATTTACATTAATATTTCTAAATTTACAAAGTACTAATTTTCTTATGAGTTGATTCTTTAAACCTCCTCTGAACCATAGCAGTTTTTCGCGTTTACCTCTAATATATGAATTTATCGTAGAGTTCCCCTAAACTATATGGTGATTTTCATCTTAGCCCATCTATCATATTTTGTTCATTTTTCTATTATTTTTATTTTTTTAAAAAAAATATTTTTTTTAAATTTATCTTAGGAGGACAGTGTATTCATTTAATAAATATAAAAAATAAAAATAATGAAAAAATTAATAAAATATGACGGATGAGTTAAAGTGCAAATTGCAACATAGCTTGGGAGACGCTACAGTAAGTTCATATATAAAAGTAAATATGAAAAATCGTTATAGTTGGAGGTTTAAGGAATTAGCTATTTTCTTATGCATTAATGTAATATTTCTTGTGTGTACATAAGTTTAAAATTATTATAAATAATATTATTTTACTAAAATTTGACCTCATCGGATGGATGCAAGGCAACCATAATTCGGTTGATAATCTATTCGACGTCCGATTATGAAATAGGTATGCCTGCACTAGAGGCAGAATTAACATTTCATTGGATTGGTTTAGCTGATTTGAGCCTCGATAAAATCCAACATCTTAGATGGTCAAATTGTACACGGACATCGAAGGTCATGGTCAAAGATTCGTGGCCCACACAGCTTCGGCTTTACTCTTTCGCGTGTCTTGTAACGTGCAGGTTGTTTTTCTTAGCATGCATGCTGGTTGCATCTCTTTTGCTTTTACTTGCAGTTAGTTGATATTTAATTACTAATTGTGTCATTGCAACAATTGTAGGTAGCACTGTTGAATTATATATATATATATCATATTTTTTATGTTAAGTGCGTGTAAATCGATATTATACATTTTTTATATTTTGTTTTGACAATTTTAATTATAATTTAAAAAATCATTGATAGTAATAAAAAAATTTTGAACCAACAACAATAATTATATTTGTAATTTTTAATTTTTTATAATTTTTAAATATTGTTTATCTTCGTAATGGATATAGTTATTTTTTAATAATTTTATGAGGTGCAAAATTATTTTTTTTAGTAACAGTAACATTCCTCTAAACTATTAATAGACAAAAATACGAAAGAAAATAAAGAAAACTACGTTTAAAATGAAATCAACGAATAATTTACATTTAGCTTCGGATTAAGAAATAGAAAGATTATGTGATCCATAACATCTTATTTTAACTAAAATGATATTCAAAAAGAAATTCTAGTTAGTTTGGTTTAAAGGTCTAAATTTTGAGGATATGCGTAGGGATTCGGAAGCTTGAAAAAGGATAATACCACTATATATATTACTCACTGTTTTGGATAGAGTAAGGACAAGTAATATAAAGCATCTAATGACACCCAACGAACAGAAAAGAAGATCCCAAGTCATGAGAGTTACCTTGGAGCCCTAATTATTAACAAGTTATTTTTTTTATTATTATTGTCATCGTAATATTTAAAATAAACGAACACAATTAGCACCATGATCTCATTCATATTTTAAACTGGGAAAAAAATATAAATCAATGGACTCCTATCCTTATCCTTTGTTAATTGGATGCTGAAAACTAAAAGGTTTGAATATTATTATTATTTTTGTTCTTCATCTTGCTGGTCAAGGAAATATATAATTTATCAGCAGTAATAAAATATATATCTATTATTATTGGTAAAAGCGGCAACTAGTAATTTATCATCTTCCTTGATAGCTGTGGCCAACTTCTCATCATCTTCAACGAAAGAAAAAAAGGGCACTACAACGTGCTGCCACACACGGCTTTTAGTTAGGTTTTTTTTCCAATCGCTCGTATAAAATTCCCATATGTTTGTACCATTAATAGGGGTGCTGCATCAACTAATGCAACACCCTGAGGATTTCCAGCTTGAGCCGTTTGATAGGCGTCCAAAATCTTAGCCATTTTTTTTCCTTGTTCTAATTTATTTTCTATCCCAAACACTCTCTTCGACATAGAAAGAAACATCTTCTCTTCGGTCTCTGGACTCCCCGGTCCTTCTATCCCAAACACCCTCGTCCATAGAGAAAGAAACGTCCTCTAAGGCTCCCCAGTCCTCGTGGTAACATCTCGAATTTTTTTTCTTTATTTGCCCAGAAGACTATCTTAATGACGTCACTCTATTCTATGACTTAATTTTGACCAGTCAACAAACTGACTTACATAAGCGGAAGAGTAATTTTTATAATAAAATTTATATTATGCCGAAGTTATTTACACAATATCTAATAACATGTGGGTTAAGGCTCACATTTATATAATAATAGACCATATATCCATGTGCATATCATCCGTCAGATTGATATGACATGATCTCATGATGGTACCCTAAATTGAAAAGGCTACTAAATTGATAAAGATAGATGTCATAAATAAACAAGATAAAAGATAGAAATTATGGGTCTTCATACTTTGCGTATTGCGATCTTTATGATTGTTTGACCTCACGCAGCATGATGTTCCCTTAATAAAAGAGAGCTCTCGACACAACCTCATGATTCATATGATAACTCCAAAGATTAAATGGATAATTGAACAATTGTATTATGACCTCTATGGTATTGACAATTATATTGCAATCCTAGTGGTTAAAGAATAAATAATATATAATTGATTGATTGATAATCGTATTGTGACATTGATGGTATTGACGATTGTATTACAAATGATTAATTGACAATCATATTGTGACTTTACGGTATTGAAGATTGTATTGCACCCTTTGCGGTTGTAGAAAAGATAATTGCTAACTAACAATCGTTTGGTAACCCTTATGATATGGACGATTGTATTGCAATTGATATGGTTAATGGATAAGTGAATTGTACCCTAGTGGCTGATAGATAATTGATTTCGCCGTTATGGTTGATGGATAGTAGATCGCGACCTTTGTACCTGATCGATAATTGATTGGTAATTTCTAAGTAGGGCCTCCTTCGAGTTTGGTCGATGCACCCGGTCGACCGACTGACCGGTCGATAGTTCGATCAACCGACCAACTACTGACACTGAAGAAATCACATAATGGTCATATAGACTGGTCAATCGGTCCATCAATACGATCGATCGGTCCCCGGATGATATGAATAGTAACAGCTAGTTTTTAAGGAGAAAATTATGGAAATTTTTCTGAACGAATTTTTCACATGTTGAAGTTTATAAAAAGAGTGTCAAAGCATGAAGCAAAAACATCTATCTAAGCATTGAAGAAAAACTTGAAGTTGTCGAAAGAATATCTTTCTCTTGAAGTTATCATTCTAGTTTTTCTTCTTTCTCTCTTTTCTTCTTGTGAACATGACATTGTAAAAGAGAGAAATAATTGTTCAGAAAAATTGAGAGAGCTCATGTATAAAAGAGGTTCCATATCTTACCTCTTGAGCGAGAGAAAAGATAAGCTTCCTAAAAGGAGAGACGTGCCTTATCTCTCGAAGTGGAGAAAAGGTGGTTGATTTAAAGGATTTCACCGATAGTCTTGAGGTCGAGAAGTCGGAGCGAGGACGTAGGTCAAGGTATGGCCGAACCTCGTCAACAACAACCGTGTTCTTATGTTTGCATTTTCTCTCCCTCTCCTTCTCATATTATGCTTGTGTTATGATTTAATTTGTTTTGCTTTAAAGATTGTTGAATCGATTTTAAGCTTCCGTGATGTATTTTTGTAAAATCGATAATTTCTGCTTTAAACACCAATTCATCCTCCCCACTAGTGCCCTTGGGATTCTACAATTGGTATCAGAGTGAGGTCGCTCTTATTTTAAGATTTAATCATCTTGTTTTAAGATTTAAACATCTTTAGAGCTATGGCAGCAAGTGGATTTAACTTTTTCAAAAAATAATCAATTAGTCATCCTCCACTCTTTAATGCATCAAATTTTGCATATTAGAAAATTAGGATACAAGCATATATATATTTGATTGCTATTGACATGCGGGATATTATTGGAAAATGTTATTATTTACATGAAACATTACCTTCAGAATACACCAAAAGACAAAAAAAATTTCAAAATTTGATTAGAAAGCTATTTTTTTATTGCACTTTGGATTCAATGGAATTTAATCGGATTTTTAGTTGTGAAAGTGCAAATGAGATTTGGAAGAAGCTCATTACTACTTATAAAAGAACGAAAAAAGTTAAAGAATGTAGATTAAATATTTTTAAATTATCAATATGACTCTTTCAAAATGCTAGAAAATGAATCCATTAATGATATGGTTGTTTGGTTTAACGATATTGTGAATGGCTTAGCCTCCTTGGGCGATCCAAGAACTAACTCCCAAAAAATGAAAAAGTTTTCCAAATCTCTCTCCTCCAAATAGCATACATAGAGGATCGTAACTGTAGAAAAAAATTGAACAAGTTGGATTTTGATGATTTAATTGGTTTACTCTTATCCTATGTGTTCGGAATCCAGGAAGAAAAAAATGTCCCCAATAAGAAAACATTGGTATTAAAAACAAATGAAAAGAAAGAAGACTTAAGTGAAGAAGAAGTGGACGAAAAGATACTCGCACACTACGCAAGAAAACTTGACAAATATCCCAAGTTGGTGAAAAAGAAAGAAAGAATGAGAAGCCAAGCAAAAGATCATACAAACATCACAAAGAAGAGACATCTCAGAAAGGAAAATGAAAAGATTAAAATATTATAAAAATAATTTCACTCTCCCTAAAACTTAGCTTTCTTGATAGATATGCTCATAAGTACTAATTATAAGGTACTCATATAAAGCTATATTTATATCATATTTCTACTATATTTCTCCTCGTTTTGTTTCATCAAGAAGTAGTTTGCATATGAATAACATAAGAAATCATATGTAACTCCCCCTTAATCATGTTGTCTTCTAAAAAATTTATTCTCCCATTTTATCATATAATAAATATGTAAAGTATTACGTCATAAAAATTTATAAAATATGCAAAAAAAAAATAACTCTACCTAAATTTATGTCTATTTTATAATGGCAAAATGAAATCAAATTGATCTAAAAGTTATGAAAGTCACAAATATAAAATAATTGTATTAAGAATCAAAATATTGTATAAAACTTTGATACAACAATGATATCAATGATATGTCAAAATAAAGTTGGAAGATTTTCACGTGCTCCCCCTATCACTATGACCATTTTTTTCTTTTTTTTATATGTTTCTCTTTTCTTTCAAAGAAATAGTAATTTTAAAATTTTGAGTGAAATCAAAAAGTAAATTATAGTTTTACCATAATCTTCATGCCTTTACATTCTCAATTCCACTTGTCCTTTGCTTTACATGTGAGACACACCTGAAAAATAATTATTTAATCTTTGGGTCCTATTTGGTTAGTCAATGTTTCTTTTGGAATCTATATCATCCCATGTTGTGATGGTTTTCTTGTTTTGCATTGATTCACGTAATGATCATAAAATTCACTTATTTTTTATGATTATTTTTTGTTACATTAGAAATAACTTTATTTTGTATATTTTTCAAAGAGGTATTTTCCTTCTTTACTTTTTTTAAAGAACACGCTAGTTTTACAATATCACGTGCATGTGTAATTTCGAAGGAATCAATTTTATTTTTCAAGTTTTCATTTTTCAAAAAATATGTATTCTTTCCTTCTTTTAATTTATCAAACTCATGTAGTAATTTTTTATTTTCCTCTTTAAGTGAAAAATATTTTTCTATAAGAGAAGAAAATTCTTTATTCACGTCGAAAGAAAGGTCTTCTTCGAAAAATCCTGATAAGTCATTATTTAAATTTGAAGGACTAGAAATTACCTCATCGTTTTCCTCATTAGAACAGCTTGATGAATCACTTGTTTCACTTGACTCTTCATATTTTTTTTCTTTTTTTCTTTCTGAGATGTTTCTTCTTTGTGATGTTTGTATGATTTTCTGGTTGGCTTCTTATTCTTCACTTTCTTTTTCACCAACTTAAAATATTTGTCAAGTTTTTTTGTGTAGCGTGCGAGTCTCTTTTCGTCCACTTTCTCTTCACTTGAGTCTTCTTCCTTTTCATTTGCTTTCAATGCCAATGTTTTCTTCTTGGAGGCTTTTTCTTCTTTTTCTTCCTAGATTCTGAGCTCATAGGTTAAGAGTGAAATAATTAGATCATCAAAATCCAACTTGTTCAAGTCTTTTTCTTCAATTAGGGTTCTCTTTGTATGTCATTTGGAGGAGAAAGACCTGAGAAACTTTTTCACTTGTTGGGGGTTAGTTCTTGACTCGTCCAAGGAGGCTAAACCATTCACGATATCGCTAAACCGAACAACCATATCATTAATGGATTCATTTTCTAGCATTTTGAAATAGTTATATTGATTATTTAAAATGTTTAATCTAGATTTTTTAACTTTATTCGTTCCTTCATAAGTAATAATAAATTTCTTCTAAATCTCATTTGCACTTTCACGACTAGAAATCTGATTAAATTTCGTTGAATCCAAATCACAATAAAAAATATTTTTACCTTTCCAATCAAGTTTTGAAAATTTTTTGTGTCTTGATATATTTTGAAGGTAATTTTTCATGTAAATAACAACATTTTTCAACAATATCCCGTATGTCAATATCAATCAAACATATGTATGCTTGTAGCCTAATTTTTCAATATGCAAAATTATGCATTAAGGAGTGGAGGACGACTAATTGATTGTCCTTCGGAAAAGCTAAATCCACTTGATGCCATAACTCTAAAGATGTTTAAATCTTAAAACAAGTCTATTACATTTTAAAATAATAGCGACCTCACTTTGATACCAATTGTAGGATCCCAAGGACACTACGAGGGACGGGATGAATTGGTGTTTAAAACAAAAATTATCGATTTTACAAAATATGTTGTGAAAGGTTAAAATCAATTCAACAATCTTTAAACCAAAACAAATCACATCATAACACAAGCATAATATGAGAAGGAGAGGAAGAGAAAAAAAAGAAACTATAATAATAACTTCAAGAGAATGATCTTTTGATAACTTGAAGTTTTTCTTCACTACTATAAATGGAGTGTCAAAGCCTGAAGCAAAGGCATTCATCGAATCATTGAAGAAAAACTTCAAGTTCAGGCTTTGGCACTCCTTTTATAGGCTTCAACATGTGGAAAATTCGTCAAGAAATTTTTTCACAATTTTCTCATTCAAAACCAACCATTACTGTTCATGTCAGCCAAAGACCGATCGACCAATCTATATGACCATTATGTGATTTCTTCAGTGTCAGTAGCTAGTCGATCGATCGGACTATCGACCGGTCAGTTGACCGGTATAGTCTCGATATTTTTATTTTCACACGTTGAATTGATCGGTCGACCGGTGCATCGATCAAACTATCGATCGGTGTAGTCTTGACGTTGATCTGGGCAAGCTTTGCATTGATCGGTCTATCGGTATCTCAGATCAGTCAACCGGTATAGTCTCATCCAGCCTTCTTTGCTTCGACCGGCTAGTTGATCGAACTGCACTATTTTGAGCATAACGTTTTCCACAGTTATCCAAATGAGATAATCTTGAATTATATGGATAGTTAACAAAATTTTCTACAACTTTAATATTTATCATTCATCCAGAATCTATTAAGACTTAATTATTTAATCAAAATCTAGTGCATAAAGTTGTCCATTTTTATTAAACGTTTTCAATATATAACTTTAATCTTTTGATATTTATATCATCAAAATATAATTTTATATGGCATTAAAACTTTGCTCCAATAATAGGAATGAATATTTTTGTCATAAATTAGGGAGAGTTATTTTTTGCATATTTTATAACTTTTTATGATGCAATACTTTACATGTTTATTATATGACAAAAGTGGAGAATAATTTTTTTAAAAGACAACATCATTAAGGGGGAGTTACATATAGTTTCTTATGTCTTTCATGTGCAAACTACTTTTTTATGAAACAAAGGGGGAGAAATATGATATGAATATAACTTTATATGAAGGGTACCTTACAATTAGTACTTATGTGCATATCTATCATTGCAAGAAAAGATAAGTTTTAGGGAAAGTAAAATTGATTTTACAATATTTTACAATCTTTTCGCAACTTATATATTTTTTATATTTCTCGATTTGTCTTCATAAAAAAGGGGAAGATTGTTGGAGCAAAGTTTTAATGCCCTATAAATTATATTTTCATGATACGAATCTCGAAAGATTAAAGTTATACGCTGAAAAAGTTTAATAAAAATGGACAACTTTATGCACTAGACTTTGATTAAATAATTGACTATGGTCTTATTAGATTATAGATGAATGATAAATATCAAAGTTGTAGAGAATCATGTTAGCTATCCATAGAATCCGATATTATCCCATTTGGATAATTGTGAAAAAAGTTATACTCAAAATAGTGTAGGTCAGTCAACCAGCCGATCGAAGCAAAGACGGTCGGATGAAACTATATCGGTCGACCGCTCGGAGATACTGGTCGGTCGACCGATGAATGCAAAGCTTGTCCAGATCAACATCGAGACTACACCGATCCATAGTCCGATCGATGCACTGGTCGACCGATCAACTCAACGGGCGGAAATCAAAATGTCGAGACTATATCGGTCAATAGTCTGGTCGATCGACCAGCTGCTGACACTGAAAAACCGGTCGACCGGTCCATTAGTGTGATCGACCGGTCCCGACTGTCATGAAGAGTAACAACTAGTTTTGAAGGAGAAAATTGTAAAAAAAATTCTGGACGAATTTTTCACATGTTGAAGCCTATAAAATGAGGTCAAAGCCTGAAGTAAAGACATCCATTCAAGCATTGAGAAAAAAACTTCAAGTTATCAAAAGAATATCCTTCTATTGAATTTATTATTCTAGTTTCTCTTCTTTCTCTCTACTCTTCTTGTGAGCATGACATTTTAAAAGAGAGAAACAATTATTTAGAAAAATTGAGAGAGCTCATGTGTAAAAAAAGTTCCATATCTTATTTCTTGAATGAGAAAAAAGATAAGCTTCCTAAAAGGAGAGTGTCTTTCCTCTCAAAGCGAAGAAAAGGTGGTTGATGTAAAGGGCTTTCTTTCTTGTCCCATTTGGAATATAGGAAGAGTTTTAGTGAAATCTCCGATGATCTCGAGCTCGAGAAGTCGGAGCGGAGACGTAGGTCAAAGTGTGATTGAACCTCGTCAACAACCATCGTGTTCTTGTGTTTGCATTTTCTCTCCCTCTCCTTCTCATATTATGCTTGTGTCATGATTTGATTTGTTTTGGTTTAAAGATTGTTGAATCAATTTTAAGCTTTCGCGACGTATTTTGTGAAATCGATAATTTTTATTTTGAGCACCAATTCATCCTCCCCCCCTCTTAGTGCCTTTGGGATCCTACATTGTAAACACGTGCAACTCTCCTTGCAAATTCTTGGTGGTACTCTTGAATGGTACCTATTTGTTGGATATTACAAAGATGCTCATAAGGGTTCAAGAACTCTACTAGACCATAATTCTCTTGCAATGCTTTCATTGATTCTTCCTAATACATTAGGATGTGTTAGCTATTAACCCATGCAAAGAAATCTAATGCACCTCCCTTTGGGTACATAGTTGTAATATCAACTTTGAGATCATATGGAGTTTGGTAATATCAAAAATACTTTTCAGCCTTTAGAATCCATCTTTGAGGATTGTCTTTTCAAATTTGAGAAGATCCATTTTTGTATGAGGTCGCCAAGACAAATTTTTTGCCCACCATGAAATATTTACATCATCATCTTCTTCTAGCATCACAGATTTTCCTTTCTAGCATGAATTTAAGCTAGATTCTTCATGTTGGATTACACTAGCTTGAGTTTTGAGTGCTTCTACTTCTGCTGACAAGGAATCAATAGAATTTAATTTGTTGGTAATGGCATTCAGTTGGCAAGAAATAGGATGAAGGTCTAAGTTGGTTGATTTATCATTTTTGAGATTTGAATATTCATGGTGAAGGTGAGATGATAGTGTTCACCATTTTGATATCTTAATTGCTCTGATACTAATTTGATGAGACATCAAAATCATAAAAGCTGGAAACAAAAATTTTATATCTAGATTGAAGGGAAATAACAACTAGATTGTCCTATAGAAAGGACAAAACTCCTATAATAAAGTTTAACAAACAACACATGCCTTAAACTAAAAATTGATGCATATTTAAAAAGATTCACCAATAACCAACTCATAATAATTGACTCATACAAATATACATTAGTAGACTTAATTGTGTAGTAAGATAAAGCATTTCTCCACTAAGTTGAATCATGACCTCTTTTTGTTGTCAAAACTATTGTAGACAATCTTTGACTATATTTAAAGAGAGTGGGGCCTAAAAATTATGGTCGACTAATTTTATATTGTATGAGTTATCTCCTGAGTGTCCTGTTCCTCCTTCTAACATATGTGAGCAATGGATTTCTATCACACACGCGATAAATCGACCTCATATATCGTGTATTTCAAAGAAAATTAGTTGTAATGATATAAATATCCAAAGATCGACATTAGTCTCCTTTATATTTGGAGATACTAAAATTTGAGACAAATGCCAACCAAACTTACAATAGATGATAATGTTTTTCACTTGATACCTCAATGTCCAAGAGTTTTGCTTTTATTTTGAATGCACGGTTAACTATGATTTTTCTATAAATCGAAAGCAAATATAAAGGAAATGAAAAACACAAAGAAACAATTTACTCTGCATCAATGACTTGAAGAGAAAGGATACTCAAAGGACAAGAAAAAACTGAGACATGATGAGTCCAAAGTTCACTCTAAGCAAGGTTATCAAAATTGCGATCTTGATCGTAAGATCGTACGATGCTACTTAGGATCTACGATCTCGATATCAATTTTGAGATCATTTTTGTATGATCGATAGCATCATAATAGCAAGATCGTAAGATCCTATGGATCTTATTAATCCAATTATTTTGATTTTTTTTAATTACACCAAGTGCAACATGACTTTTGGAGAAATAAAATTAAAAAAAAGATTATTGGTTACAACTAAAATTTTAAAGATATTTTTGCACAAAATAACTCTATTATAAATGTATTTTAAAAGTTATTATATAATACTATATTCATCATATTATTGTCATTTTCAGTCAATCTATATGAAATGACTATTATATAAATAATATATATTATATATAAGTCTTAATAAGATAATACTCAAGTTAGCATTATTTATAATTTAAATCATTATAAATTTATTTAAAAATATTATTTTATAGAATTTTATATATTAACCTATTTTTTAATATATAAGTAGAATCTTACGATCCCGATCCGATTTTTTTACAATCTTTGATCTTACGAACCCCTTGCAATCTTACTTAAGATCTTGATCTTGACTCTAAAGCCCCGATACCAGACTCCTGATTCTGTCGCGACCTGAACTAGACCGCATTAAATGGCTTGGAACCAAGGTCACGTGACCCTGGTTCCAGGTGACTGGCTCCACCAAAAAGGTGGAACCAGCCGCCTACCTTTTTTTTTGTTCTCTCTCTTTTTTATTTGACCTTTCTTTTTTTTTTCTTTTCAACTTTTTTTTTCTTTTTCCATTTTTTTACCTTTCTTCTCTAAAATAATTTATTTAATAAACATAAAATAATTTTAACAAAAGATTAATATAATATTATTTATTACTTATTATTTCATTAACAAAATTTAACATTTCATTAAAAATAATTAATTTAAAAATGATTTTTATATTTAAATATATACTTTTTAATAATTTTTTTCCATGAATTTTTTCTTTTATAATTCTATTTTAATTAATAATAAAATTATACTTTATAATTATAATAATTATTTTTAATTCAAAACACATCAAAAATTCATTCATCACATTAACATTAAGCACAGGGGAAATCGCCTCATGTATAAGCTTCTGACATAAAAGACATTACGTGATACAATCGACTAATCTGGAAGTCACTAAGATGAGGAAAAACAAAGCCTAACAAACAACGTAATGACTGAAAGAATGAAAAATACAGCAGCCAGATATGTTCGAGTTTGATCCATCGAAGGAACCTATCTGAATTTCTAAAGCAAACTTAAATATCAAATCTAAGCCTCGTTAGTAACTAAATGAGTGTTACAAATGACAGTTTACAATATGTCAATTGTCACAAAACCATAATATCCTAGCAGTACACCGGTAAAACTATACTACGCTGGCTAAACTATATTAGGAAGAATAAAATGGAAAGTGAGATCAGTTGGTCTTCTTATCACCCTGAGCTCTAGCATCATTCTGGTCTTGGGACGTGGATGAATCCCTGGAATTAAGTTCTGGTTATTTTGATTTTCATCTTCACCACCAAAGCCAAACTCATTCACACGCTTTTTATCCACTGGATATTTCCACCTCTGGTACAGATATATCAAGAAAATAACATCTGAAGAGTCAAAACAAATGGGTTAGGACACAAAAGACATTTTGGTTGCACATAAACGCCACAGATGCTCATATCTACAGATCATAGAGTTCATAGTAAATGGTAAAATGGTAAATGAGAGCTATAAATAAGAATAAGGTCAAGATTCACAGTACTCCATCTTATATTGCCGAGAGAAAGTAGTATGTCAATACATGCATAAACCAGATACTACGAAAACAAACCATCTCGGAAAACAGAGAGATGATGAAGAATTGGCATTCTGATGACAAATGCAAAGAGATCATCCACAATTGTATTGAGGAACTTGTATGTCATTTGCCTCCAAGGAAGATGAGACAGATTTGGGTTTGTAATGTATGAAAAGCTGAGGGCACATCATAATAAAACCTGCAAAGCACAAAGGTTGAATAGTGGTTCCCAAAGAAAGAGAACATAGAGATCAAATGTTGAATAAGACAAAATGAAGATCTTGATAACGTCTCCATAAATCTTGATAAAGTAATTAGATATTTTTTTTTTAAAGAGAAAACAAAATGTCAACAATTTAGAATTTTCTTTCTCAAGGAATACAGTTCTTTGGCTAATTAGATATGCAATGGCGAGAATCAGAAAGTGGAATAATTTCCAAATCGCATCCATAAAATAAGAAAACCAGTAACCAGATCTGTTCAGTTTCTTCTATCACCTGAATTATATCTAACGAAATACAATGTACCACAACAAATTAAAGACAAAGTAGGGCAAGATTTTAACTCATGATGATGCACACTGGATAAAATATCACAGTAGTAAAGAATGTTCATAAGTAATAATCAAGACCATAAAGAAATATTGCCTCGTTGACCATGCCACAATGGTAATTTCCTTCAAGCATAAAGTTGCTGAGTTCCAACTTTTAACATCATGGAAGAAACAGTTTTAGATATCTTAAACCAGAGACTCATCAAACACCAGAAAGACCTATAACATATAAGCATCAGTAACGGCTGTAACAATCCATAAAAACATGATATTCCATGAATAGTTGCTGCCATCAGCAAAAATGGCAAAAGTGCTATGCTAAACTATCATGGATAGTTGGCACCATTACAGGAAGAAGCTTAGAAGAAAATTAGAGATGAAAAGGAAGGACCAGAGAACATACCAAACATATACACACAGCTAGTTAATAATGATTTATGATGATGGCTCAAAGCTGGACAATGAACAACCAGTGAGATGCCGAAACTATAAAAAGGTAAGGTGCAATATGAAGAAGATCTTTTGACAAAACTGCTTCCTATATCAAGAACTAATTGCTTATTCGTTCTTCATTCAAAGAATCTGAAAGATTTGAGGTAATACTACTGAACAAATAAGAGTAATAGGTAAGATGCGGACACCCATAATGAGTGGGGACGAGAGAAGAACAAAAATCCTTGACAATACAGTTTTCTATATCAAAGCAGCAATAAGTTTTCTCATTTGTACTTCGATCAAACAATCAGCATGTTTCCAGATAATTCTAATCAGCAAAAGGTATCAGGTCCTCCAATTGCAGGCATCTAGTGACATAATTTCTAAACAATGAGAAAGTAGATGTTTTGACTCACCTCCACATGCATAGCTTTCCCTATTTTCCAAAACTCGATGCAGACACCAACACCAGAACTAGCAAGTATCATCCATGAAGTCTCATTATCAAGGAGATAGAGGAAAATAACCAATTGACAGAAAAAGTTCACAACCACTGATTTTGCAGAGAGTCCTTCCATGGATTTATTTTTATTCCAAAACTGAATATCTGCAATAATATATCATACAACATTGCTCTTCAGAGTTTATTATTAATATAAAAATAAATACTTTTTTTTTACTGCAAATACTCATGTACCATTCTTAAAAGCCAAGAAATCAAACACAGAATGTAGGATGGATACAATCATTGTCACCCCAAGAAGATATGGATTTCCTTCCAAGAATACCCTCTGCGAAAAGAACGATGAGAACTCTTTCATACACACACACACAAAAAAAAAAAAGAAAGATGAGCTTTCGCACATGAGATATATCTACAGGCTAGATGCAGAAAGCCACGAGAAGATTAAACACAAGAATCAAAATACATAAAACTTCATAAAAAAGCTTTCATATTCATGAAATAGGTATATACAAATGAAACCATTCCCATAAAATGCACATTAAATTTTCTTGCCACCCAAGTCAGCTTAATCATTTTTCATAATTGAACAGTTTTGGAAGTTAATCTCTTGCCTCAGCTACTATTTCTTGACTGTCATAAATTAAATAGCATGGTCAGAAGATGGATATTATGGTGAGAGCTTATATCAGATTAGTATTAACTCAGCATCAACTTTTTCCTGACCTGATGAAGGCCCCAGTCATGCAAATAATCAAAAGACTAAATCAACTGTCTTCGAGCTTCACTAATTACCCCCTTTAATATTTTGATTGATATGATAACAATATAGAGCAACAAACAACAACAACAACAACAAAGCCTTATCCCACTAGGTGGGGTCGGCTACATGGATCATACGACGCCATATTCGTTGATCCATGTTCATGAGATTCGACATGGTTTTACGCTGGCTGTCGGGGCCTAACACAACCCTCCTTCTTTATCCGGGCTTGGGACCGGCTATAAAACATAGGCGGAGTTGATAACAATATAGAGCAGTATGAAATATATTGCATGGGGAGCAGTATGATACATAATGACCACTAAAGCAAAGCATTTTTATCTGAACGCATCATTTCTTTCCCAAAACATATTCATGTGCTCATAAATAGAATACATCAACAAGTAAGTGAGATGGAAAACAAAAACGAAAACAGGTTCACAAAAGAAAAAGAAGGAAAGGTTCGGACCCACATTTGCAAGCATGCAAAATTTTCTGGAGACTTGTCCAAGAATAATTAATCAGACTTCATAAAGTTTATATCTACTTTCAGAAAACCCATAACAATAAAACTTTTGCCTTTTGAAAGACAAATTTCTCTGTCATTCAACCAGAAAATCACTTTATACCTTAAGTTCATCAGCCTCGCCTTCAAGCATGCTTCCATAACTACGATGAATTTGAAATGACTGTTCAATCTGTAGAAACAGTTGCCACTTTGTCAAACTAATAGGGCCCAACTCTAAATTAAGTGGCACTTCCTACACAGTGTCATTTAGTCGAATCAACTTGTCCTTCAAGAGCCAAAATTCATTGAAGTAGATTAAAGGATAATAGTTCCCAGAGTTAGGTTCCACATTCATATCTGTAGACTTGGCATCAAGGGATACAATTCTCCAATGCATTCCAAGTTTATAAGCTCCATAGAAATAACTGTAAGCATTTGTACCAGAGCATGTAACATACTTTTATGATGTTGTTTCATTAAGTGAGAAAATAAACTTTCCGAGAAAAGTAAGTGAATCACGGATGATGTTTGATTCTTTCAAAATTTGTTTATATGCAACAAACTTATCCCAGAAGAAACGAATACTAATAGAAGAAAACCAATCACAGTGGAACAGTCAAAAGATTCACCCATTATCTCAGATTACTTAAAAAAACACAAGATTTTGGATACAGCCAGCGATAGGAGGAGGGATGTTGTTATGGGGGTATCTGCAATCAAAGACCAAAAAGTGATAAATTAATCACCATTCTTTAAAGTAAGATGATCAAATAAAAGTAAATGCATTAAGCCTACTACGAAGCAGATAGGAAACAAGGCATCCTTTAACAGCCACACACACAAAAAGAAAGAAAACAACATCACACCATTCTTTATAATAGAAACAATGACTATCAAGTGGTTTCCATCCTCTCAAGTCTAACCCAGAAGACAAATCATTGATGGATCTCAGATTGCCATATGGTGGTGGTCTATTGTGGCATGGAATAGACAAAGTGGCTAACCGCCTTGACAGCATTGTCCCCTATGAATCTTTCCACACTTTGTCTGGTTGCTGGAATAGCAGGGAATCCAACAGTGGCTGCTAGGGGTGCAACCGGAGGAGAGTACCAGGAGTCTAAGAATACCCGACTTTTAGATTTAAATTCTTCAGAGATAGTGCTACTATGGTTATGTCATTCAGACACTAAAATTGACAACTAACAAGTTGGAGGCCATCAATACAGCACAAACCATGAGCTTTGTTATTTCAGTGGTTTCAAATCGAGAGGATTCCTCAGGATGTCAAAAACTACATGATGAACACTGCATATAATTTGTATCCCCACATCTTGTGATTCCAGAGGAAAGTTCCCTTTGCAAGGAAACAACAACAACAACAACAACAAAGCCTTATCCCACTAGGTGGGGTCGGCTACATGGATCATACGAGTTGATCCATGTTCATAAGATTCGACATGATTTTATGTTGGCTGTCGGGGCCTAACACAACCCTCCTCCTTTATCCGGGCTTGGGACCGACTATAAAATATAGGCGGAGTTACCGGCTATAAAATATAGGCGGAGTTTCCCTTTGCAAGGAAAGACTTACTTTTTATCTTCTATCTTTCTGTAAAAATATTCAGTTAAATATTAATAAACTTTGATGACTATGGTCTAACTCTCCCGGCAATAACAATAATTATGTAATTTGTACCGAACATTCTGCAATTGCATTGTTGATGACCTCCAAAGGTCTTGTGCATATCATATGTAAAGTTCACTATAGCGCAATAAAGCAGGATAACCACATAATCGGCTATCATCCTTTTATCTCTAAACACACGATAAGCAATAGCTTGATGTTGAGAATTAACACATAGTGAATGCATTAAAGAATAAAGAACAAATATGAGAAGTTAATATAACAATCAAATTAAGAGCCTGAATCCAATAAAGAAAACAACGTCAAGATATAAACAGGAGCATGTACAGGACTACAGAAAAAATGCAGAAAAGGAGTTTGCAAAGCGCATAGGTACTTATCATGTTATATATACTTGTGACTTAGACGAAATTGAATCATGTGATGAAACAAAACAATCTATTCTTCAAACATGCAGTGAAAGATAAAAGCAGTTGGAAAGGGCTACAAAACTGAAAACTAAAAGAATTTCTTTTTCCTTATGAAATCCTATCCATATCGGTTCTTGTGGAAAATATGCCCACACGAAAAATTATCAAATTTTTCACTCAAAATCAGAAATTAGAAAAAGAAAAGGCACTTCTTATGCATAGCATACCGTGTAAAATCATCGACAAGGTTGATTGTGATATTTGGTTTCAAGTACGAAACCCATTCTACAGGACCTTCATCCTTAACCTCATCATGAGCATCACTTTTTAACTGTGACCACCAAATAGAAGATATTTTTCATGAACTATGACAAATATGATTTGTCAAAAGAAAACCACAATAATATGGAAAAACAAGGAAAAAAGCTTTGTTGCAAGTTCCGGAAAATGAGAAGAAAATGTATCAAAGAATTAATCAAGCAACATATAATGAACATCTAAATAAGCATGAAACCAAGACAGGAAGAATAGAACCTCAATTAGTGGTTCTTCCTCCTCTGTCTGCTAGGAATCTCCCAGCAAACTCCTCTTCTTATCAGCTTTTGACTTGGGTAAGAAGGTTACAACAGCTATAGAAGCCAAGGTGCTCCAGGTTCAATAAACCACTATAAACTCAATGTTATACCAAGAAAAATGAAGAACAAAATACTTAACAATGAGTCCTCCTGAAAGTAGATAATGACTCGTATTCAGGATCACTAGGATCTGGAGGGTAACCAGAGCGTGCAAAGAAAACATGAGCATATAGACTTCCGTTGTGCTTTAAAGCCTAAAAAAACATCATCAAAACTGTTAAATACACATTTCAGAATGAAATACGAGTAAAGACACAATAAGTGATATTTGTTATATAAACAAACTATAGTTTTTTTCTTATTGATTCAACCATACCTCTGATGGATAGTACATCAAAGATAAAGATCTACTACCAGCTGGTTCCCAGACTGCATATGGAACATTTGCCTCATGCCAAACAATGGCATTCTCATTACCAAAATCATTAAAAGTTTCATTTTCAGAAAGATAAACCCACATATCCTGGACAATTAAGAAGACAGAAACAGTTCGTAATCAGTTTTCAACTGAATAACATCAGGAGATAGACAACCATGAAAAGCAATAAATGCAGGAAAGATGAGCTCATCATGTCAAATTACTGTAATTCTCTATGAGCTGAAATGATGGTGTGGAGAACTAGTTTCTAAATAATATGGTAGCCAATTCCATAACCAACCAACTGAGTTGGCATGCTAAGTTTTGCTATAAAATACAAATCAAGCTGTGAAATCTTCCGAGAAAAGTGAGCTTCTCCTGAAGCCTCAGTCAACATAGCTGCCGGATCGAACAGCAGAAACTTTACAATCTTCGTGTAATGCTATCTTCTAGCTTCAGCCCCATGTCTTCCCAAACCCTATTACCTATTGTACCCTCACTTGCACTTATCAGCTCAACAGCAAAAAACTAACTACTTTTGATTTCAAAAAGTCAATCATTTACTGTATTCGTTCAATTTCCACCTACACATCCATACCTACAATACATTGGCCTATTCAGACACAGCCAAGATTTTTATATGAACAAACTTTAGTGTAATTGCCCTGAATATCAAAGAATATTTAATTGACGGCAGGTGCAAGTTCAGTGTATAGTTGGGTTGGGTGGCGTCATATCTCAGAATAAAACTTGATATTCCCATTTGAGTGTTGTGTTAGCTTCTCTGGTTAAATAGATAAATGAACCCGACTTTCTACGGTTAAATATTCCAAAAATTCCTGGTCCTCATGAATTCAAATCGTTGAAGTCATTCGTTCAGAAAATTGGGCTCATTTCCACAAAACCTAGTGAAATGAACCACTTTGGGACAATTCAACATTTAAATCTACCTAACCTAAGACTTGTTTTTCACATTTCATGTAGTGTATGGATGGAAACCAATAAGAGAAGTCAGCATATAGATCCAAACATCTGAAACACCGAAGTGACTGATTAAGACTCAATATTGGAGAACTTTTTGAACCGCTAAAAGAAACGGAAATTTTGCAATCAATACGATAAAACTAATAAATCACTATCAGTAGGGACGTAGACAGGGATTCCAATACATTAATAATAAGCCGCATAGCCAACTAAAAAATGATATCTTCCAACAAAAACGAATCGTGTAAAAGTTAAAAATTGAGCCATACAGAAGCAAAATCCGATATTGCACAGCCCGCGGACCTCAAATTGTTCCAAACCTTCCACGTCAAAATACAATATTTCACTTTCAAAAAATGATCCCTTTCACTGAAAAATGCCAAAGATGACCTAAAAGAGATTCGATCTCAAGACCCAAGTGAGGAGATATAAAAACGGGGGGCCTTGAGGAGCGCTTACCAGAGGTTCACCCTTGTGAAAGAGATTGGCCATCATGATCGATGGCTCAGCGGGGCGTTTGGAGCCCCGAAGAACCTGGTGGCGAAGTACCAGAGCATTGCCATCCTGACGATTCCCATCAACTTCTGACCGACACCAGGCTGCTCCTGCTGCTGCCCCGGCCGCCGCCCGGCAGATACCGTCGCCGCCGGTTCCACCATCGCCGCCGGTCGTCGACGATGAGAACCTGAACCAAGCGAAGAAGAAGAGGGGAACAAACTTTCTCCACTCCGACTAGAAAGCGAAATCGAATACTGCAAAGTGTTTACTGTTTAGACTTCAGAGGAATTAGAATTTGTATTGTTTAATTTAAAGTTTAATTACCCAGGAATCCGGATGCTAAGCCTGTTCACGGGTCGGGTTGGATCGACCCGATCCGATCCGTCTAATTTCATTCAGATCGGGTCGGGTCGGGTCGGGTTAATGTCATTCGGATAAAAAAATTCGAACGGATCCGACACTAAGGTCGAATTCGTGGATTACCCGTTTCTTTTTTTCTTTTTTTTGCATTAAGCTGACTAAAATAATACTTTTGTCAAATAAGTTACTAAGTATTCACAAACCTCAGTTCGATTCACAATGCCTAATTATCCGCTTTGTAAAAAAAAAAACTATCCGCTGTCACAACAAGAAAAGAAAGCTCAAAGCTCATCGCTTAAAAAAAACTCACTGCGGAACGAACTTTATGGAATGTCCTTAATCCTTATCTTATTCCCATTCAATAACTTCTCTATGAAATATTGACTATTGAATTGTGAACAAAATTAATCTATAATACTACAGTTGGATTCTTAGATGATCTTGGATATCTGTGTAATACAACTACAACACTGGGATTCTTAGGTGATCAAAAGTGGAAGATCACAGATGAAATCCCCTCAGTGTAATACAAAAGTAAACATGTATACTTGTTTGTTGCCCTTAGAACTTTAATGTTGCCTCTTGCATCAACACCATCAAGTTGATTAACAATTTCAAGCATAGTACGCCGAACTTCATTTTCACCACCAACTACATCATCAACTCAAAACGAGCACCACCAATTGCATCAACTTCATTGAAGAAGACGATGCAAGCCTTTTTTGGACGAGCCATCTACAATTCTACACCAAGAAAAATATTATAGAATATGTTAAAATCCACAAAACGAAAGGAAAAGGCACGACTAAAGGCATATTATTATCCAGCGTAGATTTTAGAACTTGAAAATTTTCGCGAACCATCCTTCTCCAACATACTGCTGAATAAGTTCAATTCCAATAACACGAATAAAGCAAGCATCGGGTCCTGTTAGCAACTGCCCTAGCAAGTAGTGTCTTGTCAGTCCCTGGAGGACCATAACAGAGGACACCTTTGGGAGGGTCAATTCCAAGTGTGACAAACTTCTCTGGATGAAGTATGGGAAGCTCTACAACCTGAAGATAGTATGGGCGGAAGAATGTAACAAAACCTCTTATATGGAGTAGAACTAGTACATTCCTGTCATCATCCACTTCCTAGTATTATAGATTAATTGGTTAAAAGAGACTGCGACATTAAAAGACAATATCATACTAACTTCTCACATCTTCTCTATATGCTCCACTTAACATCAAGCACTTAACATTAGGAATTTAGTTTACGAAGTAGTGAAATACAGTGATAACATGAGGTTAAAAACTTAGTTTAGTGCACTAAACATAATATGACGAAGAATAACGCACCTATGAATTGAATCTGTGATGACAGAGCCATGAAAGGAATTGTAGGAATTGAATTACAAATAGCACATTCAGCTTCATCACCATGCCCACAAGGATCGTCTCCAACCTTAGAATGCTCTCAAAAGTTAGCTCTGTTATAGTGCTATGTAACCTCCAATTAGATCTGAAATATTATTAATACAATAATTTACGAAAGGAAAACTTAAAAATTCTAGAATTGCCAAAAGGAAAACTTGCAAGGAAAGGAAGATTTAAAATCATAAACTATCAACATTCACTTGTACTAAAAAAATTCCACCACACAGTTTCAGCGAAAAGTTTGAGGATGACCAACAAGGCAACAACACTCACTATAAATTAGAGGACAAGAATAGAACCAAAAGACAAAGAATCCAATAAAAAAATGCTCACCTCACTTACCCTTAGCCCTCAAGCTTAAAAGGAAATGTCAACTTAATACCTAGATCACAATTCAAATGTTTGCACAATAGACAACAATTGAAGTGAACAAAATATAAGATTCAAAATACATCTCCAACTTCCATAGTACAAATCATTCCAACATGCAAAATATAATGAAGTAAGAATCCAGCTAGGCAGTTATTCATTAAAAGTTTCAAAAATCAAAATACAACAAGATTGGCATCAAGACTCAACTCATCAACCATCAAGCCATCAACCAACTTCAATATAGCCTGCAAAAAAATATAAAAAATATTATGTAGATTTCCAATCTCATTATATATTTAATGAATAAGAACCAATGAAATAATGAATGACATAACTTTTACCTTGAGATTCAAAATCCATATCTAACTCTTCCAAAATAAAGTTAACTAGATTATGCAAGATCCTCCTCTCCAACAAGTCCAAGCAACCCTATATTTAAAATGGCATAATTAAAAATACAGTAAAATGAAATTATCAAAGACACTAAAAATAAGTATCAAGGTTTTGTTACCTTCTTCAATCTTCTCTAGATCATTTAGCTCTACGCAAAGATTAGTGAACTTTGTAGGATTTCTTAATCAATTCTGAGTGCAAATCAAAGCCTCAATAGTGGTAGGAAGCAAGCTACTGCGAAATGAATCAAGAACTCAACCTCTCGTGCTAAACGCATACTCAGATGACAACGAAGACACGGGAACAGTCAATATATCTCTAGCTATACGAGAAAGAACATAATACTTTGAAGATTTTGCTTTCCACCACTTTAAGATATCGAATCCGTCGATATTTTCCTCCACATCGTCCTCGATGTACCTATCTAATTCACTCTTCTTTACTTCACCTTGTTTTTTCCTAACTTTCAATCTGAATTCATCCTCCCAATCAACATCATTCTTATGAGTATTAGATGTTGAGTCTGTCATGGAGGTTAAACAACTAGAATCACTCATATCTAGAGGTATTGAAATTTTGTATTGCTCAAACAATAGGTGGATATAAGTTTTTAATTTTTCCAGCATTTCCTTACTTCTACCTCCATTATACATTCGAGTAAAACAAAACTCAATGTATTCTAATTTGTAACGTGGATCAAGGAAAACTGTAATGAATAATAAATAATTGAGCATCTTATCGTCATCCCAATATTCATCGAACTTTGCTTGCAATGTCATTGTCATTGCTTGTAGCACTGTGTCATCAATTTATTCTCATCTTTTCAATTGCTTTTGAATGTCAATGAAACTATGAAAGAAAGAGTTTGATGTAACATGCAATGATCTTGAAAATGAGATAGTGGCATCATAAAACACCTTCAAAAAGTGCACAAACACTCAAACACGAATCCAATCTTCACTTGTGGGAATTGTTTCTTTAGCATCCTTAAAATATAATATGTAAAATCCATCGTGCTCAAGTCTTTTAAATGTCTTTTCAAACTTTTTAGCAACTTCTAACATTAAATAAGTAGAGTTCCACCTAACAGGTACATCCATGAGCACCTTCTTTTTGCGATTTATATTCGCCATTTCAACACACCTATTAAAAGTTGCAAATCTACTAGGAGAGGATTTAACATACTTGCATACAATCCTAACTATTTAATAGATGCATCAATTATATTCATTCCTTTACGAATAATTAAATTTAATATATGGGCAGCACATCTCATATGTGTCATCTCTCCATCTAGAAATGTGGAACCGCCCAATCGCTCATGCTATCAACCAAATAAGCAATAACCGACTTATTGGAATTTGCATTATCCACTGTAACACAACCTATTTTCAAGATTCCCCAATCCGGCATGCATGTTTCCAAACGTTTCCCGACGTATCACCTTTGTGATCAGGAATCAAATCAAAACTCAGTATCTTCTTATGCAATTCTCACCTGTATCTATGTAATGGACAGTAATACACATATAATTCATATTCTGAATTGAAGTCCAAGTATCCGATGTTAAAGAAATCATTTGACAGTTCTCATAAAATATGTTTTTCAATTTTTGTTTCTCAAGCATAAACAATTGGATAATATCCCTAGCGGCAGTGATACGAGAAGGAAGTGCAAATCTTGGTTGACATTCAGCCATGAACTCTCTAAAACCTTGATTTTCAACAAACTTGAATGCAAGCTCATCAACAACAAGCATCTTGGCAAGTGTTAATCTACACCTTTCTTGACTAAAATCAACTAATTTTATAGTAATACAAATGTTAGGATCATCTTCGCTTTGCTTACTAATAGCAATGGTTTTTTATTTCTTATCAAGGCCCCTCTCTGGATTTTTGTCACAAAGCTTGATATGCTTTAATAGATTTGATGTTCCATGATTAGAAGTATTGCAGGCATAAGGCTTATGACAATAATTACATATAGCTCTATTTTTTTCTCTTTTTAAATGCGCCCACGCATTAGAAGGAAGTCTAGAAGGTTTCCTTTTAAGTACCACTTGATCTTTTTTTGAAGTAACCTCCTCTACTGGTGGTGGTTGAGCTTCTAGTGATTGCTGACCATGTACTTGTAAATCATGAGAAGAAGCTCCATGTAATGTTGTCGGGGTAAGTGCACTTTCAATTTGAGTTTCACTTGTATTTTGGGTTGTCATTGACTGAGAAACTATGAGGGAAAACTTAGTTGTGGTAAAATCCATCTGATTTAGAAAAATGATAATTCTTATGGAACTTTTGTAAAAAATTAATCAATCTAACAATATTTTCCTATAACTTTTAAGTAGTTGTACAATCAAGTCATAACGTGTTTACGATGCCATATTATGTTTAAAGCATCAGAATAAATTATGATCATACTGGCCACACTTGTTAGAACTTCAATATTTGGGATATAATTGTCATTGCAACCAATCATGTGGGGAAATAACATTTGCCTCATACAAGATACCAATATTACATGAAGTAACAAGTGATTAAGTGAGTACCTTCACAGAATCACAATAGTCAATGCTGCTGATATTGGATCTCTTACTCCCAAGATGATCCAAACAAGGGAATTGTCAATTGTCAGAGCAGGGATAATGCCAAATGGAACTGAAATTGCTTTCTTTTGATTCTCTCTACCAGTCTACCTAAAAGACCATTAAGTACCTGCAACATCAAAGAGACTTCATCATAAAGAAATTACTGTAATTATGGACAATAATTTTGATGATGTACAGCATACACAATAACTATGGACTTCATCTTAAAGAAATTATTGTAATTGACCTCATCCACAAATCACATGGGTGCTGTCTTTGTCGCTTTTCTACCGTGCAGCCAACAGGAGTGCAGCCGATGCTGTGGGGCTTCGACGAGGTGTCCGGACGTCGGCCCTACTATAGGCCCGCAGCTGCTCGAAGGCTTTGGGAGATCGACCGATGAGAGGCTTCGAGCCTTCGAGTTTTTATGAGACGACAACGCCAGTAGGCCGTGAGGCTGGGACTGCGCTTGCAAGTGAGAGAGGACGAGAGTCGAGATACATAGGCATAGCGACGGCGTCGGATGAGTGTTGCCGGCTTGTCGCTGTCGCTTTCTATCGTGTAGTCGACGCTGTGTAGGCCGTAGGGGCTCCGACCTCCGAACTAGGGCAACTTCGCGTTGAGTCATCGACTGTCGAGAGACTCGAGACTTCATCGACCCAATGGACAGATTCGAGTCACTCTACTAATGGACCATGATCGATCCGGCCCGGATCTATTGATTCGGGTCGAATCCATTCGGGTCGAAAAAGGCAAACCCGAACCCGACCCGAACCAAGTCGGGTTCAGCTCGGTTCAGGTCAGGTTCGATCCGACCTCGAATCCGAACCGACCAAACACTAATGGGTCAGTTCGGATTACCGAGTTCACCGGGTGAACAGTGGAAAAAATCTCATAAATATCTGGAATTTAAATTGGGGGCCCAAATTTTTAATTGGGCTGGTCGACCTTTAAGAAATCTTATGGTATGACAAAATATTATCTTGCAACATATTATGATGTCTTTTAAACTCTTCTTCTAATTACCCAATATTAACTCTTCTTCTTTTAAATAATATATATTGTTATGTTTGGATAAAAGAATTATCCATAAATAAACATATTTTTTTCTAAGTAAAAAATACAATGACACTTTTTTTGTTATATAGAACATATATGTGATCAATTTAACTTATGCTTTCTTTGGCAACTAAATATTGAAAAAGGAGTTGTTGATGGATATGATATAAAATCCGAGTTTCCGATTAGTTGGAATTTTTTTTTTGTCATTATATAGTTCAGAATGTTCAAGATATTAACGTCTTATTATATCATTTTTTTTCGATTCATTCATATACTTCAAATGTTGTGGTATTTTTTTTTTCCATTGCATTTCGGGTTCATGTCCAACGAATGCCAAATGTTTTTCCTTTCATTTATGATATCATTATGGTTTCAAAACGATTCTAAAAGGTATTAATCTTTCCCCTAAGAAATATTTCACAATGGTAAATATCATAAAAAAAGTATTTCACCTTATTTACCGAGAAAACTATTGATCTAAAATTGATCACAGCTAATGATTCCTTGTATGGTGATAATTAATTCGAATAATCGAAGTTTTGTGTGATTTTTTTTCCTCGGTGAGAGATGTGATGGCACACAAGTGCACAACAAGAAGTAGCCACGAAGCAGCAAATGCATGCAAATTGCATGGTCAGTGTCTCGTCGTACTTGATGCATGTTAAAAAGTAGTTAAAAACGTGCATGGGATGTAGCCGTACGTTATCGAACGTGACGTCCGTAGCAAGCTCTACATTAACAAAAGGGATAACGTAGGAAGCTCGTATATAATAGCATGTTCTTGCATAATATTATGTACACATATATTTGCTTGAATCTTATTCTGGCTTAACTTTTTTTATTCTCGCTCTAATATTTGGAAGTTTACTCACGACAGAATTTGGATCGTTTAGAATATTTATATAAAAGGATGCTAACTTTATTATATATATATAGGTAAAATGGGAGTGTCACGCACCCACTTATCAGCAGCGTATCACGCGGGATGTGAGCCGTCGACTGCACGATGAAAGGTAGATTTCTCCTATGTTGATGACAACCATTGATTTTGGATTAACGGATCATATTAGTCTCACGAGAAAATGGATGACATCATGGGCGGAATATGAGCTAGACCCTCATTTTGCCTTTAGACATTTCTCTCTCCTCGCGGCCGGACAATTCCCAAATCGGCGCATGCGATTGGAAGACTGAAACTTCATCCTCCAATGAATGGCTGAAAAAATCCATGGCCGGAAGCGTGGATCTCCTTCTCCCCCGTTAGTTCTCTCTCTTTGCGGCTGGCAGATCCTAAATCGACACGGCTGGAATTTCCATCAACGTTCTCTCTCTTTGCGGCTGGGCGGATCCTAAAATGATTCCTCATGCCCCGATTTGTTACATTGCTTACTTCTCTCCATTACATATATACATGACAGATTTTTTTGGGGGGGAAGAAAACACAAAGAAGATCAGATTTATTAAAAGAAAAAATATCATTCATCGAAAAAAGAAGAAAAAACCATCGATCTCAAAACTATTATCAGAACAATTGAAGGAGTGTGATCATAATCTCGTCGAATCAGCTGATAGCACTAGGGAGCAGACATTAGAGATCGAGATCGCTAGAGAAGAAAAGGACACGCTTGAGGATGGAGCTGCTGTGAAATGCAGAAAGCATTCGATAAAGATTTTGCCCATGCATCTTTCGGTCCTTGGAGGACAAAGCAAATATCACTTCTTCAAGATTGGATCTGGAGAGCATGTGTCAGACTCCGCACATGGATTTTTCGGCCATTAGAGCATGAAGTGTTTGATGAAGATTCCGGCCATCTGAGCACGTGTCAAACTCCGCCCATGGATCTTTTGGCCCCCAAAGTTGCGAAGAGAGAACACTAACGCGAGAGAAAGAGAGCCTCGCTTCCAGCCATGGATCTTTCGCCCCTTGGAGCATGAAGCTTCTAGGCTCTGCCGATTTAGAAACTGCCCAGCTGCAAGGAGGGAGAAATGAATATATTCCACCCATGATATCATCCATTTTCTCGTGAGATGAACAAATCTGCCTTTGATCATGTAATCGACGGCTCACATCCCACGTGACACGGTGCTGATAAATGGGTGCGTGACACGCCCATTTTATCCATATATATATGTATACACAAAAACCGAAAATTTTATTTAAGTGAAATATCACATACGCAATAAATCAAATTTAAGACCTAATTTTATTTAATTTGGCCGTCTCTCCTAGGTTATCATAATGAGCCCTTGAGGAATTAGAAGTATCACAAGTTTCCTTTTTTATAGCCTAGCAAAAAAAATGGATGAGTTTCTTTTCTTTTTGTAAGCTGACACTGATTGTCCATATTCTCGATTGTTTTGTCAAACAGCTTGTGTGACAAGTTCTCATCACGTGAGTCTCTTTAGAACTATCAACCAAAAGTAAAGTATTGATGAGTCTCTTTAGAACTATCAACCAAAAGTAAAGCATTGATGAGGCTCAGATAATGGGAACATGGGCAAATTCAACTAATTTGTTTTATTTTCTTCTTTTAATTATTTATTAATATATTATTATTTAGCTTATAAACTAAATTATTAAATTCTATTAATTAAAAATCATTTAGTTCTAATAATTAAAAAATATTTTATTAGTTAAAATATTTTGCTTAGTATTATTGTGTAATGAAATTATAACAAAATAAAATTTAATCCAAATTATAATATTAATAATAGCTTATTTTAATAAAAATTACATATAATATTTTTATATGCCAATAATTATTATTTTATTAAATACATATAATATTATTATTTATTATATATCTCATAAAAAAGTAAATTATATTCTTAACTCTTACTTTTTATCCTAACACCCACCTAAATTATCTATCAAATTAACTCTTTAAATTTCTAACATTACATTTTTCATCAATATTATTAAAACCGGACCAGATCGGCTGGTCCGGCCGGTTTAATTACGACACACCATATAATCCAGTTTGAGTCAATATAAAGATCAAAAATGCAGTTGAACCGGATTAACTCTGGTTGAACCGCTAAGAATCGCCGAACCGCCGAACCGCTTCAAACCCGGTTCAAATACATTTTTTCTTCGTGGGGGCATTTGAGTAAATTTTAAGGTTAATATTGGAAATAAAAAAAATACTAAAGGGGTTAAACCTAAAGGCTAAATTTTACTGTTTCAGAAGGTAAGGCCGTAAGATGCTTTCGACGGACTTTCACCCACATTTTAACATCACGTCGGCGCCGATCCGTAGACAGTAGAATCCGAAAGCAAGCAAAGGTGAGTTCTGCTCCTTTTAGTTGATTTGATTACCTTGCTGCTTGAGCAGAATCTCATATTAAATTATTTTTTTCTCCTATTTTTTATTACCTTTCGCCAACTGTTGATTTGAACGTAGAAATAAACAAATACATAGAGTTATAGTATGCCATGGTGCCATCAACACGGCCACCTTCCTGCGCAACAGTTGTTGGGTATTGTTGCTCTGCCATTCCTGCACAATACTCATGGTAATAAACTAATAATAATTTAGCACAATGAAAGTACACTTAGGGCTTTCCATGTGAAAATAAATAAATGCCTTATAGTTATAGACTTATAATTAAAAAGTTTAAAAAGACAATTTGCAACACAACATGCATGTGTCATTAAAAAAACATTTAATTAGTTTGCTGCATACGATAGAAACAATGGTTTTTTTTTGTGAAATAATGTCAGGGAAAATAATGATTTTTAAAGTAAAAGTTAATGATTAAATTCAGTAGAAGACATTATGTAATGATTTTTTTATTAATGGTATTTTTGACATTCCATTAGGTCAATTTGTTAGCTGACCACACTTCATAATATTATGCCTCCAAATTGATTACTTTTATATGTTATTATAGAATGTTGATTATTTTACTTTTATTTTTATGATCTCATTTTATATAACATTTAATTAGTTTGCTATTGCATATTGTAGAAAAAGTATGACTATTCAAGAACCACCTTCAACGCAAGTTTCTACAACTCCTATATTAGACCATTCAGTGCGACAAAAAAGAGATATAGCATGGAAATATGTTAGTGAGGCTACAAATGCAAAGAGAAGAAAGATATTGTTATGTTATTTTTGTCAAAAACAAGTGATCCATGCAAAAAAGTATCTAGTCAGATTTGAGGTAAAAAAATACATTAGACGCTATATCGCAAAAAAATAAGGATAGACAAGGATTTATTGAGGACCTTGCTTCAAATGAAACCAACGAAGATCCTGATCAGCCTCATTCTAATGCTACAGGAAAAAGAAAGGTTTCTGAAATTGAATCATATTTTCAAGTTGTTATAAGTGATCTTTCACAACCTAGTATCAAAGCATGCATGCAAAGTAAGGAAAAATAGAAAAATATTGATTTATCAATTGCAAGATGGTTTTATGATGCATGCATTCCTTTTAATGCCTACAATTCACCCTATTTTCAAATTGCTATTGATAGCATTGTTAATATGGGACATGGGTATAAGCCTCCCTCTTTTCATACATTGTGTGTAAATTTATTGTATGATATTAAGACTCAAGTTAAATTGTTAATTGATTCCTTCAGAAATACTTGGGTGGACAGACCAAAGACAAAGACCTTTAATTAATTTTTTGATTTATTGTCCGAAGGAAATTTCTTTTATCAAGTCAATTTTTTATGCTTCTGATATTTGTACTAATGTTGAAAATTTGTACAGTCTTTTTAGTGAAATTATTAAATGGGTTGGCCCTCGTAATGTGGTTCATATGGTTACAGACAATGGCGCAAATTACAAAGCTGCAAGTAGTAAACTTATGAAAAATATCTATTTATTTTTTGGCTACCTTGTGTTGTCCACTGTGTTAATTTGATATTGAAAGTTGTTGGAGAGATGCAAAGCTTAGCAATCCTTGCGTCTAAAGTGGATGTATTTGTATACAATCACAAGGTGACTTTAAATTGGCTAAGAAAGATAGAAGGTTGGTATGAAATCATTTTATTGCTTTACATAGTTTATATCAACATAAAGATGTGTTGGATTCTTGATAATGCGAGTCCGACAAGAAGTAGAAAAAACGAAAAAAAAAGGAAAACCGTGTTGATGTTAAACACGATTCCGAGAGAGAGATGGAATCAAATCCAACATGATGTCGTCATCTATTGAAGCTATAAAAGGATGACATCCCTTCATGCTAGGATGTACAGCGTCGTGCGCAACAGTGGAACGAAAGCCACCGAGAGGAGAGAGAAAAAGAGAAGAGAGAGAAGAGAATTTCGGGGTTCATTTTGGGAACGAGTTCTTATCCATTCTCAACGAAACTTCAGGCATTACTTCTCAGCAACATTCTCATCTATTCCTCATATTCCAGTGAGATCGTTCTGACTTCTATCCTCAGTTTCGAGAGACTTTTATTCTGTGACATCCAAGATTAATTCTTGAGATTATTATTGTAATCCTCTGCGTAGTTCAGAGAAGATACTTTATAACCTACTATTATTTCATAGTGGAAAATTTTCTTGCTCCCGTGATTTTTTCCTCTCACGTTGAGGAGTTTTCCACGTCAATTCTCTGCGTCTTTGATCTGATTTAATTCCGCTATATTATTATCATCATCCCATTATTATTGTGTGCATTAAAAGGAAAAAAGAGATAATTCCGCAACTATCAGTTCAGCCTTTTTTTTTCAACAGTGGTATCAGAGCCTGGTCAGGAAGTGCACATTATAATGGAGGATAATAATGCCCCCAGTCGGATGCCTGTGCTCACAGGAATAAATTATTCTGTCTGGAAGCCTCGAATGAAGGATAACATAACTTGTAGAAACCTTTATGATCCAATCGAAGGTGATGCTGCAAAGCCCGAGGACATGGATGTTAAAAAGTGAGGAAGGATTAAGATCAAGACAGTCGCACAAATCCGACAATGGGTCGACGACAAAGTGTTTCATCATATCGCAAATATCGATGAACCCGACGAAGTGTGGAAAAAATTGCAAGAAATGTATGAGCGCAAATCGCCACAGAATAAGGTGCTATTGATGAAGAAACTTGTTAACCTGAAGTATAAGGATGGTCATTCTGTTGCAGAACATCTTGGTAGTTTTCAAAAATTAATTAACAAGTTGTCCTCAATGAAGATTGTGTTTGAAGATGAGATCCAAGCACTACTACTACTGAGTTCTTTACCTGATAGTTGGGAAACGCTCGTTATCTCTCTGAACAACTCTGCTCCAGGTGGACAACTATCTTTAGAAACTATCAAGGACAGTTTGTTCAATGAAGAAACTAGAAGGCAAGAGCAGAATCTCAACAATAAATTAGATGTATTCATCGTGGAAGATCGTGGGAGAAACAAACAGAGAAACTCTCACAGCCACGATAGATCAAGGTCAAGAGGCAAATCGAAGTTCAGAAAAGAGGTCACATGTTATCATTGTGGCAAGCCAGGACACTTCAAGAAGGAGTGCAGAAAATTAAAGCGTGATCAGTCACATGAAGGATCTGAAGATGCTGAAAAGGAGAAGAAGGGCAGTGGTGAAAACAACGTTGCAGTGGCTACATCAGATGATGTATACTTTCTTACTCAAGAAGAGGAAGAAGATGGTGTCAATGTTGTGAGTCAAGATTCAGTTTGGATTTAACACACTGTAGCTTCATTCCATGTTACCCCTCGCAAAGATGTATTCTCAACATACAGAAAGAGAGAGCATTCAGATCAGTAAAGATGGGGAACAAGTCGGAGTCCCAAATTGCTGGCGTCGGAGACATTCAGTTGAAAACCAATACCGAATGCAAGATTGTGCTCAAAGATGTGAGACATGTGCCTGAGATCCGTCTCAACCTAATTTCAGTTGAAAAATTAGACGATGACGGCTATGAGAGCAACTTCAAAGGAGGAGTGTGGAAACTCAAGCGAGGTTCACTCCTACTAGCGAAAGGAAACAAAGATGGTACACTCTATAAGACTGAAGCACAACACTGCACCAAGGAGATAAACGTGACTCAAGAGATGTCATCCTCTAAGTTATGGCACAAGCGGCTTGGTCACATAGGTGAGAAAGGACTTCAAATATTAACTCAACGAAATCTGCTACTAAGTATGAAAGACACTTCAATTGACGTATGTGTCCATTGTTTGGCTGGTAAGCAGACTAGATTTACATTTAATAGAACTTCTTCATCTAGAAGTTCACACGTACTTGATTTGGTGCATACTGATGTCTGCTATATTAAGGATAAACTCTAGGTGGTGCACTTTATTTTGTTACATTTATTGATGACCATTCTAGAAGAGTTTGGGCTTTTCCTATAGCACACAAAAATCAGGTGTTGGCAAAGTTCAAAAAGTTTCATGCCAAAGTCGAAAGAGAAACTGGCAAGAAGCTCAAGTGTAATCGAGCAGATAATGACGGCGAATACAGAGGACCTTTTGAAGAATACTGCAACACCTATGGCATCAAGCTTGAGAAGATGGTTCCCAAGACTCCTTAGCAAAACGTGTTGCTGAGAGAATGAACAGAACAATTGAGGAACGCGTCAGATGTATGCTTCTACATACCAATCTATCGAAGGAATTTTGGGGTGAAGCAATGATGACTGTAGTTGAACTGATCAACCACTCACCATCAGTACCTCTGGATGGTGACATACCTCTGAAAGTCTGATCAGGGAAGGATGTTTCATATAAGCATCTCAGAGTGTTCGGCTGCAAAGCCTTTGTTCACATCCCCAATGATGAGTGGTCAAAACTTGACAGCAAATCAAAAGAATACATCTTCCTCGGATATGGAGGTGAAGAATTTGGCTACAGACTCTGGGATCCTGTTAACAGGAAGGTTATTAGAAGCAGAGATGTTGTGTTCATGGAACACCAAACAATTGAAGATCTGTCAAAGGACAAAGAGCCAACTACCTTTACTAATTATCTAGCTGAACCGAGTTCAGTTGATGCACCGACAGAAGATGACATTATTCCAAAAGCTGGTCAAGATGACAGTAGCAGTGAGAGCAGCTCATATAATTCATATATACCTTCGGATAGCCAAGATAGTGATGATGAGTCACATGTTGAGCATGGTGCACCAATACAAGAGCCTCAATTGAGAAGATCGAAGACAAAGACAAGGGTCAAAGCGGTACTCTCCGACTGAGTACATGTTATTAACTGAAGGGGGAGAACCAGTATGTTATCAAGAAGTCTTGTCACATGAGCAGAAGAATGAGTGGATGAAATCCATGCAGGATAAGATGCAATCTCTGCATGAGAACAACACTTAGAAACTGGTGAAGCTTCTTAAAGGAAATAGGGCACTCAAGAACAAGTGCGTGTTTCGACTGAGAATAATCCACACCCGAGATACAAGGCAAGATTAGTTGTCAAGGGGTTCATTCAGAAGAAAGAAATTGATTTTGACGAGATATTCTCACCAGTGGTCAAAATGTCATCAATTCGAGTGGTTCTTGGATTAGCTGCCACCAAGGACTTGGAAATTCAACAGTTAGACATCAAGACAGCTTTTCTCCATGGTGACTTGGAAGAAGAGATTTACATGGAACAGTCAGAGGGTTTCCAAGAGAAAGAAAAAGAAAACCTAGTGTGTAAATTGCAGAAAAGGTTATATGGACTCAAACAGGCACCTCGTCAGTGGTACAAGAAGTTTGAGTCGTTCATGACGCAGCAAGGATACAATAAGACCAGATCAGATCATTGTGTCTTCGTGAAATATTTTTCACACGATGATTTTATTATCCTGTTGTGTTAATGACATGTTTATTGTAGGTCGGGATAAAATCAAGATTGACAGGTTAAAGCAGGAGCTGAGTCAATGCTTTTCCATGAAAGACCTAGTGCAGCAAAGAATATCCTCGACACGAGGATCACCCGTGACTCCCAAGAAACATACATCGATAAAGTCTTAGAGAGGTTCAACATGAAGAATGCAAAGGCAGTTACATCGCCACTTGCAGGTCAGTTCAAGTTGAGTTATAGACAGTGTTCGAGGAACAAAATCGAGAAGCAGAAGATGAAGAACGTCCCATACGCATCTGCACAATGGTTTGCACAAGGCCAGACATAGCATATGCAGTTAGTGTGGTGAGTCGATTCCTATCAAATCCTGGTAGAGAGCATTGGGATGCAGTCAAGTGGATTCTCAGATATCTTCGAGGCACGTCTAAAATATGCTTATGTTTCAGAAATGATGAGCCAGTGTTGGAAGGATTTACCGACTCTGACATGGCAGGAGACATTGATAGTCGAAAGTCAACTTCTGGTTACTTGATGACATTCGCAGGAGCAGCAGTCTCATGGCAATCCAAGTTACAGAAGTGTGTTGCACTATCAACGAGTGAAGCAGAATATATCGCAGCTACTGAAGCAGGCAAGGAAATTTTGTGGATGAGACAGTTTCTAAGGGACTTAACTTTGACGCAAGAGAAGTACATTATCCACTGCGACAATCAGAGTGCTATACATCTGAGTAAGCTAACTAGTTTCCACTCTAAGTCCAAGCATACTGATGTCTGATATCATTGGATTCACGACGAGATGAAGAAAAAAAATTCTTTCTTCGAAAGATCCATATTGACAAGAATACGTCAGATATGATGACGAAGTCTCTATCGAGGGAGAAGACCGAGTTCTGCAGGGAGAATGCAGGCTTGGTGGATTCCTTCGCATAAACAAGAAGGGGGAGTTTGTTGGATTCTTGATAATGTGAGTCCGACAAGAAGTAGAAAAAAAGAAAAAAAGGAAAACCGTGTTGATGTTAAACACGATTCCGAGAGAGAGATGGAATCAAATCCAACATGATGCCTTCGTCTATTGAAGTTATAAAAGGATGACATCCCTTCATGCTAGGATGTACAGCGCCGTGCGTAACAACGGAACGAAAGCCACCGAGAGGAGAGAGAAAAAGAGAAGCGAGAGAAGAAAATTTCGGGGTTCGTTTTGAGAACGAGTTCTTATTCATTCTCAACGAAACTTCAGGCATTACTTCTCAGCCGCCTTCTCATCTATTCCTCATATTCCGATGAGATCGTTCTGACTTCTATCCTCAGTTTCGAGAGACTTTTATTCTGTGGCATCCAAGATTAATTCTTGAGATTATTATTGTAATCCTCTACGTAGTTCAGAGAAGATACTTTGTAACCTACTATTATTTCATAGTGGAAGATTTCCTTGCTCCTGTGGTTTTTTCTCTCACGTTGAGGGGTTTTCCACATCAATTCTCTGCGTCTTTGGTCTGATTTAATTTCGCTATATTATTGTCATCATCCCATTATTATTGTGCGCATTAAAAGGGAAAAAGAAGATAATTCCGCAACTATCAGTTCAGCATTTTTTCCCAACAAGATGATTTACAAGTTTTGGTAATTTGAAAGAAAAAAAAGGTAAAGAAGTAAAGCAAATTGTGTTGGATGAGATTTTTTGGAATAATTGTTTATTAATTGTTTAGGTGGTGAGTCCATTGATGAGTCCCTGGGTTATGTTTATGAAGGAATGCACAAGGCACATTCAGGAATTATAGCTATATTTAAAAGCAAAAAAATTTGTATAAGCCTTATGTTGATATTATAGATAAGAGATGGGATCGTATGTTGTGTCAAGTCCTTCATGCAGCTGCATATCATCTTAATACAGCTATTTAGTGTGATCAGTCATCCTTTTGCCAACAGTCTAATGTAATGCGTGGTCTACTAAATGAGATTGACAAGATAAATGGTAATTCTATGAACACATCAATATTGGATGAAATAAAAATCTTTTGAGAACGTAGATTGGATTTTCTCGTCCTAAAGCTCTTGCATCAAGTAAAATTACTCAACCAGGTAAATTTTAGTCTCACTATTCTTTTGTTAATAATTGTATTTTTTTACTTCAAGATTTCTAATAGTAGCTCTTTTTTTCATATTCAATAAAAGATGAATGGTGGTAAATATTTGGTCATGATGTACCAAATTTACAAAAGCTAGCTATAAAAATCCTTGGACAAACTGCTTCTTTTTCCATATGCGAACGCAATTGGAATATGTTTGAACGCATTCATACTAAAAAAAGAAATAGATTGGAGCATGAAATGTTAAATGATCTTGTTTATGTTCATTACAATTTGTGATTGGAAAAAAGGTAAGTATTCTTTTCTCATATAATTTTACTTCTATATTATATTATGCATCAAAATAATTATATTAATTATTCATTATTCTTAGGATGACAATGTTCAGAAAATCATATGATCCAATTGATATTGAATCAATAGATAAAATAGAATTTTGAATCATGGAAAGAGAAGAAGAAGAGGAACTTGATTATGATAAACTTGATAATATGGTTCAAGAAGAAATTCCAAAAGATAGTGAAAGGCCAAGTCTTCAAGGTTTGTTTTAATTATTTTATATATTATATTATTTCATCTTCATTATGTTAATGTTCTAATATTCACTTGGTGGAGGGTACTTAAAGTTGTGTTATATTTCTTTTGTAGATCTTGAAGATTATGGATTGGATCCAATAGAATCTCAAGATGAAGATGAAAATAATGATTATGATGATTGAGATGCTACTGACTATGATTAGTTTTAAAACTTTTATATGAAGATTACTCTTGTTCAAGTTTTTGAAATGGAGGATGATATTAATGATAACTATGAAATCACTTACTTGTTTGATTTTGATTTTTTGGAACTAGGTTAATTGTTTAGTTTATTATGTTTGAAATTATTTTGGTACATGGATGTTTTAGAATTACTTCAATGGCCAATATATGAATGTTTAGAGCTTGTTTTACAAATACATAGAACTTATTATCAAATTATACTAATTAGTGTATTTAGATTGCTATTTATTTATGATTTGAAATGTTGTGATAGTATAAATTGTTTAAATATGATTTATGAATAAATAGAAATGTTGATTGTTTACTATTTATAATAAATAATATTTTATTAAAAATCAGGTTCAATCCGATTGAACCGATCCAACCACGACCCAATTGACACACCGGTTCAATTCAATGGTCGGTCCGATTATAATAATATTATTTTTTATCCAAACATCCATCAAAACTTTTTCATCTACATCATATAGTGATGGTCACATAATAAAATATTCTCCTTTGTGGAGAATTTAAGTTCTTGCTAGAGCGAGAACTTGTGCTTTTTTTCTTTCAATTCTTTATTATATTTTAATTAGTAAAATTATTAATTACTAATTAATCTTAATTATTCATTAAGCTATTTTTATATTATCTTAAATAATATCAATTATAATATTTTGTTTATTAATATATCCTCATTCAACTTATAAAATAAATTCTTTAACGTAATATAAATACTCTTCATAAATTATAATATTATTATTTTTCACAAATAATAATACTAATATAAATATTTTTTGTAAATTATAATATAAGTATAATTATTTTTTATAATTTATAATTTATAATATTAAGATTAATAGATAAAGATATAATATTTAATTGTTATAATTTTATACCTCATAAAATAATAAATTATATCTTTAGTTCTTACTTTTTATCCAAACATCTACAAAAACTTATCTATCAAATCAACTTTTCAAATTCTCATTATTACATTTTTCATCCAAATGGATAAACTAGGCATCTGAGAAATCCAATCCGGCCAACGCATGCTCCTCTCTCTGTGTGTCCTCTGTGCGTTTGCGTTGCTGGTGGATGCAACAGGGATTTGGTTCTAAGTTAGATCAAGCAGGTTGAGCAGCTCCTTGTTTAATGTTCTAACATGTCGGTCTAAATAATGGAATGATTCCTTGGCGAGCGTCGGCCCTGATGAAAAACCCCCAATCCTAATCTCCGAAATCCGCACCATAAACCCTATCCCCGGCGTTCCCCACCAGGCGCGCCACTCATTGAAGCATGTCCCCGACGACCCTCGCTGGGGGCACCACTCCCAGTCGCCCCTTCAAGCCTTTGTCCCCCCCCCCCCCCCCCCCTCTTGTGAGCAATGGCCAACCCCTCCACCCTCAATGGCTGTTCATGGGCAATCATCATCCGAGAACCTCGTCCGACCTCTCCCCTCCCGATCTTGGCAAGGCAGCTACGGGAGATCAAAGAGCACATTACTGATGAGGTCATTATTTCGGCCGAGGAAACCTTAGGCCGGGAATAGGAGCTACGCTTGTGTTTACTGGGACGTTATGTGTGGGATGTGCAATCGCTGTGAGAAGAACTACTGCAACTGTGGAACACTACCTCCTCGTGGGATTGCTCGGAGTTAGGTAACTATTTCATACCCTTCAAGTTTGCTAATGCGGCCAATCGTCTGTAGGTACTTGTCGGGGGAGTTCAAAGCGCACATCCTGAGCATTGCTCAAGTCTCGCCCTTCTTCTGTCCGGATAAGGACTGCCTCATGGCTACTCCTCTCTGGTTGTGCTTCCCAGGCCTCCCGCTCGAACTCCATAATCCAAGTTCATTATGATTCATCGCGGCCGGTTTTGGGTCTCCTTTGCGAATCGAGGATGTTCCCCTCGACACCGTTGGTGCCCCTGCCCATGCATGTGTATAAGTCGACCTTACTGTGCCGATCAAGCAAGGAACATGGATCCTACCATCCGGCGATCGATACTTCTAGCAGGTGAAATATGAGAACCTTCCATTCTTTTGTTTTCGCTGTGGTATTGTAGGTCACAGATTCGAGCATTGTCCTTTTGCTCCTACATCCCCGACCGGCGAAGCTCCTCAGGCGGTGATGCTCTTTGGACCATGGCTGCGGGCAATCGGAACAAGGCGTCTACCGAGGGAAGCGGCTGGCTCTACTACTGATGTTGTGTAATCGGCCATTGATCTCAACCAATCGACGCCGAAAGGGATTGCCGGTGCGTAGGGTGATGCACGTGGTCCGCAACGATCATCTTGTCACCAGCAAGCAAAGTAGATCCAATGGCTCAATTCGGGGGCGAACATCCAGCGATCGGCATCTGCTAGTACTGATTCGCAGGTTGCCACGTCCTCAATCTGTGGGAGCTCGTCCACGCGTCATGACGCTAACCAGGCGATGCACATCAATGAGATAGTGCTCAAGGAAACATGTTCATCGTTGGCAACTATTCAACTCTGAACCAACAGATCAAGGGCCACATGGAAAACATCGCGACATCTACTATTGTTGAGATGAATCTCAGCTGTCTACCCATCTACCAAAACCTTCGACCTCTCTCACACACTAATCTCATTGCTCCTCCCCTCACCTCGCTCACTCTGCCACCCATGGATATCTCATTCTCCCACCCACCACCCTTCATCAAAAGTTGTTGATTCTGCTTCAACCCACAATTGTCACTGCTCTCCCTCTTACCTCACTCTCCTTGCCGCCCATGGACACCACCATCCCCTCACCCCCCCCCCTCCATCGAACCTAGTCATTAACCCCGCTTCAACCATGGCCACCGCCTCCGATTCATCCACTACTTCTGTCTCAAAGCTCATCCTCGCCACTAACTTAGTCACCTCTAAACCAGATTCAGTTTCCCATACTATCGCGCCAGACCCTCATGGTGAACTGGTCGCTCAAGCTACTAACATGTTACAAAGTGCGGCTTGCGATTCTGAGGTGGATTCATCAGAAGCTGAGGAGGTGGACAAGGGCCTCATACCTTCAATCCGCTCCGAGAAGAAGAAATCTCGACCTCAACGTCCTAAGCCACCATTTCCAAGCATTTCTCTTCGGAAGAAGCCTTCTAAGACCCTAGGTAGTATGTTACCTTCTTCAGCGGCCAAACCCTCATGTTGTGCTTACTCTGTGCCGGTTATGGCATCTTCCCCGGTGACTGATGGTGATAATTCCAACCCATTTGATGCGCATGCTATCATAGAACTGTAGGGGAGCTTTTCGCCCTAAAGTTAGGGATAGATTAGCTAATTTAACTAGGGCTCACAAGCTTGATTTTGTAATGTTATTAGAAACCCATTCGGGTTCTGTAAAGACAAAATAGGTCATCCGTTGTTTGGGGCCTCAGTGGGATGGCATCTACCATGAGGCAGCGGGCGCTTCCGACGGCATTGCCTTGGCCTGGAATGGTCAAGGCACTCAGGTGACTTCGATCCATATCTCCTCACAAATACAACATGCCGCTCTCACTTTCATCGACTTTACTTTCCTTTTATCATGTGTGTACGCTAGCTCTATTCCAACTATCTGTAATGCTCTGTGGCATGAACTCTATCGCATGGAAACTGCCATGGGCCCTTATGGCAACTTTAATTCAATCTGTGGCCTTAAGGACAAGCTTGGAGGCCTACCTTTTACACTCTCTAGATCAACCTGGTCATTTAGAAGCTTAATTGATAAACATGGACTAATAAATGTAGCATTAAGAGGACCCAGTTATACCTGGTGTAACAATCGTTCTGGTCTAGCCCACATACATTGTCGTTTAGACTGCCTGTTGCTTAGCCACCATTGGTTTCAAGCCTTCCTGAGTTTGCCATTAACCTCTCTTCCCCGTTGTGTCTCAGACCATGCCCCAATCCTCTTCCCGACCGAAAATTCTGTTCATCGTGCATGCTCGTTCAAATATGAGCATTTTTGTTCCAGCACCAAGAAGCATGTAACATTGTCCAGCGGTGCTGGTCCAATTCTGCAACATTAGCATCTGCCTTAAAAAAAATAAATCGGAATAAGAATACCCTAGGCAACCTTGAGACAATGGCGGATGACACCTTGGAGTGTCTCTCTGAACTTGAGTGATTGGATATTGATAGAGGCCTCTCGGATACTGAGCTTGGCCTCCTACGATCAGCATACCACATGCTCTACTTAGGCAAATTAGCCTAAAGTGGTGGAGTAAAGCTAAGACACACTGGATTACAAAAGGAGATAGGAATACCCGATACTTTCACCTCTCTACCATGATAAGACATAGACAAAATAATTCTTGAAATTCAAGATAATGATGGATGGCTCGTCACTGTTGCCAAGACCATTAGAACCTTGTTTATTGATCATTACAAAAATCTTTGACTACCTAAACCAACACCCTCCATTCCTTTGGCTTGCTGGTTGTCACTCCCTACCCTTGATAACGTGCTTTATGACTTGCTTATTGGAACTGCCTCGGATAGCGAAATACGTGATGCACTTTGGAGTATGCCTCCGGGCAAGTCTCCTATCCTGAATGGCTTCACGATAGAATCTACCGAGAATATTAGGACATTTTATGATCTACAGTTACTGAAGCCATAAACTCTTTCCTACTCTACAATTCATTCCCTCTAGAATGGTCTATTACCTCTTTAATACCTATCCCAAAAAAAAAGAATCCAAAACTATTGGAGACTACCGACCAATCTCAATATGCAACGTTCTCTATAGGCTTCTTACCAAAATTCTAGCTAACGGTTTGTGGCCCACTCTAGAACACCTTATTGACCAAAATTAATTTGCTTTTGTCCCTGGTAGACTAATTTATGACAATATAATGATCACTCAAGAGCTTCCTCACTCTCTAAACAATGGAAGGTCCAAATTTATGCTCATTAAGGCTGATATAGAGAAGGCGTTCGATCGCATCTCCTAATCCAAACCCTTATGAACTTTTCCCTTGTGTTTATCAAATGGATTGATACCTGTATAAGATCCCCCATCTTTATGTGTGTAATAAATGGACAAAATTATGAAACGTTCTCCTCCCATCGTGGCATTCGATAGGGTGATCCGATATCACTGTATATCTTTATTCTGGTCAGCCAAGTATTCTCCTCCCTCATGGGTTCTTATGAGCCTATTGGTAAAATTGTTCCTTTCAGTATCCAACAATTCACCCTATCACACCTATTTTTTGTCGATGATGTGTTAATATGCCTAAAAGCAATTAAAAAACTACAAGAATATTAAGGAAGTCTTTGAAGTTTACACATATTTAATAGGACAGAGAGTAAACACACAGAAATCAAAACTTTACCTCCCTCAGTTAAACACAAGATGTATGAATATGCTTAGAGATATCCTTAATTTCAAACTAGGACACTTTCCTTTTTTTATACCTTGGAACACCTATTGCCCCCATGAAACTCCTAATTATGGATCAACATCTAATCATAGAAAAGACTACTACCATCCTAGCAGGATGGAATCAGCGTATCTTGAATCAAGCTGGTCGCACCACTCTAATTAAATATGTATTGTCATCAATTCCTACCCATTGGCTCAACACCACCTGTCTTGTGAATGGTGTCATTGAATCCTTAAAAGCTATCCAGATCCTTCCTTTGGAACTCTGTATCAAATCACCGTAGCTCACACCTGATTAACTGACATACTTCCCAGCTACCAAAAGCTATCGGAGGCCTCGGAATTTGAAACCTCTAGGCTGTACCAACCTCTCTTATAGCCAAATGTGTCTTATCACTGCTAAATGAAAAGAACTCCCACTGGACTCAGCTCTTTACTGCTAAGTACGAAAGTTTCAATCTTTGGAACACACCCTCTCATACCCAAAAGACCTCTCCCAACTGGCGTAGAATCATGCACTCTACCTTAGACCTTCGACTTAGCTTTCAAAAACAAATTGGCACTGGAAATCAAACCTCTCTCCTTTTTTATCCTTGGATATTACAAGTTCCCCTAAGCAAGTGGCCTACTTACATTAATACCTCCTTAACTCTTGACACCTTTGTGGTAAGCGATCTGATTGAAAATAGAAAATGAAAAGATACTCTCTACATTTTTTGGACCTGATCTATGTGTTATGATCAAACACATTTACATTCCTTCTTCGGCCTATGATGATGCGTGAGTTTGGGTGATGGATACCCATGGATGTGCCAATGCTAAGTTAGTTTATATTTTCATTCGTCGTCATGCTTTGTCGACCACCTCTAGTGGAGGGCGTGCTTGGTCAAAATTTTGGAAGATTCATGTAGCTCCCAAAATTCATATCTTTCTTTCGAAACTTTTTCACAATAAAGTACCAACCCTTGATAGTGTTCTCAGTTTTGATAGCACAATACACCCTTCTTGCTCAATCTGTGACCTTGCTCTTGAATCCAACACCCATTTGTTCTTTGATTGCACATTTGTCCAACAACTTTGGCAACTCTTCCAACAACAACTCAACATCTCTTTTCAGTTCCTTGATTCTTCGCACCTAGGTTCATTTGTAAGTGAAGGTGCTGGAATGGACAAACAGTCGCTCCGTGTCATACAATCTCTCTTTTCCTATTGTCTCTGGGAGCTCTGGAACTCGAGGAATGTTGCCTACTTTAGATCCAAGCACGCGCAACCATGAAGGTGGTATGGAAAGAGTATTTGTTGGTTTTCATGACTATTCTGACTCCCACACCCCTGAGGCACCACAATTACACCCCCAAGGTCTTCTATGGGCTCGGTGGGAGGCCCCCCTCCTTATTGGATAACCCTTCAGTCAGACGGATCCCTCTCTGTGGGGGCGGGATGGGGGTTTATGATTCAATATTACGTACTCACACAGGTATACTTATTTTTGCAGGAACGTCAAGTATTTTTGCTAAGACGGTGCTAGAAGTTGAAGCTCATGGGATGCTGGCTGGCCAAAAGGAATGCGCCCGAAGATCACAGACCCGTATTTTGGTTTATTCGAACTCACTATCTTTGATCAAAATTGTAACACAAGAGGAGAAGTAGCCATGGAGCATGAAAGGAATCATATCTGATATATGGCACCTACTAAACTAGTTACTGCCCATGGTTGTCAAGCATTGTTCCAGACATATGAATCATGCCGCGGACTATCTTGCTTTTTCTGGTCGCATGTGTTATCGCGATACTTTTTTGATGGACAATCCCCCTCCGGGTCTAATCCATATTTTGTATGAGGACTCCAATGGAGCAATTACTTAATGAATACATAAAAACTTTTTTAAAAAAATTCATCCAAACACTAAAACTAAACTTTTCTATCATATCGATTAGTTCTTGGGAACTAACGAGAACTTTTAGTTCCCATGCCAAACACATCATTGAAGATTTGTATCTTGTATTAGACACAAATTATAGTAAACAAAAGTATAAAAAAATAAAATTCTAGCTTTTTGTTGGAACAAAATTTTATGGAGTAGTTAATTATATTTGATGATACTAACTTCGATTAGCTAGAGTTGTATTTAAAGTATCGAACAAGTTTAAATAAGAATAAATTATTTTATGCATTGAACTTAAAGTTAATATTTGAATATGTTTTATTAATATTTAGACTAACATGTGAATATAAGAGATGCATTTGGAAATGTCTTTCTCATTATTTAGAACAGGGAGCTTTCGATCAAGATGTTATCGCGTCCCTTATTTGGGCTCTCGCTCGAATTGGAACCTTTATGTGTTGGTAGACTTTCGACTCAATCTAATAATCTATGTATCAGGACCAATAAAAGAGAAAGTTTTCACATGGGCTCATCCTTTGATGCAGAACCGATGCGAGAGGGATAAGAAATATGGAGAAGTGGAGATTGATAGCTTTCAAGAACTAGTGGAAAGGTTCTACATTCTTGCCTTTCCAAAGATAGTAATTAGTTTGTATTGGCATAAAAGATTTGATTGAATGAATGCCACTCTTGGTTGTTTTCAAACAAATCCACTCTCGTAGTAAATAATCTTGTTAATTTTCAAACAAATGAAAATTCACATCATTCTAATAATTGTTCAAAAGTTATATGTGAAATAATGTAGGGAGATCAATCGAGTCGACTAGTCATATGAAACGGTCAAACCGTGAACAAGGAAAACACATTAGTCCAATGATATTTGACGATCGGTCGATAGTAGAGGACACTGATTGACAGTGAGTGCAAAATTGACACCGAATGTAGTGAAAATGGCATACAAGTGATTGATTGGCAGTTCAACCAACGACACCACTACTCATGTCATTTGAAGAACTAGTCGACCAATCAATGAAATCGGTCAACCATCCATCGATCATATTTTTCAAATGGTTAGAAGGATCGATTGACTGATAACTAAAGCGATCGATCGAACTATGGGCAAAATGCATAGTAACAATCGAAATTCAATCAAAATATTGGGAAACGAGCCCCAATGGCCAAATAAATTTTAGAACCGTATAAAAGATATCCAAAGGTTGTAGAAACATCAAGACATAAAAAAATTATATACTTGTGAAGTACAATTGTGCTAAAAAATTGTAAATGTTTCATTTTTTTTCTCGCTTACTCTTGTGTGATGTTCCAAATTATTCAAAAAGGATTGTGGAGTATTCTTGTGGTATTGTAATAGTTGTTTAACTTCTGAGTGATAAGAAGTTATGCCTTACCTCTTGAGCAAAGAAAATGCATGAAATAGCTTTCGAGTATAAGAGGTATGTCTTACCTTTCGAAGTTCGAAGTGGAGAAAAAGCCTAAGGTGTAAAAGGGTTCTTCCTTGCCCCCATTTGGCACCAAGGAAAGGTATTAGTAGAATCTCCTACAGTCTCAAAGTTGAGAAGTCGAAACAAAAATGTAAGCCAAGGGTGGTCGAATGACGTCAACAACCATCATGCATTTTATGTTTGACTTTCTTTCTCTCTCTCCTTCCTACTCTATTAAGCATGTGATTTGATTGATATTGTATTGATTTAAAGTTTAACACCTCGATTTTAATCTTTCATGATGTATTTTATAAAATTGATATTTTTATTTAACATCAATTCTCCTCTGTGGAGCCTTGAGATCCAACAATTAGTATGAGAGTAAAGTTGCTCTTAATTTTTAAGATTTAAACATCTTTGAGAGCATGGCACTACTTTTTAAGGAAATTTCTTTCATTTTCAACCCATCGAATTTTAAAGACTATTCTTTGTGCACTATTGATTGTTTATAGATGGGATATTGTAAAAACAATTTTGAAAGGCCAAAGTGAATTATAAATGACATTTTTATTGATCTTTTATTTTTTTATATTATTATTTTTAAATTTCAATTGAAAAGGTTGATGGTAAAGTCAAAAATATTTTTATTCCTCTTTAGTTTCTTATGAAATGAAGTTCGTCTTTAAATATTCCACCTGTAATGAAATTTGGAAAACTTTAATAGCTAGGCATGAAAAGAACAATAATGAGGTAAATAACTCACTAGATAAAATTGGAAAATAAAATAATGGCTTCACATCCATCCTATCCGAAGAAGAGGTTCGATGGTGTCTTGTGGAAAATGATGAGGTAACATCAATTTCATCTTATTATTCTACTAATGATATGATGGTGATATTGGTGATATTGATTTTCATGTGCATCACGAATTTTCCTCTTTAATTCAAAGATATCTTTTTCTTGAAAGAAAAATAGATTATTATTGAATGAGTTTCATAATTAGAAAAATAAAATTGAAATTTTGAAAAAGGAAAAAAGAAGCTTGCATAGAAAACTGAAACTCTAATGAATTATTTTCATATTATAAAAAATATTTTAAAAATTTAAGAAATTGAAAGAATGCACATTTAATTCAAAATGAATTTTTTAAAAAAAAAAGATAAAACATGTATGAATGAAAATGAAATCTTAAAAGAAAATTATTTCCTTATAAAATTCTTTAGATGATAAACTTGATGTCTTTGAAAAGCAATATCAATGGACGTTTTCGAAATCGTGCAAATAATTACAAAGTAACTAAAAAGTCTAACATCCATACATCTAGCAAGAAATTTAATTTGAAAAAGGATCATGGATATTATTTAAAATTTCATTATTATTCAAAATAAAAGCATGCTGATTATCATCATTTAAAATATAAGCATTCTTATTATCGCTCTTTTACTATTAAACATTCTTCATGCTTCTTATTGGGATGATTCTAAGTGAAGATATGTTCATGACCATTCTACTAATTGTCATTATTATGGTGTTTATTATCATTATGCCTTCCAATGTAAAATTAAAATTGATGAGCATGAAGATGAAGTGTGTTCCAAAAGGAACTATAACTAATAATGTTAGACCCAAATGATTTTTATTTGTAGGTGTGATTCACAAGGAATAAAAATATTCAAAAACAGTGAAATATCATTGAAATATTTTTTTAGTTTAATACCCATATGAGTCAAACTACATCATGATCGATTATGCATTTTATTTAGATTTATTTATTCTTTCATAAGTTCAAATGCATATGAATTATGAACCCAAAATGATATGGTTTAAATTTGTATAAGTTCATAATGACAATATTGTTTAACTTGAAATGATATTTGCACTTAACTTATCTATATGATAGCATCATAAAAATATATTATTTGATAAGTGTGTTATGTAGTTCTTAGTATGACCTAAATCATGTTAGATATGAACTCCGGTGCTTGAAAATTATTATTTTTTAAATATTTACTTGAATTAATATTCATGAACAAAAGTTTAACTTTCAAGTGATTCTTAGGGCCATACTTTGAGAGATAAGTATAACTGTATTAGATCTAATGTTAAGACTTTTATATGTAAATTGAAATTTATGATGAAATACTACTTTGATATATAAAGGACATTGAGATGTTGCCTATTTGCATTAGAAGAATTCATTATGTATGATACGGTACTCAAGAACAATGCCTTGAATGATGGAAATAATATATGATAATCAAGAGAAACGAGATAGCGAAATTTCAACCTCAAGATTACTAATGAACCAATGAATCGATATAATAAATAGATGAATTTAATCACAAGATTATCAACTTTATAGTTAATAATGGAAGTTTCCGAAGAACGGGATGCAAAACTTCTCTCATAGCAAAAGCAATTAAGCCATACTTCAATGGATTCAAATATCTCTAAAATAATTACAAATATCAGTATTTATGGGTCATAAGTACCCAAATTTGGGATGGAAAAAAGTCCTAACTTAGGTTACAAGTAAGATAACTAGTTTCCTAAAATAATCAAATCAATTTCTCTTACATCTCTCGGCAAAATTTTCATGTATAATTAATTATAAAAATCCCAAATAAATATGGTTAAATCATTATTTATTTGACCTAAATTATGTTGTCTCTTCATGTGGCCCAATTTGTAACATATTGAGGAGTTGGATCAAGTCCAACTCGATCTTGTAATTAGATTAATTGTAAATCATAAATATTCTATATTATCTTTAATTTGCTTATGTCTGAGATCCACAATATTATATTTATCATCCAACTTTGCTAAAATATTCTTCTATCACTGGCTGCAATTATAAGCATTTCTAGGTTCAATCATTCCTCTCCTTTTTAAAAAGATTCGTCCTCGAATCTGCATTCACAATAAGAATAATATAATCTATCACATATCTGAATTTATTTAAATTGTCACGACCCCAATTTAAATCATGATTTAAATCAAAGCTCGTGACTCATTATGGACAATCAAATAAAGTTGAGAAAGATTGCGAAAATGTGACAATTGTTTTATAACGTAAGTACAAAAATATCACTAAACAAATTATATCATTCAGAACAGATCAATGTTCCTTAAGTTATACATTCCACAAAATAACTTTATTTTTTATACAAATACAAATTACACAAATATAATACACATAATCAACTCATTCGTTATTCTAATAAAAGGATATGAAAGAGCCAAATTTCCTCAATACATTTGCATTCACATGTTTGATATGTTTTAGATGATATTGATTGCATATTGAATGTGATGCTTCTGATTAGTATGTTATATATGTAATTATATATATAATAACTTTATTTTTTATACAAATACAAATTACACAAATATAATACACATAATCAACTCCTTCGTTATTCTAGTAAAAGGATATGAAAGAGCCAAATTTCCTCAATACCTTTGCATTCACATGTTTGATATGTTTTAGATGATATTGATTGCATATTGAATGTGATGCTTCTAATTAGTATGTTATATATGTAATTATATATATGAATGCATCGATTACCAATTGGTCAATGGTCTGTAGGTGAATTCTAAACGTGGCTCCTATCGTGATCAACGATATAGCACTTAGCTCCATTGTAATCAGAAGCATACATATGGTATCAAAGCCACGCAGTGTGGACCTCTGTGTATGGTGGGATGCGATCATTCAACAAGGACGTTGAGTCCCTCAAGGGGGAAGGATGCATGAGGCATGTCTTGGATATTTTCACATGCACAAGTCACGAAAGAGATGTTGGATATATATGAAAGCATGGCTTTGGCTTGATAAGACATGTTGTGGTAAAATCGTGTAGGCTGAGGCCCAAAATGGATAATATCTTGCGCAAGTGCAAGGGTATTACATAAATAATTTGGCATACGCATAATATTGATACTTCCCTTTCATGTGTTAGATGACCTGCACAATGTATCTCAATCAAGATTGCAAATATGATTCGATGTATGAATTCTTAACATCTAAAAGTGGTATATTTTAAGATTCATAATCAAGCAAATAACTTGGCTCATGAAAGGAATCATGCAAGTCCCTACTACAACTCCAAACATCGTCAAGGTGGTCCCGCAAATGATTGCTATAAATCAAAATATTAGCAAAGAAAATAATCTCATATTTTTCTATGACAAACATAAAGTCCAACTAATGCACATGCTAATGATTTTTTAAAATAACATGAAAGATTATAACAATAATCAGAATAAATGATTTTAGTTAAGCACAAGTGTTGATTTAAGGAAATAAATAAGATTCTAGACTCATCGAAAAATTCATAAATCAAAATAAACCAATCCAAGATGGCCAATATTAAAAAACATTCATTCCATACATTCAATGTAAGGTATAAATAAAATGAACTAGCACCCAACAAATATGGAAGAGACAAATGATATTGAACACCTCTCTCAACTAAACTAGTCACATCAAATAAATATAAAATTTCAAAACAAAGAGATGGACCTTTCAAATATTATGTCATACACTCAATACAACCTCTTTCAATTCCTTGCAAGGTAGGATAATAATTTCATGTACGCCACTCTTACATATCTGTAAGGAAAAGTCAAAATCAACAGATAAGAGATGCTTAGGGTCAGGAGAAATTATTGAATTATTTTTCTTTTCATTCATAGATCTCTGGATGTGACCTTTCTAAACACTCAAGATCTACTCTTCTTTCATTCTCATAACACTTAGTACATAAATATTTTTTTCTCAATACTTTTCACAAGTGACCTTTTTTAATACTCAAAGGTTTTGTGCATCTCATTTTCAATACTCATGTTGTGATACTCATTTTTTTCATCTTTGTCTTCCTCAGAATCCTAAGGAATTATTTTGAATTGCAGCATGATAATCAACTTTATCTTTCTTCAAATGATATTGTACAATCAAGCTTTTTCTAACTTCTTTAATTTCTTCCCCATATTCTTCACCTGAGAATGTTGCACTCTTTTTTGATACACTCTATTGTGATAACTCTTCTTCACATGCAATATCACCATTGTCTATTATTATCATAGCACATTTATTTGGACATTGTGAAGCAATATGACCTTTATCCCTTGAGTTGGAATGTTCAACTTTGTTTTTCTCCTCCAATTTTTTAATTGGTTTATCAACTAACTTGGAATTTGCACGTCATTTTGATTTCCAAACAAAATTTGAACTTTCAGATTTGTTAATTGGACGAATATCTTTCTTCAATTACTTTTTAATTTTATAACCTTATGCATAACTTCATCCAACTATAAATACTCTTGCAATTCCACAACTTTAGAAATCTCTCGATTCAGCCCACATATGAATTTTGTCTTCAGGATCTTCATTTATGTTAGCATGGATGAGTATCATTTCCATCTCTTTATAGTACTCTTCAACAATCATGATCCATGTCCCATAGTCTGTAATTTCATACTTAAATCACGATAATATGATGGAGAAATAAATCTTCTCATCAATATAATGTTCATGTCATCCCAAAATGCAATTGGAGTTTCTTGATTTCTGCATCTATTAATGATTAATTGATTCCACCAAGTAATAGCATAATCAATAAAAGATACAATGACAAGATTAATATTTTCCTCATCAGATTAATTATGACAATCAAATATGCTTTCTACTATTTGTTTCCATTCAATATACACATCAAGATAACTTTTACCTTGGAAGGTAGGGACATACAGTTTAATTGAACCTGTGTTCCAATCAGTAACACCTTATCTTATTTCATTTCTCATTCATTTCTTCTACCTCCAATTTAAACACATTTGTGTTTTCTCTAATTTATAACAAAAACTTCATCATCTTCTCTTAGAACTTTGCATTAATTCGTCTGTGCTTTCTTGATTATTTCTTCTACTTCCAATCTAAACACGTATGTGCTTTCTTTAAGAGAATTAATGCAAGTCAACAAAAGACAATGAACAATTAAATCAATCTAATTTATCAATATAATTGTAAGAGCAAAATAATATTTGATAAATTTTACTAAATACCCTCCAACTTTGGCCACTTTCTCAGTGCTACCCTCAAACTTCATTTGTAACATGACTATCCTCCATCTTTTAACTTGTTTTATCAACTACCATTTTAACTTATTATCGGTGGTTTTTCGGTTGCGCTATCCATGTGGCATCCACATGATAATTTTCTCTTTCCCCATGCAAACTATCATTCGACGTGACATAATTAATTAAAAAATAAAATAATATTAGAAAATAAAAAATAATGGGTAACATATGAAAAGGGGGTCACGGAGAGGGAACCCACCTCCCCCCCCCCCCCCACACACACACCTTACCTGCGCTCGTCGGTGCAAGGAAAAGGAGGGGTCCCCCCCTCCTGGGCACCGCGGGTATCTTCTTCAGCAACACCTTTTCGTTCGCACTGCCGCAAGCCTTGAGCTGCGGCACCGCGGGTGCTTTCATCATTAGCAGAGTCATCCGCGGATAGCTCGGCCATCTCTTGACCTCCGAGGTGAAGAAGATGGCACCTGCCGAGAAGACGAAGCTCAAAAATGCCAGCCTCTTATCCGACATCGTGAGGCCGACAAGGGCTGGAGATCATTTACGGCGTCTTCGGCTACATGTGTTGATCCTATATTTTGATGATAACAAATTAAATTGAACATAAAAGTTACTAACCTATGATTAAGTGATGACAAAATAGGTATAAGATTGACATTACTATATTTGTAGAAGAAATCATCAAGTTAAAAGATCAAACAAAAAAATTCTAACCAATCAATGGATATCGAGTAGAAAAATGTCGCAAATGCAATGGTCGATGAATCGTTTGTGACACCGGTCCACCGACCAGTAGAAGAAGTTTCTAAAAATAAAATAATAGCATTAAAGGCAAATAAATAGGGCTGTGATTGAAGAAAAAAACTTGAATATGTTAGATTTTGATAATCTTATAGGTTCACTCTTAACCTATGAGATCAGAATGAGGATGAAGAAACAAATGCTCCAAACATAAAACAATAGCATTAAAGGCAAACAAAGATGATGAAAACACAAGTGAAAAAGGTGAGGATCTTGATGAAAAGAAGCTTGTTTTATGTGCAAAGAAGCTTGACAAATCTCTCAAGTTTTCCAAGTAAAAGAAGAAGAATGGCTTCACTAAGAGAAGATCATCATCAAGCTAAAATCAAGTGATTTTCTTTTGAATGCAAAAAATTTGGACATTACAAAAATGAGTGTCGAAATTTGGTCAAAAAGGAGTAAGATCCGCCCGGCTCAGCCCGCGGCCCACGCAAAATTTTGTCTTGCCAGCCCGATCTGGACACACCATTAGGTCGGGCCCGTACCATGCTACCCAATAGGATGTTGGACATACTCTAGCACAAACCCAACTCGAATCCATCCGATATAGCATAATTTTCATTTTTTATTATATATTCAAATATTTTATCATATATTATAATTATATTGTATATAAAAAATTTATTATATACTCAAGTGCATTAGTTAGATGTGGTTCTCTTCCTCCCACTTATTCATTCTCTCCATAGGCATCCAAGCGCGGAACTTAAAAAGGTGGCGAATTTATAGCTGATCCGCATAGCCACTGACATTTACTCATAATTTCTGCGGCCTTGTCTTCCTACTAGTCATGACCCAATTTGAAGCACAATCAAACTTGATTTGATCGACCCTAACCCGATCGGCCCATTCTCCATCTCTACCTCAAAGTTGTCAATCAAACTTAGTTTATGTTATGCCTTATTACATACCATTTATTCTACTATTATTATAGTTGTTTGACCCATCAATTGTACCATAAATAAATTCTTCAATATAATTCCTAAGAGAAATGAAATACCTAAAAACCTGATAAAGGCTCATATAAATTTTTAAAATCCGGAGAAATCAATTTCAAATTTTAACAAATACGCAAATAGTCCAATGAAAAATTTTAGTTCTTTGGACGATATAATTTCGATTATTCCAAAATTTTAGTATAAGTATTCATCAGGTAGAGTCAACCTAGTGAACTCGATGACTCAACTCAATCTAACTGCAATACTAAGAGTGGTCAAATCGAGTACGAATCGAAAAATCTCAATCTGAAATGATCCAAATTTAATTATTGACTTTTTTTAACATTTTAATGTAACTTTAAGCTTAATTTTTATTTAAATTTTAAAAAATATAAAAAATAGTTTAAATATGAAAATGGTAGTTAATATTTGAAAGAACTCTTTTATGTTTAAAATAAATATTAAATAATATAGAAAAATAAAAGTGTCCCGATCTAACTCAACTGGTCGGGTTAGGTCAAATTCAATGTTGAGAGACTTTGACTCGACCCAACCTAATCAAATTTGATCATAATCGAATTTATTCATAGGTCGAGTTCAATTCGATCCGTGAATGTCACGAGGTCATTTTTATTTGCAATCAATTCGTGTGACATTTAAATGTGCCAACCGTATAGACAAACTCTTTTATTTGTGCTTGCAAAAGTTTGTTTTTTGCTTTGTCAAATGTCATGATCTTCATGATGTTTGTCCTAAGTGAATATTTTGATGGAGACGTTTACGAGTAAATAGAACAACATAACGTTTGATTGAGAGCTATTTTGTGTAGATTGTCACGTCATACTTAAGAGTAGATGTTAAATTTATCAAAGGCTCAATGGTAGACTCAAAGTTTTGAATATTTGATGCTGGATTTACCAAAGTCGCACTTTTTGTGTGCGCGACTATAAGATTGTCATTACATGACTCTAATTTACAAAAGTGAAATGAAACTTAAAAGAAAAGTTACGAATAAAATAAGATAACTCCATCTATATCTTACTCGATCGACGGTTGCAATCCAAGACTTGAAAAGACCGAACTTTCGATGGAGTTCGACGTGACAAATCAAAATAAAATTTAGAACACAAAATTATAAATTCATATTTTATGAATGAACGTGGAAAAAGATTTGTCAGTCGAGCAGTCACATGTGTCTCTCTCTCTCTCTCCCCTCCTGATATTTCCCTCCAGGAAGTAAAGCATGTCCTCGCCGTTTCAACCAACATTGTGTCTGTGTGGGATTTTGCCAACATTTTTCTCATGCTTTTTATCCATCTACGCGCAAGTTATTTTCGATATAAATTTTGTTAAATAAATGAAATGTTGATAATCTCATTTATTTTTTAAAGTAAATACTTAAATATAAACGTCATTTTGATTTGAAAAGTAAACTTCAAATATTCATCAACAAAGATTATAAACGTTAAATACTTAGGTATTTTTTCTAAAATCGAAATCACTGTATTTTCTCTTAATCTTTTCAAATATTACAAAGTTTATGGCTTGGAAAAATAAACTAAAACGAAGAAACTATTTCACATAAGATGAATGCAACTTCGGAATTTTTTCTGGTCGTATAGTAGTACCTTTAATTGGCTTTTGGGGTGCTAATTAGGGGAGAGAATTTAGAACTAAAACAAGTCAAACATAAATAAGACGCCGACATAAATCAGAATCATATTTTTCACATATTCTTATTCAAACATCACCTAACTTTTTTTTTCTTTGGTCACATGACGGGGCTAAGTGCGCACTCCACGGGCAACAATGTGATTCCAAACATCACACACAAACTTGTTGCCTCAATTCTTATATATATATATAACACTTCAATCCCCCACTAATTTCATATGTTCACATTTAATTACAATAAATGAGATTTTTCTAAAAAAAACATAAGTAGAATAATTTTTCAAGAATAATATAGCAGAATAAGTATTTTTTATTTATTATAATGTATAAATTATTCTGGTAGTCATCTTGTATTTGGATTAAAGTGAATATCATATAAAAAATAATATATTTAAAAAGTAAATAAACAATGAGATTGTAATATTCTTGCTACGATGAAGAACAGATGTTCCAATTAAAAAGTTGATGATTTTGTATTTTTTTTATTGTATTATTTTGAGAAAAAAGTTACTTTAATCTTTGTAGTCGATAGGACAATATTCCTCGTGTGAGATTAGTACGCCTTTTGTACAAAAGTTATTTCGTTTGAACGAATATTTTTTATGATGTGTTAAATCCTATGTTTTGATAATAATGAATTAAATTGGACATAAAAATTATTAATCTATATTCAAGTAATGACAATGCAAGTGTAAGATTAATATAATCGTATTCGTAGAAGAAATCGTCAGATTAAACCATATCAAGCGGGACAAATGTCGAGACTACACCGGTCGTTGGTCCGATCGTTCCACCGGTCGACCGATCAGTACAAATGATTTCCAAAAATGACGAGACTATACCGGTCGACATTCTGATCGCTACACCGGTTGACCAACCAACAGAAGACATTCAAAAAATGTCAATACTATACCGATCGATCGGACAGCAGATGAAATCGCAGATATGGCGCAATGATCATATTGGTCGGTCGACCGACCCATTAAATCGATCGACCGGTCACAGTGATAGATGAACAGTAACGACTATTTTTCAAAAAAAATTGTGGAAGAATTTTTGGACGAAATTTCTACCTATATAAGCTATAAAAGGAGTGTCAAACCCTAAAGAAAACTCATCCAAATAACAAAATCATTCAAAAGTTCATTTCAAATTCTTGAGTCCAAATTTACAAGTTCTTTCCTTTCTCTTTTAAGCTTTGAGTGTGAAAAAATTTTGTAAAAGAAGAGAGTTAGAGAGAATAACTATTCTTTGATCTAGCGAGATTGAGAGCTCATTGTAAAATATGTGTGTCTTGCCTCTTGAGCGGAGAAAAAAGACGTGTCGTATAATGAGGATTATTCTCAACCTACAAGAAAAAAGAAAGCTAATGAATCTTCGGAAGTCTCAAGTACAAGAAGTCAGAGCGGGGACGTAGGTTAAAGAGTTGGGGCCGAATCTCGTTAACACATCGTCTCTTTCTGTTTGCTTCTTAACTTTCATTTACACTTTATCTTTATTTGCTTGTGATCAATTTTTATTAATTTTCAGAAAGTGATTTCACAAAAAAAACATTATACACCAATTCACCCCCCCCCCTCTCCTCTCTCTTGGTGCTTTTGATCCTACAATTTGTATTAGAGCAAGATTGCTCTCGTTTTTAAGACTTAAGCATCTTTATAACCATGACATCAAGTGGATTAAATTTTTTTTATAGTCAATCTATTAATCATCATCTACTTTTTAATGTATCAAATTTTGCATATTGAAAAATTAGAATGCAAGTTTATGTTTATTCTATTGATATTGATATGTGGGACATTGTTGAAAAAGGTTTTGATTTACGTGATAAATCTCTTTTAAAATATACTGAAGGAAAAAGATTTTTTATAAAACTTGATTGGAAAGCTAAAAATATTTTTTATTGTGATTTGGATCCAACGGAGTTTAACCGAATTTTTAGCTGTAAAAGTGCTCATGAGATTTGAAAAAAACTTATTATTACTCGTAAAGGAATGGATAAAATTAAGGAATTTAAATTAATATTTTAAATCATCAATATGATTCTTTCAAAATGCTTGAAAATAAATCCATAAATGAAATGGTCATACGCTTTAATAATGCTATAAATGGCTTAGCCTCTTTGAGTGAGTCAAGGACTAACTCTCAAAAGTGAAAAAAGTTATTCAGGTCTCTTTCCTCCAAATGGCATACAAAAAGGACGGGATTGAAGAAAAAGACTTGAACACGTTAGACTTTGATGATCTTATAAATTCACTTTTAACTTAGAAGATCGATATCAAGGAGGAAAAAGAAGCAAACGCTTCAAAAAGGAAAACATATTAAAGACAAATAAAGATGAGGAAGATACAAGTGAAGAATATGAGTATCTTGATGAAAAGAATCTTACCTTATATGTAAAGAAGCTTGACAAATATCTCAAATTTGCCAAGCAAAAGAAAAATAAGGGCTTCATCAAGAGAAGATCGTCATCAAGAAAAAATCAAATAACTTGCTTTGAGTGTAAAAAGATTGGACATTATAAAATGAATGTCCAAATTTGATCAAAAAGGAGAAAGATGGAGAAAACTCAAGAAGGAAGAAAAAGACTCTTCAAGCCACTTTGGATGAGAGCGAAGATGAATGACTCCAACACCTCCTCTAGTGATGAAGAAGAAGCATGTCCAATGACTAATATCCGTGAGGTATCATTCAAATCATCTTACTGTAGTGATAGTGAATGCTTTAATGTGCATAAGGAGTTTAGAATTCTTATTAATAAATATGGATGCCTAAAAAAGAAATATGATAATATAAAAATATAGCTTAAAATTTTGCAAAAGAAAAATAAGAATGTTAAAGCATGTGAAAAGTGTGATGTATTGAATGAGAAAATTCTAACTTAGAATTCTCAATTTAAGAATTGAAAATTGAAAATAATACATTAAAATCATTATGTGAAAAGTAAAATGTAGAAAGTGTATACTTGAACAAAGAAATTAATAATTTAAATGTTAAACTTAAAAAATTCTCAAATGAAATTAAAATGTTAAATGTCATGCTTAGTGGATCTAGAATATTTTCAAATAAAAACGGATTTGGTTTCAACTTTTTTGAAAAGAAAAAATGATAAAAGAATTTTATTTCTTAAAGCATCGCATGATTACATAAGATCACATATTACTTATTTTCATTGTGGATATAAAGGGCATTATTCTTATAATTGTAGAATTAGAAAAAGAATAAGTAAAGGGATAAAAAAAATTTACGTTCCGAAAAGAACCATTTCTAATCAAGATTGACTCAAGCAAGTCTGGGTACCAAAATGATGAGACTCTTAATTTTTTTGTTGTAAGAAGCTTCAAAGTACAATGAAGGTAAATGATATTTGGACAACGGATGCTCAAGACATATGACCGACGATGCATCAAATTTCATTAATTTGAAAAAGAAAATTGGAGGAAAAGTCACAATTGAAGATAATAACAAAGGAAGAGTAATTGATATGGATAATGTTGGTAACAATGATAAAGTGTATTTGAAAAATATTTGACTAGTTGAAAACTTAAAACATAGCTTAATTAGCATAAGTCAACTATGTGATAAAAATCATTTCATCAAATTTGAAAAAGACAAAAATTTGATACTAGATGAAAATAATGAAGTTTTACACATGGATTTTAGGTATAATAATGTATAAAAAATTAATTTTGATAACTTAAAAAATAAAAAATGCCTTAGTATTATGCATGATGATATAAACTTGTGGCGTAAAAAATTAGGACATGTAAACTATAAATTACTAAATAAATTTTCAAATCATGAATTGTTTAGCGGCTTGCCTAAGGTTAAATGAAAGATAAATAATATTTGTTATTCATGTCTAAAAGGTAAATAAACCAAAAGTTCATTTAAATTAAAGAGAGTCATTACATATAGGGCTTTGAAACTTTTACATACTTATTTGAACATTTTGATGTGACAAGTTTAGGAGGAAAAAGATATGAATTTGTGATTGTTGATGATTTGTCTCATTTCACATGGACTATTTTTCTTGTTAGTAAAGATGAAATAATAAACATGTTTTCTACATTTGCAAAAAGAATTCAAAATGAATGTGAATAAAAAATTTCAAAAATTAGAAGTGATCCATGGAGGAGAATTTGAAAATCATATATTTGAGTTATTTTATGAGGAAAATGGAATTACTCATAATTTTTTCACTCTTATGACACATCAACAAAATGGAATAGTAGAAAGGAAAAATATGACTATACAAGAAATTGTTAGAACAATTTTAAACGAAAACAAATTACCAAAGTATTTTTGGGCGGAGGCCCTAAACACATAATGCTATCTTATTAATAGGATTCTACTTAGACCTCTTGAAAAGAAAATATGTTTTGAAGTGTTATATGGCAAGAAACCAAATATTTCTTATTTCAAAGTTTTTTTGTTGCAAATGCTATATTTTGAATGTCAAAGATAAATTTGACAATTTTTACGCTAAATGTGATGATGATATTTTTCTTGGTTATTCTAGTACAAGTTTATAAAGTGTATAACAAAAAAATATTAGTTGTTGAAGAGTTTATTAATGTTAAATTCAATAAGACTAATAAATTTTTTATGAGCAAGAAAGTGCATGATGATGAAAAAGAAATAGTTGAAGTGTAAAAACAACTTGATGTTGTACAAAATGAGGACATAGAGGAAGTGAAAGTTGACACACCAAATGTGGAATAAATTGAAAAATCTCAAAGAAGGAAAAATCAAATCATTTCAAGAAATTGGAGACATGTCTCATCTCACTCATTGGATCAATTTATAGGTAATATAAATGAAAGTATACAAATTAAAAACTCTTTAAAAAATTTATGTGCTTTCTCAACTTTTCTTGTGAATTTTGAATCCAGCAATATAGATGAAGCATTTGAAAATCCAAATTGAATAAATGCAATGCATAAGGAATTAAATAATTTTGAAAGAAATCAAACGTGAAAACTTGTAGAAAGACCTAAGGATCATTCCATCATTGGAATCAAATGGATCTTTCGAAACAAGTTAGATAAAAATGGTGTTATTGTGAGGAACAAGGCTACATTAGTAGCAAAAGTTTATTCACAAATTGAATGAATTGATTTTGATAAAACTTTTGCTCCCGTTGTTAAACTTGAGGCAATTCGAATGCTTTTGATTTTTGCACATTATAAATGTGTTAAATTTTTTCAAATGGATGTAAAATCAACTTTTTTAAATGGATTTATAATTGAAGAAATTTATATTGAACAACCTCAAGGTTTTGAAAATCCAAATTTTCATAATCATGTTTTCAAACTTTCAAAAGCTCTTTATGAATTAAAATAAGCTCCTCGAGCTTGGTACGAAAGATTGAGTTTATTTTTAATTAAAAATTATTTTAAAAAATGAGAAGTTGACACCACATTATTTTTAAAACATTTGAAACTGATATTTTAATAGTTTACATTTATGTTGATGATATTGTTTATGGTACTACTAATGAATGGTGGTGCAAAAAATTTGAAATTCTTATGCAAATAGAATTTGAAATGAGTCTTGTAGGAAAACTCACATTCTTTCTAGGTCTACAAGTGAAACAATTAAATTTTTTTCAATCAAGAAAAGTATACAAGGGAGCTATTTAAAAAATTCGAGATGAACGAATGCAAGTCGAGCACAACTCCTATGAGCATTACTACAAAATTGGATAAAGATGAAAAAAGACAAGTCTATTGATAAAAAAGGTACAGAAGTATGATTGTGATGTATGTAAAATACAATATATTTTATATTATTATTTCACTTAATTTTTCTATAATTTGATCATGACATACATCATTTTAGATAATTTTTTATCATAATTTCGAATTTATCGATTCTAATTATTAATTTTTTTAATATTTTAATTATGGATGGATTAATTAGATTTTGATAATTATTTTATAGAATAGATCGTGAAACAAACACACATAGAGTTTTACAGGCGTAACAGAAAATTAGATACCGGCTGTGAAATACTAAGAAAGTTATCATCATTGGGCGACACATTGTTATATCATAAGTTAAACTTGGTGGCCAAAAATCACATCAAAAGAAGTATGTTGACCGTAACAGAGATGAAGAGATAAAGAGATTGAGAACTTTTATATTTAACCAATAATTAAGCTTTGCGGCCGAGAAATCCAATCATTGGATGCCAAAGAGAAGAAGTTTTATCCTTAACTAATCATTGGGCGCAAAAGACAATCATTAACCAAGTTTGGTGGCCGAGAATCATCAAGAAGTTTATCATCAGGTACCAAACAGACAGATTTTATCATTAATCAAAGTTTTATCAGCCCGAGGTTTATAAATTAAACTCGATCGTACGATATTATCGACCATGATCATCATGAAGACCGTTCGCACCTATAAATAGAGGAAGATATCATTGTCTCAACTCGTGCTTTGAAGTGTGGTTTTCTTCTACGGTGAGTCGTGAGTTCTGCAAGTTACGACCAAGAGGAGAGAGGTGCGACGGTTGAAAATTGATCACGACTCTGATAAAGTCCGAGAGGCTACCGATTGTCTGCCCAGATTTGAAATCTCCGCTTTTGCCTTGAATGTAATTCTTCCAATTTTCATCATTTGTATTTTATTATCTCTCCAGAATTTTTAGGATGAATTCCATGCTTTTAGATTTTATATGTTAGGAGATTATTAATTGAAGGAAAATTATTTGAATCCTATTTTATTTTGTTTTTAATCTTTTCTGATCAATTATTAATTATTCTTTTATGTTAGTTACTTGAATTTTTGAATTAGGTCATATCAGTTTGTGGAGTGTTTAATTTTAAAATTCATGATATTAATTTTATATGAAATTAATAATTGACATAAATTTGATAACTAGTGTATGAAGAATCAAGTTTGTGTGATCTGTTAATCTATATCAGTTTATGGAGTGATTAATAGTCTAAGGAATCCAATTTAATGCATCTTAATTTTAATATGATTTGATGAGATGCCAATTGTGAAGACTTAAATTTTTATTAAATTAAGATAGTTCTACATACTTAGGTTGAGGGATGCCAGTCGTAGAGACCGCAAGTTAATCATGTTAGATTACTTTAGGGAGACTCTAATCCATCTTTAAATATTAAATTTATCTTTTATGGTTCAAATATTTATCCTGATATATTTTCATCATAAAGCCTAACTTCAACACCATTACCTTATTTTAATATTATCTTATTTTCTCTATTTTATTTTATAATTACAAAACTTATCTTCAAAATCTATGTTTTTCTTCTCTTACTAATTTATAAATTTAGATATTGAATTAATAATATTTCTCATTGGTTCGACACTCTTTACTCCTATTACTATATTATTTGAGCGACTACTGCACTTGCTAGCGGATTTATTTTGCTACATCATTTTACGCATCAGATTAGTAGCTTGCTCTATTTAACGACATTTAGGCCGGATATCATGTTTAGTGTATCATTGTGTGCTAGGTTTCAATCTGCTCTCAAAGAATCACATTTAATCACTGTTAAAAGAATAATGTGATATTTAAAGTATACATGTGAATTAGGCATTTGATATGATAAAAATTCCACATTTGAATTACATGTCTACACCGATGCGAATTTTGTCGGGTGTAAAGTTGATATGAAAAGCACTAGTGGGATGTGTTGCTTTCTTGGTAGCTCTCTTATTTCATAAACTAGTAAGAAATAAAACTCTATCGCACTTTTTATCACCGAGGTTGAATATATAGTCGCCGATAGTTGTTGTGCACAGTTGTTATGTGTAAAACAACAGTTGCTTGATTATGGTGTGAATTATTCAAATATACTCATGAAGTGCGATAACATGAGTGCTATAGAAATAACCAAAAATTTAATTCAATATTCTAGGACTAAACACATTGACTTGTGATATCATTTTATTAGAGAACATGTGATTCTTAAGGACATTGTCATTGAACATGTGTTCGCTGAAGTTCAACTCGCAGACATATTTACAAAACTATTGAGTGAAGAATGTTTTTGTACGCTGAGAAGGGAATTAGGAATGATTGAATCTTAATTGCATATCAATTCTAAATAAAAATGGCTTGGTTATGCAATATCACTTTTGACATGAATTGAACATTAAAAGTGTTGCACAACACATATTTATGTGAATAAATCCCTGGAACAAAATCTCAATGGTTAAAATTTTAAAAATGAGTGAAAATGTGACTAGGATCAGTCGATCGATATATGACTACATTCGGTTGACATCATCGACTGATGGATTGTTTATTGCCAAACAACTATCTAGTCAACCGTTGAACATGATCGATCGTTCAGTATATGCAAAAGTCGTGAACATTTAAGATTCAATCGGTCGAATCGATCATCCTCATTTTGGCTTGTCCTTCGACCACTGCCCTAGCCACCGATCTCCCTCTCTCTCTGCGACCGTCATCGTCGTCCCTCCTCATCCGCACCGCCCGCGCCATCACCATCGATCGGTCGGCCTCCCACGTCGCCCTCTCTATTTCTTCATGGACCGTCACTGTCTCCGCCTTTCTTTTTCGTCGACTGCCCATTTCTCTTCTTCCTCTCTGTCGGTGACCCCAATCGTCGCCTTTGACCTCCAACTAGCCACTGCCACTGACCTTCGCCGAGGTCGCCATCACATTTTCTTCCTTTCGACCGCACTCTCGTCATCTACTCCTCCTTTCGATCATCACCGTTGTTTCCCTCTCGACCGTCCTCTCTCCCTGTAATCATTGTTATCTCCCTAATGTTCCCCCTCACAACCATCGTCGTTTCTTTTCGGCAACCCTTTCGACCACCAGAACAGTAATCAACTAGACCCCTTTTCTCCCTGTGGCCATTGTTGAATCATGGTCGACTACGAAGGGATTCCACCCTTAAGGTTAGTTTTTCAGCGCCATCATCATCGTTATTATGGCTCAGGTGGTCGCATTTGTATAATAAAAAATGAGCCTGAACTAGAACCTGAACCCGCACCTTCCAACGTGGACAAGGCTATGGACGAGGACGATCTCATGGACGTGCTCGTCAGCCACCTTTCACTACCCCTACTAATTTTGATAGTCATCTCTTTGTTACCAGGGCCGTCTCTACTTATTTTGATGCCTTGTATGCCTCTCACGAAGTCCGGCGTACCTACATCGTTGATTAACATGTTATGAACATTCCAGATGTTCAGGAGATGTTCGCAAACATCGGTTGGCTACCACTTCTCTCTAACACAAAGCGTGTGTATCCCTGTCTTATTCGTCATTTCTATCCGAACATGACGATTGTGAGATCCCAAGGCACCAAGATGGGAGAAGGGTAAATTGATGTTTAAAATAGAAATTATCGATTTCACAAAATACGTCGCGAAAGGTTAAAATCGATTAAACAAATTTGAAACCAAAACAAATAATATCATATCACAAACATAATATGAGAAGAAGAGGAAGAGCGGGTGGTTATTAATGAGGTTCGGTCATACCTTGACCTACGTTCTCGCTCCAGCTTCTCGACCTCGAGACCGTCGGAGATTCCACTAAAATCTTCCTTAATTTTAAATGGGGCAAGGAAGAACCCTTTATATCAACCACGTACATCTCTCCTCCTAAGAAGCTTATATTTTCTCTTGGTAAAAAGGTAAAATATGGAATCTTTTTTATACAGGAGCTCTCTTAATTTTTTTGAACAATTGTTTCTTTGTTTTACAATGTCATGCTCACAAGAAGAGAAGAGAGAAAGAAAAGAAACTAGAATGATAACTTCAAGAGAAGGATATATTTTTGATAATTTAAAATTTTTCTTCAATGCTTGAATGAATGTCTTTACTTTAGACTTTGACATTCTTTTTATAGGCTTCAGCATGTGAAAACTTCGTCTAAAAATTTTTCCCCAATTTATTCATTCAAAACTAGCTATTACTGTTCATGTCAGTAGGGGACCGATCGACCGCACTAGTAGACTGGTCGATCGGTCTATGTGACCGTTGTGCGATTTTTTCAAGTTCTGCGCTTGATCGGTCGATCGAACTATCGACTGGTCACTCGATCGATATAGTCTCAAATTTTTTTATTTCACATGTTGAGCTAATGGGTCGGCTGGTGCATCGACCGGTGTAATCTCAATCGATCTTCTTTGCTTCGATCGGTAGGTTGACCGATCAACACTATTTTGAGTATAACTTTCTGCACAGTTATCCAAATTAAATAATATTTAATTCTATGGATAGCTAACGAGATTCTCTACAATTTTAGTATTCATCATTCATCTAAGACTATAGTCAATTATGTAATCAAAGTTTAGTGCATAAAGTTATCCCTTTTTATTTAAACTTTTCAGCATTTAACTTTAATCTTTTCGAGGTTTGTATCATCAAAATATAATTTTATATGACATTAAAACTTTGCTCCAACAACGATCACTCGAGAGGCCATCATCACCTATGTCCTTGGCGTACCCGTTCGCTTTAATCCTAACCATCTCTGTCATATCTTTGGCATTCCATGCTTATTACTTGGTTTCTATTCATTTATCACCCATGGTTGGCCTTCCGATCATGGACGGCATTCGTACGATTTTTGGTGGACAAGATATCCACTATACCGTCGAAACAACCTATCGACATCTTCATCCCACCATGAAAATGGCTGATGGCTCATCACATTTTAAGTCGTATGATTACTTCTTAAGTCGGGCACTGTACATATGTCACTCACTTTGATCTATTTTTTTCTTCATTGTTTTTTTATCAGTGATGCCTCATTTCTTCATTTTGACCATTTTCTTTTCTATCACATGGATTATACATTCCAGAAGGTCTCATCTGGTACTCGTGGTCGGTACCACTTATATTTTGGTGGATCACTAAGATCTTAGCCTATTTTGATGTCGACATCCCTATAGGCGAAGAGTACATCCGACCGAACCCCACTGACATCATCGGTTCCGAGACTTTGCACTGAAAATATCTTAGGTTTGACAAGCCGACGCCGATAGATCTTGACGATGAAGATGATACCACAGATGAAGAGCCAACGCCAATGGACACTCAGGACGCACCGGAGGCTGAACTTAGCTTCCCTCCGCCTTCGACACCCATTGAGCCTTTTAGATCTTCCCAGTACGCAACCTCGACTTCTTATCGCGCCTATGATTTCATGGTCATATCACAGTAGGTGGATGTCATAGATCGTCGTGTGACCCAGATGGATCGCCACGTTCGACGAATGAAGCATGACTTTCGATATCTTGTTGGTTCTCTACAGGCTTACTATGCATCGCAGGAATTTATTCTGCCCGTAGTTCGTGATAATGATAGTCCCGATGAGATGTAGGTAAGTTACCTCCTTTTTTTATGATGTCAAAAGGGGGAGAAATTTTGGGACGATATTATATGTTCTTAGGTTCTTAGTTGATGGTTTCCTTAGTTGCTATGTGGTTTGTATTAGTGTCGTGCACCATTTTTTAGTGACTATAGTCATATTTATTAGTGTATGAACACATGATGTATGTATCGACTATGGATGTAATGTGATGATTTTTGCTTCTTGTTGAATTTGTTAAACATTTGATTTCATGTTTATTTTGTGCCTTGTTGACTTTATAAGTTCGTATGTTTTTATATTATGAAAATATAAATGCCACTTATTTAAGGAGAGAAAAGTGAAATATGCATGAAAAGTCTAAAGAAAACTCATTCAAGCGAGCAAGATCATTCCAAATTTACAAGTTTTTTTCTTTTTCTTCTAAGCTTTGAGTGTGAGAAACTTTTGTAAAAGAAGAGAGTTCGAGGGAATTATTATTTTATGATCTAGTGAGATAGAGAGCTCGTCGTAAAAGAGGTGTGCCTTGCTTTTTGAGCGAAAAAAAATGTGTGTGATATAAAGAGGGTTATTCTCTCCCTATAAGAAAAGAGAAAGCTATTGAATCTCCGGAGGTTTCGAGAATGAGAAGTCGGAGCGGAGACGTAGGTCAAAGAGTTGGGGCCAAACCTCGTCAACACTATCACCTCTTTATGTTTGCTTCTTATAAGATTTTATACTCCAATTCACCTCCCTCTTGATGCTTTTGATCCTACACGATGAAATGTGATCATTTTAATAATAACATTAAATTTCATAAAAGGAAAGAATCAATCCAATGTCAAAACACGTGAAGTGACTTTATACATATTTTTTCATATAGTTCTTTATTGATAATTTAGAGAAATATTAATATAATAAAAAATTAATGTAAATCATCAATAATAATTATATTAATTTTTTTACGAATTTTTACATATTATTATTCTTCATAATATATAATTATTTACTATATTTTTTCTAAGCTATAAAACGGTTTTTGTTATCATCAATTATTCTCTAAGTCGGATACAGAAAGTAAGTGTAAAGTGACACGAAAAGTGCGTGAGACACACATTTTTTTCATATATATATATGTGTGTGTTTTATAGTATAACTTTAAATAGACATGATATCTTTTGATAAAATTTTATTTGAGATGATTAAGTCAATTCGTACTGTGCTCACCTATTTTCTTACTCTACTTGAGCAAAATATGTTTGCCAAATGATTATTCTAAATATCAACCAACAAAATATATGAGATGATATTAGACGAGAACAATGATTAAATTCCCAATAAAGAAAAGGATGATTAAATGAATCCATTATTGCAACCCCCTTAAAGGTTAAGGTGTGATAGGAGCAATAGAAAGCGATTTGAAACATAGGAAGCACGACAACATTGGGAGGCTTTTAATTAAGAAACAAAATCGATCCAACTTTATGCTAATGAGTCCAACTCAAATCAACGTTGCTTTCTTTACCATTATATGTATATATAATATTAATTTATCTTATTATTATTATTATTATTATTATTATTATTATTATACATTTAAATACAAAATAAAGGAGGTTTGATGGTGTTGCAAGACAAGGAAGCCACTACGCCATTGCCATGCATGGGCTGTTCATTCCTCCCCCTATACCTCATTATTGTCCACTCATTCCCCCCTCCCAACCTCAAACACTCCACAACATTGGACCTCTTGCCTTTAATAAATTGCTCCACCATGGCATCATCCACAGTGTATACCATATATAATAATAGTATTCATTCGAGTCACATAAAAAAAAGTATATATGTTACGCTACCAAGATCTTATTAAATTGAATTAATGACGCCAATAAACATATATAATTACTTAAATGATGGGTTAATTATCTTAAAATTCATATTTATGTTTCTTGAGACTGATGTTAAATAAACTTGGAAGATCTTAATAGTCAAACTAAATTAATTAGAAGTCGCTAAGTATTCTTTTCTTTTCTTTTTTTTTTTTTGAAAAAAATAGCGATATGTCAATTCATAACTAAGTATTCAAAAGTTCAGAAAAAAAGTATACAAAATGAGGAATTATTTTGTGGCATTGTTAAATGATTGGGTGATGGTGCGCTTATCAAGCAACCTAAAAATCAACATGGTACAACCTATGTAAAGTGAATAATAATTAATACCTTAATATAAAGAGGAAGATCTTGGAACATTTTATTATTTGCCGCACACTTCACCATTATGATTGATTATTATGAAGGTAATCATACATTTTGATGATTAGATGCAAGTGCCACCCATGACTAAACAAATACAAATTAACCATTGGCGCTATTCTAATCAACATGCCCACTTATGTATGAAGAACCCTATCCACCCCCTCCATATGATTCCATTTACAGCCAGAGAGAGAGAGAGAGAGAGAGATGTTTACAGTTGCATTAAACAATGAATTGCATGAGCAAAGCATCATTACCTAAGTAGCTCCCAATAATCACCATGCCAACTTTTCAATGAAGAGTGACTAACAAAATGTAGAGGGGTCACATGTGCCGTGACCTCCCCTTTTAATTAAGATATATAATTTGTTTAGAATTAGTGACCATGATGAAAGAATGGGGGAGAGAGAAAGTAGCATCTTTTGAATCAAATTAATTTAATTACTAAGATGGATGGAGAGAGAAAGAGCGGAAGAAAAAGAAAATAAAGTAAAGAAGATCCTTTGCTTGCCGGAATATCTCTGGCCACAGACTTGGTGCCTGCCCGGGGCCAGACAGATGGACTCTGACGCTACCTGACGGTCTTCCGTTATTATGACACTGACGCCGTGATTACTCCCCCGTCACTGTTACGGAAAACGGAGGTGTAACTCTCTCCGACGGATGGGGGTCCTGTTACCTCTACTCTCGCCGGGAGGCTTCAAATGACCATTTAGCGATCGCAGTTTGGTTGGCGTGATCTCGTCTGAGCCGTCGGATCCGGTGGTCCCGTCTTCTGACAGCTGGCGGATCCGTCCGTGGTCCACACGATGCCGCTGTCGGATCCGTGACTCGGCCTCCACGTGCCGGCTTCTCATTTACTACTCCGAGCTGACGGAGAACTCAGCCGTCTCCGTCCGTGGCATCTCCGTAAATAGATACGAAGCCGAGGGTGAATTATGCGGTGGCGCTGGATGGGCAAGCGGTCTCGCCTGTGTCGCGCTTTTTATTAATGTAGCGCTTTTACTTTGAGGTATTCCTCCGGAGAAGGGTAAGAGGCAATGGGAACTGGCGAAGCGGCGTGCGTGTCGCCGTGTTGTCACCCCTCCGTTGGAGTGCACTTTAAGGTCTCAACGAGGCGGAGGCGCCGCGGAACGCGGGGGGGGGGGGGGGAGGGTGGGAAACGCGGGGAAATGAGGTGGGGGAACAGGAGACAGCGTACACGGGGTCCGTGTAGGGTCTCGCAGAGGCAAAACAAAAAAAATACGGGCTTTTATTAATTATTATTAGTTAAAAAGGTTAACAGAAAGCAAAAAAAAATATAATTTGTATATTTCTCTCTCCACCCCACTCTCTCTCTCTCTCTCTCTCACCCCCATTTCTCTTTAGGCCAACGTTCTCGTTGCAACCTTTTCTGTCTCTTTCTTGCTCGTTTGCCGATTTCTTGGGTGGTCTTCTTCTCCGACATCTCGTGGTCGAGATCGGAGTGGATCGAAGAATCGCCGGCGGAATTGGTGGGCGGTTTTGAGGGTTTTTTTTTTTCTGAAGTATTAGAGCCTGGTTCAGTTGAGGTTTCTTGTTTTACTCGAGGTTTTAGAATTCGGCCCTGAAAGTTGTGGTCGAGGTATATTTCATTGTTTCTTGCTTCAATTTGGGAGAAAAATCGCTCTTTTCGCTTGATTTATTCGATTTTTAGACTCTGGAGCCATTTCGGAGCGCGTTCTGCTGCCAATCTTGTGGGAGGACAAGGGCTTCGAAACTTTGAGAAACACAAAGTAAAATTTTGAAGTGAAAATACGAGAGAAATTGGAGTTTGTGCTGTTCTTCGCCTGAGATCTGTAGTTTTGGAGGGGAATTTTTCATACAAGGCAATCCTCCTCACGATAATTCAGCTTGTGCTCCAAAGAACGCGGTGCCTTTACGATTCATCTGCCGTTAAAGATCATGCAAGGGCTTTTCGTCCGTTTTTAAGGGGATTGGGAGGGAGAGAAAAGGTAGTGGGAAGGGGAAAGGAAGCGAGGCGTTACTGTGACAAGGGTGGTGGGGAGCGAAAGACTTGAAGTGTGGTGCGGCAGCAAAGTAGGGGTTACAGTTGCCATCTGTCTGATATCATTACTGCCCGGTACTGCTCCTCGTCGGCTTTTTGCTGGTGGAGTGGTGGCTTTGGAGATTTTGGAGCTGCAGCTTTGGAGTTAATGCTGTTTCACAACTATGTTCGAGTTTGTCTGAGAATTCATATATAACAAGAGGCCACCTTAGCCCTTCTTTTCACCTTCCTTTTTGGCCTGAAACAAGACTTGAATGGATGGGGTAGAGGATAGGGGACGGAGTTGGCGTGGGTAATTTTTTTCATTGTCTTCTTCTATAAAGTCGAGTTCTTGTGGTTGCGGAGCGGACCAACTCGTTCTCTCATGGCGATGGTGACTCCGAGTAGTTCTTCGAACGCTGGTTAGTTTCCTAATCTTGTCTTTTGCTGTCACTGTAAATGATTCAAAGTTGTAATCTTCATATGGTTCTTGTTTCCTGTCACTCCTTGCTTCTTGTTTCCTAATTCTTCCTTTATTCGTTCGAACTCTGTTTGATGTTCATATTCTCGAAGCATGTGTGGTAGAAAGCATGCTATTTTCAGGCTATAGTGCATGTTTATCTGGGTTTATTACATCTTTCTCTTTTCTTCCTTTTCTTGTTTATCTATTTATTTTCGTTCCTTTCCTTTTCTCTTAAACCTTGTTAGTTCTTTTACTTTCTTCTTCATATTCTTATAACTAAAAATATGTTTCATGTGCCTGTCTTCGCCTGAAGCTGGTAAGGATTTGATGCATGCCCAATTACAGTATTGTGTAATAATTATTTTGCCTTCTCTAGTCTGTTAGTTTACTTTAATAAACATGTGTTGCAAATCAATCCTAGAACAACCTGTTTCCGAGTAATGATAGGCTTTTTCTCCTCTCTACCCAGGGCCGTGCAATGATGTGTTGTACAAGGAACTCTGGCATTCTTGTGCAGGATCTATAGTTAGCGTGCCTCGTGAAGGGGAACTAGTATATTACTTTCCACAAGGCCATATGGAACAGGTACTTGGTAGGATTTCATGCGGGGACTTTGGCTTGTTTTTGTTTTCATCAAGCTAGGGTCATTATCACATATGTAAATGCTTTTACTTCACTCTATTCCTCCCTTCTCTCCTGACAATCTTTATTCTGCTAGTTGGTAAATGGGTCATATGTTTTCTGTGTGGGTGCCCATTTGAGCACTATTGCACTGATATAAACTAAATCTAAGTAATTTGGCATAGATTCTCATTTCATGGTTTTTTTTTGTTTTAGCTTGAAGCATCAACAAACCAAGGGCTCGAACAACAGATGCCTATGTTCAATCTCCCATCGAAGATCCTTTGCAAAGTGTTCAATGTTCAGCTAAGAGTAAGCTTAGCAAAATTCATTTCCTCTTTCATTTGGTGTTCCCTTTTTTAGATGCAGTGTCTGAGAGAGTGATGCTCTTTGTCCCTACTTTATTCTAGGCAGAAGCGGATACAGATGAAGTGTATGCACAGATCACGATGCAACCTGAACCAAATGTAAGTTTTTATTAGTTGAGATCCTCTTTTTTTTTGTTATCTAGCTAAGATGTTATATAACTGCACTCTTGTAACAAAGATGCTTTCTGAGATACATCAATAAACCAGTTAACTTAGCTCATTGTCTTTTATACACGTGAAATTTAGATCTGCTTATTGACTTCCTTTGACCCTAGAGCTGCTTTATTTATTGCATGAGTTATCATTTTTTATTATCTCTTAATCAGCAAGATGAGGTCACCAGCCTAGATACTCCACTTCCTGAACCGGAAAAGTGCACGGTTCATTCCTTCTGCAAGACTCTAACTGCTTCAGACACAAGCACCCATGGAGGGTTCTCTGTTCTCAGAAGACATGCAGATGAATGCCTCCCTCCCCTGGTTAGATGTTACTATTAGATTGCTAAAATCTCAATTTTTCCAAGTATACTTGTACAATGATTGTTATTAGCTTTGCTAGTCCTGCAGCTAAATATTTCATCTTTGTAGGATATGTCACAAAATCCACCTTGGCAGGAATTGGTTGCTAAAGATCTTCATGGGAATGAATGGCATTTCCGTCACATTTTCCGAGGTTCATATATTATTGCTGTAATATGAGAAGTTTTCAACTTTCTGTCAAATTATTTTTAGAAGCAACTGTTCTGTCAAATCGATAATTCCAGTTGCTGTCTAATTCTCCTTGATAATCTTGCATTTAATATATTCCTAATGCATGTATCCAACAATTATTCTGATTAATTTTTATTTTGTATCATTTTCTTGGCCAATACTATGTTAACATCTCAATGTCTTTGCCAATATGTTGATTATGCTGTGCATGTCACATTTTCTGAGGTTGAAATATCTTTGCTATGATAAAAGAAGTTTTCAATTGTTTTATTAAATCGACAACTCCAGTAATTATCTAATACTGCTTGAGGATCTTATATCAAATAGATTCTCTGTGCATGTATCCAACAATTACATGGATTAATTTTTATTTTATATAATTTTCTAGTCCAATAGTATCTTAACGCCTCATTGTCTTTGCCAATATGTGGATTGTGCAGTGTATTTCCAGAATATGTCAGCTGTTTCTTGATATTGCTTACTTTCTTAGTATTTCCAGATAAATGAAAACACCATTATGCCTCCTTAACTGTTAAATCTCATATTTCTCTTTTGCTATTCAGGACAACCTCGCCGTCATCTACTAACAACAGGTTGGAGTGTTTTTGTCAGCTCTAAGAGATTGGTCGCTGGGGATGCATTTATCTTCTTGAGGTTGGAAATAATCCTTGTGTGCTATTGCTGAAATCTGGCAACTATATTTACACAAATTAGTTTTTTCGTAGTTGACAAGTCAATGTTTATTTTACCGTTACCTTATACAAGTTCTGTACCTTTCTAATACATGACAGGGGTGAGAACGGGGAGTTGCGGGTGGGTGTTCGAAGGCTAATGAGACAACTAAGTAACATGCCATCATCTGTGATCTCAAGTCATAGCATGCATCTTGGAGTTCTAGCAACTGCATCACATGCTTTCTCTACAGGGACTCTTTTTTCTGTTTTCTACAAGCCCAGGTTAGATACCTAGAATTGGGTATACATTAATATTTAACACTTCCCTATGATCTATTCTTTAGTTTTTGGCTTAGAAAATTGACCAGGAACTGATATTTTTTCAGGACAAGTAGATCGGAGTTTATAGTAAGCGTTAACAAATATCTTGAAGCCAAGAATCATAAATTTTCTGTTGGGATGAGGTTTAAGATGAGATTTGAAGGTGATGATGCTCCGGAACGAAGGTACTGTTTGGTGACTTGGAATAATTTTAGAAATCTGGTCATTGCTTTCAAACGATGATAAAAAATATTCTAATTTTTCAGATTTAGTGGTACTATCATCGGTGTGGAAGACAAAAACCCATCACAATGGTCAGGTTCAGAGTGGAGATCATTAAAGGTAAAAATTTCCTATTTCTGGGACACCAATGTAATTCTTTTTAACACCTGAATATAGTCAACTGTTTTCTCGCCTGATAAAAATTCAGTTGTTTCTCTTACCTAAAATTGTATGTCATTTTCTTTCTTTGTACGCAAATTTTCCCTGCCAGTAGTTAAACTCACTAATCTATCTTATTCCAGGTTCAATGGGATGAGGCATCATCAATTCCTCGTCCTGATCGAGTTTCACCATGGGAACTGGAACCACTTGTAGCAGCTACTCCAACTTCTCAACCGGTGCCAAGGAACAAGCGTGCAAGACCACCAGCTTCACCTGCTTTAACTCCTGATCTTCCTCCAGTGTTTGGTATGGATTCTTCTTTCCACAAAAATGTTAGATCACCAAGACTGGTTTCTATCTTTTCATAGGAGCACTAATGCTCTATAAATAATGTGCTGTGTTTTATTTTCCCTACATTTTCCCTAAAAAATGGCCCTCAGAAAACAAACAAAATTCCCTATTAGAATCTTCAGATATGGTCTTTGGGATTTAACCAGCTGCAAAATTCATTTGTTATGAGCGATCTATCAGCATAACAGTTTACCTCTATTTTTTTTTGGGTACTTTGGTATATCCCTTTCTTATTTTTTTTTGGACACTTTTTGGCTAGTTCTGGGACATGATTTTTACTTTTTGCAGGCTTATGGAAATCCCCAGTAGAGATCTCACAGACGGTGTCTTTTTCAGGGTCACAACAAGACCAAGAACTATATCAATCTCCTAGCAAGATAGCTCCATTCTCACCAGCATCAAAACCTGTCATAGTTTTCAATTGTAACACTAGTCCATCATATGCTACCCATAGTACGACATACTGGTCCATTAGGGGTGAAAATGAAACCGACTCATTTGCCACAAGCATTAATAAGGAACCATGTGAAAGGAAGCAGGAAAATACCACAGGCTGCAGGCTATTTGGGATCCAGTTAATTGACAGCTCAGCAGTAGAAGAAACATCTCCATTTACTACTACCATATCTGTTGTTGGAGAAGACCAACTGTTGACATCTTTAGATGTTGAATCTGATCAGCAATCTCAACCATCAAATGCTCCTGTAGTTGGCAGTGGGCCTGAGAAGTCATGCATAAGATCATCTCAAGATAATCATAGCCGTCAACTGCGCAGCTGCACCAAGGTTCTTCTAAAGGCTATATTCTCTTTCAATTTCTTGTATTCTTAGCAGGGGGATTGTGTCGTGCAATTATGGTCATGTGATTCTATTGATGAGTCTTCCTCTTTCGCAGGTCCACATGCAAGGCATGGCAGTTGGTAGGGCAGTAGATTTGACAAAATTGTATGGGTACAATGAGCTTTTAGGGAAACTGGAAGAGATGTTCAGCATCCAAGGAGAACTCACTGGTGCAGTTAAGAAATGGGCTGTCATCTACACAGATGATGAGGATGATATGATGCTGGTGGGCGATGACCCGTGGCAGTAATATTCTTATCCCTTGCAACTGAAATTTAAAAGGAATGATTATGGAATTTATGTTGATTCTCCCAAAAAAATATATTTATCCAGAAATGGTTTTCTAAAATGCAGCAAATCTCCATGGTCATTTCGTTCATGGTAATTTGGGACATTAATTTGAAACTTTATTTTTGTTTGCAGTGAGTTTTGCAGTATGGTAAAGAAGATACATATTTATACGTGTGAGGAGGCCAAGAGACTGTCGCCCATGGTGAAGCTTCCTGCCATGAACGAGGTCATTAAATCTGGATCCAAGAAACCCATGCAAGATTCTAACATCCACAACAGCCCTGATGACCTCACGACTACTACTGATAAGGACTGCTGGCCACATGTCCCTTGCTCAGAATAGATGGGAAAGAGTAGATATTTTGTGATATTTTTACTTTCTTCTTGTAGCAAGACAACCACAAGATTTGATGGATCCAAAAGTGTGCGTGCATGATATGTTTTTACTCCTCTGATCACACGTCAGGCAGCTTTAAAGGGTTGGGATTTGGTAGTGTGGCGCATTAGATTACGGCTCCCATGGTCTTTAACAGTCAGAATTATTAGGTGATGGGCGGGCTTCTTTATCCTGATGTTGGTTGAGGAAGTATAATGCATTGAAGTAGGGGGGTTGAGTGATCAAGTTAGAATTGCACCTCTCTTGAATTATTTTTTTTCCTGACCAGTATATAACATGCATATCTATAGCAGACAGACACGCTAATGTTTTGGACTGCTTTAACCAGGCGGTCACTTGTGTTCCTTTGTGTACATAAACATCTGATGATGAATGCTTTGACTGTTTTGTGCTTTGGTTTCCTCTTCTTTGATCGCTAGATAAAAATTTGGAACTCGTTGATGCAATAAGTCCTCTTATATCTGAAAGGTTTAGACCTTCTCTGACAGTGACTACGACTTTAAAATTTGATTTCGAGATGTTATTTCAGGATGATGGACATTTCTTTTATTCATAATCAAGCACTAACTCATGGTATAATATGTTGTTTCTTAGTAAACCGTTTTGAAGTCTTAATCTCAAATGTTTGTAACATTTTAAAGTAGTTCACTTGTTTGCTCCATGAATGAATTGGAGAGCATGCGTATTGTTTATGGGTCCTACAAACTACATTTAACTTAAGTGGGGGACTCGTAACTTTAGTTTACATCATGATGGTTGGAACACGTTCACATTTAAGATTACTTGATAATGTGAAATTCAAGTAATGTGAATTGTCTTCTTTCTGTCACTTATTAAATTGTACATTACTTTGTTTAGTATGTCTAAGTGATATATTTGATAATTCATATTAGTTATTTGTAAGATAAAAATTATGAGTTAATATATAATTTTTATCAATATCTCTTAATCAATATAATTATGCTTATATATATCATTTATTTTGAATTTCATAAGCTTAAATCACAAATAATTTTTCGCCCATAGAATTAAATAATATGAAAAATAATATATATTTAAAATATGATAATAATATATTCGTAATAATTAATTAAGATTTATTGGATTAATTTTATAATTTATTTAGTTAGTTTTATAGTTTATTTAAATAAAACTTAAAGGAAAAAGTGAAATTAAAAACATTACATCAAATGGTAATATGAATTATCACTTCTTCTATAGGCAACTCTATTGTCATTTCATATGCAATATAAATTATCTAAACAATTTAAATTATTCATTATTTGTTACAAGTGAATAAGATAATACGACAGGTCAAAGTAATTTATACAATATTACTTGATAATTTATAAAAATTATCTTTGGAGAAACACCTCTTCAGTTTTAATTGATTTTGTCAAATGATTTGATGTTTGACGATATTAATGCTTGAATTTAAGGTGGGAATTAATGTCCACCTCATTTTATCGGTGAAAATTAGACTATCATTCATCGTGTCATTTTTCTCAACTTCTTTTTTTACCTGATGTTTCTCTTATTTTTTTAATGTTTTTTCTTTTTAAAATTTTCTTCCTTAACTCAACTAAAATCTTGTATATATTGTATATAATATACTTATTATAAAATAATTAATTTAATATTATTTATTACTTGTTATTTCTAAGGGTGTTCACCGAGTCGGCTCAACCCGGTGAACCGATGACCCGACCAAAGTCGAGTCGAACCCGACCACGACGTCGGGTCAAGTATGGGCTGGGAAATCCCAACCCCAACCTGAGTGGATCCGACTCGAAGATCCGATCATTTATTTATTTTTTTTAATTTTTTAAGACTATATTTAATTTAAAATGTTAAAAAATATTAAAATAAAATATTTTAAGCATGAAAATAATACTTAAATATTTGAAAACCCTATTTTATACTTTAAAAATATCAAATAATATTTTTATATTAAATAATATAAAACAGTAAGAAACAATTTAAAAAAAAAGAAAAATTTGATGATCGGATAATCCGACCACTCGACATGACCCAGATCGGATGGATTGAGTCGGATTTGCCTCTTAAAAGAGGTTCAACCCAACCCAATCAAATTTAAATAATATATTTTTAATAAACATTTGAATTTTTACTATTTTATTAATTAATAGCATATATATCTTATATTTATCATATATATTATTTATATATTCATTAAAATTAATCTATCAGATTATTTTTTTTCCATATCACGTTAAAATTTTAATTTCGAATTAATCTGTTAATTTAATCATTCATGTAAAATTTGAAAAAAAATTACTATGAGGCTGGACAAATGGGCGACGTTGCAAATATATCCTGACACATGGAAAAAATTGGTAGACTATGCATGCATATGTTGGCAGGTGCAGAAACGTACGGATGTCCGGAGTCGCCACGGAGAGAAGAGAACTCGATCCACTCTCCACATGCTGTCTTCTATCAGTATCTGTTCTTGGGGACGAGAAGGTCCTCCTGATATTGTGCAAGATCTCCCAGTTTGATTTACCCTTAAATTGAATCTGCCTCCCGGTGATAATCTATATATAAATTGATCTCCCTCCTGCACTTGTATCACGACGCCTTGGCTTCAATATTGTAAAAGTCGATCCGGACATCGATTTGATGGATCGGACTGACCGGATCGGGATTGAATAGTTAAATCGAAATATAATACAACAACAACAACAAAGCCTTATCTCATTAGGAGAGGTCGGCTACATGAATCATACGACGCCATTCCGTTCTATTAGTAACCAAATCTTTTGGTATATTATTCACCAATAGATCTTGCTCTATTAGTTCGCCAAGTGTCCGTCTTGGCCTCCCTCTCCCTCTTTTAATCGGACACCAGACTATTTGATCTACTCTTCTTACTGGCGCATCTAATGGTCTTCTCTGAACATGATCAAACCATCTCAAACGATTCTCTACCATTTTCTCACTAATAGGAGTCACTCCGACTCGTTCACGTATATGGTCATTCCTAATCTTATCTAATCTTGTATGATCACACATTCATCTCAACATCCTCATTTCGACTACCCCCACTTTACGTTCATGTTGTCTCTTCATAGCCCAACATTCACTACCATATAACACTGCTGGCCTTATAGCAGTACGATAAAATTTTCCTTTAACTTTATTGGGTATTTTTCTACCACAAAGAACTCCAGTGGCTTTTCTTCACTTACACCAACCAGCTTGAATTCTATGATTAACATCGTCATCAATCTCACCATCTTGTCTTACAATTGATCCTAAATATTTAAACTTTGTCACTTGAGGAATTATATCATCCCCTAGCCTAACTTTCAAATCGTCTCTAAGTTGTTTATTTGTGAAATTGCTATGCATATATTCTGTTTTATTCCTACTTAAACGAAAACCCTTTGACTCCAACGTATTTCTCCATATTTCCAATTTTGTATTAATCTCTTCTCTTGAATCCGCTAAAAGTACTATATCATCCGCAAATAGCATGCACTTAGGTACCTCTTCTGTGATACTCTCGGTTATAGCATCGATAACTAAGTTAAATAGATACGGGCTTAAAGCTGATCCTTGATGTAGGCCAATTCCTATAGGAAATTCATTTGTCTCACCTCCGGGTGTCCTAACCCTAGTCAATGTCCCATCGTACATATCTTTTATTACCTTAATGTAGATAACATTCATCCTCTTCTGTTGCAAGGCTTTCCAAAGTACATCCCTTGGTACCCGATCATATGCCTTCTCTAAGTCAATGAAAGCCATATGTAAGTCTCTTCTCCTACTTCGATACTTCTCCATCATCCCCCTTAGTAAATAAATCGTCTCTGTAGTGGATCTTCCTGGCATGAACCCAAATTGTCTCTCAGAAATACTAGTCTCCATTCTCAATATATGCTCAATCACTTTTTCCCATAATTTCATTGTGTGACTCATAAGTTTAATCCCTCTATAATTTGCACAATTCTGAATATCCCCTTTATTTTTGTAAATAGGAACTAATGTACTTAATATCCAATCATCAGGCATCTTTTTCGACCGTAAAATTTCATTAAATAGTTTACATAACCACAACACACCTTTTTCTCATAAACATTTCTAAACTTCAATCGGTATACCATCCGGTCCAACGGCTTTACCATTCTCTATTTTCTTAAGAGCTTCGCTAACCTCCGAGACTCTAATTCTACGATAAAATGACATATTAAACTCACATTCGCTAATTGTCAAGTCCTCCAAATCACAACGGGAATCTTCACATCCATCATTAAATAGCTTATAGAAATACTCTTCCCATCTATTCTTAATATCTCCTTCAGTAACTAAAATCTTGCCAACTTCATTTTTTATGCATCTTATTTGATCCAAATATCTCGACTCCTTCTCTTTATTCCTTGCAATCTTGTAAATCATTTGTTCATCAGCCTTTGTCCCTAACTCCTTATAAAACCCCTCATATGTTTTAGCACGAGCATCACTAACTGCCTTCTTAGCCTTCCTTTTCGCCAAACGATACTTTTCCCAATTGTCAGAACTATTGTCCAAGTGTATCGCCTTGAAACAATTCTTCTTATTACGCACCTTTTCTTGGACCTCCTCATTCCACCACCAAGTCTCCTTATCTCGTGGTCCAAAACCTTTTGATTCTCCTAAAATGACTTTAGCAACCATTTCAACCTTTTTTGCTACATTCTTCCACATGATACTAGCATCTCCTTCTAACTCCCACACACTTTCCTTTAATAACTTACTTCTAAAAGTCTCTCGCTTCTCCCCCTTTAACTACCACCACTTGATCTTTCGATCAAAAACTGTTCGGGATTTTGATTTTATACATTTCATTTGCATATCAAGAACTAACAATCTATGTTGTGTAGTCACCCCATGCTCAGGAATTACTTTGTAATTAGTACAGCGTCTTTTATCAGTATTTCTTGTCAAGAAAAAATCGATTTGAGACCTATGAGTTCCACTTTTGTATGTGATTAAATGTTCCTCTCTCTTCCTAAAATAAGTGTTGATAATCTTAAGGTCGTATGCTAAAGAAAAATCAATAATAGTTTGTCCTTCCTCATTCAACTCCCCAAAACTAAAACCACCATGAACCCTTGCATGTGGTCCTGCCTCTTTACCAACATGTCCATTATGGTCTCTCCCAATATAAACTTTCTCGGTTGTTGGTATACTTTCAATTAAACCCTCCATATCTGCCCAAAACTTCTCCTTGAGATGTGATTCTGCTCCTACTTGGGGTGCATATGCACTAATAATGTTCATAGTCTCCTTTCCAACAATTACTTTCACGGATATGATTCGATCCTCAATCCTTTTAACTTTCACAACATTCTTCCTCCATTCTGCATCAGCGATAATACCAACACCATTCCTTCCATTTACCTTACCTGTGTACCAAAGTTTGGAACCATTTAACCTAATCTCTTTACTTCCCTCTCTTACCCATCTAGTTTCTTGCAAGCATAAGATACTAATCTTACGCTGGTCCATTACTTGTGCCATCTCGAGGCGCTTCCCATTCAACGTCCCAATGTTTCAAGAACCTAATCTGACATTAGTCTCATGAACTAGCTTCTTTAACCGCCTCCGTCCATTAGAGTGTGGTAGTCCTTGCTCATTTAACACTGCATTCAGGCGAGGATGCAGCGGCTCTTGCTCTCTTATCACTGTACCCGAGCTGTACAGCGCGTTACTTACGGATAACGACCTAGCATTAACACAATATATTTGTTGATCCATGTTCATAAGATTCGACATGATTTTATGCTGGCTGTCGGGGCCTAACACAACCCTCCTCCTTTTCCGGGCTTAGGACCGGCTATAAAATATAGGCGGAGTTCAAATCGAAATATAATATATAGATAAAATTGACATACATGTATTTTATATTACTAATGATAATATACCTTTAATTACGTGACTCATAACGTAATCAAAGAAGTTATGATGTATATCGGACCATATTCAATCGCCCCGCGATTTAGGAGGCAAGCTGAAATGTTGAAAGCTTGATGCTCTTGATCATCATCAGAATACTGCCATTTCGTCAAATCCTCCACCCATGAACTATCGAAGCTGAAACGACATGAGCAGAGATGATAAGGAGTTTCGATTAAGCTATTTTAAGTTTTGATCATTTAAAAAAAATATTGGATTGGCCGGTCAAATCCGAGTTTTGACCGAGTCAACACGAGTCAAAAGGTCGGCGGTTTCAATCGACCCAAGTTCCGTTTTCTCTTCTGGACACCGATCCGAACGGTCGAGTCGGGCCGAATTTTATAGCAGCTTTTATCGTTATATATATATTAGGTTCGTGTTTTTTAGTCTTTTTCCTTTTAAAAATTTATCCATATAAATAATTGGAGCCAAATGTGAGTGCCTGCATGCAGATCGTAACCTTGGTGTCCATTAATGGTTGCAGCCGCTCATGCCTCATGGTTGGCTGTGTTATGCGCTGTCTCCTTCACTTCAGCATAGCTAGCTGCTGTGCAAAGCCAGCTAGAAATTAATGGATATAAATGCATCGAGTTGAAAAAAAAAAAGAAGAATTTGTCGTTCAGACAAATGCTCATGCTCGACTTAAAAAGAGCTTCGTTTTATAATATGGACAAATAAATTCAACGAGATCCACAATCTTTTCATATATAGGTTCGTGTCTCTCTGTCAGTACCTTCCGGGTTGGCAGGGAGAATAATATTGACAGTGCTGGTAAGACATCAAATTTTCATAAAAAAATTAAACTTTTATTTAATGTTAGACATCGATCTTTCGAATGTCCAAAATTCAAAATAGATGCACGTTATCATGGTTGATCGGCCATCTCAATCAACGCATAATGACATAGGAGATTTGTAACATCTCCACTCACAATCCGAGGAAGTAAATGGCCGAATAACTCTACTCATTTAAGCCATTCTGAAACTCCCTCTCCACTACCGCTCTTCTCTTTTTCATTTCATTTTCTCTTCCTTTCGGTGATCTTCCTCCTTTTGGGCACGGTCAGAAGGTTTTGGAGGGGCATCTTTAGGTGTGAATCGAGAGGAGAATGTAGAAGGATGAGGAGGACATGACTAAAACCTGAACCTGTGAAGAATCATCGAAGAAATCGACAAAAATGTGTGTAATTCAAAATCTTAAGCCAATTCAATTGGGACCCTGTAGATTCATTCTTTTTCTTATTCAAAGATCAACCCTTTGTCTCTGTGTTTTTACGTCGAGAATTTTTTGCAAATGAAGAGATGTCAAAGGGGCTTATTACTTTCCAAACAAATCCTCCTAAGACATGAGATTTTCTTGAAAGATTTTGCATGCTTTAATGTCAGTTTTTGGGGTTTAAGATGCATATCATTATGAATAAAATGATGTCTAAGAGTCTGATCCATGGATATAATCGATTTGATTGCCATTGTTATGAGACTTGATGATTTTATAACATATTTGGTTGAGATTTAGGATGGCACATAATGGCATCCTGATTTTTATTATAAAAATTCAGATTATGATGATAGTTATGAACATACTGTGCTTTGTTAAGTTTAAGATATTTTGTTATGAATGAAATCAATTATTGAAGACAATGATATTAGAAATGATAGTTTTGATGCATGCCATATATGAGGAAATGTTTGTTTTAGTTAGATTTATGCTTGTTGTGTCAACACTGATTGAAAACTTAAGGATTTCGCAATGACCTGTGGCTATATCGATCCCGTGATCGAATTCCTTTCGGGCATCCAAATCACCTCGATAGTAGTATAGTGACTACTGGATCGGATGCTCGAAACTATTTCAGACAATCGATCTGGACTAGAACGAAAGTCTAAAACTCGTTCGAACGATCGAACTGAAAAATGTTGAGACTTAAAAATGATGATGATAACCAGTCGGTCTACCGAAATCATTTCGGACGATCGAGCTGGACTATTCTCACCGAAGAAGTATTTGATGGCCGACGGAGAACTATCTCTGATCAACCAAGGATCATGGAGTTGGTTCTTGGTCAAGCTTCGACCAATTGAAAATCTTGACCAAAAGTTTGAAAAACTCCTGGTGTGATAACGGATGATCGAACACTTTTCGATTGGCCGATTCACACACGATCTTCGAACGGTTGAAAGATGAACTCAAAATGGACGATCAAACTACTTTCAGTCGACTGATGAATACAGACCAAATGAACGTCCGATCCTCTTTCGAATGACCACTAAATAAATATCAAACAGACGACCGCTTGATCTTTCAGGCGTCCGATTTATGGACAGAGGAAAATATGACCGTAATTAAACTTCATAATTTGACAAGCCTTTATTCACCTTAATTATTTACATGAATTTAAAGATGATTTGGAGCCACCCTTGCTCCCTACAACTTTGATTTATCCAAGTGATCGAAAGATATGTTCATATTAATAAGATAAAAGATGAAGGTTACCATTGCCTACTTAGATGGAGTTGTAACAGTCTTGTGTGAGGCACTCCTCGTGAATATTCTTCACCTACATATGTTTTTGCTTTGTGCAATTTCATCTTGACTGATGGGGCACTGACCATGGCACTGATTGTAACGCACCCAAATCGATCTAAGCCACATGGCGAAGACTAATATGAGAATGCTACAAACGTTATGGCATTGACTATTATATTGACCAAGTCTCAATCAATAATCGAGATAGGTCAGTAAGAGAAAGAATAAAATAGAGAAAGAATAATATAATTGCAAAAGTTCAAAAATGACTACATAATCTCTAAATGAATATCATAAGGTCTACATCATGAGTTCATAAATGCGGAAGAAAGTAAATAACTAAATAGGCATTGTAGTTCATGTGCTTTCTAGTCGCCAGAACTTCATCGCAACACACTTACTCAACATCATCATTGACCTGACCCTGTGTAAATTAAATATAGAGAGGAGGTCATCCCGTAAACTTTACAACCTAGTGAGGAACCGATAAAAGTATACAATGCATAACTTTAAATAGCTTAAATCAGAAATGGAACGATGTACTTATCTTGAATAGGAGATGGAGTATGAAATCATCATAAGTCATAATATGAGATATCAATGAATGCCAATAATCAATAGAGTCAGATGATACATGGTAAGCTTAAATCAATAGCATGCTTGAAAGTCATGACATAGATAATAACGATAACTTGACTGGATATTCATGCTTGCATTACTTAATTATTCATACTTTTAAATCTTGCATCATGCTTGCTTTACTTATCAATACTTCTTAATATTGAATCATGCTTAGAAATCAGGTGACTTTAGATGTCTTTAGATTCTTAGGGTATGCCGAGAGAAACGATACAATTTTGTGCGTTTATCAAACCATGACCAAGGGAGCATCCCTTATCTTGAGGCACTTAAGCAATCCATTATTCATCTTTCATCTTCACTTATTAATCACTTTAGAATCCTATTATTCATTATTCTTCATGCAATGGAAGTATTTGAATCAATATGAGAGTAAATCAATAAAAAAGATTCATATCTTAAATAGGGAATGGGTTTCAATGGAAACATGTAATTAAATTTAGTCGTAACAATGATCAATCATAAGAGGGATCAAGGGTTAATGATGAGCTAAGTAAGGGATCATAGTTTGGAAATCGGTCGACCGATTTCGTTGAACGGTCGACCAGTCTGTAGCTTGGCACGACCGTGACTGCCTAGTGGCACGGGCGTGACGGTCTAATGGCATGAGCGTATATTGAGATCGACACAATCATGCCAGTAAAGACATTTTCCGAGAGAATGGCACGGGCGTGTCTGAATGGTGGCACGAGCATGCTTAAAAGGTGGCACGGGCATACTTGGGCATGAGGGAGGTCGATCAATTTAAGGAATCGATCGGTCGGTTCGTGGTACGTTACAGGGTTCATTCGGTCGTCATGGGAACGAGCGTGATAGTAAGGTGGCATGGGTGTGCCTGGGCGTGAGGGCGGTCGACCGATTTAAGGGATCAGTCGACTGGTCTATGGTATGATGCTAGAGAATTCGGCCAGGTTATGGCACGAGCATGCCAGAGGTGGTGGCACAGGCATGCTAGTGTAATAATACGAGCGTACCGACAGAGTGACACAGGCATGCCGGTAGGTGCACGACCGTGAAGGAGGTTTCACAGTCGTGATGGTGGGGGTTTCACCGTCGATTTTCAACAATAATCATACAAAATCATAAAGCATTATCATAGATTAATCCCTACATCTTAGCAATCAACAAAGCAAATTAAATAGAGCACAATCGAATCCCTACAAAAAATCAATCCCTACTATTATGCAATCAAGAAAACCAAAATGGATCAGTCAAATTCCTTTCGTGACTTCCTCATGATTTTCATTTGTTAACATAATCCAACTATAATAGAGAGGATTAGATCTATTTAAAATCATGAAAGGTGATTTCAGGTTTCATCCACCTCTAGTCGTGCTTGATCTTCCCACGTTAATCGGTTTGAATCAATGGTCGCATCCTCACTGCCCTCTCTGCTCCCCTTGCTCTTCTGGATGTCCTCTTCCTACAGATGAATCAGAGGTGCGAGAGGACCGTGAGAAATACATCATGGAAACGTAGCAATGTGTGGAGGAAATTTCGATGTTCGGCCGCCCTTACCAGAGATTACAGAGGTTGCGAGTTCTAATGGGTGTGAACTCGACATGGGCAGGCAGAGGGAAGAAGGGACGAGTGGTGTCTGTTGGTAGTATAAAAGGGGTTTTGGTTATTTTATCTCTTTATCTATTAGACCCTGAGATCCAATTTCTTCTCCTCTTGAATTGCCATGATTCTTTCTTTAATTGCACTAATCATTATCCCACAATTATAGGTATCCTACATTTATCTTCCTGCTGGCCGTTATGATTTGATTTGATTTTTTCACGGTTGTTAGATTGATCTCCCACTGGTCCACTATGGTCTAGGTAATCACATACTTGTGTGTTTGTAGTGGTATTCTCTGAAAGTTGAGAGCTATTTCAACCCATGGATACAATGAAAGATTATGAATGGCCAAAGATGAATGAAATGACTTTGTCCTTATGAATATGAATTATAAACATGAACATGAACATGAACAACGAATATGAATATGAAAATGAAATTAAATGAAAGGACATGATGACCTATTGAATTATTATCATACCTTCATGTTATGTTTGTTAGATGCTTATAATGATGGAATTTACCTATGACCCATACGAATTCACACTTAACTTTATGCTAATGATTGAGTTTGCCCCCTATGTGATCACCACAAGTATGTGATATGATTGTGAGTTGGTTGATGTGTACGCAACTACTACAGATTGGTGGTGTTTGCACATGGTTATCATAGACTCTTTTCTTTTTGTTGATCGATCGAGTTATATTTGAGACGATGTATATGAGATACGTATTATGGCATGGACTTTTATATATGTCATATATGACGTACTTTTTAGTATTCAACTTCCGCATTATTGTCTTTGTAACATTTTAGTTTGACTCTTCCGCTCATGTGCCATATTTCTTGACCATTTGGGTCAACAAAGAGTCAAAGAAATACTAGAGGAAGTGGCACACAAAAGGAGATTTCACCACGTGGCGGAGTCAAATTTTGAAATGTTATAGTGCTTCTCTATTAATCTCCAAAACTAACTTCCTCTTGAAATTCTTCTACACACCCATCTACAATGGCGTTGATTATAATTTCATCAACTTTTGGAGGTGTTTTTAGAATGTGAGAGTTTTTACAATGTTTTTCGGAGGTTGAGAATTTTCCAATATATCATTAATGTAATATTCCAAGATTTTTTGGAATTTAGTTTTAAAAATTATTTAATTAATTTAAAAATCTGTTAAATAAAAGACAATTAGAGTTAAGAAAAGAAAAATACAATATTAAGTATTGACAAGAGTTTGAATAGATGAAAAAAAGAAAAGAAGAGAAACAAAAGAGGTTAAAGTATTTAAATAGGATAATTAAGTAGATAAAGTTCATAAGTATGGTTATAGAAGGTTAACAACTAATTTCGTATTATAATTTATTTCCATCCTAAGTCAACTACCTTCCCCTATAAATAAAAATTGAAATGTCACTCACTTGGAATTGAAATGAAAAATTGTTACATTACTCAAAGACAAAAGAGGACAACAACACATTATTTGAAAGAGATATCTTCAAAATATTACTGGAAAAGAGATTAACCCTTATTAATAGTCTACAAATACTATTCTATAATTGTAAGCTCCAATTATAGAAATACATGACTATTTTAATGTATATATATAATAAAGATACAAGTGTGAATTAAACTTTCACTAGAATATTTTTATAGTCCATCCGAAATCCCATGAAATCCGTCGAAGATTTTTCGACGGAACGTCATTGGAAAACGTTCGTCAGAAATGATTTTTCACGGGCGCATAAAAATCGTCAAAAGTTCCAATGGATAATGTCATCACAAAGACGCCCTTCAAAAGTTGTTTACCCATAGGAACTTGTGACATGACATACCCATCGGAAGTTTTGACATGCGCGAATGTGTTGTTGTATAATCCATAACTACCTAAAAGAGAAAAGGAAGAAGAAAAAAGAAAAAGAAAAAAGAAAAAGGTGTTGTTGTATAATCCTCTTCCTCAATCCCCCTTCTTCTCCAAGTTGCAGGTGGAATGGGTTAGTGACACCCTCCATTCTCCTTTTATAGCCCTAGAGTTATGTGTCACATGACCACCTGCTACTTTGTTTTATTCCACTCATTTTTGTACTAGAGGAAGCTCCCTTTGTCTGCACAAAAGATAATTACAAATTTGACAATGCAAGTTCTTTTTTGTCTTCTAACGATTGTTTTCTTTTTAAAAGCAAAAAATTAATAATAAAGCGTGTAGACATGCATTAGAATATCAAAAAATAAAGATAAAATGCATAATAAACATAGTAAAAAAGTGTATATTATTTCTCCACATCATAAAACAATAATCTTACTTGGAGTGTTCTTATGTAAATTTCACACAGTGTAAATAACAACATGTTATTTTTTTAGAAAGATATTAAATTTACATTAATAGAAGAATCCATTATTATTTGTAGCTATTCAAAATATTACTTTACGTGTAATGTAAGGATTTCTGCACGAGAAAAATTATGCACCGCGAGAAAATCTGAGAAATTTAAGACGATGAAGAATTGTATTAGATGGAAGAAACAGAAGAGGATTTTCTCTTTGGACCCCTAGAGAGTTTATATAGGCACTCCCTTTAACAGATGATAGGAATTACAGATCGACTGAGACTCTGAATTAATCCCCAAAAATAAGACACGTATCTCGCGATAAGAAATAAATCAAATCCGAATCACATACAGAATACCCCTAAAAATTTTTCGCTCAGGGGGCTCCGCCCCCTTGCAACCCCCGCATGGGGGATTCTGCTGAAGCGCCTGATTGCATAAGGGGACACATTGGGTTCAGATTTAAGGCATTATAAATAAATCTTCATCCTTGACTTGAATCCTCCAATCATATATCAAAACTCCCTGCCGCCGCCAGCCCCAACTTGGGACTACTGCCACCTATCAATAACAATGTTGAAACTTGCTAGTAGGAACCGATTTGGTGAACATGTCCGCTGATTTATCTTCTGTGCTGACCTTTTTCATCTTGATCCTCTTCTCAATATGGATGAAGTGATATCTGGCGTCGATGTATTTGGTTCTTTCATGATGCACTTGATCCTTGGCTAAGCATATTGCACTTAAACTGTTACAGTACACTATAGCCTGATCTTGTCGTAGTCCAAAATCTCTGACAAGGTCTTTTAACCAGATACCTTCCTTAGCAGTTTCTATCAATGCCATGTACTCTGCCTCTGTGGTAGACAATGTAACTGATGGCTGGAGTGTGACTTTCCAACTGATGACAGAATTGTCAAGAGTGAAAAAATAACTTGTCATTGATCTTCTTCCATCAACATCTGCATCATAATCTAAGTCTGAATAACCTGCAACAAAACACTCTTTTTTACACTTCTGTAGATGAGGCCAATGTCAGACGTTCCTCTCAGATATCGAAAGATATGATTTACTGCCTGTCAGTGCTTCTTTCCTGAATTGCTCATAAATCTGCTGACCACACTAACAGCATGCGCAATATCAGGTCTTGTGCATACCATAGCATACATCAAGCTTCCGACTGCACTGACATATGGAACTCGAGACATATACTTCTTTTTTTCATCAGACATAAATTCAGTTATAGAAAGGTGCACATTTGAAGCTGATGGAGTACTTAAGGTCTTCGCTGCAGACATACCGAACCTGGATAAAATCTTCTAAATGTAACTTTTCTGAGACAGAAAGAGTTTACCCTTTACGCGATCCCTATAAATCTCCATCCTTAAAATCTTCTTTCCTACATCAAGATCCTTCATATCGAATTTTGAACTAAGGAGCTTCTTCAAATTCTGAATGTCTTTCATGTTCTTAGTAGCAATCAACATATCATCAACGTACAATAGCAGATAAATAGTTAAATCACTCTCCACCTTCTTGTGATAGACGCAACAATCATAAGGGCTCCTGGTGAATCCCTTACTGATAATAAAACTATCGAATCTCTTGTACCATTGCCTCGGTGATTGCTTCAAGCCATATAATGACTTCTTTAATCTGCAGACTTGGTCTTCTTTATCTGGAATAAAGAAACCCTCTGGCTGACTCATGAGGATGTTTTTTTCAAGTTTCCCATGTAGAAAAGTTATCTTCACGTCTGATTGCTCGAGCTCCAAATTCTGAGGTGCTACAATGACAAGTAGCACCCGGATGGAAGTGTGCCTAACAATTGGAGAGAAGATCTCGTTATAGTCTACTCCCTCTTTCTGACTGTAGCCTTTAGCAACTAGACGTGCTTTGAATTTGATGCCTTCAACTTTTGGACTTTCAATCTTTTTCTTGAAAATCCACTTGCATCCAACGACCTTTCTACTTTTTGGTAACTTGACCAACTCCCAAGTCTGATTCTTGTGAAGAGACTCCATCTCTTCACTCATTGCTGTAATCCACTATTCCGATTCTACACATGTGATAGCATTCTTGTTACTCGATAGCTCTGGTGACTCCACGTCTTCAGCTACTTAGAATGCATATACAACCATGTCCTCAAAGCTATAACGCTTCGGAGGACCTACTTGTCTGCGAGCACGTCCTGCAGCCAGAATTGTCGTTGCTTCTTCTGTTTGCTCCTCAAGTTCAAGTTGTTCAGCTTGATGAGATTCTTCTTCCTCATTCTGAATTAAAGTTAATTCAAACTCCACCTATTTGTTGACACTCTCCTCTGCTGAGTCAACAACATCCGATATCTTCTTGAGCATAGACATCTCATCAGAAGATGTTTCTGCTGTGAATAACATTGTGCTCCGAGGGAGATCAAATTTTGAAGCCTTTTACACTTGCACCATATCCCACAAAGACTCATTCTTTGCCCCTTGGTTCCAACTTTCTTTCGCTGACGTGATAATATGCTGGACAGTCAAACACTTTCATATTAGTATAATCAGCAGGATTTCTAACCATATCTCAATGGGAGTCTTCAGATCGATCGCGATTGTAGGACTCCGATTGACAAGGTAGCATGTTGTGCTAACAGCCTCAGCCCAGAATGACTTATTCAGATCAGAATTAGAGAGCATGCACCGTGCCCTCTCTAGAAGAGTTCTGTTCATGCGTTCTGTTACACCATTCTGCTGCGGTGTATCTCTGACAGTGTGATGTCTCGTAATGCCTTCATCCTTGCAGAACTGATCGAATTCAGACGAACATAATTCTAAATCATTATCTGTACGAAAACGTTTCACCTTTTTCGATGTCTGATTCTCCACCAGAATCTTCTACTATTTAAAAGCTTCGAATGCCTCGTTATTATGCTTCATCATGAATACCCATGTCATCCTTGAGTAATCATCTATCACAGATAGGAAATATTTGGAACCTCCTAGAGATGGAACACGAGAGGGGCCCCAACAGTCAGCATGGATGTAATCGAGTGTTGCCTTCATCTTGAGCACGGTTTTGCTGAATTGATGTCATTTTTGCTTGTCAAAAATGCAGCGTTTGCAAAATCCGATTTCTGATATTTTTTGACTATCCAGAAGATTGCGCCTGCTGAGGATATCCATTCCTTTCTGACTCATATGTCCAAGTCGTATGTACCACAACTTAGATGCTTCTAATTCTGATTTGAATGAACTACATACTGCAGCCACGTTAGAAATTATTGTGCCTTGTAATATGTACAAGGACTTTTGTCTATCTCCCGTCATGACTTCAACATCACCCTTGGTGACCGTGGGAACACCTCCTACAACAGACATCTGACATCCTTTGGAGTCCAGAATTCCTAACGATATCAGATTTTTCTTCAGTTGCGGAACATGATGGACCTCTATCAATGTCCTCACCCGACTATCATGACTTATGATCTGAATTGAGCCGATTCTAACTATTTTACAGGCTTTCATCATTGCTCATGTTGACGTTTCTGTCATCAATCTTTTGATAAGTCGAGAACCACTCTCTGTGTGGAGTCATATGATAAAAAATTTCTGAGTCGAAAATTCAACTCTCCTCCAAGCATCGGACATCATAAGAGTCAAATCATCATCAGATTCGCTATTCTGATGAGCTACTATAGCAACCGTGTCTTTCTTCTTCTTCTTGGGACAATCCTTCTTCCAGTGACCCGGTTCTTTGCAGTAGTTGCAGATGTCCTTCGGATTGATGTTCTTCTTCTTCTTCGACTTACCCTTTTTAGGGTTTATCTTTTCTATGGTTGTTACCAACCCTACGGCCTGAGTCTCCACAGCCTTGCCAGACGCCCTATGACGAAGTTCATGAGTATGTAGACTCGATCTTACTTCTTCCAGATTAATTGTGTCTCTTCCGATGATAACAGATTGTACAAAATTTTTGTACGACACAGGAAGAGACACCAACAGAAGTAGGGCATAAATAATAAGATAATAAATTATATAATTTATTATTTTTCATTTATCGACAGTTCGGACCGTCGGAAATTGCGACGGTTGGGTATCCGTCAGAGACTTGGTCATGTAAAGACTCTCAAGTTTCAACCACAAATCGACCGCCGTCTCTTGATCGGTGACTTCGATAATCACCTCGTCCGCCAGACACAACAGGATCATAGAGTGCGCGTTCTCTTCCTGTGCCACCAAACTTGCGAGATCGGACTCCTTTTCTTTGCCCTTCGAGTCTTCCTCCTTCGGTTTGTTCTTCGGCACATTCGCGAGCGGCGCCCATACTCCCTGTTGCTTCAGAAGTGCCCGCATCTTGATCTGCCAGAGACTGAAACGATTTCGTCCTGTAAATTTTTCAATGTTGACGTTTTGCGATGCCATCTCTACACCTAACAGAGGATCGACGATGAAACCTCGCTCTGATACCAGTTTGTAAGGATTCTGCATGAGAAAAATTATGCACCTCGAGAAAACCCAAGAAATTTAAGGCGTTGCAGAATTATATTAGATGGAAGAAACATAAGAGGATTATAAGATCATATTGATTTCTCTTTGGACCCCATAGAGAGTTTATATAGGCACTTCCTTTAACAAATGATAGGAATTATAGATCGGCTGGGACTCTGAATTAATCCCAAAAATAAGACACTTATCTCGCGATAAGAAAATCAAATCTGAATCACATACCTAATACCCCTAAAAAATTTTCGCTTAGGGGCTCCGCCCCGTTGCAACCCCCGCAGGGGGATTCCCCTGAATCCCCCCTTCACCCCTCACAAGCTCGCTGATCGGGCAGCGAGACCCCTGTAGAGAAAATTTGCTGAAGCGCCTGATTGCATAAGGGGACACATTAGGTTCAGATTCAACGCATTATAAACATGTAATATTTTATCCATAACAAAATAGATACACACATAATAATACTTATATCATTATTTAAATGAATATTGAATCCATAAATGAATCGTTACGATCTACATATTTAGCTCATTACTTTTACATTGAAGCATTCAAATGGTTTTATATAAGTTTTATTTAATATATATGTGAAACAATATCTAAACTTTTGACGAACAAGAGAAAATATAACATTTTTTTATAGTTAGCACCCCTTTTACGATTATTTCATTTCATGACTTTTAAAACACTTATCATCTACATTAATTTATTTTAAACACTTTTGTTTCTTATTGTCTTTCAGCAATGCGGTTGAACAAGTGTCTAACTTGATTTTCTTTCTTTGACTTCAACTATTTGCATTAATTCATTTTCTTTATAAAAGCGTGAGATAACTTCCATCATTTATTAATGTTCATGTTTATTTTATATAGTCATTCGACATCGAATTGACAACGTGAAATATTACTCATATGTTTTAACAAATAAACATTCATTATAAGTGAGCTATAAATTGCTCACATTCCAATTGAGAATAGACATAGTCACAAATAAATATGCATGCATTGTCAACTCAAAATCTCCTATTTTTCAAGTAAAGATATTACTTAATCTTGTTCAGATTAGAAATATTTATAAATGTCACATTTGTACTTATTATTTCAGTAACTCTTATTGCTTTGAAGTTGTGGGTCACACTAAATATAAAAACATTCTAAATATAAAATTTGGAAATGTATTTGCTCCATTCTACTTAAAAAAATACATTAAGTAGATTTTTGGTTTCATCGTACTTGCAAAACACATTATTACATAATATAATTAGTCTCATAATTATATTGTTTTCATCACTAGACTATTTAAATAAGTTTCAATCATTTTGTAATAACAATTTTGTCAACAAGGCATAACCATCATCTAAGTCCATGAATTTGTATAAAATAATTGATGTCATTAACTTAGATAAATCATTTGTATGATTTCATAATGCAAAAATATAATGAAAGAAACTATACATAACCTTAGACATTCAATAAAATACAAATAAATTATTGCATATTTTTTGTTCATAAATAATTTTCTTATTTTCTTGTCTATTAAACATTGTTACAAAAAAATAAGCAAAATAACTTTAGAGAAAAAGATATTTCTCTAGCTGGATAAATTACATGATTAGTCCATCAACTTTGAGTAATTTTCAAATTGCTCTCTCAACTTCAATTTATAATCAGAATGTCCATCATCTTTGAATTTCTTGCACGATTAGTCTTCTTGACCGATGATAGTGAGTTTTTCGATTACCTTGTCTACGTGACCACCATGTAAATTATTTCTCTTTCATCCACATCACTAAAAAATAATAAAATAATCAAACTATATAATAAATTAATATTAAAAATAAAAATAAAAATAAAATATGCTGGTGGATGTGGGACGCTCGTCCCCCTTTCTCCATTGTGGATGGCGAAGGGGAAAGGGGGGTGCCGGCCCCCTCGTGTCTTCCTCACCACGTGGCGAGAAAGAAATAGGGGGCCGACGCCCCCTCTGTGCGCTCGTCGGTGCGCGAGCTCACAGAGGGGGGCGTCGGCCCGCTCACGACTTCCTCACGCGTAGCGAGGAAGACGCCAGAGGAGCCGGTGTCACCATATTTCTCCCTCGCGATTGGCGAAGGGAGAAAGGGGGCGGTGCCCCCCCCCCCCCTCGCGTCTTCCTCACCACGCGGCGAGGAAGAAACAAGGGGTTACTCCCCCTCGCGACTTCCTCACGCGTGGCGAGGAAGATGCGAGGGGGCCGGCGACCCCTGTTTCTCCCTCACGATCGGCAAAGGGGGGAAGGGGGGCGTCAGCCCCCCTTTTTCTACTTCACCGGTGGATGGCCACCCCGCGTCGATGGAGAGGGGGGTGTCGGCCCCCCGCTCGACGCCGATGGAGAAGGGGGTCGCCGGACCCTTTTTATTTTTTATTTTAATTTTTAATATTAGTTTATTATATGTTTTTATTATTTTATTATTTTTTAATGATGTGGATAAAAGAGAAATAATTTACGTGGTGGCCATGTAGGATAGGTAATCGAGAAATCCACTATCATCGATCAAGAGGACTAATCATGCAAGAAATTAAAGATGAGGGACGTTTTGATTACCAATTAAAGTTGGGAGACTGGTTTAAAAATGACTCAAAGTTGGGGGACTAATCGTGTAATTTACCCTTCTCTAGCTAGTATAATTTTATATTGCCTGTGCATGTCACAAATTGACTAGCCAAGACTTATTTCATACTTATTTACTTCATATATGATATAAATAATCAACTTGAAAACCTATAGTAAACAAGAAATAGAAAATCACTTTTAAATAAGAAAAGTAAATACGTAGCTACATTTGTTAAAAAACATAAAATGTAGATACTATAAATATACCACTAATAAACAAGGGCGTAATTAATAGGATAATGAAGATAAAATATCATTATATTGCATTTTTTTGCAAGTCATAATCTTTTTAACTTTCACTTTATGTTGTTTCCAATTACCACCTTTGACTTTAACGGCTCAGTCGTATAAAGAATTCATGATTCTTTATAAATTATTTCAAGAATTTACAATACTCAAAGGATGATATTTCATAACGAAACAACATTATCATAAATCAACATATTAATATTTTCAATTTAGTGCAATCACGAGCAATAAATATTGTATTTGCCACATGTGTGTAATGCATTGCTTTGCTTTTATTAACTTTATCACCGTGCTTCCCATGTCGATGCGATTAGCGTGAGCTCTTCTTAATATTTGTACATTGTTCATTGGACTATAATCTTTTCTTAAGACTTACAATAATATATTTATTTTAATGTTGATAATATATGTCACAATTGATGATTACATACCATTCTTTGAATAAAGAACAACTTTGTCAAAACATTTGAGTTTTCACTAAACATCAAACATATGTGCTCACTGAAATCGAGTAATTTAGAATCACTACCATGTGGCCATTGTAAAAGGTATGATTAAGATTCTCTCACTCAATCGTCAAGTTTGTCATCACATACATATATATAACATATTTTGATGTGAATAAAACTTATGTAAGAGACATTTCTTTCTTGATGATTTCGTCATCACAAGATCGTGAGAATCATAATAATGATTGTGATCTACATAGATAATCTTTGTCATATGTTACTTTTGACTTGGTCATATTGCAAAGAATCTTAGTGTTATGTCATGATATATGGTCAAATTATATAAGAGAAGCACATTAGTTTTTACATGTCTTCTTATCGCATATATTCATAAATAATGGCAAAATAATATTTTTAAGACAATAATATCCAGATGGTCTCTATGCTCCCACTCTTCTCCACTATTCAAAAAATAGTTATCATTCATTAAAAATAATATGTTGCGCAATGTACTATTCTTATAATTCTGGAAAATGAAAATTTAAAATCATTTGAAAATGTATAATGTGATTAGCATACCATTTTAGAAATTTTGACCAGAACAATTAGAGTTATGCAATGGAGCTCTTTTTTACATTTCAAGGTGTCAAGTAGAAAATCATCACCCATTTGTCCGACACCAGAATAATTGAAAAAATGTGATTGCGTCATGTGAACATAACATTTTTTTAGATAATGCGTTAACAAGACACCATGTAAGTACACTGAGAAAGGGTGAACCAAAATTTTCGCTTATAATATGTTTACAGTACTTGCTTAGATATGTACAGATCTCACACCACTTAATAAAATTGCTATTATAATCATCATATAATTTAAATATCTTAATCTTATTCGGACTACCTATGTTTCATAATTATTCCAAACTTATGCCATCTTAAGTTTTATGAAATATATCACATTTTTATAATTCACAAATATTTATGCATAAAAAATAAATATAACATGATATAATAGGCGCACAAATAATCATATGATTCATTTATACGTGAATGAATATTATTTGTTACACTCTTATAATTATAAGCATTCAAATAATCATTATTGGTACATGTATAATTCAACATTTACGTCACATAATTCAATCATGTACATAAAGTAATAATTTAGAATAGCATGCATATATTCTTAATTAATTTTATTGCATTAATTTTCATCATGTCAAAAAATATGCAAAATATTTCATGTATAAGAAAAAATATATATGTGCATATTCCTATTCAGAAAGAATTTTGAATTGTCATAAATAGTGTGCATATTTGACATGAAAGTTTAAATAAATATGATAAAAAGATAACTATGTGAATTAATTAATTACAAATTAACATAACACATATTATGCCTAATATTTAATATAATTTCATATATGCACACATCATTAATAAAGAAAATAAATTTTTATTATATAGTTCAATTCACATAATTAACTAATAATTAATGTTCATAGTTCAAGCATCATGTAAATTCATACGTGTCATTCTTTTTACTTTAAATTATTTGAATAAAAACCAAAGTCATATGGAAATTTAATTTAAAAATATCATGTAATAACATATCTGCATGAATTTTACTTTAAACTCATAATCATGTATAATGTATGACAAAATAACACCATACTTTCATGTACTAATAAAATGCATAAATTATATGTCATATAATTTTCAGAAAAGTTATTCAAATAATTTTCTAATTCAAATTACATGATGATTCTTCAAACAAAAATTTTATTCTCATATCAATTTATCACATAATTGCTAAAAATAAAAAATTGCAATACACTTATTTTTTATTAACTTTTTAATTTAAGGACATTTCACTTATACTCAAATAAATGTGACATGATAATTTATATAAGTATCAATTATTACCAATTACATGACATAATATGAAAAATTAATATGCATTAAGATACATATTAATATTTAAATACTCTGAAACTTGAAGAAAATTGTGAATAAATTTTTAACTCAATAATGTGCATAAATTAGAAGTAATCTAATTTCTCATATATATTTATCATGACATAATAACACAAATAAAGTTCATCATAATATAAAATTAATACATTTATGTCACACATATATTACACATTTTTTAGAAAAGAATTCTGAATGTTATGAGTCCAAAAATATATATTTCTTATTTTTTTCCTATTTTTTTAGTTTTAAAAAAACAATATGACTGTTAAGGGACCGCGCACAGCGGGCGGAGGCCCACATGCGTTTTGGCACCTGCGTTCGCACAGTACAGCGGGCCTTAGGCTAGCGCACACCTGCGCGGTGCGGAACTTGGCGACTGGTCGAGGCCCGCTCGGCGACGCAGTACTGCGCGCAGTAGCAGGCTGAGGCCCGCAAGCCTGCGCCGTGCAGCGCTCGGCAGTCGGCAGTGGGTGTAGCGCCCGCAGTGGGCCGAGTCCCGCGCGTGAGGCCTGCGTTAGGTGACACCACGCAGCAGGCCTTGGCCGGTGCGCGTCTATAGCGCCCGGCACCTGTAGTAGGTTTTCCTTTTTTTAACAGCCAAACATTTTTTTGGAAATTTGAAAAATAATAAATGAAAAAAAGAGTTTACAATAAAATTTGAGTGAATGTTGTATAAAATTTGACAACAAAAAAATATTTGGTTATTCAGTTTTGATTGTATAACCGAACACGTAAAAAGTACACAGTTCTAAAAATAAAATGAGAAAAGTCAATTTAGATATGATACAAATTGAAAGAATTAGTATGATAAAATAAAAATATTATGGAAATATCTCACAAGGATCATCGGAACTTTTATACGTCATTTCAGACTTATCGTCAAAAACTTAATCACGATAACACAATTACAGTACACATACGCTGGTTGTAACACTCTGAAATTTAATTCTCAAATGTCAAGTGTAATTAGGTCATTTCAATGTGTTAGTTCATTCGTCATCATATAGATATTCAACTATTGTAGCGGAAATATAACCAATGAGATAAGATAAAATGACTCTTTTTAAATATAGTGAAAGATTTCGAAAAACATCAAAGTGCTATTATAAAATTGAAAATACATGTAAAATCATCACTAAAACATCTTTGGAAAACATAATGAAAAGACTTTATGAAATCATGACTCTTAAAACCTAGATCATTGTGCAATCTTTCTCGAGTTGAACCGCCATCATCCATACTTTAGTTACTTGCACGGATTCAGAGTACAGAGTTCCCAATTAGAGTATATAAAGATCATGCAATGTGATGCTATGATCATAAACATGATACTAGATGATATGCATCATCATTTTCATATAATAAGAAAATAATATGCATGTCATGTACTTAACATGTGATCTACATATCATTCTACCATCATACATTAATAATATAATAGCATGTGAGACATGTAATCCTATCATCATACATTTAGTATGGACATTCATAATAATCATCAATTCAATCCATCCATTTAATAGGAACATAAGTGATGTACACTTACCATAACATTGCCTCAATACCTTTTCCTCAGGGTTGCTACATAACCCTTTCGGATTTCCACTTTCGTGGGACATCTTTTTCATTCATTCAATAATTGTGATTTATGCCGTTGCCTTCACAATAGGAGACACAATGCTCCATTCTCGCCCAAAGGCAACATCGAAATGCACACACAATTGCCGATGTATATAACGATCATTTCGGAGAACTCTCGCCCGAGGGCGACATCGGAATGACGCTGTAATGATCATTCCGAAAAAAATCCAATAAAATGTTATTGAGGGGCGACATGTAGCATCATCTACTACTAGGTTCATTATGCTTTTCAAACAATAATCAATTACGTCGCTCAATCTTCAAATTTTAACCTAATTATGGCTATGCATGTATTTCACATAATTAGATTCATATACAGTCATCAAGCAATAATATAATACAAATACCTTGAAAATAAGTTTAACATATAGTAGGGAAAATTGACGAAGTTTAGTACCAATCGCATCTACAAAGACTAAATATGATCATGTCATATTTTTATCTTCCAGCCCATATTAAAGTCCTTCAGGTCGTATTAGGCTTGCACTAGAAAAATACTGGTGGCCCATATTTTTGTCCTCCAGGTCATATTAATGTGTTTTAGGTCGTATGATGCTCATAGCAAAAAATAGTGTTAGCCCGTATTTTTGCCCTCCAGATCATATTAATGCCTTTTAAGTCATATTAGGCTCACAACAAAAAAACACTGACAACCCGAATTTTTGTCCTCTTGCCCGTATTAATGTTCTCTATCCATAGGCGAAGTATGATAATAAATATTCTCATTTTCAAAATTAGACACTTCCCTTTTCCTTTACCTTGGTGTTCCCATTTCATATAAGCTAATCCTTGCCAAGCAACATCATAGAATTATTGATTGCATTACCTCAAAAGTTACTGGTTAGAAAAATAAGCTTCTCAATCGGGCCGCAAAAACCTCTCTCATTAATTCAGTTATAAATTCGGTTCCAATTCATGCCCTAAGCTCTACCTATCTGCCTAATATTATTTTGGAAACTATGGAACGTTATTCTCGTACTTTTCTTTTTCTCGTACTTTTCTTTGGAACTTTAATAATGATAACAAAGGAATTCATATAGTCGATTGGAACACAATTTTACTCTCCAAGTCTGATGGGGTCTTGGACTTCATAACCTCAAGTTTGTCCGACTAGCTCTGTTAAACAAATGTATAATAAGACTAATGAACAATCATCACTCTATTTGGGCAAACTTAATTCTAAACAAATATGGCAATATTCATCCATGGACAACTTGCTTTTCCCACAAGCAGGATTCTTGGAGCTGGAAACTTGTGACTCACTTTGGTCTACCTGATTGGACATGAAGAAAACTATCAGTAGCGGATCCACTACTCTCATTTACTCTGATAAGTGGATTTTTAATATCCCTCTTACTTATAAGCCGACTTATATTAACATGAATCTCCCTTTGGATGACCTCACTGTGGATACATTTATCTAGGATCGCCAATGGGATTTACATTTGTTAAATCTTTACTTTGGTTCTGATCTTGCATCTTTCATCTCAAACATTTATATTCCTGCTCATGTCGATGATGATATGCGGATATAGGAGATGAATTTCCATGGTATTGCTCATGCTAAATTTGTATATCGTTATCTTTGCTAGAAGTCCTTGCCGACGCCTACTGATGGACGACTCATCTGGATAAAAATGTGGGAGATTCCGACCATGTCAAAGATTCAAGTGTTTTTGTGGATGCATTTACATAAAAAAGTCCCAACTCTTGATTTTATAACTCGTTTTAATACAAACTTAAATCATGCTTGCGTTTTTTTGCAGTATTGCCCTGGAAACAGTAACACATTTATTTTTTTTTACATTTTTATACGGTTTTGTAATCTTGTTCAAGAAAAATTACAAGCAAAATTTGAATTTTTGCATACCTGGCCTGAGGGCACATGGCTTAATGAAGACATGTCTTTTGACCTATCCGGTAATCACATTTTTTCTTGTTCTCTTTTGCTTTTTGGGGTCTTTGGCAGTGTCAGGATACACATTTTTGTTCCATTTGAGCAACCTAGCAGGATGTATGGGAGAAGATCCCAATGCAGTATAATGATTATGTCAGAATTCACATACATGAAGCAACAACCCCCCAAGACCCTATATGGGTTTGGTGGGAGCCCCCCATATTGCTGCATTAAGATTAACGCAGATGATTCCTTTATTAGGGCCGGTCTGAACGGGGATTCATTATCCGTACTTATTCTGATCTTCTTCTTCTTGCAGGTGCTACCAAGCGTTAGGCTGATTCGGGTTTGGAGCTTTAAGCTTGGGGCGCACTTATTGGCATTAGAAGTTGTCTCCAGATGAACTTTAGTTATCGAATCTGGCTAATTTGGTACAAATTGTGAATGATGCCTCTGGAGTCCCATGGAGCGTAAAGACTATCATTGTTGATATCAAAGCCTACATGATTTTTGACGATTCACTACTACTGGGAAGCAAATCGGACAGCAGACTTTTTTAGCTAACTTTGGTCGTACCTCGAATCATGGCCATTTTTGAGAGGTTGATCTTTTGGAAGATCTCTTCAACATTTTTGTATCAAAACAATGCTGGTTTACTAACTAATAGATGAAATCTTTTTTCTTAAAAAAATTCTGAGATAAATATTTTTCTTGGTGAGAATGTAATATTTTTGCAGTCGTTGGACTGGACATCACTGCATGGAAGAAGGTCCAATTTCTTCCGTTTTTTTTTGCGCGTCCCCAATGTGCAAGATGTTCTTCTTGGGCGCGTTTGGATAGGAACATTTCGCGAGAACTTCGCGAAATATTCCCAAACGCACGCCGTGACGGAACAAAAAATGTTCCCGTCACGTGACGTTGGAGAGAACATTTTCCAAAATGTTCTCGTCCAATGTTCTCACCTTTGGCGAGAACATTTGCCTTTTTTTTGTCGAGCCACAATCTTTTTTTTATTTTAAATTTCATCTATTTTTTAATTATTTTGTTTTTATGTATATATAATTTATAATATATTAATACATTATTAAGGATATTATAAAATAATTTATTAAATGTTATTAATTAAAAACTATAAAATAATTAGTTCTAATAATTAATAAATATTTTATTAATTAAACTATTCAATTATTTTTTTAAAAATAAATTATATTTGGATTTTAAAATGTACGTAAATTATAATATTAATAATATTTAAATTGTTTAATCAAAATAAATAAAAATAATATTAATAATATAATAATTTACATAAATTATAATATTAATAATATATTCTTATTTACTATAATTTTATACATCATAAAATAATAAATTATATTCTTAATTCTTACTTTTTATCCAAACACCCACTGAAACTTATCCATCACATCAATTTTTTAAATCCCCATCATTACACTTTTTCATCCAAACACAAACCCAAACTTTTCTATCACATCAATTAGTTCTCGAAGATAAATATTCTACTAATATTCTCGTACCAAACGCAACCCTTATGTATAGTGGGTTATGATGGCTATAATAATTGTCCAAGAGTTGTTTACAAAATTACTATGCAGTTTTATAAACTGCATTTATGGGCCAAGAAAGGGCGCCTGGTCCAACAGTTTGGTAGGCACTTATTTATTCTCTAACTAACATTATTTATATTTTTCTACATGATCTCCTGGAAGATTTCTTCTTCGTATTTGTAGGAGTTTTTATTTAAACAATCTAATGTTTTGTCAATATTTTTGAAACTCATATGCTTAAATAAAAAATAAAATAAAATATTAATTTTTTTTCAAAAGGAGAAGGCGAACAAAATATCGTATAATATAGATTTGGGTACTGTTTCTTAAATAATTAAATATTAATGAGAAATTAGCAGGAGATGTATCACTGCCAGAGCCCACTTAACATCACTTGTGGCTTGAAGGCAGAAGCAGCACCTATTAAAAGGGAATCGCATGTTTTCTTGATTTTGTAAATTTTATAAAACTGTTTTATAAATATCTTTATCAAATAAGGGTTATGATCCCAAATGTTCTTACACATCACATTACCATTTTATCATAAAAATAATATTTTCAAGACAAGGATTTTAGTTTTAGACAATTACAAGAAATGCATCTTTTGTAGCATAAATCTTTTATGACATTTTTTATTGTCCGTGATTCAATATCAGTAATTATTAAAGTTGGCTAATCTTAAATTAATTGTTTTTTAATCTCCTCTGTTTTGTTTCTCTCTCTTCCTCTAAAAAATGTAAATTTTTGGCCGCCCTAAAGTTTTTTTCACCCTCGTCTCGGCGACACAAAAGTGAGACCGAGCAGCGGCAGCGTCAGCGTCAGCGTCAGCGTCGGTGCTTCGCCTCATTCCCCGTTCTTTTTTCTCCGTTCTATACGTTTTCTTGTTCGGCCCTCGGATTCCAAGTTCTTAAAACACGATGATGACGACGAGGTTGTCCCGCTTCAGGTAGATCGCACCTTAAACCCTGACGTACATGAATCGCTATCACGTCACAAAATGGAAACCTTTTTGCACCCTAAGTGTTTGATTGTTTGTTGCTTTGTGCTTATCCTTTTTCCACATTTTGGGAAGAAAAGTCTGTTTGTTTTCTAGCAAAGAGGGGTTTAAAGGGCGTATCTTGGATTTTCATCTCTTGCTGTATTTGTTGTGTTCATCAAAATGAGTGGTTTACTGAAGAACTCATCTACGTTTCGTGATGCTTAAAACACGAAAATATAGCAGGCGAGTTTTGCTGGGGGTGGCAGCTGAATCGAGGGAGTCATCCTGGTCCGGTTGCCGTGGCATTTCGACAGTAGCACCTGAACTTTCGGCTGATGGTAGTAGGGCAAATTTACATTTTTTTACTTCTGTTTGCAAGTTAAATTTAAATGTGTTTATCATGTGTGATTTCTTATAATTGGTTTGCTCTGGCTGAGAAACCATTCAGCTAAAATATTTGCTCAGTATACTGTGTTTAAGGGGAAGGCAGCCCTTAGCATGTCCCCGAGACTTCCGACTATGAAAAAGATGGATGTATGATCTACCACTTTTCTCTGAGACTTCTCATTTTTCTTATAATCTATAAAATATTGCATTGCATTTCTGAAAGGCGATGTCTCTGTTTGGACAGTCTGGGGCTTACAAAGTTGATAAGACTGGAGCTGTGATGTTGATATTCTGGCCTGCCATTGGGGTTAGAAAATATGATTGGCAGAAGAAACAGGTGATACATATTCTTCGCTCTTTTGGATTTTCCTGCACACATTGTATCTTCAGGTTAATACCAGCAAATAAAGGCTGAATGATCCTGAAGTTTTAATCTGTAGAATGTGTATGCTTGTTCTAATTCCTCATTTCTTTAATTATTGCTGTTTTCTAACATTCTACAGGTGTTTGCTCTGAATCCTACTGAAGTTGGAAACCTGATAAGCCTAGGTCCTGCTGAAACGTGTGAATTTTTACATGACCCTTCGATGAAATCCAGGTTTGTGCCACCTTACCATGCATTCCATGTTTATGCCAAAAAAATTGTTGCTTTTTGTCTTTTTGTCATCACATCTTTCCTGATCGCACTATGTTCTTATTTGATACCTGAGTTGACAGTCTTGAAGGTCAAGTGAAGAAATCACTATCCATTGCCCCTCTAGGAAATGACAATGGATATTTTCTCAATTTATGTAAGTTGATATTTTTGCACGCTGAATGTATGGATACCATGTGTACTTTTTTGGATATTCCAGATGCTCTGTAGATTCTAATTTATTTTGATTAAAATGTCACCAAACAAAATGAAACACATGAAGTGTGGTGTCTCCGGTATTTCATGCTTACAATATTTTTTTCATTGTCTATGCAATATGAACTGCTATATATAAGGGGTTGGACTTCAATGTGAAGTTTTATAAGCTAAATTTCTGATCAAGAAGTGAATATTTTGCTTTCTTTACATGAACAATGGTGGATGAGCTGATGGCCTTTCTATGCTCTATGACTTAGTATGGCAGCAAAATAACTACAGACACCATGTAGTTATTTATGTTCAAATATTGATAATGGAAATAAAAAAGCTATAATATATGTAAGAGACTATGATAACTTACACAAAGGATAAACCTATGATAATATGCTAACATCATACTAGTGTTTTTTTTTATTAAAGAGGACATCATACAAATGTTGCCTATGCAGCTGTTTTAAACACCATCCAGAAGACCAATGAGCGTTTTTCTGTACCAGTTACGAAGGCCGAGTTTGCAGTTATGCGCACAGTGCTAAGTGTAAGGATAATTTGCATCAGTTAAATATCTTTATCCAGTGTTATAGATGGAAAACAGCATGTGTTCCCGCAAATTCTGATTTAATTAAATATTATATCTTCCATTCATAAAAATATACATCTACTGGTTATTTCTATTTTCATACTTTCTCTTAGCAGTCTAAAATGTTGGACACGTAATAGTGAATAAGTTATGCATGAATAGTAAAATATGGCTATGACAATAAGATCTAGTGGAATCAGTTAAAATTTTTGTTTAATTGATTTCTGTTAAGAATTATGATTAATGATATGAAAATGCAGAATCATACATGGTCTTTTTTGACATACAAGATTGACCCAAATGTTTGAGTCATTCATACCTTCTGTGCATATAATATGTGTAACTCCCATGAGTATATATATCTATCACACACACGATTATATATCAAAGTTAGAACCGAACTTGACCTCGACCCAGAAAATAATATTAAAGAATAAAATGACAGTAAACCTAAGTACTTAACGAGTAACATGTTTCTCAAATTTAAACCATAATAATCACATGCATATTTCAGTCTTGCAATGAGATCATAATAAGATACGTTTATTTGTAATCTAACAAGATCCGCAAGTTATAACTTTTGCAAGTGATAAATAAAGTTGCTAACAAATAACAAGGTTTGCAAGTAAGTTCAGAAGTTCATGACTTCATACTTTCACAAATCACAATTTCATGCACAAATGTGCATAGTCCAAACATCACTATCTTCTCCACTAGTATTTATGGAGTCTAAAGCTTCCATATTGTCTTCTTGCACCTCAACTTGATAAAAATGCATAAACAAAGTTAAATTCAAGTCTCACAATAATCAAATACTTTAAGAACGATGACTAATTTACCCTTATAGATTACTATGTTTGGAGCTTCCAAATTATTCTAAACCATTTTCTCCAACTCATCATAATCAAGTAGTGAATTTTCATCATCCTCCATGATCCAAAATGTAATCTTCTTCATATTTTCAAAATCAACATGCACAAGAAGTGCTTTCTACATTCTAATTTCTTTCACAATCAGAAGATGTCATTTAACTTAATATTCAAATTGCCAATTGCGACACAATAACAGAGCACTATATACAAAACTTCATCGCTGTTCTACTATAAAACATTGTCAAAAGATTAGTAACACTATAGTTAACAAGATGTTGTAAATCTAAGACAATGATTAAATAGAAAGCAATAATAAGAAACTTAGTAGGTCTCAATTCCTTGGCTGTCTCAATAGCAAAGTTGTTACTGAAGTTTTGCAATCAATCATGATACAACCAGCGTTGTTTTCAAAAATTCAATTTTGTGAGTTGTGACAAGTGCATCCAATACATTAAGACATTCTTGTTGAACCTTATGTTTGAGATACAAGACAAATTTAAACAAAACAAATTTCTTTTTGAGAATGAATAATATGATTAGGGGTAAATTATACGAATGGTCCCCCAACTTTGAGTCGATTTCCAATTGGTCCCCCAACTTCAATTTATAACCTGTGATCATCGATCAGGAGGACTAAGCGTGCAAGAAAATGAATGTCTTGCTTACGTGGCCGACTTTCTCTCTCATCCATGTCAGCTTAAGTCGGCCACGTCATTATAAAAAATTTTAAAAATAATAAAAAAAGATGAGGTTGTCCACGTCATTAAAAAAAATTTAAAAATAAAAAAAAGTGAGTTGCGGGAGAGAGAGGGAGGGGAGCGACTGCCCCCCTCTGGTCGAGCTCGCCGGAGCTCGACTGGACCTCTCTCGCGACGAGCTCGACCAGAGGGGGGCGACCGAGCTCGACCGGAGGGGGGCGGTCGCCCCCCTCCCTCTCTCTCGCCGTGCTGGAGAGAGAAGTCGCCCCCTCCTTCTCTCTCTCCCGTGCGGGAGAGAGAGGGTCGCCCCCCTCCCTCTCTCTCCCGCGCGCGCGTGCTCGCTGTGCGGGAGAGAGAGCGAGCTTGACCGGAGGGGGGCGACCGCCCCCCTCCTCTCTCCCGCAGCACGGCGAGGGAGAGGACCGCCCCCCTCCGCGAGCTCGACCGGAGGGGGGCGGTCGCCCCCCTCCCTCTCTCTCCCGCACGCGCGGGAGAGAGAGGGAGGGGGGCGATCGCCCCCTCCTCTCTCCTGCACGGCGAGAGAGAGGGAAGGGGGCGACCGCCCTCCCTCTCTCTCGCCGTGCGGGAGAGAGAAGGTCCGGTCGAGCTCGACCAGAGGGGGGCGGTCGCCCCCCTCCCTCTCTCTCCTGCAACTCACTTTTTTTTTGTAATTTTTTTAATGACGTGGACAACCTCATTTTTTTTTATTATTTTTTAAAATTTTTATAATGATGTGGCCGACTTAAGCTGGCGTGGATGAGAGAGAAAGTCGGCCACGTAAGGAAGACAACTGGGGAACTTGTGATCACCGGTCAGGAGGACTAAGCGTGCAAGAAAATGAAAGATGGAGGACGTTCTGCTTATAAATTGAAATTGGGGGACCAATTGGAAATCGACTCAAAGTTGGGGGACCATTCGTGTAATTTACCCTATGATTAGCTTCAATCACCTATGATAGTGATTTCCGATTACTTCTACATGTGTCAACCAATGTTCCAACTTCCTTCCTAATGTCATATAGCAACTTGGTTCTAATGGAAAGATAAAAGAATGTTTAACATATCCTTGCCCAATGGCTGCAATAACATCTATTTTGGGTTGATAATAAACAAAATTTATGCAATTAAAATAAATGCAATAGTGATGAAAGAATCTAATGACAACCAATCAACTCGATGTATAGTTTCTTTACTTGCTAAGGCACTTCTAATATAAGATAATTCACTTTTAATAGAAAATTGTGCATCCAAAATAGTTCTTAGAGCAAAGAAGCTGTTTACATTTGTTATATCTTTTTCCTTCCCTTTAGCTTGACTTGTTTTTTTTTTTAATGTTTTGAGAAGATGACTTGGAGTTTCTTGTCTTTTTGATATCAATGGCATAGGGAAACTACTAGTATATGTTGTTGCTGACACCCATTACATGAGTCCTTGAGGACTGGAAGATCAATAATGCATTAGCAAGAGAAAAGCAAATTGTCTAGTCAACATCTCTCCTGGTCGTGAAGAGACCATGCCTCCGGTAATCCTTGCCGGCGGCGACACCTCCATCTCCGGCAGCCCCTGTCTCTGCCTCCGGCAACCCAGCCGGTAACGCTAACCTCCACTTTCGAAGTTCTTCACACCTCACGATGCACCCAAGACTGCAGATGCAGGACAATGGGTGGACATATATCTCCCGCTCAGCCCCCTGCAATTCAGGTTGCATGCGCCAGTCGGTCAGCGTTTGCTTCTTGTACCGGCCGTGGCGTGGTTCATTGGAAACCCCACGTCCATTTCCCTCCCGGCGATTGGATCACCTCTGTTGCCATTGAAATCGAATTACACTTGGAAGGCCGCCTTCCGCCATCAGTCATCTTGCAAACGGGCACCAACAGTTTCCTGTTCCGGTTAAGGCGCACTGGTTCCATTGCATCATGCCTTGACATCGTCGCTGGCCGGCCACCTGCATCTTCAGGAGAGTCGGTCGTCGGAGGTTCAGCGTCTCCAGTCCACGCGAGGGGTGCATGTGCAGGTCTTACATACCACTTCCCACCTTTAATTCAAAATCCCAATCCCCTTCACATGAGTCCCCCAGTTGCGCCCGAATTCGAGCTCAGCCAGAGACACGCCCCCTCGAACCATGGCCCCACCCAGCCAACATCCAAACCTACTCAACCTGGACCCGCAATGGAACCACCTTCCGCCACCGCCGGTCTAGTTCATGACGCCCCCGTTGGCTCCCCAACGCCTTGGCGAAACTCCTCCATTACAGCTCCGCAACCTCCTCAGCCATACCCACATTCAATCCTGATCAGCCTCAACCCTGCCGACAGCCTCGAGTGCTGCAGACGCCTACAACCAGTGACTCCCCTATGGCAGCTGGATGCCCTTTCATTCAGTGACAGTCATCACGATGCAGTGGAGGTGGCCCGCCTCCAAGTCTACAGGCGCCGACGACACGCTAATGTCGCCTCTTGGTCGCGGGCCTTGCGAAGTTTTTTGCTGGAACGATGATCACCCAGCATGGCCCGCCCTCCGTCACCTGCAGCGGCGCCCACGATTGAATCATCAACTGATCAACTCCTTGCGGTGCATCCATCTTCCTCACCAGACGACTAGACGCGGAGGTTCAGGGTGTGGCAAACCTAGTGGGTTTCAGGCATGTCAGCCGATGCCCTCTTGCATGGCCGGACACCTCTAGGAAACTCCTTGCAATGCATCGGTCACTCCAGCGCTTTCTGGTGCACACACGAGGCGGTCTACGACGGAAGGCAGCAGTGGGTAGAGGCTCGCCCACCTGCGGGGCAGTAACGATTTCACTATGAAGGTGCTAACATCAAATGCTTGTGGCCTTGCGAGTTGGGGAGACGTCGAACTTTTGGCCGCTATATGCGGCATTGGGAAGTCGACATGGTCTTCTTGCAAGAAACAAGCTAATGGACTATAATTTGCCGAAGTAGATCGGGGGCTCCAGCCTTTCCTAGCATCTTCCCTTAGGGCTTGTTTTTTTGTTTTTTTTTTCGAAACGGACCTTAGGGCTTGTTTGGTTCAAAATTCATTAAAGGGAAGGGAAGGTAAAGAGTGGGAAGGGAAATGATTGAAAGGGAACGTAGGAGAATGAAAGTGAATAGTTAACCTGCTTGGTTGATATCATTAAAGGAAAGGGAAGGGAATGAATGTTAAGTGAAGGGAAGGTAAAGAGTGGGAAGGGAAATGATGAGAAGGGAACGTAGGAGAATGAAGGTGAATAGTTACTGTGTTTGGTTGATATCATTAAAGGGAAGGGAAGGGAATGAATGTTAAGTGATTATTTTATTTAGACGATTTTATTCTTTACATATATAGTTATATGTTTAATTTATTTGGTCAAATATGAAAACACATACCAAATATGTCTTTCCCCTCCTTTCCACCCCGATTTGAGGGGAAAGAAAAATGGAACATTGGAGGGGAATGGAAGGGAAAGGAGGGGACTTTCCCCTTCATTCCCCTCCAACTTAAACTCAATTAAACGAGAACGGATTCTCCTCCTTTCCCTTCCCCTTCTTTACCCTCCTTTCACCCCAACCAAATAGACCCTTAGTTCGATGGGTCGCTTAGGTTGTTGTATCATTGGATGACAGATGAGTTCACAACTTCACACTGGAGGACAAGTGGAGTGCTAGATTCTCGATGACAGCTCACTTGAGACGCAGGACGGATGGCTCCTGATATTTCTCTTGCATCTATGGCCTTCACTCGGAGTCTCTACGGACCACCATGTGGAGGAGCTCACCGTTGCCCGATCGCACACTTGCTAGCTGATTGGGGGAGACTTCAATGTCAAATTGGACATGGAGGACCAATCCATTAGTGGACGAGGGAGAGATTATGGCAGAGGAGTTCAGAGACCACTAATTCTTGATCGCACCTCTCGAACGCTTGCTAGCTGATTGGTCATATTGGACATGGAGGACCAATCCATTAGTGGATGAGGGAGAGATTGTAGCAGAGGAGTTACTTCATTAATTCTTAGTCATTGGCGGACTTTCCGGCAACGAACTGAACATTCCTTGGTTCATTGAAGCTGGTGGAGGTCCATCATCTAGCGGACATCTAGGCCATCGACAGATCGTTCTTGGACCACACACCCCTTATGTGGAGGTCCAATGACGGTCCGCACTTGCGCTCTATCTTTCGCCTTGAGTGATCTGGGCTATTGGAGGATGGATGTGGTGGGCGTCTCATCCTGCTTCAATCGGTTTTTTTCCTCTTCCGATCTACTTTTGGTCAGTTCTTCGGATGCGTATCGAGATAGCTTGACTCTCCGAGGAGCTAATTTTTGACGGGGATGCAACTTTGTTCGATGAGTCCATCTGGTTGCATGGCATAGTATTTGTTTGCCGCCTCGCAGGGCTAGGAGTTCGGGACCTCCGCGCCACCAACTGGGCACTCCTTGCCTAGTGGGTGGGGCGGATTAAGGTTTGAGGACATCTTATGGCGAGGGTGTTTCTTCGCTTGCTAAGGTTAGGATCTTTCATGAGAGTCCAGGCCCATTCTACCACGAGGAGCTTCATCCTTTTGGAAGAGAGTCAGAGGGTTGGTTGGAGAGTCCCACTGGTGACCCTTTTGGTAGGTACTTGGGCCATCTGGCTTCAACTCAACTAGATCATTTTTTTGTAGGGAGAGATGCTAGGTGGATAATATTGTACACCACATTTTTGTCTTCTTCGGGATTTTGGCTTTGGTTAGAGCCTTTACATTTCCCATTTATTTGTCGCTCTCTGCAGGAGAGTGTGTTACATGTACGTATCGATCATTTTATAGTGATACATATATACACATAGATGACAACTACAGTCCTTGGTAGTCATCCTTTTCCCTCTAAAAAAAATAAATTTATGCATGCATAACTAATTGCTTAGTAGAATTATGGGCTTTCCATTGATCAAGTGCCTTTTTTATGCAAACTTAGATTTTGAAAGTTTTCCAAGTTGATATATCACGTCATAACTAACTTTTGTACAAGCTAGTGCTCTTCTTTTTGTTTTCATTTGTTAATTCTTTCACCTTTAAGATCTTTGCAGAATACAAACATGTCAATCCTTTCTCTCCTTCTGCATCATGATAAATTTGACAATGATCGCACGCACATAGGATCAAATTTTAATCTCATGCATTGAGTGCTTGATCTAACTGATTCTGATTTGTCGGCATTACTTCCATTTAATGTCATTTCCTACAAAACCAACATAAAAAGCAATTGAAATTTAATAGCATTGTCCATAAACACAACTTACCTTGCATGGATGCATGATTGCCACAGCACCAATGCTGCCTGGGTGGCTGCCAAGGCCGCCTTGGCCCATACAACCAATGTAATTGGACCTTCAGGTAGTAATGTGATGGCCCATATTATTTTTTCTTTTTAATGCATTTGTTGCTTAATAAGGAGGGACCATATGAATGTCTGCCTGTAAGGTGCCGCTCTTGCACATTAACATATGAATAATATTATATATTATATATGTATGCGTATATAATATATGTCCCAAGGATATAGAAGCAAGGAACGCACACTGGTGAGGAAATGCCAAAGATATAGAAGCAAGGAACAGAACATCACAAATACACTCTTAAAAATGCAAATATGGTGTACACTATTATCTATATTTCACCCCTCTATTTGAATGCAAATATGATGCATAGTATTTTCTATATCACACATCTCTATTTATACTTAGAAGTGGACACAAGCCAATCCATTCAAGAGTATCTCGTCGTTCAACATATTTTATGCCTTATTCGGCTTGGCTTATTCAATAAGCCAAGTCAGGCCTCAATTTTAGAACTTGACCTTTTAATTTAAATTGGCTTTAATTGTTTATATCAAACCTAGCATGTTAGCTTATAATGCCAGCCTATACTATTGGCATATATTATAAATATAATTTGAACTATATACAAAAATATTGTTTTACTATGTTTATTTTAAAAATATTTTTTAATAAATAAAGCTTAATAGGCTATTAAGTCAGTTTTTTTTCCAAAATCTAACAAGTCACAAGTTGATTTTTTTGTCCTATTAGCTTGTTTATTAAGCTTTTTAAATATGCCTGGTCTATTTAAGCGTTGGCCTAGCTCTGCTTGTGTCCATCCTTGGCTATACTTAATATCATATTAAGACTCAAGAGACGAAAAATAGATCCATTTCAATGGATATAACTGCAATATCATTGCCTGATCATTGGCATGCGATGGGATGACATGCATGGTTATACCATGTAAGTAATGGAAGTTAATGCTTTCTTAGATTTTTCTCACATATAGTCTGCCAGCACTAGAAGTGCAACATGGTGGTGCTGGTAATTTATATTTGACTTGATGCGACTTTCTTGCTTTTTTGAAGAAAATAATAATATGTTTGACAAGAATTTCTTCCTTTGTGCCCTTTCAGAAAATAATTCATTTGAAGTATTTGGTAATGTGCAAACCTTTTGTGATGCATTCAAATCATCTATGGTCTTAAGTGGAACCTGATTCCCTTTTTATGCAGTATGCATTGCCACACATCATGGGTTGGGGCCTAGCAATGCGACCGCAACACCAGAGCGCCATAGAGAATCCCCGAAAGCAGCAGATGGAGGAGAGGCCAGACCCTGAATTTGAATGGGGAAGATGAAATGGAGTTCATTCCCATCCATCTTTTACCATACCAGAGAAACAAATGTCTGCTCATTAGCCGAGAATATTACTAGTTTGTGTACTGAGATGTAAATCATCTGGGATGATTGGCACTGTTTGTCCAGCGGTTCTGTTGTAGCCTGCACCTCTTGATTTCCCGTGAGAGGTCGCATAAGAATGGCAGACTTTTGTATCTCGATCATGAAATATTTGCACAATTGTAGACCAAGGTCGTGTCATGGAAACAATACTAGTCAAGCGTCCAATAGTTCAGACGAATTGTATATAAATAGCATGTGTTTGTTTTCGGTTGCAAATGTTAGATCATGGGCATAATATAAAGAAATATAAATTAAAAGAATAAAAAAGATAGCATAATAATTGAATTCTAAACCTTGATAGGGAGATATGTTATTACTCTGTTAATTTTGGCTTGACTGTCGAGCTAAGTTCTACTGGTTGAAATGTAAGCACAGAGATTTAATCGAAGGAAAAAACGAAAAAAAAAAGAATCTATGTTTCTGCAATCAATTTCGCGATATGCCTTTTTCACGTCAATTTTGCTTGCATTCTCCATTCTCCATTCTCCACGTCGATTTGTCTCATTCATCACGCCTTTTCCCTTTCTTTTCATTTTCGGTTCGTCTTCTCGCTATTCTTCTCCAATCCATGCAAGTAACACGATGCCGGCCACATCTCCCTCTTCGTCATCTCTTCCTTTCCTGTAAAATCTTTCTCTACCTATCAGCATTACGTCACAAAATGGAATTATTCTGTATCTTATTTGTAGTTGTAGTGTTTGATTGTTTGTCGCTCAGTTCTTGCCTTTTTCTTTTTTTATATATATTTTCGCAAAGAAACTTCTGATTGTTTTTTTTGTTGCAAAGTAAGGATTAAGTTTCATAAGTTTTCCTCTGTCTTGTTGTAGTCGTCGTCCTGTTGATCACAGTGATGAGTCTGTTCAATCAATAGCGTAAGCTTGATAATAACAATAAATAAATAGATGTTGGCAAGTTGTGTTGCGCTCGTTGAATCGAGGAAGTCATCTTGCTCCAGTTCCTTGGCTCTTATTCTTGGCATTTGGACGTCAGCATTGGAGTTTTCTGCAGGTGGTATGCCCTTGTTCGAGTTAGAATGCGGATCCACTTTGTAGGTCATCTAGATGTTCTTTATTTTGTTTGATTTCTTATTTGTCTAGATTAAGTTGTTCCAAATGTGAAATAGTTTACGAATAAAAATACATGAAATTAGACATCAACACTAAAAGAAATTATATGCATTTTAAGGTAAATAAGCATTCATGCATCATGAACATATATTTCATATTATTTAATTAGTGATTGAAAAGTAAAAGAATATTATTGTTTGTATGAAACAATCAAATTACGAATAGGAGAGAAATTTATTAAACTTCCTTGAAAAGATAAAGCATAAGGCGAATGTGTAAATTTACAACATAGAAAAATGTTATATGTTACTTTTTTATTTATGATATTATTTTAAACAAAGATTATTATTAGTATTATTGAAACCTATATTGAGTTATGAAAAATATTTATGACATGTTTTAAGAATTTCATATGAGATAGAGTAAACTCTTACGTGGAAGTTTTTAAGAAATAATGCTTGTGATGTTAAAATAAGTTTTACTTGATACTGATACATGATTATACCTCCATGTGTTTATTGACCATTATGGTTAGAAAAGATCTTTGGGACCATATTCAATATACATGAAGTCTAGGCATATATCGGGTGCCTTTGCCCTTTGGGGGGGGGCTGCTTTGCATGCACGTAGTGACTTGTGTTATGAACTATGTATTTGAGACTCATGATTGTGAAGCTCTGCTTAACTGCATGACACATGATTATGAAGGGATGCATATTAACCCATGACATGCTCTACATATTCGAGACTTATGATTGTAAAGCTTTGCTTGACTATATGACATATTTTATGGAGGGATATATATTGACTTATGACATGCTTTGCATATGCGAGAATCTGTATGACACATGATCATGAAGGAATACATATTGATCAGGTTGAGTATGTGCAATGACACATGTGTAGAGTTTAATTATGAATATGCTAATATCTTGAGTTACTTTATTTATGTGAAAGTTCATATGATTTAATAACTTATGATATATATGTTATGCTTTAAATATTTTCTCATATGGAATAATATGATTATGTAAATGTTGTACGCACTCATATTGTTCCCCTATGTTGTACTTTTATTCTACTCACTAAGCAAATTGTTGCTAAGAGTACCTTTTCAAAACTTTCATATACTTGTAAGTTTTCGAGTTGAGTCGACTCAAAGCTTATTTTGCTGCATATAGAAGAGGTCGAGCTGTTGGAGAACTTTTATTTTCCCTTCACTTTTATTTTTAAAAGCATGCATGTAATAGATAAACATAGATATTGTAATTAAGTTTATAAGAAACATTTTGTAAGGTTGTATGGAATAAGGTGTGTTACATGTGAGATGGTTGTGAAAAAATAGTGACGGTATGCGAATATTATGTATTATATCTTTTGATTAAAGTTTGATAAGTATATATGCATCTCTTATATGTATTGACAAATAACACAAGATAAGTAAGGGAGGAGGTTTTGCCGATTTTACTTTTACAATTGCTAAACAAAATTAATGGAATATAATAATTGGAATCAGAACTTAGTCTCAGAGTTGGGTGTGATAAGATCAGTTGTTTGAAACAGTTTCGGATGTCCAATCCGATAGTCACTATACTACTATCAAGGTGATTCAAACGCCCAAAAAGGATTTGGTCACCTATTTCAAATCGACAGAGTCGTAAGTCATTGCGGAATCCTTAAGTTTTCAATAAGTTTTGACAAAACAAGCATAAATCTAAGTAAAACAAACAGATCCTCATATATGGCATGCATCATAACTATCATTTATAATATCATTGTCCTCAATCATTGATTTCATTCATAACAGAATATCTTAAACTTAACAAAGCATAGCCTGTTGATTACTATCATCATAATCTAAATTTTTATAATAAAAATCATGATGTCATTCTATGAAAAACCATCCTAATCTCAACCTAATATGCAATCAATGTATAGATTTTTTTTCATAACATGGCATATGAATCATACAAAAATCACTAAGTGTAACATTTCCCACCAGTGTGTGATATTTATCCACTATGGGCCTAAACCCACACGATTTTTTCAAAACATGTCACACCTAATGAAGGACATGTTTGTAGGATTCCAAGGACACCAAGAGGAGGGAGGGGGGTGGGATGGGGTGGGGTGGGATGAATTGGTGTTAAATAAAAAATGTCAATTTCACAAAGATCATCGCGGAAGTACAAAATTGATTTTTTAAAACCTTTTAAAATAAAACAATTCAGATCGTAAGCATAATATGAACGAGGGAGAGAGAGAAAAAATCAAAGGAAAAGACACGGTGGTTGTTGACGAGGTTTGACCACACCTTGGCCTACGTCCCCGCTCTGACTTCTCGACCTCGAGATTGTCGGAGATTCCACTAATCCCTTCCTTTGTTCCTAATTGGGCAAGGAAGAAAAGCCCTTTACATCAACCACCTTTTCTCCGCTTCGAGAGGCAAGGCAACCTCTCCTCCTAGGAAGCTAATCATTTTCTCTCGCTCAAGAGGTAAGATTTAGAACCTCTTTTACACATGAACTCTTTCTATTTTTTTTGAATAAAATATTTCTCTCTTTTACAAAACTAAACTCATAAGAGTTGAAGAGAGAAAGAAATAAAACTCTAAATGATAACTTCAAGAGAAATAATCTTCTTTTGATTTCTTGAAGTTTTGCTTCAATGCTTGGATAAATGCCTTTTCTTCTGACTTTGGCACTCCTTTTATAGGCTTCAGCAAGTGAGAAAGTCGTCCAAAATCATTCCACAATTTTCTCCTTCAAATTTGACCGTTACTGTTCATTTGACTCGGAGACCGATCGATCGCACATATGGACCGATCGACCGGTACACTTTTTTTTATGAAAAAATATGACTGTTGGTGAATTTTACAATGTCCGATTGACCTGTGTTCTGTACCGATCGATCGGTACAGTCTTGACATTTTATATGTTGAAAATGGACATTTTCTGCACTGATCGGTCGACCTGTGTTATGAACCGGTTGACCTGTGTTCCTGACCGGTCGACCTATATTCCTGACGATCGACTTGTGTTCCAGCCGACAGCTCGACCGCTCTGCACTATTTTAAGCATAACTTTTTGCACAGTTATTCAAATTAGATAATCTTGGATTCTATGGCAAGCTAACAGAGTTATCTACAACTTTGATATTTATGATTCATCCAAAATCTAATATGATCATAGTTAATTATTTAATCGAAATGTAGTGCATAAAGTTATCCCTTTTTCTTTAAACTTTTTCAACATTTTAACTTTAATCTTTCAAGGTTTGTATCATCAAAATATAATTTTATATGTCATTAAAACTTAGATCGAACAATGTTCTCATATATATCCAGCATCTCTCTCGTGACTTATGCATGCGAGACTAATACAAGATATGCCTTATGCACCCTTCCCCGCTTAGGGGACTCAACGTCCTCGTTGAGTGATCGCACCCCACCATGCATAGAGGTCCATACAGAGTGACTCTGATATCATATGTAACATTCTCCACTAGCGTATCATATTGTTCGCTCTAGGTCTCAGTCCACACGGTTTTTTCAAAACGTGTCACACATAGTGAAGGACATGTTCCCATATATACCCATCATTCTCTCATGACTTATACATGTTGGACTAATCCAATGCATGCCTCATGCACCAAACACGTCCTCTAGTATCAGAGTGGCGCAACGGCCCACTACCCCTTGGGGTCTCTATACAAGGGCAAAGTGAATAGTATTACGCTGAGTATAGAGATGAGCCATTGTGCTATTCTGATACCAGGTGACACATTAGAAAATCGTGAGCTCAGGGTGGGGGGCAGAGCGGACAGTATCACGCTGAGTATAGAGGTGAGCAGCTGCGCTACTCTGATACCTAGTGACGTATTTGGTGCATGAGACATGCCTTGAATTAGTCTCACATGCATAAGTCACGAGAGAGATGCTGAGTATATATGAGAACATGTCTTTCACTAGGTGTGATGCATTTTGAGAAAATTGTACAGGCCAAGGCCCAGAGCGGACAATATGACACGTTGATGTGGAATGCTACATATGCTATCAGAGCCACTCCGTGTGGACCTCTATGCATGGTGGAGTGCGATCACTCAACGAGGACGTTGAGTCCTCTAAGGGGGTGAGGCATCGCTTGGATTAGTCCCATATGCATAAGTCATGGGAGAGATGCTAGGTATATATGGGAACATGTCCTTCACTAGGTGTGACGCATTTTGAGAAAACCATGCGGGTTGAGGTCCAGAGCGAATAATATCATATGCCGATGGGGAATGTTACATCAAGTCTCACATCAATTGCAATCAAATCGATCATATCCATGGATCAGACTCCTAGGCATCATTTTTTTTCATAATCATATGCATATTAAACCCCAAAAATGACTTTAAAGCATGCAAAACCCTTCAGAAAAATCTCATGTCCTAGATCCCAAATTATACACTTGTTTGTAGATTTTTGTTCGGTGCTTCATCGGATCAAGATCTAGCTCCTTCCCCTTCGCCCTCCTACGTTGCCCGTGCCTGAAGGATCTGCAGGACCTGCCCCCTCATGCTCTGTCCGAGACCAAGGAGGACAACACGAAAATGGCAAAGAGAAAAATAAGAAAAAAGCAAGGAAAAGGAGAGAGAAAGAAATGGATTTTATGACCATCAATTCATTGGGGTTTCACTTTTGAAATACCTAGTTTCATGGTGGAGAAGTTACATATCTTCATACATTATTAGGTGTAATGGAGGAGAGAGAAGGTCAAACCTAACTACCCATTGCTCTTCCGGATGTCCGAAAGAGTTTTGGTCATCCAGTAAAGCGTTGGTTGAGATTCACAATTTGTCTCCAGGTGCCCGTTTTGATTTCGAGCATCCGATAATCTTATGTTAGCAATATGAAAAATTTTAAACTTTTCTAAATTTTGGGTGTGTTACAGAAAGATTAGGGAATGCATTCAGATCACTGGTATACAAGGTACCACAAGGCGCTGCTGTTTATGCAGGGTGAAAAACTTATTTCGCACTTGGTGTAGTTGTCAAGTTCCTCATGATTGCTTCTTGATGCCACATTAAGCAATTCATTTTCAATTTTTGAAGAAATGGATCAAAAAAATTGAGGCAGAATAACTTTTCTATTCAATGCATTCTTGCAGTTTGGATGAATTTAATACTGACAAGATTCCAAGTTTGTGGCATGGGAGAAGCATCCATGCCTGTGTGATCAAGATGGGTTAGGAACCTGATATTTTATTTGGGAATACACTCATATCAATGTACGTATTCAAAGTGTGGAGTCATGAGTGAAGCTCACAAAGATTCCTTTCTCATTCCTTCCAAGGATGTAATATCCTGGAATCAATTATTGGTGGGTATTATGAAAGTTAGCTTTTTGATGAATCTTCAAATTACTATGAAATTGCACAACCATTGCAATGTACTTACATTTTTTCATTTCTAGTGGATGGAAGAGAACTTCATGGTAATGCACTCTGGTTTGGTTTAGAGGACCTTACAATGTGCAATGCCCTTATGACTTATTACTCAAAGATAGTTCGGATTCAAGACCTTTTATTTAGTAGTTCTTACTTCACAGAACTTAATTATTGCCAGATGTGCAATAAATGGATGGCACTCAGAAGTGCTAGCTTCATTTCAGGATCTATTTTTTAGAGGAACACAACTTGATTTATTTGATCATAAGTTTTCTATCTGTGTAGAGTTGTGTAAATGGGCAAGAAAGATTCATGTCTATGTTCTTAGGTACTGATGCCCTGCAAGTTTTCATGAGTACTGTGAAGAAATATCTCATATCATGGAACGCAATCCTCTCTACTTATAACAATTTCCAAGAGGAATTTATTGACCTCTTTATATCAAACCCATCATCATGAAATTGAATAGGGCTTTGTTACTGTTCTCAATACTCTCAAGCAACTACTGCCAATGGTCTAAGGAGAGTCAGATAAACCCACATTTATCCTGTTGAGCTGGATTCATGAATCAAATGAATATTGAGATGCAATGACTCCAATGGAAAGAGTGCTAGCATTGAAGAAGCATTCAAAACCTTTCTGGGACGCCTCAAAGAAAAAAAAAATTATCTGGGAAGAATATTATTTAGGCAATAGAATCATCTCAGGCTATCTTAATTGTCGCTCTTGTTAACAAATAGATAAATTGTTAGTTGGTTGTTAACAAGTTTAATCCTGCGCATGATATGTTTTTGGTTTTATCCATATTCAGATGGATAGTTTTTATCTTTCTAGTTTTATCTTCATAGTTTGTTATAGGTATGTTTTTCCTATAAATACATGATAAAACTCCATAGGCAAAACACACAATTTCGGTCTGCCACAAATTCTTAGTCTTTTCTCTTCCTCTTTCTCTCTATTCCTCTCATTATTTTCACATCACAATTTGGCCTAGAGCCTTGATTCTTGAAGGATCCAGGAAATTGTGATGGCGAATGAGGGTGCAATGTTTTCCACACGAGGAATGACGACGGAGCGCATCATGAAGGAAGTTGGATCGCTGATCATCTACCCCGAGTTGACGCGATCTAACTATCATGAGTAGGAATTGGTGATGCGGGTGAATCTCGTAGCTCAAGGGCTGTGGGAGGCGATCAAGAAAGATGAGGTTGAGTGCCGCGAGGATCGGCTAGCATTGGCTGCCCTTCTTTGCGCGGTGCCGGCTGAGATGCGGTCAACTCTCGCGGTGAAAAGGACAGCAAAAGAAGCGTGGGAAGCAATACGGGTGATGCGCATGCGAGTTGCTCGTGTGCAGGAGGCCAACGACTAGAGGCTGCTGAAAGAGTTCGAGAACATCAGTTTCAAGAGTGGAGTCTATTAGAGTCTATCGATGACTTTTGCTATGAGCATCGTCAGGCTTGCAAGCAACTTGAGAGCATTGGGAACACCGGTGGAGGAAGTGCGCATCGTCAAGAAAATTCTGCGCAATGTGCCACCACGATACTAAAAAATTGCACTTTCGATCGAGAAATTGCTTGATCTCAAGAAGATCTTAGTTGAGGAACTGGTGGGGCATTTGCATGCAGCAGAGGATCACTTCGACGTCGGCACAATCACCAACAAGGCTGGTCATCTCCTTCTTTCCGCCGAGGACTGCAAAGCAAAACTCCAAGTTGGAGTCATCGTCGAGCAGCGACAAGGTGCCCCAATGGAAGGCAAAGGGTGGAGCGTGACCTGATGGTCGTGACACCACGGTGAAGACGACCTCCGAGGGGAAACAACGTCGCCGTGGCAGATGTTGTGGCATATATGGACATTGGGTGAAGGAGTGCAGGAAACCGCGTCGTGAACGCAAGGACAAGGCTCCCATCACGAAGGCGGAAGGCCAAGTGCAGCAACCAGCGTTGTTGATGGCTACGACGACCAGCGAGGAGAACTCAAGTATGTGGGTAGTACACCTCAATGAGAGAACGGTGCATCCAACAATCCAAGAAGAAGACAAGTGGGTACTCGACACCGGCGTGAGTAATCACATGACGGGATGTAGGCCTGCTACGTCGCCGTGGAAGATGTCATAATTGTGGCATATATGGACATTGGGCGAAGAAGTGCAGGAAATTGCGTCGTGAGCGCAAGGACGAGGCTCCAGTGATGAAGGCAGAGGGCCAGGTGCAACAACCAGCATTTTCGATGGCTATGACAACCAGCGAGGAGCACTAAGGTATGCAGGTAGTACACCTCAACGAGAGCGTGATGCGTCCAACAATCCAAGATGAAGACAAATGGGTACTCGATACCGACGCGAGTAATCACATGACACACATGAAGGGATGCAGTTCCGCTCTCGCATCACTCGATGTAAATGTGTGAGGATCTGTGCACTTTGGAGATGGTTCTGCCATTGAGATATGCGGCCTCAGATCGGTGGTGATGCAAACAAGGGATCACAGACACAAGGTACACACTGGAGGACAGTTGGAAAAAGGGAAAGGGGGGGGGGGGGGGGGGGTTGCAAAATCAATTTGGAGGATGGATTCTGCAGTGTGTTTGACAGTGAGCACACGCTGCTCGTCCACGCGCCATGCACCCACAATCAACTGTATTTGCTGAAATGTTGCAGAGCCAGTGTATCTAATAGCAAAGATCAATGATTGGGCGTGGCCGTGGCACATACGATGCGAACATCTGAATTTTTGAGCTCTCCGAGAGCTGGGATTTAAGAACATGCTGGAAGGCCTACCTCTAATCGAGAGGGTAGAAGAATTTTGTGATGGGTGCGCATTGGGCAAACAACAACACATCCCATTCCTACAGGCTTCACGGCACCGTGGCTAACAAAGTCTGGATCTGGTTCGCTTCGACCTTTGCAGACCAATCAAGCCAAGCACTCCGGGTGGTAAAAAGTACTTCATGCTTATTGTTGATGATTATTCTTGTTTCATGTGGGCAGAGTTGCTCGCGACAAAAGACGAAGCTTTCAAGGGATTAAAGCGTGTGAAGGTGTTAGCCGAGACTGAGCAAGGTGGGCGACTCAAGACTTTCAGATTTAAGGGTGAATTTAATTCCTTGGAATTCCAAGCCTACTGCGATGAGCATGACATCAAGCATCTCACCACCACGCCATACTTGCCACAACAAAATGGCATCGTCGAGCACTGAAATCGCACCGTGGAGATGGCACGCGACCTCTTAAAAAACAAGAACATGTCAGCCTATTTCTGAGGCGAAGCAGTGATGACAACCATCTACATTCTCAACCGTACACTAACCAAAAGTCTGGAGGGTAAGATGCCATATGAGGCCTGGTACAATCGAAGGCCTGATGTCCAGCACTTTTGAACATTCGGATGTGTCGCCAACATCAAGTGCATCGGCCCCGGCATCAACAAGCTCGCAGATAGGTCCGAACCCATGGTGTTTCTCGAGTATGAACGAGGAACAAAAGGCTATAGGGTTTATGATCCAGTGGCCAAGAAGCTGCATGTGGCACATGATGTGGTGTTCGAGGAACACCGCACGTGGAACTAGAGTGAGAAGAACGATGATGCTAAACTACCAACCTCATTCGAGGTCGAGTACTTCATCATGGTCGGAGTTGCACCAACACATGACGCTGAAGCCCCATTACAACCACAATCTCCATCAACTCTAGGGTCATCTCCATCTACACCAGCAATGACAGTAGTCAGCTTCGTGACACCGCCGACTGATGGCACCTATGACTCCGAGGGAGCACCAAAGCGATATCGAATGTTGCATGATATGCTCGACACTACCACAGAGATCACTAAGTATGACAACAACGACATGTGCCTACTTGCAGCTGAGGAACAATCAAGTGTAGAAGAGGCTCTAAGGAACACAAAGCAAAAAGCAATGGAGGTCGAAATGGAATCTATTCACGACAACAAGACATGGGAGCATGCTACACTTCCACCATGACACAAGGCGATTGCCTAAAGTGGATCTTCAAAGTGAAGAAGGACCCATCAGGAAACATTGTCAAACACAAAGCCCGTCTCGTCGCAAAGGGGTATGCACAATGTCAAGGTGTATACTTCATCGAAGTATTTGCGCCAGTGGCACGAATGGAGACTGTGCGGCTGCTGCTCGCACTAGCTGCTCACGGTGACGGGCAAGTAGACATGAAGTCTGCATTCTTGAATGGAGAATTGGCAAAAGATGTGTGTGTGAAGCAACCTCCTGGCTTTGTCGATGAGAGAAATCACAATAATGTGTTGAAGCCGAAGAAGGCTCTATATGGGTTGCGGCAGGCACTACGAGCTTGGAATGCCAAGCTGGACAAGAAGTTACTTGGGCTGGGATTCATAAAGAATCCACTAGAGCACGCTGTCTACAGACATGGCTCAAACCAAAATTATTTGTTGGTTGGAGTGTAGTGGATGATCTCATTATCACCGGGCCTAGCAAGAAAGACATTAAGGTATTCAAGGACGAAATGAAAGAAAAATTCAGCATGAGATCTTGGTTTGCTGAGCTACTACTTGGGAGTTGAAGTCTGCCAAAAGAAAGGTGAGATCACCATTTGTCAAAGTGCATTTGCTGCTAAGATATTAGAAAAAGCAAGGATGACTGGGTAACTTGTGTCACACTCCAATGGAGAATCGATTGAAGCTCAGTAAGAGGGGAGAAGGTGAGCCTGTGGATGCAACAAGGTATTGCAGCTTGGTTGGAAGTTTGCATTATCTTGTCAACACGACCTGATCTATCCTATTCAGTCGGGATTGTAAGAAGGTACATGGAGGCTCCTACAACCAAGCACTAGGCAACTGTGAAACAAATCTTTCGATACTTGGTAGGAACGTGGTTGTCGGTACAAGAAGTTACAATATATTGAGTCAGTTGGTAGGGTTCAGTGATAGTGATCATGCCGGAGACATAGATGATAGGAAGAGCACTAGCAGGTTCATTTTCTTTCTGAGCTCGAGCTTGATCAGATGGACGTCACAGAAATAGAAAGTGGTAGCACTTTCATCATGCGAAGCAGAGTATATAGCAAATGCAAAGGCAGTTTTTCAAGGAATGTGGCTCAGCCGATTTCTCAAGGATCTAGCAGGGAAGGAAGCACCATAGGTGAAGTTGTTGACCGACAACAAATCCGCTATTAAGCTTAGTAAGAATCCAGTACATCATGATAGAAGCAAACATATTGACACTCGTTTCCATTTTATACGATATTATGCTGAAAGGAAGAAGGTGCATATTAATTATATTGGCACCAATGATCAGTTGCCGGATATACTGACCAAGGCACTGGGACGGATGACGTTTGTTGAGTTTCAACAGCGGCTAGGAGTAATGAAGTTGCAGCGAGATTAGGGGGTGATTTGTTAACAAATAGATAAATTGTTAGTTAGTTATTAACAAGTTTAATCCCGTGCAGGATAAAGTTTAATCTCGCATAGGATATATTTTTGGTTCTATCCATATTCAAATAGATAGATTTTATCTCTCTTGTTTTATGTAACGTCTCGAGATTTTTTTTCTTTGCTTGTCTAGAAGGCTATCTCGGTGACGTCACTCTATTCTTTGACTTAACTTTCACCAGTCAACAAAATGACTTACATAAGCAGAAGAGTAATTTTTACATTAAACTTTATAATATGCGAAAGCTATTTACACAATATCCAATAACCTGTGGGTTAGGCTCCATGTCTATACAATAATGGACCCTATATCCATGTGCATGTCACCCGTCAGAGGAGCCATCAATCATCTCACCATCACTGTTACCATCACCTGCATGGATCCAAATACAGGTGCAAAGGCCAATGATAAATTTCAGTACGTAGGGTCACCCTTTATCTATATGAACCATGAATCAGTATCAATAATAACTATCCAATTCTATGAACAATCAATCATCTATAAATAATGTCATGATTAACCATAAATAATTTACGCTATAATAATTATCTATTAACAATAAGTAATTGATCAATTATACAATTATCCATACCATCAATTTAATGTTGATCAATCAATATCAATCACTTTGATTATCAATTATCGTTAATCATTTATTTAATTGGCCAAACTCAAAGGAGGCCTTACTTAACGATTACCAATCAACTATCAATCAGGCACAGAGGTCGCAATCTACTATCCATCAGCCATGATGGCGAAATCTATTATCTATCATCTACTAGGGTGCAATTCACTTATCCATCAACCATATCAGTTGCAATACAATCGTCCATACCATAACAGTTATCATACAATTGTTAGTTAGCAATTATCTTTTCTTCAACTGCAAAGGGTGTAATAGAATCGTCAATACCATAAAAGATCAGTTAATCAATTTATAATACAATAGTCAATACCATGAATGTCACAATACGTTTGTCAATCAATCAATTATCTATTATTTATTCTTTAACCACTAGGATTGCAATACAATTGTCAATACCATAGATGTCACAATACAATTGTTCAATTATCCATTTAATCTTTGGAGTTACCATACGAACCACAAGATCGTGTTGAGAGCTCTCTTTTATTAATGGAACATCATGCCGCGTGGGGCCAATTAACCATAGAGATCATAATACGTAAAGCATGAAGACCCACAATTTTCATCTTTTATCTTGTTTACTTATGATGTCTATCTTTATCAATTTAGGGGGGTGAATTGGTTTATAAAAACTTTAATCGAAAAAGCCATAAGAAGTCAATTTTTAGAAAATGCGATAACAAACAAGTGAAAGATAAGTAAGAAGAATCAGAAATCAGGAAGGCGCAATATGTTGACGAGGTTCGGCCCAATTCCTTGGCCTACGTCCCCGCTCTGACTTCCTGACATTGAGACCGTCGGAGATTCACTAGCTTTCTCTTTTTTTTTAAGGAGAGAATAACCCTTTCTACACCACAATGCCTTTTACTTTGCTCAAGAGGTAAGGCACACCTCTTCTTAAAAGGATATCTAAACAAAAATACAAAAAATCCCTCCAATTCTCTCTTCATACAAAGGATGCTCACACTTAGAAACTAGAAGAGGAAATGGATAATTTGCAAAATTAAGCTCAAGAAAAATGCTTTGGACTTGAAGGAAGCTCTAAAGTGATTTGTCTTGCCTGGATAATCTTCCTTCAGCCTTTTGAATCCCTTTTATAGGCTTCTCTTGAAAATATGACCATTATAAATCAATTTGAAAAGTGTTGTGCTGTCAGTTAAAAAATGGTTGTCCGTTCCAATATCGATCGTCCATTTTGCACAGTAACTAGCTGTTATAACTTTTGTCGCATATTCAGCGATCGTCCATTATAGTATCGGACGTTCGTTTAATATAAAATAATAGCCATTTGTCTTTTCTGTGTAGTTTTTTGTTGATCATAGTTCGTAGAAGGATTGTAGCTGTTTAATTAATTTTTGCTTCCATAATGGTCGACCGAAAGGGACTCGGTCATCCGATTTGAAATGTTCGTGATCTATGTAATCTACGGTCGTCCATGCAACGTCTTTGGTCATTTGATTTTCACATTTTTGACCTTTGTTGCCCAGAACGATCGATCGTTAGAGTTTCAGTCGTCCGATTTAAAAAGTCCGAGCTCTCTGTAATATGTGATCATTCCATTTATTAGTTCGATTGTGCGTTATGTACTTTATCTTTCTTGTAACACATATAACGGTCGACCGAAAGTAAAGCGGTCGCCTGTTTTAAGAATGTCATTTTTCTATGTAATTAGCGATCGTTTTAGCTCTGCATTGGCCATCCATTATAAGTCAAAACGGTCGCCCATTATAATTAGGGTCGTCCGTTTGTGCTGCTGAAAAATATTCCGACCCTTTTTCTTCGTAAAAATATTTAACCTGTTCACACTAACACTTCAAGCACAATTAGTATATCATCTTTCTCGATTGCTATCATCAAAATACTTAGAATATGGTATTTGGACCAACAACGATGATGTATCATTATGCCCATAATTCAATCTTATTGATAAGTCAATTATTGATAATCAATTTAACAATGATTCTATATAACAATTCAGGACAATCTATTATCATATCAATAATTCAATAATAGCAATAAATTAATTATCAATAACCAATAATCCATGATCAATTATGATACTATTATGTCAAAAAAATTATCAATATAACAATGATCACAATTAATCCTTATCAATACTTCAACAATAACATTTTCTATAATTAAACTCGGGCTGGGTCCGACAGAACCCGAGCCGCGTCGTTATGTTTCCAATTTGTTATTCTATCAATACTATATCTCGGGTCGGGTGGGTCCAAACCCGGTCCGAATCTATTTGTCTACTTTTGTGTCGCACTCGGGTAAGGAAAACCTGAGCTGCGTTGTCCATAATCCGGGCCAAATTCATTGAACTCGGTCTGATTTCAATCTTATTCGCATCGGATTCATAGGAACCCAGGCCGAGCTATGCAAAATTCGGGTCGAGTTCTATATTGTTCGGCATCCAAACCTAGGCTAAGGGTAAACTTGGGTCGAGTCTTAGGTGAACTCGGACCGAGTCGGCCCAATTCACTTTTGTCCACTCACGACTGCCAAAGTCTGGGCCGGATATGAGGAAAGCCAGGACAACTTGGTGTCGTTCACCTTCTATTCGATCTTGGGTTGCAAAACCAGGACCACACTAACCATAACCAAAGCCGGGTTCATGGAACTCGGTCTGATTTTAATGCTATTCACATTGAATTCATAGGAATACAGGCCGAGCTATGCAGAACTTGGGTCGGGTTCTATATTGTTCGGCATCCAAACCTCGACCAAGGGTAAACTCGGGTCGGGTCTTAGGTGAAATTATGCCGTGTTGGCCCGATTCACTTCTGTCCAGTCACGACCATTAGAGTCCGAGTCGGATATGAGGGAACCTAGGCCGGGTCAGCGTCGTTCACCTTCTATTCGATCTCGTGTTGCAGAACCCGGACCACACTAACCATAACCCGAGCCGGATTCATAGAACTTGGTCCGGTTTCAATGCTATTCGCATCGGGTTCCTAAGAACCTGGGCCGGGTAGGGCAGAACACGAGCTGCGTTTTGTCGCCATCGAGAAGATGCATTTTCGACGTGACTTCCAACCAAATTTTTGATGCCATAATCTATGCATTTCTATAAGCAATTAATGCATATTATAATTTAATTATAGGACAAGGGTCCTGAGGGTCTATACCGACGATGAAAACCATCGATATAAGGATCCCCTTACGTACCTTAAGTTGGTTGAAACACTAATTATGTTCTTATTGTCTGTGGACTGCATGAACGTCGCGACTTTGGCCGATGATTACTTACTATTGATGTTCAGAAACTTTCGACTACTATTTGGATCTTGTTCTCCTCTGTTTGTGAGAAAATGAAGAAGAAAAGAGGGGCTCTCGTGCAAAAATTTTGTGGAGATAAATAATTCTTTCTAGCCACCCTTTAGGCCTTATTCATAGAGTTAGCCAACGGTTCTAACTTCTATTGGGTTTTGAATTCTTTTAGAATCAATCTTGTCCATTCATTACTAATTAAACCTTTGTTAAGTATTCAGGATTAATTAAATTCGAAATTCACTATTTATTCCATAATTATATTAATAAAAAAATCATCTCTACTCAAATTCCTTTTTATCTCTTCTATAACTTCTTTCAATCAAACTCTACTTTTATTTTGTCTTTATATTTCTTTCTTTCTTTATAATTTTCATAATTATTTAATATAATAAGATTTTATCATCTAATTTTCAAAATTATTTAATTCCATAATATTTTATCACTTAATTTTGAAGAAATATTATTTTAATGACTGAAATATTTTCAATGTTATAAAACTCCCAATGCTTTCCCATTTAGAAGTCCTATGTTCATTAGACTTTCTTTTGGATCTCAATCCAATTGAAATTCTTAATATCAATCTAATTATAATTCATACTCCCAGTAGAATTTAATTTTCTTTCAATCCATCAAACACCTTAATTGAATTATAAAATTACTATATTACCCTTGACAAAATTATGGGGTGTTACATTTTATGTATGTTTTTCCTATAAATACATGAGAAAACTCCATAGGCAGAATACACAATTTCGGTTTGCCACGAATCCTTAGTCTTTTCTCTTCCTCCTGCTCTCTATTTCTCTAGTTATTTTTGCATCACAATTTGGCCTAGATCCAATCGTTTTCATCATGATGAAGTGATGATTTTAACCAAAGATCTCAAAAATATACCACCATTAGGAATTTGAGGATTCATTTTTATGCTCGGAAAGAATACATTGATCATGCTTTTAATCTGTTTCATTGATTTGAGAGTAAAGGAATCAAGCCCCATTCACTGAGCACAATGAATGTCCTTCCTGATTATGTACACTTGGCTTCAGTATACCTGGTGAGGCAATGTGATTGTTATGGAATCCGTGCTTTCCTTGATGAAATGCGTCTTGAAGATGTAGACTCATTCATAAAATGTTGAAGCATTAATTAATGCCTACAATCTCTTTAGAGCTCGCTCAAAGAGGGACCTTGTAGCATTCATTGCTATGGTAGGTGGGTAGGCAATTCATGGAATGGTCGAAGAGGCCATCACTACTAGAAAAACGCTAATTACCGACGGTTCGACGGTTGTAACCGTCGGAAAAGGCCGGCGGTTCGAACCATCGAAATTTTCTGACGGTTGCAACCGTCGGAAAAGGCCGACGGTTCCTGGGGGCCGGATCCGATCGCTAGAGGCCGATCCGGCCGCTGGAGGTCGGATCCGGCGCCAGGCGGCTGGATCCGAACGCTCGGCGGCCGATCAGGCCGCTGGAGGCCGGAACCGCCGCCAGGCGGCCGATCCGGTCGGATCAGCCGCCAGGCGGTCGGATCCGAACACCCGACGGCCGATCCGGCCGCTGGAGGCTGGATCAGCCGTCAGGCGGCCGGATCCGAACGCCCGACGGCAGGCGGCCGGATCCAAACGCCCGGCGGCCGATCCGGCCGACAGTAGCCTCTGGCCGGAGAGAGAAAGAGAGAGAGAGAGACGAAGGCGCGGGAGAGGAAGAAGGAGAGGGTCGCCGGCGTCCGGTTCGGGAGAGGGCGTCCGGCGCTCGCGGGGGAGAGAGAGAGGAGAGGAGGGAGAGAGAGAGGAGAGGAGGGAGGAGGGAGGAGGAATTGTATATAAGGAGAAAAGATGAGAGAAAGTGGGAAAAGGGAAAAAAGAAGCGGGATAACGAAATTTTAATTACCGACGGCTTCGGCCGTCGAAAAAGTAAATATTAACTATTTTTATAATTACCGACGATTTTGACCATCGAAAATATATTTAGTTATATATAATATTTATTTTTTACTTTACCGACGGTTTGAACCGTTGGTAATCGTTACCGATGGTCAAAACCGTCGGCAATCGTTATCGACGGTCAAAACCATCGGTAACTGCGACGATTTGGGCCGTCGCTAGTTATATTAATAAAATACTTTCTATATGATATTATTATACATTTACCGACGATTACGACCTTCGGAAATTGCGACGGATGGATATCCGTCGAAAATATCGACGTTCCTAATCGTCAAAAAATTAAATAATAATAATAAAAAATACATAATTTAATTTTTCATTTTTGACGGTCGTAACCGTCGAAAAATTCGTCAGAAAAATTAAATAATAATATAACAAATTACATAATTTATTTTTTTATTTCCGACGGTTGTGACCGTCGAAAAATCCATCGAAAAAGTTAAATAATAATATAAAAAATACATAATTTAATTTTTCATTTCCGATGGTCGTAATCGTCGGAAAATCCGTCGAAATTGCGATGGATGGATAACCGTTGAAAATATCGACGTTCCTAAACGTTGAAAAATTAAATAATAATATAAATCCTTTCCGACGGTCGTAACCGTCGAAAAATCCGTCGGAAATGAAACCGTCGAAAAATTCGTCGTAAATTGCGACGGATTTCGAACCGTCGAAAATTATCCATCGGAAAATCACGATTTTCTTGTAGTGCATGATGGTGTTCTCTCAAATGCTTGAATTGAGTATCAAGCCAGATCATGCCATTCTGATTTCCCTTCTGTCAGCTTGCAGTCGTGCTGGACTGGTAGATGAATGGAGGAATGTTTTCATGTTCATGATAAAAAGGATACTATGCTTGCATTGTCGGCCTTTTAGGCACCAGACAAGTGAGACAAGGTCATGATTTCGTCCCAGATATGCCATGCGAGGTTAATGCTGCTAAGATTTGGGATACACTTCTTGTAGCTTGTAAAACTTGCTACGGATCGCTTATTTGAAGTTGACACTAAAAACATAGGAAAATGTGATGCCATATGCACGCCGACATGTAAAGTGAAACGTGTTTAGCAAGTGGGAAACCGATGAAAACCAAAAGATTTGACGAAGCCAGCAGGTTGCAACTGGGTTTAAGGTCGAGTCAAAGAGGCATGTATTTATTGCTGCCAGCATCTTTCATCCACAAAAGTTCTTCATTTACTGACATGCTGGGAATAATCGGATCAACCTAGGACGCAATCATTTTTTGACTGGTTACTAATTTAGCAACATATGAAACAAGTATTTCTCGACAGTGATTGAACAATTCATCACCCAGCGAGATAATTTAAAGGATAGGGTGTGGAAGAACAATTTGCTCATAGGAGTTCTGCATGCTGCAGACCTTGGTTCAGCATATGAAACAAATACATCTGAACTGGGATTCAATGGCTTGTCATCCAGGAACTTTTTCGAGGAGTGAGGATGAAAGATAAGAAAGAGTTCATAGGTCTTACAACAAGATGTTGAATCAATAAAGCAGACTTTAGGTTAACAAATCAGTAATAGGGGAATGGGGCCCTAACATTTGCAGGCAATGAGAAACTTCCCCAGGCAGTTCTCTCCTGAATACAAAATCAGTGGATTGTTTAATGAAGGGAAAAAGAAGTCGATGATGCAATAAATTATTGTTGGGAAAAAAGTGTAAATTTTCATAATTGAAGCTAAACAGACCGTTTAATTTCTCAGATAAACGCATGCTTTTTCGGAAAAAAAATAGAGCTTGAGATAGGTATATAAAAAAGTTATTAAAGGACTCTAAGTCAGATAATCTCATTTAAGGTTCTCTAGGTGATAGTTACATATCTGCTTAAACTTTCGTAGGGTGAGCGCTTCAAAGTTTACTCGCCAAATGATTTCTCTTCTTATTTTAGTCATTGAAGTTTTAGGGGTTGAGTATGAATAGTTGAGTGTTGGAGTATATGATAGAGGGGAAATACTTGAAGATACAACGGACTAGAATCATGTATATGATGCCATCAAAGCAAGACCCAAAAGGGTGATATTAGCAGCGGTGACTGAAATTTATTATGGCTTATGTCGGGATTAATGTATGATTCCCATGTTTTTCCAAGTTTTATAAAAGTTGATATGCGATTTCAGTAGAACAACCGAGTTTGGAATTATATTGTTACGAAAAGAGAGAGGGGACCGCACGAAATATAAAAGAACGTGAAGAGCAAAAAATGACGACGGCTCTTTGTTATGGAATATGTTTTTCCAAGTTTTATAAAAGTTGATATGCGATTTCAGTAGAACAACCGAATTTGGAATTATATTGTTACGAAAAGAGAGAGAGAGAGGGATCACATGAAATATAAAAGAATGCGAAGAGAAAAAAATGGCGACGGCTCTTTGTCATGGAATAACGATGAGTAACTCTCTGTTTAGTCTCCTAAGGGGTTTATATAGACACTCCCTTTGATAAATGATAGGAATTACATACGGACTGAGACTCTAAATAAATCCCCTAAAAATAGGACACCTATCACGTGATAAGAAAATAAATCAAATCCGAATCACATACAGAATACCCCTAAAATATGAATCCATACAGCGAGACTCCCGTAGGAGAATTCTGCTGAAGCGCATGACTATGTAGGAGAATCAATTGGGTTGAAGGAAGATGAACTTGGATCCTCACTATAGCTTTCTTTTCTGCATCACAACCAAACTTGAAGGGAGAGAAGATCCAGGTAAGTGAATTTTATATTCTACTGAAGTGATATTTGATATCCTTCTATCTGAATTCTAAAATTTGTAGCACATGTAAATAATTCTTGTGGCTTTTTTTTTTGTCAAGTAAAGCAGGTATATTCATGCATCAGAAAAACTACTTCCAGTGTGGCAGTAAGAAATACCTGATCGAAGGCCATATCTAAAGAAAACCTGAAAGGACAAAATATTGTACAGTATAACTGTGGTAAATATTTTGACTTTGAATTGGTATAAACTATATGTACACCCATCAACTATCAATTATGATATGCTTCCACTTCCAATCTACTACAATAAACTGTTCGAATAACACAATTTTGGATCTGGTCTACGATGACAAACATTGAAAACCTCTACAAACTACCAACCAAGCCACGAACAATCCCAAGCAGAGAAGCACATCAACGGCAGCAACAATCTTCACATGACGCCACCACAATCTTCGTGCATGCTGCTGCGACCTGGTCTTCAAGCTCAAGTTCCTCCTGAAGGAAATTGCAATTCCTCCATGCTCTCGAGCTACATCAATCTTTAATCCTGTGTCCAAGTTGTCCTCTCCGACCTCGATGCCTCTGTCTTTGTTCTTTTTCCTGTCATGTGGCGTGAAATTCTTCTCTAATGGCCTTGGTTTTGCAGAACTTGCCCTCATCAAACCACCGTTGGACTCGCCGGTTCCGCGATTGATGGTATAACTGGAAAGTGTCTTAGGAGGGTGCGATGATGTCATCCGTCGAACAGCGGAAGACAATTCACCTTGGAATCCATCTTTCCTGCGTAACTTCATGAAGCAATCTCGCAGATACTTGAGGAACTGAAGGTTCTCCAGGTTTCCCTTCCCACCGTCGATCGCAAAGTAAACGTATCCATCTTCCATCAGGAACCCGAAGGTCCTGTTCTTCTCGGTATGAGAATACCAAGCATGGTGGGCTGGAACCTTCTCCTGCCAAACAGAAACCAACTTTTGGAGCTCGTCGTCACCTCCATTATAGGAGAACAACACGTCTTTGCCTCTGGTGATGCTGCAGAAGGACATGTTCGCAATCTTGAGGCGACGAAGAGGAAACTGTTAGTGCAATCTTTTCTTTCAGCAAGCTGAAACACGGCAGGTGTTTATAGCAGCTGAAGTTGTGTTGGATTGGATAGGAAGTGGATGATATTTTTTGACAGCGCAGGGAAGAGAAAGAAAGAGAAGAGGTCCTGAGGAAGAAGGAGCCTGAGAAAGGAACAGAGAGGAAAGAAGGAACCAAAGGAATCGCGTGTTGATAGGGGTAGACTTTGCAGGTACATGTTGGAGGAATTAACGGAGGAAGAGGTGGATATTATTATTACGTGAGGCTTGTTTGGACCAAAGGTGGCCGACTTTTTTCTGACAGCGTGGTGCCCGTGGACCAAATCCAACACACATGTACGGCTTCCCTCTTCCATTCGTGCACAACGTAAGAGATGAGTTGGAAATCATCTTACACTGTTTGCATTCATTTTCTTTTTTTTAGCCAACTTAAGTGTTGCACATGATTTAATTCGCCCAACGTTAAATTCTTAAAGTGCATGTTGTCCTAAATTAGAGGTTTATTCACTATCGAGTTCAACTAATTCGGATAGGTCGTCTCGGATCGCGTATCTAACAGTTATAGATGAGGCTCTCAACAAAATTTTTTTACGTTCACACGACTCAAACTCGAATTTTGATTAAGCAAAGAGGAGCCTCTTACTACTCCACTCCAATCCTTCTTAATTAGTATTCATTTTCTTTGAAACAAAAAACTAAAAATAAACCTTGATGCAAGATATATTTTTTTGGCTTTTGCACAAGGCAAAAAAAAAAAATATGGACTTTCTATTTATATGTAAATAAATACAAGCATCTAATATTGTCACATACACACTTTTGTCAATTTTTCTTTGGATGCTAATATTGTTATGCATTTAGTAACTTGGGAATTATTCCTTGAGCTTCTTTTTTTAATTTAGTTTATTTACCCTTACGTTGTTCATCGATGACCTGTGTCCCTACTAACCGGCCCACCCCCAAAACCTTGTTCTCTTCTTCTGCCGGTGGCATTGCCTGCCATACAAGAAAATAGTAAGAGATGGTAAACAAAGGAGAGAGAATCAGAACAAAAGGAATGTTAAAATGTTTTCTACTTAATTAGTGGAACTAAAAATGTTATTTGGCTTAATTCTCATTATCTTATTTCTCCAGTCCCATATCTTTTGTGTTAATCTTGATAAGAATTTTCTATCTCTTTAGGGTTTATTTGGTTGAGGATGAAAGGAGAAGAAAGGAAGAGAAATGAAAAAAAAAGTGATTAAAATGAAAAGAAGGGAATATATATATATATAATATAACATATATTTTCATCTTTAATCTTAAAAATTATATATACATATAATAATAAAATTATCATTTAACGTTCATTTTTTTTCTCTTTTTTTAGTTATGTCAAGCAAACAAAAATAATTATTTATCTTGGTTCTTTTTATTTTCTTCTCACATTTTCTCTTTCTCTTCTTTTCCTTTCTTTTTTTAAGTGAACTTTGAACCAGACCCTAAAACTTTCAACTTATGATTACACAAAAAGTATTCACCTGTCCAAATTGATTTACCCCGTCATCATGAAAACCTATTGATATATTTGCTTTATCTTAGCTGTTTGATTGGGACTATGCCAGGACAGTGATGGAGGAGTAACTATCACTCTGATAAAAACAAGACTAATTAGGAATGATGATGCCAAGTTGGCTGCTGGATTCTTAATTATTTTAGAGATGGCAAATGATACTACTGTTAATTTATGATCTTTCTGTTCTTCTACATGCATGAATATTATCAACTTTAATGTTTTAGTGCCGCATTTCACATTTGATCGATCGGCACCTTTTGGTTTTGCTGGCATAAGTTTTTCAATGTTAACTCAAACTATTTGATTGCACAAACAGCGATGCAAGAAAAATTCAAACAAAAAAAATGAAATATCCATCCGAATAAAAGAAACTAGGAGCAGTTTTGGTTCGAAGTTAACTTCTATATAAGAACAATCAATATCGCTCGAAATAGAGTCCAATCAGAACAAGACGTAAAAGCTCATCTTTTCACTTATCAAATTAGAACTTTGCTAACACTTTATGGGTTATCTCCATTGGAGCTTTTGTTTGATGTTTGAGACGTCAGATTTTGCATTTTATCTATAACATTAGAGGCATTTGTATTAAACTTATTTGCAATTTATTCTTTACAAAGACTATTGTGTTAAAGTAAGGGTTTGAAAAAATCACTAGGTGCCCCCCAAAATCATCCAACCCTCCTATTGTATTCTCTATTTAGATAAAAGTTGAGTTAACTTAACGATTTACCTTCTGCTGTGATATCATGATAATATTTTAAGGAGATGTATATATATATATATATATATATATATAAGAAAAGGTAATTTTATTTGTATTAAGTAATTGCTCCAATGGAGTTTGGGCAAGACAAGAAGGTGGTCTGCCCAGTCAAAAATTGTCACTGTGATATTCGCGACCAAAATGCGTAAGGTAATTAGCCGCTTGATTGGCGCTTCGATTATGATATGATACATCAGTAGGACTGATGGTCGTGATGACCGTCCGAATGTCATCTATATATGATCCCCCTCAAGCGCCAAGGACAGCTTTGTTTTTTATTGATGATCTTGACAAGGGACTCTGAATTCAAATAGATTTGAATGTGGGAGAGCCCAACCTCTCTACACTTTTGGATGCCGGTGAGCATAGCACGGGCTTCGATTTCCAATATTGAGTCTCCGGTATGTTACTGGAACTTGCAAAAATAAAAGAGCCGTCGTGAGAGAGGGTTAAGTATCCAATACCCCCTACCCCAGCCGGTCCGAGAAAATCATCTAAACTAAAAATAGTCCAGTGCTGGGGTGGGGGCTCCCACCGGATCCGCCTGTGCGAATCTTGGGGGCAAAGTGCCTCAGGTGCGTGGGAGCCAGCATAATCATGCCCTTTCCCAGGCTGAGTTCACGGTTGCACGCCATAATCTGAAGTGCGCCTTGTTTCGAAGATTCCAAGGCTCCCAAAGGCAATGGGCAAAAAGGAATAGAAAGAATTTTCTAGACTGTTGATCCAAGTGGGTGCCCTCATGGATCCAAAAACCGAGGTGCCAGGTAGAGTAGTTTTGAAATAGGATATCTAACTTGTTTTTAAAGGTATTCCAAAGTTGTTGCGCTATAGGACATTGAAAGAAAAGATGCGCATTTGTTTCCAAGTGGAGACCACAGAAGGAGCAAGCTGGATCAATAGTATTGTCAAATAAAAGAATGGTGTCAAGCGTAGGCAATTTAGCGTGTAAGATTTTCCAAAGGAAGATATGTAGTTTGAGTGTAGTCGGAATCTTCCAAACCAATTACCATGGTGGCCCTCCTGCGAAATTCGACGGCATAGAGCGGCGACTAACATAATAATAGATCAACTTTGCATTTGTAAATCCATAGGTATCATTTACTCATACCCACGCATCATCATTGGCAGAAGATGAGAGATAAATGCATTTTATCCTAGAACATAAATCTGGGCCAAAGGTGGCTGAGAGGAGGGAATAGTTCTAAGAGCCATTAGTGATGAAGTGGTTAATCGTGAGGTTGTCAAGGTAGGTCTCCATATTGATATACATGGGTGTACGTATGAGTTGTGTGGTAAATATCCATGGATCTAGAAGGATGGATTTGAGTTCCCTGAACCAATGTTTTTTATAAATCCGGATCTGAGAGTGTTAATGGAATTTAGGATTACTCTCTAGGAATCCGCAATATAGGCTCACGGCATATCCTCCCAGAGCTTGAGGAATCCATATTTCTCTTGAATGAGGTCGGTCCATAGGCTGAGATGTTCGTTTAGTAGGTCCTGTATGCGTCTCGCCACAAGGGACTGACAAATATCCATAAGGTTCCGAATACCAAGTGCCCTGTGGTGGCGGGGAAGTTGAGTTGTGGACCAACTGATGAGGTGGGCACCCCGATGACCCCTGCTGGAATCCCATAAGAAAGAGCGCGAGAGTCACTCGACGGAGGCGATGGTGTTTCCAGAAAGATTGGTTACACTGAGCGAGTGGATGGGGATAGAGGCGAGTGTAGTTTTCATAAGTGTGATGCAGCCTACCTGATGTAGAAGCCCCCGTCGCCATCCATCGAGGTGAGAGGAAATTTTGTTTATGATTGAGTTCTGTTCTCTGCTGGGGATATGTTTTGATGATATAGGAATGCCCAAGTATTGGAAAGGGAAAGATCCGAGTCTGAAATTTAAGATGGAGCTAAGCTATTGTTGACGGTGGGCGTTCAGGGAGGGTAGGAAAAGCTCAGATTTTTGCGCATGAACTTGTTGTTCAGTTAGGTATTGAAAAATATCCGGGATCTTCTTAAGATTGATGTAGTTTCTTTTAGTTGCTTCTAGGCAAATGAGTAGGTCATATGCAAATAAGATGGGTTAGACTGGACGAGCTTATTCGGAAGGGTGTGATCAAGCCAGCTTCTACGTGTTGAGCCATCTTATTCAGAAGTAATGATGAATAAATATAGAGATATTGGGTGTCCCTTTCTTATACCCCGATACCTTGAGAATGGTTTGGACGCTTTCTCGTTTATAATAAATGAAAAAGTTGGAGAGGTTATGCATAGATGGATCCATTTAATAATTTATCTGGGAAACACATTCTTGTAAGAATGAAGCAGAGTGCTTGCCAGGAAATGCGGTCGAATGCTTTCTCTAGGTCAGTTTTGAGTAATATGAATATTTGTCTACCAGAGTTTAGGGAGTGAGCTAGTTCCTATGTAATCAAGATTATCATGGATGGACCAACCCAGGATGGAGGCCGACTGATTTAGGTCAATGAGGGAGTTTAAGGTGGGCCGCAAATGATTTGCAAGAATTTTAGATAGTAGTCTGTATAGCACATTGCAAAGTAAGATGGGACATAAATCTTTCACACGTTTAGGATTAGGCATTTTCGGAATGAAGATAAGAGAGGTTTTGTTTCAATCCTTTGGAAAGGTGTTTGAATTGAGGGAGTTCTGGATCTCCCTAACAATTTGGTTTCCTACGATGTCCCAATAAGACTGGTAGAATTCAATAGTGAAGTCATCTGGACCTAGAGTCTTGCCGGGGGCATGCTCCAGAGTGCGCTGATGACTTCGGCTTGAGTAGCCGGGGTGATAAGGGGTCATGCCATGCTTGGTCGAGGGAGGAGAGTTCTGGCCAACAATCCTGAGGTATATTGCTTTGAGGAGAGTGCTGCCACAGGGTTCAATAATGGTTCACGAAGAGGGCATGGATCTAGGCAGGTTCAGTGATATGATTATTCTCATTGTCAATGATAGAGGAGATAATATTTTGTCGATGTTGGACGACAATGGATAAGTGAAAATAGCGAGTGTTACGGTCTCCTTGTCGGAGTTGGATCTTGATTTGCTCCACCATTCAAGGCTGATTTGTTTGAGGAATGCGGCATGGTGGTGATACGCCGAACGCAGAAGTCCCAGTTCGTAAGAGGAAAGGCCCCGCTGAGCATCAAGGTTTTCTAGCTTAGTGATTTCCTAAAGGGCGAGTTCGACATGATTTCTAGTTTCCTAAAGATTCTTTGTTCCATCTGATAGTGTCACGCTTAGTTAGGTTTAGGGCACGGGAGGTGGTGGTACTTGGCTAGTCAAAAGCCCAATGTCATTTGACTATATCACGAGGTTCAGGGTGAGAGAACCAGAAATGTTCGTACTTGAAAGATCTCGAACGTCAAAGCTGAAGATCAGTATGAAGGAGGAGGGGGGCAACAATGGGGGAGGGTAGTCAAGGTGTTGGGAAAATGTTAATCTAGTGATAATTCAGTAAGGCTTAGTCAAGGCGGCAGATGATGCGTGTGATTTCTGGCGCGGTTATTACACCAGGTGTATGGAAGTTTAACATCTAGCATGGCCTGGGTATTAATTAGATTGTTAAATGATCGGACACATCGGGCGGGTTGGAAAGGTGAACCACCTAACTTATCACAGGGGATGAGAGGTTGCTAAAATCACCGATGAGTAGCTAGGGGAGGTGTCTATTGTCAAGGTCACAAAATTCATTCCAAAGGCCAGAACAGATAGAAGAAACAATGCTAGCGTAAACATTGGATAACAAGAAACTAAAACCATCCAACGAAATGGCAGCATGAATATTTTGCGAAGAGATAAGGAGCGGGGTAGTCTGACTGTGCTAGGCCAAGAGAATGCCACCTGAAGCACCGATGGCTTCACGAAAAACACCTTCCTAATTAGGCCCCATGCGCTGAATCACCTGTTTAGATTTTACAGAATCTATGTGCGTTTCTAACAAAATTACAACATGTGGTCCATGTAAGCCTATCTCTAGTTTTTGCCCGATAAACACCGTGGCAGATCTAGGCAAGGACTCTCATGGAGTGGCAGCAGAGGGGTTACCAGATTCTGGCAGCACCCGCACAGAAGAAGAGATTAGTGAGGAGGAGACGGATGTAACAACCGGTATCTTACCCTTTGAAAGAGGCTTTGATGGTCCACGACAGGGGTGAAGGGAGGGAAGAGGCGCCTAAGGTTTGTGAACTCAGGACTTCTTCTTCTCTGTGTGCTGAGGCAGGAGGAGCTCTAGATCCTCTGGTTCCTCCTTCGAGGGATCATTCGTGGGAATCTCCAATGGCCGATCCACAGGGGCCTCTAGTGGACAACTGATGCAACCACTGGCAAGTGCGACGAAGTTTGCATGATCTATTGAAGTGCTTGTGGTTCCGAGAGGTGTTGCTGATTTCATGGTGGAGGTGTCACAAAGAGGGGCAAGACAAAGGCGGAGCCACGTGTCTGCACGTGCAGACACTGGCATTTGAACTCTTATATATACTTGGTTTGTTGTAATTAAATAAAAACGCCAGTAATTGTCCTGGTGGTGATGACATTCACACCTTGCACACCCATCCCAAGGTTGAATCACGTCGCCAACAACATGATGTATATATATAAGTATTTTTTTTATTAAAGTATCATTATTATCTAATAGTCATCTTATTTACTATACTAATTTTTAAGGATAAATACATGGTGTTTAATATCATTTTTCTTCTTTTATTAAGTTTAATGTACCTTTAAATATATTTTTTTTAAATTTAAATATAATACAAAAAATATTAAAATAATTCATGCGATTAATTTTACTTCGTATCATCAAAGTAAAATATTTTATTATTTTATATATAATTATGTGATTTATTGCAGTGATATGTCATTAGTTGTATCATATTTTTCATAGGATAATTATGTCATTATTAAAATTTTTTAACATGAAAATTTTATTACATCATTTCGTTTACATAATCATTTTATTTTTATATTAAACATTATTATTCTTATTGTGATAATATGAATTATTGAGTATATATATATTTGAAAATTGTTATAAACTTTTCAGTTTGCTATTTCTTTATCATTTAATATTCTTTATTTATAAAAGTCTATATATGATTTAGATTAGAAACTTTTGGTAAAGAAAATTAATTCAAAATCTTAGAATAAAATTTACATGAGTATAAAAATTTTCAGAATACTTTTATTAAAGCATTAATTAGCGAACATAGTGAAAATTATTTCTGGCTCCGCACTGGAGCAAGAGAGGCGACCGCTTGGGAGGGTGAGGTGAAGAAGGAGGGGGTGAGAATGAGGGCAATATGGAGGGAGCAGAATGGATCACCGCATTGGAGAGGGAGGAAGACAGGTTTTTCGATGGAAGGCTCAAATTGGTTCGTACGCGTGATTCACGTTCTGATGTCACCACGCATCCTGTTAGTGGAGGAGATGGAGAGGGTGTGTTTCTTGCAGGGGTATCTTGGCAATTGGATATAGGTGAGTGGATCACTGAGGTGGCGCAGGGAAACACAGATGTGTTTATTGGTGAGAGATCATAGCCGTTGGAGTTGGATGGGTGGATCGCTGACGCGGTACCAATGGATGCGGCGACACTCGGATCCCTGACATGGCTGGTGGCCATTGGGGCGTAATGGCCCGTTGGGGACTGGCCACGTCATCCCGGCACTCAGCCAGTGTTCTAGGGCCATGACTGGGGTGATGGTTCAGGTGTGGGCGGCAACTCAGAGTCCGGCGCAGGGCAGTTGAGGTCCAGGTTGGGGGGATCCTGGGCCTGAATCGCCGGCCGTGACTCAGGACGCTAAGCTACCAGGCCGGCATTCCGACGAGGGATTGAGCGAGCCACTCGCAGCCAGGGACCATACAACATCACCTCCTACGCATGATCACCACCACCAGAGGGAGCAGTGCTACAGTGTTCGAATCGATGTCCGACCATACCACATCGAAAACAGAAGGTGGGGATGTTCTCGTACAACACCCGGTGACCGATTGGGAGGCAGACCCAAGTCCCTGCTTGAGCGGCATGGAGAGATCCAGCTCCACGCAAATACGCGTAGGGGCACATTTCCACATGTATCAAGCTGCAAAACTAAACCAAAGACCGCTGCCACTCGTTGGAGTGAGCGAGGAGAGCAAAGTTTGAGAGGGAGATCAGGGAGGTGAATCCAGGTGGGGGAAGCGAGGGTATCATTATCGTCCGGTCGGAAGAAAGGTGTTACCTGGGCTACCGTGAGGAGGCTTCCATCGAATTCTCAAGGGCTGCCCGTAAGAACCTGTAGGCGATCATCGGCATGAGCAAAGGTAAATAAGATGAAAGAGTTACCAATTTCAGTTATGGAGCATGGCTCTGCGGTGCGCCAAAGGTTCGGGATCGCATGTTGGAGAGTGGTGAGATCGCTAACGTAGCGGCCGAGGAGGCATAGATGCAGCGCCATCGACTACTCTTCTGTTTTACATGCCGGAATGGAAACTTCCTCAGTGATGAACTCATGTAGCACCTAAAGCTGCCTCTAAGAGATGAAAACGGGCAATGATCGAGGTGCACACATAGCAGCGACCCAGGAGCGCAGCTGAGGTATATTGGGGTTCGGAAGGAGGAGAGGTGGTGTGGAGCGATTTTGGGTTACAGAGAGTGGCGGAAAAGGATCACCGGGGACAGATTGAGGGGGAGGAGGAGGCATGGCTGATGGATCCTGTCCTCCCGGCAGATTGCCGGGGACCAGAGTGGGATGGACGGCATATGCTATGCGGAGAAGCTCATGGGGCGAAGGGAGTTTCCACTCGGAAGCACGTCTTTCGAATCTTTTCAGAGGAGATGTATAATGTTATATAGAAAATTCACATAGAGACAGACACAATAATCATATTACATATTGTATATCTGTTCATTTTGTGAACTTCTTGTAAGATGTATTGTGTAGAAGTTGATATACAGCGTTGCGTGTGAACAATTCACGTCACATGTATACTATATGGGTTGCTTAATCTTTTTACCCTAATGATATTTTAAAGTATTCGATGACATATATTGAACTTGTAATATGCGCCAACTCTTGAGAAATAGATTCCAAATCACCTTAGGAGGTCAATTGGGCGGTGGACGTGCTTTTTCTCTCTTGTTCCTCTTCATCTTCTTTATTCCTAAATGTCATTTCACAAATACAATATTATTTTTCCTCACTTTTCCGCCTCCATTTTGTAGTATTTATTGTCTCAATCTCCTAGCAAAATACCTGCAAGTTCATTTGACAAAATAGCTAAAAAAACAGTTTCAGATAATTTCATCGAAGTACTACCCTACAAGCAAACGCACCTGAAACAATTTCTTATCGTGCTTGTGAACTTACTAGTTCATGAACAAGGTTGGAGTTTCAAGTGCAGAATCACAAACATAAACGGGCGTTTGTGAGCTTATTCTATAAATGGTTGAACAAATTTAATCCACTCGAACACTTTGTGGTGCTTCAGCAACAGCTATCGAACTTCCACTCTGATGGGCAAGCTGTTCACCTTCTCTCTGGCTATCAGCTGCTTCATTGTCGCCGTGGACCTGGACGCCGATCTCACTGTTTGGCCTCTCAGAACAATCTTCATCCAACTGCTGTAAGTTGTCGTGTTCGCAGCACAAAGCTTTGGCAGGCGGAAGAAGTGACGCTCGGCACAGGGGGCAGGTGGTGTTGGACGCTCGACACACGTTTGACACGGAAAGTCCTTACATTTTTTTTCATTAAATGACTTTCCAAGAGTGTCAACATCTTAAAGCATTGATGAAATATCTTTAATCAGGAGAGTTGGGGTAAAACTTTAACTCACCAGCATCAAACAAAGTAAACGATGATACAACACAAGGATTCACCTGCACCCTTGAACCATCAAGCAGCAAACTAATATGTTTGAGATGAGGAAGGACAGTTCAGAAGTACTGAGAACAGAAGCAACCATCCAAGTTATTTGAATTCATCATCTACGTTAAAAGCTCGTTTTGCAGCTAAAAGAACTATACAAACAGCTTAAGAGAGAACGTTCACTCACTGTGTCTCCCTGATCAAGAAGCTCTCCTTGTACACGACCACCGGAAGCATCTCCCTCACTTCCTTCTTCAAGCCCGTCTCCGAATTCTGAACACAAAGCAAGCACAGAAATTGGTCACACAAGCATAAAGACAACAACCTTGGAGGGAAAAAAAAAAAGAAAAACAGGAAGAAAAGTCCACTCCTGAACCTTACTCTTCGGACCTCTGTCCTCATCCTCAGGGTCTGCCAATACGCGCGCAGCCGCCTCAAATAGAACAGGTAGAACACTACAAGAAAAATGAGAATTACAAACGGTCGAAACCGTAGGTAATTTCCCGAAAATAATCGAAAATGACGATTTCCGACGGTTTTTTCGACGGAATCGATTCGTTCGAAAAATGGTCATCGCAAATCAATTTTCGACAGTTAGAAAAAAAAGTCGGAAGTTCCGACGAAAGTCGATGGTGGCGACCACCGATATTTTCAGTGGTCGCGAACTGTCGAAACTTTTCGACGATCACGACCGCCCATATTTTCGATGGTCGACGAAACCGTCAAAAGTTTCGGCAATCGTGACCATCCGGCCGCGGGGAACGGATCCGGCCGCGAGGGCCGGATCCGGCCGCCAACGGCTGGATCCGGCGGCCAGGCTGCCAGATCCAACGGCTGGATCCGTCCCCCACAGCCAGATCCGGTCGCCCATGGCTGGATCCGGCAGCCCGCAGCTGGATGCGGCCGCGGGGGCCAGATCGGCCGAATCTGACTGCGGGAGAGGGAGGGGTAGAGGGGGAGGCGGTGCGTCGACCGGAGAGGGTCGTCCGGGAGAGAGATCACTCGCCGGCGTGAGATGTCGTCCGGGAGGATATGGTCACTGGCATAATAGGAGAGGGAGAGAGGAGAGACGTAAACATATAAAAAGTGAAAGGAAGTGGGGATATATATAGCGGGAAAGTAAAAATAATTAATAATAAAAGTAGCGGGAAAGCGGGAAAATGAAAAATTGCAGCGGGAGAATGATTTTTAATTATCGACGGCTATGACCGTCGGAAATTAAGCATTTAAATTAATTTGACAATTTGAACTATCGTTAATTAGATTAATAAAAGATTTTTTATATTATATTATTATTTTATTTATCGACGGTTAGAACCGTCGAAACTAGCGAAAATTGCGACAGTTTAAATTGTCGATAATTATATTAATAAAATATTCCTTATACTATATTATTTTTTATTTACCGACGGTCTGGACCGTCGAAAATTTCGACGATTGGATATCCATCGAAACTTTCGACGTTTCTAATCGTCGAAAAATAAAATAATAAATTAAATAATTTTTTATTTTTCATTTACCGACGGTTTGGACCGTCGAAAATTGCGACGGTTGGATATCCGTCGAAACTTTCGACGTTCCTGATCGTCGAAAAATAAAATAATAATATAATAAATTACATAATTTATTATTTTTCGTTTACCGATGGTCCACGTCAAAAAATGAAATAATAATATAACAAATTACATAATTGATTATTTTTATTTACCGACGGTCCGGACCGTCGGAAATTGCGACGGTTGCATATCCGTCGAAACTTTCGACGTTTCTAATAGTCGAAAAATAAAATAATAATATAACAAATTACATCATTTATTATTTTCATTTCCGACGGTTGTGACCTTTCCGTCGGAAATGTCGACGGATCACTATCCGTTGCAAAATCCGTCACAAATTGTGACGAATTTCTATCCGTCGGAAAATCCTAATTTTCTTGTAGTGGAAGAGGAAGAGCAGAACGAAGGTGTAGAAGATGGGCACTGCGAAGATGAACGCATGGTACAACATCAGCTCAGACGATGCCTCCGAGCAATAGACAGGCGGGTCAGCACAAAAAGGGAGCTTCAAGTCAAGCCAAAAAGAATAGGAAAGAAGAAAGAAGAGAAAGAAGAGGAAAGAAGAAGAAAAGTAAAGAATTAGGATTAATAAGGTTTTAACATAAACCTTAAAGGTATGTTTGAGGGGATCCTAAACCTAATCACCATTTAATGATGTGTGTTTGTGTGAATTAAGGGATTTTAAGACCAAACTAGGTCTTATTAATGTATGATTATGGAAAGTCCATACTTGCATTAAGATGTTTCTTGCTTAATTAATATTATTATTTCATTGCTAATCATGTTTAGTATTCGAATGTTCATGACTATCTATGTTTAATTCATTATGACGTCTTTTATTTGTTCGTATTAATATGATTAGTAACTCTTAATGTTCTTTCGGCAAGTCCCTTCATATGTTCAAGATTAAGATAGTAGAAATGTTCATGCATAACCTATGTGTTGATTAGTGAATAATGTATGTTGAGGGGATCCAAACGCTCTAATCACCCCCTAATTATGTGTGTATGTTCGGATTAGAGCATGAAGAACCAACATATGTTCTTGGAATGGATGATTAAGGGATATGCATATTAGCATTTGCATGTTTTATTAAGATTAATTCTCTACTGCTAATCATGCCTAAAACTAGGATGTTCATTGTTATTTATGTTTAGCTCTTAATGAAATTGCTTAATGCATGTACATGTATGAATGTGATTAATGTGTTGGATGTCTTCATGTGAAAACCCCATGTGTTTCATTATTAGTGCATCAAGAATGTTGATAAATGATTCATGAAATGTGTGGAGCCAAATTTGTGCTCAATATGTCAAAGTATGCATGATTGGAAAGAAAAGAATGTAAAAATATGTGTTCTGTCGGTCTAGAACGGGCGATCGATTAGTTAACGGTTGATCATTCTGGGAACGATTTTGTCCCGACATGTGTTCAACGATTGTCTGAAACCCATTCGGATGTCCGTTTAGAGTAGTCGTTGCTCTCTATGATTAGTGATCGACCGAACGCCCAGTATCGATCGTCCGAAGACCTAATAACGGTCGACCGCTATATTAGCGTTCGTCCGATTTGGAGAGCCGTTGCTCTCTATGATTAGCGGTCGACCAAACGTCCAGTTTCGGTCATCCAAAAGACCCATAACAGTCGACCGATATTCTGACGATTACCCGATAACCCAGTCCAGCGATCGACCGTAACTCAAAATGGTCGTCCATTCTGGAAGTTTGTATGACTTTAAATATGGTTAAAACATGCAACATGTATTGAATGATTGTATGTATTAATAAATATGATTAAAAGACAGATTGATGAAGGGATGACATTTTTCTCTTGGGACCAATCGGTACCCTTTTTAATACTCCACGGACGGGTGGGGAAAGACCTCATTGACGAATGAGGATTATGACCTCGCCTACGGGGGAGAGTTATGACCTCTCCTACAGGAGAGGGTTAAGACCTCGCCTTCGGGAGAGGGTTAAGACCTCATCTAAAGATGAGGGTTAAGACCTCACCCACGGATGAGGGTTATGATCTATGAGCCATCACCCTTCTTAATCGACAAGATAAGAAAGCATCTAAGTAAAGATGAAAGACGAAAAGATGAATGATGAATAACTTGGGACATAAAGTTAAAGATGATAAAGAAGCATGAAGAAGTATGCACCTACGAGGATGCAATATGAATGTCCACTTGTCACATCATATGATGACATGAACAAAGATGAAAAAGTAAAGTAAGATAAGATCATGATATGCATTAGTTAATGATAAGTATGACCATAAGTTATGATATGCTTTGACCTAATGATTATGATGTTACGTGCTTATCTTATCTTGCCACGATGATATGTTCATATGCCATATAGTGTGCATAATAGCTCATAGCATGCACATGCTTTATGTTTTCATTATGATGCAATGCATATGCCATGACATATAGAAATCATATTATAAGATCATAGCATGCATGGACCTAACATACTTTAACGGGAGAAATTTCCTGCACCCCATGGGTTCGTGCAGGTATGGAGGAGGCTTAGGTTTGGCGGTGAGAGCCTCATGACGGTGATATTGCACATGGATGGGTCGGGCTACGGCCCAAGTCATTTTACTTATATTATGTCATGATTGTTGGGTCAAAGTTTTAATGATATATAAAACTATATTTTGATGAAACAAACATCGAACGATTAAAATGTTGAAAAAGTTTAAAGAAAAATGGATAACTTTATGCACTAGGCTTTGATTAAATAATTGTCACTTATCTCATTAGTTTTGGATGACTATAAGTTGTAGAGAATTCTATTAGCTTTCCATAGACTCTAAGATCATCTAATTTGGATAACCGTGCTGAAAGTTATGATCAAAAGAGTGCAGGTCGGTCAACCTGCCGATCGACATAAAGAAGGGCGATCGAGAAGATACAGGTCGGAACAGAAGATGTCGGTCGACCGATAACTACTGACCCTGCTCCGGATGATGTCGAGCCGATACTGGACGATGTATCGATTGATGGACCGGTAGACCGATCAAGTGCAAAAGTTGAAGAAAACGCACAACGGTCACATAGACCGGTCGACTGGTTCAGAAGTGCGGTCGACCGGCCTCCGAGTCAAATGAACAATAACGGTCAAATTTGAAGGAGGAATTTGTAGAATAATTTTTAGACGAATTTTTCACACATTAAAGGCTATAAAAGAAGTGTCAAAGCCAAAGGCAAAGGCACCCATTCACTCATTGAAGAAAATTGAAGAAAAGCTTCAAGTTATCAAAGAGAGATCATTTTTTTGGAGTTTTCATTTTATATCTTTCTCATTCTTTCTCTCTTTTCTTCTTGTGAGCATAGAATTGTAAAAGAGAGAAATACCTTTGTTCAGAAAAATTAGAGAGAGCTCTTGTGTAAAAGAGGTTCTAAATCTTACCTCTTGAGCGAGAAAAATAGATTAGCTTCCTAGAAGGAGAGGTTGCCTTGCCTCTCGAAGCGGAGAAAAAGGCGGTGGTGTAAAGGACTTTCTTCCTTGCCCCATTTGGAACAAAGGAAGTGACTAGTGAAATCTCCGACGGTCTCGAGGTCGAGAAGTCGGAGCGGGGACGTAGGCCAAGGTGTGGACGAACCTCATCAACAACCATCGTGTCTTTGTATTTGATTTTCTCTCTCTCTCCGTTCATATTGTGTTTATAATATGAATTGCAAAGGTTTTAAGAATCGGTTTTGTGCTTCCGCTACGAATTTTGTGAAATCGATATTTTTGGTTAAACACCAATTCACCCCCCCTCTTGGTACCCTTTGGGATCCTTCAATGATGATGAACCCTTATAAGGGTTAAGTATGTATGGCTTATGAGCCTTTTTAGAGCCATGTACCTTTACTTGAAATCTTTATGTTTATGAACCCTTTGTTGGGTATGTTAGAGTCTATTAGGCCCATGGGATAGATTATTATCTTGGGATTTCTTCCGCTGTTTATGAAATTGATGTTTTATATTATGATTATGTTTCTGTTGCAAAGTTTTTATGAAATTAGGTCAAAGAAAAGTAACGTCGCCTAGGATTCGGCAACTAAAATTGGACCGAATTTTGGGGGAGTTACAGAAGAAGTAGAAATCAAGACTTATAGGGATAGGTATTGAGAGGAAATGGATCCAAATGAAAAGTAGATGAAGAGTGCGCGTAGTGCTGCTGCCACTGCTGGATTGCGGTAGACTATGGAGACATGTCGTATGGCGGCGAGGGTACAAGGAAATGGATGGATGGATGGAGAGAGATAAAACTCTTCGTTCCACGTTTCAAGTTTCTGGCGGTTGGAATCTATCGTACATTAAACCATATTAGTCTCAAGTATAAAGCATCTTTGAGGGCAAATTAGAATTCTAGTTAAAGGCAAAAGTTGATCAAAATAATCTCAAAAGTAAAGTCAGTTAGGGGACAAATATGTCAATGTGAAAAAGTGAGGAAAGAAAACCCCTAAAACCCTCGTCCTTCTTTCCTATTTTCCTTCTCCATTCAGTTGCATTAGGGAGACGTTCATGGTGTTATAGGTGCTAAAGAAGTGCAGGGACAGAACTGGAACAATACTTTAGAGAATAATATATATATATTATTAACTTTATTAACCAAATTAAGAAAAAAATATTATGTTAGAACCAACATATAATTATAACTATTATTTTATCTAGATTAAAATAAGTTTTTTTGTTATTCATCGTGCATATTTTTTTTCTTTTTATGTTTATCATGTTAAAAGAAGATATATGTAACTAACTTTTTATGACAATTAATTAATTTGATTTTTTTATAAAAAAAGATTTAAGATTATTAGTACATATATTATATTTTCATAAAAACACACATATATACTATAATATTTTATAAATGTGGTCATATATTCTCTTATTATATAATAACATATTGTAATTATGCCAAGTTCAAAAATTAGGAGGAGCTTAATTATGTCAAGTTTACAAAATTAAGTGGGGCCATATCATATATATTATATATGTATATAATAATATATAGTAGTATATATGTAATATTGCAAAAAGTTGGCCCCCCCACCCCCCTAACAATAAGTTGGCTCCGTTCGTGGCTGGGAGTCCAAGGAATGGAAGAGGAACTTGACTGTGAACGAAGGACGTCCCTGGGAACGCTTAGGGATTAAGGTATGTAAGGTGAACCCTTATGTATAGGGGTGTTCAGTGAGTCGGGTTGACTCGCGAACCCGATGATCCGACCTGACCTGAAGGCACGACTTTTTATTTTTTTAATATTTTAGTTTTCACCCTATATTTTGTACTAAAAAATTTAAAAAATATTAAAATAAAATATTTTAAATATGTAGAATAGATATAAATGTTTAACAAATTGTTTTATGCTTTTAAAATAAATATTATAATATGTTTTTATATTAAATAATATAAAAGGTAAGAAAAAAAAAGAAAAATGGTGGTCGGGTAACCCGACCACCGACCCAGTTCAAATCAAGTTGGATCGGATCCATCCTCCAAGAGGGGTGATCCGACCCATGAACACCCCTACTTGTGTCCTCATTCTAACCATCTTTAAGACGAAGACATGATTGAACTCATTGAAATGAATTTGAGATGTTTTCATGATGTTTTCCATTGTTCGTTTAGGGTTTTGAGCTAATGCGGTTATATGAAGGTTTGAATCATTTTCGTTGGTTTGATTGCTGTTTTTGTGGACTCATGAATGCTAGAAGTGTAGTAGGAGATCCATGAATGGATGGATGTGTGATTTGGTTTTAGAAGGATCGATTGATGTATCGATTATGTGATTTCTCGATAAAATCAATTGATCGATCGTGAGCATCGGTCGACTGGTTAAGGGGTTTACTCTTGCGTAATCGCCACTATTTTAATCGGATGAAGTGTCGGTCGACCGACCGGTCGATCGGTCCATACATTTTTATATGAATGGCCGTTACTATCTCAATCAGATGAGGTCAGTCCATCGGTCAACCGACCCATAAGCTTTATGATCGGTACTGTTTTAATTGAACGAAGGATCCGTCGATCGACAGGTCGACCGGTCCATAGTTAACATACATAGAGCAGCTACTGTTCAAATCGGCTGTGAAGCCGGTTAGATCGAACATTCAGCCGGTTGCATCAAATCAGCCGACCGATCTAGTGGAAGGAATAATGGTCAACATCCACTATTTTAATTGGCCGTGTGACCGGTCGACCTGGTCGACCTTTTCTCTTTCAATTGTTCCTTAGCTGAGATCATGATATGCCATGCTTTTATTGAGATGAATGACATGCTATTGATTGATTCACCTACAATTCGAAATGCATGCTAAGTCATAGGGTTGGTTAAAATGAACCATTGTATTGAATCGGGACTCATTGTGGTTGAAGCTTGGCCCTCAACGAATGGGACTACTATTATTATATATATGTATATACTCATGGACCCGGATACGAGATTATGGATTGACATGACTTCGGGGTGTCAATTGGGCTTGGCTGGCCCATCATGACATTGAGGACAACCAAGCACAACAATCAATTAAGGGCTCATTAAGATTTATTGTTAATGTGTATAACCTTAAAATTGGCAAAAGAGATCACTTGAATCATGAAATGGCTAGAATCAGCATTGTTATCGTTCATGGGCATTAAGTGTTAATGCAATCGTTTATCGACTAGCCATTGATTGATATCACATGGGCATTTAATGTAATGCAATTGAAGTCATTGTTATTGAATGGAATTCATCGTGATGCCTTTATCATGTTTTATTGTTTCATCATAGGTTATTATTTTTAATTATGGCCCTTACATACAACTAATGGGAGGTGGGCCTCCTCTGCATCCGGGTTTGTGCAAGTATGAAAGGATAGGTTGAAGTCTATGGCGAGTTCATGGCGGCGGTTAGCACATGGAATCAGCCTATGTTGGGCCATAGTATTTCATATTGTCTTATGGTTATGTCATAGTCAACCCACAGGCTTTATTGTGGATTATGTTGTACGTCCTCATGTGAGGAAAGTTATGGAGTCGTTATGTTGTGGATTTCAAGTTTCTTTTGTATTTGAGCTATCCGTCATGATATATTTGACGTTATTGGGCTTAGCGTCATATGAACCGTTATGTTTTATCGCTTCTACTATATTTTCAAGTAGAATAGTTTTTAATTGTTTTCATTTTCACTACATATTATTATTGTGTGTTTTGTTGACTTGAAGTCAACCATTGCGTTTTCCATCATGTAATGCGCCCCTTGACACATATCGTGGGGCTGATTTCGGAGGCATTACAGTAAAGTATCAGAGCCTAAAGTTCTTAGGTCTATGGTCAAACATTGCATGAAGTTTTTGATACTATGGTCAAGTTTGAGTCATGTTTAAGTGTCAAGTGTATTGTTACGACTAGTTAATTAATTGTATGATTGATGTTTCCTTTAAGAAAATGACGGGTAGAAGGGTTGCAAACGTTCAAGGAAATGAAGAAGCCCCATCTACCCTTATTCAAATTGTGGTGAGGATGGCTCATGAAATTGAGAGGAACACTAACAATCAAGGGAGGAGTAACATACGGAAGTTCTTGGACATGAATCCTCCTCACTTCAATGGGGAGATGAATTCCGACAAGGCCAATGCATGGTTGGATGCCATCTCCAACATCCTTCGTGTCATCCAATGTCCGGAGGAGGATTTGACAACCATCAGATGGTGTAGAAGGGCGATGAGCACCAAATTTGAAGATGAAGAGTTCATCACTTGGGAGAAATTCGTGGGAATATTTGAGGAACAATATTTTCCTCAATACTTGAAGGAGGAGAAGATGGCTGAATTTTCTCTCATTGCAACAAAGCAATATGAGTTTGGATGAGTATTTATCCAAGTCATTGAACTTGAAAGATATTGTGACTTGGTCAAGAATAAAAGGATTAGGGTGGACTATTTCGTCCATGGCCTCAATCATGGGTTGAAGAGGCAATTATTAAGTGGAACGTCCGAGACTTTGCATGATAAAACTTGTCAAGGGCTACCAAGTTGGGGAGTACGAAGAACACAATAGTACAAATGGCAAGTCACCTAAGAAGGTAAATCAGCGAGAGAAAGGAAAGTAAAACAAAACTCCTTACAAGGCACCAACAAAGGAAAAAAGGAAGGGCACTTTCTCGGAATCCCCTCATTTCTATCGTTTCCATGGAGGAGAGTGTTATGTGAAGACCGGGGTATGCTTGAACTATGAAAACCAGGGCACTTTTGTGAGGGACTGCCCCGACAAGAAGAAGGACAATAGAGATAGAGACAAAGGGAAGATGGTAGTGGCAACTCAGCAAGGAAGAGCCTAATCGCCGAGGAAGTGCCTCAGTTCAATGATGTGGTGTAAGGTATGCTACTCATCGCTGGACATAATGCTAAAGTTCAATTCGATTCAGGGGCGACTCACTCTTTCATGTATGTGAATTTTGCTAACCTTTTTGGCTTGAAAGCCCAAACGATGTTTTGCTTCTTTAAAGTTGCCACGCTAATGGGCGCTTTGGCCACAAGAAGTCGGGTGCCGAATTTACCCATACTTGTAGGAGAAAAGAACCTCATTGCCAACTTGGTATTAGTACCAATGAGGGATTATGATGTAATCCGAGGCATGAATTGATTATCCGAATATGACGTCTATGTTATGTGTAGAGAGAAAAATATTTTGATAGAAGCATCTAAAAGTCTCAATTAGTCATTCGAGGTACACCATCGGATGTTCAAAGAATTTTAGTGTCGGCAATAAAAGCCGACAAGATGCTAAGGAAGAGATGTAGAGGTTTCCTAGCTAGTGTGGTGATGAACAAGGAATACCATCTCCATGGTCCACAACATGTTGATGTGGTCAACAAATTTCAAGACGTGTTTCCGGAAGACATTCTGGAATAGTGGCCACAAAGGGAGATCGATTCTTCATCAAGTTGCTGCCCGGGACAACACCAATTTCAAAAGCACCGTATAGAATGGCACTGGTGGAAATGCACGAGTTGAAGACTCAACTCCAAGAATTATTGGACAAGGGATTTATTCGACCGAGTGTATCTCCATAGGGTGCACCGGTCTTATTTGTAAAGAAGAAAGATGGGTTGATGCAGCTGTGCATAGACTACCGCATGTTGAACAAGGTAATGGTGAAGAACAAGTACCCATTGTCATGAATTGATGACTTGTTCGACCAAATATCTATGACATTGATATTCCCTAAGATTGATCTTCGAAGTGGGTATCATCAACTTAGGGTGGCAGAGCAAGATATACAGAAAACTGCTTTTCGATCTAGGTATGGACACTATAAATTTCTAGTTATGCCTTTCGAATTAACAAATGCTCCTTCCACTTTTATGGATCTTATGAACAAGATCTTTAGACCATATTTGGATAAATTCGTCATTGTGTTCTTCGACGATATATTGATATATTCGTCGAGTCCCAAGGAGCATAATGAACATTTGCAGATTGTACTAGAGACCTTGCGACAACACAAATTATATGCCAAGTTCTCCAAGTGCGAGTTTTGGCTAGACCAAATCATGTTCCTTAGTCACATCGTGTGCAAAGATGGTATCTTGGTAGACCCAAGCAAAGTGGAGGCCGTAATGAATTGGAAGAAGCTAAAGATCGTTATGAAAATACGAAATTTTCTAGGCTTGGCGGGTTATTATAAAAGGTTCATTCAAGATTTCTCAAGAATTGCAGCTCCAATGACCTACTTGACGAGGAAGGGAGTGAAGTTTGAGTGGACACCAAAATGCGAGAAGGGTTTTAAGAAAATACTCACAACGACACCGGTATTGATTATTCCCATCGAAAGTGGTGGATTTGTGATTTATAGTGATGCATATGGCACCAGATTAGGATGTGTTTTGGCGCAACATGAAAAAGTCATTGCGTATGCCTCAAGGCAATTGAAGAATCATGAGGACAACTACCCAACTCATGACTTAGAGTTAGCCGTCGTGGTATTTGCCTTGAAGATTTGACGCTACTACTTGTATGGAGAAGAGTTTGAATTCTTCACCGATCACAAAAGTTTGAAATATGTTTTCTCTCAAAAAGAGTTGAACACGAGGCAAAGAAGATGATTGGAATTTCTAAAGAATTATGAGTTTGCCATTCAATAACACCCAAACAAGGCTAATGTAGTGGCCGATGCTTTGGGTAGGAAATGAGAAGGATCGCTAGCTTGCTTAAGGGTCTATAAGTGGAACTAATTGAAGACATTGTGCAATGGAATCTCAGTCTTGGAAATGAGAGAGCGATATTGATGACACATTCTGTCATCCAATTGGATTTAGTGCAAAGGATTATTGAAGCCCAACCAAATGACCCGGAGTACAATGATATGAAAGTCTTATGTCAAAAAGAAAGTACAAGCTTCACTTTAGGTAGTGATGGAGGCATAAGGTATAGAGATCGGTTATGGATTCCTAGTAATGGATAACTCAAGAAAGAAAATTTGAAGGAATGACACGTCTGAATTTGCCATACATCCGGAAAGCACCAAGATATATAAAGACCTTCAAAGGAGCTTTTGGTGGAACAACATAAAGAAAGATGTTTTTGAATATATGGCAGGATGCCTAGTTTGCCAACAAGTGAAAATTGAATACAAGAGAACGGGAGGACTACTACAACAATTAGAAATCCCGAAATGGAAGTGACAAGATATCACATTGGATTTCATGGTAGGACTACCAAGGACCAAGAAATGGCACAATGCAATTTAGGTAATTGTGGATAGATTGATCAAATCGACACATTTCTTACCAATGAGGATAAATAAATCTCTAGAGAGTTTAGTGGACTTATATGTGAAGGAAATAGTATGATTTCATGGTATCTCAACCATTATAGGACATCAAGATTTTGGAGAGGATTCCAAGATGCATTTGGAACAAGGCTCAACTATAGTATGACTTTTCACCCTTAAACAAATGGCCAAAGTGAATGATATGTTAAGGGCTTGTTCCTTGGATTGGCATGGAGATTGGGATGAGCATATCCATTTGATAGAGTTCACTTATAATAATAGGTACCATGCCACTATCAAAATGGCACCTTATGAGTTTCTATATGGAAGATCGTGCAAGTCGTCTACATGTTGGATTGAAGTTAAAGAAAGAAGACTTTTTGGTCCCAAAGCGGTGGAGAGGGATTCCGAAAGAATTGATATGATCAAGAAGAGAATGTTAGCGGCACGAAGTAGGCAAAAGAGCTATGCCGACTAAAAAAGAAGGGAGCAAATGTTTAATGAAGGAGATATGGTACTTTTGAAAGTATCACCTACTAAGGGCGTCATGCATTTTACAAGAAAGGCAAATTGAGCCTAAGATATGTCGGACCATTTGAAGTGTTGGAGCTAGTTGGCGAAGGGGCATGTAGGTTGGCATTGCCACCATCCTACGCAAGAATTCATAACACATTTCATGTTTCCATGTTGAGGAAGTATCATCATGATGACTCTAATGTGATCCAAATTGAGGAATCAAATTCCAAGGAAGATTTAATTTATGAGGAGAAATCGGTGGAAATTTTAGAGTATAAAGAGCATCACCTACGGAACAAGGTGATATCAATGATCAAAGTGGCATGGATGTATCACCAAGGAGTAGAAGCTACTTGGGAGCCCGAAAGCGAAATACGGAAAAGTTTCCTCAATTTTTTGGTAAGTCATTTTACATTATAAGCAAATTCGAGGACGAATTTTTATTTAAGGAGATAATGATGTAACATTCTTAATTTTCTCATTAGACGATATTAGCCTCAAGTATAAAGCATCTTTAAGGGCAAATTGAAAATCTGATTAAAAGGCAAAAGTAGGCTAAAATAACCTCAAAAGCAAAGTTAGTTATGGAGCAAATATGTCATGTGGAAAAGTGAGGAAAAAACCCCCCAAAACCCTCTTCCTTCTTCCCTATTTTCCTTCTCCATTCGACTGCAACACCACCTAAGAAATTTAGGGAGCTGTTCATGGTGTTATAGGTGCTAGAGAAGTGCTCGGAGTCCAAGGAATGGAAGAGGAACTCGACTGAGGGGAAGGCCGACTAAAAGGGGAAGAAACATCCCTAGAAACACTTAGGGATTAAGGTATGTAATGGGTGAACCCTTGTGTCCTCATTCTAATCATCTTTAGGATGAAGACATGATTGAGCTCATGGAAATGGATTGAGATGCTTTCATGACGTTTTTCATTATTCGTTTAGGGTTTTGAACTAATACGATTATATGGAGGTTGATCTGTCAAGAGCATCGGTCGATCAGTTAAGGGGTTTACTCTTGCGTAATCGCCACTATTTTAATCGGATGAAGTGTCAGTTGATCGACCGATCGACCGGTCCATATGTTTTTATATGAATGATCATTACTATCTTAATCGGATGGGATGATCGGTCGACCGACCCATAAGCTTTCCATTGCATGATTGATACTATTTTGATATGAACCAGGAAATGCCTGTATTTGCAGCAGGTGATAGAAGAATGTTCTAGCAAAGTTGGATGATCATGATAATATTGTGGATCTCAGACATAAGAAAATTGAAGATAATCAAGAATATCTGTGATTTACTATTGATCAAATTACAAGATCAAGTTGTATCAGTTTCAAATTCTCAACGAGTTACAAATTAAGACGTATGGAGATTCAACATAATTTGGGCCAACGAAATTATGCTTTCATCATATTTATTTGGAATTTTTGGAATAATTATATATGGAATTTTTTTGCTGAGATTTGCAAAAGGAATTGATTTAGTTATTTCAGAAAACTAGTTACTTTCCTTATAGGCTAAGTTAGGGCCATTTCTTCCACCTCAAATTCTAGCTTCTAGGGACTATAAATACTGATATTTGTAATTATTTTAGACATCTTTGAATCTATTAAATTTGGCTTAATTTCTTTTGCTATGAGGGAACTCTTGTAACCCGTTCTTCGGGAACTTCTACTGTTAATTATAAGGTTTATAATCTTGTGATTAAATCTATCTATTTATAATATCGATTACTTGGTTCATTGTAATCTTGAGGTTGATATTTCGTTGCCTGAAAACTCGTTTGATCTCGTTTCTTTGGTTTTCATATATTGTTCCGGTCACTCAATTTCTTGAGCATGGTATCAGTTTTAATTGAACGAAGGATCGATCGACCGACCGGTCCATAGTTAACACAGATAGAGGAGCTACTGTTCAAATCGGTTGTTAAGTCGGTTCGACCGAACGGTTAGCCGGTTGCATCAAATCGGTCGATCGGTCCCAAAATCGATCGACCGATCCAGTGGAAGGCGGCCACTGTTTTAACCGACCGAATGGAAATAATGTTTTTCAAGCATTAAAATGCAATGATTTTCTCTATCAATTGTTCCTTAGCTGACATCATGCTATGCCATGCTTTTATTGAGATGAATGGCATGCTATTGATTGATTCACCTAGAATTCGAAATGCATGCTAAGCCGTAGGGATAAAATGAACCATTGTATTGAATCGAACTCATTGTGGCTGAAGCTTGGCCCTCAACGAATCTGACTACAATTATTATTATACTCATGGACTTGAATACGGGATTATGCATTGACATGACTTTGGAGTGTCAATTGGGCTTGTCCGACCCATCATGGCATTGAGAACAACCAAGCACCACAACCGTCATTATGAGCCCGTCACCAACTTCAACATATTCTTCCATATCTGCACAAACCCAGATGGAGAGGAGGTTCACCTTCCATTAGTTGTATGTAAGGGCCATAATTAAAAAATGATAACTTGCAATGAAATAATAAAACATGATAAGGGCAGAGTCGGCCTATGTTGGGCCATAGTATTTCATATTGTCTTCTAGTTATGTCCTAGTCGGTCCACAGGCTTTATTACGGATTATATTTGTATGTCCTCATGTGAGGAACGTTATGGAGTCATTATGTTGTGGACTTCAAGTATTTTTTGTATTTGGGCTATCCGTCATGGTATATTTAATGTCGTTGAGCTAAAGGCATATAGTCGTTGAGCTTAGCGCCATATGCCTATTATGTTTTGCCGCTTCCGCTATGTTTTAAAGTAGAATAGTTTTTAATTGTTTTTGTTTTCGCTGCATATTATTATTGTATTTTGTTGACTTAAGGTCAACCATTACATTGTCCACTGTGTAACGCACCCCGAGACTCACTCATGACACGTGTCATGAGGTTGATTTCGGAGGCATTACATGTATCATAAAGATTCTGTCCACGTTTAAATAGAGAAGATATGGATTGGATTCGCTTATCATCAACAATATATAGGAAACAAAATCGCTACAATCAAATTTCGACAATTACGGCTGTGTTTGGATTGGGAATTTTAAGTTCCCGTAAGTTCTCGAGAAATAATCGATTTGATAGAAAAGTTTGGGTTGGTGTTTGGATGAAAAAGTGTAATGATGGGGATTTAAAAAGTTGATTTGATAGATAAGTTTTAGTAGGTGTTTAGATAAAAAGTAAGAACTAAGAATATAATTTATTATTTTATGAGATATAAAATTATAGTAAATAAAAATATGTTATTAATATTATAATGTACATAAATTATTATTATTATTATTTATTTGATTAAATATTTTAAATATTATTAATATTATAATTTACGTACATCTTTTAAGATCCAAATATAATATAATTTTTTAAAAACTAATTAAATAGTTTAATTAATAAAATATTTATAATTAGCAAATTAGATAGAAGAAAAAAATAAGATAAACTAATTAATAACTAAAACATGAAATATAAAAGATAATTTAACATCATATTTATATAAAATAATTATATTATTTTGAATACCATAATTAATAATTATACTAATATCATACTAGTTAATTTTTATTATGATATATTATAATTAAAATAAATAAAAATATTTATGTCAACATTTAAATAAGAAAATATATATTTTTCATAATAAATAATAATGGAAATTTTTATTTTATTATAACACAAAGTAAATTGTAATAAATAATAAATGTACTTTTTGTTATTATACCTAAATAAATTATAAATTTATGATAATGTATAAATAATAAATAAATATAATATATGTATATAATATATAAGAATATAAAATATATATATTGATATTATTAAAATAATAAGTTATAGGTCTAAAAGTAGCTCCATCTACTTTTGGAGCTACTTTTAAACCTATGAAAAAATAAAAAAAAGAAGAAGTAAAACATAAAAAAAAAGGTTCTTGCTTCCAGCAAGAACAGTTCTTGCTTCTCAATAACTTTTTGTTCTTCAAATTGGTCACGTGAGTAAAACTTTCTGGTCACATAGAGTGTTTAACAGAACTTGGGCAAGTTCTGCTAACCAAACACACCCTATAAAAAGAGAAGATGTAGAGCACTAATAATACTTATTAAACTATTACAATAATTATATATTAATTTACAGTATATATTAAATAATAAATGTGATTAAATTATATCCGGTTGTGATCAAAGTCATATTAACAAATATGACTACTTGAACGATTATTATTATTTTTAGTAGATGATACATTTGTATTATCAAATTATCCAAATAACTATAGATTATTTTATCTAAGTATATAATTAATTTAATGTTAATGTTATTAAATGATAAAAGCTACATTGAGTGTTCTACATACTCATTAATCTCTTATAAGAAAATGAATCTTTGTCTTTATTAAGTTTAATATACCAAGATACTCTAACACTTTCTAATTCCCCATTTATTAGGTTTAATATATCTACAAAGCATCACTTTTCTGATTGTCGATTTGTTTATCGACTGTGTGGATTAGTTAAAAGTTCAATCACTCGTGATTGAAATAATTGATGAACGGAATCGATCAGTAATTCGATTAAAATAAATTTCAAGACCCTTAAAAATAATGGTACATTACATCTTGGAGGAAGGGTGTCATCCACCTCGACTCGTAAAAGTTATTTGGAATTGGATTCTCATTGCTGTTTTTTTTTTAAAAAAAATTCACTTTGACGTCCTTTAGTAAAGGAGAACAATTAAGATTATCAAAATAGTCAAGATGTAGAATATTTTTTATTATTCAATTAATTCGATGTAAATAAACTCATTGTTTGACTTTAAAAAATATATGAGAACAAATGATCAGATAACTTAATTATGATTATCCCCTAAAAAAAATAGCCACCTCATTTGTTGAATATCTGGATGATAAAAAAAAATGTCTTACATGATCCCTAACATTTATCTCATTTTTTTCTTCAATGTTTTAACATTATATCTCTCGATCAGTCGAAATTCATAGCTTGTAGATATCATGATTCAATTCAGAAAGTGACAAAAAGAACTTTCATGATGAATTCACAACAGGAGTCCATTACAGTCAATCCATATTCTACTGAAAATGATGCAAACATAAATAACTGAGAGAGGGCATACTGACTACATGGGTGACTTACATTGGGATGCAAAAGATGAGAGCCGGTACAACGAGATCATATTGGATAATAGAATGCCAAAATGAATGCTAAGCTGACTGAAATTCGGTATTGTGCCTTCTGAAATTATTCTGATTCAGTTCAGAAATGAAAGCCCCATTCCTCAACCTTTAAATAAAACGCCCAAGCATTCTTCAAAGTTTCAAAGTAACAGCTTGCAATTTCATGAAAGTGATAATAGTTCACAACCGTGTGAATGCCAAGTTTCTGGTTGCGGATTGATGCAAAGAATAGTGCAATATGAGCTCTTGGTGGGGGTTCTCGTTTCCAGTTGTCAGGTCCATGGTCCACTTTGAGCATAACTTCAGCATGAGAATAGTTGATTCTTCAAGATACACTGTAAGGTCTGCGAATCAAAACCTTAAAGAGTGGAATGAGGATGAAAGGTGCAGCTATAGTCCAGCCTAACAACTGTAAGAAAGGAGCTCATTGTGACTAATGACATGATAACTACATAGATTGTTAAAATTCTAGCAAGGACAAGAAAGAAAATAGTTTGTTCTTACTGACCGCATGGAGTATACTAACAAAGACTTCCATTGATGCTTGCCCAGTCACCACCATTTTCAGTGCATCTGGCGTCAACGGAAATTGTTGGCCACCTGTGACGAGTTCACCTAAGCGCAAGAAGGGTATCACTAAGCTGAAAAACAATAAAAGGTTGAACATGTTAAATTATACTGTGGGAAGAAAAATAGAAAATCTGATTTTTTTTAATATGGTGAACAATTTGTTCCAGTCAAATTCTCATACATGAACCCGAGATACTATATCCCTTATGTTTTCCACTAACGTACGGAGATTTTGAGCAAACTTTAATTGTGTTTAAAACAGTATTAATATGATAATGCCATTGTTCGTGGACTACACTTAATACTTTAATTGTGTCTAAAACAGTATTAATATGATAATGCCATTGTTCGTGGACTACACTTAATACTTTAATTGTGTCTAAAACAGTATTAATATGATAATTGTGTCTAAAACAGTATCAATTACTGAAGGAAACAAATACTGGTAGACACCAATAGAATCAGTAATATTAGCTCATACATGGAGACCTTTCTTATTCTCAACTAAAACATAGAGCAATATCTGTCAAATTAAACAACTATGACTGTCAGAGAACTAAGAGTATGTCATTAACATGGCTTCTCCTACGTAGAAGAGACACCAGGCAGAACATGAGAAACATCAAATGTGATGTAGATGCCTAGTCAGCTAATGTGGAACAAGTTCCACTGACTCAATATATGCTTGCGGAAAATTTTAATTTTGGTTAAAAAGTGCCCTCTCCAGCAAACAACCTTCAACATTGTAACCATGTCTAATACTGTCAATACCATGCAATCTAAAGGTGGATAGAGCTATTAGCATGCCTAAGAATCTATCAAAAGAAAAAAAAACTTAATTTTCCAGTACAATGGCTATCCCATGTGTGGATTAATATCACAAAACCCAACTTCATTACTTCCATCCTATTGTAAATTATGTACTGATGGAGCATAGTGTCCAGGCTTGATATTGAACTGGCACATGTAACATATATTGTGCATGGCAAAATCCACTGGACCATATTTGACACTGAAGCACCGACAAGCCTATAACTTTCATCAATAATATTTATATTATTACTTATGTAATTGTGTATGACTTGTATATTTTTTTACTCAACTTTTATTTGTTTTTCCGTTCAACACTTCTATATTGGCAACCAAAGGCTATTAAATTTTACTCTTTGAATTGTAACAAATATAAATTTTTTTATATAATTTGTAAAAATATTTATTTAATAATAAAGGAATAATATAATGATATATGTTTGATCATTATTAAAGAACTTTAGTCAATAACAAAGTATATAACTATTTAATATATATTTAGGAAAATTACATTATGTTTATAACTATAATAATTAGTGAACCCAATAAAATTTATTCCTGGCTCCGCCACTGGTTATAGCAATGTCATAATTAATAAAAACAAAAGATGTGAAAGGGGGGCTGGAGCCTATGTTGATCATAATAACATTTTAAAAAGTAATTAAGATATTTGGAATGAAAAGAAATAAACTTTTAAATTTATGGTAGTATAGAAAGATAAAAAAACAGTTAGATTAAAAGTAGGGTAAAACATCAAGCATCAACTTGGATCGAACTGCCAACCTCCAAGATGTACTTCAAGCTATGTAACCACTGGGGCAAGGAAAAAATATGATAGAAATGAGAACTACAAATACTTATTACTATTTTTCAGTGGGTGCACTTGCACCCACAGGCACCCACTTGGCTCCGCCATTGCCGACAAGTGTATGTTTGGCCGGTAGGATACTAAATAAATCTTGATATTGTTCTGTTGTCATGAGAAAACAAGCCCATCTCACATCTCAAATGGGATTTGCTGTCCATGATCTATACATGCAAAAAGGTTACGGACGTATGGTCCTCAATTCAACCATGACATGCTTACTAAAATCAGAAGACAAAAAGTCGTAAACAAAAGAAGACTTGTACGAGCAATCAAGCATATTCAAGACAGGTTCAATCAAGCATAAGTGAGAAAGCAAACTAGCGTGTTAGTTTTTTCTCAACAAGTCATTGTTACCTCAACTCAATGGGAGTTGCAATAAAGTTGAATAGCATCACACTTGGAGCATGGCAGTGGTTTCCAAGCAGACCAATAGCCAAACCACAAAGCAATACCGTGGTACCTAGTAAAGACAGACCAAAAGTGTACACAGTAAGTCTAAATGAACAATCTGATTGGCTATCTAGGAATTTCGCTTATGCTTATACTTTGATCACATAGTTTATGCAAGCATAAATAATCGAGAAAGTTACTCATGTAGCAAGACAACTGGAGGAAAAGGAAATTAGGAGACACTTTAGAAAGCCGTAAGTTGAAATTCATAGGTCGAATCCCGCATCTTTGCAAGAATACTGTGGCTAAAACGAACTTCGGTGTCAACATAAGGTTCAAGAAACCGGAAGCATAGATCAAGATGAATTGATTCTGGTGACGACCAGTCGGCCACTACATACAGGAGGACCGAAAGAAGAGCATTGCAACCTTCTTAATTCTTACCGCATATGGGGAACACTCCCAAAGTCACCCCAAGAGCTGTAGAGAATGCCAGTTGCTTTGGTTCTGCGCCCCTACGTAAAGTTGCAGTGGAAAATAATTAAATTGATCCCAATATAAACCTCCGTCATCAGCGATAACAAGAAAATTTCTATCAACAAGAATAAGACGTTATAGTGATGTGGATGACAATTAACTGGTAAGAGTAACAAATAACATTTGCAGATAGAACTGTAAACCAAGAAAAATCTGATTTTTTTTTATACATGATATGATTCGACGCACCGATATTCGCCTGGAAACAATCACATCTCAAGATAAATAAGCTAATCTGGTGATCGCCAACCAAGAACTAATGCACAGAAATCAAAACTCGGAAGGAGAAATAAAAAACAAGAAGGGGTTACGTACCTTCTGATGATCAACTTCAGGGGATCAACAACTTTTCTATCGAACCATCCAAGCAAACCATATGATCCACCGGAAGGCATTTTGCAGCAAATCTTCAATCTTTCTTTCCCTTTCTCTTTCAAATCAAACCAATACGGACGCGGGAGAAGGAAGCAGCTCCAGATAGGGATCTCTGTGGATTCAGTTCCTCCTCGAATGGCTCTCAAAGATCCCACTTTTCTGGGCCACACTGAGTTGGCGTCAGATTCGGGAGGAGGCAAACGCTGGCCGACAGCTGGGAAGTGCGGGAAGGAAATGCTCTCATGGCGTGTCCTACGAGTGATGGAGACTTCGCCCGGAAGAGTTTGGTGGTGCCGTGGCGTCATTGCGTGGTTTTAATTGTGGCGGTTCCTAAATTAAAGGTGCTCATAATTCAACACTTGGCCATCAATTCGGACGACCCGTTCATGGGCTACAAATGGGCCACTCTGCGTACTTTTTCAATTTCAGTGTTTCCCTTTATTTTAAATTGTTTTTCTTATTTTTTTCCCCTTTTACGAAAACAGGGTTGGTGGTTGACTAAAATCATAATAAATTAAGCACATAAATAATATAAACAGGGTATGAAAGCCTCAACTAAATCACCCATGAATTTACAGCTGTTTTTGCCAACCAATTTGTGCAAATATTTTTCTTTCCCATGTATTTACTGAAATGAATCTCTTCCAAACCGGGGTACAACACTACAACTTTAGAGTGAATGACGCGCTTCTCGATGCACGGATAACTTTAAATTATTTATGTTATTTAAAATGGCATAAACTGTTAACGGTTCAGAAGTATAAAAATAAAATGGAACAAAGCGATAACTTAGGCACATGAGAATGAATGAGATGGGGTTAGAGCTCAATCAAGTAAAGGAAGAATAAAAAATCATCAAGAAAAAAATGTGTGTTTTCAGGATAGGTCATGGGGTGAATTTTCTGACGGATCTGTATGTTCTAATGATCATAGTAGGGTTTAGATCCATACGAGGTGAGGGTAAAAATCATGTTTTTACATTTGTGCTAAATGATATTGACTTATTTCATGATGAGATGATTTGTTTGGAGACTTTTTTTGAGTAATTTGTATACCATGATGTTAGAATCACTATAAGAAAATTGACAAATAGATACACAAGTTTTGCGACGCTAATACAACGCTAATACATGACTAAAAATAATAGCATTGATTTAGCATCGAAATGACGCTAATAAAATAAGACGCCTGAAATCGGTAGTCATTAGCATTGTAATGACGCCAAACAAAAGGCGATGCAACTAGCGTCATCAATCGACGTTAACCCGACGTTAAGATGACGCGAAAAGTGTCGTTGCGAGTAGTTGAATTGCGTCGCTAAAGGGATGCGAAGTCTGCAACGCTATTCCTATGCTAAGGTGATGCTACTTCGATGCTAAGGTGGCTTCAATATGATGTATTCATGAGTCTCTAATGCGACGCTAAATATTGCGACACTAATGTAACGCTAATGACGATATATTTAAAATAGCGTCAATAATGCTTGAGGCGCTAATGAAATGTTAAAGAGGCGTTAATTGTAGAAAATTTTGCCCCATTATGGTTATATTTTCTTCACTTCTCACACCATACAATTATACAATGCATATAAATGCATTCATCACAGTATATCACGCAATGACATCAGAGTTCGTCACAGTATATGATGAGATAATGAAAAGTAATAAATTGAACTAACAAAAGTATATCTAATAATCTAAACTAACAAAAAGTATAATTATATTACACAAAAGCTTCTATCCTAAGTTTGGGAGTTGTCATTATTCTTCCGAACCGACGCGCTCAGTCCTTAGTCTTGTGGGGATTGATTCTGCGGCTGGGTCGTCGTCTGAATCATTTGCAAGATAGGAGCTAAATGCTGCGATATCTACTGCGATAACTGATCTGAGATGAGTCCCCTAATGTCGTCCAACTTCACATTGGGTGCAGCGGATGAGCTCCGAGTAGATGGACCGCCTGCATATCTTCTACTTCTCCTAGGTACCTGAGCGATTGTGCCTAAGTCACGTAGGTATTTTCTTTGTGTCATGCTGTCCATGTGTTGGATGTAAGTTTTAGTGACATATAAAATTATATTTTGATGATACAACCTCGAAAGATTAAAGTTAAAATATTGAAAAAGTTTAAAGAAAAGGAATAACTTTATACACTACACTTTGATTAAATAATTACTATGATCTTATTAGATTTTGATGAATTATAAGTATCAAAATCGTAGAGAATTCTATTAGCATTCCATAAAATAAAAAATCATCTCATTTGATAACTGTGCAAAATGTTATGCTTAAAATAGTGCAAGACCGTCGAAAATTGGAACATCGTCGATCGATTAAGCACACCGATCGATCGGTTAGTGTAGAAATTGCCCAATTTCAACAAACAGAATGACGACACTATACCGATTGAGGTACTGAGTCGATCGGACTGTGCAGAATTCACCAACGGTCATATTTTTCATAAAAGAAAGTGTACCGATCGACCGATTTATATGTGCGATCGATCGGCCTCTGAGTTAAATGAAAGAAAAAATTTGTGAAACAATTTTTGAACGAATTTTTCACATATTAGAGCCTATAAAAGGAGTGCCAAAGTCAGAAGCAAAGACATCCATCCAAGCCTTGAAGAAAAATTTCAAGTTATCAAAAAAAGATCATTTCTTGAAGTTTTCATTTTAAGTTTTCTCTTCTTTCTCTCTTCTCCTCGTGTGAGCGTAGCATTGTAAAGAGAGAAGCATTTTATTTAGTAAAATACTGAGAGAGCTCCTGTGTAAAAAATGTTTCAAATCTTACTTCTTGAGCGAGAGAAAATATTATCTTCATTATGAGGAAAAGGTGTGCCTTACCTCTCGAAGTGGATAAAAGATAGTGGTGTAAAGGGCTTTCTTCTTTGCCCCATTTGGAACAAAGGAAAATATTCTAGTGAAATCTCCGACGATCTCGAGGTCGAGAAGTCGGAGCGGGAACATAGGTCAAAGTGTGGTCGAACCTCGTCAACAACCACCGCGTGATCTGTGATTGCTTTCTCTCTCTTCCTCTCATATTGGTTTTGATGTGATTTGAATTGCATTGATTTAAAAGATTTTAAGATTCGATTTCAAGCTTTCGCAATGATTATTATAAATTCGATATTTTTGTTTGAACACCAATTCACCCCCTCTTGATGCCCTTTGAAATTCTACAATTGGTATCAGAGCGGGTTGCTCTTGTTTTAAGATCTAATCATTTTTACATCTAATCATTTCAAGATTTAATCATCTTATTTTAACCATCTTAAGAGCTATGGTATCAAATGAATTTGGTTTTGCCGAAGGACGATCAATTAGTCGTCCTCCTCTTTTAAATGCATCAAATTTTGTATATTGAAAAATTAGAATTCAACCATACTAACATGTGGGACATCATTGAAAAAGATTATTATCTTCATGAAAAATTACCTACAAACTCTAAAGAAAGAATTTTTTTTTGCAAAACTTGATTGGAAAGCCAAAAATATTTTTTTATTGTGGTTTGGATTCAACGGAGTTTAATCGGATTTCAACTTGCGAAACTGCAACCAAAATTTGGGAGAAGCTCATCACTACTTATGATTTGTGAAGGAAGTGACAAAGTTAAAGAATCTAGATTGACTATTTTAAATCATCAATATGATTCTTTCAAAATGTATGATAATGAATCCATAAATGATATGGTTGCTCGGTTTAATGATATTGTGAATGGTTTAGCCTCCTTAAGAATTAACACCCAAAAGGTGAAAAAGATTCTCAGGCGTCTCTCTTTCCATTGGCATGCGAAGAGGATCGTGATCGAAGAAAAAAGATCTGAACAAATTAGATTTTGATGATATTATTGGTTCACTTCTAACCTATGAGATCTCAATCCAAGAAGATTAAGAAGAAAAAGCCTCCAAGAAAAAAACATTGGCATTAAAGACAAATGCAAATGAAAAAGACTCGAGTGAAGAAAAAGTGAACGAAAGGAGACTCGCCCACTACACAAGAAAACTAGATAAGTATCTCAAGTTGGTGAAGAAGAAAGAAAAGAATGAGAAGTCTACACGAAGATCATACAAAAATCACAAAGAAAAGACATCTCGAAAAGGTAAAAAGAAAAAGTATGAAGAGTCAAGTGAAACAAGTGACTCGTCAAGCTCTTCTAGTGATGAAGCATACTTATGCTTAATGGCACACGACGAGGTAACTTCTAATCCTTCAAATAATGACTCATCAAGCTCTTCCTAATAAAATCTTTTTTTAGATGTAAATAAAGAACTTTCTTCCCTTATAAAAAAATATTACTCACTTAAAGAGGAAAATGAGAAATTATGACATGAGATTGAAAATTTAAAAGAAGAAAAGAATACATGTTTTATGGAGAATGAAAATCTACAAAAATGAAATTGAAATTCTGGAAATTATAAATGCATGTGAAATTGTCAAACTAGCATGTTCTTTAGAAAAAATAGAGAAGGAAAATGATCTTTCAAAAAATTCACAAAATAATGATAAAATTAGTTCTTATGTAAAGAAAGATAATTCTAGGAAATACTTTGGACATGAAAACTATTATTGGAAGTCTAGTCATTCCAATGATAGAAAATCACATATTACATGTTTTGCATGCAGATTTTATGTCCATTATGCTTATCAATGCAAAGTAAGAAAATTTTCACAACATGGGATGATATGGGTTCCAAAAGGAACTTTGATTAACAATATTTGACCCAAAGAAGTTTGGGTACTATTGTTTTTTCAGGTGTGCCTCATATGTAAAGCAAAGGAGGAATTGAAAATTTGAAGGCACAAAGGTTATGGTAAAAGTATCATCTACCTTCGATTTCACTCAAAAATTCAAAATTACTATTTCCTTGAAAAGAGAGAATATATAAAATTAATAATAGTGATAGGAGAGCATATTAAACTTTATTTTGACATATCATGAATATCATTATTGTATCAAAGTTTTATGCCATATTTTGATTATTAATATATTTTTTTGGCCTCCATCAAACTGTTTCTATTTCTCCATTATAAAATAGTCATAAATTTATGAAGAGTTATTTCTTCATAAACAAATAATAAACAAATTATTCTTTTTGATAAAACAAAAGGGGGAGAAATATGATCTGAATATCACTTTATATGAAGAGTTTCGTACAATTTATACTTATGTGAATATCTATCATTGTAAAGAAAGTTAAGTGTTAGGGGGAGTAAAATTGATTTTACAACTTTTTCGCAACTTATACATTTTCATATTTCTCGGTTTGTCTTCATAAAAAAGGGAGAGATTATTGGATCTAAGTTTTAATGACATAAAATTATATTTTGATGATACAACTTCGAAAGATTAAAATTAAAATGCTGAAAAAGTTTAAAGAAAAATGGATAACTTTATGCACTACACTTTGATTAAATAATTAACTATGATCCTATTAGATTTTAGATGAATAATAAATATCACATTTGTAGAGAATTCTGTTATCCATAGAATAAAAAATCACCTCATTTGGATAATTGTGCAAAACGTTATGCTTAAAATAGTGCAGGGGGATCGACCAGTCGGTTGGAACACCGATCGATCGGTCAAGCACACCGGTTGACCGGTCAGTGTAAAAAATGTCTAATTTCAATAAACAGAATGATGAGGTTGTACCAGTCGAGGTACCGATCGACCGTTTGATCGATTGGACTATGCAGAATTTGTCAATGGTCATATTTTTCATAAAAAGTGTACCGGTCGACCAGTCTATATGTGCGGTCGACCGACCTTCGAGTCAGATGATTAGTAACGGTCAAATTTGAAGGAGAAATTTGTGAAATAATTTCTGAACAAATTTATGACATACCAGAGCCTATAAAAGGAGTGTCAAAACTAGAAGCAAAGACATCCATTCAAGTCTTGAAGAAAAACTTCAAGTTATCAAAAGAAGATCATTCCTTAAAGTTTTCATTTTATGTTTTCTCTTCTTTCTCTCTTCTCCTCTTGTGAGCATAGCATTGTAAAAGAGAAAAGAATTTTATTTAAAAAAATACTGAGAGAGCTCTTGTGTAAAAGAGATTTCAAATCTTACCTCTTGAATGAGAAAAAAGATTAAAGGAAAGGTGTGCCTTACCTCTCGAAGCGGAGAAAATGTGACGGTGTAAAGGACTTTCTTCCTTACCCCATTTAGAACAAATGAAGAGATTCTAGTGAAATCTCTGACGGTCTCGAGATCGAGAAGTCGGAGCGGAGACGTAAACTAAAGTGTGACCAAACCTCATCAACAACCATCCTGTGATTTGTGATTGCTTTATCTCTCCCTCTCATATTGGTTTTGATGTGATTTGAATTGCATTGATTTAAAAGATTTTAAGATTCGATTTCAAGCTTCCGCAACGATTATTGTGAATTCGTTATTTTTGTTTGAACACCAATTCACCCTCCCCCCTTTTGGTACCCTTTGGGATCCTCCACTATGTCCTCCCAAACAACAATGTCCTCTGCAAAAAAATATAATCATATAAACATTATAGATTATATAAATTATATAACATTAAAAAACACATAAACATATAAGGTGTTATATAAATTAAAAAACATGAATTATGTTCGAGATACGTTATCTAGTGGCTGAGTACTCGGGTCATCTCCGTACTTCTCAACCATCTTCTCATTATACGTGCTAAAAAATTTAAGCATTGCACATTTAAAAATTTATTTGCACTAATGTCACCAACCAAGTAGACTTACCAGAAGCCTATGAGCAGTGAGCATGACAACTCATTGGTCTTCCGACTCTTATGCACAGCCTTATGTACCACACGAAAGTTGACAGGACCATTTTGTTTCTCCTTTACAATAAAGTTTCAAATTTTATAAAATAAGTATAAGATAAAAGTTTGATTATTCGATTTTGTATCTACACTACCATGCATCGTCGATGCTCGTCAGAATCGATCCGCCTGTGTAAACTTACTTACCACTTTGTTCAACCATTTTGTTTCTCCTCGATCTTCGAAAATCAGTTAACTCTTACCTTTTTTTCGATTTTCTTTGTCATTGTTCATCCATCCTTTATGAACATCAACTACTGAGACTTCGAAAAATTATAAATTTAATAGAAATAGTTCAAAAGTAAAATTACTTACCACTTTCTACATAACGACTCCCAAATTGGGCGCCTAATATGTCTTGGACATCTTTATATGCCCTACTCTAAATTGAGGTCGGCGGACGTGATGATCTTGTGAAACTTATAAAGTTGTTTTCGGAGGCGTTTTGCAGTCACCTCCTCAAAATTTCTTCGGATCGTCACCAAACTAAGATTTGGAAGAAATTAATTTGCCTCCTAAACAATATTATAAAAGTTAGTAATTTAAAAATAATATAAAACAAATTATGTAACCAAAAAGAAGATCATACCATAAACATTCGAAAGATGTTATTCGACATAGAAACTAGGACATCTTTCCACGATCATGCCCCTTCTGGAAAGTGGGAAAGAACAAGAGCACTGACATCTTGCACGGTACTAGTGGGTATGAAAGTGGTCCTGCAATTTACAAAGAAGAATTAATTTTGAATGATAGCAAAACAATAATAAATTTTTTAGAACTTATTTAACTTATGGTCGAGCAATGTTGTTGACAGTGATCACTCCATTATCGTGTAATCCCTCTTCGTCCGTTGAAGAGGAATCATCACCAGCTACAGCTGGGGTAGGTTGAGAAAGTCCGATATCATCGATGGGCCCTGGTACAAAATAAATTATTAGTGCAATACCAAATTAAATTAATGATAATTGATATATGTATAGTAAAGTTCTCACCTCGAGTGATGTCTATCGTTGTCTGATCCGTGGTAGTCCGCTCGTCAAAATGTGACAAGCCGTGTGCTAGTACTATCGGCGACGTAGCAACTGACACTATTAAAAAATGATTAATGTAATTACATGAGATATATAAATTTAATAATAAAAAAATATGTCAACTGACCTAGAGGTTCGACCTCTAGTAATCATAATTGAAAAAAATTAACAAACTTGTGTTATTATTATATTTAATTTATAAAGTTAGAAACACATAATTTTATAAATTATTAAAAGAACTACGTGATTCATTCGCTTGTTTCATATTCTGATTCATTTTCATCATCTTCGTCATCATTGCTATAATCTTGATTCGAGTCATCGTCAATGAAATTGTGAACATTCAATTCTAAAAAGGTCATTTGAATTGAATTCTTCCATTAGCTCAGCGTCATCGACTAATTGAATATTCTCAACTTTTTTAGCTACATCAATCGTCTCATTCACTCGAGATCTATGGGCACATCATTGTACGTGGATGATGTTTCATGATCATCTATCACTCTTTCTATTAAGAATAGTCTACTTCTCACTTTGCATGATGCCCACCGTTCATCCTTGGTTCTTTTCGATAGATATTTAGTATAGTACACTTGTTGCACTTGTTCTGCTAATACAAATGGATCGTATGACTGAAGTCTCGATCGAGGATTAATATTCATCAATTTAAACTTTTGATCGATCCGAACTCCTTTCTCTAGATCGAACTAATGACATTTTAGCACCACGATTTTGTTGTCCTTGTACATGCATCTAAGAACAAATATGCCGCTTTTAAAAGTTGAACATTGTCGGCTATATTCTTTTATATGGAATCTGTATCCATTAACTATGACGCCACAATAGCTAAAAACTTGTTTCTTTTGTCTATGACCTAAATCTCATATTTTTAAATTTGTGACTGACCCATTAATAACCTACAAAATAACTAAAAGTTATAAAATAGTAATAATTACGAACAATCGAAAAGAATTCTCATTTCACATCTCAATCAATCGACAAAATATTCATCTCTTAATTTCAATAATTCATCATCTGAAATTAAAAGATTGATTTCTCGTTGTAATTATTCAAATTTCCTCAATTCATAATTTTCAAATAATGAAATCACATACCAATAATTAATTTAAAATTTTATAACATATTAAATAAATAGTCTTACTCGAGATACGACGTCGCCTCATTACATTTTGCAATGACATAATTCTCAATGGCGGTGAGATCTCTGTCACTCAACACAACTTTGCGTCATGTACCAAGAAGCTGACATGGGTACTTGAAGATGAATAAAGTATTTATGTTAACTTCTCCACCATTGTCGTCATTTTTTGGAACTTACGTGTGTCGTGATTGCATGTGTGGCTCAAAGTACATTGAAGTGAAATTTGACACCTCAATGAAATATGCTTCACATATAAAGCCTTCGATCTTCGTCTTTCTTTTTTGCACCTTTCGAAAGGATACATCCACCGATATTGAATTGAGCCTACAACTTTTATTTCATATGGAAGATGTACAATCAAGTGCTCCATCACATCAAAGAAAGAATGTGAAAATATCTTCACAGCCTTGCACACGGTAATCACAATAGAAGACTTTAACCGAAATATGTTTTCTTCCCCAATGGTGGATGTACAAAACTCTTTAAAGAACATAGATAACTCTGTTAAAATTTTTTAGATGTCCTTTGGCGATTGTTTTTTAAAAGCAATTGGAAGCAGCCTTTGCATAAAAATATGGCAATCATGACTCTACATCCTATGTATATTCTCATTTTCCAAGTTAAAACAACGAGATATGTTTGATGCATATCCGTCAGGAAATTTCAATTGGTTGACCCATTCGAAGCCACACTTCTTTGATCATTGTCTAAAAAGTAAGTAGCTTTCGGCTTTTTGCATTTACCATTTTAAAGATAAATGATATTTAGATATGGTCTTCTGCATATAACTTTTATGTCTTCGCGCGCTTGTATGTTATCTTTTGTTCTTCCTTTAACATCCATAATAGTGTTGAAGATTATTAAATACATTCTTCTCCACATGCATGATGTCCAAGTTATGTCGTACTAAGTTTAAAGATCAATAAGAAAACTCCCAAAAAATACTTCTTTTCTTCCAATTATGTTCACTTCCAAACCCAATTTTCTTGTAAGAACCGGTTTTCAACTCGAATGAGACTTCATTAAGTTTGTTTACTTTCTCTAGAACTTTTTGTCTCATTAAATAACTTTTAGGCAATGTGTACTCGGTTGAATTCTTTTTAAATGAGTTTCGATCGTGATGTATCTAATTCTCCATTGACAAAAACATACTATGACAATTAAACCAGCAAACTTTCTTACTATTTTTCAAATAAAATGATTTTGTATTCTTTTCACATAAGAGACAAGCAAGTTTACCTTTTGTGCTCCAACTACTCAACATTTCATATGCTGAAAAGTCACTTATGGTGCACATTAATGAGGCTCTCATAATGAAATTTGGCTTATTAGATTTATCATAAGTAACTATGCCATCCTCCCACAACTTGTTGAGTTCATCAGGTCTTAAGTAAACATTTAAACTTTTACGAGGAGATCGAGAACCTGAGATCATACATGTAAGCAATATATTTTCTCGCCTCATACACATGCTTGGAGTCAAATTATAAGATGCCACAAAAATTAGCCAACATGAATAAGCAGTGTCCGATGAGCCAAATGGGTTGAACCCATCGGTGCAAAGTCCTAATCTAACATTGCGTGATTTTGTTGAAAAGTTGGATGAAGTGCATCAAATTGTTTTCATGCCTCATTTTTTAAATTAGTGAACTAATTATCATTTTTTAAATTGCCTTAATTCCTAGCATAAGGATTAATTATCTTTTAAATATCATTTCTCTAATGGACAATTGGTTATCATCTTGCGTATTGTAACATTAAAGCATATGCCATATGGATCGTATTATTTAGCATAAGAATTAATTACTAGCAAAAAAGATTAATTCATAGCAAACTACAGCATCTATCATGCAATCATAACAACACTAAAGATTAAACAACAATAACATATAGCATGCTCAACTATACATCTACATAACGTTTAACACATTGAAGTTAAATATACTAGCCAAATTACTATCCAAATTTACTAATTATAGCAAGAAGTTAAATATATATGTAAATCATTAAAATCGGGACTCACTGTATCAGTTGGAGGAGGACGCCGATGACGGCAGCTCAGCAAGACAGAATATAGCGGCTACTTAATAGTAACTGCAAATATAAAGTGCTTAAATTTAGTAAAGAAAAGAAGAAATGCAACAGCTTGTTAACACCATAGGAAAACATACAAGCAGTCGATAATAAAGTTCTACCAAAGAATTATAGTGATTTAATAATTATTTATTTATACACCGGGTGAGCTTGGACCAAATGCCGAAGTGGAATAATCGAACACAGAATCTAATCTTTCCAATTAATAGGCCGCATGAATTGCTGAAATGGGGAGTACTAAGAAGGGGCATCAGGGAATTACAGCTGGTCGGCAGAAGTAGGGCGACAATTTTCGGAGCAGTAGGGCCGCAGTCGGAGCAGCAGGGCGGTGGTGGCGGAGCAAGTGCAGGCGGCGAATAATGTTAGAGTGGTAGGTCGGTCGGGGTTAGGCGGTGGAAGCAGGTCGGCGAGGTCGGGCAGCGGAGCAAGTGCGTCAGGGTCGATCAGCGGAGCAAGTGCGTCGGCATCGAGGGCGGAAGCAACGCGTCGGCATCGGGATCGGTCGATAGAAGCAGGTCAGGGGATTGAGAGGTGGAAGTACGTGGTGGGGGGGGAGCAACACCCCTCTTTCTCCTATGAGTTAGCGCGCATGAGAGAAAAAGGGAGGGCATCGGACCCCTCAGCAACTCTCATCCGACGACGATTTGTAGAGGGGGCAAACGCGCCCCTTTCCTCTCTCGCATGCGCCGGCGAGCGCGTGTGGGAGAGGAATAGGGGGCGTTGCCTCCCCCTTGTGCGTGCTCCGGTGAGCTTGCACAGAGTTGGGCTGGTGCCCCCCTTTCCTCCCTCGCGGCCGGCGAGGGGGGAAAGGGAGCCAGGCCCCCTTCTCCCACGCCGAACGCAAGGGAGAAAGGGGGTGCGCCCCACTTTTCTCCATCCCCATGTCGCGTGGCGAAGCAGAAAAGCGGGGGAAGCCCACCATTCTCCCTCGTCTGACGTAAGGGAGATAGGGGCGCCGACCCCCTTTTTTTGCTTCGTGCTATGAAGCAAAAAGGGGACCGGCGCCCCCTTTCTCCCTCATGGCCAGCGAAGGGGGAACGGGGGACGTCAACCCCCCTTTTTTGCTTCGCCAATGCCACACATGAAGCAGAAAAGGGGGGCCAGCGTCATCCTTTCTCCCTCGCGGTTGGCGAAGTAGAAAAGGGGGCCGATGCCCCTTTCTCCCTCGTGATCGACAAAAGGGGGTGATGCCCCTATTCCTCTTTTGTGCGCTCGCCGGCGCGTGAGAGAGGAAAGGTTGCGTCGGCCCCCTCTCTCTCTCGCGCCCCGACAAGCACGTGTGTGGGAGAGAGTGGGCGTCGGGCCCCCTTGCCGACCAGCTCTCTCGCGTGCGCCGGCCCCGGCAGACGCATGCTAGAGAGAGGGTGGTGACACCCCCCTCTGTATGAGCTCGCCGACTTCGGCGATGGTGGCAACTGCCAGCTTCTTTCTTTATAATATCATTTTATTATATATTTTTATTGTTTTATTATTTTGTTAAATGCTGTGGATGAAAGAGAAACGATGTATGTTGCATCCACATAAATGAGGAAAGCAAGAAACCCACTATCAAAGGTCAAGTGGACGAAGCGTGCAAGAAAATCAAAGCAAGGGGACGTTCCAGTCACAAAATTGGGGGACTGTTGAGATATTTGTAGGATCCCAAAGGGCACCAAGAGGGGGGGGGGGGGGGGGGGGGATGAATTGGTGTTCAATTCGAAAATGTCGATTTCACAAAAACCATCACAGAAGCTTAAAATCGATTCTTAAATATTTTACAATTCAGATCATAAATTCAATGTTAGAGGGGGAGAGAGAGAGAAAATCAAACGCAAACACACGGTGGTTGTTGACGAGGTTCGGCCACACCTTGGCCTACGTCCGCGCTCCGACTTCTCGATCTCGAGACCGTCGGAGATTCCACTAAAACTCTTCCTTAATTCCAAATGGGGCAAGGAAGAACGCCCTTTACATCAATCACCTTTTCTCCGCTTCGAGAGGCAAGGCAACCTCTCCTCCTAGGAAGCTAATCTTTTCTCTCCCTCAAGAGGTAAGATTTTGAACATCTTTTACACAGGAGCTCTCTCAATATTTTTCTAAATAAAATGTTTCTCTCTTTTACAAAGCTAAGCTCACAAGAGAAGAAGAGAGAAAAAAGAGAAAACTAAAAATGAAAACTTCAAGAAGAATGTCTTCTTTTGATAACTTGAAGTTTTTCTTCAAGGCTTGGATGAGTGCACTTCCTTCTGGCTTTGGCACTCCTTTTATAGGCTTCTGCAAGTGAGAAAGTCGTCCAAAAATTATTCCACACTTTTCTCCTTCAAATTTGACCATTACTGTTCATTTGACTCGGAGGCCGGTCGACCGCACATATGGACCGGTCGACCGATATACTTTCTTTTATGAAAAATATGACCGTTGGTGAATTTTGCACTCTCCGATCGTCCTGTATCTTGGACCGGTCGACCGGTACCTCGACCGGTACAGTCTCGACATTCTGCTGGTTGAAATTGGACATTTTTTGCACTGACCGGTCGACCTGTGTCCTAGACCGGTCGACCGATATTCTGGACCGGTCGACCTATTTTTCAGTCGGCAGCTCGACCGCCCTGCACTATTTTAAGCATAACTTTTTGCACAGTTATCCAAATGAGGTGATTTTTGATTCTATGGAAAGCTAACAGAATTCTCTACAAAATTTGAACTAATCCAAAATCTAATAGGATCATAGTTAATTATTTAATCAAAGTGTAGTGCATAAAGTTATCCCTTTTTCTTTAAACTTTTCAGCATTTTAACTTTAATCTTTCGAGGTTTGTATCATCAAAATATAATTTTATACATCATTAAAACTTAGATCCAACAATATTGACTCAAAGTTGGAGGACGATCTGTTTAATTTACCTCTTGCCTTTTTATGCTCACTTTTCTAACCAAAAGAATATACTTGTAGTCCCTCCTTAACTGCCTCCCTCTTAGCTTCCACTTTTATAGCTTTTCCAGCTATTACTTTTGTTCTCATATGCCTGTAGAGTGTAGAGAAAGCTTTCTTTTTGTGCAAAAGAATGACGTAGAAAGGTGTCTTCCTCAAGTTGTTTGCTGCTTTGGATAAGTTGTCTTCTTGAATTGTGTTGTCTTCTCTCAAATTTGCCTAAGCGTCCACGTGGGGTATCCAGCTGTGTGTGTGCCCTTATGTGGTCTGTAGGTAGGGCATATACCGAATGTTCTCATGCGTTGTCAGGTAAGATTTCTAAATTGGAAATAATCAAAATATGTAATGATATACCAGGAATGTACATATTTAGAAGATGGATGTGGAGAAATCATAAAAGTTGCATTTCGACAATAAAGCATGTGTTTGAACATGTAAATATAACAAAACATGGAATAAATGCATGTTGAATATAAATTAAAAGTACATATAATTTCTCCACATTAGACGGTATTATAGTCTTTGGTCTCCCAATTTTTTAGTGGATGGTTCAATCGATCGATTAGAAGTCACACTTCGATCAGTAGCTCCCGCATTATTCCGATCGATTAGAAGTCAAGCAGATTTGTTGCCTGATCACAATTTTCTCTCAATTAGTCCAGCAACCGATCATATTTGGTTGACCAGCTAGTCACCAGGTCGCATTTCAAGACTTTGTTTCTTAGTTCTAACTTCACAAATCCTTCTTGGTTATTAACCAATTTCTTTGTTATGATTGTACATTGACTTGCATGAACACATGTATGGCTATGTTATGTTTTTTCCTAACATTATAGCTAGCTCTCATCATGCCACATTTGGATGGATGATATGAGATGATTCATGCTATTGATTGATGCACCTAGAATTCATCATTGTATGCTAGGCTTTAGGGTTAAAATGAATCATTGTATTGAATTGGACTCATTGGGGTTTAAATTTGACCCTCGACGAATTGAATTATTATTACTGTTATCAGACCCTGACGTGGATGATCAAATTGGCATGCATTCAAAGTGTCAATTGGGTGCAAGTGCGACTTAGGCTTGGCCATCCATTATGACGATGAGGACAACCAAGTATCACAATACATCGAATGATTCACCAAGTATTGATTATTAATGTTTGCTAACCTTAAAATCAGTAAGAAGATCACTTGAATCATGAAATGGCTAGAAATCATCATTCTTAGCATTTTATGGGAATTAGATTATTAATGCAATTGTTTATCGGTAACCATTGATTGATATTGATATTGTGCATTAATCGTGGATAATGCAATTAGATTTATTGTTATCGAATGAAATCGAATGTCATTGATGTTTTATCAATTTGATTCATTATGTTATTATATCATGTTTTATAATTTTATCTCAAGTTAACATTTTATTTATGACCCTTACATGCAACTAATAGGAGGTGGACACCTGCATCCGGGTTCGTGCAAATGGAGGAGTGATATTTGCTGATGGCGAGCTCATGAAAGGGTGTCACACATGTTGGTGGTCCTTTATGCTGGGTCTTCTATGTCATTGTCGAGTATTGTCATGTATTAGCCCACGGGCTTTATAGTTGTGAGCTATTTATTATCTTCTATCTTATGTCCTAATGGAGGAGGAATGTTATATATTATGTCATGTCTTGTCTATCATATTGTCCATCATGTGATGAACTTCGATACGTTTTTCAACTGTTGAGATATCTTTAATTATAATTTTTCCTTATTTTAGCCCAATTTGTAAATTAGGCTTAGTTTGACATGTGATGGCAATATTATAATTACACACTCAGAAAAGTGTGCTCTCAAAGCTTGCCCTCCACGTCACACATCACAAACCTATCTCCTGAAATGATGGTATATTAGGGGAGACCCACTAGTCCTTCCTTGAAAATTTTGTAATTAAGCATTTTATTCTCAACAAAAATTTCAAAGCTTCTATAAACATAGCATTGGGCCTCAAGAGTGGCATGACAATCCACACAAAAGAGATCTCATTATAGCATTCTGCCTAGGTGCACGCTTTCTCACAAATGCGTTCATTAAAGCGTTCACTAGGGGCAAATGCCCTAGAAATTATGGCATTTGGCAAGCCACAAAGCAAAGCTTCGGCAATGCACAACAAAAGAATTTGTCTAGACAGTTGACACGTCTAGACGCTGCACGAGTTGGGAGAAAAATAGCCCCGTGATAAGTTGGTGTCAGAGCAACTTTTCTAAGATCGAACATTTGGCACATTCGATAATTAGGAGGAGATGACGTCAACTTGGAGATGACCCAAGATCATGCTATACAAGACAAGGGCTGCTCAAAATGAGGGCATGCTAGATCAAAGGACATCATGACTATCTTCAAGTAATGCCTCGGACAGTTACAACTAGACATATTGGAGAGATGCAAGGCCAACTCGTGACACATGAACGAGAGTTGGAGAGATGCAAGGCCAGCTATTTTTGCCCTACCAAGTTGGGATTGGAGGTCAAGATTTTATTATTCGACATTAGCTAGAAGGGCACGTTGAAGGAATACGTGAAAGAGTTCATTAAGCTCCGCATACAGAATTCTCAGGTGGGTGAAGACACACTACTGGGGTCTTCATCAAGGGTTTGAAGATTTAGGGTAGGACAATTTTGAGCGACGAGATTGCCCCAACCTCCGCTTGCTAGTCGCTGTCGTTGAATCGCTCGTGGAGTATACCAGGATGAGTGTCACTCCACGAAAGCCCTCGGACAAGGGCCATGATGGGGGAAAGAAGTCCAACTCGTAGAGATGCAAGACAAGTTATCACCAAGATAAGGGAAATGGCCCTCATGATAGAGATCGGATAGTGGCAAGCTCAAGAGAGATGAGAAGTCATCAAAACCTTAGTACATTTGCAAGAGTCTGCATTTTGGACAAACGATTGCCTATGACAGTCAAAATAGAAAAGGAAGAGGCGTGTCTGAGCCTGATGCATGTTCTCTATGCCATCAATGTCCCACATTAGTCACTCAACTATGCGAACATCGAGTTGAGTGGGTAAATCTTCAACGTCCTTATCGACATGGAAGCATGAGAGTTGTTCATGTCATAAATGGCATTAAGAAGCTGAAGCTACCACTACAAAAGACTTTGCCACATTCAAGACGATTAACACAAAGTCTATCTCGACTACAGAATATCTCCTGGAGTGAAGATCCGCATCGACAAATGGTCTAAAAGCTTCGACATGATGGTGGCATCCCTTTCTTGTGACACGTTGCAGCATGTGTCATCCTGCTCACCAATTCTATTATCATCTTTGACCCCAAGGGACCTTACAACATTCCTGTGAGGTCAAGTAGAGATCTAAAGTAGAAGACACTCTCCGCCATACAAGTGGTAAAGGGGTTGAGAAGATAGGAGCACACTTTCCTAATGACTGCCATCTTGAAAGAGTTGGGCCCCCACCCCAACGCCTCCCAAAGTTCTCAAAACCATTGAGAACTTTACAGACGTCATGCCTCCGGAGCTGCCATAGCGGTTGCCTCCGAAGCATGGGTGGATCATGTTATCGACTTGGTCCCAGGATCGAAGCCCCCACATGGAGATCCTTATATGCTGGCGCCTCCGGAACTCATCGAATTATGTAAGAAATTGACCAAACTATTGGATACATCATATGTTGACCCTCAAATCTCCATATGGTGCCCCGATTCTCTTTCAAAGAAAACATGATGGATCCCTACGGATGTTTATTGATTATCAGGCACTGAACAAGCTCAAGTGAAGGACAAGTACCCTATTCCCTTTTTGGCAATTTTTTTCGACCAGCTTGGCGATGCGAGCTGTTTACCTAGATGGATCTTCATTCGGGCTACTAACAAGTTCGAATTGCTGACGAAGATGTGCAGAAAATGATGTTTGTCACAAGATATGGCTTGTTCGAGTTCCGAATGATGCCTTTTGACCTCAACAATGCCTCAACAACCTTCTACACATTGATAAATAAAGTCTTACAACTCTTCCTTGATAGGTTTGTATTTGTGTACTTCGACGATATCGTGATCTACGGTCGCACTTTAGAGGAGCGCATAGAGCACATCCGAAAAGTGTTTGAAATGTTATGGTAGAAACAACTCTATGTCAAACAGGAGAATTGTGCCTTCTCTATCAGAATTGCATTTCTTAGGACATGTCATCGGAAGTGGAGAGCTCAAGATGGATGACGCGAAGATTCGAGCCCATGGAGTGGGAGCCACCCAAAAGGGTTATCGATCTACATTCATGGCCTGGCAAACTACTATAGGCGATTCGTCAAGGGGTATTTATATGTGATGACTCCTTTGACAAACCTTCTTTGGAAGAATGTGAAGTGGGAATGGAAGCCTACTTGTCAAGAAGCATTCGACACCCTAAAGCGGACCACGATGGAGGAACCAGGGCTCATCCTATCATACCACACCAAGCCTTACAAGGTACAAACAAATGCTTTTGACTATGCTATTGGAGAAGTGCTTATGCACGAGGGGCATCCCATGGCATTCGAGCAATGCAAACTCAACGACATGGAGCAGTGCTATGCCGTTCAAGAGAAAGAGATGACCGCAGTGATTCATTGCCTACGGACATGGTAGCACTACCTTCTCGAGTCATGGTTCCACACCAATACAAATAATGTCGCGACTAGCTACTTCAAAATGTAGAAAAAACTCTCGCCAAAGCATGAACGATGGCAAGACCTTATGGCGTAGTTTGACTATGTCTAGGAGTACAAGCCCGACAAGACGAATGTTATTATCGAAACCCTTAGCCGATTTGATCAAGAGGATCAAGAAGGGATTGAAGTTGAATTCTACGATGAAGAATTTACATGAGCAAGCAAAGGAGGGCAAGATGCGCCAATTTTGGGTGGAAGATGGATTGATTTTCACTAAGGAATGCTGCATCTATGTTCCATTGTTCAATAACTTAAGGCGCATCATCATGCAAGAGTGTCATGACTCCCAAGTGGAAGGGACATCCACCACACTTTGGCAGTCATTGAAGACAACTACTTCTGGCCAATGATGGAGTAAGATATTGAATCTTTTGTGAAGACATGCATTGTTTGTCAGCAACATAAAGGTATCCATCAAGCCAATGGACTTCTGGAACCTCTGCATCTTCAGAACGACCATGAAAAGATGTTTCAATGGACTTCTTCACCCAAATTTGAAGGGGCGGGTAACATCATAGTGCTCATGGATCATGGATCAGTTTTCAAGTATGTCATCTTCGCCGGAGCACCGCAAGTTGCCCTACCACTGAAGTTGCAGAGTTATTCATGAAGCACGTGGTGAGGTATTGGGACTTAAAGCATAGTCAACGATCGAGATGGACTATTCATTGTCAACTTTTGGAAGGAGTTATTCAAGATGATAGGATCCAATCTACATTTCTCCATGGCACTTCACCCCAAACCAATGACCAAAGAGAAAAGGTGAATGATATCATGGAGATATACTTGCTGCACTATTTTAGTGCCACTAAGATGGATTGGGCAAAATTACTTGACAACTCACAATTCTCTTACAACATGCAGATGAGCAAGTCAACAAATCTAAGTCCCTTCGAAATAGTAATGGGTCAGCAACCCCTCACTCCACCGAAGTCCATGTCATTCACCGCATGGTGAGGGAATGACGAACAGAATGAGCTGACACTGCTCGATGGGACATCAACTTTGATGTCTAAGATCTGATCCTTGTGAAGCTAGTCCAACATCTTCAGCTGAATAAAAAGAATTAACACAAGGGCATCGTTAGATGTTACGAGGGCTCGTTCAAGACCCTAAAGAAGGTAAGCAAGTGACCTATAAGCTAGAGCTCTTGTCTCAGATGCAATAACATTTCGTCTACCATGTCGGATTGCTCAAAACATACATTGAAGACCCTAAAGATCCCAAGCATGGGCTTTCAAACCGTTCTTTGCCGACCATTTGTCGACAATTTACTAATCAAGTTGAAGAAGTACTCGCAATATGTCAAAGCAAAAGAATTGATGGAGCAGAAGATCAAACATCGACACAAGTTGGAAGACTGTCAAAACACTATGGCAGTTCAAGTAGAAGATTGAAGACTTTGAATCTATAGTGCCTAGGACATCGCTGACTTGAGTGGAGGAGAATTCCATGGGCACCTTGCAATGCGTTCCTCAATACTCAAGTTGTCTTACTTATAATTTTTCTTGTTACAATGTAAGTTAGGCTTAGTTTGACATGTGATGCAATGCACTCAGAATAGTGCGCCCCCAGGGTTTATCCTCCATATCATAGTCGCAAACTTACCTCTTGAAATGGTGGTATATTAGAGTTGCCCCACTAGTCCTCCGCCAAAGCCTTGTAATCAAGAATTCTATTCTCAACAAGATTTCAAAGCTTCTGTAAACTTAGCATCGAGCCCCAAGCATGGCGACAACTCACACAAAAGAGCATCCATTAAGTGTTCCATCTAGGCGCTTGTCTGCTCATAAACACCTTTGCCGAATTGTTCGCATGGGACAAACGCCCTAGAAATCATGACATTTGGCAAACCACAAAGCAAAGATTCCCCAAAGCACAACAAAAGAAATTGTATAAACAATTGTCACGTCTAGACATCGCATGGGTCGATCGCGAGAAAAAATAACCCTATGACACTCACGGCACATGTCGTGAGATGAATTTCGAGGGCATTACGGTGTTATCCTCCACAAACCCAGAAGAAGCATCTTTTTTCGGCACCTCCGCTAATATTGGACTGCACATTGTCGCTTGGTTCACTTCCATCATAGGCAACGAAGACCAACCAATGTACTTGATACTTGCATTGACCCCCCTTACCGAGGAGCCCCTTCGACTAGGCAAGTGTACTACACAACATAACTGAGATTGGTTCCAATGACCTAATATCATTGGTGTCGCGATCTCAATTTAAATCGTGATTTAAAGTAGAGTTCGTGACTCACTACAGACGATCAGTTGCAATAAAAATTATGTATAACTCCTCTAAATAACACATGAAAATGATAACAAATATAATCAATCCACGCAATTTATATTTGATCATTCAGAGCAGTTATCATATCCTAGAGTATAAATGAACACAAAGTCATAAAAAAATTCCATTTTACAAGATACAAAATTATTTTCATGTACATAATGCATATCACACTCTCTCGATATTCCAACAGAAGGATATCAAATCTTCTATCTATTACACGTGGTGGGGCACATGACTTCTCAGTACTGTGAGCAAATAATAGCTCAGTACCTTAGCAGCAAAAGACATTCACACCCGGCTAAGGTTGGCCACTCAACAATGTCAAAAGTCCTATTGTGAAAAAAAAAAATCTACAACAATACTTTAAGCAAATAATAGCTCAGCTCATAGCTTATCAACTAATCAATTCAAAAAGACATAAAATACATGCAATAATCATAATATCAAAATAAGTATTTTTATACGTGTGATACTTATGTATACAACAATCAAAAGCATCACACTCCAATTGCAATCAATATTTTATCATATCAAATATGTGTACGCAAATGCGACAGTCTCATATGAATGCACATATCACCAACTAGCAAGTTTATATAGTTGATAGGTGGACTCTAGGGGTGCTCGCATCGTGATTAGCGATGTAGCACTTAGCTCCATTTTATCCCATTCCTTTCAGGGAACAAATCATATAACGATAGGTGGACTCTAGAGGTGGTGTCTACATATTTTAGAGATGGCTCCAACCATGATTTTGCACAATGTAGTACTTACCTCTGTATGGCACTTAACGCAAGCCTATCTCATCCTATTTTTAGAAAACAAAATGATGGATTGGACTCTGGAAATTGCTTCCATCGTGATCAGCGATGTAGCACTTAGCTTCAACCATCATACATGCAGATGCAAGCAGATGCAAATGCATGATTCATCATATAAAAATTGCATCTCAAATATCAAAAGATGAATAATATCTTATAACTCAAATATCAGAAGATGAATAATATAAATATTCATTCTAACGGAATAGGATAGTATCTTATGAAATCAATTCATAACATATCAGATATGCTTTCAAATGGACCATCAATTAATTAATCATTCAAAACATAATTTTCATTTAAACTTGTCGAAATACGCATTCAATACATATAACAATCAATGTCACATCGAATTTAAAGGAGATGAATACATAAAGTAGGAGAAATTAACTTATCTATAAGTGCCAATAAAAGTTTTCCTTTCCTTTTTCACTACTTTACTCTTCTATTATTATAACAATAGTAATAAATAACACATTACTACTATAATTTGAACACTGTCATATCATATATGGAACTTAAATAATTATAAAGGATACATGTTACTCATGTATTTACTATTATAACCAAAGTAGATGTTTATCATAAGGATTGGCCTAATATTATGACAGATTGCATATAAAAAAAATTCATATTTTCTAACATTCATAACCAAATTTGATTATTCCAATTTTTTTACTTCCATATTACAGAAACCTTAATGTGTAAAAGTTTCACATTTTATTTCATTATGGTTGGTTTTCAGAAAAATCAAAATTCCACCCAAATTTCATGTTATTACTATGTTTTGACAAACCGAGTAACATTACTTTTATTATTTATATCAATTAGTAAAGAACTCCTATTCCAGTACATACAATTTTCTCTAAAATTAGACTTCCAAGGGTGTAACTCAAATTCTGGTCCTAACTTTTATATTTCTCAGCACAATAAATTTAATAAATACTAGCATAATTTGCGTTAATTTTCTTTCTGATAGACTAAGTGAGGTTCGGTTAATTATTTATAATGTTTATTAAATATGTCCTTTTTTAGGGATTCCAATAGTAAATGAAATCTAACATCTATATATTTCTGACCCTAAATTATCAAATAATTATATAACATATTGGATTAAATACATAATTTACAAAATTAGGTAATAGTTTTGGCGAACAAAGAGCTTAATGAAAGTAGACCCAGCGAGGATCAATCAGAGTACATTTTATAATTTTTGGATCACTCGTAGTTATAAAAAAGTGTAGCTAAAATTTCGAGAACAAATTAAACATGCATAAGATTACTCTTGCTCATGTACAACATGGGTTTTACCCCATGATTAGCTGAGATCCGAGAATGAACAAGATGAGAGAATTTGATAAGAACCCTAATTAGGGAACTATGTAATTAAAATAGAAGGTTTAATCAAGTAAGAACTTACCAACAACTATAACTCTAATCCCTTTTTCTTTCTCCAAATTTCCTTCACTAGTAGCACATGGTCCTCTTATTTCATTTAGATTTCGGATGGGGCAGATGAAAAGATGAAAATAAATGGTAAAACATGTAAGGGGTAAAATATAAAGCAAGAGAAAACTAACTTTATGTCGGCCAAAGATGGAGGTAGGAAATTGCCTATGGTATTGTGCTTAAATGACTTTAAGTAATGTATTTTCTATTATTTATTTATTTATTTATTTAAGATATTACATGTAAATAAGAAACTACTATATATTTGAATTCAAATAAAATATTTAGAAAAATAATCAAAGAATTAAAATCTAATTTTTTGTCCGAAGAACAAAAATCATGATTTTACCTATTTTCGATTTTGTATCTATATTTTACCTAACTAAAACACCTCTTAAAATTCACTTTTTATTTTAATGTTACTTTATTATTATTTTTAATATGACGCCACATCAATGAAATCATTGGCAAATTGAATAGATAGTCAAAATGATAATAAATAAAATAAGTTAATAGTATAAAAATAATTTTATTACGAACTAAAAATTTAAGAACCGAATTGAAAAAAGAATAAATTTCAAAGGTAATTGTTAAAATTTATTCAAATTTCATAAGGTGCAGAGCCTAACAACCAAGGAAAGGCATCGGCCCCTCCCTACATTAATAAAAGAGCTTTTTTTTTTTGTATAATTATCTAAGTTTCTATCAGTTGGCCCGAGGCCCAAGTTTTAGGCTTCAACTAATGTAAAGCTTCCTAATAGTTAATATTTTATTTGTTTATTTTATTAATATTAATAACATGCAGTCATCAAACGTACACGCCTACAATAATTGATTTATTGTAATTAGCATTGCCTATTAATAGCTCATTTTTAATGCAAGTTCGTGTCTTTATTCGTTCTCATTAGTGTTAACCATAATTGATTTGAAAAAAATATTTTCCATAAGCACAATCATTTCATAATCTCTTTAATATCCTTCATCCACGATTTATTATCAAATATTCTTCATCGATTATCACTGGTTCTAATCCAATTTTTTTAAAACTTGTTTGCTTCTACTTTTCACTTCGATTTCTTTCTAGCAACATTGTATCTTTCCACTGAATAAGAGCACCATCTTGCATATTCTATAACCATTCGTGTTGCATCTCTATTTTTTAGAAGAATTTTTATATATCTTTTTGTTATTTTGTAAAGTATCACAATATAATATTATTTTAGGTCTAAAAAAAACAAGTTTTCATACTTATTTATGTTTATTAACAGTTATTTCGATCCAGAAAAGTATGAGCCTTTATTCCAAATTTTTGGTGCAGGCCCAATCGAAAAATAATTTTATATATCATCAAACTTGAAGTCCAACATATATATAAGTTATGCTTGAAAAAATAATTAATTTACAATAAGAGGGTTAAATTGAAAATTGCATCTTTCCAACCAATTAATGAATTAATGAGTTGAAAATTGCTTCATTTTAAGACGATAAACTCGAATTAAATAGTTAATTACGAACAGTATCACCAACTCATTTCTCTCTCTCTCTCTCTCGTTCTCTCTCTCATAAAATTAATGCATCATTCAAAAACTGGCCGCAGATAAACCACGAACTCCGGCGAAGAAGCGCCTCAAGGCTCGCGAGGTTTCGGCGAGGACATGGGAAACAACGGAAGCAACTCCGGCTCGGCAACCCTCGTCCTCGACCGTGGCGAGGGGTGCAAGTAGAACCTCCTCTCCTTGATGGCCCTGTCCTCCTCCTCCTGGTTCAGCTTCGCCGCTTGATCGCGGGACGCGGCGATGCTTTCCACGATATCCGCGTACGATATCTTGAGGTTGGTGAAACGCGCAGAAGGCGACAGCACGCGGGGGCTCATGGCGGGGGACAGGGATCCAGCCGGCCGCCTTGGCGGCCGCGAGGTTCTGCCGGAAGGGCTGCCACCGTTCGTGCAGGTGCAGCCGTTTGTCCCCGGAGAGCTTGGCTGAGCTGGAAGAGCCCGACGCTTCGTTCGGCAGCAAGGGGAAGGAGGGAGGAGGGTTGTGTTGCAGGTCGCCGCCGCCGCCTCCGCCACCGCCGCTGCTACGACCGGTGAGGCGCTGGACGACCTCCTTGAAGGTAGTGGCGTCTGCCAACTGGACGAAGGTGGTGGATGGACCAGAAGTGCTTCGTGGGGCTGCGCCGCCAGGTGCTTCGCTCATCTCTGTAATCTTAAGAACGTACGCTTTGTTGCGTGAAGCAATCGAGCGAGTCGTGTCTGCATGAAGAGAAGATTTAACTAATTATTGCAAGAAACGAAACGTAAAAGAGTGAGTGTGTGTGTGTGTGTGTGAGAGAGAGAGAGAGAGAGAGAGAAAGAGAGAAGCAAGCTAAGCAAGAATATACATACGTACGATATGAGATAATGCGTATGATATGTTAACATGTATATATACTGATGATCTGTGAATAGATAAGATTGGTAGTGAATATCATTTTAGTTTAAATTAGGATTGCGTAAACATTCATATAAAATGTATTATTGTGGAAGGCTATACATCCTGTTACCTTAATTTTATTCGATGCCACCTAAGAACCTTAGCCATTACAAACAATGTGCTCAATCTTCCAAATATTAAGGAAAAGGAACTTTTCTGTAAAATAAATAAAATCCAATATATATTTCATCTATGCATGTATATACCTGGACAGGCACTGAAGCCTGTAATTGTTCCAGTTGATTGTCCCCTTGGTAGATAATTCTTTTACAACAGTGTTCTTATTGTGCTTAATTTGATTCCAAGTGCTTTCAGAATTCTTGTTCCTGCATCTAAAAGGAAATACATAAACATGTCAACTTCTCACCAAATTGATTAAAAGAAAGCAAAGTACTGTTATAGGTTGCAATCAACTACTAGTTGCATATATATATATATATATATATATATATATATATATATATTTCACTTCCTTTATTCTCAATGAAGAAAGATGCCCAACACTGTTGATTCCACGTTGGTGTAAAGTTACATAAAAAAACACCTAGAAAAAGCTGATGAGGTTAGCGCATCAAATTTGTAGATATACGGAGGGTGCACATAATATTAAGGGTATTGTCAAGATAATTTTTTACTATACAATAGGTCGATCATCTTATTATATTATAATGTGCATTGTATGCTTATTACCCCTAATATTAGTGTCGCGACACATAAAAATACAAGAGATTTGTAGGAATCTCACTTATATAATAATAGAATTATAGATAGAATTGTGATATTTCAAATGATTCACTAGCTCAAACATCTAAAGAATTCATAATAGACACTCACTTCACATACTATCGACAATTTCTTATGATATGGCTAACCTTACAATAGAACCCTTACAATAAAATATGAAATTAATGGTCTAAGTTTCTAGCTAAAACTTACCATGTAGCCCCTATATGATATCTGCCCAAGACACCATCATACTTGTTAACCCGATAACGAGATTCATTAATTTTGGACGGACGACTTTGTTGCCTAGATTAGAAGTCATTAAACAATTACTAAATTAGAATTCAATGCATGCTAGGTAGAACATTTAAAGGTCATATATGTGCTAAAACATAAGTTAGTGAATATATAGTTCCATATATCACCTACTCTAATATGGAAATTGAACAATTAAAGTGTGAGTAAATAACAATAAATTGTATCAGACATAGAGTCCAAGTATCATCAAAGTCAATTTGGACAAAATTCAAGGCTTCCACTTCTCCACAATAAAAAATTATGTTTTAGTTACACGAAATTTAGGGATGTGTGTTAAAGTAATATGAACTCCAAGTCATGAAGATCGCATTTCAGCTCTATAAAAATTTCGTACAAGTGCTTGATAAACATTATTTGAGTAAGTTTCCCTTTCAATATTGGATGGCACAACAAATCAGTTGATATTATTTAATTATCTAAAATTTTATAATCAAATAGGAAAATTATGGTACAAAATTATTAAAAAATAAAATAAAACAAATATGTGGTTAAAGAACGTAAAATCATACGAGTACTAGTAAAATTTGGTTAACTAATGAACTCCTTGATTTGGATTAGCCCTAAGAACCTTGAGATCGATATGTATCAAGTATGTTTTAGAAAAAGGAAACAAAAAGAGAGAGGAGGAATAAGGTAAGGAATTCCTATTTTAAAACATGAAGTGATTTCAAGTACTAGGGACGCATCATGAGTTGGATAAATAATCCAAATTAGCATGACACGTCATACATACATACATACATATGTATGTATATATGTGTGTGTGAGTGTGTATATATATATATATATATACACATTGTATAATATATAAAAATATAGAACTCAAAAGTTGATTGCTACAAATGCTACGACTAAATTAATATGCAGGAGAGCGAAAGCATCTTAATGTATAAAAACATCTAGCCCTAATCTCCTTTAATATATGAATGAATTGGTATTAATTAAATGAAGATATTATCGAAATACCTCACTGAGAAAGAGAGATTGTTGCACACTTTTTTGCGTTGATTTTGTATCGTATTCGGGAACTCGATCACACAGGGAAGGAGAAGACATGTCCATAATTCAAAGTACATACCTCAGGACGACGATGAAATCTCAACAGCCTCATGATGAATTGTTGGACATCAACAAACGTCCACAAAGACTGACTTTGCTTCTTTATATAGGCGTTCACGAGCGATTTATGAAACCATCACCGATGGTTTTGGGAACCATCACAGACAATTCATGGAACCTTCGTATGTGTGGTTTGCATATTGCCCCAAATGTAGTTATTGTCCATTATGGGTATTCTATGTCCAATAATCTCCTTCTCACACGTAATGGACATATTTCAATAAATGTTTTTTATCATAAATAAATTGTGAGATCCATGAGTATATCAGCTACTAAAGGAGAACTATGATTTGGCAGAGATATATAATCACTCAGTCATATGAGAGCATACACTATGACCTATTCGGGATACATAGTTGTGCGATCAATGTGTGAGTCCATACTATAGCTTGTAAATGTTGTATAGCTGCTTGACTATCATGTGAACCAATACTATAACTTATCAATTGTACATAGTTGCTTAAACTTTCATGTTACTTGGTTTGCCTTACATACACCTTGACTGCTTACGTATTCGGCTAATTGCATTACAAATATCATGCAACACCAAAAATTCTTTTCTTCTCCTCATATTTTTCAATTCTTAAGTCAATTGTTTTCTAGTTGGGCTCAAAGGATTGCATACACTTTTGGCTTTTGAGTAGCAACACTAATCCATTACCTTGAAACATAGCCAAGAGTCTAAGAATAGTCCTTGGACCAACTTAGACCTTAGAGACTCTCACTCTGAAGAAGACTATAAATTATTCGTCAAGTCTTAGGGTTAACTAACATTGTAGGTACATAATCAAGCAAGGGCGGTGGCAGGTGCCTGCATGTGCTTGCACGTGCAAGCACTGAAACAATAAAGTTAATGTAGTAGCAAGTATTGACAAAGCTGCAAACATGTCTCAGTGGCCCAGCAATTGGATGAATCTCCATGGGTTGCGAGTTCGATTTTGCTTGATGTTGGTGTTTTTGTCAAAACCTTTTTGAGTTATAGTTTGCAGTATACTTATATGACTTCTGCTTTCAATTATCAGGTACAAAATAATTTTTATATTAATATTTTTATCTATTTTTTTGTTATTCTTAATTATATTTTATTTTCATCATACTCAAATAATAATTACAATTCATTATTTTATCTTTTAATATCCTATTTCCTTTTTACCTGCAAGATATTTAAATTTCATTAATTTTCATGTGATTGTGCCATGTATAATAAATATTTTATAAATATCAGTACTTACGCAATTATTTATTTATTTTCGAATAATTATTTTTTTATGTTATTAGCTTATTATGCATTATTCTTTTGGGACACAAAAATATTAATTAAATAATTCTAACATATTTACATTTTATATTATGTTTAATTATATAATTTATCAGTAAGAATTTTAATTTAATGTAAAAATTTTGCAGTTAATCATGTCACTAGAAAAATATTTCAAAAAAAGGCATCTTGCTTCTGAAAATGATGAGACGAGTGAAAAGAGAAATTTAAATGAGAATATTTCAAATGAAACATATTCTGTTAAATAAGATCATATTGATTTAACTGCTTCCATCTGATCCTAGAGAGTACTTTTTTTATATCATCAATAAATATACATTTTAAATGAGAACATTTTTTCTTTTAAATATACATTTTATTTTATTATAAATTATAGTTATAATTTTGAAACATTTATACCATTAATAAATTTTAACTATAATATATAAATTTATTAACTATTTTATCATTGGAACACTAATTTTTGTCCTTACAATGAACCCACTGAAGAAGTTGGCTGGCTCCGCCACTATAATCAAGTACTGTGGTGAAAACTCACTGAAGAAATATATGTCATAAACTCATAACACTGTACATGTTGGAGTCCAAACGCTTATGCATGAGGTCTATCTTGAGTCCTCATATTAGTCACCCAAGAACTAAGTCACAAGATCTCACATCTAGCTTATCTTATCAAGCTACATCGAGTTATGCATAAACTTGTGCCCATTCATCGTGAACATATCATGCCAATCATATATCATGTATATATTGTAAATCATTTCCTCCCCGCTCTCACTATAGACTTAGGGCATGTTTGGCTTAGCCGATACAAAATTACTAATAAGTTAGAGTGTTGATAAGTAATTTAATAGCTAAAGTTGATTTTGAAAAATAAGTAATTATGCATTTGGTAATAAAAAAATAAGTTATTATTTTAGTCAAATGACCAAAAAGTCCTTAGTATTATAATACATAAAATATGTGAAGAAAAGTTATGCATAGTTTAAGAGTAAAATAGTATATCTGATGGGGTCCTCCAGCTTAATTTTTCTGATTTATAAGCAGGTGAAATAAGTTCTTATCAACTCTCCTTTTCAATTACCAAACTGGAAGAAAATTTTAAATCTGCTTATAAGTCATTTTGATTTACTTATAAGCTTAGTCAAACACCCCCTTAACCACAAAGGTGATTATTCGTGTGACTAATAATCCCATACCTGATCGACATACTCTAATGCATTATCAAAATTATTAACTAACTCCATAATAAAACTAACATAATTTTATTCATCACAAAAATATTTTGAATACATTAATGCAGAAGTCTTGTGCATATAAATTTGTTAGTTAAATGTGGCTTAATAACTTACACATGTATTCATCAATATTATATTCTTCATATTGTCAAGTCATACTAGACATCAATGCATTTTTCCATAGAATGATTTATTCTTCAATCAATAAATGGTGACATATTTATTAGTATAAAAGACATACTTTACCATTGTTAGTATAGGAGTTGGAAAAAAAATTACTTGACCATAGGGTTTCATACCATTATTGAGTATATACAATTCAATTTTCGTAGTTGATCATTTCCTATAATTTTGGTTAAGATAATTTTGTGCAACAAATGTCATTTTTTTGTGCAACAAATGTCATTCTATAATGTGAAGATGTCATTGTAGATAAACTTTTTCCTATTACTTAATAGGCATATGTTTATTAAGTTGGTCTATAAATCGAACTTCATCGATCATAGCACAAAATAAGATTCAATAATGCTCATAAGTTATCTCATTACCTCTTCATCATCATTCAACATAGGCGTCCTGCGAAACTTCTTATTTAACCCATGATACAAAAACAAATATCGGATTGCTCATCCTATTGTCCTAATCGTTAATCATGCTTGTAAAGGGACATTTTCTTTTGTTACTGATAGAGACTAAGAATATCATGAGATTTAATTTTATCTCTTATAACAAGGTAACACTGGATTTATAGTTTTTTTATGAAACATTCAGTTTATCTTATGAAAGAGGATTCTTGTTATAAATAAATAAATTTATTTGAAAGTTTAAGTTTCACACTTGATGTGAATAATTGCTCTATCCTTATCATTCTTTTAGAAAAATATTAAGTTATTCATCAATGAAAGACTTCCTTTTCACTTTTAGCTATCCATAATAGTATCTCACAAATAATGTCATGATGACATATATATCCATAACATATGGATAAAGATACTCATATCATTATTTAGATGTTATTGATTTCATAAATTGATTGTTCCAATCTGGATGTTACACTCAATACTTTTACGTTGAGCATTCCAATAGTTTAATGCAAGTTTCATCTAATACATATGTAAAAAATTAAAAATATAATAAACTCTCTGTAGTTAATACTCCTTTTACGCATGTTGCTTTTCGTTATTTTTAAATTTCTTATCATTCACATCAATTTATTTTGAACACTTCCATTTCTTATTATCTTCCAATAAGACGGATGATTTAATAAGTCATTGACTTATTTTTTTTCTTTAGACTATAACTCGTTGCATTAATAATTAATCTAGTTTCTTTATTAAGACACAAAATAACTTTCATCATTTGTCTTAGACTCATGTTCATTTCATATAGTCATTCAATATTGAATTGACAATGTAAAATACTCAATCTGATCTCAGCCGTTAGATCAATGATCAATGGTCCATATTTGAGTGCTGATAAATAAGTAAAAAAAGATCAAAAGAATAACTAGTTCACAACATCCAAATCCAAATCGTTGATCATCGATCCAACGATTTACACTGTACTTAAAGTCTCTCTCTCTCTCTCTCTCTATATATATATATATATATGTATATATACATATATATATATGGTATGTATATATATACTCAAGAAAAACCGTCCACTAGCGAATCAACGAAGCGTGTAATCCTCCCTTCCTCCCTCTCTCTCTTTGCGTCTCTCTCACATGATCCTGCCTCCCTCCCTCACTCTCTCTCTCTATCTCTTTGTGTGTCTCTCGCGCGATCCTGCCTCCCTTTCTCTCTCTCCGCGTCCTAACTCCTAACCCATGCTACACACAGGATCCTACCTCCCTCCCTCTCTCTATGCGTCCTAACCCATGCTATACACACGATCATGCCTCCCTCCCCTCCCTCTCTCCCTCTCTTTGTGCATCCTAACCCGTGCCGTCTCTCTCTCTCGCTCTCTATCTCTCTCTCTTCCTTCGATCGTCTCTTCTTCTCATTCACTTGCTGCTCTCTCTTCGGCGGTTCTCTTTGTCTTCGGCGCTGGCTCTCTCTACATCAAATGCCGACTCTTGATCTTTCTCTCTCCCCTTCCCTCTCTCTCTTTCCATTCTCTTATTCTCATTCGCTGACAGGATCGGTTCACAAGCTGCTCGTTCAACTCAGCGGCGGCGGCAGTGACAAGTTCTTGGCTGCGAGAGAGGAGATGAACCAGATGCCGAAGCCCTCATCTGTGAATTCCTCCCCACCGTCGATCAGCATGCGGCCTCCGTCGTTGGTGCAAGGGCTTGACCATGGCAACGAGGAGGAGACGATGGGGCCGTGGTGGAAGATGAAGGGGCAGCATCATTCGAGAGAAAGGCAGAGATAAAGAGAGATCCAACATCACGCGAGAGAGAGGGAGAGAGAGGGGGAGGGCCAACATCATGCGGGAGGGAGGAAGGATTGCCCTGTTGATTAGCCAATGGACGATTGATTTCTTGTGTGACATAGTGTGGTGCAGAAGCCGCTCAGCATATACATTTTACTATATAAATATATATATATATATATATATATATATTACCTCTACTTGTTATTATAGTAAACTCATATTGATTTAGAAGTTGTGGCGAGGTACGTTTGAATTGAGGAATTTGGAGGGGTGGGTGGAATATGGAGGAATAAAATTAGTTAAATCATATTTGGTTATATTTTTTATTTAAGTTAAGAGGGGTGAGATGAAATACCTAAACTCTTCAAACACTATATTTTTCATTTCACCAAATTGGTGGAACAAGAAGGAATAAATAATTTTTTATCAAATTAATCTCTAACTTCTCTTTTATTGCCAAATAAAATAATTTCTCTTGTTCTCAAATTAAACCATCTCTCTCACACACATTGACAAATTATTTTTTCCTCTTATATGAATGTATATCTATTATTTTTACTTTTAAAAATAGATGAATAAAATAGTTTTAAAAAATAAGCAATATAATAAAAATAAAAAATATGCAAAAACAAAAAGAAAAAAGAGAAAACAAATTAAGTGGTAAAATAATAAATATTTATTACACATTAGATATTATAAATCGTTTATATATTTTAAAGGGTAAAAAAGATCTTTTTAGTAAATAAAAGTTCCATTCTTCATACCATTATTTTTTATAACTTAATATCTAAAAATGGTCTTTCTAATGTCAAACCACACTCTGTCACCCCATCTCTCACTATATCACCCCACTCCACCCCAAAATATTTTTTGTAACAATATTCCAAATAAAAAATTGAAGATTTATTTGTGTCATTCTACTTTAAAATATATTTGAATAGATTTTGATTTCAACATATCCATAAAACTTATTAATGTGGAATATAATTAGTATCCTAATTGTATTACTTCATCATTGGACTATTTGAATAAATCACAATCATTTTGTGATATGAGAATTGAGTCTCCATTTAAATTTATGAATTTGTGTAAAATATCTAGCAATGAAACAAAATGCATACATATCTTTTCCTACGAGAGTCAACTTCAAAAAATAAGTTAAATGCTGATGACACAAGCCCCCAAAAATCTACTAGCAGCTAAAATGTAGATTTACATGTCTACTTTGCTTTTAGTTTAATTTCTTAATGGCCCTTTCAGACCAGGGCCCACCAAAGAAACAGTTGAGCCCAACCATTTTTTCACTTCTAAATTCATAATATTTTTACTCCATAGTTATATTATCTTTCTAATACTTAATTAATTAATATAATAGCTTCATATTCGATCCACATGGTCACTTACTTGAGAGCAATGTTATAAGACCCGACCCGGCCGTCGACCCGGATTGATCAACGAGTTAAGTCGGACCGGTCGGATCGGGTCGAACCGAATGGTCGGACTGAATAATATAAATTAATAATAAAATAAAATAAGTTAAAGATATTATTATAATCTCATTAATATATAATATTTTATTTAACAAAAATATAAAATATAGTATAATAAAGTAAAATAAAATAATTCAGATTAAATAATATAATAAATTAAATCATCATCATAAATAAAAAATTCTTATGAGGTAATTATAAAGAAAAAATAGTGAAAAAAATTATATGTGTGACAAGAGGACATTAAAATATAAATTTCATGATATATATATAATATGTCTAAATATTTTAATAATTTTATTTATATTTTAATTTTTTTTATTTCAACAATTGACCCTGACCGGATCGGTCAAACCCGTCAGGTCGGTCGGTTAAACCCGGATTTTGACCGGGTCAAAGCGGATCAAACCCGTCCCTGAGTTTCGACCGACTCGTGGGCCGTTTTAGATCCCGGACACCGGTCCAACCGGCCGGGCCGGGTCTGACAACCATACTAGAGCATGAAAAATAGTTGTGTATGGCGGAACGAGCTACTCCAACTCCATGATCCTTTACAACCAGTAGCATTATATTCAGGCCCTGTTTAGGAAAGGAACGGTAAAAGTGAAATTGTATATTTTTTTTCTCCGATTGCAGTAAAAGTTACCAAATGACGCTTAGATGCTAAATTTTTTGAATTTAAAAGAAAAAATAATTAGGAAGTTTGAGCCCCTCTTTTTTTTCTCTGACCTGCTGGGCTACGTGTGATGAGATAAGGCATTCTTATTTTTTTTAACTTTTTCCACTTGTGCAGCCAAACACCTCTAATAAGACTAATATAAATCTTTTGACAATCGACATGCCGTAAGATTTTTTTAATTTATCCAATAAAATACTTTTTAGCCAAACACGCCCTCAGTTGTAATTACAGCAAACGAGTATTTAGTTCGTTGAAAACTTTTAAATGAAGCCAAGACGTCCATACAAAAAGTATTTGAGAAGAGATGCTATCTTGGTATCACTACTTCGCGCATAATATTTACAAACATGAACTTGGTAGAATGCTTAGAAATTAAAATTTGACAGGCATAAACTACGGACCGTCCATCAGATTTCGGTTTCCAAGTTGAAACATCATAAGACAGTGGTCACTCGAATGATTTTGTGCTACTGTTATCAGTTTCTGTGTTACTGTTAGATAGTTTCCTTGTGCTGAACCTTCTGCCTGGACTTCCTTCTTCTACTGCTACCATGTTCTTCATGAGACTGACTGCTTCCCCTATGCCGTGAGCAATCATTGACCCTTTCCCATTCAAGATCACAGCTTGGAGATCGCTGATCCTGTATGAGGTCTTGAGAAGAGCCCCTGTGGTAGCCGGATTCTTTTTCCCTGACTCTACAATCAGACTCCTTTCTCTCTATGTCATCCGACTCATGATTTAAGTGATATCTTGAGGAGCCTCTCAGGGATGAGGTCCCACAAAGGTCCAGGTTGGAATCAAGATCATCATAGCAACATCCTTCACCATGCCGTTCTTGGTCGGTAATAAGCTTGCATTTGGACTTCTCAAGTGAGTGTTTACTTGAATGTCTACATGTCATCTTGTTATCATCACTTCTGGAATGCCTAGTAGGATGTTGATCATTGTATCTAGCTTCATACTGGTCATCGTCTTCCGTGTATTTCTTGGATAAGGGCTCTTCTCTCTTACGCTTATATGAATCTTCATCTGATCTGTGTCTTCCTTTATGCTTTCGGCGCTTGTGAGATTTCTTCTCCTCATTTTCCCTGTGTGGTTCGTCATAACTTTTGGAATGCCTATAAGGCTCTTGAGATTCTTGTCTGTGTTGCCTACTGTGCCTAAGTTCATATTGGCCATCTTCCATGTATTTCTTACTGTCCAACATCTCTCTCTTCCGTTTATATGAACCATCCTCTGATGTGTCTCTCCCTTTATGCCTCCCATGCTTGTTGAACGTGTGCTCATTTTCACTGTGTGGTTCATCATAAGTGCTGTCCCTTATTTTGAGGTTGTCGTCAATTTTACTTTTTCTATTAGACTGTTCGGAAGGCACTTCTTTCCTTTTTCTCGTTGAGTGGTGTCCTGTATTTGTGTGATGACAAAAATGAACATCCCGCACATGTGGATCTGCTCCTCGAGACTGTCTACTATGTGAATCTGTTCCATTCTCTAACCTTGAATGAAACCTACAGAAAAAAATATTAAAGAACTCTTGAGTCTTCATCTGAAATGAGAATATTACCATGGCAACTCAAGAATTTATATGCTACTGATATATTTTGCATAATAGAAGCTTCCACTGGGTTTTGGTAATTGTTAATTTTCTGATACATAATAATTGTAACAAAAACACAGTACTGCTGAACTTTTAATCGTACTGATGATGTATATTAACATTATCAGAGAGAATGTGAAACATCGCACCTTTGGACAATGTGAACAATCTTTCAGGTTTGAAGCATAAACAGAGTGGGGCATCCTAGCATGCTTCAAAGGAGGAACATCACAGGAAAAAACCATATCCCAAGGTGATGAGGAGCTGTAGATGTTTACCCTATTCATTTACTTTCATTTATTTCAAATTCATTTTCTTTACATATTCCAAGATAACTTGTGCAAGCCATCCTTTCACCATAAATAAATAAAGTATCACTCCTTATAATTCCAGTAACGGAAGCAACAAACACATTTCTCCACAAATTATCAAAAGATACCTTGTACAACTAAATGGTTATTTGTGGATTATGACTTTATACAAAACCAATGTAAGAAATAAACTAAATACCTGTTGCTTGTCATTATCCTCTTCCTATCAGACCTCTCTGAATCTTCTGCTACCAGCCTGTCATAATCTGATTGATCTGAGTGTCCAAACAGAGTAATCATCTTTTTGATCCAGTACTTAGGTGGGGGATTGTCCCAATCAGCCCATTCATAATCACCTCCAGGGTTGTGGAAGCAGTGAATGAAATTGCAAGCAGATCCATGAGAGCAAGTCTGTCAAAACCAGTGGCAGAGTCAGAATTATTAGTCAAAGGGTACACAATTATTCAGAATCATATATTATTTATATTTTTATAGCTAACACAAAAATATAATAAATGAATTTATTTTAATATTCACATATATTTTCCTATTATAGTGCTCAATAATTTCTAGCAATGATCAGGATAAATTAAGAGACTTACACGGATTTGTCTTTTATTCTAAACAATAAAACATGAAAAATGCATTTTAAAGTAAGGAAATAGAACTATGCGTTAGTAAATCTAATAAATACTATGGATAATGAGATCATAAATTTAGGACTTGAAAGGGAGAAAATATTTAGAATGAGATATGTTTCATAATTTATATGATATTTATTTCCTAAATATTACAATAACCCATTATTAATTACAAAAAAATATGGCTTTGAAAAAAAAAACATATTTCTAAGCATGCATGGACTTTACATAATAACTCCGCCTATATTTTATAGCCGGTCCCAAGCCCGGATAAAGGAGGAGGGTTGTGTTAGGCCCCGATAGCCAACATAAAATCATGTCGAATCTTATGAACATGGATCAACGAATATGGAATGGCGTCGTATGATCCATGTAGCCGACCCCACCTAGTGGGATAAGGCTTTATTGTTGTTGTTGTTGCATGGACTTTACATAATATATCCCTACATTAATAAGTAGAAATGTACAACGTACATATTAAATATGAGCAAATAATCTTTCTCGTTCCTCTAAAAAATATAATCTTTCTAATGAATTAAAATGTTTAATCTAAGAGACATAAAATGTTGGAACAACATAAAATAATGTTCGAGAAATAGGAAAGTTGTAAATTTGAAGATGAAAAACAAAGAAAGTTCAACTATAACTACATGAATTCATTTGGCAAACAATGTCTACATTGGGAACCAATACTGTGACCTATTAGATAACTCCTCTGGTATCAATCCATCAGACCAATACTTTACTTGAGCATTCCACCTAGTAGTAAAACAATTTATAATTTTCCACAGAACCCCTGGCAAGACCCTTAAACCCAGCAGAAATACAGTTGCCTCATGCTAATGGCACAAATAAAACCTGTAAGAAAAAACATCAAATCCACAAAATACAATATTCCGATCTGGGAAAGGAGCAATTTACCTTAAATCTTGATTTCATGAACTCCCCACAAATGGCAACTTTCCACTTTGTGACGCTGATGAACTCACATATGATCTGACTTTGAAAAAGATCTTATGTTAAACCAATATATCTAATTAAGAATGTGGAGAGTATTAAAATAGTGAGGTTAATCACTTTAACTTTCTTGACTATATACAAAATTAAGAATAAAAAATATGTGCCTAAGTATGGAAAAAGGCGATGAAGGGAAATACAACTTTCCACTACAATTTAATGCTGAAAGATAAGCCCAGATGTTACGAAACTTACTTGTTTTCCCGCATAGTAACGACCGTTTATGCTATTGTAGGCAAGAACAGCAGAGTCCAAGGACTTATAGTGCACATAGACATTCCCACGCAAATGATAAGAACCATTTCTGCAAACCTAAAATATAAATGTACCAAATCAAAATGAAAGTTAATGAAGTAGAAATGATGCATTCTCTTCTTTCAAGAACTACTAGAGTATATTCTGAAAGGGCACTTGAGTGCAAGATTGTCAAGTTCGAACTTCTATGTAAATTCATTTTAGGGAGGATAAATAGACTTGATTCGTAAATACATAGAGTTTACGTACAACAAAAATTAAAAAATAATAACTTCAAGAACCTACTTCAAAAACAGTTCAAGAACAATATCAAATATAATAGTAAATTTCTAAGAATACTAAAAGAATATAAATTAATATAGATCATAACTCATAAAAATTAATATAGATCATAATTCATAAATTAAAAAGCTCGTAAAGACACAAACTGTGCATCATTTATCACATTTAACAATTAGCATTGTTCATACAAAAGTAAACTTTGAACCATGCATAATCCATTCCACCATCTGTCAGATTTGAAATTTTATATACATTCAATTGAAATTTCAAAATTTCTTCAAACTTATATATTAAACACTACATCTTTTTTGAGAGAGAGCAAAGGATGATTACCATTTGTAATCATCCATTATTAAAGGTTGTTCTATTACAAAAATGTACAAACAAACTTAGTCCTTCATCCACTCACCCACTATCTTCTCAGCCATTGCAACAATGTTCTCAACATATAACCTCTCAACCCTAAAAATACAACCGTTGCGTTGGATCCAAATAGCCCATAAGAAAGCAAAAGGGGCCACCCGACGCCTCCTTGTACTGTACATTTGGACTCCATTTTGGCTCCCACATCTTGTTCGGAAGGAGTTCCAAAACTGGGTTAATGTTTGAGGGGTAGACCTTGAGGATCCAAATCTTTGCCACACCTCTTTTACTGTTAAACACTACATAATTAATGTAATATATATACAAGATCTTTACTTTTTTGAGAAAAGGAGGAATAAACAAGGTGTTATTCCTCCACAATTTCATTCAAACAGATGATCAAAAGATCAGAAGTACAGAGTTTCTTAAGGAGTTCAGAGTACATCATCTACACAACCCATTCCTGGTATAAGGACCAAGTGAGTCCAATAATGTCTCAACGTAACAATCAACCTCTCAGTTCCTTTGCAGCCATATTGTCCACAGAGCACACACCACAGATCTTTGTTTCTAGAGTGATGTGTAACATTACCATTACCCCCCCTTCGCCTTTGAAATAGAATTCCAGAAGTCATTTTCCGATTGGCATACTAATGTTGGCCGTGGACCAGACCGTGCATGATATTTGACATTGAAAAATTAAGTCTTCTGTGTCCTCATCCCCCTCATTACATAAGCTGCACTTCACATTGTCTCCCAGGAACCATCGTGCCTGATAAGACTCTGTCATCAGTTTTCTCTTACCAGCCACAAAAAATATTTCAATCTTTAGTGGGGTCCTGATTTTTCCAGATTTGTTTCCAGTCAGCCAAGAGATCAAGATCATTCTTTGTGTTTGGCACACAGAGATCAAGATCATTTTTTAAGTATCAGGAATGTTGTCATGATCAATCACCATGACCTTGATGTATCAAATTAAAATTTTTATTCTCCTAAAATATTTGTTTGTCATATTATTTGATTTTTATTCAGTGTTGTGGTCCAAAGAAATCAAAGAGTAAAGAAAGAAAATTTATTGGAAATCCAACATCAATATCATTTGCAATAAAGTTATATCACTATAACCATTATTCTATGCATTTTTTTTTTGAGAAAAAGGATGACCACCAGATGTGTGGGTGTCATCTAAATATATATAACTGTGGAATGGAAGTAATGTACAAGTTATTCTATGCATTTTGGATTAATAAAATATGTTATGTTTACAATTTCCTTAAGAACTATGATTAGAAAAAGAGAAAAGAGAAGAAATAACAAAAAAGAAGAAATGGAAAAAGGAAAACAGGAACAACAACAACAACAACAAAACCTTATCCCACTAGGTGGGGTCGGCTACATGGATCATACGACGCCATTCCGCTCTATTAGTAACCAAACCTTTCGGTATATTATTCACCAATAGATCTTGCTCTATTAGTTCGCCAAGTGTCCGCCTTGGCCTCCCTCTCCCTCTTTTAATCGGACTCCAGATTATTTGATCTACTCTTCTTACTGGCGCATCTAATGGTCTTCTCTGAACATGATCAAACCATCTCAAACGATTCTCTACCATTTTCTCACTAATAGGAGCCACTCCGACTCGTTCACGTATATGGTCATTCCTAATCTTATCTAATCTTGTATGACCACACATCCATCTCAACATCCTCATTTCGGCTACCCCCACTTTACGTACATGTTGTCCCTTCATAGCCCAACATTCACTACCATATAACACTGCCGATCTTATAGCAGTACGATAGAATTTTCCTTTAACTTTATTGGGTACTTTTCTATCACAAAGAACTCCAGTGGCTTTCCTCCACTTACACCAACCAGCTTGAATTCTATGATTAACATCGTCATAAATCTCACCATCTTGTCTTACAATTGATCCTAAATATTTAAACTTTGTCACTTGAGGAATTATATCCTCCCCTAGCCTAACTTTCAAATCGTCTCTAAGTTGTTTATTTGTGAAATTGCTATGCATATATTCTGTTTTATTCCTACTTAAACGAAAACCCTTTGACTCCAACGTATTTCTCCATATTTCCAATTTTGTATTAATCTCTTCTCTTGAATCCGCTAAAAGTACTATATCATCCGCAAATAGCATGCACTTAGGTACCTCCTCTGTGATACTCTCGGTTATAGCATCGATAACTAAGTTAAATAGATACGAACTTAAAGCTGATCCTTGATGTAGACCAATTCCTATAGGAAATTCATTTGTCTCACCTCCGGGTGTCCTAACCCTAGTCAATGCCCCATCGTACATATCTTGTATTACCTTAATGTAGGCAACATTCACCCTCTTCTTTTGCAAGGCTTTCCAAAGTACATCCCTTGGTACCCGATCATACGCCTTCTCTAAGTCAATGAAAGCCATATGTAAGTCTCTTCTCCTACTTCGATACTTCTCCATCATCCCCCTTAGTAAATAAATCGCCTCTGTAGTGGATCTTCCTGGCATGAACCCAAATTGTCTCTCAGAAATACTAGTCTCCATTCTCAATCTATGCTCAATCACTTTTTCCCATAATTTCATTGTGTGACTCATAAGTTTAATCCCTCTATAATTTGCACAATTCTGAATATCCCCTTTATTTTTGTAAATAGGAACTAATGTACTTAATCTCCAATCATCAGGCATTTTTTTCGAACGTAAAATCTCATTAAATAGTTTACATAATCACAATACACCTTTTTCTCCTAAACATTTCCAAACTTCAATCGGTATACCATCCGGTCCAATGGCTTTACCATTCTCCATTTTCTTAAGAGCTTCGCTAACCTCCGAGACTCTAATTTTACGATAAAATAACCTATTAAGCTCACATTCGCTAACTGTCAAGTCCTCCAAATCACAACGGGAACCTTCACATCCATCATTAAATAGCTTATAGAAATACTCTTCCCATCTGTTCTTAATATCTCCTTCAGTAACTAAAACATTGCCAACTTCATTTTTTATGCATCTTACTTGATCCAAATCTCTCGACTCCTCTTTATTCCTTGCAATCTTGTAAATCCTTTGTTCACCAGCCTTTGTCCCTAACTCCTTATAAAACCCCTCATATGCTTTAGCACGAGCATCACTAACTGCCTTCTTAGCCTCCCTTTTCGCCAAACGATACTTTTCCCAATTGTCAGAACTATTGTCCAAGTGTATCGCCTTGAAACAATTCTTCTTATTACGCACCTTTTCTTGGACCTCCTCATTCCACCACCAAGTCTCCTTATCTCGTGGTCCAAAACCTTTTGATTCTCCTAAAATGGCTTTAGCAACCATTTCAACCTTTTTTGCCACATTCTCCCACATGATACTAGCATCTCCTTCTAACTCCCACACACTTTCCTCTAATAACTTACTTCTAAAAGTCTCTCGCTTCTCCCCCTTTAACTGCCACCACTTGATCTTTCGATCAAAAACTGTTCGAGATTTTGGTTTTATACATTTCATTTGCATATCAAGAACTAACAATCTATGTTGTGTAGTCACCCCATGCCCAGGAATTACTTTGCAATTAGTACAACGTCTTTTATCAGTATTACTTGTCAAGAAAAAATCGATTTGAGACCTATGAGTTCCACTTTTGTATGTAATGTTCCTCTCTCTTCCTAAAACAAGTGTTGATAATCTTAAGGTCGTATGCTAAAGAAAAATCAATAATAGTTTGTCCTTCCTCATTCAACTCCCCAAAACCAAAACCACCATGAACCCTTGCATGTAGTAACAGGAAATGAGAAAAAAAAAATTTGAATGCAAATAGAGGTTTGAACCTGAACCAGCTGAGATATAGGCATCATTCTTAACCATCAATACAACATTCAACAAGTGTCTTAAAATTGAAGGATCCATTACTTAACTCTACGATTCAACTAATTTTACTGACATCAATCGCAATTCCAAATTACTCACATTTGTGATTTTATAAGGAGTTGACTTTACTCAACCTATTTCATGAATTTAAGTATTAGTTCAAGTTTTGGACAGCCTTGCTTGAGTAGACTATTACAAACCAATGAATCAAGATCAACTATAGGAATGAGAATGCCTCAACGATTAAACTTGAACCATGCCATTTGATTAGGCAGTCGCACTCCATCGTAGTTTACAGGCACACTTTGAGATTACTACACAGCTTAGATTCTATCACCTAAAACCAACAGAGATTGGAAAAGCAAAAGGCAAAATCTACTTCATTTAGCTACATCCCTATGTAAGAAATTTGCAATTACAATACTACATTTCTTGAACATTTGTAAATAATAACAGAAACAGTTGTCAAGAAACAATAAAATGTGTAGATTAAGATACAGGAACCACGAGCAGTGGATGATAGGTGCAAAACTTCAGATCTGAAAAAATATATAAATATGCTCACAAGTCACAACATGAGTTGCTACACCTGAGAAACCTTATTAATATGCAAACAAGTTTACTTTGACAACCTCAATCAGTACCTCTACTCAATTAGGAAACAGAGGAAACAAGCAACATGAATAGCAAATTGCATTTATGTTTTAAACCAGAAGGAAAAAAAAGCATCAGGTTACCTTGAAATTAACAAGTTCACCATACTTCAGGAATTCTGTATGTACATCTTCATAAAATTCTTCATAAGAGCGTTCAACTTCATCATCTGTATACTGGGAAGGTTACAAGGCAGGAGCACATAAGTGCCACAATGCGAAACAGAATGAAGGGAAGACACGACACAAGCTGATTGGATTCAGATATGAAGAAACTTGTTATTAATAGATTGGTTAAAAATACAAAGTAAAAGATATACAAGATTTAAATCCCATAAATTTACTTAATTCTTCAGTCATTGAGCTTATTATTTTCCTTCAAGAAATGCAAGTTATTATTGCAACCCAGATTATTCTTTTTTAGAGAGATCCAGCAAAAGCACTTGATATATGGAGAACCATGAAATTGTTAACATCCCAATAACTATCCCAGATAGAAACTATTAAACATTTGAATTGCATTCTAAAATAAACATGGACAACATAAATTACTTCAGAACCTCTTAAAAAGCATAAATTACTTCAGAACTCTCAAGTTGTGTAAAATTATCAAATCCCTTATGCAACTTGCAACTCAATTGTTGAGATAACGTCAATTGATATTCTGAAAAGGCAATAAAAACTAGAAATATTGTTCAACAAACATAGTTTTGACATATTTTATTTTTAATAATGTAAAAGAATGTATAAGCATAAACAAAGCATATCATAGGATACAGAGGATAATGTAATTCTCCAGCACAGTCAAGACAAAGATCTTGTGTCTCCGTCCAGGAACGTTTGAGATTTCTGGTGCATATCTTGTTAAAGAACACAGGATCAAAGGGCAAAAGAATGCAATGAGGCAGACAACCCCAGGAAATAAGAAAGAAGCCTAAACAATCCAAAACACAGTCACTTTTAATATCAGGTAATAAGAAATAGAAACCTTCAACTTTCTTAAGTAGAACTAGGATGCTACTGCTACATTCTTTAAGTTCACTATCATGATGCAGCTTATCTTGACAGTATTTACAGAAGCTCTTCATGTGATGAATCAGCGTACAGAACATTGTGCCATTTCCTGGGCATATAGACTTCAGACTGTAGCATACTACACAGTGTTCGCGGTAAAGAGTAAACCCAATGACGAAACATTGTGAATACAACAATCTCAAAAAGAAATTGTGAATACAAAATGAATGCGTGCTGAGAACACTGTACTACCACCAGTCCATCAGCATCATTAACAACAGCCACAAAGAATCATGAATCTCTAACTTCTTTTGGAGGATGTTTAACTATTTTGTTCAGCTACATGGGTCCATTACCCTTTCAATTAGATTAATCATGACCTAAGAACATGGTTATTAAAGGCATCTTTTATCAGGAACACTGAGCATAGAAGAATACAAGATCGAGTTCACTTGATTTTGTACTTTCTGATTCTCCTCTAGAGAGCTTTCAAGATATTGCTTCTTTGAAAGACTTCCAAGATTTCTCCTAAAAAACTTCCAAGATTTCTGTATCAAGACGTCAAAATTTATTCATTGTTGCTAAATGTGTTTATCATTTAGCATATGTGTCAACTTCTTTTTTTTTTCTTTTTGAGGGGACATAGGTTTTGGCTAGCTGTTTCTTTTTGTGACCTTTGGTCCCCTTTTCTGCTCTCCTGAGAGCCTGTAAATTTCGTCGATGACAACCACAACTATGGTGGTCATCCTTTTTCTTCTCAAAAAAAAAAAAAAAAAAAAAAAGGTGTCAACTTCTAAAAGGGAGGGCTCATCTCAGACCACTATAATTCTTCCGGTCAACTGAACATTTCAACAGGACTTTTGTATCTTTGGGATGCTTAATGGAAGTGAATGTGGCACTTTCTTTTCTGAAGATAAGAAGGATGTCAAACCTTTTCTCTGATATCCATTTTATTCATAATGTCAATACAATGTGGCAATTATAGTTAATAAATAACGACTACCATAATAATGCAAGTCTGAATGCATAATTTAGGACAAAATCTATCAGAAATAAAACTGACGGCTCAAAGAAGAAAGATCAATAATAGGATACCACATTATCCAAAAGTGTGTCATCTTACAAACCTCAAGACCCTCATCTTGCTCCCAAGCAAGGCCTGGGCCATTATACATGTTCTTGATGAGCAATGTGCATGATTTATCGGGATGAAAATGTATTCTACTGCATCGTGACCCAAATCGACAAGCTCCCGTCTTAAGATGAAAGGGGCAATGTGCTTTATCCTGGATATCAAACAGGTTTAGAATGTATATTTTATGGAATTTGCTGAAGATTTAGAAAGAGCAATGACATGCACAGAGCAACTTAATCCAACAACCCTATAATAAAATTCAGAAAAGCTTTTACATACCTGTTCTGTTCCAAAATTTGGGACTTGTTGGGCAACTTTTTCAAGTGCTTCTTGGGCAGAAGAAGATGGCTCATTTACATAAGAAGCAAAAGCTGAAGACTGTGGAGGCAGTGGATTTGATGTTGGCCTGTCGCAATCCTGAGATATTAAGGTTCAGAACACATACTTTCCTTACTAATGAAGCAAAAGAAAAAGAACTGGCTTTACACAGCAACTAAATAGGAAACAATGGAGCTAGGAGTCAAACCTCACGGACTGGTTTTACTTTAGCACTTTCCTTGGTGATTTTAACTCGTTTCTTCTTAACAATGATCTCATTTCCTTGCCAGATAATTTCTGCAGGCCCTTCTTCAACATACTCCCAATCATCATTTTCTTCTGGATCATCAGCTCGTTCTTTATGCTTCTGTTTGGAATCATCACAGAAACTTTTCAAAAAAGAACATCACAACAATAACACTAAATTAATTCAAGAGAATCAAATATTTTATTCGGAAATAGTTTGTTGCTGCAGTAATAGACATTGTTTTTAGGAGACATTGTTATGCATTTGGATCATGCTATTCAGATCTTTACCACAATTTTCTCCACATGGTTCAGCAAATTAGGGATCAGACAGAATATTGTTATGTAAGGAAACCACCAACCAATACCACATTTTACTTAGCATTCCTTTTGTCCGCTCTCTGAGTTCATGAAGATCAAACCAACCTGTCATGTAAATTTAACCTAAAATATTTGTGGATTTTGAATGCACATGAAAAAAAAAAGAGAAGTTGCACGTTGTTTGGCATTCAAAAGGTTAATCTATAACAACAAAATAGCCAAAACTTGCGTCCATGCATTTGGGGGTGAACCTTCTTCCACTTGAAAATGTTCTGAATGAGATATTTTTATTTTGAATCATGAATCTCTTTTTCTGCTTATAATTTATACCATTTGAAATCCTTCCTTTCAGAGACTCGTCATTTTATTTTAAAACTTTACCCTAACTGATTCACTATAATTATAATATCCCTTTGATATCTTAGGCTATTTTGTTGTATGTAAGAATTTGATCCGTGTAGTCCGACTATTTCTCACAAAGAATCTTGTTAACTAATCCAGGAATAGAGCCACCTTATAGATTGGGGGGCCTCCCTCCTCCTCTTACACACCTATATGTGCAAATGTATATATATTATCTACTTATATAGCATAAGTTTATAGAAGAAATTAAACAATCAAAATATATATTATATTTATTTATTAGAGAAAATGAAAGTGGTAACATAATGTGCAATCTAAGTGTTAAGTACCATTTCAAGTCCATGATCTAGATCTAAAAAAATAAAAATTATTTTATTACTTCTTGAAACTTTGGTTTTAGTTGTACATTTATTAGTTAGTGCTTTAATATGAATTTTTTTTTTAACGAAACATAATCAACTTTATATGAAATTTAATATGTACAACATGTGATGCCGAGATTTTGTCTAGTTTTTGGCATAAATTACACAATGTGCAGCCATCCAAAAATAATATATGTAACAAGGAAACAACAAAAACAAAGTTTTCATTATGTCCCAAAAAAAATATTCAGAAGCTCTGCCCCTGAACCCCCTTGCCATTTACGAGTTTGTATATTTAGGTCATCCCAGCTTTCATGTACTTTAGCTTCACCTAAAACAACAAACTTGATTATAACTTCACCTTCATTATCAAAACCATCAAACCAAATGCCACCAAATCTCACACGAAGATGCAAGGATTCATTAGGCCATGTCTATAGGTTTCTTTCTATATGCCTAATCAATCCTACACACTGAATTTTATGCACAAAAAAGAAAGAAAAACAACTACAGTTGTTTGGCATCTGATTTGAATATTGTACTTCATCATGATAGTATATTTTTTTGAGGGGGATCATGATAGTATATTGAGACAAAAGAAGATCTATCTGCTCTTCAGAAAAGATTATATTTTGAGGCAAATACAAACTAGGTGCAAGCAGCTAACTGTGTGGGTTAATGATCGAAAATTAGTTCACCATAAAGAGGTTAAACACAATACCTCAAATATTGGTAACAACCCAAAGGTTCAAATGTTACATTCTTAAGTAGAATACAGAAAAAAAAAAGTAAAGGAACAACAGAAATCGAAAAGGAATGAGGACCTTCTCCTCCTCCAGTAGGAGCTTCTTCCTCCCCTCCTCTGCAGCCGCTTCAGCCTCCTCCGCGGCCTTCCTCGCTGCTGCAGCCTCGAGCCACAGCCTCTCACGTTCCTCGAAAGCCCTCCGCTCCATCTCCGCGGCCTCAGCCTCATTCTGCTCCCTTATCTGGATCCTTAGCTGCTCCTCCGGGTCGTCGCGCCGGGCCTCCTCCTCCTCGCGCTGTTTGACCGCCGCCTCCTTCCTCGTCTGCTTCCGCTTGAGCTTCTTCATCGCCTTCCGCTTCTCCTTCCTCGTCGCGCCGTCGCCTGAGGCGGCGACGGCCGAGGGAATGACGTCAGCCATCGCCTGCGGAATCGCTCGGCTGAGGGATTTTCACGAGGGATTCGAATTGGAGAAAAGGAGACGACGAAGGCAGCGAACTCGCGGGCCGTGCGGGTTAGTTATTTAAATAGGACTATCTCACACCATTATTCGGCCCAGTTTAAATGCGCTCATCATCGATAGGCCCACTAAAAATTAATGTTTTTTATTTTTTAAAATTTTTTTTATCGCGAAAGATTAATCTGATCAACTCTTTTTTCTTCTATTCTATTCGTAAACATCTCATTTTGATATTAAACAAATTGACATCGGCTTGTGATATAATTGACTTCAAAGATAAGTTGGGAATCACCCTTTTAATATCACATCTTAACTCCATTCGTGAAGAGTAAGAAAGTGCTCCCCATGTTTCTTATTTTTCTTAAACAATTTAAATAACTTGCACTGTTAAATTAATTAATATAAGTATAAATAATTTGACCCTAAGTTTGAATACGAAACTTGAACAAAACTTGTCCAATTTTTATCAAACGAATGATAAAAAAAGTTGCATCAGGATGAAATAATCAAATGACTCAAAATTTTCATAAAAGAAGTTCGCCCGAGTTCTTGCCAATGGCAAGAGTCAACCTCCTTTTTTAATCGGGTAGGTCTAAAAGTAGGCGGTCATACTTTTAAACCTACTAATACTATTTAATATTATATAGTATATATTATATGTTATATATAATTATCTATTTATTAATATATTATCATAAAATTATAAGAAAAAAATTTATTTATATCTAACAATAAATAAAAATTTTATTGATTATGATATTTTACTTAGTATTATAGTATTATTATAAATTGACATAATTATTTATTTATCAATGCATAATAATTTGGCTCATAAAATAAATATTATAATCCAATATTGAATAATTATTTTCTTAGTTATGCATTATACTTTATTCAGTATTATAGCTAATAAAATATAATTAATTAATATTTACTATTAATATTAGACGTATATATGTTAATTTATATATATAGTTATTTATTTATTAATATAATATTATAAAACTTATAAAATAAATTTATTAGATCTAATAAATAAGTATTTGCTTAGTATTATAGGACAATAAAGTTAAAGAAATTCCATGATAAAATTAATTTAAATCTTATTGTATTCAAATAAATTTTACTAATTAAAATTTTCAATTGCCATTAGAAAAAAATATACATGATATAATTTACATTATATTATAATCTTATTAACATATTCTTTACGTTATAGTATTAATTTCATATTATAAAACCCTTTTAATCAAAATGAATATTAATATATTGTGTCATAACTTAAATTTTTAATAGAAGCCAAAAATTTTAATTATATATATAGAATTATTTTAGTTCTTATTTTTTATCCAAACACCCACTAAAATTTATCTATTAAATCAACTTTTTAATACTCCATCATTATATTTTTCATCCAAACATCAAACTTAATTTTTTTTCTATTTAATGAGTTAGTTCTTGTTCTTGATAACTAATTAGAACTTAAATTTTGCTATCCAAACGAATCCACTGTGGCAAGATGTGCAATGTCAATAAAATTCTAAAACCAAAAATTGTTGCAGTTGTAACAATTGTACCATTGAAAGATCCAAAGTGCCGCCGATAGATAACATCAAAGAAAGCAGTCAATTTGCTGTTTGTGAGAGATCTCAAGTCGTTTAAATTTTCAAATCTTAAATTTCTGATTGGATTATTAGTAACAATGATTGATCGACCACTGTCATATGGCAAATTTCGTCTTCACGCTATGGATGACTATATAACTTTGATATTAACATGATTGATCAACAATTATGTCACACCACTAGTAAATAAATATAAAATATTAATTAAGTGCAGAAGTATATAAAATCTCAACTTAGAAGTATTATTGTTGTACATCAAAATTCATAAGTATTGGAAAGAAAGAAAAAAAAAAGAGTGTGATCCTTAAGTTCATATGCATGTCAATCGTTCAAGCATCGTCACTATTAAGTTATGCAGTTCATTTATTAGTGATCCATAATGTAACGACCCTAAGTTTCGTATTTAATAAAATAATATTTTATTATTTTTTATTTTGAAAAATATAATTGTTAATTAATAATATTGAAAATAAAGGGAAATTGGGGAGGAATTAAATTGAGGATAAAATTTATTACAGGATTATTTAATTAATTTCATAATTTATTTAAATAAGAATAAAGATGAAATAGTTAAAGAGATTAGTTAAAAGATTAAATATGTTTGGATTAGAAAATATGGTTCAAATTTAATTAGGAATTCGTGAATCCTAAAATAGAGGCATTAGGGCCGGCCATGTTTCATGAAAGCTATTTTTCTCGCACGTGGCACGGCACAAGATTGGTTCGATGCTTCTCTTCCGATGACTTGCATTTCTCTAATGAGGGACTGACATCAAGGTACGTTTTCGGGGGGATCATATGTTCTAGATATGTTTTCTTAATTATTTCAGGTGATTAATCGAGCGATATCGAGAGAAATGATGAGAAGATGAAAAGTAAAAGAAAAATACAAATGAAGAGACGTCTTGCACTTGAGGAAAGAAAAAGAAAAAAAACACATCACGGTCTAGAGAAGGTGGAGAGATAAAGGATAGGATCGTGAGAAAAAAAAAGAGAGAAAAGGAAATATGTAAACATGATGTAGAGAGAGGAGGAGGAGAAGGAATCAACACAGAGAGAAAAAACATGTGTGATGAGAAGAGAGAAATGTGAAGAAGAAAGAAGGAATATATTTTTTCTTTCCTTTATGATCATTTTTAAATATAAAAATTTAATTTATTAAATTTCTCGACTAGGAAAATATATATATAGATAGAAGGGAAGGACCAGGAGTAATTGTCATCAAAAGTTCGACGTTCATGCAACTAACTGACAAAAGGAAATAGAGTTGATTTTTCAATCAACTTGAGGTACGTAATGTAACTCCCCGAATTTTACCTCCAAATTATCAAGGACAATTGGGTCATTCGACTATGTTAGCTCATTCGTCATCACATAATCATAATAAAAATATTATTTTCATTTATTATAGCGGAAGTATAAATCCATTAAATAAGATAAAAAAATCTTTCATTAAATACGAAAAACTTCATGAAAACATCAAAAGTACTGCTATAGAATTGAAACACATTTAAACATCATCTCTACTAGCGATTAAACATCTTTAAATCATAATCAAAACATCTCTTTAAAAATATAATCAAAGGACTTCCAAAACATAAAGACCTTAAAACTCTTGGTCCAATGTGCACTCATCATGAGCTGTCACCATCATCCATAATTTTATGCATCTGCACGGATCCAGGATGCAGGAGTTTCTCGATTAGAGTATGTAAAGATCATGTATGCGATGATATGATCTTATACAAGATGCTACATAATATGCATCATCATCTTTATATAACTTAAGATCTACATATCAAACAGTAACATCAATCTATCATCATCATGCATTATAATAATAGCATGACAGACATGTAATCATATCATCGTACTTAAAGTATGAACATTCATATCAATCATTCATTCAATCCATAGTCATATAAGTGAGATACACTTACCATAACCATTGCCTTCATAACTCTTCTCAGAGTTGCTTTATAACCCTTTGGACTTTCACTTTCATGGGATATCATTCCATTCCATCGATCATTGGCCCTCTCCTATTAATGTTATATCTTTCGATAGTTGGGATTTTATGTCGTTGCCCTCTCAATAGGTCAGCTAAGCTATGGAGACAATGCTTCTCTCTCATCCGAAGGTGACATCAGAATGCACACACCATTGCTGATGGATGTAACGATCATTCTGGACTTTCGCCCGAGAGCGACATCGGAATGCACACACCATTGCGGATGTATGTAATGATCATTTCGAACTCTCACCCGCATCGAAATGAACACACTGTTGTTGATGTGTGTAACGATCAATCCGAACAAATATCCGATAAAGGGTCATAGAGGGTCGACATGTAACATCATCCACAATTGGGTTCATATACTTTTCAAACAATAATCATTTACGTCGCTCAATCTTCATGTATTAACATAGTTATGTGGGGAATCAATAATATACGTGTATTTAGGTTCTTATACAATCAAGAAGCATCAATACATAGTATAAATACCTTCCAAAATAACTTTTTGAAATACTATAACGTCTGTCACAGTCACGACCGTGATACAGGCCATCATGCCGTGATAGAAGCCCATAAATACCATTCCCTCTGTCACGGTCATGCCCCTAATCATCACGACCTTGCCTGCTCTATCACGGGCATGACATATACTATCACGGGCGTGACAGAGGCCCTTTTTTCACTGTTTTCCAAACTTTCTGTCATGGGCGTGACATGCACGCGTAACGGCCGTGACAGAGCACTAGAAACTGCACTGCCAACCTGATTTTTCATAAAAAAATTAGAGAAAACATTATACAACATTATGAATCAATACATACATGTTTCCTAGGCATCGTAGGATCAAAAGAAACAATAGAAAACATAATAATCCATGAATCTCTAAGATTTAGAGTTCATCCCTAAATAATGAACAATAAAGAAAAATATGAATCATAACTATTAGATCTAATAATAAGAACCTATATATGTATAGATCTAATACTTTCAATAATGAACACCCTCATCACAATCCAAACTAAGGACAAGGAGTCCTCATGTTCTCAATCCAATTATGAAAAATCATTGAAAGAGGAGAGTGAGATTTGGATCCCCTTTACATATCTTAATCTTTTCTTCCTCCTCTTTCTTCTTCCTTTTCTTCCTTCTCCCTGATCTTCTCTTTCTCCTTACTCAAGCCCTAACCATCAAGATGTGGAGAAAAGAGGTGAACAATAGAAATATGGGCTTTCTATAGGGAGAGATAATGAGGGTTTGGACAAAAAGTCCAAATTACCCTTAATGAAAAATCTGGGGTATTACATCATCTCCCCTTAAAAGAAATTTCGTCCTCAAATTTTAACTATAACATAGAACACTTACCAAATAATCTTGAAAACTATTCTTTCATCTCTTCTTCTAATTCCCATGTCAATTTAATTCCATTGTGGTGCTTCCATGCAATCTTCACCATCTTTACCACTTTGTCTCTTAAACGATGTTCTCCATATTCTAGTATCTCTATAGGATATTCATATGTGAGGTCTTCCTTGAACATTTTAGTGGTTCCAGAATGAATGGCAAATTTTGACTTGTGGCACTCAGTTAGAATTTCTTCCTTGAGTTCTTTATCTTCAAGTACCCATAATCTGTCTTGGAACTTGATAGTCACATCTTCATCATATAGAGTATTTGTGTCATTGGGTCTTCTTTTTGTGCCTGTGTTATCCTTGCCACTAGATTAAGTTGAATGACACAATGCATCATCAACTTCCCTTGAGTATTTTCTTCAATAAGAGTTCATTTGTGAACTCTTAAGCATACCAATGATCCTTTTCATTTCCTACTCAAGACATCTACTACAGAGTTGACTTTTCCTGGATGGTAGAGAATATCAAACTCAAGTCTTTGAAGAATTTCAGCCATCTTCTTTGTCTCATGTTCAGTTCCTTTTGAGTGAACACATTTAAAACTTTTGTGATTAGTAAAGTCTTCAAATTCCTCTCCATATAAGTAGTGTATTCATATCTTCAGAGCAAATACTACCGCTGCCAACTCCAAGTCATGAGTAGGATAGTTCTTCTCATGTGGCTTGAGTTGTCTTGAGGCATAAGTCACAATCCTTCCATGCTGCATTAACACACAACCCAACCCAGTTCCATAGGCATCACTGTACACCGTGTAGCCTTCAACTCCTGTGAGAATTATTAGCACTAGTGCAGTGGTCAATCTCTTCTTCAACTCCAGGAAGTTCTTTTTATATTGTTGTGTCCAATTGAACTTTTCTTCTTTCCTAATCAGCTTTGTCATAGGTGCAGCAATATTTGAGAAGTCATGGATGAACCTTTTGTAGTAATCGACTAATCCAAGAAAACTCTTGATATTTATCACTGTCTTTGGTCTTTTTCAATTGATGACAGCTCCTACTTTGCTTGGGTTCACTGAAATTCCTTCTTTTCAGACTATGTGTCTCCAAAACATCACTTGCTCCAATCAGAATTCACATTTGGAGAACTTTGCGTACAATTGATGTTGCCTCAAAGTCTTCAGAACTATTTGCAAATGCTTCTAGTGTTCTTCAGGACTTGATGAATAAATCAATATATCATCGATGAACACAATTACAAATGTGTCGAGCTGGGGTTTGAAAATCCTATTCATCAAATCCATAAATATTGTAGGAACATTTGTTAGTCCAAAAGGCATAATTAAAAATTCATAATGGTTATACATGCACCTAAAGGCCGTCTTTGCGATATCTTCATCAGCTACTCTGAGCTGATGATATCCACTTCTCAAATCAATCTGTGAGAATACTGACGTTGTGGACAACTGATCAAATAGATCATGGGCAGACAATATTTGTTATTGATGGTCACTTTGTTCAACATGCTGTAGTTTATGCATATCCTCAGTGAACCATCCTTCTTCTTCACAAATAGAACATGTGCACTTCATGATGACACACTTAGCTTGATAAATCCTCTGTCCCATAGTTCTTGCAGTTGAGTCTTTAACTCCTTCATTTCTACTGGTGCCATTTTGTAAGGAGGTTTTGAGATGGGAGTCGTCCATGGCACGAGATCAATGTGGAAATCGATCTACCTTTCCGGAGGTAATCCCGAAAGCTCATCGGGAAATACATCAGGAAAGTCCTTAACTACATCAAGGTCTTCTGGTGGCTTGGGTTGAAAGCCACTTTTGACAATACTTGCTAGAAATTCTCGGCAGACTTTATTTAGCAACTTGGTTGCCTTCATAGAGGAAATCAGCATTTTCTTTTCTTTTGATGGAATCCCGTGAAAAATCATAGAACTTCCATCTCTCTTGTTGTACCTTCTTCTCGCGACATCTCAAATAGGCATCATGGTAAGATAACCAATTCATGCTTAGAATAACATCGTAGTCTACCATAGGTAGCACTACAAGATTAACAGAGTGATTTACTCCTTCGATCATAACTAACGTCTTTGGGAGGTACTGACTGGTGGAGACCCTCTTAAGTGGAGTTGCTATGTCCAGCTGCCACTTCATATTTACTCTCTCAACATTTAGCAAGTGATCAAATGCAGATGATACGAAGGAATGAGTAGCACCAGAATCAAACAGTACATTTGCATAGTGATCTGCGATAAGAAGATTGCCATGGATCACATCATTGGATTTCTGGGCCTCATTCACTTACATAGTGTAGACCCTTCCAGGTGTTCTCTATTGTCCTTCAGCTTTACTCTTTCCTTTGTCTTGGTACTCGGGCTTCTTCTCAGTGTAGTTCCTAGCAAAGTGGCTCATCTTGCCATAGTTGAGACATGCTCTTGACTTCATCCTGCACTCATCAGGATGGAACTTGTGATAGAATGAACAATGCTTGCATCCCTGTCCACTGTCTCCTCTAGAATAAGACTTGGAGTCCTTGTACTTCTTGCTTTTATCTTTCTTCTGGTCCTTCCTGAACTCCTTGTTGTGTTCATATTTTTTTTATTCATCAATCTCCCTAGTCAAGTTGGTTGTCAAATAGAAAGCTTTTGACATGGTTTCAGGATCCTCACACTTCACATTGATTCTCAAGCGAGGATTCAGACCTTTCAGGAAGTGGTCCACCCCGATCTTCTCATCTTCTTTCAAAGGATTGTACCTCTCAAGTTCCAAGAACTTGTTGAGATACTCCTCCACAGTTGCTGCTTTGTTGGAGGTTCATGAACTCGGCAGCCTTCTTCCCTTGCACATGCGGGGGAAGGTAGTGGTCCTTAAAAGCCCTCTTGAACTCTCTCCATGTGATCTTTTCTTCATCATTGAATTGAGTTCTTGTCACTGATTTCCACCGGTGATGAGCCTGGTCGGTTAATTGATGAGTAGCCAAGTTGACACTATGTCTTTTAGAGCAATCCATTGCTCGAAACTTCTCAATGATCATGTCCAACCAAGCCTCCGCCTTCTCTGGATCTCTGTCCCCATTGAAAGTAGGGGGATGGAGCTTTAGGAACTTCTCAAGAACTCGACCTGCTAGAGTGGCCCGAGTTCGCATTCCTTTCCATTGCCCGCGCCATGCGGGTCATGCTCTCAATGAGCTCTCTCTAGTCTCCCGAAGTGTTGGAGGGACCATAGTGTTCCATCCTTCGCATAAAAATAATTAACCAACATATGTTCATCACTTTAACAATACATCAATGGCACAATAGTTACATAATCTTAACTTTGGATGGCTGCTCATGATGATTGCACATAAACTTAGACTCTTAACAATTCTATAACATACTTAGCATAGATCCTAAACATACTCTGATACCAAACTGTAACACCCCGAATTTTACCCCCAAATTGTCAAGGATAATTGGGTCATTCGGTTGATCCGTTCGTCATCACATAATCATAATAAAAATATGATTTTCATCTATTATAGCAGAAGCATAAATCCATTAAATAAGATAAAAGAATCTTTCATTAAATGCGGAAAACTTCATGAAAACATCAAAAGTAATGCTATAGAATTGAAACACATCTAAACATCATCTCTACTAGTGATTAAACATCTTTAAATCATAATAAAAACATCTCTTTAAAGATATAATCAAAGGACTTTCAAAACATAAAGACTCTAAGACTCCTAAATCAGTGTGCAATCATCTCATCATGAGCTGAGCTGCCATAGTCCATAACTTTATGCACCTACACTGATCCAAGATGCAGGGATTTTTCCGATTAGAGTATGTAAAGGCCATGCATGCGATGATATGATTCTATACATGATAGTACATGATATGTATAATCATCTTCTCAATAGACACTTATTAAATTCCAAAAAGAACAAATTCAAGATCAACAATAAAAGACGACTGCGATGATGAGCGTCAAAGAAAAATGGAAGAGAAGTTAGAAGCTTTCTTTGAATTATAAAAATTAGATTATGTTAACTTTTTTTAAAATGGATTTCTTTATAATTCTATGTCATAGAATCTTTTGATAATGTTGTTGACATTTTTTAATGTTTTTATTTTGCATGAATTATTGTCATTGAATCATATGATTAATGAGCATGAGAATTTACAAAAAAATATAAATTTTTTTATTTTATGGAATGTGCCTACTCAATTATTTTATGTAGTTTTCATGAAAATATTTATTGATAAAATCATTTTTACCAATAAAATAATTTGTAGCTAATAATTAAAAATAATCAATCATTTTTAATTTTGTATTACAAAAAGTTTTGTCTAAATATCATGAAAATTCTACTCATAATTTTTACATATTTTTTGTGGAAACAAAATTTACTATTAGCCACAAATATAGTTAGCCATGAAAGTCAATCAATAATTCCCCTGAAAATTTCATCGTCGATATCAAAGTATTTATCATGAATGATATTATTATCCACATTTGTTAATGTTTAATACTTACATAAATATTTTTGTAGTTACTATGATATTTATATTCATAAAAATAACCTTTGTGGCTACTTATTAGTAGCAACGCCATTGATATCCACGAGTTGCTGCCACAATTTTATTCGTGACTAATAACTTATAATCATGATATTTGGGCTTATATTCACAAAATAATTTACAGCTATAGATCATGTTTGTTGTAGTACCTTGACCCCCAAACGATCGCCCGAAATATTGAAATCTTTAGTTCTTCGAAAATCTTTAGTTCTTCGATTGATTTACAGTGGCTTACAGTAGAACTTCGTCTCTCGTTTCTCGTGCAGCTAAGGCTTCAAACTCCATGATTCCATTCTCCTTAGGTTCGTGGTACATCCATATTCGAGTAAATTCACGGCTCAAATTCGAGTGAAAGTGGGTCGAAAAACCATAGTCATCCATCAGATTGACTGATTGTACTAAACTCGGGCCGAGTTCTATTCAGATTTTATTTTTGGATAGAAATCAATTCGAAATCGAGTTTTAATTCCCACCGGATCTTGGTATGATGCCAGCCCTGCATGGGTTCTATTGAAACTTGCTTATATGTCTTCCTCTCGCTCCATTTTCCATGCTTTTCCAATCCGATCATTTTGCACCTCCAAAATAACGATTCTGAGAATAAAATAGAATACAAGTGAGTAGCTTTGGACTCAAAAGAATTTAAGAAAATAAATAATAAAATAGATGCATGCAAGGATAAAAACTATGAAAAATAACCTAAATGATGCATGTAAAACATGTATGAAAACACATGCATCAATGCACATGAATATAGAGTCCATTATTGTATAGATGTAGGGCTTATGAACCCATAAGTTATTAGATATTGTATAAATGGCTTCTCATATTGTCTAAATTATTATAAATTAAGTCTTCCACTATTGTAAACTTTGACTGGTCCTAATTAAGTCATAGAATTGAGTGGCGTCGTCGAGATAGCCTTTTAGACAAGCAAAGAAAAAAAAATTCGGGATGTTACACATAATTATGTCATTTATTTTATTAGTGATCCATGATTATGCTATGATAAATGACAACCATTCAAGATGTTAATATATTTTCGATTGCCACCACAGTATATGGGGTGTGTAATGCCCCCAAAATGCACCCTACCATGTGGCTGAATACATCCCGGGGAGGCTACAGGACATGACATATATTTTGAGCAAAATAAAACTTTGACTAGTCAACAAAAATAGAGACATAATTGTGGAAAGAAACATACCTATCATTTGATTGAAAAGAAACATAATCAAAATGGGTGTGGAAGTCTTAACACAATAACATAATTGAGTATAAAATAACATAAACATAAGAGTTTGCATAAGATAAATACAACTCAATAAAAATAGAAAGGAAACTGAAGAGACTCGACTTCATGTGCAAAGGACACCATGAGCTTGATCTATCGCTTGCATCATCATCTTTTTACTGAGCCAAATTGTTACATGTAACAAATACACAAATGAGATGAACCTCCCTATGAGCTTTGACTATATAATAATCATATGAAAATATAAATAGTGATGACATCATAAAGATAATCAAATGAACATAGTCGTAAATGATAGAATCATGTGGATATAGTCGGTGTGATAATATGATGATCAAGAGACATGAAATAAAGCAGTATGAATGATGATAATATGATAAGTGTAACAAAAAGGATAACATAATCACCATTAAATTCATATGACATAGCCGATTATGAGATTTATAATCATCACCATAAAAGTCATAACATCATTGCGCATTATCCATCATCATCTTTTTATTTTCATTATGTTACACTTTTTTTTGAGTGTCTTTCAGCTTCTTTTACGTGAGCCGATGGAGTATTTTTGAACTCTCTTGTGGCCAGAGTGGAGTGTCTTTCAACTCCCTAAAGTGGGTCAGTGGAGTATCTTTCGACTCCCTTTTGGCCAAGTTGACCATCGTTAGCTCTCCATTTAACATTTTTCATTTTTTATCTTTTTTATCTTATAATTATCTTTATAGTTCCAAGATCAAAGGTCATGGACAAGGAAATCAAGAATGTTTGAATCCAAATAAAAAAAATTGTTAAGATTCGGGAATGTAAACATATAATAATTTGAGTGTTGTTATGATCAAGACATAACATATAAATAAATAACTAAGAGGACAAATAATGGAAATCCTAAATAGATAAGATAAAAGAATATATAAATCGTGAGGTGTAATTCACAACTGCATGCTATAGGACCATGTGCATGTTACTATTTTTGCAACAATACCATACAGTATAGTTGCCATAGACAATTGCATTTAAATATCATGGATGAAAGACACGTACTGAGTATACACACGTATCATGACCGATTGTGAGGTGTAAGCAAGATTAATGCATTCGATACGCTTGTCATATAAGTGCACTTTTACACTCTTTACATGTGATTAATGCAATAGTAGGCACAGAGTGAGGATTGGTTTCTTCGTATGCAGGATGCACACAGAGGTATTTTTCTTTCTTTTAAAAAATGTAGATGGCGATGGCATACCAACACATGGATGAGTTTTCGGTTTAATATGAATGTTTGAATTCATTCACGAATCCAAAGAAAGTACTATACATGTATTCAATTTTTAAATGATAATCAATAATTCACCATTCGACACGGATGATCAATGTTCGAATAACTATTAATCAAAACTATATCTAAATTGTGATGAATAGATCGACAGACGAATTGTTGAAGCCATCAATCATTCATGAGGGAGTAATTATCATCCATGTTCATTTGCGTACCTTTTAGGTGCACGAGAAGGTCGATCTGCTCAATCCTTGTGTCCATGGCGTTTCCTTCCATAGTGTTCCCGTACTTCTCCTTCCACTCCTACCACGATGCACAAATGGAAGAATGCAGCGTCGTTATCTTAGATTTATAGAGACTTATTTCTATAACCATGAGGATTTCATGGAGGGCAGTTACGAAACTTAGTCAACACATTTTTATTTTTGTTTTGTTTTTTTAACCATCGGGGTCTCTCCTACATCAGAATGATAGGTGGACTAAATAGTGTACGATAATGACACTCGTCGATAGGTATGCACATGAACTTAGAGGTATTATTAATTTTTTCTTTATTTCTTTTACTTTCTTATGAGCTTTGATGCATAGGATTAATGTTTCTCAATTGAGATTTTATATTAACCATTTTTACTTCTTCACTTAATTACTATATATATTCATTTAGTAGTTTTGAATATGTGACACGATCATTTAGTATTTTTTTCTTATACTATTATAGATAAATATGTATAGGGTTAAAAAAATCGAGATCGCTTAGGACAACACAAATAGAAGTTCTAGAGTATTGATAAAGTAAAAGATATAGTATAATGCACCAACAAAGAATGAGAAAGAATGGAATGAAAGGAAAATAAAAAAAATAAATGTTATGTTGCTTTATTGTTTTTAGATTGTTTAACATTTATTTTCCAATGTTAAGTTATTTTATTCATTTGTATTATCTTATGTGTTGAGTTTCATCGTTCACGAATATTCTATATCCATGTATTTGGATCTCACAAGTATTTGAATATAAAAGATTGAAGGCATGTGTGGTGATGTTCATAGTGATGTAGTTGTACATGATGATGAATCATTAGAATTCATTATGATTATTTAATTATTGCTACTCGAATTTAATAAAATGAACGAGAGGACTATAAGGAACAATGAATGTGTTAGCTCTCGCACTTTAATGAAATTAATTTGTTGTTATTATTTATCTTTATATTGATCCATGAAAGTCTAAGAATAGGTAATTGTCGATAATCCCAGCTCACGAGGAGCTCAATTGTCACGTGGTAGGAAGGTGAATTTCGGAGAACATATATCATCCTTCGTAGCTTACAAAGGATGTGAGCGCGTTTCAGTAAATGCCCTCAAATTTTACCCAACAAAATTATTCTCCAACTATTAACTTATTTTATCTAAGGTCATTTTGACTTGCGATAGCCCGTTTGCTAGTTGCCCAATCTACATGAACGTCAGCTATCTATTATTTTTAGCCTCCGCATGTTTTTCATTTACGACGTGGCAAATAACATCCATTTTTTCAATTTGTGCGTCTTCGACATTCTTTTTACCCTATTTGTGTTGTCCACCTATTTTCTCTTTCACGATCCCTAGTTTCCCCTTTCGCTCGCTAGTCGTCACCCAAAGTCTACGAGCTTGAGCTATGGTGGCATGCCTCCAACCCTAGCAAAATCCAGATCATCCAACGCTTGACCTCGCCGAAGGGGATCATCCTTCGCGGGCCTTTCTAGCATCATGTACGATGGTCAAAAGGTCAATAGACAAGAACTCCATAACAAGCACAAGATCCTCCTCTAGGACGATGTTACAGCCGAGGAGGAATCCATGCGTAGGATGGTGGCAATTGAGCGAGCACACTAGTGATTTTGGACGAGTGTGACGACATGACTGAAGAGGACCCACATATTTGTATATTGGAGATGGATCCCTAACTATACCAGAATACCACGTCTAAGTCATTTATTCAAAATTTTCTCGTTTCCTTTTTCTTGCCGCACAATGAGCTTGATGACATGTTTGATTGGGTCAAGTCACCAAATGACTCAAATGCATATATTCATGTTTCATTTTGCACTCTGACTTGAAGGAACATGAAAATAGATGTGTGAAATAAATCAATAGGGTGTTTGCATGTTGTCCATGAAACATCTCTTCTTTTGTTCAAAGAGAGATATGACAAATACTACAGGCAATTAACCAACAAGTACAATGTGATTTCTAATCTAAAGAAAGGTCTGTCTTTTGGTAAAATTGCATTGTGTGTGCTAGAAAGTTCTTTTTTTTGGGTAAAATTGCATTGTGTGTGCTACTTCTTCTTAGCCGTTTTGATTAATTCTCTTTTGCATTTTCTTACTATCAACTAAATAAGAATGTATGGTTACTCAACAATAATAAATGACAACTCCACCAATGATGGGATGCAATCCATCAATGGATGAGATAGATATTTTGGACCTTATCTCATTAAAACATTAATTTGTAGACAAGGTGGGAATATCATATTATATGTCTGGAGTGTCTCTTTCAATTGTTCCAATTTTTGAAATGCACACCAAAGCTTTATTACAAGTTAATTAATAGGAATTTGTGTGTTTGACCATTTTGGTGCCAAAAAGTACATTTAGGTACTTTTCAAAAATTAAACAAATAAATACAAAAAATGAGTATTAAATTTAATTGTTAACACTAACGAGAGTTATTAATCTGATCACATAAAACATTAGAAACATTTTATTTAGATCATTTAAAACATTACAAAATGCTTATTTTAGTAAAAAAAAGTGAAATATAAATTAAATTAACTGATGCATAGGATGATTTCCACACGCCTATGGGAAATGAAACAACAAAAAAAATGTTGTCAAGTAATGGCTAGAGGGAATCATTGTTGACAGCCACAAACCAGCAGTGATGCATGTGGCAAGGCGGCTTCTTCAACTCTTTGTCCCTCTCCAGATGCATTGCCAATCACGTCTTCTGCACTTTCCATCGACCCCATTATAACATCTCAAAATTTGACCCAATATAATTGCTTAATTCTAAGACGGTGTTGCTTACACAATTTAGTTTTATAAAACATTGCAGCAAAAACAAATAATAATAATAATAATAATAATAATAATAATAATAATAATAATAATAATAATAATAATAATAATAATAAAAGTTTAATAACATGAACCAACTTCTAACATAAAAATCTCAAGATACATAGCCCATGGGCCACATAGGCTCTAGCGTAAAATTCAACATAGAATTCATAGTACATAAGTGAGTATATAAAAGTAAATAACTCAAAGGCCCATAAGCCATACATACTTAATTCTCAAAGGAGTCCATCATCATAATGTAAAATACTATAAGATAACTTAGTTCGTAACCCGACCATCACATGTGCAATCTAGTAGTCGTCATGAGGTCTCCGTTGTCAAATCTAAGCCTCGTCCATACTTGGATGAATCCATGGAGTGCAGAGGTTTAGAATATGTTGAGGCCCATGTAAGATCCCAAATGGCACCAAGAGGGAGGGGGGGAAGGGTGAATTGGTGTTCAATAAAAAATGTCAATTTTACAAAAATCATCGCGAAAGCTTAAAATCAATTTGTTAATCCTTTTAAATCAAACCAATTCAGATCATAAACATAATATGATAGGGAGAAAGAGAGAGAAAGCAAACACAAAATGCACGGATGATTGTTGACGAAGTTCGGCCACACCTTGGTCTACATTCCCGCTCTGACTTTTCGATCTCGAGACCGCCGGAGATTTCATTAGAACTCTTCCTTAATTTCAAATGAGACAAGAAAGAACGCCCTTTACATCAACCACCTTTTCTCCACCTCGAGAGACAAGACAACCTCTCCTCCTAAGAAGCTAATCTTTTCTCTCTCTCAAGATGTAAGATTTGGAACCTCTTTCACACAAGAGCTCTCACATTCTTTTTGAAAATGATTTCTCTCTTTTACAATGACAAGCTCACAAGAAGAGAAGAGATAGAAAAGAGAATTTAAAATGATAACTTCAAGAAAAAAGATCTTCTTTTGATTTTTTGAAGTTTTACTTCAGTGCATAGATTGATGCCTTTGCTTCTAGTTTTGACACTCATTTTATAGGCTTCAGCATGTAAAAAATTCGTCTAGAATTTATTCCACATTTTTCTCCTTGAAATATAGTCGTTATTGTTCATTCTAGCAGTAGACCGATCGATCGCATTTATGGACCGGTCGATCGGTCTATATGATCGTTGCGTTGATTTTCTTCACTGATTGAAACTAGTCGGTCGACCGGACTATCGATAGGTAAGTCGACCGGTATCATCTTGGCATCGTCCGAAGCAGCTCATGTATTTATCGATTGATCAGTATCTCCAAATCGGTCGACCGGTATTGCCTCGATCTACCTTCTTTGCTTCGATCGATAAGTTGGCCGACCTGCACTATTTTGAGCATAACTATTTGCACAGTTACTCAGATTAGATGATCTTGAATTCTAATAGGATTCTCTACAACTTTAATATTTATGATTAATTTAGAATCTAATAAGATCATAGTCAATTATTTAATCAAAGTTTAGTGCATAAAGTTATTTTTTTTCTTTAAACTTTTTCAGCATTTTAATTTTAATCTTTCGAGGTTTGTGTTATCAAAATATAATTTATATGTTATTAAAACTTAGATCCAACAATCTCTCCCTTTTTTATGAAGACAAATCGAGAAATATGAAAAATGTATAAGTTACGAAAAAGTTGTAAAATAAATTGTAAAATCAATTTTACTCCCCTTAACACAACTTTCCTTAAAATGATAGATATTCACATAAGTAGAAAATGTAAGAAACTCTTTTTATAAAGTGATATTAAAATCATATTTCTCCCCCTTTTGTTTTATCAAAAAGATTAATTTGTATATGAAGCATATAAGAGGCATATGTAACTCCCCCTTAATCATGTTATCCTTTTTTTTTAAAAAAAATTATTCTTCCCCTTTTTGTCATATAATAAATATGTAAAATATTGCATCATAAAGAGTTAGTATGTAAAAAATAACCCCCTAAATTTATGGCTATTTTATAATGATAAAATGGAAACAATTTGATGAAATCAAAATAAAAATATATTAAGAATTAAAATATGGCATAAAACTTTGATACAACAATGATATCCATGATATATCAAAATAAAGTTTAGTATGCTCCGCCTATCACTATTACTAATTTTCATTTATATGTTCTCTCTTTTCAAAGAAATAGTAATTTTGAATTTTTGAGTGAAATAAAAAATAGATGACACTTTTATCATAACCATTATGCCTTCACATTCCCAATTCCATATGTCATTTGATTTGCGTGTGAGGCACACCTGAAAACCAATTATTTAAACTTTAGTACTCAAACCTATTTGGGTCCAATTTTGTTAGTCAAAGTTTCTTTTGGAACCCATATCATCCCATGTTGTGAGGTTTTCTTACTTTGCATTGATAAATATAATGGCCATAAAATTCGCATGCAAAACATATAATATGTGATTTTCTATCATATGAATGATTAGTTTTTCAATAAGAGTTTTCATGTCCAAAGTATTTCCTAGAACTATCTTTCTTTGCATAAGAATATTTTCTAGAATAATAGTCTTATCATTATTTTGTGAATTTTTTCAAAAAATATTTTTCTTCTTTTTTTTTTCTAAAGAGCATGCTAGTTTTATAATTTTACATACATGTGTAATTTTTAATGAATCAATTTCATTTTTTTAGATTTTTATTTTCCAAAAAATATGTATTCTTTTCTTCTTTCAAATTTTTAATCTCATTTAGTATTTTTTCATTTTCCTCTTTAAGTGAAAAATATCTTTTTATAAGCGAAAAAGTTCTTTATTCACATCTAAAGAAAGATTTTCTTTGGAAGAACTCGATGTGTCAGTATTTGAAGGATTAGAAATTACCTCTGCATTGTGTGCCATTAAGCATTAGTATGCTTCATCACTGGAAGAGCTTGACGAGTCGCTTGTTTCACTTGACTCTTCATTTTTTTTCCTTTCTGAGATGTCTCTTCTTTGTGATTTTTGTATGATCTTCGGGTAGGCTTCTCATTCTTTTTTTTCTTTTTCACCAACTTGAGATACTTATCTAGTTTTCTTGTGTAGCGGGCGGGTCTCTTTTAGTCCACTTCTTCTTCACTTGAGTCTTCTTTATTTTCGTTTGCTTTCAAAGTCAATGTTTTCTTTGTGAGAGCATTTGACACTTCTTCTTCTTGGTTTCCGATCTCATAGGTTAATAATGAACATCATCAAAATCCAGACTATTTAAGTCTTTTTCTTCAATCGTGAGGTGAGCGACCTGAGAAACTTTTTCATTTTTTGGGGGTTAGTTCTTGGTTCGCCCAAGGAAGCTAAGCATTCATAATATCGTTAAATCTAACAACCATATCATTTATGGATTCATTTTCATGCATTTTGAAGGAATCATATTGATGATTCAAAATATTTAATCTAGATTCCTTGACTTTATCTGTTCCTTCATAAGTAGTAATAAGTTTCTTCCAAATTTCAGTTGTACTTTCACAATTAGAAATTCGATTAAATTCCGTTGAATGCAAAGTACAATAAAAAATAATTTTAGATTTCCAATCTAGTTTTGAAAAAACTTTCTGTCTTTCATCATGTTCTGAAAGTAATTTTTCATGTAAATAATAATCTTTTTCAACAATGTCCCACTGATTTATATCAAAAAAACATATGTAGACTTGAATCCTAATTTTCCCATATGCAAAATTTAATGTATTTAAAAGGAGAAGACGATTAATTGATTGTCCTTCGGCAAAACTAAATCCACTTGATGTCATGACTCTAAAAATGATTAAATCTTAAAACAAGACAATTAAATCTAAAAATGATTAGATCTAAAAATGATTAGATATTAAAATAAGAACAACCTGCTCTGATATCAATTGTAGAATCCCAAATGGCACCAAGAAGGGGGGAGGGGGGAGGGGGTGAATTAGTGTTCAATAAAAAATGTTGATTTTACAAAAATCATCGTGGAAGCTTAAAATCGATTCGTTAATCATTTTAAATCAAATCAATTCAGATCATAAACATAATATGAGAGGGAGAAAGCGAGAGAGAAAGCAAACACAAAATGCACAAATGGTTGTTGACGAGGTTCGGCCACACCTTAGCTTACGTTCCTGCTCCAACTTCTCGACATCGAGACCGTCGGAGATTCCATTAGAACTCTTCCTTAATTTTAAATGGGGCAAGGAAGAACGCCCTTTACATCAACGACCTTTTCTCCATTTCGAGAGGTAAGGCAATCTCTCCTCTTAGAAAGCTAATATTTTCTCTCACTCAAGAGGTAAGATTTGGAACCTCTTTCACACAGGCGCTCTCACTATCTTTCTGAAAATTATTTCTCTCTTTTAGAATGACAAGCTCACAAGAAAAGAAGAGAGAAAGAAAAGATAACTTCAAAGAAAAAGATCTTCTTTTGATTTCTTGAAGTTTTGCTTCAATGCATGGATATGTCTTTGCTTTTGGCTTTGACACTCCTTTTGTAGACTTCAGCATGTGAAAAATTCATCCAAAATTTATTCCACATTTTTCTCCTCGAAATATAGTCGTTACTGTTCATTCCAGCAGTGGACCGGTCGACTGGTCTACATGACCATTGCGCTGATTTTCTTAACTGAACGCAACTGATCGGTCGACTGGACTATCGATCGGTAAGTCGTCCGGTATCATCTCGGCATCGTCCGGAGCAACTCATGTATTTATCGGTTGACCAGTATCTCCAGATCGGTCGACCGGTATTATCTCAATCGACCTTCCTTGGTTTGACCGGTAGGTTGACCGATCTGCATTATTTTGTGCATAATATTTTGCACAGTTATTCAAATCAAATAATCTTGGATTGTATGGATAGCTAACAAAATTCTCTACAATTTTGATATTTATGATTTATCCATAATCTAATAAGATCACAGTTAATTATTTAATCGAAGTGTAGTGCATAAAGTTGTCTCTTTTCTTTAAACTTTTTCAGCATTTTAACTTTAATCTTTCAAGATTTGTATTATCAAAATATAATTTTATATGCCATTAAAACTTAGATCCAACAACCCATGCATGCTATGATCCTATAACATACTATCTACATGCCATGGCATATGCATTGCATCATAATAAAACATGGATCATATATATGCTATGAGATACTTATGCACACTTTATGGCATGTGGGCATATCATCATGGCAAGATAAGATAAACATATAATATCATTAACATTATACCCAAAACATGTAATTACTTATCATTATGCTAAAGCATATCATATCATATCTTGCTTTACTTTAACATCTTTATTCTTAACATCATATGACAAGATGACATACTTTAGCATCCCTTCAGGTGTTTTGATTAACATCTTCTTCATCTTTATGTCTCAAGTCATTCATCTTAATGACTTCATCTTTTCATCTTTTATCTTTATTTAGATAGCTTCTTATATGAGAAGTCCATGTTGGCTTGTCGACTTTAACTTAACTTGGCCAGGATATATTTGTCCCATTGGAAGTGAGACCTCTTTTGGGTCGACATCTGCATTCTGGGAACCAGCAACTAAAGCTAGCTATGACGACTTCGGTTTCCATTGGAAGAGAGATCTCTTTTGGGTGACATCTGCATTCTGGGAAACCAGCCACTGATGCTAGTTAGGGACGACTTCGGTTTCCATCATCTTACGACGATAACAACAAGACACCTTCATCAATCCGTCTTTTAATTTCATTCATCAATACATACAATAATTCAATACATGTTGCATGTTTTAATCCTATTTAAGGTCATACATACTTCAAATCATTCTAAGTGTGAAAACAATCAGCAACACATGGGTTGTACTCTGGTCACAGCTATGCCACCCCGCGTCACAACAGTGCCAATGCATGACACACCTATGAAGGCACGATCATGGTCATGCCGGCCTTGGAAATTTTCTAAGGCATAGCAATCGCATTGTCACGGCATGCCTAACCTTACTCACGGTCGTGACAGAACGATGAGTATCGTCCCATCTTCGAAATTTCCTAAGGCATTCATTGTTGCATCGATCATGGTCATGATTGATCTTAGTCATGACCGTGACAGAATGTTAAATCTCATCCCATCTTCAAAATATTCACATTGGTCACGACAGTGCCTGACCTTAGTCATGGCCGTGGCAGAATGTTGAATCTTGTCTCCTCCGTCGATTTCAACTAAGGCAGGGACCTTTCTAAGGGGAGTCATAGCCGTTCCTCAAGTGTCACGACAGTGCCAGGGGAAGCAGCAGAGCTTCCCCTATTTTTCTTCCCATTTTATCCCATTTACAATCATATATGAACAATATCAAAACATCCATTCATCCACATGAAAGTATGGGCAATGCACAACTCATTTTAGGATTAATAAATCACTAAACTAATCATAATAAGCATGAAGGACGTAGGGATTTGCATAACGAACATTATGCCTTCTAATCACATTCATATAAAGCAATAATTAAACTTAAGCATGGATGGTAAGAAACAAAGTCTTAATCATGATTAACAATGGAATACTAATCATAATGAAATATGAGTCATCCTAAGGTAAAACATGAACATCCCTTAATCATGCATAAAAAAGACCTAGTATGGCCTTGAAACCCTTAATCCATCCATCAGAGGGTTTGAATCCTCTCAACATATCTTTAGGGTTTACGTTAAAACCTTACTAATCCTAATCTTAATCCTTCTTCTTCCTTGATGTGGCAGCTCCTCTTTCTTCTTCCTCTCCTTTCTTCTTTTCCTTTCTCCTTCTTTGCTGAAATGGCCTCTTCTCCTTGCTTGTTGCTGGCCGTGAGATTGAGGGAGGGAGACCTAGGGAGAGAGGGGGTGGAGAGTGGTGAGGTGGCTTGGTGAGAGAGTGATAGTGGAGAGACTTCTTGGTGGTTGAATGAGAGAGCAGAATGAGTGAGTGGAGAGTAGAATGAGAGAGCACTACAAGAAAATCGAAGAATAGCGACCCAAGAAACGTAACACTAGGAAGGCGCTATTGCATCTTTGTGACATAGAGCATCACTTTAGCGTCCAACTAATGCCGCTTAAATGCGACTACGCATATCAGTGTTAATGGCGTCGCAATAGAGCCAACAAAAATGGAGACGCTACTAGCGCCAATGGTTAACGCTATCTCGACGTTATTAAGACGCATGGTGTCCGGCTGGGAGTAGTAGAAATGCATCGCTAAGTCGACGCTCAAGTGGCACTACAGTTGAGGCGCTATTCCGACGCCCAAGAGATGCTAACGTTATGCATTAGTTGACGCCATTTCGGCGCTGCAGTGATGCAAACATGATGGTTGTTGCATTGTCAATGGGATGCTAATATGGCGCTAAGGATGATATATTTAACATAGCGTCGGTATATGTTGGCGTCGCTAATGTGACACTATGGAGGCGCTAATTGCAATTTTTTTTACCCATAACAGCTACATTTTTCTTCCTTCCCACACCATACAATTATATAATACATATAAATGCATTGATATTCATCACATGCATAATATGAAAGCATCACAGGCATAATATGAAAGCATCACAGGCATAATATGAAAGCATTGCAGGCAACATATTTTAGATAAGAATATGAAAAGTAATAAACTGAACTAACAAACTATACATATATCTAAGTCTATACGTGACAAAAGCATAGTTTCTATCCATGGTTTATTTCTATCTTAGGTTTGGGAGTTATTGTTATTGTTTCGGATGTTCGATCCAGACGTGCTCAGTCCATGGCCTTGCAGGAATGAATTCTGCGTCGGGATCAATCATTGAATCATTTGTAATAGCGGAGCCAACTATTGCGACACCAACTGCGATATCTGCTCTGATAGCTGATGTGATAGCTACTGTGATAGCTGTGTTATATCAAGTGCAACGGATGAGCTCAGAGCAGATGCGCCGCCTACATATCCTTCACCCCTCCTCGGTACCTGAGCAGCTGTGCCGAGGCCACGCAAGTATCCTCCTCGTGTCGTGCCATCCACCTCCTCCCAAACAGCATGGTCTTCTACGAAATAGAAAAATTATACAATCATATAATATATAAATTATATATCAAAAAATACAAATTAAAAACATGACAAAACCAACCACGAATGATTATTTGGTGGATGAGTACTCGGATCATCACCGTACTTTTCAGCCATTTTCACATTATACTCATCCTAAAAAATTTAAACGCATTTAAAAAATAGTGCACTAATGTCAACAACTAAATGAACATGTGATGAGTCTTACCAGAAGCCTACGAGCAGTGGACGTGACCAAGTCGTTTGTCTTTCGGCTCTTATGCGTGGCCTCATAGACCCCGCGAAAGTCCACTTGACCGCCTTCTTTCTCCTCCTATGATAACGTTTCAAATTTTATAATATAAATATAAGTTAAAAGTTTGATAAATTAAATTTGTATGTAAATTACCATGCACCATCGATGCTCGTCAAATCGCATCCACCCCTATGTGGATGTGGGCCTCGTGTTTCGAAAGTCAGTTAACTCTTGCCTTTTTTGACTTCCTTTGTCATCGTTCACCCATCCATTATGAACATCAAATACTTAGACTTTCAAAAACTATAAATTTAATAAAAATAATTTAAAAGTAAATACTTACCACTTCTTATATAAGGACTACCAAACCAAGCGCCTAATATGCATTGGGCATCTTTGTATGCCCTGCTCCAAAGTGAGGCCGAGGGACGTGATGACCTTGCGAAACTTGTATAATCGATTTCCGAGGCGTTTCGCAGTGACCTCGTCTAAAGCTCTCTAGATCGTCTCTAAACTAAGATCCAGATGAAACTGATTTGCCTCCTACAAAATACGTTAAAATTTAGTAATTTTAAAATAATATAAAATAAATTATGTAACCCAAATAGAAGATCGTACCGTAAAAACTCGAAAGATGTCATCCTGCACTTGAATTGGGACATCTTTCCAGGATCTTGCCCATTCCGACAAGTGGGAAAGAATGAGAGCATTGACATCCCGCACGGTACTAGTGGGTATGAAAGTGGTCCTGTCAATTACAAAGAAGAATTAATTTTCAATGATAATCAAAACTATAACAAAATTTGTACAACTTATTTAAGTTACGGTCGACCAATATTATTCACGGTGTCACTCTTCATCACTCGAAGGGGAATCATCATTTGGTACAGTTGGGGTAGGCTGAGAAGGTCCGACATCATCTACAGACCCTAATACAAAATAAATCATTAGTTTCATACCAAATTAAAGTTGTAATAATTGATATATGTACAGTAATGTTCTCACCTCGAGTGATATCTACGGCAGCATGATCCGTGGTAGTCCGCTCGTCAGATTGTGACGAGCCAAGTGCTTGTGCTATCGTCGGCATAACAACTCATAATATTAAAAAATAATTAATATAATTAATTGAGAAATATAATGTCAATAATAATAAATATATCACCTGGGGTAAGATGTCGCTTGCCAACGTTAGAATGTAGTGAAACATCCAATAATCTCGGCGGTGGCGTAGCAACTGTCATCATAAGAAAATACATAAAATTTGCCTCCTATTTAAAATTACAGAATATACAGAAAATAACTTGGTGTGACATGTCGATCGTTGTCGTGCGATCGAGACGTCCCGACTATGTGCCCCATCGATGGTGGAACAACTGTCACAAAAGTAAAATATTTAGAAAACTTTATCTCCTACTATATATCACCTCCAATGTGACACGTACCTGGAGTGATACTAGGAGCACACCCACCAATGGATCACCTACTATGTGACGATCCGGCTACGTGCCCCGTCGGTCGCGGAGCAACTGATATTATTAAAAAATGAATTTAACTATTATAATCAACTATAAATAAGCAACTGACAATAAATATATTACCTGGTGGTTGTGATGACTGTCTCATCTAGAGTGAATGCCTAGAAGAGCGAGATGACCCAGATGCTCGACCTCTAGTAACCATGACTAAAAAAAGTAACAATCTTCTCTTATTATCGGTAATCATATATAACTAAAAAGTAAGAAGCTTGTGTCATTAGAAGAACTACGAGATTCATTCGCTTGTTTCGTATTCTGATTCATTTTCATCATCTTCGTCATCGTCACTATAATCTTGGTTCGAGTCATCATCAACGAAATTATCAAAGTTCACTTCCAAGAGGTCATTTGAATTGAACTCTTCCATTGGCTCAGCGTCATCGACCAATTGAATATTCTCAACTCCATCGGCCACATCACATTCACTCTATCTTCTTGATATGAATCATCCATGGGCACATCATTGTATACGGATAATGTTTCATTATCATCTGCCATTGTTTCTCCTAAGAATAGTCTACTTCTCACTTACATGATGCCCACCATTCGTCCTTGGTTCTTTTCGATGGATATTTAGTGTAGTACACTTGTTGCGCTTGTTCCGCCAATACGAATGGATCATATGACTGAAGTCTCGATCGAGGGTTAATATCCACCAATTTAAACTTTTGATTAATCTGAACTCCTTTATCTGGATCGAACCAATGGCATTTTAGCACCACGACTTTGTTAGATTTTTCCAAATAAGACAATTCTATGATGTCTTCTATAACACCATAGTAATCAAAGTCGTTGTCCCCGTACATGCTTCCTAAAATACATATGCCTCTATTAACAGTTGAAAGTTGTCGGCTACCTTTTGTACGGAACCGATATCCATTGACTATTACACCGTAGTAGCTAAGGACTTGTTTCTTCGGGCTATGACTCAGATCTTGTATTTTTAAATCTATGACTGAGCCATCAATAACCTACAAGAAAAAATAACTAAAAACTTTATGAAAAGTTACAAACTTAAGTAACAATTACAAGTAAGCGAAAAGAATTCTCACTTCACATCTCAACCAATTAGCAAAATAATTGTCTCGTAGTTTCAATAACTCATCGTTTGAAACTAACAGATTGAGTTCTCACTGTAATTCTTTGAATTTCTTGAATTCATATTTGTTAATTAATGAAATCATATAGCAACAATTAACTTTAAATTATAAAACATATTAAAACAAATTATCTTACTCGAGATACGACGTCACTTCTCTATAATTTACAATGACATAATTCTCAACGGCGGTGAGATCTTTGTCATTCAAGACAACTTTGTGTCCTGTACCAAAAAGCCGACATGGTACTTGAAGATGGATAGAATATTCATGTTAACTTCTCTTTCACCACCATCATCGTTTCTTGGAACTTGAGTGTGTCGTGATTGTATGTGTGGCTCCAAGTACTTTGAAGTGAAGTTTGACACATACTCAATGAAATATGCTTCACATATGGAGCCTTCAATTTTTGCCTTATTCTTGCCATCCTTTTCAAATATAACATGCATCTTTCGAAAGGATATATCCATCGATACTGAACCGGATCCACAACTTTTGTTTCATATGGTAGATGTACAATCAAGTGCTCCATCACATCAAAGAAAAAAGGTAGAAATATCTTCTTAGCCTTACACACGGTAATCACAATAAAAGCCTCTAATCGAGAGATGTCTTCTTCCCGATGGCCTTTAAAGATTTACAAAACTCTTTAAAGAACATAATTAATTCTGTTAAAACCTCCCAAATGGCCTTTGGCAAAAGTTCTTTAAAGGCATTTGGAAGCAGCCTTTGCATAAAAATATGGCAATCATGACTCTTCATCCCATGTATTCTCCCATTGTCTAAGTTAAAACAACGAGATATGTTTGATACATATCCGTCGGGGAATTTCAATTGCTTGACCCACTCGAAAACCAATTTTCTTTGATCATTGCTCAAGACATAAATAGCTTTTGGCTTTTTGCATTTACCATTTTGAAAATGAATGATATCTAACTCTGGTCTTTTACATATTAATTTCATATCTTCGCGAGCCTGTATGCTATTTTTTGTTCTTCCTTTAACATCCATAATAGTGTTGAAGATGTTGTCAAATACGTTCTTCTCGACATGTATGACGCCCAAGTTATGATGTACCAAGTTTGAGGACCAATAAGGCAACTCCCAAAAAATACTTCTTTTCTCCCAATTATGTTCACTTCCAAACCCAATTTGCTTGTAACTACCGTCCTTCAATCCGAATGAGACTTCACTAAGCTTGTTTACTTGCTCTAGCAATTCTTGTCCCGTCAAATGATTTGGAGATAAAATGTTCTCGGATGTATTCTTTTTAAATGAGTTTCTATCGTGACGCATCGAATTCTGCAATGGCAAAAAAATCTTATGACAATCAAACTAGCAAACTTTTCTATATTTTTTCAAATAAAATGATTTTGTATTCCTTCCACATATGGGACAAGCAAGTTTACCTTTTGTGCTCCAACCACTCAACATTCCATATGCTAGAAAATCACTTATGGTCCACATTAATGCGACTCTCATAATGAAATTTTGCTCTTTAGATTTGTCATAGGTAACCACACCATCCTCCCACAACATCTTGAGTTCATCAATCAAAGGTCTTAAGTAAACATCTAAATGTTTACTAGGAGATCGAGGATCCGGGATCATACAGGTAAGCAATATGTTCTCTCGTCTCATACACATGTTTGGAGGCAAATTATAAGGTGTAAAAAAAACCGGCCAACATGAATAAACAGTACTTGATGAGCCAAATGGGTTGAAAAATTTGGATGAAGTGCATCAAATCATTTCCATGCCTCCATATTCGAAGAATGTGTAATTGAATTTTGATCATCACGTGCCCCTTCTCTGTGCCACCTCATAAATGATGCAGTTTTTTAGAAAGAAATAATCATTGTAATCTCGGAACAATGGGAAAGCATTTAAATATTACATTTGCCACATTTTTTTTCGAACTTTGGGAATTCTTTTTCGGCTTGTATCTAGGCTCGCCATAAATAGAACAACTCATAAGTGAGTTATTTTCCTTGTAATACAATTTGCAATGATTGCAACATGCATCAATCTTCTAATATTCCAACCCTAAATCTCTCATCAATCTTTTGCATTTGTAAAAATGTCCCTAAAATTTCTTTGAAGCTGGAAGCATACTCTTAATAATGGCAAGCATCCGGTCAAAACAACTTTCACTCATATTAAATTCTGATTTCAAGTTAATTAGTTGTGCCACTGCAGAAAGTGTAGTTTGCTTTACGCATCCATCCTATAAAGGTTCATCTACTTCTTCGAGAAGATTATAAAATTTAGAAGTCGAAGGATTCGAGTCTTCTTCAATCAATGTTTCACCAACATTTTCTCCTAGCATTGCATCTAGTATCATGTCCCTATACGGATTACTCGAGTCGCCCACCTTGGTATCTACATTAGATGTCTCTTTAGCCCATCTTTCTTCTCCATGAAAGAACCAATTTGTGTATGTTAGTAAGAAACCGTTGTAATATAAATCCTTTTGCACATTATATCTTACTTTCCACTGATAACATTTGAACTTTCGGTATGGACATAAGATTTCGCCATATGAAGAAGCAACACCTTCATTTTGATATGCCACATTAATGACATCAACACCATCCTTATATTCTTCAGTTATAACGCCATGTTTATCCTTCCAACGACGAATCCTACTACGATCTAGCTTTGTCATTTCTGTCAACATGAAGCCATATGTCAATAAATTCGTGTACTCGAAACATGTGATTTGAAGTTATGAAGTCCAAAATCACATGTTTCAAGTACTTCATCATTGTTTCATAATCTCATTTTATTACCAAGAATGTAGATGTACATCCTTAGTAAAATTTATGAGAACATGATCACAAAGAGGCACTAGCAAATTAACTAGTCCTTAGATTAGTTTCAAGTAATTAACTAGTAATTAAGTTAACATGCATTAGATTAACTTAACTAGTTATTAAGTTAACATGTACTACGAATTAACTAGTAACTAGCTTAACATGCACTAGTAATTAACTTAACATGCACTAGTTTCAATTAATTAAGTTAACATGCTTTAGATTAACTTAACTAGTTATAAAGTTAACATGCACTACTAATTAACTAGTAACTAGCTTAACATGAACTAGTAATTGACTTAACATGCACTAGTTTCAAGTAATTAAGTAGTAATTAACTTAATATTCAATAGTAATTAACTTAACATGGATGGTGGTGGGCTCGTACCTCCTTAATCGGAGAAGGATGGCGGTAGGCGATGGAGGAGGGTAAGGGGTGGAGGAAGGCGGCGGGCGATGGCCGACACCGATCGGAGGAGCACAGTTGGCGGACGGACGAGGCAGATGGTGACAGAGGAGGCGAAGGCGGAAGGCGGCCAAAGAGGCGAATGGGCGGCGGAGGAGTCGGAGGCGGATGACGACGTAGGAGGCAGATGGGCAACGGTGGAGGCGGAGGAGGCAGAGGAGGCAGAGACGAATGGCAGCGGTGGAGGCAGAGGGTGAGGCGGAGGTCAAGTCGCAGAGGAGCACAGACGGTAGGGGTAAAGGAATGGAGGAGCAGAGGGCATCGTCGGGCATCATCGGAGTGGAGAAGCAAAGGGCGTCGTCGAAGCAGAGGACCATCGGAGCGGAGGGTGTCATCGGAGCGGAGGAGCATCGGGCATTGTCAGGCATCGTCGGAGAGGAGCGGAGGGAGTCATCAAAGCGAAGGGCGTCGTCGGGCATCTTCAGTGGCGGTGAAATTGGCGAACAGTAAAAAGTGAAATTGTAGAAGAGGGGTTAGGGATTTAAGTTAAGTATTTAGTGCCTCACCTAACGCAACGCTACTTAGACGCTAGGTAGGCCCCATATCGAGATGCTATTTTGAGGCTGTAGAGACTCTATATTGAATTTTCCTCCTAATTTAACATTATATGTGCGAGATTAAGTGATAATAATATGTATATGTGCACGAGTTATATATAGCTATTTATATGTCAATATGTGCCCGATTAAGTGAAATAAAAAGTCGGCTAATGCGGCGCTATAGAGAGGCTAATGGGTCGCTAAGAAACTTAGCGACACCATAGCGTCACAGTAGCATCTCCGCCAACTTGGCATCTCAACATTGTGACACCAGGGCGACGCTAAGTGGTTTTTTATATTCTAAGTTTCTATTATATGTATGTAATTTTCTTTATCAAGATAGCATCTCATCGTATTGTGCCCTGTTCCAGTTGTTTTGTTTCCTTCCCACAATCTAAAAATTATGGAATGCATATATAATTATTCATATATGTATACAAAATTATAAGTCTATATGTATATGTGTATATAACAAATTTGTGTGTGTGTATATATATATGTAATATATGCGTATGTATATGTCTACGTGTGAGAGATTAAGTCACAACAATGTGTTTATCTACATGTATTATAAGTATATACGTGTATGTATATGTCTATATATATGTGAGACATATATAGATAACGTGTATATGTATACGTATTCAAAGTATATATATGTATGTATATGTTTATATGTGCGAGATTAAGTGATAATAATATGTATATGTGTACTTATTATATATAAGTATAAGTACATATGTGTATTTATATGTCTATATGTGCCCGATTAAGTGAGTGTGATAAAAAGTCGACTACTGCGGCGCAATACAAACGCTATTAAGTCACTAAAGTGTATTAACGACACAATAGCGTCGAAGTAGCATCTCACTCATTTTAGCGTCTCCGTAAGGCAATGCTAGAGAGACGCCAATAGTGTCTCTGTGGCGTCGACCAAGATTGCGGCTCTAGTGTGGCGCTAGGTAGACGCTATTGAGCCTCCATGGAGACTCTAAACTGGGATAATTACTAGCAACCCATGTCTCTTAATTCAACCATCATAATTTCATAATGAAGAATATAAAAATAATATATGTATAATTAAGATATGATATATATTGTATGGATAAATAACATATATAATATAGGTAACAAATTATATATTTAGGAACACTCCTATGATGTAGACATATATAAGTAATAATGTAGGAATACATATATATGTTGAAGCTACGTATACAATATTTAATTAATTTATTGATTAATGTATAATATAGATAATATATAGGGTTGCATCAAAATAGGTAACATATAACGATATAAATATAGATAGCCTATATATAGTTATCTATTTCTTAGTTAACATATACATTGGCATCTACATAGCGTCGTCGTAGATGTGATGCCAGTTAACGTCTCCATAGCATCTTAGGTCATGCGACGCTAGGTAAGCCGTCGACGCGAGAACAACACTAGGTTCTCCCGTGCACTTTCGCTTCATGGCGCGTAATTATAGCGGCTACCTGGCGTCTCTATGGCGCCTGCTTTAGCGCCTATTATCTGAAATGCTAAGAAAATGCTAATGAGACGCTATTGGGAGGCAAGTAGCATCTCTTACTTGCGACTCAACTAAGACGCCATAACGATGCTAGTGGCATCGATTTAGCGTCACCATGTTTTGAGACGCTATTTCGCATCGCTAATCGCCAATTTTTTTGTAGTGTCAAAAACCATGCATGAAGCATGGGAAAGGTTTAAGGAACTTGTATATAGTGTCCCTTGTAACGTACCCCTCCATTAACAAATTCAATTCTTTTATAATGCCATTACTTTCACAGTACGTGATAAGATTGACACTTCTGTAGGAAGTTTCATGAATGATAAGTCTCCCAAGGAGATTTATAATATTATTGAAAATATTACTATGAATCATTGGCAAAATTACAGGAACAGGGAGCCACCATGAAAGACAAGTGTCTATCAGGTAGATGGAAACAATCAACTTACAACACAATTAGAAGTCATGAATCAAAAAATGGAAACATTGATAAGTCGCATCAATGAAAAGGCCCTTGTTAAGACTGTACAACAAACTTGTGATTTTTGTAGTGAAGGACACTCTACTTATGAATGCTCAATGGTCTCAAACTCTAGCCCTTCTTCCACTTCTTTTGAAAATGCTAATTATATGTCGAACAATAATTTCAAGAACAATTAAGAAGGCAATTATGGCACCTATGGTTTTGATTTGAGAAATCAACCCAACTACTCTTGGGTACACCATCGAGGTGCTCCACCACCATGTTTTTAACCACACAATGAGGACAAATCACAAGCCGAACCAAAATCCAATCTAGAGGATGTGTTGGCTAGTTCATCAAAACGGTGGACACCAAATTTGCAAATCAAGAAGTCTCAATTCGAAACATAGAAAATCAAGTAGGACAATTGGCTAACATGATTGCAGGTAGACAACCAGGTTCTCTCCCTAGCAATATAGAGAAAAACCCAAGGGAAGAATCAAAGGCAGTCAAGTTGAGAAGTGGCAAAGATTTACCAAAACCAGTACCAACTCAGACCCCAAATCAACCATCTTCAGATCAATATCCTACTTCATCAGCCAAAAAGGAGGTTACAAAATACCAGATTCCTGCAAAATTTGGAAACCTGCCATATCCTCAAAAATATCGGCAGGAAAATTAGATAAAAAAATTCTCTCGCTTTTTAGAAATTTTTAAAGAAATGCATATTAACATCCCATTTCATGAAGCTCTTAAACAAATGCACGTATATGCCAAATTCACGAAAGATGTGCTCTCAAACAAGCGACGAATTGAGGAAACGGGCCTAATCAAACTGACCATTAAATGTTGTTCAGTCTACAAAAGAGATTTGCCAACAAAAGAAAAGGATCTAGGGAGTTTTACTATTCCCTACATTATTGGAAACTTTTTTTGTTCTAAAGCACTATGTGATTTGGGTGCTAGCATTAATCTGATGCCTTACTCCATTTTTTTGAAATTAGATTATGGCAAGCTTAAGGATACTTTGGTGATGCTCCAATTTGCAGATCAATCTATTAAGAAGCCTAAGGATACTTCGGTGATGCTCCAAATTGATAGTTCGATATCATTTATCCTATCTCTGATAGTCCTTGGGTTAGCCCCGTATAGGTGGTACCAAAAAAAGGGGCTTTACTGTCGTTACTAATAAGAAAAATGAGTTGGTGACTAGTAGGACAATTACAGGTTGGCATGTGTGTATCGACTACCACAAACTCAATGAAGTAACACGCAAGGATCACTTCCCTCGTCCGTTCATGGACCAAATGTTGGAACCAGCAGCAGGACATAGTTTTTATTATTGTCTGAAAGGTTATTCAGGATACAATCAGATTGTCGTGGCACCTGAAGATCAGGAGAAAACAACTTTCACTTGCCCTTACAAAATTTTTGCCTATCGAAGGATGCCCTTTGGCTTCTACAATGCCCCACCAACATTCCAATGATGCATGATGGCAATATTTGCCGATGTGAATGAAAAAATTTTTGAAATTTTTATGGACAATTTCACTTTATTCGGCAACTCATTCGATAATTGTCTTAAAAATTTAACATATGTTTTGCACCGTTGTGAGGAAACAAATCTAGTACTAAATTGGGAGAAATGCCACTTCATGGTGAAGGAAGGCATTGTCTTGAGGCACAAGATTTTTGGAAAGGGAGTCGAGGTAGACAAGGCCAAGGTGGACGTGATCGCAAATCTACCCTCACAATCGTAAAAGTTGTCGGAAGTTTTTTGGGCCATGCTAGATTCTATAGACGTTTTATCAAAGATTTTTTCAAGATAGCCAAACCACTCACCAATCTATTCGCCAAAGACACTAAGTTTCTTTTTTATTCTGATTGTATATTTGCTTTTACTACATTGAAGGAGAAACTTATATCTGCTCCCATTGTTGTAGCGCCAGATTGGAGCCTTCCATTCGAACTCATGTTCGACGCTAGTGATGGAACCATCGGTGTTGTATTAGGATAGATGCGGAATAAAATTTTTTGAGTCATCTATTATGTTGGCCGAACTTTAACTCCAACACAGATCAACTATGCCACCATAGAAAAAGAATTTTTAGTTGTCATTTTTGCTTTTGACAAATTTAGATCTTATTTAGTCTGCTCAAAAGTTATGGTTTACACCGATCATGCAACTATAAGACATCTCATGTCAAAAAATAGTAAAATATATAAGGAGCGCACAAAATATTTGCATGATCAACACATACAAACTAAGTATTTTCAACCGGGTCAACAAGTTCTCCTATATGATAGTAGGCTTAGGCTTTTTCTAGGTAAACTCAAGTCTAGATGGACGGGCCCTTTTCTCGTAGTCTCCTCATCACCTTTTGGAACTGTTGAAATTTGCACCATGGATAAAAAGCATCAATTCAAAGTCAATGAACATCATCTTAAACACTATCTAGGTGATGTTCATCACGAGGAAGTCGAATTTATTATTCTTATTGATCCATGAATATGACTAAGTCAAGTTGAAGACTATAAATCATAACTACACTACCTAAAACTTTATTATTATTTTATTTTATTTTTTTCATTATCATTTATTTCATTCCCTCTTTTCTTTCTTACAAAAAAAAATCACGACCCACGAGCCATGTCTTCGTTACTAACCAGCTATGTTATTGCACAGGATTTCAAATTTCCAAGATAACACGGACCGTGTTGAAGAAACACATGTCGTGTAACTCGAGCACGAAGTGACTACCAGCTGTCCAGCACTCCAATAGAACACGGACTGTGTTTCTGTAAACACGATCCATGTTGCCTTTGAAAAGGCTGAAAGTATTGTGCGGTAGTCAAACACGGTCCATGTTAATCGGAACACGATCCGTGTCGTTCTAGAATTCGCGCACCTACCACCTACCCGCATTTATGATGCGGGCCGAGTTACCTATAAAACACCCCACTTTAGATCGACCCCTCACTCATCTCTCCGGTCATCTTCCACCCCTCCGGTAGTTGTCCATATCTCCAGCGCTTCACCACCTGCTACACCTCCAGCCCTCTACCGAAGCTTGTTGTCACTTCCACCTTTTGGGCGACAACCCCTCCGACCGTCACTACCGTCGCTTAAACCTGTCGCCGTCGCCGACACCCATCGCCGTCGTGGACTCCGAGCTTCTTCCTCTCCTTCGGCCTTCTTCTTCCTCTTCTCCGGCCATCTATCACTACCGTCTGCACCCACCGCTGCCACCTTCCACAGCGACCATCGTCAACTACTCCGAGCTTCTTCCTCTCCACAGGCCATCTTCAGCGAGTGCAGCCGCAGACCAGCCATCAAACTTCGACGGCGAAATCGAACTCCGACGGAGAAACTTGCAAAAAAATGAACCACGTTCTCTACACGTTGGCCATTTTTTGCAACCTAAAATGAACTGCATTTCTCAAAAAATGGTCTTTGTCTTACTACAGGAACCAAAACGCGTCGTTTTCCTCTTATGCGACCCGTTTTCACACCATGGCAGCACCATGCACCATCGATATGGACTTTGAGGAAGTTGGATTAGATGCACCCGAGCCTACTATGGTACCAAGACCTCCATATGTTGATTATAGAGATGGGGATCATGCTCCAGCCTTAATGAGTCTTCGTCGAATGGAATCTGCAGCCACTAAATTTGCTTGCCCTTGTTTTATGCATGGTACTAACATTACTGATGATATTCTGATTCTTTTTGTATGCATAGGGATGGTAGAATTTATACTAAAAAACTGGTTGACATGATCGAGTTGCTTTAGAATTCCTGAGTTCATTTTAGATGACGCACACAAGTTTTGCAGGAGAAGCACCAGAGCAAATATTTTTCAGGATGTACAACGATGACTACACCGTTGGTATGCCTGAGTTCTATGAATTCTACAGTCTGCCAGTAATTGAGAACACTCCTGACACTTCAGCTTTTGATGCTACGTCTTTCTGGTATGCCATCACTGGTGAGAGTAATCTAAACTTAGCCCGTACTAAAGCCAGTCAGATTCAGAATCCAATATTTCATTATGTACACCGAATTTTATCTAACACTATTTGTGGAAGAGGAGATAGCGAAAGAGCTGCTAATGAAACATAACTTCTTTTCTTATGGGCCATGATTGAAAATGTGCAGATCAATGTTGGAGTATATTTGGCTCACAACTTTGAAAAGCATTCCAGGAAGAAAAAAGGGCGCATTGTCATAGGAGGTTTGGTCACACCTATTGCACACCACTTTAATTTATACTTCAAATGCAATGTAGTTAAAATGCTTCATTCCTTGATCGAAGCAAGACAGTTCATACAAGACTCATCACAGTAAGAAATAACATATTTTTCTTTACTTTTAGAGGCAGAACTGACAAGATCCCCTGTGAAAATTGGGCTAGAGTTACACCTTTCGACAGGGCTAAGTGGTTATATTTTCCACCTTTGGCCATTCCACTTGACGCCGAGGAGCCACTTGAGACAAGCTAGTAGCATAGCCATCACATGACGGTGCAGGACCATCACAACCTCCACAGATGACTCAAATAGGTTACCCACCACCTCCTACATCAGCTCCTTCTTCTGTTGCTTTTGACTTTTCTCCGTGGCAGACACAGATAAATGCTATATGAACTGATCAGACACGGTATCATTTATTAGTGATGGATCAATTGAACCGCATGCAGGTTGCAGCCCAAGAAGATCGAGCACTACTTCATTGCCTTGTAGAGGATGTTACCAGGATAGATCGAGATGTTCGTCAGATAGTCCTGCACCACCAGATTCATACAGATCCGATTGGTAGCACCTCTGGATCTACATCTCCACCACCTCAACCAGAGTTTGATTTGCAGGGTTGTGTCTTTCACTCTTACTCTTTTGTTGTGTCCTTTTGTTAATTTCATTTATGCAAACTTGTCCGGCTGAACACTAAGACAGTGGTTCTTTCAAGTTCGAGGGCTGCATGCATTTTATGTTTCTTGCATCATGATAATTATATGTTTCCAAACTCTGAAGAAAGAAATATCTCATCATTATTCTCAGATTTTTTATATTTCCTTGTTCTTAATCGAAGGTTTCAAAAACATCTCTTTGCTTATGAAATTCTTTATCAAATGTTTTTTTTTCATTTATCGCCTTAGTATAGGGTTTTTGGAAAAGTAGTTGGAGCTGATTCGAATTATTTTGCTTTGACGATCTCTATTTGTTAGTCTTTTCTCGATTTTCAAAAGTAGTCTTCTTATTGAATAAATATATATCGAGCAGAAAAAACCTTCCAAAGAAGTTGAATAAAATAAAATGTGTATCTCTAGCACCTTAGTGTGTTTGGGACATTATATCCGTTGGGGATTCTTGCCTAGCGGCCTAAGGCCAACTGGTCTAGGATCCGTCGATCGAAAACCTACTGCATGAACCACTTTGAGCAAGATGGAGGAACACGAAAAAAAGCAGAAGAAAAAAAGAGCTCATTTTATATTTATAAATTCAAAATTAAGAGTTCTTTTATCTATATAGTTGAGACTAACTGTTTATTGATTTAAAGATGTCTTTGCATCATATATTCTTTGAAATAGGAATCAATTGGAAAGAGAAGAGATACTTTGGCGATATATGAAAAATAAACAACGAGAAGAGAAAAATATTAGTATTTTACTGAAAATCATATCTTATCTTGAATCTTACTTGAGGACAAGTAAATATTCAAACTTGGGGATCGTGATGCATGCTCAATTTTACATATTATCTTCCACTTTTATAAGTTGAAATTGGATGATCATGCATCAATTTTCTAATTTTTTTGTGGAAATATTATTTCCCTTTTTATTGTGTGATTTTCATGAAATTTGCTTGACAGGAGCAAAAAATGGTCCGCGTCCAGATGACATGGGCGGTGTTTATCCAAGTCCAATCAACTCCAACATGGGCTGGGAAAATTCTGCCACGCGCTGATTAAAATGGACTATTTTATGCCAACACGGACCGTGGTTGATAATAGCGCGAAGATTTATGTCGCGATTCCAGAAGACAACACGGTCCGTCTCATTAATGACATGGTCTGTGTTATTCATATCGAAAGATTTATTACACCGTGTCAAGCCCGTGTAATCGTGGTATTAATCAACATGTCCCATGTCATTAATGACACGGTCCATGTTGACACCCAGACTTTTGGTCACGGGCGACTATAAAAAGACCCCTCCTTCCACTCCAAAGAGGAATTAGATCTAGGGGGATCATCCACTTTTAAAAGAAGAGTCTTGTGACTACTTTGTTTAGAGTCATATTTTAAGAGTCCTATTTTATTGATTATCTTTTGTACTCTAATTGTTTGCATTACGATGTTTAACTCTCCAGCAATGAAGTAGTTTTTCTCTGTTGGTTTTACTTTGTTGAACTCCACTGTTATTTCAATGAAAGATTATTTTTTTTATCTGAATATGGATCTTGCATTTCTTGTGAATCTAATTCCTTTTTAACATCTCATATATCTTCCCTATCTACTCAGTGAGATTTAAAAGGGTGTGGACTTAGACTTACTCGGTTGAATTGAATTGAATTGAATTACTTTATGTTTTATACATAAATATTTGGAGAATGATTTGATTAAACTTTCTTCAAATATTTAATTGATAAAACAGATAGGACATCTAGTTAGAGTCCTAATTTATATTTCAATTATTTTCATCAGATGTGATTTTCCTACTTAATTTAAATAACAGTGTAGGAATGCTCAGTATGATCAATATTTCTCCTTTTTGATATTTCCCCTTTCTTGGATTTGCTTCTTATTTCTCTCTGATCATTTTTACAATTTATTTCGCTTAAAAAATCCTCATCTAGTAAGAATAAGAGATAAAATTTCTCGTGGGATCGATATCTTTTTACTACTTATGTGACTGGTACACTTGTCATCTTTTTCTACTCTATAGAAAAATCGCATCAATTGGTTATCCTCTTAATAGTTCTCATTTTAACATGTGATGCTTTGTAATTTTTAGATTGAGAGAATTCATAATTTTAGTATAAGGATTGAAATTATTTTAAATTTTGAAATAAGAACTTAAGGAGAAATTTTAAAACTTGACATCACATTATCTTGACTTGTGATAGTATATTTGCAAAGTATATTTTGTTCTCATGTCAAATAAATGAAACTATATATTTATTATCACCTTTGTCATGCTAATTATCATGATTATTATTTTGATTTGGCAAATGTAAATACACATAGAAATATGTTTGTAAGTCTCCTAAACTTGAATTATGACCACAATAATTTGAGCTATTAGCTACGAAGAAATCTCTAACAAATCTGTGGGTAATACCGTCGCAAATTGTATTAAATTTGCTATGGATTTGGGACAACATACATATATAGCTAATACCTCGTCGCTGATTGCGACTCAACTTTGTGTCCCTATTTTCGTAGCTAATTATGTGTGCAATCGTCCATAATCCGTCCCTATTTTGTGGCAACTCTTAATTATTAGAATTCAAAATCGGTGTTACGGTGTTAAAAACAATTATAATTTTTTTGTGGCAACTCTTAATTATTTTGTGGCAACTCTTAACTAAGTAGTAACTATAATGTTACGGTGTTAAAAACAATTATAATTTTTTTGTGACTAATTTATCCTCATTCCGTAGCTAACTTCTATCGCAATTGGTTTCCACAGTTTGCAGTTTGTCTCAAAATCATTCCAATCCAGTCACAAATTAGCAATGGTTTTTTCCACAGTAATATCATTTATATCAAATTTTCAATTTTACAATGATATAAATGACACATAAAATAACCAATATAAAAAATATCTATACATCATTTTTTCGATTGGTAAAGTGGAGCTAAGTGCTCATTACAAAGTTAAATTAGAGTATATGAATACATCACATGAGGTACAAAAGATGATACAACATCAAACCACCCATAAACATTTCAAAAGCAAAAGGCACATTTCCAGCATACCGAGTTGAACATGTTGGATTTAAGTTTTAATGACAAATAAAATTATATTTTGATGATACAAACTAAAGTTATAATGCTAAAAACATTTAAAGAAAAATGGATAATTTTATGCACTACATTTTGATTAAAAAATTAACTATGATCCTATTAGATTTTGGATGAATCATAAGTATGAATATTGTAGAGAATTTTATTAGCTTTTCATAGAATAAAAAATCATCTCATTTGGATAACTGTGCAAAAGGTTATGCTTAAAATAGTACAGGATGGTCGACCTGCCGACTAGAACACCGGTCGACCTGCCTGCTAAAACCGGTCTACCGGTCAAGAACACAGGTTGATTGGTTAGTGCAGAAAATGTCCAATTTTAACAAACAGAATGTCGGACAGTGCAGAATTCACCAACGGTCATATTTTTTTATAAAAGAAAGTGTACTGGTCGACCGCTCCATATGTACGATCAACCGACCTCCGAGTCAAATGAACAGTAATGGTTAATTTTGAAGGAGAAATTTATGGAATAATTTTTGGATGACTTTCTCACTTGCTGAATCCTATTAAAGAAGTGTCAAAGCCAGAAGTAAAAACATCCATCCAAGCGTTGAAGCAAAACTTCAAGAAATCAAAAGAAGATCATTTCTCTTGAAATTATCATTTAGAGTTTTATTTCTTTCTCTCTTACACTCTAGTGAGCTTAGCTTTGTAAAAGAGAGAAACATTTTGTTCAGAAAAAATAGAAAGAGCTCTTGTGTAAAAGAGGTTCTAAATCTTACCTCTTGAGCGAGAGAAAAAGGTTAGCTTCTTAAGAGGAGAGGTTGCCTTGCCTCTCGAAGCGAAGAAAAGATGGTTGATGTAAAGGGCTTTTCTTCCTTGCCTCATTTGGAACAAAGAAAGGGATTAGTGGAATCTCCAATGATCTCGAGGTCGAGAAGTCGGAGCGAAAACGCAGGCCAAGGTTTGGCCGAACCTCGTCAAAAACCACCGTATTTTTGCATTTGATTTTTCTCTCTCCCAATCGGTTTTGTGCTTCCGTGACGACCTTTGTGAAATCAACATTTTTTATTTAACACCAATTCTCCCCCCCCTCTTGGTGCCCTTTGGGATCGTACAATTGGTATCAGAGCGTGTTGCTCTTGTTTTAATTTTTTGAATCATCTTGTTTTAAGTTCTAATCATTTTTAGATCTAGTCTTTTTAAGATTCAATTATCTTATTTTAAGATTTAACCATCTTAAGAGCTATGGTATCAAGTGGATTTATTTTCACCGAAGGACAATCAATTAGTCGTCCTCCCCTTTTAAATGCATCAAATTTTCAATATTGGAAAATTAGGATTCAAGGATACATTTGTTCTATTGATATTAACATGTGGGATATCATTGAAAAATGTCATTATTTTCATGAAAAATTATCTACCAAACATGACGAAAGATAGAATTTTTTTTGAAATTAGATTGGAAAGTAAAGAACATTTTTTATTGTGCTTTATATTCAACGGATTTCAATTGGATTTGTAATTATGAAAGTGCAACCGAAATTTGGAAGAAACTCATTACTACTTATGAAGGAACGGATAAAGTCAAAGAATTTAGATTAAATATTTTGAATCATCAATATGATTTCTTCAAGATGCATGAAAAAGAATCCATAAATGTTATGGTTGCTCAGTTTAATGATATTATGAATGGCTTAGCCTCTTTGGGCGAGCCTAGAACTAACCCTCAAAAAGTGAAAAAGATTCTCAAGTCTCTCTCCTCCCAATAGCATACAAAAAGGACGGTGGTCGAAGAAAAGGAGCTGAACAAATTGGATTTTGATGATCTTATTGGTTCACTTCTAACTTATGAGATCTCAATCCAAGAAGATCAAGAAGAAAAAGCCCCAAAGAAGAAAACATTGATTTTGAATGCAAAAGAAAATGAAGAAGACTCGAGTGAAGAAGAAGTGGACGAAAAGAGACTCGCCCGCTACACAAGAAAACTAGATAAATATCTCAAGCTGGTGAAAAAGAAAGAGAAGAATGAGAAGCCTACCCGAAGATCATACAAAAATCACAAAGAAAAAATACCTCACAAAGGGAAGAAGAAAAAGCATGAAGAAACAAGTGAAGATGAATCAAATGACTCATCAAGCTCTTCTAGTGAGGATGCATACCTATGTTTAATGGCACACAACGATGAGATAATTTCTAGTCCTTCAATTTCAAATAACGACTCATCGAGCTCCTCCGAAGAAAATCTTTATTTAGATGTGAATAAAGAACTCTCATCCCTTATAAAAAGATATTTCTCACTTAAAGATGAAAATGAGAAATTAATACATCAGATTGAAAAATTAAAAGAAGAAAAAGATACATATTTTATGAAAAATGAAAATCTCAAAAATAAAATTGAAGTATTGAAATTTACACATGCATGTGAAATTGTCAAACTAGCATGTTCATTAGAAAAACTAAAACAAGAAAACGCCTCTTAAAAAATACACAATATAGCTATAAGACTATTTCTCATATAATGAAAAATAATTCTAGGAATCATTTTGTACATGAAAATTCTTATTGGAAATCCAATCATTCATATAGTAGAAAATCACATCTCAAATGTTTTACATGTGGATTTTATGATCATTACACATATCAATGTAAAATAAGAAAATCTTCACAACATGTGATGATATTGGTTCCAAAAGGAACTTTGACTAACAAAATTGGACCCAGAGAAGTTTTTCAGGTGTGCCTCACATGTTAAGCAAAGGAGGAATTGGAAATATCAAGGCACAAAGGTTATGGTAAAAGTATCATCTATCTTTGATTTCACTCAAAAATTCAAAATTACTATTTATTTGGAAAGAGAGAACATATAAAATTGGTAATAGTTGATTTCACTCAACTTTATTTTGACATATCATGAATATCATTATTGTATCAAAGTTTTATGCCATATCTTGACTATTAATATATTTTTTCTTGGCCTTCGTCAAATTGTTTCCATTTTGCCATTATAAAATAATCATAAATTTAGGGGAAGTTATTTCTTCATATACAAATTATTCTTTTTGATGAAATAAAAGGGGGAAGAAATATAGGAGAAATATGATCTGAATATCACTTATATGAAGAGTTACTTACAATTTATACTTATGTGAACATCTATCATTGTAAGGAAAATTAAGTGTTAGGGGGAGTAAAATTGATTTTACAACTTATTTCATAACGTTTTCGCAACTTATACATTTTTCATATTTCTCAGTTTGTCTTCATAAAAAAGGAAGAGATTGTTGCATCTAAATTTTAATGCATATAAAATTATATTTTGATGATACAAACCTCGAAAGATTAAAGTAAAAATGCTAAAAAAGTTTAAAGAAAAAGTGATAATTTTATGCACTACATTTTGATTAAAAAATTAACTATGATCCTATTAGATTTTGGATGAATCATAAATATCAAAATTGTAGAGAATTCTGTTGGCTTTCCATAGAATAAAAAATCATCTCATTTGGATAACTGTGTAAAAGGTATGCTTAAAATAGTGCAAGGCGGTCGACCTACCGACTAGAACACTAGTCGACCTACCTGCTAAAACTGGTCGACCGATCAGTGCAGAAAATGCTCAATTTCAACAAACAGAATATCGAGATTGTACTGATCAAGGTACCGATCGACCGGTCTGGAACACAGGTCGACCGGACAACGTAGAATTTGCCAACGGTCATATTTTTTCATAAAAGAAACTATACCGGTCGATCGGTCCATATGTACGGTCGACCGGCCTTCGAGTCAAATGAACAGTAATGGTCAATTTTGACGGAGAAATTTGTGGAATAATTTTTGGATGACTTTTTCACTTGGTGAAGCCTATTAAAGGAGTGTCAAAGCCAAAAGCAAAGCACCATCCAAGTGTTGAAGCAAAAATTCAAGAAATAAAAAAGAAGATCATTTCTCTTGAAGTTATCATTTAGAGTTTTCTTTCTTTCTCTCTTCTACTCTTGTGAGCTTAGCTTTGGAAAAGAGTAAAACATTTTGTTCAAAAAAAATAAAGAGTGCTCATGTGTAAAAGATGTTCTATATCTTACCTCTTGAGCGAGAGAAAAAGATTAGCTTCTTATGAGGAGAGTTTGTCTTGCCTCTCGAAGTAGAGAAAAGTGGTTGATGCAAAGAGCTTTCTTCTTGCCCCATTTGGAACAAAGGAAGGGATTAGTGGAATCTCGACGGTCTCAAAGTCGAGAAGTCGGAGCGGGGACGTAGGCCAAGGTGTGGTCGAATCTTGTCAACAATTACCATGTCTTTGCGTTTGATTTTCTCTCTCTCGCAATCAGTTTTGTGCTTTCGCGACGATCTTTGTGAAATCAACATTTTTTATTTAACACCAATTCACCCCCCTCTTGGTGCACTTTGGAATCCTACAAAACAAAAGTTTGCACATCATGAGCTCATGACCATCGCAGGCAACATAATGTGTCTCACATATTATCCATCGATACATAATGTAACTCTCTTACAGTTCCTTTATCTTCTCTTCTTTACATTCATAAAAGTTATCAATTTACTTGTTCAACAAGCGCTTCACCATTAGACATCACGTGTCGGCTAACTTTAAACTCCCAATGTACAAAAGAAGAAATACTCTATTATTAGTTTATTACCAAACAAGTTCGTCACTGATAAGGATCAACAAGCAATCGCACTAGCCTTTTGTTAGCTGTACAATTTTCATCTATGCTTTCTACGATGAGCATGCTGACTGAATCCCAACTCTCTTTTCTGCACATAAAAATAAAAGAAGAAAAAGACGTGATCAGATTAATTAAAAGAAGGCCTGTCCAGGCAAATAACTCAGAAAATTAAGAGTTTTTTGCCATAAATTATGGTTCCACAAAGAAAACAAATATGCACAGATGCCATGGAAACATGTGTCATTGTATGATGTACCTCTAGCAACTACAAGCTTCTCTATGCGCGCAACTATATGTTTCCCGTAAGTGTACTTCTTCAGAGCACTCAAATGAGCCTTTATTCGGGTCAGGATGATCTCAGGCTGATCGTCTCACAGGTTTCCAATACTTTCTAAACAACGTAGTTCGCAAATTGATCTTTCATCATGATCTGAACCCATAAAATAACCATATCAGTGAAAGCAAACTACCAGAGATGATGATCATGGTTACATCATGGAACTCTTTTTGGCTTTCTGATTGTTGAATCAATTTGGGCAACAGTAGGGATCATGTTTGTTTTCAGCGGAATTTTCTATATACTGCATCCTAAAAATACTTTTAGGCACTTTTCAGATTCTTGCCATATGGAATCCAAATTTAGGTCCTATGGACAATTGTGTTCTTTAACATTTTGTTATCTAAAAAAAGAAACATTGAACTATGTTGAACACAGAACATTACCCTCTGATCAAAATATTGATTCTTTAAAGTGAAGATTTTACCTGTGTTATCATTGCCCTCTGATATTGCTGCAGTAGATTGTTGGCTCAGTATTTTGCAGCCGCCTGTGCTTGCACTTGGACCCTCTGATGCAATTTGCAAGTTTGATGACTGACTCCACGAAAACCCATTATCAGTCGGATAAAAGAGCAGAGAGAACAACAGTCACATATGGGGAAAAAATACTGATAATTCTTTTAACTCCAGTAACCCAATGTAGAAGTAAAAGAAAGATGAATTGATTTACATAAACATGTCCAAAATTTGGATGAGTTTTGTCAGAGAGCAAATGCAATTAAGTTGGATGATCATGTGCGCGTACCGAGAGAAGCTAATTGACTGTAAAGGATCATAGGGCAATCTTTTTTCAAAAAATACCAGATCATTTTGTTACCTACCAGGCATTCGACTCTTATATTCTAGCATGTGAACCCATCTTAAATTAGTTACAAACAAGCTACTCCACTGCTTTATCTCTTCATGATTGCATGAGGTTGCTGTCCACATAACTTATGGTCAATGTGACATAACTAGTTAAAAGGCTGGCCTTTTTGTTGTCTGAAACACCAGAACCCACTGGCAATATCTTGATCTTGCGTCTAAAGAAGACAACACCTTGCATCAGGAAATGTAAATCATCGGTCAGAAAACTAGCAATGGCGTCATCTTTAGTGGACCATGAGGAGAGGGCTACTGGTTCAGGAAAAGCGATTGATTTCATTAATTCATCACAGAAAATTGCCAATGGAACATATATACTAATGTGCACAAATGACACATGCGACTCAACCTCATGTCCGAGCAATCACTCAAATTAAAAGTTATTAGGGAACATGTAATTGATGATCTTAACGAGAACTCTATTTCTTAGAAGTCAAGAATTACAAACTCTATAATAGATAAAAGAAGAAAAAAAAACTAGTATCCATGCTTCTTTACCTACATTCAATAAACAAGCAATTTGAAATGCATATGGCTGTCGGAATGTCACAGTTGCCACCTGAGACTGATCAGCACTATCGATAACCAGAAATTTAGCGAGTGCATAAAAACAATAAAAATATAATAATCTTCTATCACTAATCATAAAATAGCATAGCTCGCAAGGCATTGGTGGACAGAAGCTAACCTCCAAGGGCTCACTTTGCTTGGTATATCCAAGAATTTCCTTCACCAAATTCTGTCGTTCGGTTGGATCACCAAAGGTCAAACATTTCTCAATGACATTGGAGGCAAACTTTCGCTGACTCATTTGTGCTATTAGTCCCGTTAACTTGTTTATGATCACAGATCGCTCGTGAGGTTTCTCGTGCTCCAAGACATGCTGCAAAGACACTCAATCATATCAGTGTAAGCTAAAGTTAGAAAATTTCTCAAAAATGGGTGGACTATGTTCACAGTACAAAAACAAATTGGGATATTATCCTTCCAAGTAGACAAATATCACAAACATCACAAATGCACTCAACAGTTACTAATAAAACAAACTTGCAAAATTGCATCTCTTGAGCTTGCAGTATTTGATTTTGAGAAGAATATTAGAGACTTGGAGCTGCTCACCCGTTGTCCTTAGGCTGCTCCAAAGCAGCGAAAAACTTCAATGATTCGTAACATTTGGTTGACCGACCACAAAAAGGATTAAATCATCTGCAAATTATAGATGTGAAATTGCAGACCCAAATCTCCCGACTTTAAGAAGTTTCCAATTGCCTTTTACAACTTCTTTGCTGATAAGGTGAGTCAGCCTCTCCATGCATAATACAAAGAAATATGGAGAGAGTGGGCAGCCTTGACGTATGCCCCTACCGAGGCTAAATTCTTCACTTGGCTCATAATCAACATTTCCAAGTAGTCCAAATAAAAATGACATTCTTTATCACAAAACTAGCAATATGCTTACATAATATATATTATATAAGTCTAACTTAACAAAATAACAACCAACATAATAAGTCTCAAATATAAATTCAAATAGTTCAACATGTCTCAAAACACAAACCAAAATAGTGATGACAAGTTTAGCAATAAGTAACTCTAGTCATCAATCATTTCTTATATTAGATGACGAAGTGCTCAGTCCATCATCCGTTGAATTGATCAAAAGTCGTTTGAGCATCTGTTCAAATGCTCCTCCTAGTTGACAACAACTATCCATCAATGATCCGAATGCATTCTTCATGTGGTCATCCACGACATCGCCAACAACATCCTTAAAATGATCGATCGTACCATCCTGCACAAATGATGAAAAGAATGAACCATTGTCATTTTGCCCTGCAGATGTAGCTGATCCAGTAGATGAGACCGATGTACCCAATCCACGAAGAGATCCTTCTCTGGTTGTTTCGCTTGCTTCTTTCCATAGTTACACATTGAGTGATGGTTGTGTATCCGGATTTTCACCATACTTTTCAATTACTGTGGAATTATAGTCTTCTTGAAATAAGATAAAAGTGAGTTAGTAGGCAAATACTTTGAAAAAAATAAATTAAATTTATCACCAACATACATAAACTTTAAGAGAGTAGTCAGTGACAGATTTTTTTGTCTTTTTGCTCTTATGCGTCAACTCATAAACCTCTCTAATCAATTGGACCTTTGTTTTTTTGCCTCTTGTATTGATGATTAATAAAGTTAGTAAATATTTAATTTTGACGTATAAGATTATAATAAAGTTTAATAAAGTTACCAAATGATGCTTGTGACTTGAGAAAGGAATTGATCCTCCCATGTGTAAAGCAGCATCAGGCTTTGAAGCACAATTACCCTTTGCTGCCACTGATCTTTCTTTCCAATCCTCCGAACTCCTACAAATCAAGAAGATTTTATTATCTAAAAGATAAAATGTTAAAAAGTATGTATTGAACGAAATTTTATAAATTGTACCATGCATCACAAAGTGAGTGCCAAACATCACAATTTAATCTAGCGGTAGGTGAACTACGAGCTAACTCAAAGTTATTATTTGTTGCTTTTGCCACCTTATGTCTAAAATTGTGCAATTGACCACGTTGACGATTTTTGGCGAATGCATAAAAACTTTTCATATGACTTCTTCGGTTAACCCAGGCTCAAATTTATGATTCTCCTATAATAAGAAAAAATATTAATCCAAAATAATATTTATTAGTCCTAAATATTTTTAAATTTTTACCAAAAAGTGATGAAACATCCTCTCCTTAAGATCCCTCGGAACCTTGTGCCATGACGGTGCATTTGGTGGCAATCTCCCAATCACAAGATTGCTAATATAACACACAATGTTGTCCGGTGTAAAAGTAACCCTATATATATATTTAACAATGTGTAGCAGTAGTTAGTATAAATTTATTTGAAAAATATGATTACAATTACTTACCTTTTTTTTTGGATCATTGATTCCAACACATCCAGTGTATATTGGTCCACCTTCCAGGCTCTCTTGCCCGACTATTGTTCCTGACTGAGAAACGTTCAGATTCTCTTATGGTGCTTCAGATGTTGGAACTTTTAGAGAAAAATAAAATTAGAATCGATAGTAAAGCATAAAAAATAGCAAACATTTTTTACTTACCTTCAACTGCGTCTAAAAGGAGCGGTTGCTATATCTACAACTGGTGATGTAGGAGCATCAAGTGATGGTGACACAGGAGCAGTAGGCCTTGACCGTGACCCAGATGCTGACGTACGATGACGACCTCTTCCTCGAAGAACCATGATTGTTTATACATGCAAGTTGATAGCTAATTGGTTAGAAAAATATATAATGAAATATAAGCATATCATAAATTGACATATTACCTAATTATAAAATGTAGCATTTTATAAAAGGTTACTCGCTTGAAAGCGATTCATATTCTTCCTCATCATTAGTGTCATCACAACTATCAATAATATCTTCATCATTAATGAACTGATCATCTTCATCTTCTAATGTACGAGTTACCTCATTTACATTCACCTCTTCCATAGAAGCATTTGCATCAAATAATTCAGCTCTTTCTTCACCATCCTCCTCCACATTTGTTGCCCTTATTATCGGATCCTCTTGGTAGTAGTCATCCATAGGTATCTCAATGTTTGTATCAGCTTCACTAATCATATTTTCCTCCATAAAAAGCCTACTTCTCACCTTGCATGTTGCCCACCATTCATCCCGACCTTTTTTTGAAGGATAACTCGTATAATAAACTTGTTGTGCTTGTTCTGCTAATACAAATGGATCATAAATTTGAAGTCCGGATCGATGCCAAGCTTCAACTAGATTATGCTTTGGATCAACCTTGACTCCTTGCTCTGGATTGAACCAATGACATCGTAATACAACCACCTTATTTTCCTTGCCTAAATATGTGAACTCTATTATCTCTTCGATGACCCCATAGTAATCAACGTCATTATCTCCGTACAAGTTGTCAAGAACACAAATTCCACTATTCATGGTGGTTTTGTATTGACCATACTCATATGTCTGAAATCTATAGCCATTGACAATTATACTATTATATGTTGTCACTTTTTTAAACAGTCCATAACTAAAGTGTCGGATCAATGGATCTTTCACCAATTCATTCTTCACTTGATACTTTAGCCATGAAGAGAATCCTTCACCTCGAATTTGCAAGAGTTGATTATATGTGATATAAGGATTTTGATGTCTTTGAAAGTCTTCAAATTGCCTAATTTTACCAAAAATATAATATGTTTAAAAAAATATTACATCTTAATAAAAAAAAGGTAAAATCATTTCAGGAAAATGTACTCACTCAATGTAAGGCGTCATCTCATGATAGTTCATCAGAACATATTTCTCCGCAAGTGTAAGATCATAGTCATTCAACATAACATTACGTCACCTTCCGATAAGGAGGAATGGATATTTAAATATGGACAAACATTTCTTGCTTAGATCGACTCCACCATCATCATTTCGTGGAACCTGAGTTCGTCTTGTTTTAATATTTGCTTCAAAGTATAAAGAAGTAAAATTATATATGTCCTCTATAAAATATGCCTCACATATAGAGCCCTCAATTTTAACCTTATTTTTAGCCTTCTTTTTAAATACAACATGCATCTCTCAAACAGATACATTTATGGTAGATGCATGACTAAATTCTCCATCAGATCAAAGAATGAAGGTGAAAAAATCTTCTCTGCCTTGCACAAAGATGTCACAATTGAACATTCTAAACATGACATGTCCTCTTTGTGAATGTTAGAGGTGCATAACTTTTTAAAAAATGTACTAAATTTTGTTATGGTCTCCTAAACAACCTTAGGCAAAAAATCCTTAAAGGCCAAGGGAATCAATCTTTGCATGAAAATGTGACAATCATGACTTTTCATTCCATGTATCTTTCTGGTTTCAATATTAAAACGTCAAGATATATTTGATGCATACCCATCAGGAAATTTTAAATGTTTTACCCACTGAAACACAAGCTTTTGTTCTTCATTATTTAGTACATAAGTTGCTTTTGGTTTGATGTACTTTCCTTTTTGTAAGTTAATCAAATTTAGTTCTGAACATTTACATATCAGCTTCATGTCCTCTCGAGAATTCACATTGTCCTTCATCTTACCTTTTATGTCCATAATAGTATTGAATATGTTATCAAACACATTCTTTTCAACATGCATGACATCTAAATTGTGACGAATCATGTATGAATACCAATAAGGCAAATCCCAAAATATACTTCTCTTCTCCCAATTATGATCACTTCCAAAACCAACTTGCTTGTACAGATTTGCCTTCAATCCAAAGGTGATGGGCTCAAGTTTGTTGACCTCCTCAAATTCCTTCATTCCTGTAATTCTTTTTGCTGGCATAGTATTCTCAATTGTCGATTTTTTAAATAAGTTGCGATCACGACGCATTGAATTCTCAACCCAAAAGCTCAAGATGTGTCACTTGTTGTTGAGGCTCTCGAGGCACTTGATGGTATTAGTGACCATTGGGAGGCCCAGATGACGTGCACCTAGTACCCACATTGCTATCACCGTTGTTCACTAACTAGGCCCCACCGTGTGCTCGTGGATCCACGCCACCGACTTCAGCAATTTCAAAAAATTTGCTTGGGCATAGAGATTGGCCATTCACTTCATTGGACTAGCTAAGGGCTTCCTTGACATCTTCAGTGCAGATGGTGTGGTAGTCGAATCCACACTGCGATTCAATGGTGTGAATCATCGTCATCTTCATAGTCATGTGGATCGCTGAGCGAAAGGCATTACTACCAGCTGCCACTACAAGAAAATGGCGAATTTCTGATGGACATTTTTCGAAGGAAATGAATCCTTCCCATTTATTGACGACAATTGCGACGGATATGAAACTCCTTCCGAATTACTGAAGGCCAAAATGTCCTTCGTTACTACGGACGAAAAACCTCCGTCGATAAATTACTGGCAGGTATAGCCTTCGGAATTACTGAAGGATTTACATCCGTCTATAATTTTGAAGGAAATATCTGTCGGTAATTGTATTTATAATAATATATATGTAATATAATATAAATATATCTAGTATTTTATTATCAAATTATTATCTTATTTACCGAAGGATAGTGCCTTCGAAATTAACGAAGGATTTGAAATCCATCGGTAATTTCGAAGGACATCACCCGTCAGTAATTACCGTAGGAAAATGCCTTCGATATTACCGAAGGATTTACATCCATCGGTAATATCGAAGGCATTATCCTTCGGTAATTAAAATAGTATAATTTGTTATCAATATTATTATTATTATTATTATTATTAAGCATTAATAATAGTATATGTATTGATACTAATTACATAATGTTAATATATATAATTACAATCATTAGTAATATTATGTTATATTATAAATATTTTATAAAAATGGAAGAGAGATATGTGTTATATTATAAACATTAATAATATATTATTATTTCATTTACCGCAGGATGGTGCCTTCAAAATTACTGAAGGATTAGGCATCCGTCGATAATTTCAAAGGACATTACCCGTCGGTAATTATGAAGGATGTTACCCGTCGGTAATTGCGAAGGACATTACTCGTCGATAATTACCGAAGGAAAATGCCTTCGAAATTATCAAACAAAGGCATTATCCTTCGGTAATTAAATTAGTATAATTTATTATCAACATTTATATATATATAATATTATTATTATTAAACATAAATAATAGTATATGTATTGATATTTAAGATCGATTGGACATTTTCTTGCATAGTCGTAGATGTCCCGACAAATAGCAAAAATGTGCTCCGCATCCATGCGCGAGATGCCTACAACGTTGGCGCTTCCTGATATATATATATATATATATATATATATATATATGTTTTAGATTCTTTTAGTTTTCATTTATATTGCCATAATTGTTTTACCTAATTGTAAATTTACTTGTCAACCTAATGAAAGTCCTAATCCCATCTAGACATATACATAAATGTATAAATAAAAATGAGAATTAAAATAATAATATATTATCATAAGTAGAAAGAAAAAAGAATATAAATTTATGTTTCTAACAATCTTACTGGCATCCATTAATTATCATGTACAAACACATATGTAGTTAAAGTTTCTATTATAATTTTGACGTTAACCTTAAAAATCTTGAGTGTTATTTCAATTATTAAATAAGAAAACAAAATCATTTCACTTTTGATGATAAAAAAAGCACGATGACGAGGAGTGAACAAGTTAAACCAAAATGTTTTTTCATCTAGCCATTATAAGCAAAAGAAATTATAACTAAAGTAGATAGTGTAAATGGTTGTCAAAAAATTGTCACAAGTCTGTAATAAATTTGTAATTATTAATGAGAAAATTTTAAATAGATTAGAGATAGATTAGTGTCAATTTAGGGACAGATTAGTTATAAATTAGAGACAGATTAGTGTCATAGTTTAGGGACATAGTTACAGATTTATTACAATATACCAACTAATATTAATGGTCGTAGTTTCCATTGTCGTCATTATATTGTAAGTTATTTTTTGTGGAGATGGTGCACTAAATATGTCTCAAATATGTAGTAAATTTGTAACCATTAGCAACAAAATTTGAGACAAAGTAGAGACAGATTAGTGTCCGATTTTAGGGACAGATTAGTTAAAATATACTGACTGATATTAGGGACCGTAATTTTTGTAATTAATGTGGTCACAAACTTGTCACTATATTATCAGTTAGATTTGTGAAGACGGTGCACTAAACATGTCCCAAATATGTAGTAAATGTTTAACTTAGCGACATACTTGAGACAAATTAGTGTCACTATATAGTGACAGATTTGTTACAGCTTGGCTACAATATGTCGACTAATATTTGTGACCATAATTTCTATAGTTAATATGGACACAATTGCGTCACTATATTGTCTGTTAAGTTTGTGGAGATGATGTACTAAACGTGTTCCAAATCTGTCACTAATCTGTATCTAACTGTGACAATATTACTATGAAATATGGAATCGCTAAAATCGATAGCTAATAGCTCAAATTCTTGTAGTGTATTGCTATTACCCATGAAAGAGGCCTCATATTTATTACAAGTACTTTGTCATAATTTTTTAATATCTTGTACTACAAGATTTATGTGCATCAATTTATTATGGTGACTTATTACACTTTTCATTTGTGTATACATGTGATTTTGAACAAATATTGCATAATTCATTTAATTGTCAAACTCTATACTTATGCACATGTTTGAAATAAAGTATATTACTAAAGAAATCATTTTCAACTTGCTACATACATCTCATATCAAAATTGATTTGTATGTTCATATTTGTGAAATATTGACATGACTTCGCATTTTCCTATCATCATGTCATGTAATAAGATTCTTTCCCCTCATTCATAATTTAAAATAACTACTATTATTTTAAGAAAAGGGGAGCATGGAAAAAAACTAAAAATTGAATATTTTTCTAGTTTCATTTGTTATTTCCCTATCACTAATTTTTACTATTATCATATGACAAAGAAAAAATGAATGAAAAGAAAAAGAAAATGACCATAATGATAGAGGGAGTTTATTCAAAAGTTTGAAGTATTAATTTCTCCACTTATCTTGAACATTGTTTTGTTAAATAAAGATTATTAAAGACTTTTGTTTTTATCAAGTCTTAAACTATTTGATACAATTTAAGTTGACATATTATTGTTTTGATTCTTTATATAAGCTCTTGAGACTTATATTATTTATTACATCAAAATTAATTTGATTTCATATTTTGCTCTTATGAAATGATCATGAACTTAAGGAAGTTATTTATGTCTATCACATATGTTACACTTGTATTATTCTTTATGGTATGACAAAATAATGAAAAACATTTCGTATTTACCTTATGATATTACTATGTATTATTTCTTATATGATAAAAGGGAGAGAATGAAAATTTTAGGAAGATGGCATGATTAAAGAGAGTTATGTGGATGGCATGATTTGTTTCGCACTTATGTTAATGTGCAAACTATTGTTTTATGAGACAAAAGGGGAAGATATATGATAAGGACATAGGAGAAATTTATATAGGAGAAATATAATTCAAAAGTATATAACTCCTAATTTATTATGTGGATTTAATTAATATAACCTATTTGAAAAGTACCTTACAATTAAAACTTATGTGTATATCTATTATAGTAAAGAAGTCTTAGTTTTAGGGGGAGTAAAATTGACTTCAATATCTTCTCCTTCCCAACTTATATACTTTTCATATTTCTCTATTTGTCTTCATAAAAAAGGGAAGATTATTGGAACAAAGTTTTTATACTCTATATAATTATATTTTCACGATATAAAACTCAAAAGATTAAAGTTATATTTAAAATACCAAAAACTTTTAAATACGGATGAGTGGCTTCATGTGCAAACTTTGGGTTAATACTTGTCCATGAGATTTATATTAAAATGTCGTCCATAAACCTCTCATAAACTATCGCTATTTTTCGCATCTAACCCCAAACTACAGAATTATTTTTTTTGCATTCCTAAACTATCACGATTTTTCCACTTAAGTCCTTTCGTCTACTTTTGTTACATTTTACGTTACTTTTGATTTTTCCCATTTATGAAAAGACTAAATTACCCCTTTCCCCAAAACACATCAAATAATAAATATAAAAAAGGAAAAAAAATTGGGGGAGGGTAATTTAGTCTTTTCATAAATGGAAATTTTTTTTGTTCACCACTTTAATCCTTCCAAAGATTTTTTTATTCATTATATTTGTTATTTCACATTTTTCTAAAGGGGGGATAATTTAGTCTTTTCATAAATGGAAAAAAAAGTAAAAGTAACGAAAAAAGTAACAGAAGTGGACGGAAGGACTAAAGTGAAAAAGTCACGATAGTTTAGGGATCCAAAAAAATTAGTTTATAGTTTGGAGTTATATGTGGAAAATCGTGATAGTATAGGGAATGTTTATGGAAATAATCCATATATAAGTTATAGATAGTTCTGATTCATAGTATGTATGATCGAGAACATAATAGAATGTTCGCAAAATTGCGAGAGTTGAAATAGATGATTGATTCATCGAACAGACGTTCGTTACATTTGAGTAATGATTATATTTCAATGGCTAGTACAGAACGAGCGTTCGAAGGAGGAAATGGACATTCATTTCAATGTAGAAAGTACAAAATGTTTAGTTTTGAATATCAAAGACTATGAGGAAGATTGAAGACTATAATATGTTTAAAACATATCAAGAAGACAAGACTTTTGAGGAAACTAAAGGAGAATGTTTGTAAAGTTCTCATGAGCTCCAAGTTGCAAAACATTTTTCTCTCGTTTACTCTTGTGTGAGGTTTCAAATTGCAAAAGAAATATTGGAGAGTGTTCCTGTATATTATAACAGTTGCTTAACTATTGAGTGAAAAGATATTGTCTTATATCTTGAGCGATAAAAAAATGGGTGAAAGTTTATGAGTAGGAGAGGTGTCTTACCTCTTAAAGCGGAGAAAAGGCAAAAATTGTAAAAAGTTTCTTCATTGCCCCAATTGAAATGATGGAAGGGTGTTAATGAAAACATCGACGGTCTCGAAGTCGAAAAGCTTGAATGGGAACGTAGACAAGGGTATGAACAAACCTTGTCAACAACTATCGTGCATCTTGAGTTTGTTTTTCTCTCTCCCTTTCTTTCCTATTATATTATGCATATTATTGTGTTTGGTTTTAAGTTTACCGAATTAGTTTTACGCTTCCACAATGTATTTCATAAAATCGATATTTTTGATAAAACACCAATTCACCCCTCCCTTCCTCCCCCTCCCCCACCCGCTTGGTGCGTTATGATCCAACAAACCTAGCTCACATACTTAGCAGGAGTACACTAGTACCTCTCTAAGCTCATATGTCTTAATTCTAGTGTTTGTGCCTTGTATGATTCTTCATATGATCATTCGAATGTCAAGCGCTCAAGCGCCCGCATCGGTTTCTCAACGCACTAGTGCCATGATTTCATGACGAATCATTGAACACCCTCATTAAACTTATAAGAGCAACTATCGACAAGTCGTCTTGACCATAATACTTCCGTTGTATGCTCATAACAGAATTGGTTATGTGTCTCTTATGTTAGTCGCGGTCCTATTTCTAAGAATGACCTTGTGACATGCATGGGATAAATGTTACCACTATGACCCTAGACCGATTGCAATTCTAATCAATTACTTTTCTTCCCTTGTTTCAAACAAAAAAAATGTCCTTGCATTTTCAGTGAAAAACAATCGTCCTTGCATTCGACTAGGGGTGTTTCTCGGGCTGCGTCCACTTGGCAAACCTGCCAACTCAACCCGATCCGACCTATGTTGATCGTGTCAGGTTGATAATCGGATTGAACTCGATCTGACCTAAACATGATCGACCAATGGTGAGTACAATCAACAGATCTTTTTACTTTCTTTTTCTATCCAATCGATTTATCCTTCTGACCTAACGAATGATTCAACATTTTTTATTTTTGTTTACAATTAAATTATTTTTATTTAGATTAGAAGTTTTATATAATTTAAAATATATGAAAACAAATCACATGAAATATACAAAATTATTTACAAAATTTAAAACTATTTTTATGCTTTAAACAAAATATTGAATATATTTTAACTTTAAAATAAAATTGCATGTTAAAAAAATATTGTCAAGTAATTCAATCATCCCCAACCTGTATCAATCACATCATATTTCAATCCTAGAACTCTAGAAGGCTCTCAACATGACTTGGCCCATCCGAACTAAAATTAATCGAGAGTTTGGAGTGGGGCAGGGTCAGCCCGACTCATGAATTGCCATAATGGAAAAATAAAGTTAATAGTTGCCCATTTATGATTCATAAGGAACATTGATTGTCTAATTAATAGTCTTATAATTAATTGAAAAACATTTATTATCATTCGATCATTTGCCACTTTATATACCATTAATTCCTACGACTCATTCTCCTTCCTATTTCTGATCCTCGGCTCATTGCCACCTTGCACCTCCCATCATGATGCATCTCATCATAAATCCACGCACACACCAAGAGTTAAATTTAGAATGATCTACAAAAAAGTTATATATGCATGCATGCTCTCCAACAAGATAAGAAGGAAAAAATGTATGATAGGAAATATTTATTAGAAAAAAAATAAATTTTAATCAGCTAGCACGAAGGAATTAGGATTTAGGAATACATGTACATAATAAGAATGAACATAGAGCATATTTATATGATTAGATTGTTTTCCAATTTCCAGCACGAGGAAGTAAATTGAAAACTCATAAATTTATTCATGCATCCTATATTAAATAAAAATAATAATCAATTAATATGGTTATAGCAATAAGAATTTAAATACAATTAATACATTAATTCTTTTCGGGGCATGTTTATGATATTTGCCAGTTTTCTCGTGATGATAAGGAGCATTAAAATTCTACTTAAATGGGTGGGCTGTTTCATTTACCCACATGCATTTACTTTGTTCCAAATATTTGCAAAATTAATGCAAAAAATACATATATGCAATTAATTACCTTCCTTTTTTTTGGCCCTGGTGTATTATCACGTTCATGTGCCTGCCCCAATTCGAATATATTGAGTGTTTTCTGTTTTTATCTCTTATCATCTTCTCTGCCCTTCTGCAAACACTTTCGCGCCCTCTCCATTGTGCTGCGACCTCTATCTACTTCATACATCCTTTCGATTTTTCATTAACATGGACGGAAGTGCTCTGATGAACCACTCCTTGAGCAACAATTTTCATTTTCATGTCGAGAAAAAATCAGTGAGAAAACATCATGAGGTAGAGGGCATCAAGAATACCCTTACGAAGAAGCTTGAGAGTGTGAAGAAGGTAGGGGAGGAGGAACATCCAAAGGTGGTGCAAGTTGAAGCATCAGAAGATCCTTACGATAGCTTGCTCTTCGACCAGGAGTATTTGACGATGGACATCGATGAGATCTTGGAGGAGATGCAGGCTGACATTGACAACCAAATAACGATGTCCGTCGCGAACCAGAACTCCATGGATGAGCAAGCAAAGTTTCCTACGGGAGCAATCCAATCCATTAACATGGCCGGAATTGCTCCCATGAACCAGTCCTTTAACAACAATCTTCACGTTCCTGTCGAGAAAGATCTAATGCGAAGACACCATGAGGACAAGAGCACCCGGAATACCCCTACAGAGGATCTTGAGACTGTGAAGAAGGTAGGGGAGGAGGAACATCCAAAGATAGTGCAACATGAAGCGTCAGAAGATCCTTATGATAGCTTGCTCTTCGACAAGGAGTATTTGACGATGGACATCGACAAGATCTTGGAGGAAATGCAGGCTGGCATTGACCACCAAGTAATGATGTTCGCGGCAAACCAAAATTCCATGGATGAGCAAGCAAAGGTTCCTGAGGAAACGACGCAATCCAACTTCAAACCGTTGCTGGCTCCGGAGAATGATGAGTTTCATAACGAAGGTTCGGCGACTGGAGCGCATGGGAATATGGAAGAGCGGGAGGAGACTTCCACCAGCAACGTCATGGAGTACGAGGAGGTCGCAAGAGGGGAATGGCTTTCGGAAGGATGGAAGCCAATAGTTCTAGCAAGGAAGTCCGGGAAGAGCACAGGCCACAAGGACAAGGTAATTAGTTTAATTAATTATGTTTGGGTTTTCTATTGACATTTTTTTATTATCGTTACTTGCCACCAGAGATTGATGTCTACATTTATCTGAAATATAAACATTCTCTATATATTAATCCACAGTGATATTACATGTCATAAAAGAGTATGTTGCATGTCTCTAATATTATTTTCTCATTGCCTCGATAGATGACTTCTATATTATTCGTTAGATGCATTTCATGCGATTCTTATGAATGATGATGAAATAATTGTAAGACATGAGTTTTTCATCTCATATTCGCGTAGATAGATGAATCTTATGGATAGAATGTGTCACTTATAGGAAACTTATTTTTATCCATGGATCTCCATATATATGATGTAAAGCATTGTTCTACGAGATTTGGATCGCAAAGCTCATTCAAACTTTATGGAATTTTTGAAATTTTAGATGGAATAACATTTCTGCACATAATGATATATCAAAAACTTTGACAACAAATAATCAAGGAAAAAGATGACAAATTTAACAATTATCGTTATATATAGATCCGTTCTTTCTATATTATTTTCTAACTTTTTTGTGAAATAAAAATGATAAGTGAGAGATATACCTCTTGTTTCTATTCATTTATTGCTCCAAGGACGTTAACTAGAAGGACCCAAAATTTATTCTTAAATTACAATATCATTTCCATGAGTTAGCTGAACGTATGAAAATATAGTTTTTAGGTTAACCTCTCCTCACAAGCTCAATGGGAAGTGTAGATCTACATACCAATTAGGGTTGACTTTGCCCGGTCATCTTTCCTTCAAATTGATGGGTTGGTCAGGGTCTTTACTTTCAGTTAGATAAAATAGTTATCATAAGGTTTATATGTAGTAATATTACATTAGTTTATAGATGACAATAGACAAAATTATTAAGAGCATTTGTAATTGAGGTTTTTGCCAATTAATTTCCTCATTAAGCACTTTTAGCAAGTTATTAGAAGTGAACTTATTGTAAGATTTCACGGAAATGTATAAAAAAAGAAGATTTGGCACCTGATGAGGTGAATTTATTTGTATTCTACACGAAATATATGAATTTTAATGTATCAATTACTTTAAAAAAATATGATTTCAAATTAATTAATTACATATCAGTGAATAGTGCATGATTGCTAATGTTAACATTTAGATAAAATTAGATATAAGAAGGTTTTGTAAAAATGTGATAAAAAGAAGTAGAATATCAATGATGGAGTAGCTATGTTTCTTAAACTCTACAAATTTGAAAATCTCTCTTTTACTCAGGTTGCTTATGTTGTAATACTTTCCACTAAGAGGGAGAAAGGGTGAATTAGTGGATACAAAAACTTTACAAAATGAAAAACATGCTATCACATTCTCTCTTGTAGATTATTACTCACAAGCACAAGTGAGGAAATAAAGATATATTAATCAAGGCACATGTAGCTTGCTGTTTAACCAGATGTTTCATTTGATTCAATTTCTTTGGAAATCCTTTTATAACTTCTTTAGTTCACATGTTTGTTGTACCTCATTTGGACCAAAAATTAGCCATTATGGCAATTCAGACGACCATGCCTCAACTAAACCCAATGTTTGATCAATCAATCAATTGAGCTTGTCACAAATTAAACTCATCATAATTTTGTACACAAATATTTGATTAATATGATTCTTATTTCCATGGAAAACTATCAAGTTTATCTGCAATTTTTAGTTTGTCCCTTTATCAGCTGAACTTTCTTCTCTTTTTTGCCGAACTTTAAATTAGTCAGCTAATTCATATGATCATACGATCATATGAAGAGCATGAACAGCTCCAATCGATTGAACCATGCATCTCAACCAATGCTTATATAGTGTCTCTAATAACTGCAACTATCAGTGTGATCAATCCCATCTCAACTGATTCATCTTTTGAACATGATACTCATCACGATCTCAATAATTCATTTTAACTTTTTGCTTAGTCGCATTATTTCAAGGTTCAGTTTGATTGATTGATTAACACTTTAGAAATATCTTTCTTATTTTCATTAAGGTCGATTGCAAAACTTCAATCAATCCTCCTTGTCGATCGACCTGGTGTGCTGAAAATTAACTTTTCCCTATATGAGCCTCAAAAATTATAATTCACACTAGTTCTCACATAGGCAAGGTTATATTATCATAAAATAAGATGTTCAAATACATCATAAACAAATGTGTAAAAATATCTATATCAAATTAAGGATCTTCTAGCGCTTAACAAATATAATTTAAAACTTTCAAGATTTGTATCATCAAAATTAAAAAAAGGTAAGGCGTAAAGCCTATGGTACAGTTCACTTACTATGTTTATTGATGCCTTAGTTTGAATAAAATGTCTTGTGGACCATAATTCAGTGACAACACTAACTTAACGATGAATTTTTTATTGCAATTTGATTGTGTTATGAAACCACAATTTTGTTTTGGTGTGTTATATCTTTTACGTAGAAGAATTATTAATAGCAACGTAAAAATGATGAAAAATATAAATAAAAAACTAGAGTAGATGATTAAGTAAGTCCTTAATAATCTATGACAATATATTCTCTATGTTAATTAAGTCTTTGATTTGATGAACAATTTGTTTCCACGTAAAAAAAAAAGGTATTTACGAAAGAAATTTTTTATCCATATTAACTATTTCTTTAAATATTTTTGTTGTAACAAAGGAGTAAAGCTAAAATTTATATTTATAATAATTAAAAAATTACAATGCTTTAGGTGAAAGTTAATGGAAAAACTTAAGTACCAAGGATAAGAAAGTTTCTAAGTTTATAATTTAACATCAAGTACAAAAAAATTATAGTACATATAGGATTAGGAAAATAACCATTCATTTTTTAAATTAAATCTTATGATGTTTAAACATCTAGTTCCCTTTCTATTTATCATTTTGAACATGAGAGGAGTTAAATGATTTCCAAATATCCAGGCATCAAATACATATATAAATTTCAAATTTATGACTATATAAAATAGAACAATTTATCCACACATCATAATATACATATTAATTAGTTGTAGTAAAGTGATACTTGTTATATAATTTAAGAACAATAGGTAGGTGAGAACTTTATTTTGATAGCAATAAACATCACACATTTATAATTATGGTATGTATAAACAATAAAATGATAACTATGTGAAGTTCTTGAAGAAACATACATTGTTTTCATCCAAATTACGTCCAGGTTCATTCTTTTCTTGCTTTTGTAATCTTCTTATCTCCTTCAACAATTTTCTTTTCTCTTCCTGCAAATGAACATCATAATTTAACCTATGAATAACAAGAACATGAAAAAAATAAAAGAAGGTGTAAGAATAGCAAAGTCAAAGTGTATATAAAAAAGTATTTAACAAAAAAGAAATACATATGTGTTCCTTCCCATTAATAGCATGAGAGTTTAAATCCAACTTCACCAGCATGCGTTGGAAATCCAAAACTTCTCTTTTTGATCGAAATCTCTTGTTAAATATAGGATCAAAGTAATACTATAACATGACAAAAGGAAAATACATAAATAAAATGATAGAATAAATACTTTCAAGTTAGATTCACAAGCACCAAATGAGATCCATAATAGCTACTATGTGTAAGTAACATTTTTTTAAGTTTCTTGAAAGATCGTTGCATTACAATAATATGTAAATACACTGATTATTAAAGAATTTATTTTGAACATTTTAAAAATATTATTTCATTAGGCTTGATGATACTTCAAAAGTATGATAAATGACAAGAAGATGACAGTGGTTTCCTTGTCTAATGGTTGGATTAGTTGTGAGATATAAATTAGGACATTGCAACACACTTAAAACATAACAGTAGAAGTTATTTTGGTTATTACATTTAAGAGATAATTAAGTATTAGTTGGTTTCAAAATTATGCCCAATCCAAGATGATCATAATTTTGAAAAGAAAAAACTACTAAACAATATCACAATTCAATTACTTACCAAACAACTCTTTATTTTTCATTTATGATTCCAAAAGTGTTTTCCATACAATCAAGCAATTCACATTTATCAAGAATTACATCTATATTTATGCTAACTATAAATTTTTAAGTGATATTGTAATTTCATAATGGGTGAAATGATGGCATCACTGTATATGCATGTGTGGAGCTCATGCATACATTGCGTAGTATCGCACTTACGGTTCTTTACAACAAGCTTTACTTTTCACGGATTAGTTTCTTAGTTAATCTCCTTAATATATGAACTTATTTATGAAACTCTTACATATGGGTTTTAAAGATATATTAGGATATTTCCAACGAAAGAGCTACAACATATATACCAAATTATATCTACTATCTTATGAGAAGTCGAGTTAAGAATTTAATTTCAAGAATTCCTTGAAAGTTGGAATAACTTTCTAAATCATGTAGGTTGATACATTTAAAGTAATTATGTGTTCCTTTATAGTCTATCCATATGATTGAAACAAAGAAATATTGAAGAACTTGATTTTTTAGGCGCGATAGGAACCTAGCCAACACATACAAAATATTGTGAGATACTTCATGCACCATGTATAGGTTTTTGATCAAGACATCACACACTTGTTCTTTGGCAGCAAATACATCTCCTACGCAATGACGTGCCATGATGAAAATTTCTTTTGGAGCTCTCTCCGAATAGTGGGGATGTCAATTATTTCTGATCGGGGACTAACATTATCATGTTCAATAATGATGACTTTTTTCAATCGAGATCCATCGGTGTCTAGGATTACTAACACCTAACTAATTCGGTATTTGGACAGAAGTGATCCTTAGCCAACATGGTGACTCTAGAAATCAAACATGTGATTATTAGTACCTAACGACCATACATATCTTCGCTATCCAAATGTGCCAACCATAATTGGTTTCAATAATGATAACTTTGTTGTCAATGAATGAGTCTCCCGGTAATTGGTTGCAAGGGCATATGTACCATTTGACATACAATTTCATTTATTTTTTTGTATTTCAATTTCAACAATTGTATAATTTCATTTTGATATTTAATAACTACCAAAGTTTTGTAGACATATTTATATATCAACACTTATAAATGTTGCGTTTATTAAAAAACTAATATTTTCTTATATCAAAGAAGTAAGGGTAAAATTGGCATTTATATTATTACAAAATGGCTTGACATAATTTTGGATGCAACTTATGATGGAAAGACCTCAATATCAAATCGGCATAAGTTCACACACTAGAACTTGTAAGTTTGTAGTAAGACATTAGATGCATAAAATTTTATAATTAAAGGGTGTCAATGGAAATAAACATAAAAATGGTTTGCCTTCTTTTCAGTGGAAAATATTAGTTGATGTATACATGTGCATATACACAAAAAAAGGCATTTGAAAAAACATTGTTTTGTTATGGGCAGTTAATATATGAATATTTTGTTTAACTCATAGAGCTCTTGTGTTTGAAAAGTATTATATTCTATTATAAACTACATGTATATTATATCATCCAAGATCTTAAATACAATTGCAAGTTTATTTTGTCAACCATTTATCATTGCTTGTTTTGTTCTTTTTTTAGAACTTTTTACATTGTTACTAATTTTAATTTAGAATTATTTTCAAATAATTTAAACAATGACATGATCTTTTCCTTTAGGGAGAATGATGGGAGGAGACAATTATACGGAAAGATTCAAATTGTCGATTGACAAAGACAATGAAGTTATGAAGCAATCAATTTGCAGGTTACAAACATTTGTCAGAGATCAAACAATAAGGGACTTCAAGCCATCTAAATCCTGATAGATAAACAAGCATCTTAAAGTTTTAGTTCGGTTATTAATAACACTAGAAAGTGGGTGTTGTAGTCACATATAACAAAGGTTAAGTTTAGGTTTTTCCAAAAGATAGATTTGAAAATGTATCATAGATTCTTGTATTGCTTGATACAAAGTTGTAATATTAATACAAAGTTGACAAGCCATCTAACTTCATTTGTGTGGAGTTAAAAGCAATAGAGGGAAGGAACCTAGAACATATTGCATTTGACATGGATACTATAGTTAGAATTGTTATTACATTAATATGCTTGCAATCTTCTCAAGAAAAGTTTGGCTTAATGATTATATATATATATATATATATATATATAACATATACAATACATTCAACATCCCAAGTCTTTAAATGAAATCTCAAAATTTATAATAAAATTTGACAATTCATTCATCATGACCTTTTTCTCGTACAAACTGGAATAGTGGTTTAGTGGCCTTAAAATTGATTTTCATAAAATTGTGCAATGACAATACCAATAAACCACTATCTAGGATAATTATCCAAGGGGATAATTTATGGATTAAAATATATAAAGACGTCGATAAAAAAAATGTCAGAACTAGGTTATTAAGTAATAATTGTAAATGTGAAAATGTTGATGGGCGAGAAAGACAACTAAGATCCTCAAATCATCTAAGCTCTCGTGAACAAATATGCAACATCTAGAGCATTTATGTTCATATCACTTCAGTTATAGCAAATTCTAGTCATCAATCAAATGGTTAATATGTACAATATACACATATCTATATGTATATACTTGGAATCTCATTTGCAAGAAGAAATATATGATTAACTTACGTTTTAGAAAGAGAAAAGTAGGAGATTTATATAATTTCTCAAACTATTTTTTGTCCAAATAATATTATATCATGATTACAAAATTGACATCTTATCATAACTTCGTTGTCATGTAACAGAAATCATATCATAGTAAAGAAGGAATCCAAAATATATTCACATTTTACATATCTCTAATAGTAAGAATTGCCATTGCCTAGATGGCAAGCTTGCAAATTTTAGAGAAAAAATTGCTTAATAAGACATGAAGATGCATTACAAGAAAATGCCTAATTTGCGACGAACATTTTCCTAAGGATACGAATCCTTTGCATTTTTCGACGACAATTGTGACGGATAGGAAAATTCTTCTAAATTACCGAAGGCTAAAAAGTGGGGAAAGAAGCACAATGGATCTACATGCCATTTCTTACATAAATGATTTTATCCTCATAATGTTTTACATATGAATGAAATGAAATAGCCTTACATAGTACAAAAACTTCTTACATTTACCTTTATTGTCATTTTTAATTGAAGAAAAAACTACAAACATGTCTTTTTGAATATATGCATATATCATCATATCACCTTCAAAAGTGGCAAGAACTATTCACGAAAATGAGCCTGAAATGTGAATACAATTATGCATAGACCGTGCAAACCTCTCTTTACCTCCATTCTAATAGTAGTTGTTTTTCGCTCAAAACTATATTTTTATTTTCTAAAATGATAATAAAGATGACTAACTATTTGCTATTTATTACTACCACTATGAGGTCGAGAAGAATAATACAACTCAAAAAATACCCCAACTGTCCAATCGTTTGACAGAGCTTATACCCAAATATTTTTCTCCTTCGTTAGATATCACAGTCCATGGCATCAAAAGAAAAATAAATAGTCACATTCCGAAAAATAAATAAGAGGCATGAAAGTTTACAGGTAAAAAGAGGTGTAACACCCCTGAAATCAGCCCCACAACACGTGTCGTGAGTGGGTCCCGAAGCGTGTTACACGGTGGGCAATACAATAGTTGACCAAAGTTACAAAACACATGACAATAATATGCAAGGAAAACGAAAACAATTAAAATTTATTCTACTTGAAAATATCGCGGAAGCAATAAAACAAAATGGGCCCTATAGCACTAAGCCCAATAACATCAAATATGTCATACCGGATAGTCCAAATACAAAGAGATTCGAAATCCACAACATAACGACTCATAGACGTTCCTCACATGAGGACATACAACAAAATCCATAATAAAGACCCATAGGCTGGCTCATACATAGTCCATAAACAATATAAAATACTATAGCCTAACTGAGCCCGACACCATATGCTAGCTAACAGCCGTCATGATCTTGCCACCGACACCTATTCTTCCATACTTGCATGAATCCAGATGCAGGGAAGGCCCACCTCCCATTAGTTGTATGTAAGGGCTATAAAATAAACTATTCAATAATCCATAAAGTATTTCAATTAAAACGATAATCAATGCACAATAAAGATCTCAAAATAGATCATGAAAACTAATTATCCACTTCAACCATCAATTCCATAAATCCATTACATTAATACCAATTAATGCTCAATTATCCATATCTATAGTGGCTAAGAACGTTCCATCGCATTTACTCTTTGAAATGTCCATTTATAACATTATCCATACATTCTTGCCACTTAACCTATATTTAAGATTAATTTGTCAATCAATCATTGATGAACCTTTACCAATACATTGAGATACTTAGTTGTCCTTGCGCCCATAAGCTGGCCAAGCCTTGAAACCCCGAAATCATTTCATTTCCATTTTCATTCGTATATCCATTCAACAAGAGCCAAGTATTATGCCTCACATGCCATTTCAATACAATGATTCATTTTAATCCTACAACTTAGCATGCAAGGTCGGATTTTAGATGAGTCAATCAATAGCATACCAATCATGCCAATAACAGCATAGTACATAGTAGCATTGCATAAAGTCAACTAATAAACAATGAAAACATGACTTTCAATCGACTGGTCGATCTGTTACACGACTATTTTAAACAGTGGCTAGCGGCCACTTTTCTACACATTGGATAGGTCGACCAATATTTCGTCTGATTAAAACAGTAGTGATCACGCAATGGAAAGCTTATGGACCAGTTGACCGATTTGTATGACCAGATGACTGATTTTATTGAAAAATCACAGAAATGTCCATTTCACTTCATCGTTTACAATCCAAATCACATATCCATTTCTCATTAGATTACCTACTACCTTCCTGGCATCTTTAGTTTCATAAAACAACAACCAGATCCAGAGAAACGATTCATGCCTCCAATCATGACATACACGTTCAAACCTTTAAAATGATAAATGAAAACATCACAAATCCGTATCGAATCCATTCGGAAGAGTTCAATCATATCCTCATTCCAAGGGTAAACAGAATGAGAGATGTGGGGGTTCACCCACTACATACCTTAAGCCCTAAACGTTCTTAGGGACGGTTCCACGCCTTCTTGCTTTCTTTTGCCTCCAATCGAGTTCTCCTTCAATGCCTCGATCTCCCTGCTCCCTTCCGACACCTAAATCACCATGAACAAATCTCCTAAGCTCTTGAAGATGGTGCAGCCAAATAGGGAAGAAGATGGAAGAGGAGAGGTTTTTAGGGATAATTTCAGCCCCTTTTTTCATATGCCAGATTTCCCCTCCCACTAACTCTACTTTTGAGGGTAGAGTTGTCTATTTTTGTTTAATAATTCTGAAGTCCACTTTGACCTTAAGATTCCATTGCTTTTGAGGCTAATGTGGTCCAATTAAAAATCAAGAATGTTACAAGAGGTCCAACCAATTTTGCTCTAGTTTGCTTAGATTATCGCCATATCTTTCCTCATAGCTTCAAAAAGCAGCAGTTTCAACCAAAATGAGATAAACAAAAGGGTTATACAATAGCTAAATTTTCTTCCTAATTTGGTCGCTACCTTTTGCCTCATTTCCTGGTTTTGTCTAGGACCTCCATGTATCTTTTCGGGACGCCATAATGGTCGACAAGATGCCTAGCCAAGTCATCGATCACCCCTCCCTGAACCAGCACCTCATGTTGGCCTTTTTTACCTAAAATGTTTGGTGGTTTCCCTGACCATTAGCAACTTCCAGAGATAAAATGGATATTACAAGTATGAGAGACAAACATTGGCAAAGTATTTACTTTGGTGATGATGAAGTATGTGCATTGATTAAACTTTATTGTTGAAGTACCAGAACTTTACTGATATATCAATACATGCACATGAAGTGAGGAAAAAAGGTTGCATGCATTTCTCAAGACAAAGAAGATGTCCGGAAGTTCTGCAACTGAAGTGCTAAAAGTAAATTTTTTCTGAAGCTCTGAGGATAGGGAATCAGCATCGGATTCTGTCCCTCTCATCACCTTCTTATTTCCTTGTCGACGTTCTGCCATAATTTGGATGGACTTCATTGCACCTTTCCTCAGGGCAGACTCATTTCCTTTACACTCTATGATGCACCTGCATTCGGTTTAAGAAGGTTGATCCTAAATCCTTCTTGTGGATCACTGTTAGGTAACTAGAACCCTTCTTAACAGTCCCTTTGAAGAGTGCATCGCATAATATAGCATCCAAAACTACAACTGCCTTATCTGTTGGCTTGACTAAATTTTCCTTTTCCACATACCTGATTTATAAATGAATAAATTAATATCTGAGCCCAAGAGTCGTAACATACCCACAATACCCAACAAAAGGTTGTATCTAACAGCAGTATCTGGAGATGATGTCCGATGAACAACGGAAAAGAAGATAGTCCAGCACTAACCTCTAAACTATTTCTGCTGCTTCCGATGCACTGTAATATTTTCCAGTGTCAGCTCCCACAGCTGAAAATATGGGATTGACATGTGTGCTTGAATTATAAACCTCAGCTATCTCAAGTTGCATTTTGCCTTGGACACCTTCCCTTATCGAGCTATCAGGTTTCTGATCAACATTTTCCTGCACTCTCTTTGTTGGCTTAAAGGCGATATAGTCTGCATGACCACGATTCACTCCTAGTAGCATGACCTCCTTCTTATACTTATCTTCCTTTGCTGATATCTACCGAGGTTGTAAAAAGAAATCATTCATCATACATGAATATGTGTACACATTGGCATATAATCAAAATTCTTTCTTAGGCTCCCAATTTTTTCCAAAACTTTTGGTGGAATTTATCCTCACCAGTCCAGTAGATGACTTAGACTGCAACAACTTTGAGAGTTTCTTATGAGATGAACGCTTAATGTCCAAAGTGACACGTGGAGTCCTGCAAGGAAGTATACGTTTCGAGCTATACAAAAATGAATAGAATTAAAATTAACATATGTTTTGAGGAGACTATTGGAATATATATATATATATATATATATCACAAGAGGTATTCTAAGATAAGGCTATTCTTTTGAATTTCACAACAAAACACTAAAATAGCTTTAATTTTGTTTTCCTCACTTTGAATCTCATGAAGATTGCAAGCCAAGAAACTACAATTTGTAACCAGCTCGAAGTAACGCTTGATTTCTGCAAAACTTGTTTATATCTCATAAAATAAATTATAGTTTCAAACATGAAAATGGGCACCGTCTATGGCTTCAAGATAAAGGTTGAACCAAAGATTGAGCATCGAGCACGATAATCTTTTCCTATATATATATATATATATATATATATATATATATCTATATATATATATGTATTAATACGTAGAATTTGTAACAAATAAATTTACTAATACGTGCACTAGTCGTATCAAGTAATAAAGTAGAGAGTAGAATGTCGAACCCACGAGGAACTATTTAAATTTACTCTACCTCAATAATCTACTAGGAGAAGAAAAAGATTTTACGATGTGAAAACAGAAAATTAAAGGTGCAGAAAAATAAATGATAAAAAATAAAAGAAATTGGTGTTGAGTCTTGAAAATTATGGATGATTAATGTAAAGATAAACGTGTATGATCCTTTGTAATGATTGAGTTATAACAGTAAATAATAACTTCGATTCTTATGACAGGTTAGGAGTACTTAAAGTATTGACTTCTCAAGGCGAGTAAACCAAACTACCTTAATTTATAATAAAATTAATAATCGTAAATGACAAATCAATTATTAATTTTACAGAGAATTGAGATACATGAATATGTATCTCCTACACTATTATTCACCCATAAATCTGGACAGAATAATAGATCGCAAAAAATTGGCACAAACGTTGAGTTACCGAACACGAGTTATGTATGCTTCAACTTAGAAGTAAAAGATCAATTATCAAAATAATAATAATTCCTGAAACGAATCACTCCTCATACAAGTTTATAATATAATCTCAAAAATAAAATTACTTATCAAAAAGCAATGAACTTACCATGCATAATCAAAAGAAATCGAAAAGTTTAATTAACTCAACTAATAACAAGGTTCAAACAGTTTTTCTTCTTAAAAATGATATAAAATATCTATTATAGAAATAATAAACTATAATAATTATGTAAAAGAGCATCTAAATAAAATATAAAAAAGAATTCTCAGCCTTCGAAACCTTTGGACCATTACACAACACAAATGACGAAATATTGCGCAATTTTCTCCTTCGGTTGATCTTCAAACCTTGAAATTAATCTTCTGCAATATAGCACGTCTCCCAGGTCTCAAGCACATATTTTTCTATCTTATAGGACCTATATTTATAGCCTCCAGGGGTCCCAAGAGTTTTCATAGAGTTTTGGTTTGATTCGAAGTCTTTTCATATTAAAACAAACTTTGATTGGACTTTCAAACCATCCAAAACTTCTTTAAAAGTGAGCAAATATGTTTCCTAATCATCCATGATGCTTAAGATAAAATTTAAGTTCGATCTGGACTTAAAATTTCCAAGAAAAGTCGAAGAAATCTCGAAAATAGTCTTCGTAGCCCACAACAACTCTATAACAGATATATATATAAGCTTCTCCTATATATGTGTGTGTGTGTATATATATATATATGAAGCTTAAAAATATGGATCTTTCTTCATTAGTCTTTAGTAAATACACAGGAGGTATAAGATATGCAAGAGTTTCCCTACTGGAAATGGTTTAATGGGGGTGCTCTCAAGTTTTTAGCCATTAGATCTGTCATCTATGGCTGAGATCGTGCATTTAATGATGATTTTCTAGCCGTCGGATCTTCACGCGACGGCTGAGATGCGCTACATTTTTTTCCTTTTCCCCAACTCTCTCATCTTCGTTCGATCTCTAACTGGCAGACGTGCGGTCAGGAGAACGTGGCGGCGGCGGCGAATGGTGAAGACCATGTCGAACGCCTCACCAGCGTTCCCCGTGCCCGCCCACAGCCCCTCTCTCCCACGCCCTCTGCTCCGCCGGCTCCGGCATCATCCTACTCTTCGCCCTCCTCTCCACTGGCCTCCGCCCTTGCCTACCCTTGCCGAACCATTCGCCACTGTCACCGCCACCAAGGACCACGTAGATCCTGGGAGCACTGTGGCTGCCGATGACGCCACTGAGACTGCTGCGCCGCTTGCCCAGCTCCTTGAGTCCAACTTCGAGGTCATCACCGCCATGCGAACGTTGCTGTACCAGAAACTCGAGGAGAGTGACGACATGCCTCGCGGCACGGCTAACGCTAAGGTTGGGGAAGCCGTCGAGTCTCGATGGCTCTTCTAGGAGGTGCTCGCGGCCGATCTGCTCTCCTATGATGCCCTCCTCGAGAACGCAGTCCTAAAGTACCGGTGCGGCATAGGGGATGAGGCGAATGAGCGGCTGGAGCAGCCGCTTGAGGTCACTCGGGTCGAGCAGAATGAGGCCGCAGCGCTGCTGGACCAGAACGACGAGGCCAGAGATAGGTTCTCCAAGTATCACCAGCTCTCGCCACCCAAGTTCAATGTCGGCACCTACCTGCAGACGCCGCTGTCGAGAGTGAAGCTCGGCAACGCCACCACCAGGGACTCTTGAAGCTATGAGAACCCCAAAAATCAAAAGAGAGGAAAAGAGGTGGCGAACGGGGCGGCGGCGACGGGGGCGACGACTCACGAAGTCGGCGAGTAGGAAGATGCCGGAGGCAGCGGAGTGGAAGGCGGTGAACCAATGATGAGGAGCAGTGGTGAACCAGTGATGAGGAGCGGTTGTCGCGCGAACCAGCAATGAGGTCTGCAGCTGTTGCGCGAAGATCCAATGGCTGAAAAATCACACATGATCTCAGCCATAGATGACAGATCTAATGACTAAAAACTTGGGAGCACCCCCATTAAATTCTACTGGAAAATAAGTAGTGTACCTAAGTGACTCTTACCATAATGTGTTTGCTGGCATGGGAAGGTCTTTATCTTTTACACTTGTGTAAAAGGCTTGCAAAAGGCAATGGTCTAGCAGAGCATCAACTTCTTCAGTGGATAAATGGGTATGGTCCTCATTCTTTGATACTTGAGCTGTTAAATTGCTATGCTCCTCATTCTTGGATACTTCAGTCATAGTACCATATGATGTCTTGAGACGACTCACATTAAAAGTTCTCTCTTCTGAGGTCTCTACTACATCAACCTTCTCCACTTTTGCATCCATACGAGCCCTCTCGGACCTTGTGCCTGTAGGAATAGTTTTTCTTTTTTTCTTTTTTTTCTTGCAACACATGCAAAAAATTTTAAAAATTCATCAAAAATATTAAAATAAATTAGAAAAATATAATAGTCTAGGTTCATCCATAATGTATTTGTGATGATAAATATTACTTTGTCCTTCGGTTGTGGTCATATAATCGAAAAGCGCAGATCCCAAAAAATAACGAATATTATTTTTTCAGCGAATTACGAGTTCAGGAAAAAACAAAAAAGCTCTTATATCAATGTAGGATTTATAACATATATAAATCATAGAAGTTGCGAAATATTTATTACAGCGGAAGCGGATCGTCGAGGCTTTTCAGGAATACTTGATGAACACATTTGTACATCGGGATCGGGAACCGAATCGGGAATCGAACCTCTGGATGAGCCTACACAAAAGGATACCTTGGACCTCTTGTATGGGTCACTTTTTATAGGCGAAGGAGACTTGAGCGAGGGGACATATCACACGTGTCATTAATGTTGATTGCGAGATTGTGCATATCACATGTGACCGTGCACTTGGCCCACCAAATGCCCAAAGTGGGCATTTCCCAACAATTTATAATTTATGTTCTATATCTATAAATATATTAAAAAATTAGAGCTTCAAATGGTGCCATCTTGATACTTGAGTGATAACTATTGCTATAAGCAAATTCCACCAAAGGAAGGTGGTCATCCCAATTCCCATGCCAATCTAAGGCACAAGCTCTAAGCATATCCTCAAGAGTTTGAATTGTTCTTTCACTTTGGCCGTCGGTTTGAGGATGGAATGCCGTGCTAAAATTTAGCGTTGTTCCAAAAGCATTTTGGAGACCTTTCCAAAATCTTGAAGTGAATCTTGGATCCCTATCTGAAACGATAAAAGCTAGAATTCCGTGCAAATGGATAATCTCATTCACATATAACTCTACCATGCTTTTCCATGGATTGACTCACATTCATAGGAATAAAGTGAGCCGACTTTGTTAAACGGTCCACTACAACCCAAATTGCATCATGTCCTTTTCGGGTTCGAGGTAATCCTACCACAAAGACCATAGAGATACTTTGTTATTTCCATTCCGGAATAGGTAAAGGTTGTAACTTGTCACAAGGCCTTCGGTGCTCAATCTTGATTTGTTGGCATACTATGCACTTAGCTACATACTTAGTCACTTTCTTCTTCATGTCTTCCCACCAAAAGTTCCTTTGCAAGTTCTTGAACATTTTGGTGCTCCCGGAATGAATCGAGAATTCGGACTTGTGATATTCATAAAAAAAATTTCTTCTTAGTGCCTTGTCCTTTGGGACCCATAGACGGTTCTTGTACCTAATTGCTCCATCTTTGCCATAATCAAAGTGATTTCTTTCCCTTTTACATACATTGATCATTCTAGGATATTCCGAGTCCCTTCTTTGAGCTTCAACAATCATTCTCACTAAGCTTGATTCGATCACATGATGAGCCATACATATGATCCTTCGTCCACCAATACATGGGGCCCATTGTACTATGCTTTCCACAAGGTTCCACTTGTGTACTCTCAAACACCCGAGTGATCCTTCCCACTTGCGACTTAGTGCATCGGCAACTACATTTGTCTTTCCGGGATGGTACAATATAGTGAACTCATAATCTTTAAAAAAACTCAAGCCATCTTCTTTGCCTCATGTTCAACTCCTTTTGAGAGAAACATACTTCAAGCTCTTATGGTCCGTGTACACTTCAAAATCTTCGCCATACAAATAATGGCGCCATATCTTCAATGCAAATACAACCGCCGCCAACTCTAGATCATGAGTTGGATAGTTGACTTCATTCTTCTTAAATTGTCTTGAAGCGTATGCAACCACTTTGTCATGTTGCATAAGTACACATCCTAATCCGGTACAACAAGCATCACTATAGATGACATAACCTCCACTTCCCGTATGAATGATTAGAATTGGTGCCGTTGTAAGTCTTCTTTTTAGCTCTTGAAACCTTGCTTCACATGCTTGTGTCCATATGAACTTCTCGCCCTTCCTTGTCAACTTCGTCATAGGAGCGGCAATCTAGAAAAAGTCTTGAATAAACCTTCTATAATATCCAGCAAGTCCCAAGAAACTTCGAATCTCGGTCACATTCTTGGGCCTACTCCAATTCATCACTACTTCAACTTTTGCCGGATCAACGGCCACTCCATGTCTTGACACAATATGTCCAAGAAACGTCACTTCTTCAAGCCAAAATTCACATTTGGAAAACTTGGCGTAGAGCCTGTTTCTTCTCAAGGTTTCCAAAATGATGCGAAGATGCTCTCGGTGCTCTTCCGGACTTGATGAGTAAATGAGGATGACATCCACAAATACGATCATAAACTTGTCCAAGTATGGACGTAAGACCCTATTCATCAAATTCATGAATGCGACGGGCGCATTCGTTAGTTCGAAAGGTATAACTAAAAACTCGTAATGTCCATACCTCGAACGAAATGCCATTTTGGGAATATCTTGCTTGGCTACCCTTAGTTGGTGGTAACCACTCCTTAGGTCGATCTTGGAGAAAATCGACACCGATGATAATTGATAAAAAAGATCATCAATCCTTGGCAAGGGATACTCGTTCTTCACTGTTATCTTATTGAGCATTCGGTAGTCAATGCACAACCTCAAGGAGCCATCCTTTTTCTTGACAAATAGTACAAGTGCGCCCCATGGTGAAATGCTTGGCCTAATGAACCCCTTATCCAAAAGCTCTTGCAGTTGTATCTTTAACTCATGCATCTCCGCCGGAGCCATTCGATAAGGCGGCTTTGAAATGGGCGCGGTACCCGGAAGTAGTTCAATATTGAATTCAACTTTCCTTCTTGGTGGTAATCCCGCAATGTCTTCCGGAAAGACATCAGGATATTCTCTCACCACATCTAAGGATTCAAGTGTCTTGGGTGGCGAATCCATCTTGATGACACTTGCTAAAAATTCTCTTGCTCCTTTCTTGATCATTTTACTTGCCTTAGTTGCTGAAATTAACACCTTGACTTCTTTGAAAGGAATTCCCTTAATCATCGTGGGTTTTCCATGATGATCACCTATAAAAACTTTCTTTTCTTTGCAATATATGTGAGCATCATTACAAGATAACCAATCCATTTCTAAGATTACATCATAATCTATCATAGGAAGCAATATGAGATCACATGGAAAACTCTTCCTATCTATTTCTATAGATACATTGGGAATATATCTCCTAGTGGCTACCATGCCGGTGGGAGTCACTACTTCTAGTTGACAATTTGTAACTAGAGGTCTTACTTCTAACATGCTAGCAAATGCATGGGAGATAAAGGAATGAGTTGCACCCGAATCGAAGAGAACATTTGCATAGTGACCGGTAATTAGAACATTTGAGTGGCCTCATCAACTTCCATGGCAAAAACCCTTGCTGGGGCCCTTGGCGGATCCATAGCCATCTTTCCTTTGTTGCGCTTGTCCCCACTCTTTTTCGGGCAATCCCTTATATAGTGACCTGCTTTCCCACATTGCAAGCATGTCCCGGCCATCATGCGGCATTTGCCGGAATGATATCTACCACAATGAGGGCATGCACCTTTCCCTTACTCCACTTTCTTTGGCGAATGATAAGGAACTTTCCTTGGCTCTTTCCTTGATCTTTTCCTTTGTACTTCTTGATAGTCTTTCCTTTAGCATCTTTCCTTTCGTTGTACTTCTTTCATGTTCGGCGGCAAGCTCCATCGCGTCCTTCATAGTGGTGCAGCGACCACTCCTAAGCCATGGCTGCAGTCCGGAATTCAGCCCATTGATAAACCTCTTCGTCCTTCGGAGCTCATTCTCATTGAGCTCCCCATACTTCTCCAGCCTTAGGAACGTGTTCACATACTCACCCACAGCCATACTTCCTTGGATGAGGTTGAGGAACTCATCCCTCTTCTTTTCCTTCACATGGTCAGGGAAAAAACGAGCCTCGAACACCTCTACGAAGCTTTCCCATTCGACCTCTTCTTCACTCTCAAAGGTAGTCTTCAAGAGGGCCTTCCATCAGGCCTTAGCTTGGCCACAAAGGCGATGTGTTGCATACATCACCTTGCGGTCTCCAAGGCATCCCATGACCTTAAGGATGTCCCCTACTTCTTCGATCCACGATTCAGCTAGCTCGGGATCTCCTACTCCGTCAAACTTCGTGAAGTTGCAGCCTTAAAAACCTTTCAATGGAATAATTCGGTTCAGTGAGTCTTTGGGCATTTTGGGCCGCCCGGATTAATCCATCGAGGAATACGTTCCTCTCATAATCTTCATCAACGATTGCCCATCTTGGCATCTACATTCATTGTCAAACAAACATAGAAACATCATTAGCATGAGCTAATCATATGATAACATTTACCTTTAGGTTCGGTGGCACCTCATGATGATTGCACATGGACTTTACACTTAGACACTTTAGCCACCAATGGCTTACACATCCTAAAACCTATACATGAGAGCCAACCTATGTCTCTAATACCATACTGTAACGCCCCCAAAATTCGGCCCCAATTTAAAACTTTGCCGAACTCTAGGTGGCGTCACATTGACATGAACCTTGACCTAATTTCATAAAACTTTGCAGCAAAAACATAATATAATAAACATTGACAATGATATCATGAAAACAGCGGAAGACTTCATAAAATAACCCAAGATACATAACTAGCCCATGGGCCACATAGGCTCTAACATCAAGACCCAACAAAAGGTTCATAATACATAAAGGAGTCCAAATAAAAGTAAAAAACTCAAAGACCCATAGGCCATACATACTTGACTCTTATAAGAGTTCATCATCATAACATAAACAAGATAACTTGGGCCGTAGCCCGACCAACCCATGTGCAACGTATCCGTTAAGAGGTCCTCGCCGCCAAACCTAAGTCTCGTCCATACCTGCACGAATCCATGGGGTGCAGGAGATTTCCCCCGTTAGAGCATGTTGAGGCCCATGCATGCTATGATCCTATGACATAATCTCTACATGTCATGGCATATACATATCATCATCATAGAACATAAGTCATATGCATGCTATGAGCTACTTATGTAAACTATATGGCATATGGACATATCATCATGGCAAGATAAGATAAACATGTAACATCATCATCATTATGTCAAAGCATATCATAACTTATCATTATGCCAAGGCATATTATCATTTATCTTACTTTACTTTAGCATCTTCTTTCATAACATCTTATGACATGGGGACATACATTAGCAACCGATTGGTGCTACATCATCATCTTCATCTTTATGTCCCAAGTCATCTTTGGAAAGTACATACATATTTGTGATATTTTACTTTCCACTTCACTTCATCTTTTCATCTTCTATCTTGATTAAGATAGTTTATTATCTTGGTGATTGGAAAGACCATGTTGATTCGCGGGACCTTGGCTAGCTAGGCCGGGACGATTGCCCCATACTTGGAAGGATTCTTCCCTAGGAATACGACACATCAGCTAGCATATGAAGACTTTATTCCCCTCCATGATTACAATAAGACACCTTCATGCCAATCCATCTTTTACTTACATTCATCAATACATACATTCATTCATCACATGTTGCTTGTTTTAACCCTATTTAAGGTCATACATACTTCAAATCATACTATGTGTGGGCATTCAATCATAACAAATTTGCCTAAAACGAACGACCATTTCTTTAACGGTCGACCTCTAGACTATGTATTGGGCGACCGATCGAATTATCGGTTGACCGATATGGTCATTTCGGACGACCGAAAAGAAGTTTTGGTTCAACCGCTAATCACAGAATGTAATACTCTTCTAAATCGGACGACCACTGGAATATCGGTCGACCGCTATAGGTCTTTCGGGTGTCTGAAATGAACTTCGGATCGTCCGCTAATCACAGAATGCAATTGCTACACAAATCGGACGACCGGTGAGGCATCGATCGACTGATACATGGCTTTCGGAAGATCGAAACAAGGCGCTTGGACGTCCGCTAATCACAGAATGTTTTGACTACTCATATTGGACGACCGTTGGACTATATTGGTCGACCGTTACATGGCCATCGGACGACCGAAACAGGATGTTTGGTCGATCGCTAATCACAGAATGTTCGACCCTTCCAAAATGGGCAACCATTATAGAACCGGTCGACCGTTGGACTGAGTTCTAACACTACAATGGTCTCCAGAATGGTCGACCAATACATTATCGATCGCTCGTTCTGGGCCGACAGACATACGATTTTTATATTGTCTTCTTTACAATTTTGCATACTTTTACATATTGAGCACAAAAGTGATTCTACGCAATATATGAAACATTCTTAACATTTTAACAGTAAATTAAACAATGTATTCTCATGAGGACATCAAACATGCTAATCACATCATGGAGGTACATAAACATTGAACTAATTCTTTTTTGAGCTAACATGAGAAGCATTAAACATTCCACATCTAAGCATGATTAGCAATAGAATAGTAGTCATGATAAACATTAAGCACATTACATTCTACTTATGATAGCAATAAACATGAAACTCTAATGCATAATCCCTAACCCTTAAGCTTAAGAACAAAGGGTTTGTTCTTCATGCCCTAATCCATATATTCACACATCATTAGGGGAAGGTTTAGGGAGGTTTGGATCCCCTCAAACATACCTTAATAGCAATGTCCTAAATCTTAGCTTCTTTCCTTCTTCCTTTAACTCCCTCTTGCTGTCCACGCAAAAGAGAGTTTATCACTATGCTAATGGCTCAATGGAGAGAGATTAGCATGGAGAAAAGAAAGTTTACTGTAGTAACAATGGGGTGCATGCTATTGACCAAAGGATAATCCATGGAGACTTACTGTAGCAGCAACGGGGTCTCCTTGCTTGCTGGCCGAATGGGGAAATGAGGGCTGTGTGCTATAGCTTGAGGTGAGAGGGAGGTGGCCGAACTGTAGCAAGGGGTTTACTATTGCTTTGGGCTGCATGGAGGTAGGTGGGGTGCATTAGGGCATTATTTTATTTGCTTTAGGTAGATGGGCTTTGGGCCATGTGCCGGAGTGGGCTTCACTTGCTTTGCTTCTTTCTTTTTTTTTTGAATTCGTTGAGGATGTTACAATAATAGTTTAAATCATAATTAATACATTAATTCTTTTTGTCTCATGTTTATGAGACTTGCCAGTTTTCTCATGATGATAAAGAGCTGTATCATTTACTCACATGCATTTACTTTGTTCCAAATATTTGCAAAACTAATGCAAAAATAATATATATATATATGAAATTAATTCCCTTCCTTTTTTTTGGCCCTCGTGTATTATCACGTTCATCTGCCTCCTCTAATGCATGCCTCCCCCAATTCCATTACATAGTGAGTGTTTTTTATCTCTTATCACCTTCTCTGCCCTTCTGCAATCACATTCGTGCCCTCCCCTTTGTACTGCAACCTCTATCTACTTCATACATCCTTTCGATATTCCATTAACATGGTCGGAAGTGCTCTGATGAGCCAGTCCTTGAACGACAATTTTCATTTTCATGTGGAGAAAAAATCAGTGAGAAAACATCATGAGGTAGAGGGCACCGAGAATACCCTTACGAAGAAGCTTGAGAGTGTGAAGAAGGCCGGGGAGGAGGAACATCCAAAGGTGGTGCAAGTTGAAGCATCAGAAGATCCTTGCGATAGCTTGCTCTTCGACGAGGAGTATTTGACGATGGACATCGACGAGATCTTGGAGGAGATGCAGGCTGACATTGACAACCAAATAATGATGTCCGTCGTGAACCAGAACTCCATGGATGAGCAAGCAAAGTTTCCTAGGTGAGCAATGCAATCCATTAACATGGCCGGAATTGCTCCCATGAACCAGTCCTTTAACAACAATCTTCACGTTCCTGTCGAGAAAGATCTAATGCGAAGACACCATGAGGACAAGAGCACCCAGAATACCCCTATGGAGGATCTTGAGATTGTGAAGAAGGTAGGGGAGGAGGAACATCCAAAGATAGTGCAACATGAAGCGTCAGAAGATCCTTATGATAGCTTGCTCTTCGACGAGGAGTATTTGGCGATGGACATCGACAAGATCTTGGAGGAAATGCAGGCTGGCATTGACCACCAAGTAATGATGTCCGCCGCAAACCAAAATTCCATGGATGAGCAAGCAAAGGTTCCTGAGGAAACGACGCAATCCAACTTCAAACCGTTGCTGGCTCCGGAGAATGATGAGTTTCATAACGAAGGTTCGGCGACTGGAGCGCATGGGAATATGGAAGGGGGGAGGAGACTTCCACCAGCAACGTCATGGAGTATGAGGAGGTCGCAAGAGGGGAATGGCTTCCGGAAGGATGGAAGCCAATAGTTCTAGCAAGGAAGTCCGGGAAGATCACAGGCCACAAGGACAAGGTAATTAGTTTAATTAATTATGTTTAGGTTTTCTATTGACATTTTTTTATTATCGTTACTTGCCACCAGAGATTGATGTCTACATTTATGTGAAATATAAACATTCTCTATATACTAATCCATAGTGATATTACATGTCATAAAAGAGTATGTTGCATGTCTCTAATATTATTTTCTCATTGTCTCGATAGATGACTTCTATATTATTCGTTAGATGCATTTCATGCGATTCTTATGAATGATGATGAAATAATTGTAAGACATGAGTTTTTCATCTCATATTCGCGTAGATAGATGAGTCTTATGGATAGAATGTGTCACTTATAGGAAACTTATTTTTATCCATGGATCTCCATATATATGATGTAAAGCATTGTTCTACGAGATTTGGATCACAAAGCTCATTCAAACTTTATGGAATTTTTGAAATTTTAGATGGAATAACATTTCTGCACATAATGATATATCAAAAACTTTGACAACAAATAATCAAGGAAAAAGATGACAAATTTAACAATTATCGTTATATATAGATCCGTTCTTTCTATATTATTTTCTAACTTTTTTTGTGAAATAAAAATGATAAGTGAGAGATATACCTCTTGTTTCTATTCATTTATTGCTCCAAGGACGTTAACTAGAAAGACCCAAAATTTATTCTTAAATTACAATATCATTTCCATGAGTTAGCTGAACGTATGAAAATATAGTTTTTAGGTTAACCTCTCCTCACAAGCTCAATGGGAAGTGTAGATCTACATACCAATTAGGGTTGACTTTGCCCAGTCATCTTTCCTTCAAATTGATGGGTTGGTCAAGGTCTTTACTTTCAGTTAGATAGAATAGTTATCATAAGGTTTATATGTAGTAATATTACATTAGTTTATAGATGACAATAGACAAAATTATTAAGAGCATTTGTAATTGAGGTTTGGCCAATTAATTTCCTCATTAAGCACTTTTAGCAAGTTATTAGAAGTGAACTTATTGTAAGATTTCACGGAAATGTATAAAAAAAGAAGATTTGGCACCTGATGAGGTGAATTTATTTGTATTCTACACGAAATATATGAATTTTAATGTATCAATTACTTTAAAAAAATATGATTTCAAATTAATTAATTACATATCAGTGAATAGTGCATGATTGCTAATGTTAACATTTAGATAAAATTAGATATAAGAAGGTTTTGTAAAAATGTGATAAAAAGAAGTAGAATATCAATGATGGAGTAGCTATGTTTCTTAAACTCTACAAATTTGAAAATCTCTCTTTTACTCAGGTTGCTTATGTTGTAATACTTTCCACTAAGAGGTAGAAAGGGTGAATTAGTGGATAAAAAAAACTTTACAAAATGAAAAACATGCTATCACATTCTCTCTTGTAGATTATTACTCACAAGCACAAGTGAGGAAATAAAGATATATTAATCAAGGCACATGTAGCTTGTTGTTTAACCAGATGTTTCATTTGATTCAATTTCTTTGGAAATCCTTTTATAACTTCTTTAGTTCACATGTTTGTTGTACCTCATTTGGACCAAAAAATAGCCATTATGGCAATTCAGACGACCATGCCTCAACTAAACCCAATGTTTGATCAATCAATCAATTGAGCTTGTCACAAATTAAACTCGACATAATTTTGTACACAAATATTTGATTAATATGATTCTTATTTCCATGGAAAACTATCAAGTTTATCTGCAATTTTTAGTTTGTCCCTTTATTAGCTGAACTTTCTTCTCTTTTTTGCCGAACTTCAAATCAGTCAACTAATTCATATGATCGTATGATCATATGAAGAGTATGAACAGCTCCAATCGATTGAACCATGCATCTCAACCAATGCTTATATAATGTCTCTAATAATTGCAACTATCAGTGATCAATCCCATATCAGCCGATTCATCTTTTGAACATGATACTCATCACGATCTCGATAATTCATTTTAACTTTTTGCTTAGTCGCATTATTTCAAGGTTCAGTTTGATTGATTGATTAACACTTTAGAAATATCTTTCTTATTTTCATTAAGGTCGATTGCAAAACTTCAATCAATCCTCCTTGTCGATCGACCTGGTGTGCTGAAAATTAACTTTTCCCTATATGAGCCTCAAAAATTATAATTCACACTAGTTCTCACATAGGCAAGGTTATATTATCATAAAATAAGATGTTCAAATACATCATAAACAATGTGTAAAAATATCTATATCAAATTAAGGATCTTCTTGCACTTAACAAATATAATTTAAAACTTTCAAGATTTGTATCATCAAAATTAAAAAAAGGTAAGGCGTAAAGCCTATGGTACAATTCACTTACTATGTTTATTGATGCCTTAGTTTGAATAAAATGTCTTGTGGACCATAATTCAGTGATAACACTAACTTAACGATGAATTTTTTATTGCAATTTGATTGTGTTATGAAACCATAATTTTGTTTTGGTGTGTTATATCTTTTACATAGAAGAATTATTAATAGCAACGTAAAAATGATGAAAAATATAAATAAAAAACTAGAGTAGATGATTAAGCATGTCCTTAATAGTATATGACAATTTAAGCCTTTGATTTGATGAACAATTTGTTTCCAAGTAAAAAAAAGGCATTTACGAAAGAAAAGATGTCTACAAAACTTTGGTAGTTATTAAATGTTATTAAATATCCAAATGAAATTGTACAATTGTTGAACTCCAAATACAAAAAAATAAATGAAAGTGTATGTCCAATGGTACATATGCCCTTGCAACCAATTACCGGGAGACTCATTCCTTGACTCCAAAGTCATCATTATTGAAACCTATTATGGTTGGCACATTCGGATAGCGAAGTTATATATGGTCATTAGGTACTAATAATCTCATGTTTGATTTCCAGAGTCACCATGTTGGTTAAGGATCGCTCCTATCTGAATACCGAATTAGTTAGGTGTTAGTAATTCTAGACACCGATGGATCTCGATTGAAAAAAGTCATCATTATTGAACATGATAATGTTAGTCCCCGATCAGAAATAATTGACATCCCCACTATTCGGAGAGAGCTCCAAAGGAAATTTTCATCATGGCACGTCATTGCATAGGAGATTTGCTGCCAAAGAACAAGTGTGTGATGTCTTGATCAAAAACCTATACATGGTGCATGAAGTATCTCACAATATTTTGTATGTGTTGGCTAGGTTCCTATCGCGCCTAAAAAATCATGTTCTTCAATATTTCTTTGTTTCAATCATATGGATAGACTATAAAGGAACACATAATTACTTTAAATATATCAACCTACATGATTTAGAAAGATATTCCAACTTTCAAGGAATTATTAAAATTAAATTCTTAACTCCGACTTCTCATAAGATAGTAGGAGATATAATTTGGTAATATATGTCGTAGCTCTTTCGTTGGAAATATCCTAATATATCTTTAAACCCCATATGCAAGAGTTTCATAAATATGTTCGTACATTAAGGAGATTAGCTAAAGAAACTAATCCGTGAAAAGTAAAGCTTGTTGTAAAGAACCGTAAGTGCGATACTACGCAATGTATGCATGAGCTCCACACAAGCATATACAGTGATGCCATCATTTCATCCATTATGAAATTATTTACAATATCACTTAAAAATTTATAGTTAGCATAAATATATATGTAATTCTATTTTACTCATAAAGAGCATTGCTTGATTTATGGAAAACACTTTTGGAATCATAAATTAAAAGTAGAGAGTTGTTTGGTAAGTAATTGAATTGTGATATTGTTTAGTAGTTTTTTCTTTTCAAAATTATGATCACATTGGATTGGTCATAATTTTGAAACCAATTAATACTTAATTATCTCTTAAATGTAATAACCAAAATAACTTCTACTATTATGTTTTAAGTGTGTTGCAATGTCCTAATTTATATCTCACAACTAATCTAGCCATTAGACAAGGAAACCACTGTCATCTTCTTGTCATTTATCATACTTTTGAAGTATCATCAAGACCAATGAAATAATATTTTTAAAATGTTCAAAATTCATTCTTCTCTATTTGTTTGATATTATATAATAATCAGTGTATTTACATACTATTGTAATCCAACGATCTTTCAAGAAACTTTAAAAAAATGTTACTTACACATAGTAGCTATTCTGGATCTCATTTGGTGCTTGTGAATCTAACTTGAAGGTATTTATTCTATCATTTATTTATGTATTTTCCTTTTGTCTTGTTATAGTATTACTTTGATCCTATATTTAACAAGAGATTTCGATCGAAAAGAGAAGTTTTGGATTTCCAACGCATGCTGGCGAAGTTGGATTTAAACTCTCATGCTATTAATGAGAAGGTACGCATATGTATTTCTTTTTTGTTAAAATTTTTTTCCATACACTTTGACTTTGCTATTCTTACACCTTCTTTTAATTTTTTTCATGTTCTTGTTATTCATAGGTTAAATTACGATGTTCATTTGCAGGAAGAGAAAAGAAAATTGTTGAAGAAGATAAGAAGATTACAAAAGCGAGAAAAGAATGAACCTTGACGTAATTTGGATGCAAATGATGTATGTTTCTTCAAAAACTTCACATAGTTATCATTTTATTGTTTATACATCCTATAATTATTAATGTGTGATGTTTATTGGTATCAAAATCACCTACCTATTGTCCTTCAATTATATAACAAATATCACTTTACTACAACTAATTAATATGAATATTATGATGTGTCGATAAATTGTTCTATTTTGTAATTTCATAAATTTGAAATTTATATATGTATTTGATACTTGGATATTTGGAAATCATTTAACTCCTCTCATGTTCAAAATGATAGATAGAAAGGGAACTAGATGTTTAAACATCATAAGATTTAATTTAAAAATGAATGGTTATTTTCCTAATCCTATATGTACTATATTTTTTTTTGTATTTGATATTAAATTATAAACTTACTAACTTTCTTATCCTTGGTACTTAATTTTTTCCATTAACTTTCACCTAAAGCATTGTTATTTTTTTAATTATTATAAATATAAATTTTAGCTTTACTCCTTTGTTACAACATAAATATTTTAAATAATATTTAATATGGATAAAAACTATTATATTTATATATCAATGCTTATAAATGTTGTGTTTATTAAAAAAACTAATATTTTCTTATATCAAAGAAGTAAGGGTAAAATTGGCATTTATATTATTACAAAATGGCTTAACATAATTTTGGATGCAACTTATGATGGAAAGACCTCAATATCAATTCGACATAAGTTTGGACACTAGAATTTGCAAGTTTGTAGTAAAACATTAGATGCATAAAATTTTATAATTAAAGGGTGTCAATGGAAATAAACATAAAAATGATTTGCCTTCTTTTCAATAGAAAATATTAATTGATGTATGCATGTGCATATACACAAAAAAAGGCATTTGAAAAAGCATTGTTTTGTTATGGGCGGTTAATATATGAATATCTTACTATATCTTAAAAATGGTTTGCCTTCTTTTCAGTAGAATATATCTTGTTTTGTTTGAAAAGTATTATATTCTATTATAAAGTACATGTATATTATATAATCCAAGATTTTAAATGCAATTGCAAGTTTATTTTGTCAACCATTTATCATTGCTTGTTTTGTTCTTTTTTATAACTTTTTACATTGTTACTACATTTAATTTAGAATTATTTTCAAATAATTTAAACAATGACATGATTTTTTCCTTTAGGGAGAATGATGGGAGGAGACAATTATACGGAAAGATTTAAACTGTCGATTGACAAAGACAATGAAGTTATGAAGCAATGTTGCAAACATTTGTCAGAGATCAAATAGTAAGGGACCTCAAGCCATCTAAATCTTGACGGATAAATAAGCACCTTAAATTTTTAGTTGGGTTATTACTAACACTAGAAAGTTGGTGTCGTAGTCACCTGTAACAAAGGTTGAGTTTAGGTTTTTCCAATTTGAAAATGTATCATAGATTCCTGTATTGTTGTTGATACAAAGTTTTACTATTAGTACAAAGTTGACAAGCCATCTAACTTCATTTGTGTGGAGTTAAAAGCAATAGAGGGAAAGGGAAGGAACCTAGAAGATATTGCATTTAACATGGATACTATAGTTAGAATTGTTATTACACTAATATGCTTGCAATCCTCTCAAGAAAAGTTTGGCTTAATGATTATATATATTTAAATGAAATCTCAAAATTTATAAAAAAAATTGACAATTCATTCATCATGACCTTTTTCTCGTACCAACTGGAATTGTGGTTTTAGTGACCCTAAAATTGATTTTCATAAAATTATGCAATGACAATACCAATAAACCACTGTCTAGTATAATTATCCAATGGGATAATTTAAGGCTTAAAATATATAAATACGTCGATAAAAAAATGGCAGGACTAGGCTATTAAGCAATAATTGTAAATGTGAAAATGTTGATGGGCGATAAAGACAACTAAGATCCTCAAATCATCTAAGCTCTCGTGAACAAATATGCAACCTCTAGAGCATTTATGTTCATATCACTTCAGTTATAGCAAATTCTAGTCATCAATCAAATGGTTAATATGTACAATATATACATATCTATATGTATATACTTGGAATCTCATTTTCATGAAGAAATATATGATTAACTTACGTTTTAGAAAGAGAAAAGTAAGAGATTTATATAATTTCACAAACTATTTTTTCTCCAAATAATATTATGTCATGATTACAAAATTGACATCTTATCATAACTTCGTTGTCATGTAACAGAAATCATACCTTAGTAAAGAAGGAATCCAAAACATATTCACCTTTTACATATCCCTAATAGTAAGAATTGATATTGCCTAGATGGCACGCCTGCATATTTTTAGAAAAAAAATTTGCTTAATCAGACATGAAGATGCACTACAAGAAAATGCCTAATTTGCGACGGACATTTTTTGAAGAAAACGAATCCTTCGCATTTTATGACGGCAATTGTGATGGATAGGAAAATCCTTCTGAATTACCGAAGGCTAAAAAGTGGGAGAAAGAAGAGCAATGGATCTACATGCCATTTCTTAAATAAACAATTTTATCCTCACAATGTTTTACATATGAATGAAATAGAATAGCCTTATAGAGTACAAAAACTTCTTATTTTACCTTTATTATCATTTTTAATTGAAGAAAAAACTACAAAGATGTCTTTTTGAATATATGCATATATCATCATATCACCTTAAAAGATGGCAAGAACTATTCATGAAAATGAGCCTGAAATGTGAATACAATTATGCATAGACCGTGCAAACGTCTTGTAGGATCACAAAGGACCAAGAGGGGGGTGAATTAGTGTCAAAACCAAAAATGTCAATTTCACAAAACTCATTGCGGAAGCTTAAAATTGATTCGTCAATCCTTTCAAATCAATGCAATTCAGAACATAAACATCAAACATAATATGAGGGGGAGAGAGAGAAAACAAACACAAAATGCACGGATCGTTGTTAATGAGGTTCGGTTACACCTTGACCTACATTTTTGCTCCGACTTCTCGACCTCGAGACCGTCAAAGATTCCGCTAAAATCTTCCATAATTCCAAATGGGGCAAGGAAGAACGCCATTTATATCAACCACCTTTCTCCGCTTCGAGAGGCAAGGCAACCTCTTCTCCTAGTTAGGAAGCTAATCTTTTCTCTCGCTCAAGAGGTAAGATTTGGAACCTCTTTTACACAGGAGTTCTCACAATCTTTCTAAAAAATGGTTTCTCTCTTTTACAATAGAACACTCACAAGAAGAGAAGAGAGAAAGAAAGAAAGCTCAAAATGATAACTTCAAGGAAAAATATCTTCCTTTAATTTCTTGAAATTTTGCTTCAATACTTGGATGGATGCTTTTGCTTCTGGCTTTGGCACTCCTTTTATAGGCTCTAGCATGTGAAAAAATCATCCATAATTTATTTCACATTTTTCTCCTTGAAATATAGCTGTTACTATTAATTACAGCAATGGATCGGTCAACCACATTTATGGACCGGTCGACCGCATTTATGGACCGGTCGACCAGTCTATATGACCGTTGCCCTCATTTCCTCAGTTACCACTGGTCGATCGGTATTATCTCGACATCGACCGGGAAAGTTCATGTATTTGTTGATCGACTGGCATCTTCAATCGATCGACCGGTATATCTTCGATCGACCTTCTTTACTTCGACCGACAGGTTGACCGACCTGTATTATTTTGAGCATAATATTTTGCATAGTTATCCAAATGAGATAATCTTGGATTAGTAACAGGATTCTCTACAACTTTGATGTTTATGATTCATCCAGAATCTAATAAGATCATAGTCAATTGTTTAATTAGAGCGTAGTGCATAAAGTTGTCTTTTTTTAAACTTTTTTAGCATTTTAAGTTTAATCTTTTGAGGTTTGTATCATTAAAATATAATTTTATATGTCATTAAAACTTAGATCCAACAATCTCCCCCTTTTTTATGAAGACAAATCGAAAAATATAAAAAATGTATAAGTTTCGAAAAAATTGTAAAATAAGTTGTAAAATCAGTTTTGCTCCCCTTAACACTTAACTTTCCTTACAATGATAGATATTCACATAAGTATAAATTGTAAGGAACTCTTCGTATAAAGTGATATCCATATCATATTTCTCCTATATTTCTCCTCCTTTTGTTTCATCAAAAAGAATAATTTGTATATGAAGCATATAAGAAACTAACTCCTCTTCATCATATTTTCAAAATTTTATTCTTCCCCTTTTTGTCATATAATAGACATGTAAACTATTGCATCATAAGATTAAAAGATAACTCCCCCTAAATTTATGAGAAACAATTTGATGAAAGCCAAAAAAAATATATTAAGAATAAAAATATGGCATAAAACTTTGATATAAATATTCATGATATGTCAACATAAAGGTTAGTATGCTCCCCCTATCACTATTACCAATTTTATATGTTCTCTCTTTTCAAGGAAATAGTAATTTTAAATTTTTGAGTTAAATAAAAAATAGATGATACTTTTACCATAACATTTGTGCCTTCACATTTCCAAATCCACATGTCCTTTGCTTTGCGTGTGAGGCACACCTGCAAAAATAATTATGTAACCTTTGGTACCCAAATTTCTTTAGGTCCTATTTTGTTAGACATTGTTCCTTTTAGAACCCAAATCATACCATATTGTAATGATTTTCTTCTTTCGCATTGATATGCTAAATGGCCATAAAATCCACATTTAAAACATGTAAATGTGATTTTCTATTATAGGAATGATTAGACTTCCAATAAGAGTTTTTATTTCCAAAATGATCCCTAAGATTATTTTTCGTCACATGAAACATAACTTTATTTTGTATATATTTTAAAGAGGCATTTTCTTTCTTTACTTTTTTTAAAGAGCATGCTAGTTTCACAATTTCACATGCATGCGTAACTTCCAAGGAATCAATTTCATTTTTCACAAAACATGTATCATTTTCCTCTTTTAATTTTTCAAGCTCATGTAGTAATTTTTCATCTAAGAATTTTTGTAAAGAAATATTTTTCTTTTATAACTCATCATTCAATACAATCAATTTTGAATTCTCAACTCTTAAAGATTCATAAGATGCACAAGATAATGAACGAGAATCATTTTTCTTTTTTAATTATCTATTTGAATTAAGTATGCATCATTTTCCTTTTTGAGAGAATCATAGTTATCTTTCAAGATATGAAAATCATTTATTAAAATTTCCTTTTTCTTTTAGAGAGAAATATTCTTTTGAACGAGAGAAGCAAATTCTTTATGAACATCAAAAACAATATCAACATCATCATCACCATCATTAGTAGAGGAATAAGATCAAGTTGATGTTACCTCATCATCCTTACTTTTTTCCATTAAGCATAACACATCATCTTTGGATGTCGTAGATGTAGAATCGTCGTTTTCTTCATTGTCCACATCCGATGTGCTCTTTTTGCCAAAGTCACTCCCTTCATAACTATTTAACAAAACTTGCCAAATCTCATAAGAAGTAGAGCATTTGGAAATAAGATTCATGGCAAAAGAATCTAAAGAGGAATAAAAGGCATTTTTGACATTGTAGTCAAGTTTTTCAATCGACATTTGAAAATCATCATATTCAAAGAAAGAAAGATTGGAAACACCATTCAAAATCTTCTTTGACTTTTCAAAACCGTTTTCTATAATTTCCCACATATCAAAATCAATTGAACATAAATATGCCTTCATTCTAATTTTCCAAGAAGAAAATGAATAATCCTTAAAATTCGGTGGGTCGAAAATGGAATAACCTTCTTCAAAAAATGGTGCCATGCTCTAAAAATTGGTTAAATCTTTAAAAAGAAATAAGAGCAACTTGACTCTGATACCAATTGTAGGATCACAAGGGACCAAGAGAGGATTGGTGATAAAATCGAAAATGTCGATTTCACAAAACTCATTGCTGAAGCTTAAAATCGATTCGTTAATCCTTTCAAATCAATGCAATTCAGTTCATAAACATCAAACATAATATGAGGGGAGAGAGAGAAAGCAAACACAAAATGCACGGGTGGTTGTTGACGAGGTTCGTCCATACCTTGACCTACGTCCCCGCTCCAACTTCTCGACCACGAGATCGTCGGAGATTCCACTAAACTCTTCCTTAATTCCAGATGGAACAAGGAAGAATGCCCTTTACATCAACCACCTTTCTCTGTTTCGAGAGGTAGGGCAACCTCTCCTCCTAGCTAGGAAGCTAATCTTTTCTCTCGCTCAAGAGGTAAGATTTGGAATCTTTTTTACACAAGAGCTCTCACAATCTTTCTGAAAAATTATTTCTCTCTTTTACAATAGAACACTCACAAGAAGAGAAGAGAGAAAGAAAGAAAATTCTAAATGATAACTTCAAGGAAAAAGAACTTCTTTTAATTTCTTGAAGTTTTGCTTCAATGCTTGGATGGATGTCTTTGCTTCTGACTTTGGCACTCCTTTTATAGGCTCTAGCATGTGAAAAAATTGTTTAGAATTTATTTCATATTTTTCTCCTTGAAATATAGTCATTATTGTTCATTACAGCAATGAATCGATCGACCGCATTTATGGATCGATCGACCGGTCTATATGATCGTTGCCCTCATTTCCTCAGTTACCGCAGCTAGTCAGTCGACCAGTATGTCGACCGATATTGTCTCGACGTCGATAGGGAAAGCTCGTGTATTTGTCAGTCAACCGACATCTTCAATCGGTCGACCAGTATATCTTCGACCGGCCTTCTTTGCTTCGATCGGAAGGTTGACCGACCTGCACTATTTTGAGCATAATTTTTGGCACAGTTATCCAAATGAGATAATCTTGGATTCTATGGATAGCTAACAGGATTCTCTACAATTTGATGTTATGATCATTCAGGATATAATAAGATCATAATCAATTGTTTAATCAAAATGTTGTGCATAAAGTTGTCTCTTTTTCTTTAAACTTTTTCAACATTTTAACTTTAATCTTTCAAGGTCTGTATCATTAAAATATAATTTTATATGTCATTAAAACTTAGATCCGACACGTCTCTTTACCTCCATTCTAATATTAGTTATTTTTCATTCAAAATTGTATTTTTATTTTTTCTAAAATGATAATAAAGATGAGTAACTATTTGTTATTTATTACTATTGAGGTCGAGAAGAATAATACAACTCAAAAAATACCCCAACTGTCAAATCGTTTGATAGAGCTTATACACAAATATTTTTCTCCTGCGTTAGATATCATGGTCCATGGCATCAAAAGAAAAATATGTAGTCACCTTCCGAAAAATAAATAAGAGGCACGAAGGTTTACAAGTAAAAAGAAGTGTAACTCCCTCGAAATCATCCCCACAACACGTGTCACGAGCGGACCCCGAAGCGCGTTACAAGGTGGACAATACAATAGTTGACCCAAAGTCAACAAAATACATGACAATAATATGCTGCAAAAATGAAAATAATTAAAAATTATTCTACTTGAAAACATAATAGAAGAATGAAACATAATGGGCCCTATAGCACTAAGCCCAATAACATCAAATATGTCATGTCAGATAGACGCCCAAATACAAAGAGACTCGAAGTCCACAACATAACGACTCATAAACGCTCCTCACATGAGGACATACAACAGAATCCATAATAAAGGCTCATAGGTCGACTCATACATAGTCCATAAACAATATAAAATACTATGGCCTAACTGAGGCCGACAACATGTGCTAACCGTCATCATGAGCTCTCCACCGACACCTATTCTTTCATACCTGCACGAACCCGGATGCAGGGGAGGCCCATCTCCCATTAATTGTATGTAAGGACTATAAAATAAACAATTCAATAATCCATAAAGCATTTCGATTAAAATGTTAATCATTGCACAATAAAGTTCTCAAAATAGATCATGAAACTCAATTATCCATTTCATCCATCAATTCCATAAATCCATTACATTAATACCAATTAATGCTCAACTATTCATATCCATAGTGGCTAAGAACATTCCATCGCATTTACTCATTGAAATGCCCATTTATAACATTATCCATACATTCTTGCCACTTAACCTATATTTAAGATTTTAGGTTGTCAATCAATCATTAATGAACCTTTATGGACTGGTCGACCGATTCGTACGATCAATTTTATCAAAAAATAAAAAAAATGTCCATTTTGATTCATCGTTTACAATCCAAATCACATATCCATTTCTTAATAGATTACCTACTACCTTCCTAGCATCTTTAGTTTCATAAAACAACAACCAGATCCAGAGAAACGACTCATGCCTCCAATCATGACATACATGTTCAAACCTTTAAAACGATAAACGGAAACATCACAAATCGTATCGAATCCATTTGGAAGAGCTCAATCATGTCCTCATTCCAAGGGTAAACAAAATGAAAGATGTGTGAATTCACCCATTACATACCTTAATCCCTAAACGTTCCTAGGGACGGTTCCATGCCATCTTGCTTTCTTTTGCCCCAGCCGAGTTCTCCTCCAATGCCACGATCTCCTTGCTCCCTTGCAGCACCTAAATCACCATGAACAACTCTCTTGAGCTCTTGAAGATGGTGCAATCGAAGAGGGAAGAAGATGGGGAAGGAGGAGAGGGTTTTGGAGGTTTTACGGCTAATTTCAGCTCCATTTTCCATATGCCAGATTTACCCTCCAACTAACTCTACTTTTGAGGGCAGATTTGTCTACTTTTGTTTAATAATTATGAAGTCCACTTTGCCCTTAAGATTCCATTGCTTTTGAGGCTAATGTAATCCAATTAAAAATCAAGAATGTTACAAGAGGTCCAATCGATTTTGCTCTAGTTTTCTTAGATTATCGCCATATCTTTCCTCGTAATTTCAAAATGCAACAGTCTCAACCAAAATGAGATAAACAGAAGAGGTATACAACAGCTACACTTTCTTCCTAATTGGATCGCTAACTTTTGCCTCATTTCCTGGTTTTGTCTAGGACCTCGATGTATCTTTTCGGGGCACCATAATGGATGACAAGATGCCTAGCCATGTCATCGATCACCCCTCCCTGAACTAGCACCTCATGTCCGCCTTTTTTACCTGAAATGTTTGGTGGTTTCCCTAACCATTAGCAACTTCAAGAGATAAAATGGATACTACAAGTATGAGAGACAAACATTGGCAAAGCATTTACTTTGGTGATGATGAATTATGTGCATTGGAAAAACTTTATTGTTGAAGTACGAGAACTTTACTGATATTACAATACATGCACATGAAGTGAGGAAAAATGGTTGCATGCAATTCACAAGACAAAGAAGATACCTGGAAGTTCCACAGATAAAGTGCTACAAGCAAACTTTTTCTTGTTGGAGCAAAATTTTAATGCCCTATATAATTACATTTTGATGACACAAATCTCGAAAGATCAAAGTTATATGAATTTAACATTAACTGAATATTTAGCTATGATATCATTAGTTTTTGGATAAATAATGAATATCAAAATTGTAGAGAATTCTGTTAGCTTTCTATAGAATTCAAGATTATCTAATTTCGATAACCATACGGAAAGTTATGCTCAAAGAAGTGCAAGACTGTCAACCAGTCAGTCGAAGAAGTGAAAGCTGGTCGACACACCAGTCGACCGATCAGACATATCGGTCGATCCGTCAATGCACAGATTGTCCAATTCAACATCGAGACTACATCGGTCGACAGTCTAGTTGATGCACCGGTCCACCGATCAGCTCAAAAGCTAAAGATTAAAATGACGAGACTATATCGGTCGACACACTAGTTGATAAACCGCGATCAGCCGCTGTCAACTAAGCAAATCACACAACGGTCACATAGACCGATCGACCGATCCATTAAAATGATCGATCGATCCCTAGCTTAAATGAACAGTAATGACTATATTTTTGTCAAAATAAAGAGCAACGTCCATATCATCAATAGAGGCCTATAAGCTTCAGAATTCATCAAGCATTCAAGGGAAACTTCAAGATTCAAAGGAAAATCATTTTCTTGAAGTCATTATTGTACCTTCTCTACTTTCTCTCTTCTCTTCTTATGAGCGATGTATTGTAAAAGAGAGAAACACCTTCTTAAAAAATTGAGTGAGCTCCTGTATAGAAGATGTTCCATATCTTATCTCTTGAGTTAGAGAAAAAGATAAACTTCATAGAAGGAGAGGTGTGACTTATCTCTCGAAGCGGAGAAAAGGTGGTTTAATGTAAAGAGTTTCTTCCTTGCCCGATTTGGAACGAAGGAAGAGTTTTGTAGAATCTCTGATGGTCTCGAGGTCGAGAAGTCGGAGTAGGACGTAGGCCAAGGTGTGGTCGAACCTCGTCAGCAACCATCATGTTCTTTATGTTTGATTTCTCTCACTCTCCTTCTCAAATTATTATGTATGTGATATGATTTGATTTGCATTGATTTAGAATTCAACTAATCAATTTTAAATTTTCACGACGTATTTTGTGAAATCGATATTTTTAGTTTTAAACACCAATTTACCCCCTTCCTCTTGGTGTCTTGGGATCTTACAATTGGTATTAGAGTGGGTTGCTCTAGTTTTTAAGATTTAAACGTCTTTAGAGCTATGACATCAAATGGATTTAGTTTTTCTAAAGGTCAATTGGTCATCCACTTTTTATTGCATCAAATTTTGCATATTGAAAAATTAGGATACAAGCATACATTTGTTCTATTGATATTGACATGTGGAATATTGTTCAAAAAGGTTATTATTTACATGAAAATTTACTTTCAAAATGTACCGAAAGAGAAAAATGTTTTGCAAAACTTGATTGGAAAGCTAAAAATATTTTTTATTATGCTTTGAATTCAACAGAGTTTAATATGATTTCTAATTGTGAAAGTGCAAATGAGATTTGGAAGAAACTCATTATTACTTATGAAGAAACGGATAAAGTTAAGGAATTTACATTAAATATTTTAAATCATCAATATGATCCTTTCAAAATGCAAGAAAGTGAATCCATAAATAGGATGGTTGTACAGTTTAATGATATTGTGAATTATTTAGCTTCCTTGGGTGAGCCAAGAATTAACTCCCAAAAGGTGAAAAAGTTTCTCAGGTCTCTCTCCTCCAAAGAGGACCGTGATTGAAAAAAAAGACCTGAACAAGTGAGATTTTGATGATCTTATTGGTTCTCTCTTAACATATGAGATCAAAATTCAGGAAGAAGAAGAAAAGGCTCCAAAAAGAAAATCATTAGCATTAAAGGCAAACAAAAAGGATGAAGACTCGAGTGAAGAAGAAGTGGATGAAAAGAGACTCACACACTATACAAGAAAGCTTGATAAATATCTCAAGTTGGTGAAAAATAAAGAGAAGAATGATAAGTCAACTAGAAGGTCAAGAAATAAACTCAAAGAAGGACAAATAAGAAACAGTTTAGAAAGGGAAGAAGAAAGAATATAAAGAGTCAAGTGAAAGTGAAGTAAGTGACTCATCGAGCTCTTCTAGTGAGGACACATACCTATGCTTAATAGTACATAACGATGAAGTAACTTCTAACTCTTCAAATTCAAATAATGACTCATCAAGTTCTTCTGAAAGAGATATTTTGTTTGATGTGCACAAAGAATTTCCCTCTCTTATAAAAAGGTATCTTGCATTTAAAGAGGAAAATGAAAAATTACTACATGAGTTTGATAAATTAAAAGAAGAAAATGATACATATTTTATGAGAAATGACAACTTAAAAAATCAAGTTGATTCTTTGGAAATTATGCATGCATGTGAAATTGTAAAGCTGACATGTTCTTTAGAAAAAGTAAAGAAGGAAAATAATTTGTTGAAAATTCACAAAATAATGATAAGACTAGTTTTTTTGCAAAGAAAAGTAATTCTTGGAAATACTTTGGACATAAAAAATTTTATTCTAAATATTCTTATGATAAATCCTTAAAACATTCACATATTACTTGTTTTGCATGTGCATTTCATAGTCATTATGCTTATCAATGCAAAGTAGGAAAATCATTTCAACATGGAATGATATGGGTTCCAAAAGGAACCTTGACTAACAAGATTGGGCCCAAAGAAGTTTGGGTACCAAAGGTTAAATAATTATTTTTCAGGTATGCCTTACGTGTAAAACAAAGGACAAGTGGAATTGAAAATGTGAAGGCACGAAGGTCATGGTAAAAGTATCATTTACAAATAAATTTTCAAACATTCTCCATGAGCATGCACCTACATAGTTGTAGAACTACTTTATTATCATGACTCTTAAGTTTTAAATTTAAAATCTTCATGTTATGTAAACAAAGTTTTGATTTCTCATTCAAAAATTTAAAATTATTATTTCTTCGGAAGAAAAGAGGGACATAGAAAAAAATTGGTCATAGTGATAGGGGAGCTTATTCAAAGAAAAATGTTAATATATTAGTTTCACAATTCACTTTAAATATGACTCATTACCCTTATTATCAAATGCTTGGTCACTTGATATTATTAAATTTAAATTTGACATATCATTGTTGTCTCAAAGTTTTATGCAATTCTTTTAATCCCTCAAATTTTGAGACGTGTTATTCATTTGATTTCATATTTTGTCAATAAAGTAGTCATGACTTTAGGGGGAGTTACTTTTTGCATATTGCATATATTATATATGAACCAATTCCTTATGATGAAATACTTTACATGTTTCTTATATGACAAAAGAGGAGAGTAAATTAAGGGGGAGTTACATATTGTCTCTTATATGCTTCCTATGCAATTTACTTTTTGATGAAACAAAAGGGGAAAAAATATAAGAGAAATATGATATGAATATAAGGGAAAGTTATATAAGATATATATATATATATGTATATATGAATATAATTTTATATGTAAAGTACCTTACAATTAGTACTTATGTGCATATCTATTATTATAAGGAAAAGCTTAGTTTTAGGGAGAGTAAAATTGATTTAACAACTTTTTTGCAACTTATATATATTTCTCATATTTCTCGGTGTTTCTTCAACAAAAAGGAAGAGATTGTTGGAGCAAAATTTTAATGCCCTATATAATTATATTTTGATGACACAAATCTCGAAAGATCAAAGTTATATGCACTAAACTTTAATTAAATATTTAACTATGATCTCATTAGTGTTTGGATAAATAATGAATATCAAAATGGTAGAGAATTTTGTTAGCTTTCCATAGGATCTAAGATTATCTAATTTGGATAACCATGCAGAATGTTATGCTCAAAATAGTGTAGGACAGTCAACTTATCGGTCGAAGAAGTGAAAGCCGGTCGAGGCATGGGTCGACAGATCAGACATACCGGTCGACCTGTCAATGCACAAATTGGCCAATTCAACATTGAGACTACACCGGTCGATAGTCCATTCGACGCACCGGTCGACCGATCAACTCAAAGGTTAAAGATTAAAAATGACGAGACTATACTGATCGACACATAGGTTGATAGACCGGTTGACCAATCAATCACTGTCAACTGAGAAAAACACACAACGGTCACATAGACTGGTCGTCCATTAAAATGGTCGATCGATTCCTAGTTGAAGTGAACGGTAATGGCTATATTTTGGTCAAAACAAAGAGCAACGATCATATCATCAATAGAGGCCTATAAAAGAAGACCAAAGACTTCAGAATTCATCAAGCATTCAAAGAAAACTTCAAGAATCAAAGGAAAATCATTTTCTTGAAGCCATTGTTGTATCTTCTCTTCTTACTATCTTCTCTTCTTATGAGCGGTGTATTGTAAAATAGAGAAACACTCTTAAAAAATTGAGAGAGCTCCTGTGTAGAAGAGATTTCATATCTTACCTCTTAAGTTAGAGAAAAAGATAAGCTTCATAGGAGGAGACTTTTACCTTACCTCTCGAAGCGGAAAAATGTGGTTTGGTGTAAAGAGTTTATTTCTTGCCCCATTTGAAACAAAGGAAGAGTTTAGTAGAATCTTCGACGGTCTTGAGGTCGAGAAGTTCGAGCGGGGACGTAGATCAGGGTGTGGTCGAACCTCATCAACAACCACCATGTTTTTTGTGTTTGATTTCTTTCTCTCTTTGTCATATTATTACGCATGATTTTAAGTTTCCTTGAGATATTTTATGAAATCGATATTTTCAATTTTAAACTCCAATTCCCCCTCCTCTTGATGCCTTTGGATCCTACATTTCTGGAGCTCTGAGTATAGGGAATCGACATCGGATACTATCCCTGATACTCATCACCTTCTTATTTCCTTGTAGACGTTCTTCCATAATTTGGATGGACTTCACTGCACCTTTGCTCGGGGCAGACTCATTTCATTTAGACACTCTATGATGCACCTGCATTCGGTTTAAGAAGGTTGATCCTAAATCCTTCTTGTGGATCACTGTTGGGTAAGTAGAACCCTTCTTAACAGTCCCTTTGAAGAGTGCATCGGATAATATAGCATCCAAAACTACAACTGCCTTATCTGTTGACTTGACTAAATTTTCCTTTTCCGCATACCTGATTTATAAATGAATAAATTAATATCTGAGCCCAAGAGTCGTAACATACCCACAATACCCAACAAAAGGTTGTATATAACAGCAGTATCTGGAGATGATGTCCGATGAAAAAAAAATAAGATAAGGAAAAGAAGATAGTCCAGCACTAACCTGTAATCTATTTCTGCTGCTTCCGATGCACTGTAATATTTTCCAGTGTCAGCTCCCACAGCTGAAAATATGGGATTGACATGTGTGCTTGATTCATAAACCTCAGCTATCTCAAGTTGCATTTTGCCTTGGACACCTTCCCCTATCGAGCTATCATGTTTCTGATCAAGATTTTCCTGCACTCTCTTTGTTGGCTTAAAGGCGATATAGTATGCATGACCACGATTCACTCCTAGTAGCATGACCTCCTTCTTATACTTATTTTCCTTTGCTGATATCTACCGAGGTTGTAAAAAGAAATCATTCATCATACATGAATATGTGTATACATTGGCATATAATCAAAATTCTTTCTTAGGCTCCAATTTTTTTCAAAACTTTTGGTGGAGTTTATCCTCACCAGTCCAGTAGTTGACTTAGACTGCAACCACTTTGAGAGTTTCTTACGGGATGAAAGGTTAATGCCCAAAGTGACACCTGGAGGCCTGCAGGGAAGTATATGGTTCGACCTATACAAAAATGAATAGAATTAAAATTAACATATGTTTTAGGAGACTAAAATAGCTTTAATTTTATTTTCCTCACCATTGAATCCCATGATGATTGCAAGCCAAGAAACTAAAATTTGTAACCAGTTCGAAGTAACGTTTCACTTCTGCAAAACTTGTTTATATCTCATAAAATAAATTATAGTTTCAAAAAAGAAAATGGGCATCATCTATAGCTTCAAGATAAAGGTTGAACCAAAGATTGAGCACCGAGCAGGAATACGCGAATATATATATATATGGGATAAATGTATATGCTGAGCACCTAAATTCAGTATGCATGCGGAGCATTCCGATGTCGTCCATTTATTGATCCACGGCCGTGATCCTTACGCAGGAATGTACGATTTCTGCTCTCTCCAACATGTTCTCCCTCTTTCTGCACATCCACGTTGCCATTCTCCCTCTTTCTCTCTTCAATCTGTGCTTTTCGTCTCTTCAAATCGGCGAAGGGGACAACAGCACCAAACGCACAGATTAAAGCATCAGTATCTTCCCTCCAATGTTAATAAATGGTTATGACTTTATCATATGCATAAAAGGTATGAATCTCTGAATCGTCTCTTCAACTTCCACTCTTCTCTTTCTACCACTAAAACAGTTCGCCCCATCTCCTCTCTTCCCTTGTGGGCCTTTTTATCCTCCTCTCCATTTTCATTCATGAAATGCAATGAGATAAAAACTATGGACAATTGATTGAGATCTAAATAGTAATACAAAGGTTCACAACCAGAGCAAAACCATGGACACTTGCCGTAGAGAACTCGCATTCAGCGGAAGAGGGAGAGAATTTGTTAGACAAAAGGATAATTTGTGCCCAATTTGTTACTATGATTTAATCTTAGCCACTTATTAAGATCCAAGGGCTGAATTGTTGCTCCACATGCATACTGATTTTAGGTGCTCAACATATACATTTATCCCTATATATATATATATATATATGAAGTTTTAAAATATGGAATTTTCTTCATTAGTCTTTAATAAATACACAGGAGGTATAAGATATGCAAGAGTTTCCCTACTGGAAATGATTTAATGGGGGGTGCTCCCAAGTTTTTAGCCATTAGATTTGTCATCTATGGCTGAGATCGGTCATTTAATGGTGATTTTCTAGCCGTCGGATCTTCACGCGATGGCTGAGATGCGCTGCATTTTTTTCTCCTTTTCTCCCAAATCTCCCATCTCTGTCCGATCTCTAACCGGCGGTGATGGCGACGTGCGGTCGAGAGAACGCGGCGATGAACGGCGACGGCCACGCCGAACGCCTTACCAGCGTTCCCCGTGCCCGCCCATGGCCCCTCTCTCCCATGCCCTCCGCTCCGCCGCCTCCGGCATCATCCTACTCGTCGCCCTCCCCTCCTCACCGCTGGCCTCCATCTCCGCCTACCCTCACCGAACCATTCGCCACCGAGGACCACGTAGATCCAGCTGGGAGCACTATGGCCGCCAAAGACGCCACTGAGACCGCTGCGCCGCTTGCCCAACTCCTTGAGTCCAACTCCGAGGTCATCACTGCCATGCAAACGTTGTTGTACCAGAAACTCGAGGAGGGTGACGACATGCCTCGCAGCGCGGCTAACGCTGAGATGGGGGAAGCCGTCAAGTCCCAATGGCTCTTCGAGGAGGTGCTCGCGGCCAATCTGCTCTCCTACGATGCCCTCCTCGAGAACGCAGTCCTAAAGTACCGGTGCGGCGTGGGGGCTGTGGTGATCGAGTGGCTGGAGCGGCCGCTTGAGGTCGCACGGGTCGAGCGGAATGAGGCCGCGGCGCTCCTGGACCAGAACGACGAGGCCAGGGATAGGTTCTCCAAGTATCACCATCTCTCGCCGCTCAAGTTCGACGTTGGCGCCTACCTGCAGACGCCACTGTCGAGGATGAAGCTCGGCAACGCATCAAGGACTCTTGAAGCTATGAGAAACCCCAAAATCAAAAGAGAGGAAAGGAGGCAGTGAACGGGGGCAACGACTAGCGAAGGCGGCATGTAGGATGATGCCGGAGGTGGCAGAACGGAGGGCGGTGAACCAACGACGAGGAGCGGCGGTAAACCAGTGACGAGGAGCGGCTGTCGCAAGAACAAGCAATGAGATCTGCTGCCATTGCGCGAAGATCCAATGGCTGAAAAATCACACGCAATCTCAGCCATAGATGACAGTTCTAATGACTAAAAACTTGAGAGCACCCCCAGTAAATCCTACTGGAAAATAAGTAGTGTGCCTAAATGACTCCTACCATAATGTGCTTGCTGGCATGGGAAGGTCTTTATCTTTTACACTTGTGCAAAAGGCAATTGTCAAGCAGAGCATCAACTTCTTGAGTAGATAAACTGGTATGCTCCTCATTCTTTGATACTTCAGCTGTTAAACTGTTATGCTCCTCATTCTTTGATACTTCAGTCATAGTACCATCTGATGTCTTGAGATGACTCACATTAGCAGTTATCTCTTCTGAGGTTTTACTACATCAACCTTCTCCACTTTTGCATCCATACGAGCCCTCCCGGGCCTTGTGCTTACTGGAACAATTTTTTTTTACTTTTTTTCTTGAAACACATGCAAAAAAAAATTTAAAATTCGTCAAAAATATTAAAATAAATTAGAAAAACTATAATGGTCTAGGTTCATCCATAATGTATTTGTGATGATAAAGATCACTTTCTCCTTCGATTGTAGTCATACAATCGAAATACGCAGATCCTAAAAAATAATAAATATTATTTTGACAGCGAATCATGAGGTCGAGAAAAAATAAAAAAGCTCTGATAGCAATGTAGGATTTATAACATATATAAATCATAGAGGTTGCGAAATATCACTTGCAGTGAAAGCGGATTGTCGAGGCTTTTCAGGAATACTTGAGGAATGCACTTGTACCTCGGGATCGGGAACCGAACCTCAGGGGAATGGAAGACTTTGCCACAGCACAAGTACTTCTAGATGAGGGAGACTTCAGCGAGGGGGCATATCACATGCGCCATTAATGTTAATTGTGCATCACATGATATGCGTGATTGCGCATATCACATGTGAATAGTTGCGAGTTAGACATAAAAGTGGGCACACACTATGGCTTCAAGATAAAGGTTGAACCAAAGATTGAGCACTGAGCACGATAAGCTTCTCCTATATATATATATATATATATATATATATATATGAAGCTTAAAAATATGGAATTTCTTCATTAGTCTTTAGTAAATACACAGGAGGTATAATATATGCAAGATAGATCTGTCATCTATGGCTGAGATTGCGTGAGATGGCGGCGGGGAGAGGGGCAGGTGGCAGCAGGAGGCATGATCCTCGTGACGGCGGCGGGCGCGGCTAGCGGGGTGTTGTGGGGGGCGTTGTCGGGCGGACGGCAGGCGCTCGGCTATCAGGCGGCGGCAGAGAGAGGGGCACTGTCCGGCGGCAGCGGGAGGCATGATCCTCGCGACGGCGGTGGGCGCCGCTAGGGGGGTTGTGGGGGGCATTTCGTCAAAAATATTAAAATGAATTAGAAAAATATAATGGTCTAGGTTCATACATAATGTATTTGTGATGATAAAGACCACTTTGTCCTTCGGTTGTAGTCATACAATCAAAATACACGGATCCCAAAAAATAACAAATATTATTTTGACAACGAATCACGAGGTTGAGAAAAAAAAAGCTCTGATACCAATGTAGGTTTTATAACATATATAAATCATAGAGGTTGTGAAATATCTTCTGCAGTGAAATCTGATTATCGAGGCTTTTTAGTAATACTTGAGGAACGCACTTGTACCTCAGGATCAGGAACCGAACCTCAAGGGAACGGAAGATTTTTTCATAGCACAAGTACTTCTAGATGAGGGAGACTTCAGCGAGGGGGCATATCACATGCGCCATTAATGTTAATTGTGCATCACATGATATGCGTGATTGCGCATATCACATGTGAATAGTTGCGCGTTAGACATAAAAGTGGGCACACACTATGGCTTCAAGATAAAGGTTGAACCAAAGATTGAGCACTGAGCACGATAAGCTTCTCCTATATATATATATATATATATATATATATATGAAGCTTAAAAATATGGAATTTCTTCATTAGTCTTTAGTAAATACACAGGAGGTATAATATATTCAAGCTTAAAAATATGGCAACTTTGGATCGATAAAGATTATTTAAGGATCATTGATTATTCCAAAATTTGTATTTATATATGGCGATTCAATCACTCAAGCAATGTGAGCTATGACAAACAAAGAAGAACTAAAAATTCATACTCGAAGATTGAATTGCAATCAGTAGTGATCAGTCAGGAATCATCAGTGATTTCGAAACCTATATTGATGAGTGAGGAGTTAACAATGACTATGATATCAACAATACTAATTCAAGAATTAAAAATATTTTGAAAATTATAAATAATGATATACATCTACTAATGATAATTTACTGATCATCAATTGATTTGAATCCTACCAAGTAAGTATCACTTGTCAATATTAGAGAAATTTGATAGTTGGTTCTTCAGCACCTTATACATGATTTAATGGTGTTATCTTTTTTTCGCACAGATGTTTACAATTCCTTAAAAGATAGAAACCACATATTGTCACAATAAAATTATAATTTATTCTCCTTGCTTATTGTTCCCACCAAATTTCCCTTATTACACATAACCTTATTCCTTTTCAATGTGCTCAAACCTGGAAATGACAACTCATAGTCATCCATACACTCATCTAATAATGTTGAATCCAAACATATATTACACAAATATTTACATATTATTTGAATTTCATAAGTTTGTTTTCTTACTATTTAGAATAACAATACTATGCCCATATTTTCTTCCTACTTTCTTCTTTGTACATCTAATTGAAATGTGTCCCAACTTTACAAAATATAAACTCTGAAGTCAATCCATATGGAGGTCATTCAAATTTTTAGATAACCAAAATTGCGTGGAAACATGTCAAAACATAGGGTGCTCAAATTCTTATTGCTTGATATTTTTTTCTATTTCGAATATCAATGATATAAAACATACTTTTTTATTATCAAACATGTGAATATATCTTTTCATTGTAATTGTAATAGTATAAATGATGGACTATAAGTATTTACCATAAAACACAATGTCTAATACCACTACGGACTTTGCAACATGTCGTCTTAAGCTATTAGCCTTTCTTTAGCTTACATGTGTAAGGATTTAAAATATGAATTACTTGTGCTTTATATAGTAGGCCCTCATTCAAATCAACGATTTTGCTAATACATAGTCATACTTAATTTATTTGATTCGTGCTTTTTTTTTCAAAATGTATACAAGAATCATATCAAGTCCATTGGAGAACTAAATTATAACATTTGATCTGAATCACTCAGGTATCTCAATTGATCTTGTGTATTGAGGCATGATTTATCTTTCTTATGACCCTCATGACCCATCACTATATGGTTAGGCCAAAACACATACTAACTTTGACACCCACTTTTGTTTTATTTGGATTTTGCAAAATAAGGGTCTTAACTTGCATGTCTCCATGAAAAATTAGGATGTCATCAATAATATAATTGCATTTTAATCAATGAATCGTTTGAAAATTTGATTCGATCCATAGAAATAGTCTGATATGGGTTAACCAAACGACTATCAAACACTCTTAATAATTGTATTGGGTTTCAAATGTAAACTTTGGTATATAACATTCTTTAATTTTAGTTAATGGTATCCAAATCTTAAATTAGTCTTAAGAAATATATTAGTACCTTATGGTTGATCAAACAAGTAACCTACTAACTTGGTTCAGAAGTCTACAATTATTGTCCAACTTGGGGAATCATCTTTCCTCTTGTTGATTAAGGCTAAAACTCACAGTTTGATCGAATATAACCCCGTACGAAGGCTCACAATGTTCTTCTTATGTCGAATGACAAGGAGTATTAAAGTAGGGATAATTCTATGAAGAAGGTCAATAAAGAATTCTTCTATCAAGGGTAGGTCAAACCACCTCTATAGAAAACATAGGAACATCGTTCGTGCTTCTTCTTTTTTTAATAATCTAAGAACTTATGACATCCTTTCCAAAATAGCTTATTGGCATGCCTATAATAAATTCGAAAATATGTACTTACTTCCTTATTACTCATAAAATCAAATCATAGTTGACTTAAAAGTGAAAAAATAATTAGCTCCCTATAACAATCTAATCATACATGATAAGAAGACAATTAATCCACATCCTAAATTACATCAAAATCATACAAATACAAAACAATCATTTCAACAATCAAGTACTTGTCACACTTCCAACTATGCAAGGCATTACCACAAAGTCTAGGAATCACAAATTAGTACTTGATGATTATCTGCTTTCGCTTTTTCTTTTTAGATAACATGCCATGGTAATACATATAATAAATCCATATATAGGATTGTGATGCATAGACTCATAATTGATCAAAAGCAAATATCACAGTCGCATTTCAAAATGTCATATATTAGTACATATATAACCTCACATTATAATCCTCATACTCACACAACTCAAGCTAACGGGTAGTCCACACTATAAACATACCAATGTTATCCCCACTATAACATAACAATGTCATCCTAGACATTGTTATGTAAACTTTGACCAAAGGGAGGACCTATAGCTCTGATACCACAACTGTCACAACCCCAAATTAAATCTTAGTTTAATTCGGAGTTCGCGACTCATTACGGACGATCAAACAAAATTATGAAGAAATGCAGAAACGTGATGTAATTTACTCATGTTTTATAACATAAGAGTAAAAGTATATCATTAAATAAATTACAGAATATGTGATGATCCTTCAGAGCAAACTGAGACTCCTTAAATCTTACATTTTACAAAAATATAATTTTTATTTTCGATACAACTTATTTTGACATAAGTAATAAACATGACTAGCTCTTTTGACATCTTAATAGAAAAATACGAATGACATAAATCTTCTCATCATACCACCAAGGATATTATAAAATTCTTTTAAGACTATCACCTTGCACAATTCCCAAAGAGCTATATGAATCTGAAAAATATTAGAAACAACATTATGAGCAAAAATAGTTCAGTAAGTTGATAACTCATAACTATGTGTTACCATCTAATAAATTTGGGGAAACATAAAAATACAAGCATTAATCATAATATTAAAATCAATATTTTCATACATTTAATAAATACATATATAACATTTCAGTCGAAATCATCCCACTCAATTCACAATCATTGTCATTTAACTATATCAAACATGTGTATGCAATGCAACACTCTCATATGAATGCACGGATCATCAACTGGCTAGTGGTCGGTAGGTGGATTCTAGAGGTGGCTCCCATCGTGATCGGCGATGTAGCACTTAGCTCCATTCTACCTCATCCCTTTTGGGGAACAATCATATAGCGATAGGTGGATTCTAGAGGTGGCCCCTACGAATTCTAGAGGTGGCCCCCATCGCGACTACTCACGATGTGGCACTTAGATCCAGCCTATCTCATCTCATTATTGGAAAATAGAATGATGGATTAGACTCTAGAGGTGGCTCCCATCGTGATCAGCGATATAACACTTAGCTCCAACCATCATGCATGCAATGCAGATAGATGCAGGTGCATGATTCATCATATAACAATTATATCTCAATTGTATTGGAGCCTCGAGCTAGCGGAAGCATTTTTTTATTTTACTCGAGCATCTGATCATTACTTCTATCATCTTGTCATAAGTATAACTCATATAGAATAAAAATTTTCTTTGTATTATTCACATAAAGAAACTCTAATATTCATATATCAAATACTGACAGCTTTAAATATTATTACAAGGTAATGTACTAGAAGAAAAATCCTCCAACACTCAGTTCCATGTGTCATCACTTGTCATGAGCAGATCACCCGTGCTTTTGACCTGCAGGATCCAAGTACAGGGAAATATACGCATATATATTGTACATAAATGTACATATAAATGCATAATCTCCATGAGCAAAGGCTCATATATAGGCCCAAATAGTATATCTTAAAAATCTCTAATTATAAACTTATTCAAAACATGAAGCATTCAAATGATCATGAACGACAATATCATATGGAAAATTCTAAAGATTGATACATATTTATCATTGCTGTAAGAACATGGGTTATCCTAGACTATCTTATCAAAGCACATGTTTATGCACTTAAGCCATTTCATATAAGTATGAGTCATAACAAAATCATATCATCTCATATCAAAATCCTTCTTCATGCATATAATCATTATTACACAAGCATTGTTACCACATCTTTCACATTTCATATAACTATGCAATATCACAATCAATAATGCATCAGATGCCATGCAATTAAAAGTGGAATGTATGCAAGAAGCATATCGTATCACCAACCGACCAGAGGCATCCTTTTCGGGATATCTGTCGACCCTACCGGGGAAGCTGATGGATTCTAGAGGTGGCCCTTGTGAATTCAAATGTCGCTCACACTGATTCCACAATTTAGTTCACATGGCACTTAGCTCCAAACAACCTAAAATCTCATTTGGGATATCTGTCGTCCATATAAGGTCTTTCAATCGTATAAGGGTAAGCTGTCAGCCTTACAAAGTTTTTCAACCATGCAAGGGTAATCTGTCGGCCTTGTAAGTCTTTCAACTATACAAGGGTAAACTATTGGCCTTGCAAGTCTTTCAACTATACAAGGATAAACTATCGTCCGACATGGGTAATGCACATGTATGATAATGAGATGTAATGCATGTACATAACCCAAGCATATCATATCATGTCGTATCATATCATGTCATCTTGTAACATGTCATGTCGTGTCATTTTCTATCATATCATGTCATGGAATATCATATCATATCATGTCTTCTTATAACATATCATGTCATGTTCTTTTTTGTCATATCTTGTATGCCATGCCATATCATATTATATCACATAGTATCATGTCATATCATGTCATGCATCATTGTCTTAATAACAATAATCATATAATGATGTAATTACAGATAATATTGACATTTTAGGAAGACATTTAAGAACTTACTCATGTCTATACCATAACAATTCATTTTTCATACATTGTTTACACTCATATAACAATTCTTAATTATCATATGAAACAAAATATAATATAACCTTTGCACAAGTGTTCACTTTTAACATTTCTTATGAATTCGTGATGATGCATAAAATCTCATGTTGCATGTATCATGGTTAAAACTTATAAACAAGGAATACAATAAAAGCACATGGATCCACCCTAAATGCCTTTTCTTTAACCTTCTCCCTTTAAATTCTTACATGGTAAGCCAATGGATCATCCTCTTTACTTATCTTAGTAGTCCTTCCTATAACAATAATATTCGTTCATAATACTATTAAGACATGGAATCAACATAAACACCTATAAGATGGTACTAGATGGATAATATATACTCTATAAGTTGAATGATATTAATACTTTTCAATATGTAATTCCTATAACTTAACCCTATTTAGTACAAACATCTTTTCTTTTTCGCAGATTGGATACCTTATGATGTAAAATTCATATCCCGTAATATAAATAATAAATAATTATCATTGATCTCATTAGTTTTGGATGAATGGTCAGAGTTGTAGAGAATTCTGTTAGCTTTCCATAGACTCTAAGATCATCTAATTTGGATAACCGTGCAAAAAGTTATGATCAAAATAGTGCAGGTCGATCAACCCGCCGGTCGATATGATAACGGTCGACCGAATAGAAGATACCGGTCGACCGACAACTACTGAGCCTGCTCCGGACGACGTCGAGACAATACAGGTCAACATACCAGTCGACAGTCCGGTCAATCAATCAAGCGTAGAAGTCGAAGAAAACGTGCAACGATCACATAGACCGGTCGACCGGTCCAGAAGTGCAGTCGACCGACCTCCGAGTCAAATGAACAATAACGGTCAAATTTGAAGGAAAAATTTGTGGAACAATTTCTGGATGAATTTTTCACACAATGAAGGCTATAAAAGGAGTGCCAAAGTCAGAGGCAAAGGCACTCATTCACTCATTGAAGAAAAACTTCAAGTTGTCAAAGATAGATCATTTCTTGAAGTTTTCATTTTATAGCTTTATCATTCTTTCTCTCTTCTCTTCTTGAGAGCATAGAATTGTAAAAGAGAGAAACACTTTTGTTCAAAAAAATTAGAGAGAGCTCATGTGTAAAAGAGGTTCTAAATCTTACCTTTTGAGCGAGAGAAATAAATTAACTTCCTAAGAGGAGAGGTTGCCTTGCCTCACGAAGCGGAGAAAAGGCGGTGGTGTAAAGGGCTTTCTTCCTTGCCCCATTTGAAACAAAGGAAGTGATTAATAGAATCTTCGATGGTCTCGAGGTCGAGAAGTCGGAGCGGGGACGTAAGCCAAGGTGTGGCCAAACCTTGTCAACAACCACCGTGTCTTTGCGTTTGATTTTCTCTCTCTCTCCCCGTTCATATTGTGTTTATAATCTGAATTGCAAAGGTTTTAAGAATCAGTTTTGTGCTTCTGCTACGAATTTTGTGAAATCGATATTTTCGGTTAAACACCAATTCACCCCCCCTTCCCCCTCTTAGTGTCATTTGGGATCCTACAATTGGTATTAGAGCGGGTAGCTCTTGTTTTGATCTTTTAAATCATCTCATTTTTTTTATCTAATCATTTTAGATCTAATCATTTTTAAGATTCAATCATTTTTTTAAGATTTAACAATCTTAAGAACTTGCGTCAAGTGCATTTGTTTTTGCCGAAGGACAATCAATTAGTCATCCTCCCCTTTTAAATGCATCAAATTTTGCATATTGGAAAATTCGAATTCAAGCTTACATATGTTCTATTGATTTAAACATGTGGGATATTGTTGAAAAAGGCTATTATTTATATGAAAAATTACCTTCTGAATATGACGAAAGACAGAAAATTTTTTCGAAATTGGATTGGAAAGCAAAGAATATTTTTTATTGTGCTTTGGATTCAATGGATTTTAATCGGATTTCAAATTGTGAAAGTGCAACTGAGATTTGGAATAAACTCATAACCACTTATGAAGGAACCGATAAAGTCAAAGAATCTAGATTGAATATTTAAATCATCAATATTATTCCTTCAATATGTATGAAAATGAATGTATAAATGATATGATTGCTCGGTTTAATGATATTTTGAATGTCTTACCCTCCTTGGGCGAGCCAAAATCTAACCCCCAAAAAGTGAAAATGATTCTCAGGTCTCTCTCCTCCAAATGGCATACGAAGAGGACCGTGATCGAAGAAAAAGATTTGAACAAATTGGATTTTGATGATTTTATTGGCTCACTTTTAACCTATGAGATCCCAATCCAAGAAGATTAAAAAGAAAAGGCCCCCAAGAAGAAAACATTGGCATTGAAGGCAAATACAATAGAAGAAGATTCAAGTGAAGAGGAAGTGAATGAAAAGAAACTCGCACTCTACACAAGAAAATTAGATAAGTATCTCAAGTTAGTTATAAAGAAAGACAAGAAAGAGAAGCCAACAAGAAAATCATGCAAACATCACACAGAAGAAAAATCTCAAAAAGGTAAAAAGAAAAAATATGAAGAGTCTAGTGAAATAAGTTGTTCATCAAGCTCTTCTAGTGACGAAGCATACACATGCTTAATGGCACACAACGATGAGATAATCTCTAACCTTCAAACTCAAATTATGACTCATCAAACTCTTCCGAAGAAATTCTTTCTTTAGACGTGAATAAAGAACTCTCCTCTCTTATAAAAAGATATTTTTTCAATTAAAGAGGAAAATGAAACATTAATACATGAAATTGAAAAATTAAAAGAGGAAAATAATGCATATTTTTTGAAAAATGAAAAACTAAAAAACTAAATTGATACTTTGAAAATCACTCATGCATGTGAAGTTGTAAAACTAGCATGTTCTTTGGAAAAAGTTTCTCTTTGAAAGATATACAAAATAAAATTATTTCTTATATAAAGAAAAATAATCTTAGGAATCATCCCTATAATAGAATATCACATTTTAAATACTTTACTTGTAGATTTTATGGGCATTATGCATATCAATGCAAAATGAGAAAATTAACACAACATGACATGATTTGGGTTCCGAAAGGAACATTGTCTAACAAAATAGGACCCAAACAAATTTGGGTACAAAAGATTACATAATTACTTTTCAGATGTGCCTCACATGCAAAGCAAAGGACAAGTGGTGAAGGCACAAATGTTATGGTAAAAATATCACTTACTTTTTTATTTCACCCAAAAATTTTAAAACTACTATTTCTTTAACAGAAAAAAGTAATATATAAAAGATTGGTCACAGTGATAGGGGGAGCATGATTAAAAATTATTTTCACATATCATGGATATCACATTGTTTTATCAAAGTTTTTATGCCATATTTTTAATATATTTTTGTTTTGGCTTTCATAAATTGGTTTTCATTATAAAATAGTCATAAATTTAGGAGGAGTTATCTTTCAAAACTTGCAATACTCTACATATCTAATATATGACAAAAAGGGGGGAAGAATATTTTTTTTTAAGAATTGATTAAGGGGGAGTTACATATGGTTTCTTATATACTTCATTAATAAATGACTTTTTGATGAAACAAAAGGGGGAGAAATATAGGAGAAATATGACCTGAATATACTTTATATGAATATCTCCCATTGTAAGGAAAGTTAAGTGTTAGGGGGAGTATGTCAAGATCCCAATTTAAACCTTAGTTTAAACCGAAGTTCGCGACTCATTACGAACGATCAAATAAAATTGGAAAAGATTGTGGAAACGTGATGTAATTTTTCTTTTTTTATATAACATACATAAGAATTAAAATATCATAAAATAAACTACACAATATATGATGATCCTTCAGAGCAAACCAATTATCCTTAAGTTTTATATTTCACAAAATGCTTTTGCCTTCTTACAAAATAATACATATGAATTATACATAACTAAATCCCTCAACATCCTAATAGAAGGATACGAAGGACTCAAATCTTTCCATCTTACCACGAACCCTTCAAATAATATCATCTCGCATGATTCCCAAGAATTATCTGAAAAATATTAGAAACAACAAAGTGACCTAAAATAGCTCAGTAAGTTGTTAACTCATAGCCTATGTGTTATCAACTAATCAATTTGGAGGGACATAGAAAATCATGCAATAATCATAATAGCAAAATAAGAATTTTCATATATTTGATAATTACATATAAACATACTAATCAGAAACATCACACTCAACTTACAATCAATATCATATAAATCATATCAAACATATATATGCAAATGCAACACTCTCATATGAATGCACGGATCACCAACTGTCCAGTGGTCGGTAGGTGGATTCTAGAGGTGGCTCCCATCGTGATCGGCGATGTAGCACTTAGCTCCATTCTACCTCATCCCTTTCAGAGAACAATCATATGGCGATAGGTGGATTCTAGAGGTGGCCCCTACATATTCTAGAGGTGGGCCCCATCGCGACTACTCACAATGTGGCACTTAGCTCCAGCCTATCTCATCCCATTATTGAGGAACAAAATGATGGATTGGACTCTAGAGGTGGCTCTCATCGTGATTAGCGATGTAGCACTTAGCTCCAATCATCATATATGCAAATGCAAACAGATGTCGATGCATGATTCATCACATGACCATCATATCTTGAATACCAAAAGATGAATCATATCAAATATCATTTCAAACCGAACAAAATTGCACTTCTCACAATCCATTCATATCATATCACATATGCTTTTCAAATGTGCAATCATATAATCATTCAGATATACTTTTCATAATTGCTTTTCTTGAAATCGATTCATAACATATCCAAACCATATTCAATAATATCATAATCAATGTCACACCAAATCCAAAAGAGGTGAATACATAGAGTATGAGAAACCAACTTACCTATAAGGGCTAACAAAATGTTTTCCTTTCTCTTTTCACTACTTTACTCCTCTACTCCTATAACAATAATAATAAGAAATGCATTACTACTATGATATGAACACAAGCCTATCACATATGAAACATAATTAATTGAAATGGTATATGGACCTTAAATATTTACTCTTATAACTCAAGTAACTATTAAACATAAGGATTGACCTAATATTATAACAGATTGCACACATAGTAAAGAAAATTCATATCTTCTAGTATGCATAATCAAATGACATCATTCCAATTTTCTTTACTTTCATATTACAGAGACATTAATCTATAAAAGTTTTATTTCCTACTTCATTATGGTTTGCTCTCATGAAAATCAACATTCAGCCTAACTTTTATATTGTTTCTATATCCTGACAGACTGAGTAACCTTATTTTATGATTTATATAAAATAATAAACATTCCCTGTTCTGATTCTTTTAATTTTCCCACATAATAGACATCCTAAGGTGCAACTCATAAAATTACTTTAATTTATCTCTTTTACTGAGCACAATAAATTTAACCAATACTAGCATAATCTGTCCTAAGTTCTCTCCTGACAGACTGAGTAAGGCTCGGTAAATTATTTATAACTTTCTCTACGCATATCATTTTCTAGTGATTCCAATTGTCAATGAAACCTAATATCAATTTCAATAACACCATAAATTATCAAATAATTACACGACATATTAGATTTAATACATAATTTACAAATTCAGTTAGCAATTTCGACGGACAGAGTGATAGTACCATAAAGATAAGAGCATACTTTATCTACAGAAATCCTATTAACTTGATTCCAAAGCTCAATGAAAGTATACTCATAGAGGATCAATCAGAAGAAAGTTCATAATTTTGGGACCACCCGAAAGTATGTAATTATGTAGCTAAAAATTTGGGAACCAATTGAACATGGCTAGGGTTAATTTTGCTCATGAAGAACATGAATTTTGCCCCATGATTAGCTAAAATCTGAGAGTGAATGAGATGGATGAGGTTCAGAGAAACCCTAATTAGAAAGTTATGTACTTGAAATCAAAATAAAGTGAAGTATGAACTCACCATATGGCCAAACCCTAATTCCCCTTCAAATAGCTTCACTAGTAGAACATGGTCCCCTCTTTCACTTGGATTTTCGTATGGGGCAGGTGAGGAAGTGAAAAGATGTGGTAGAACATGTAGAGGAAGAAAGATAAGGCAGGGGTAAACTGACCTTAAGTCGGCTAAACACAATAAGAAAACGACCGTGGTATTGAGGGTATTTACTAGTAAATGGTTTTGCCTTTTTTCATTTATTTATTTGTTCATTTACTTAAGACATTATATGTAAATAAGGAACTACCCCCCATTTGGATTCAAATAAAATATTTATAAAAATAAATAGTCAAGGAATTGAAATCTAATTTTTTGTCCGAAGAGCAAAAATCACGATTTCACAGATTTTCTGATTTTGCATCTATGTTTTACCTAAGTAAAACACCTCCTAAAAATTGTTAAAAAACACATCTATAATACTTTGATATATAGGAACAATTACCGGGACTTTAATTTTCTTAATTCTAATATTTTCAAAGATCATGTTTTCATGCCTTGGATAAATTTTCGTCATATTTCAGCGATCAAACACTATGAGCTATAACTCAAGCATTAACACATATATCAATTCTCTTATCAATAATATGATATAATATTAATCCATGTGATTACATGTGAATTAAATTTGGGATATTATAGAGTACCATTTACAAGATTTTATAACTTTTTCGCCGACTTATATCTTTTTCATATTTCTCGGATTATCTTCTTAAAAAAGGGGGAGATTGTTGGGTCAATGTTTTAATGACATATAAAATTATATTTTAATGAAACAAACCTCGAAAGATTAAAGTTGAAATGTTGAAAAAGTTTAAAGAAAAATGGATAACTTTATACACTACACTTTGATTAAATAATTGTCATTGATCTCATTAGTTTTGGATGAATACTTCATAAACTCCAAGATCATCTAATTTGGATAATCGTGCAAAATATTATTATCAAAATAGTGCAGGTCGGTCAACCCGTCGGTCGAAGCAAACAAGGCCGGTCGAGATGATACCGGTCGACCGAATAAAAGATACCAGTCGACCGACAACTACTGAGCCTGCTCTGGACGACGTCGAGACAATACCGGTCGACATACCGGTCGACAGTCCGGTCGACCGATCAAGCGCAGAAGTTGAAGAAAACACACAACGGTCACATAGACCGGTCGACCGGTCCAGAAGTGCAGTCGACCGACCTCCGAGTCAAATGAACAATAACGGTCAAATTTGAAGGAGGAATTTGTGGAACAATTTCTGGACGAATTTTACACACAATGAATGCTATAAAAGGAGTGCCAAAGCCAGAGGCAAAGGCACCCATTTACTCATTGAAGAAAAACTTTAAGTTGTCAAAGATAGATCATTTTTTGAAGTTTTCATTTTATAGCTTTATCATTCTTTCTCACTTCTCTTCTTGTCAGCATAGAATTGTAAAAGAGAGAAACACTTTTGTTCAGAAAAATTAGAGAGAGCTCTTGTGTAAAAGAGGTTCTAAATCTTACCTCTTGAGCGAGAGAAATAGATTAGTTTCCTAAGAGGAGAGGTTGCCTTGCCTCTCGAAGCGGAGAAAATATGGTGGTGTAAAGGGCTTTCTTCCTTGCCCCATTTGGAACACAGGAAGTGATTAGTGGAATCTCCGGCGGTCTCGAGGTCGAGAAGTCGGAGCGGGAACGTAGGCCAAGGTGTGGCCGAACCTCGTCAACAACCACCGTGTCTTTGCGTTTGATTTTCTCTCCCCCCCCCCCCCTCCGTTTATATTGTGTTTATAATCTGAATTGCAAAGGTTTTAAAAATCGGTTTTGTGCTTCTGCGATGAATTTCGTGAAATCGATATTTTTGGTTAAACACCAATTCACCCCCTCTCTTGGTGCCCTTTGGGATCCTACAACTCATGTACATGTGACCGAGTAATAAGGAATCCATTGGTATGAATGAGAACATTATAGGTAGGGGATACCTAATCCATTGATGTGAAAAATAAGACATGGTTATATAAAGGAAATGTTGGGTTAGAAATCATCTAGTGACATAGGATATTTTTTTTTGGGACAACTATATTTAAACATCTTAGAAGTGTGAGATGAGAATACATATCATTTATGATTCTAGTTAGCATGTGGTGGATTATCCTTACGTACAAGAATCAAATGGTTTTGCATCGCTGATATTTTAATTAGAAAAGAAAAGTCAAACAATTTGGTTTTGAAGACCTTATGTTTTGACACTTTGCAAGCAATTTTGGTTATTAGGAAAAAAAATTCTAATGACCTCCATGCGGATACACTTTAGAGTCTACATTTTACAAGGTCAGGATATATTTCGATCAAATGTGCGTATATGAAGAATAGATGAAGGTGCGGTTATGTTATTTCGAATAGTCTAAAAATCAATTTCCGAAATGTGTTCAATAATACAATTAAAAATTCAGTATGTTTCTTAAGAAATCTTATAGATATATAAATACTTATTTAATACAAGTATAGATTCATCAGTGTTAGATATAAATATAGATGATTACGAGTTGTCATATCTAGGTTTGAGAACATAAACGAGGAATAAGGTTATGTGTGCTAATGAAGATGTGGTAGGAAAGATCAGTAAGGAGAATAGGCTATAATTTTATTGTGACATTATGTGTTGTCGATATTCTAAGGAATTGTAAACATCTTTGTAAATGACAAAAGATAAAACCACTAAATTAGGTATAAACTGTTGAAGAACCAACTAACAAATTTGTTTAATGTTGAAAAGTGATACTTACTTGGTATAGTTCAAATCATTTGATGATCAGTAAATTATCATTAGTAAATGTGAGTTATTGTGAAAGCATTGTGAAATCTCGAATTACTGTTGTTGATATTAGAATCATCAACTCCCTACTCATCACAATAGATTTTGGAATCACTAATGATTCTTGATTAATCACTATTGATTGCAATTCAATCTTTGACTATGGACTATTTTAGTTCATCTTTATTTGTGACATCTCCCATTGCCCGAGTGATTGAATCACCATACACCATTATAAATTCTGAAATCATCATGATACTTGAATAATTATTATCTATTTGAAGTTATCAACTTTGAACATTAATTTATAATTGATCTTTCGTACGTATTTGTCTATCACATATCACTTATTATGATTGATGAATCAACATTGCCACTCTTCTATGGGTGATTAATTATTTGTCATTGCTGACCTTATTATGTCAACTGACCTTGAGAGCTTTAAAAGTGAGTTAGAAAGCTTATCGAAAGATGTATTGGAGTGTGGCTGCCTCTGGTCATCATTCGATAGCTTGATTGGAGTTATAGAGTTTACTATCATGGAGTGTTGGTTGAGAGCCTAGCGAAAGAATGATTGAAAGGGGACGCATTTTCGATCCTCGATCGCGAGCTCGAACCAACATTCGATTATATATAAAAAAGGAAATCATATACCCTAATTTTATTTTTGCTCACTCTTTCTCCTTTATTCGTGGACAATAAAAGATAGTTTATGACCTATAGTCACCAAAATAGGTGATGGTTCCTTAATGTACCATCCTCTTTTTAGGGTTATAATAGATTCAAGTGAATTATGACACTTTCGCTACCTGGACTAGGCATAAGTCACAATTTTATTGATTCTCTGATTCAGTTCATTTTATGCTTATAACTATGGCACTTACATTTATTCAAACTCTATCCAGACCAGAAAGAAAATAATAAAAATATGAACAGAATGAGTGATACGCCTGAGCTTTGTAGGCATGAATTAAATAATGAGATGTCTATAATGAAAACAATACTGGACATAAACTGTAATAAATGGAAATGTCAAATATAAGATATGATGGGGATTAAATAATTTATTTTCAAAGAAAATCAATTCTAATGATCTGGGAAGATGCATAAAAAGGTTATCAAATCTTACTTGATTAATTTTTGTGCCCAACCCTACACTTTCCTATCTAGTCTTTTGCATGATGAGCAATGATAGAATAACACCGAGTTGGGTCGCCACTATGGAGCTTGATGCATGCTTAATTTTGTATATTATAGCACTTTAATAAGTTGAAAATTGAATGATCATGCATTAATTGTCTTATTTTTTCTATAGGAATATTGTTTTCATTTTTATTTTTTGATTTTCACGACGTCTGCTGTGCAGGAGAGGAAAACAGCCCGTGTTATGATGACACGGGCCGTTTTTCATCATGTCACGTCACCATCGACATGGTCGGGGGAATTTTTGTCATTGCTGATTAAAATGGTCAGTTTTGCCTTGTCACGGGCCGCATTAGATAATGACGAGAAGATGTCCCGGTGATTCCAAAAGACAACACGGCCCGTGTCAATAATGACACGGTCCGTGTTATTCATATTTGAGGATTTTTCGTGCCGAGCTGTGATTCGCATAATCATGACATAATCAACACGGCCCTTGTCATTAATGACACAGTCCATGTTGACACCCAGATTTTTTGTCACGGACGATTATAAAAAGACCTTTGTTTCCATACCAAAGGATGATCAGAGCTAAGAAAGAAATCATTCATTTTAGAGAGTCTTGTGGCTACTTTGTCTAGAGTCATATTTTAGAGTTTTATTTTCTTACTCATCTTTTGTACTCTAAATTTTGGCATTATAATGTTTAATTCTTTAGCAATGGAGTACTCTTTCTTTGGTGGATTTACTTTGTTGAACTCCACTGTTATTTTGATGAAAGATTATTTTCTGAATATGAATGCTCTGTTTGAATCGAATTTATTTTTAACATCTCATATCTCTCCCCTATCTACTCTGTGAGATTTAGAGGGGTGTGGACTTAGACTTACTCAGTTGAGGAGTCTTTGAGATGAATCGAATCACTTATGTTTTAATCCTTAAATATTTGGAGAATGATTTGGTTAAACTTTCTTCAAATATTTGATTAATAAAACAGATAGGACATCTGATTAGAGTCCTAATTTATATTATTTCCATCAGATGTGATTTTCTTACTCGTTTAATAGTGGAGGAATGCTTAGTAAAATCAACATTTCTTCTAATTGGCATTTCCTTTTCTTGGATCTGTTTCTTGTTTCCTCTGATTATCTTCACAATTCATTTCTCTTATAAATTTTTCATCTAGCAAGTGTCAGAGATAAAAGTTCTCGTGGGATCGATATTTTTACTACTTGTGCGATCGGTATACTTGCCGGCTTTTTCTACTCTATAGAAAAGCGGCACCAAGTTTTTTACGCCGCTGTCGGGGACTTTTTCTATCTTTTTCTTACTACACATTACCATTTTTTTCTTTCTTTTTCTGGGACGTATTCTGCGCAATCAAAATGGCCTGCTATTCAGGAAACGATCTGTGTCGTCACTTCTGAAATGGTCCGCGTTGTCTAAAAATGGTCCGCATTTTTCTTTCTCCTATTTTAACCATGTGAGGCAACTTAAACACGGTCTGTGTTCACAATACACGGCCCATATTTTATAGCCACACTTACGAACACAGTCCGTGTTTCTCTGAAATATTTTTCTTCTTTTTTTTAGAACAACAAGTGTCGATCTTTCAAAAAAAAATCTTTTTGAGCCATTTGATTTTCTCAATAATTATTTCAAATTGTTGTTGATTTAATCGCACTTTGGAATCTTCGAGTAATACGACAAAGAGACATAACACCAGAAGCTCGAAGGAACCACTTCTCTTCAATCCTGAAATAGAAAAATTTGCTAAACAACAAAGAAAATTTATAAGGATCAAAGAGAGGGCGGAAAATCAACAACAACAACAACCAGGAAATCAAAATCCAAATTTGAATTATCGGACGATGAGGGATTACACTATTGGTTAGATGAATCATGACCCATGGAGCATAACTCTTCCAGACATCAACACCAATTTTCATATACAACATGGCACCCTTCAAATGGTGCAAAATAACCAATTTAGTGACAATCAAGATGAAGATCCTTTTGGGCATGTTAGGAAATTTCTTCAATTATGTTCTACTTTTAAATTCATAATGTGTCTGATGTTGCAGTTAGGTTGAGACTCTTCCCTTTCTTCTTGAGAGGGAAAGCAGCCACTTGGCTCCATACTCTGCCGAAGGAACCATCACAGACTGGAGAGAAATGCGGCAAAAATTCATCAACAAATATTGTCCGCCCCAGAAAGCAGCTCGATTAATCTCTGATGTCAAAGCATTCTATCAACAAGACTCAGAAACCATGCATGAAGCGTGGGAAAGGTTTAAGGAACTTGTATCTCGTGTTCCTTATAATGTACCCCTCCATGAACAAATTCAATTCTTTTATAATGGTGCTACTTTCACAGTATGAGATAAGATTGACACTTCTATAGAAAGTTCCATGAATGACAAATCTCCTGAAGAGATTTATAATATTATTGAAAATCTTGCTATGAATCATTGGCAAAATAACAGGAACAGAGAACCACCACGAAAGACAAGTGTCTATCAGGTAGACGACAGCACTCAACTTACGGCGCAAATAGAAGCCATGAATCAAAAAATGGAGACATTGATGAGTCGCATCAATGAAAAGGCCCCTGCTAAAGCCGTACAACAAACTTGTGATTTTTGTAGTGAAGGACACTCTACTTATGAATGTCCAATGGTCTCAAACTCTAACCCTTCCTCTTCCACCTCTTTTGAAAATGCTAATTATGTATCGAATAATAATTTCAGGAATAACCAAGGGGGCAATTATGGCATCTATGGGTTTGGGTTGAGAAATCAACCCAACTACTCTTGGGTACATCATCAAGGTGCTCCACCACTAGGTTTTCAACTACGCAATGATGAAAAACCTCAGGCCAAACCAAAATCTAGTCTGGAAGATGTGTTGGCCAAGTTTATCAAAGCGATGGATACAAAATTTGCAAATCAAGAAGTCTCAATTCGAAACATAAAAAATCAGGCGGGACAATTAGCTAACATGATTGCAGGTAGACAACCAGGTTCTCTTCCTAGAAATACATAAAAGAACCCAAGGGAAGAAGCCAAGGCAGTCAAATTGAGAAGTGATAAAGAGCTACCAGAACCAATACTAACTCAGACCTTAGATCAGCCATCTTCATATCAACCTTCTACTTCATCAGCCAAAAAGGAGGTTACAAAATATCATATTCCTGCAAAATTTGGAAACCTGCCATATCCTCATCAGTAGGAATAATTAGATAAATAATTCTCTCATTTTTTGAAAATTTTTAAATAAATTCATATTAACATCCCATTTCATGAAGCACTTAAATTGATGCATGTATATGCCAAATTCATGAAGGATGTGCTCTCAAATAAACGACGAATTGAGGAGACAGGCTTAATAAAACTAACCACTCAATGTTGTTCAGTTTGCAAGAGAGATCTGCCGACAAAAGAAAAGGATCCAGGGAGTTTTACTATCCCCTGCACTATTGGACACTTTTTCTGTTCGAAAGCACTTTGTGATTTAGGTGCTAGTATTAATTTGATGCCATATTCCATTTTTCTAAAATTAAGTTATGGCAAACTTAAGGATACATCAGTAATACTCCAATTTGCGGATCAATCCATTAAGAAGCCTAAGGGCCTCTTAGAAGATGTCATAGTAAAACTTGATAAATTTGCATTCCCAGCAGATTTCATCATCATGGATATGGAATCAGAAGCCGAAGCACCCATCATTCTAGGCAGACCATTTCTCACTACTAGCAACACGTTGATAGATGTCAGAAAGGGACATCTCACTCTGAAAGTGGAGAATGAAGAACTGTATTTTAATATTAGATTTGTCATCTTGTTACTCTATTGATACCTTTGAAGATGATGTTTCTGACGAATTTGAACAGCTAGTACCATAGGTGATAATGGATCCTTACACAATTATTGAAGAGTCCATGGATAACACAGAAGAAGGAATTGGCTTAGACCAAAGGGAGTCAATCCCTCTCAAGGAATCCATCTTGGAGAAGACAGACATATCTCCACCACCACCAATCCCAGAACTCAAGAGCTTGCCTACTCATCTCAAATATGCTTTTCTCGAAAAAGAGTCATTTCCTGTTATCATTTCCTCTGAATTAACCGACATAATGGAAAGCAAACTTTTGCAGGTTCTCAGGAAACACAAAAAAGCTATTGCATGGTCCATCAATGATATCAAGGGAATATCACCATCAATATATATGCATAAGATTTTGATGGAAGAGAAAAGCAAACCAAGCGCTCAATTTCAGCGTAGGTTAAATCCAACTCTGAAAGAGGTAGTTAAGAAAGAAGTTATCAAACTTCTCGATGCATGTATCATAGTCCGTGGATTAGTCACGTATAAGTAGTACAAAAAAAGGGGGCATCACTGTGATTACTAACAAGAAAAATGAGTTGGTACCTAGCAGGACGGTTATAGGTTGGCGTGTGTGTATCGACTATCGCAAACTCAACGAAGCAACGCGCAAGGATCAGTTCCCTCTACCGTTCATGGACCAATTGTTGGAACGAGTAGCAGGACATAGTTTTTATTATTTTTTGGATGGTTATTCAGGATACAATCAGATTACCGTGGCACCCGAAGATCAGGAGAAAACAATTTTTACTTGCCCGTACGGAACTTTCGCCTATCGAAGGATGCCCTTTGGACTTTGCAACGCACCGGCAACATTTCAAAGATGCATGATGGCAATATTTGCCGATATGAATGAAAAATTCTTGAAATTTTTATGGACGATTTTACTTTATTTGGCAACTCATTTGATAATTGTCTTGAAAATTTAACCTCGGTTTTGCATTGTGAAGAAACAAATCTAGTACTAAACTGAGACAAATGCCACTTCATGGCAAAAGAAGGCATTGTCTTAAGGCATAAGATCTTCGAAAAGGGAATCAAGGTAGACAAGGCCAAGGTTGATGTAATCGCAAATCTACCCCCTCCCACATCCGTAAAAGTTGTCCGGAGCTTTTTGGCCCATGCTGGATTCTATAGACGATTTATCAAAGATTTTTCCAAGATAGCCAAACCACTCACCAACCTTCTCGTCAAAAGATACTAAGTTTCTTTTTAATTCTGATTGTATATTTGCTTTTACTACATTAAACGAGAAGCTCCCATTGTTGTAGCCCTAGATTGGAGTCTTCCGTTCGAACTCTTGTGCAACGCTAGTGATGGAACCATCGGTGTTGTATTAGGATAGAGGCGGGACAAATTTTTTTGAGCCATCTATTATGCCAGCCGAACTCTAACTCCAACACAGATGAATTATGCCACAACGGAAAAAGAATTTTTAGCTGTCGTTTTTGCTTTTGACAATTTCAGATCTTATTTAGTCTGCTCATAAGTTGTGGTTTACACTGATCATGCAGCTATAAGACATCTCATGTCAAAAAAGGAAGCCAAACCCCGACTACTCAGGTGGATCCTTCTTTTACAAGAATTTGACGTGGAGGTTAGAGATTAGAAGGGGACCAAGAATGTCGCCGCTGTCTCATTTGGAAGTTTCTCCAATTGAGAAAACTGATATACTTGAAGAATTTTCAAATGAGAAAATCTTTTCCATCAACTCTTGTGATAAGGTAAAATTGATTGAGAGTTCACCTTGGTTTGCCAATTTTGCAAATTTTCTTGCAGGAAATTGGCTTCCTACAGTATGGACATCACAACAAAAGAAGAAATTCTTTTCAGATGTGAAACATTACTTGTGGAAAGATCCATATCTTTTTAAAGTTTGTGCAGATCAAGTAATCAGACGCTATGTCCCTAAGTCTGAATTCAAAAGCATCCTTACACATTGCCACACAAGGGAAGTTGGAGGCCACTTCGGCCCCAATCGAACAGCTGCAAAAATCTTAGAAAGTGAATTTTATTGGTTTAAAGATGCGCAAGTTTTTTGTAAGTCATGTGACAAATGCCAGAGGACTGGTAACATTTCCAAACTTCATGAAATGCCCCAAAATAGTATGCTATATTGTGATATTTTTTATCTTTGGGGAATTGACTTCATGGGACCCTTCCCTAAGTCATTACATAACGAGTACATTTTGGTTGTTGTAGATTATGTATTTGAGTAGGTAGAGGTCATTGCCTCTCCTACTAATGATGCAAAGGTTGTAGTCAAGTTTTTAAAAAAGAATATTTTTACTAGATTTGGCACACCTAGAACTATAATCAGTGATAATGGCACCTATTTTTGTAACAAATTATTTGCAGGGCTTTTGACAAAATTTGGAGTTACACATAAACTCAACACTCCATATCATGCGCAAACATGAGGTCAAGTGGAGATATCTAATAGAGAAATAAAATGCATTTTGGAAAAAATTGTGAATTCCTCTAGAAAGGACTGGTCTTTAAAATTAGATGATGCATTGTGGCCTATCATACTGCTTTTAAAACTCTTATTGGAATGTCTCCATATAGACTGGTATTTGGTAAGGCATGTCATTTACTTGTTGAACTAGAGCATAAAGCTTATTGGGCTATTAAATTTCTGAATTTGGAGCCTACAAAAATAGGGAATGAAAGATTACTCAAGCTGAACGAACTAGAAGAATTCTGAAGTAATGCTTATGAAAATAGCAAAATATATAAGGAGCGCACAAATATTGGCATGATCAACGCATACAAACTAGGAATTTTCAACCTAGTCAACAAGTTCTTCTATATGATAGTAGACTTAGACTTTTTCCAAGTAAACTTAAGTCGGACGGGCCCTTTCCTCATAATCTCCTCGTCACCTTTTGGAGACGTTGAAATTTGCACCATGGACAAAAAGCATCAATTCAAAATCAATGGAAAACGTATTAAACACTATCTAGATGGTGTTCATCACGAGGAAGTCAATTTTATTATCTTTATTGATCCATGAGTATGACTAAATCAAGCTGAATATTATAAATCAAAACTACTCTGCCTAAACTTTATTCTCAATTTCTATTTTTTCCTTTAAAAAAAATTCCGCAAGGCCCGCAAGCCATGTCTTCATCACTAACCAACTTGCTCGTTGCATAGGATTTCAAATTTCCAAGAAAAAAAAGGACCATGTTTACACAAAATGGGCCGTGTAGTGCAAATACGTACGTGCGGGATAGCTGCCAAGAATTTAACAACACGGCCCGCGTTCTTAAAACACGAGCAGTGTTGTTCCTCGAGATCGTACCAACGAAGAAGTCAAAAATGGACTGCGTGACTGTAAAATAGTCCGTGTTGCACTGGAATTCATGAAACCGCCACCTACTTGCATTTACAACACGGCCCGAGTTGCTATAAGATGCCCCGCATCAGATCGTCCCCACACCTGCACTCCGATCATCTTCCACTTCTCCGGCGAAACCACCGACCGAACCACCATCTTCAACGCCGCACGATTACCTACGGCCGATCCCAACCATCACCGGCCGACGCCAGCTCCACCATCTTCTTCCTCTTCTTGCCGTCGGCATTAACCCCAGTCGCCAACAAGGTTGCCGCCGCAGTCGCCGACCAAGCCGGCGATTGTCTTATTATAGCACTTTAATAAGTTGAAAATTGAATTATCATGCATCAATTGTCTTATTTTTTTATAGGAATATTGTTTTCCTATTTGTTTTATGATTTTCAGGGCGTCTGATATGCAGGAGAGGAAAACGGCCCGTGTTATGATGACATGGGCCATTTTTCATCATGTCGCATCACCATGGTCAGGGGAATTTTTGTCATGTGCTGATTAAAACGGTCCATTTTTTCTTGACATGGACTGCGTTAGATAATGACGAGAAGATTTCCTAGTGATTCCAGAAGATAACACGGCCCGTGTCATTAATGACACGATCCGTGTTATTCATATCTGAGGATTTTTCGCGCCGAGCTGTGATTCGCATAATCATGACATTAATCAACACGGCCTGTGTCATTAATGACACGGTCCGTGTTGACACCTAGATTTTTTTGTCACGGGCGATTATAAAACACTACAATAAAAAGTGTTTATAGGTACAAAAACTTTTGGTTCCAAAATCATCAATTTTGGACCCTAATTCTTTTTGAGACAAAAATTTTGTTGGCCCCCGTTAGTTCTTAAAAGCTGGTCTTTAAAAGTTCTAGGAACAAAATATTTTTGTTAGATCCCAAAAGTATCACTTTTAGATACTAATCTATTGGTCCCCATAAAGTCATACAATGGTCCCTAATAATCATTTTTTGTCCCAAATCAAAATAGTTTTTGCAATCAAAAAGAAAACAATTGGCACAAAACAAATGGTTCCTAATAACATACTTTTAGGAACCTAAAGGTTGGTCCCTAATAGCATGCTTATAATGACCAGCAAGCGAATCCCCATAACATATTTGGCTCCAACAATGTACTAATTACTAATATATAAATTTTCAAATGCATAAACATTAGTCAATAAAAATTAAGATGAAAGAAAGATTCCAACCACAAAACATCATATTAAGAAATAAAAGATCCCAATCAACACACCATAAAATTGAAAAGTAATGCATAAAAAATATGAACATTCAACATCTTTAATCAAAATATCTACTATAAAGTTGAAGTGTAAATGTTCATATTAAGCAACACTTTCTTCTATGTCATCCGGAGGTCGTTGTCCACCCATTAAATTTTGAATGAGCCATTCAATTTTCTTATCTTGAAGAGCTAGCTTCTTATCTTGAATGGCAACTAAATCCTTAGTGCTAGCCAACTCATTCTTTATATTAACCAATTCTTCCTTTGTTGTGACTAATTCCTCCTCCAAACAAGTATATTTTTGCTCCATGACAATCCCTCCTCACGTCTAGGGGGTTTAGGACCTCGTCCATATCCACGCACGTACCCGGATCTTGTGCCAAGGACTTGAGTACATATTTGACTATCATTAATTGAAGATTCTCCCTCAAGTTCCATTTCCATTTGAAGAGCTATCATTTTTTCCTACAATAATAAAAATAATTAACCTCAACTACAAACATAAATAATGTAAATGAAGAATTAATAAGATCATAAAAATTCAAATCATGCATATGGCTAACAAATGAATCAGAATGAATCAGCATATGCAAAATCCTATCTTTGCATGGGAAAAAGATTAGAGTCTTCTACTTGAGAAACATATATAAACTTCCAAACGATCAGTAAAACAGAAAAACAGAAAAATGATCAGTAAAATAGACTAGGCACAAAAGGTACAAATGAACCAAGAAACTTTTAGAGCACCTACAAATTAATCAGTTCACGTTTCACAGACTAGGACAAAGAATTTATGCATCAACTACGAGATCTCTAAAGTTTGGGAATTATACTTGGAGCAATCTCTGAGGATGGTCATGTACTTGAGCTGCTGGGGTCCTAATTGATCATATATTGCAGCTAAAGGGTACTGTCATGAGTTTACATGCATGCATAGTTCATGCAACTGCTTGCTAGATATTCAGCAGGATTCTAGCACCATATTGAGCTGAACGATCACACATTCACGATGGAAAGCCGGAAAGGATCAATATCGAGTGGGGGAGCTCCGAAAGTTTGAAACCCTATATGTGGCAAATGAATCAACATATGCAGTTATAAAATCTTAATTTGATGAGTTTATTGTTCTGATCTGCAGTTATCCGATCTGCAGAATGAATCAGCATATGCAAAATCCTATCTTTGCATGGGAAAAAGATTGGAGTCTTCTACTTGAGAAACATATATAAACTTCCAAAAGATCAGTAAAACAGAAAAACAGAAAAATGATCAGTAAAATAGACTAGGCACAAAAGGCACAAATGAACCAAGAAACTTTTAGAGCACCTACAAATTAATTAATCAGTTCAAGTTTCACGGACTAGGACAAAGAATTTATGCATCAACTACGAAGATCTCTAAAGTTTGGGAATTATGTATGACTTGTTTATCATCCAGATATGAACATTCTCTTTCTTTTTCCTGCTTCTCTCTGCAATTTTTTAAAGCTCTAACAGGACAGCATTCAATCAATCACACAAATCATATAGAACCTGATAAGTATAGAAAAAAATCATCAGAAACTTTGGTGTTGGTTGTGAATAAATTCCTGCAATAAACTCATCAAATTAAGCATACCAGTGACATAAATTTTATAACCTGTTCATTCATTAAGTTATCATAATAACCATCAACATCAGGCATCCTTGATGGACTGCTAATCACAACATCAATAATCAACTTATCATAATTTCCCTTTTTCTTTTCTAGCTAGAACTTGCAACATATGAATAACCACATCAATTGCTGTCAGAGAAAAAAGAGCATGAAGATTGGCAAGGCCTCCCAATGGAGACAAAGGGGCATGCAAATTAACATATGAACTGCATTTTTCAAACACTTTCGCTGTCCATGGCCAATTAAAATTGGCAAGGCCTCCCAGTGGAGACAAAGGGGCATGCAAATTGCATGAAGATGGAAAAAGGAAGCACACACACGAACAAATTGTATAATGCATCAAAGAAAATTGCATCCACTGGCGTGGAGTGTGGACCTTACGACTGTTGCCAGCTCCTTAGCAGCTATAGAACTGCTCTGCTGCATGCCATGAACAATTATGGGTTCAAATTGACGCCCTACTTCACATTTTTTTTTAAAAAAAACTATATATAAACTTCCTCATGCCTTTGTGTTTGCCTTTTTGTGTGTATATAATATGCTAACAACCTTTGTTAACAAATATCACAGAACTGAATAAAGTAAAGTAATATATATATAAGTTTTGAAACCCTAGGCAGTGCAAACTGCTCTCTTAACTTTTACTTTTGAGCATACCTGTTAAGGTGTGGAAAACACCAAGTTGTGCCTTAAATTTTCTAGTACTTGGTTTGTGCATAGAGCTATATAGAAGACTGTATGCAATGCTCAGTGAAGCATGTTTCCCATGTCATGTATGTAATGCTGCCTGCATTGCATGTAGCTTGATCTCTTGGACAAGACAGAGAACAGTGAAGGGAAAATGTGTGTTTAGAGAACAGACTGATTCATGACAGATCTCTATGGTTGAAAGCAAAACAATGTCACCATTTCATTGCCAACTTGTCTCATTGATTATGTGGTTTGGGTCATCATAACAAGAAGTCACAAAATGGAACACTTGGCCAATGTGGCTGGAAATTAGGTCCATCTAGATCAACATGTAATTCATCAATGTGCTAGCCAGAAAACTTGCTACAGATACAGATAAGGTTATGAAGATGAATTTTGCTGAAGAATTTTCTTCCACTGCCTTGAATGTTAGATTTTGATTTCTCGATTTCAATAATGCAAGTACTTACTATAAGTCTTGAATTGATAGTTTTGGACTTGAAATATTTGAAGATATGTTAGGTGTCAGTGTTTATTATGGATTATTAATTACATGAATAGAAATAATGAATTCATATAAAATCAATTAATGAAAAAACAATATGATGTATTAAACTTTGTACTCACATAATTTGCTTTAGCATCCTCATGTACCCATCCACTCTCTCCATAATATGCATGTTTGTAAAGTTCGATACGATCGCAATTCTATAATAAAGAAACAAATATGAATTTATGTTAAAAAAATTCTATGAATATAGAAAGGTTGTGAATATAAATCATATATGCAAAGTTACCAATTGCTCTTGTGCAGCAACAAATGTTTGACTCCCTCTCGTGTGAACAAATTTTATTTTTTTCCTATTTGCAGTACCTGCTCTTGTTCTTACCTGAAATTATAAAACAATAATTAGTGTAAATGTTACTTAATACAAGATACTTCTTAATTTATCAATAATAATAAACCCTAAACAGTTGCTTCATGAAGATAAGAAAGGAACCAGAACTAATCATTTACAAGGGAAATATGGCAAACAATAATCATAACATGTCCAAGAATAAAACAAGTATTAGCTATAACAGAATGAAGAGAATTTACTTATATCATTTACAAGAGAATTTACTTGAAACTTTTCACTTTCAAAATAACCACACAACCAATTCCAATCTGCAATTTTATTTTTTAGATCTTCTGGTATGGCTGCTCTTGCTGCTTCGCCACCTCCAGCTTCTTTAAATGCTTGATGTAGATCATATCGAAATCTCTTGTAGCATTCTTGTGCAATTTCATCGACACTTTTCACAACATAAGGTAAATCCCATTGCAAATTGAATTTTTCCTACAAGTAGTTTCGAGATAATTTTTCAGCATACTCTGAAGAAATAATTAAATAAATAAAGTAATAAGTATACCTTCACCCGATCAAATATCATAGTTTTATCATCATTGCTGATTTCACTCCACCCTTTTACCTTTAGAGGTGCACATTGCCTTACAATGTTACCAATTTCTCTCGCCAGCTTTTCACAATTAATACCTACTGGTCTGTTCTTCCCTTCTGGTATATTGATTTTTACCTTGCCCGCTTTACGATAATACTTGTTTAGTGCAATTCCACGACTTTTTCGTCGAACATTCTTTTGAATTGTACATGCTACCAGTTTGAGACAGATTAGATTGTTTTAAAAATCCAAATACAAATTACTTTACATGCTTTAAATTTGACAAATGAAAAGATTCTTACATGAACCTTCAGTGGAGATGCTAGGAGCAATGGCCATAGGCACGGATGTGGATGCAACATTAGGATCAACATTGGCTAGAAGGTAATTGGTACGAGATCTTCCCAGAGCCATCCCTGTAGACAATCACAATAATGTAAAATATAATCAACATCACATAAAATAAAAGACATTAAATTAAAATATATGAAGAAAAATTAAAACCCATTACATATTTTCCATTGCTTGTATTTATTGAAAAATAAATTAAATATCATTCTCATCATCTGATAAATCCATATTCATGTTAAATTCATCATCATCCTGAGATGAATCCTCTTCAGAATCACAAATAAAATCACGAGTTTGCATATCATTTATTTTTTCAAGCACGATCAATATCCTGACGACTCAAAAGCCCAATCTCTGAATTATCTCCTTGTACTCTTACATTGCTGCACTCCTTCTCTTGATAAGGTTCATTTGCCAATTGGTTTTCATCATCATCACGAAACAAATGAAAGAATGCGAGATCATATAAATGTCGAGTATTTGTTTTCTGCACGACCCTCCAATTCTCTTTTAATTTTGTATCACAAACATAGAAAACTTTGCTCGCTTGGACAGCAAGTATATATGGGTCGCTCTCATACCAGTGCTTACTTATATTGATGCTTATAAAATCTTCATCAATTTGAATAGGTTTATTACGTTCTAGATCATACCAGTGACATTTAAACAAAGTTGCTCGACAATCCTTAACATAACTTAACTCAATCACTTCAGTCAATACACCATAAAATTCAATTTCTTTGCCCTTGTGTTCTCCTTTAACACATACTCCACTGTCTTGAGTTATTTGGCATTCTTCACGATCTTTAGTAACAAACCTCACTCTATTGACTATGCATCCTGAATAGATATTAACACGCTTGTCAGGACCTAATGCTAGTGAATACAATTCTTCGTTCGTTTGCTCTGGTCTTTCCTTGTGCAGACATTTCATCTACAAAAATGTCATATTTAGAGTAATATCAATATCAATTTAAGCAAGTAATATTTCATTAAAAATTCTGCAATTTGAACCTTACTTTATTTTGGAACCACATTGGGAATTGATCTTTTTGCATTTCTGTTATATTATCAAGTCCGCTATGCCTTAGCGCAATTTCATGTTCTCTACCATATATTCATAAAACATGAGACACGATTTATTTTTTATATTAAAGTAAGTCAAGTACAAAAAGAAAAAGCTAATGACTCACACTAAATATGGCTGCAACTCCTTACAATTGTTCAGTACATACCAGTGGAGCAATTTGGACTCATCATTAGTCATTATCCGATATTTTGTGTGTCCGAATGAGCGTATTTTACTTGAGAAGATAGAAATTCTATCATTAGCATGCTCTTCACCATCATAGTTGTGGACATCTCGATTGAATTTAGTTTCGATGCCCGTAAGATACATTGAACAAAAGTTCAAACATTCATTTGCAATATGTGCCTCAGCAATGGAACCCTCAGGTCGTGCTCGATTACTGACTAAACTTTTAAGGTTACCAAGATCCCTGTGCATGAAGAAAAAATTAGAAAGCCAATAAAACATCCAAGTACTATAATATAAAATTATTAACTTTGTTAACCTTTCAGGGAAATACATCCATTTATACTGCACAGGGCCTCCAAGTATGGCTTCACGTGGTAGGTGAACCGCCAAATGCACCATCACATAAAAAAATGCTGGTGGGAATATCATTTCAAATTTGCATAAAATGACAACAATTTTTTTTTGAAGTTCCTCTAAGATATCTAATCTTAGAGTTTTAGAGCACAAGCTTCGAAAGAATCCCGCTAGTTCCCCTAATGTTGTGCATACATTTTTGTTCAAATACCCACGCATGCCAATGTGAAGAAGACGTTGAAGAAGAACATGACAGTCATGGCTTTTCAGACCTAATAGTCTTCCATCTTTGATGCTCACACATCTTGAGATATTTGCCGCATATCCATCAGGAAATTTCACTGACTTGATGAACTCACAAAACCTTGCTTTTCCATTAGTGATAAATTGTAACATGCGGTGGTTTAATGATTTTATCTCCAAGCTGTTGTAAATGCAATTCCTTTCTTATTTTCATATCACTTAAATCAAGCCGAGCTTTATCTGTATCTTTGTTCTTATGCTCAATATTCAATAAAGTGCCCACGATGTTATCACATATATTCTTTTCTATGTGCATAACATCAAGATTGTGACGAAGTTTCAATTTTTCCCAATATGGCAATTCAAAAAAGATACTCTTTTTAGTCCAGTTTCTTTGGTCAGCTGATCGTTTCTCTTTCTATTATTTGGATGCTTTCCTAGTTTGACATTCTTCACATATTCCAATTGTTCTAAGAGTTCATCTGTTGTTAATTCTTTTGGTTCCATTCGTGTTTTCTAATTTTCCATTAAACTTTTTACTCCTCCTCCAAGGGTGTCCGAGTGGCAAGAAACGTCGATGACCTGTATAAGCAATCTTACTTCTTAAACGCTCAGAGCTAGTCTCATCTTTGCATACAGGACATGCAAGGTAACCTTTAGTACTCCATCCGGATAAGTCACCATAGGCTGGAAAATCATTTATAGTCCATAAAATTGCAGCATGCATAGTAAAATTTAATTTCACAGTAGCATCGTAAGTTTGAACTCCAATTAACCATAATTCTTTAAGTTCGTCAATTAAGGGTCTTAAATAGATATCAATGTCCTTTCCAGGAGCACGAGGACCAGGGATAAGTAAAGACATCATAGAAAATAGTTCTTTCATACATTTCCACGGAGGTAAGTTGTAGGGCATAAGAATCACTGGCCACATACTATATGAGTTATTCATGTGACCAAAAGGATTGAATCCATCGACTGCTAATCCAAGTCTCACATTTCTAGGATCTTGTGCAAACCAAGGATGTTGTTTGTCAAAATCTTTCCATGCCTCTGAATCAGCAGGATGCCTCATAACTCTTTCTTCTTCAACCCTGCTTTCTTTGTGCCATCGCATATCTAAGGCAGTCTTTCTAGACATAAATAGGCGTTGCAACCTACTTTTCAAAGGAAAGTATCTTAACACCTTGTAAGGGATTTTCCTCCCCTTACCATCATTTATTTTCCATCTTGACTCTCCACATTTAGGACAATTTTCAAAGTCTCCTAATTCCATCCAAAATAGAGCGCAATCATTCTTGCAGGCATGAATACATTCATATCCTAATCCTAGGTCTCGCAACACCTTTCTTGTCTCGTAATAAGATGAGGGAAGTACCTCACCCGCTGGCAAAATTTCCTTAATAAACTGAAGCAGCATATTAAATGATTTGATGCTCCAATGATTTAGAACTTTCATGTGAAGCAATCGTACAACCGCTGACAACAATGAATGCTTTGTACAACCAGGATAAAGTTGACGTCGTGCATCCTTTAACAATCCATCAAATATGTTCACCTCCTCATTATGGGATGAAGATGTGCCTTCAAATCTAGAAGGTCCTTCAAGGTCCACATTCACAGAATGTGTCACTTGAGCATCTTCCAATATTTGATTGACATCGTCAATATTTACCTCAGCTTCATTACTAAACATGTTCTCATCTTCAATAGAGTCATTGACTTCAAGTCCTTCTCCATGAAATACCCATCGAGTATAAGTGGTATCTATCCCTTTGATAATTAGATGATCTCTTACCACGTTTTTTGGTTAGAAGTACACATTCAAACAGTATCGACATGGACAACGAATATTAGAGTCCGTTCCCAAGTGAAATTCGACAAGTTTCATAAATGAGTCAACGCCATGAAGATAATCTACTGAAAATCTATCATAGATATTCATCCAACTCTTATCAAGATCATTGAAATTGTTATCCATCTGACACCACCTATATAGTATTAACACTTAGACATTAGACATTCAATCGACGAACATTGCAGGAGAAGGGAAAAGGAACAGAGGCAAGCAACAAAAAAAATATTGAATAAAAGGATAACAATTAACAGAGGTAGTTCTGAATCTGCTAAAATAAAAAGTGACAGGGGAGAATCATGCAACAGATGCTAGAAAAATAAAAACCCATCGCGCATTGATCATGCTGGATAGCAAGAACTATCATCAAACAGTGCTTTGTAGGATGAACATGTATGAACAGCCATCATGTTATGATAAGTCAGAAAATGAGTGCTTTGTAGAAAAAAAATGAATTGCCAGCTGCACAATGGAGGATGACATCAGAAAGATTGAGTTTGAGGATTATAATTGATTAATATCACTTACTTAACAGGAATTCATGCTATGATAAGCCATATTAAAATGAGTTGTGGCCTTCCAATCTGTGGACACATAAAATCGAAAACTATCAGAATGAAAAAGATGTGTTCAAATGGAATCTCAAAACAAAAAAGAAATTAGGAAAATCTTTAAAATAAAACTATCAGAACTATCAACAAATCTTTAAAGATGAAAATCTCAATAAAAATCTAAGAGATCATCATCATAACCTCTCAAAAGGTAGCATACATCCACTGAGATTAATGAACCCACTCTGGAATGTAAAAGTAGAAGATGATTAACTGTTTGAGTATTGCAGAAAGATATAAATGTACTTTTGCACTCTTGACATCATTCATGCTATGTATTCATCATGGAGTGACTTCATCTTTTTTATTCTGCTTTAGGAGGAAACAGTAAGTACTCAAAACACATATAGCACTATCTTTTACCGACAAAGAAATAAATAAAAGAAGCAGAACAAAGGAAAGAAAGGGGCTGCAGAACAGGAAAAGCCTCGTTGAGAACCTGTCCGACTAATATAGTTGGATCGAAGGATTGAAATTCCAAAGCACTTTCTCCTGTCTTGTTTCCAGATATTATTGACTGAAAGATTAGATATTGAACTTAATTCAAAATCGCATAATCTTCATCCAATTAATCATACTGAATTCGCCTTTTCTATTTTTACAACCGTGAAATGAGAAATCTGATTAACAGAATAAAAACACTTTGAACTACCGATCGAAATGTACACACCTCAACAAAGGCCAAAAATCAAATTCGTGCTCTGCAAGCAAACATTCAAAAAAATTCAAAAAATGTTCTCTCAAGGAGGAGGTGGTGTTGTTAAGTATGCATACCAAGTATAGCTGTTAGAAGAAGAGGACAATATGATCGTGCAGAGGAACCGAGACGTAATCAAAGAGGTTGGTGTTCAAAGCTCCCCCAACCCAGGCATCTGGAAACGGGCATTGAGGAGCAGCAATCAAGAGCACAGACCCGTGGTTCTTCAGGCTCAAGTTAAAGCATAGAACGTTATGTAGCTCAAGTTAGTGTAACCTGGCACTCAAAAGATCTATAGAAAGAGCGAGAGAAAAAAAAAAGAGATTAAGTTTATGTAGTAATTACCTAGCAAGATCATCCCAGTATTGGGTGCCGCCACCCTCGATGTCGAAGTCTATGCCAGAGGTAGTCGGTGACTTGGTTGGCGTCGTCGGTGGACGCGAGGCCGTAGCTCCCTGCTCCTCCTCCAAGGGAGAGCAACACCTTGACGCCTGCACGTCGTTGCTCTAGGCTGGTGCAGCCACCGGACGATGGGTCGCAGTGGTCGGCGAGGTTGATGGTGGGGGTTTGGGCACGGCCGAAGGTGGACAGGAAGGCCACGGTCACGAAGTTGTAGAGACCATCGACGCAACGATGCGAACGCCGGAGGGATCCTAGCAGGTGAGGGATGCCCGACGGTCGACGTGAGGGCAAGCGGATCGGGACGACGGGCCAGCAAAGCGACGGCAACGCGGGAATTAGGGCAGAAAAAAGGGGAAATGCGGCAGAAGATGCGCGACGTGAAAAAAGGGAATTAGGGCAAAACGTGACTTTTGAAAAAAATATATATTTAGGGACCACTCAAATCAGTCCCTAAAACATATTATTTGGGACAAAAGTATGATTAGTGCCTAAAATTAGTGTTTATGCAAAATTATTAGACACCAATATCATAATTGGTTCCTATAACATTTGCATTAGACACAAATTTAATTTTTGTCTCTAAAAATGTGAAACATTTGGGTCCATTTTCTCATTGGACCCAAATAAATATTTTTTGGGACTCAAAATTAAATGGTCCCCATATTATAGTCCCTAAATGTTAATTTTGTTGTAGTGAAAAGACCTCTGTTTCCACACCAAAGGATGATCAGAGCTGAGAAGAAAATCATCCATTTTAGAGAGTCTTGTGGCTACTTTGTCTAGAGTTATATTTTAGAGTTTTATTTTCTTGCTCATCTTTTGTACTCTAAATTTTGGCATTATAATGTTTAATTCTTCAGCAATGGAGTAATCTTTCTTTGTTGGTTTTACGTTGTTGAACTCCACTGTTATTTTAATGAAATATTATTTTTTGAATATAAATGTTCTATTTGAATCGAATTTATTTTTAACATCTCATATCTCTCCCCTATCTACTCTGTGAGATTTAGAGGGGTGCGGACTTAGACTTACTAAGTTGAGGAGTCTTTGAGATGAATCGAATCACTTATGTTTTAATCCTTAAATATATAAAGAATGATTTGGTTAAACTTTCTTCAAATATTTAATTGATAAAACATATAGGACATCTGGTTAGAGTCCTAATTTATATTATTTCCATCAGATGTGATTTTCTTACTCGTTTAATAGTGGAGGAATGCTTAGTAAAACCAACATTTCTTCTAATTGGTATTTCCTTTTCTTTGATCTGTTTCTTGTTTCCTCTGATTATCTTCACAATTCATTTCTCTTATAAATTTTTCATCTAGTAATAGTTAGAGATAAAAGTCCTTGTGGGATCGATATCTTTTTACTACTTGTGCGATCAGTATACTTGCCAAATTTTTTTACTAAATAGAAAAGCAGCATCAAAGCTATTTGACGAAACGTTATATGAAGGAAAGTACAATCATATTCTTAACCAAATATAACAAGCCCTTCAAAGAATTCTAAAAGTGATTTTTAATCATTTTTAAGAGGTGTTTTAGTTAGGTAAAACATAGATACAAAATTAAAAAATCTATGAAATCATGATTTGTATTCTTCGGATGAAAATTTATATTTTAGTACATTTGTTATTTATTTTTATAAATATTTTATTTGAATACAAATAGGGGGTAGTTTCTTAACAAGTACATGAAAATACTAGCAACTACAAGGGTATTTTTGTAATACCAATATGACCGACCTTAAAGTCGGTAATCTTTTGCCTTATCTGCTACCTATGCCTCCTCTTTTCATATTTTCTTCATCGCAATATTCAACCTAAGGGCATCCAACGCTAATTGAAGAAAATTGAAGGAGGGGAGAAGTATCTAGGATTCTCAACCTTGGTGAGTTCTTCTATGACCTTTTGGTGATTATAATTGGGTAATTGTCAATCGGAGTTTCTGTGACCTTTTCATGATTCCTCTCTTCCAAAACTTAGTTAAACATGGGTGAAACCCAAGTTATTCATAAGGAAGAAGAATGAGCCCTAGGTATAACTAAATCATTCCTGAATGTTTAGTCCATGATTTGCATATCTTAGGATGGTCCAAAAATTATGAAATTTATTATGATTGATCCCCTCTGAGTCTACTTTCATTGAGGTATGGAATCAAGTTAATATGATGTCTGTGGAGAAAGTTATGTTCTTATCTTTAAGGTACTATCACTCTATCTGCCGAAACTATTACCCATTTTTCTAAATTATGTATTAAATCCAATATGTCATGGAATTATTTGATAATTTAGGACAATGATGATTGACAATTGGAATTACTCAAAAATGATATCGGTAGAGAATGTTATAAATGTTTTGCCGAGCCTCACTCAGTCTCTCAGGATGAAACATAGAGCAGATTGTGCTAGTATTGGTTAAATTTATTGAGCTCAGTGCAGATGGATATAAATTCAAAGAATTTTATGAGTTGCATCTTATGAAGTCTATGAGTTGCATCTTATGAAGCCAAATATGACATGTTTTTTATTTATATAAATAGTACAATTAAGGTCATTCATTATGTGAGAACAAAGAAATACTATGGAAGTTAAGTTGAATCTTAATTTTCCTGTGAACAAATTAAAATAAAATAAGATCTGAAACTTTTGTAGATTAAGATATTATACCCAGGAAGTAAGAAAAATTGGAATGAACAAATTTGGTTATCAATTCAAGCAGATATGAATTTTCTTTTATTATGTATACAATTTGTCTTAATAGTAGGCCAACTCTTGTGATAAATAGTTACTTAAGTTATAAGAGTAAATACTTGAGGGTCATGTACCACTTCAATTAATTATGTTTCATGTGTGATAGGCTTGTGCTCAAATCATCTAAGTGATGTGTTTCTTATTATTATTGTATAGGAGTAGAAGAGTAGAGTAGTGAAAAAAGAAAGGAAAAACCTTTTGGTAGCTCTTATAGGTAAGTTGGTTTCTCCTACTCTATGTATTCATCTCTTTTGAATTTGGTGTGACATTGATTATTATATTATTAAATATATTTTGGATATGTTATGAATTGATTTTGAAAAATGCAATTATGAAAAGTATATCTGAATGATTGTGTAATTGCACATTGAAAAAGTATATGTGATATGAGATGAATGGATTACAAGCAGTGCAATCTTATTTCGTTTGAAATGATATTTGATATGATTCATCTTCTGATACTGAGACATAATTGTTATATGATGAATCATGAATCTGCATCTGTCTGCATTGCATGTTGATGATTGGAGCTAAGTGTTACATCGCTGATCCGATGAGAGCCACCTCTAGAATCCAATCAATCATTCTGCTCCCCAATAATGGGATGAGATAAGCTGAAGCTAAGTGTCATGCGGAGCTAAGTGCCACATCGTGAGTAGTCGCGATGGTGGCCACCTCTAGGATCCGTAGGGGTCACCTCTAGAGTCCACCTATCGCTATATGATTTGTTCCTCGAAAAGGATGAGGTAGAATGAAGCTAAGTGCTACATCGTTGATCACGATGGGAGTCACCTCTAGAGTCCACCTATCAACCACTGTCCAGTTGGTGATCCATGCATTCATATGAGAGTGTTGCATTTTCATACATCTGTTTCATATGATTTGATGGATATTGATGCAATTGGAGTGTGATGATTTTGATTAGAAGATTGTATATATTATTTTCAACTATATGTAATCATTGATTGTGTTATTATAATTATTTCATATCTTTGCATTCCCTCTGAATTAATTAGATGGTAACACATAGCTATGCTTGCTCATAATGTTGTTTCTAATATTTTTTCAGATTCATATATCTCGTCAGGGATCGTGCGAGGTGATAGTCATAAAGGATTCTATAATATTCTTGGTGGTACAATGAGAGGATTTATGTCTCTCGTATCTTTCTATTAAGATGTCGAGAGAGCTAGTCGTGTTTATTATTTATGTCAAAATACGTTGTATTGAAAATAAAGTCATTTTGTCAAATGTACGACTTAAGAAGTATCAGTTTGCTCTGAAATGATCACATATTGTGTAATTTATTTAATGATATACTTTTACTCTTGTGTTATAAAAGAAGAGTAAATTACATCATATTTCCGCATTTCTGCATAATTTTATTTGATCGTTCGTAATGAGTCGCGAACTCTGGTTTAACTCACTGGTTAAATCGAGGTTGTGACGGTTAAGGTGCATGAAGCATGCCTTAAATTAGTCCCACATACATAAGTCACGGGAAAGATATCGGGTATAGATGGGAACATGTCCTTCATTAGGTGTGACGCCTTTTGAGAAAATCGTGCAGGCTTAGGCCCAAAGTGAACAATATCACACGCTAGTGCGGAATATTACATATGGTGTCAGAGCCACTCCGCGTGAGCCTCTATGCATGGTTCATAAGCAACATTGATTGTCTAATTAATGGTGTAATAATTAATTGAATAACATTTATTATCATTCGATCAATTAATAGTGTAATTCCTACGACTCAATTCTCTTTCCTATTTCTGATCCTCGGCTCATTGCCACCTTGCACCTGCCATCATGATGCATTTCATCATCAATCCAAGCACACACCAAGAGTCAATTTTAGAATGATCTACGAAAAAATTATATATGTGTGCATGCTCTCCAACAAGATAAGAAGAAAAAAATGTATGATAGGAAATATTTATTAGAAACAAACAAATTTTAGCCAGCTAGCACGAATGAATTAGGATTTAAGAATACATAATAAGAACGAAGATAGAGCATATTTATATGATTAGATTATTTTCCAATTTCCAGCACGATGAACTAAATTGAAAACTCATAAATATATTCATGCATCCTATATTAATTAAAACAATCAATTAATATGGTTGGGCAATAATAATTTAATTCATAATTAATATATTAATTCTTTCCGAGACATGTTTATGAGATTTGCCAGTTTTCTCGTGATGATAAGGAGCATTAAACTTCTACTTAAATGAGTGGGCTCTGTCATTTACTCATATGCATTTACTTTGTTCCAAATATTTGCAAAATTAATGTAAATATATACATGTATGCAATTAATCCCCTTCCTTTTTTTGGCCCTCGTGTATTATCACGTTCATGTGCCTCCCCCAATTCCATTACATATCGGGGTAAATTACACGAATGGTCCCCCAACTTTGAGTCGATTTTCAGTTGGTCCCCCAACTTCAATTTATAACCAGAACGCCATCCATCTTTCATCTTCTTGCACGCTTAGTCCTTTTGACCGGTGATCACAGGTTCCCCGGTTGCCTTGCTGACGTGGCCGACTTTCTCTCTTATCCACGTCAGCTTAAGTCGACCACGTCAGCTTAAAAAATTTAAAAAATAATAAAAAAGTATTAAACTATCCACGTCATTAAAAAATAAAAAAAATTGGAGAGAGAGAGGGAGGGGGGCGACCGCCCCCCTCCGATCTAGCTCGCCGGACCCTCTCTCTCGCCGTGCGGGAGGGGGGTGACCGCCCCCCTCCGATCGATCGGAGGGGGGCGGTCGCCCCCCTCCTTCTCTCTCCCGCACGGTGAGGAAGAGAGGAGGGGGCGACCGCCCCCCTCTAGTCGAGCTCGCCAGAGCTCGACGGGAGAGAGTACCACATATATTCTATTCAACCCGTCCACAATAATTACCATTACTCCAAAGAATAAGGATTGCCAATGATCGTTCACTTCTTGTAATCTCTCTTTTTCCGATCCTTGAGATGAGTTTGACAGTAGAACGGCAATCCACCGAAATCCCCCAAATGCTTCTTTACAAACATGTTGTGCGCCCAAAATCCTGTCCACCTGTGGTGCTTGCAGTATGCGATTAGTCCAATCTTTCCTCTGCGATAGAGGTCAGAGTCAGGCGGTGAAAGGAGCATGCCCTGCGTCCATTTATCATCAAGATTCTTCTTATAATTCATAGTCCTGCGGACGCCAGGGGGTCATGAAATCCAAAAGCATGTGCTTCCTTGTTCACATCTAGCCAACTGAAACCAGGCGGCTTCTTCACCTTGCTGTCGTTCAGCTGTTTCCTTGCTTCTCTCATCTCGTCCCATCGACCAATTGATGCATATACACTGGACAGTAGAATCTGGATTCCACTATTATCTGGCTCGAGCTTCATCAACTTCTCAGCTGCAATCTCGCCTAATTCTTTATCCCCATGAATCCTGCAAGCACCGAGCAAAGAGCACCAGCCATGGGCGTTTGGCTCAAATGGCATTTGGCTGATGAACTCTTTTGCCTCTTTGAGTCTTCCAGCCCGACCGAGCATATCTATGTTGCAGGAGAAATGCTCGTTCCGGGGGTCGCCCCCCTCCTTCTCTCTCCCGTCGAGCTCGCCGAGCTCGACCAGAGGGGGGCAGTCGCCCCCTCCTCTCTTCCTCGCCGTGCGGGAAAGAGGAGGGGGGCGGTCGCCCCCCTCCCTCCCTCTCTCCGACACTTTTTTTTATTTTTTTTAATGACGTGGATATTTTAATATTTTTTATTATTTTTAAAAATTTTAAGCTAATGTGGCTAACTTAAGCTGACGTGGATGAGAGAGAAAGTCGGCCATGTCAACAAGGCAACCGGGGAACTTATGATCACCGGTCAAAAGGACTAAGCGTGCAAGAAGATGAAAGATGGAGGACGTTCTGATTATAAATTAAAGTTGGGGGACCAACTGAAAATCGACTCAAAGTTGGGGGACCATTTGTGTAATTTACCCTTACATATCGAGTGTCTTCTTTTTTTATCTCTTATCATCTTCTCTGCCCTTCTGCAAACACATTCGAGCCCTCTCCATTGTATTGCAACCTCTATCTACTTCATACATCCTTTCGATATTCCATTAACATGGCCGGAAGTGCTCCGATGAACCAGTCCTTGAGCAACAATTTTCATTTTCATGTCGAGAAAAATTCAGTGAGAAAACATCATGAGGTAGAGGGCACCGAGAATACCCTTACGAAGAAGCTTGAGAGTGTGAAGAAGGTAGGGGAGGAGGAACATCCAAAGGTGGTGCAAGTTGAAGCATCAGATGATCCTTACGATAGCTTGCTCTTCGACGAGGAGTATTTGACGATGGACATCGACAAGATCTTGGAGGAGATGCAGGCTGACATTGACAACCAAATAACGATGTCCGCCGCGAACCAGAACTCCATTGATGAGCAAGCAAAGGTTCCTAGGGGAGTAATGCAATCCATTAACATGGCCGGAATTGCTCCCATGAACCAGTCCTTTAACAACAATCTTCACGTTGCTATCGAGAAAAATCTAATGCAAAGACATCATGAGGACAAGAGAACCAAGAATACCCCTACGGAGGATCTTGAGACTGTGAAGAAGGTAGGGGAGGAGGAACATCCAAAGATACTGCAACATGAAGCGTCAGAAGATCCTTATGATAGCTTGCTCTTCGATGAGGAGTATTTGACCATGGACATCGACAAGATCTTGGAGGAGATGCAGGCTGATATTGACAACCAAGTAATGATGTCAGCCACGAACCAAAACACCAGGGATGAGCAAGCAAAGGTTCATATGGGAGTAATGCAATCCATTAACATGGCCAGAATTGCTCCGATGAACCAATCTTTTAACAACAACCTTCATGTTCCTGACGAGAAAAATCGATTGCCAAACCATCATGCGGAGAAGAGCACCCAGAATAACCCTACGGAGGAACTTGAGACTGTGAAGAAGGCAGGGGAGGAGGAACATCCAAAGGTGGTGCACCATGAAGCATCTGAAGATCCTTACTGTAGCTTGCTCTTTGACGAGGAGTATTTGACGATGGACATCGACAAGATCTTGGAGGAAATGCAGGCTGGCATTGACCACCAAGTCATGATGTCCGCCGCAAACCGAAACTCCATGGATGAGCAAGCAAAGGTTCCTACGGAAGTGACGCAATCCAACTTCAAACCGTTGCTGGCTCCGGAGAATGATGAGGTCGATAACGAAGGTTCGGCGACTCAAGCGCACGGGAATATGGAAGAGGGGGAGGAGACTTCCACCAGCAACGTCATGGAGTACGAGGAGGTCGCAAGAGGGGAATGGCTTCCGGAAGGATGGAAGCCAATAGTTCTAGCAAGGAAGTCCGGGAAGAGCACAGGCCACAAGGACAAGGTAATTAGTTTAATTAATTATGTTTGGGTTTTCTATTGACATTTTTTATTATCGTTACTTGCCACCAGAGATTGATGTCTACATTTATATGAAATATAAACATTCTCTATGTATTTAACCACAGTGATATTACATGTCATAAATAAGTATGTTGCACGTCTCCAATATTATTTTCTTATTGTCTCGATAGATGAATTCTATATTATTTGCTAGATGCATTTCATATGATTCTTATGAATGATGATGAAATAATTGTAAGATATGGGTTTTTCATCTTATATTCGCTTAGATAGATCAGTCTTATGGGTAGAAAGTCACTTATAGGAAACTTATTTTTATCCATGGATTTTCATGTAGATGATGTAAAGAATTTTTGTACGAGATTTGGATCACAAAGCTCATTCAAACTTTAAGGAATTTTGAAATTTTAGATGGAATAACATTTCTGTACATAATGATATATCAAAAACTTTGACAACAAATAATGAAGGTAAAAGATGACAAATTAACAATTATCGTTATATATAGCTCCATTCTTTCCATATTATTTTCTAACTTTTTGGTGCAATAAAAAGGATAAGTGAGAGATATACGTACATCTTTCTATTAGTTTTCTACTCCAAGGAGGTTAACCAGAAAGACACCAAAAGATTAGTGTTAAATTACAATATCATTTCCATGAGCTAGTTGAACGTATGAAAATATAGTTTCCATGAATTTTCATGTATCAATTCCTTTCTAAAAATATGATTTCAAATTAATTAATTACATATCAGTGAATAGAATGATTGCTAATGTTAACATTTAGATAAAAGATACAAGAAGTTTTTGCTAAATGTGATAAAAAAAAGTAGAATATCAATGATGGGAGTCGGAATAGCTATGTTTCTAAAACTCTACAAATTTGAAAATCTCTCTTTCACTCAAGTTTCTTATGTTGTAATACCTGCCACTAAGAGGGAGAAAGGGTGAATTAGTGCATAAAAAAATTTTACAAAATGAAAAACATGCCATCACATTCTCTCTTGTACAACATTACTTACACAAGCACAAGAGAGAAAATAAAGATATATTAGTCAAGGTACATGTGGCTTGTTGTTTCACCAGAGGTTTCATTCGATTCAATTTCCTTGGAAGTCTTTTTATAACTGCTTTAGTTCACATGTTTGTTGTACCTCATTTTGGACCAAAAATTAGCCATTAATCAGTTGAGCTTGTCACAAATTACACTCATCATAATTTTGTACACAAATATCTGATTGATATGATTCCTATTTCTATGAAAAATTATCCAGTTTATCTACAATTTTTAGTTTGTCACTTGAACAGCTGAACTTTCTTCTCTTTTTTTTTTTTTTTTGCTAAACTAAAGATCAATCAACTAATTCATATGATCATACGAAGAGTATGACCGTTGATGCTCCAACCGATTGAACTATATAGTGTCTCTAAAAATTGCAACTATCAGTCGATCAATCCCATCTCAATTGATTCATCTTTTGAACATGATACTCATCACGACATCTATAATTCATTTTAGTTTTTTGGTTAGTCGCATTATTTCAAGGTTCGGTTTGATTGATTGATTAGCGCTTTAGAAATATCTTTCTTATCTTCATCATGGTTGATTGCACAACTTCAACCAATCCTCCTGGTCAATCGACCTAGTGTGCTGAAAATTAACTTTTCCCTATATGAGTCTCAAAATTATTATTCACGTCAATTATCGTATAGGCAATGTTATATTATCATAAAGTAAGATATTCAAAATCATAAAAAAATGTATAAAAATATCTATATCAAACTAAGAATCTTCTGGCACTTAACAAATATAATTTGAAACTTTCAAGACTTGTATCATCAAAATTAAAAAGAGTAAGTAGTAAATCCTATGGTATAATGGCATTTGTAAAACAATTCACTTACTATGCTTATTGATGCCTTAGTTTGAACAAAATGGCTTATGGATCATAATTCAGTGACAACACTAACTTAACGATGAATTTTTCATTATAATTTGATTGTGTTATGAAACCATAATTTTGTTTTGGTGTATTATATCTTTTACGTAGAGGAACTATTAATAGAAACGTAAAAATGATGAAAAATATAAATCGCAAATTAGAGTAGATGATTAAGGAAGTCCTTAATAGTATATGACAATATATTCTCTATATTATTTAGGTCTTTGACTTGATGTACAATTTGTTTCCAGATAAAAGAAGGTATTTATGAAAGAAAAGATGTCTACAAAACTTTGGTAGTTATTAAATGTTATTAAATATCAAAATCAAATTGTACAATTGTTGAAAGCCAAATACAAAAAATAAATGTAAGTGTATATCCAATGGTACATATATGGTCTTGCAACCAACTATTGGGAGACTCGATTCCTTGACAACAAAGTCATCATTATTAAAACCAATTATGGTTGACACATTCGGATAGAGAAGTTATGTAGGGTCTCTAAGTGCTAATAATCTCATGCTTGATTTCCAGAGTCACCACGTTGGCTAAGAATCGCTCCCATCCGAACACCGAATTAGTTAGTGCTAGTAATCGTGTACACCGATCGATCTTGATTGAAAAAAGTCATCATTATTGAACATGATAATGTTGGTCCCCGATCAGAAGTAATTGTCATCCCCATTTCTCGGAGAGAGCTCCAAAAGGAAACTCCATCATGATATGTCAATGCCTAGGAGATGTATTTGTTGCCAAAGGACAAGTGTGTGATGTCTTGATCATAGACCTATACATGGTGCATGAATTATCTCACAATGTTTTGTACGTGTCGGCTAGGTTCCTAACGCGTCTCAAAAATCAAGATCTTCGTGTTGGTTTAATCATTAAAATACCAATGTTTCTTTATTTCAATCATATGGATAGACTATGGAAGGAACAATAATTACTCTAAATGTATCAGTCTACATGATTTAGAAAGTTATTCCAACTTTCAAGGAATTCTTAAAATTAAATTCTTAACTCGACTTCTCACTAGATAGTAAGATATATAATTTGGTAATATATGTTGTAGCTCTTTCGTTGGCAATATCCTAATTATATCTTTAAACCCCTTATGTAAGAGTTTCATAAATAAGTTCGTACATTAAGGAGATTACCTAAATAAAATAATCCATGAAAAGCAAAGTTTGTTATAAAGAATCGTAAGTGTGATACTACCCAATGTATGCATGTGAACTTTGTATGCATGAGCTCCACACAAGCATATACGGTGATGCCATCATTTCACCCATCATGAAAGTATTTGTAACATCACTTAAAAGTTTAAGTTAGAATAAATATAGATGTAATTCTATTTTATTCATAATTAAAGAGCATTGCTTGATTATATGGCAACCACTTTTCGAATCATAAATGAAAAGTAGAGTGTTGTTTGGTAAGTAATTGAATTGTGATATTATTTAGCAGTTTTTTTCTTTTCAAAATTATGATCATCTTGAATTGGTCATAATTTTGAAACCAATTGATACTTAATTATCTCTTAAATGTAATAGACAAAATAACTTCTACTGTTACTACTGTTATGTTTTATGTTTTAAGTGTGTTGCAATGTCGTAATTTATATCTCACAACTTATCCCGCCATTAAACAAGGAAACCACTGACATCTTCTTGTCATTGATCATACTTTTGAAGTATCAACAAGTCTAATGAAATAATATTTTTAAAATGCTCAAAATTCATTCTTCTCAATTTGTTTGATATTATATAATAATCAGAATATTTACTTATTATTGTAAAGCAACGATCTTTCAAGAAACTTTAAAAAATGTTACTTACACATAGTAGCTATTTTGGATCTTATTTGGTGCTTGTGAATCTAACTTGAACTTATTTATTCTATCATTCTATTTATGTATTTTCCTTTTGTCTTGTTATAGTATTACTTTGATCCTATATTTAACAAGAGATTTCGATCGAAAAGAGAAGTTTTGGATTTCCAACGCATACTAGTGAAGTTGGATTTAAACTCTTATGCTATTAATGGGAAGGTATGTTTATATATTTCTTTCTGTTAAATAATTTTTTCTATACATTTCTACTTTGCTATTCTTACACTTTTTTAAGATTTTCATGTTCTTGTTATTAATAGGTTAAATTATGATGTTCATTTGCAAGAAGAGAAAAGAAAATTGTTGAAGGAGATAAGAAGATTACAAAAGCGAGAAAAGAACGAACCTAGACGTAATTTGGATGCAAATGATGTATGCTTCTTCAAGAACTTCTCATAGTTATCATTTTATTGTTCATACATTATTTCATTATTAACTTGTGATGTTTATTGCTATCAAAATCCAGTTCTCACCTACCTATTGTCCTTATATCACTTTACTACAACTAATTAATATGAATTTATAAATTGTTCTATTTTAAATTGTCATAAACTTGAAATTTATATATGTATTTGATGCTTGGACATTTGGAAATCATTTAACTCCTCTCATGTTCAAAATGATAAAAAAACAAAGGGAACTAGATCTTTAAACATCATAAGATTTAATTTAAAAAATGAATGGTTATTTCCCAAATCCTTTATGTACTCTATTTTTTTGTATTTGATATTCAATTATAAACTTACAAACTTTCTTATCCTGGGTACTTAAGTTTTTCCATTAACTTTCACCTAAAGCATTGTTACTTTTTTAATAATCATAAATATAAATTTTACCTTTACTTCTTTGTTACAAACAAAAATATTTTAAAAAATAATTAATATGAATAAAAATATTATATATATAAATAATTAATATGGATAAAAATATTATATATATATATATGAATGCTTATAAATATTGTGTTTCTTAAAAAAAACTAATAGTTTCTTATTTCAAAGAAGTAAGGGTAAAATTGACATTTATATTATTACAAAATGGCTTGACATAATTTTGGATGCAACTTATGATGGAAAGACCTCAGTATCAATTCGGCATAAGTTCAGTGGTGCATGAAAAATCATGCATTAGTTTAGGCCATTTAATTTGCATATTAAAAGTATTTTGTAGTTCAGAAAGGAGATAATTGAATTATTTTTATAAAATTTCTTTAATATTTGATTTCTACCTAAGTTTGGATAATTTCATTGTAGGATATCAAAACAATAAGAAAAATGGCTGAAAACATGCAACTACGACAAATAGGTTGTGTCACGGTCGTTCCACTTCTGGTCACGATCGTTCCACTCGAGCGCCCCACCTGATGCATGGCAACAACCGTGCCTCCAAGTGTCACAGTCGTGCTTCTATCCACGGCCGTTCCACCGGGTTCACGGCGATGTGCGCTTATAAAGCTCGAAATTCTGACCGTCTCGGTCATGGCCGTGACATCTCCTGTCACGACCGTGAGAGCAAGTTCGCAGCCGGACATCATCACGGTCATGACGGATGACAGCGGGCAGTTGGGCGATTTAAAGGCAAATTTTATCCACTTTACAGAAAGATTTTCGGTTTCTTCATTGGGGGACGAGAAAATCCATAAAAGGGGAGTCCTGCAGCATAGATCTGAAGCTAGAAAGAGGAGAAGAGCGGGAATAATAGCGAAGCTAGATCTATCGAAAACTCGAGAGCTAATATTAAGAAAGATTCCAAAACACAAATAGAGTTCAACTAAGATGACCCTAATAAAGGAATAAATCTGAGAAGAATAACATCAAATCTAATCTAAAAGAGTAGGAAAAGAAAACAAAGAACTCTTGCAATCGTTGTGCACATTCTCTCTCAAGTTTCTGGCAGAGATTCTGTAACGCCCCCAAATCGATCCCCGCCACGTGGCGAAGACCAACCTGGAGACGCTATGGCATGCTATAACTTGACCATAATATTGACCATATCTCAGTCAAGAATCGAGACACGTCAGCGGAAGAAAAGAAATAAAGATAAATTATAACTTTAATTGCGGAAGTCTAAAAGTGGCTATGTCATTACTAAGAAATAACTAAGTTCTACATCATGAATCTAAAATGCGGAAGGTAAATGAAAACTAAATAACACTCTAAAAGTCCTATGGTTCATGTGTTGTCCTATCTCCAGAGTCCCATCACCACACGCCTACTCCACCACGTTACTGACCTGGTCATGTGAAAATCAGACATAGAGGAGGAGGTCCTCCCGTAAGCTTTACAGCCTAGTAGGAAACCACATGATATATAATGCATGACATGAATATAATAATCAACGGTAAATAATCATGCTTAACTTGAAATTGGAAGATAACATATCAGTATCATGGATCATAATAAGAATAAGATCAACGATATCATGTATCATGAGGATCAATAATACATAGTAAACTTGGAATCATGGCATACTTGACTTGGCTTGAACTTGCTTCTTGATCTTGGTTATTAATTAGCAATCAGGGTGACTTTGAGGTGCCTTTAATTCTTGGGGTATGCCCAGTAAACGATACGGCCTTGTGCGGGTCAATGGGTGATCAAATCAACCAAGGGAGCGACCCTTATCTTGATGCACTTGGCTTGGACTGGCAACCCATCATTAATCTTTCATCTGAACTTATTAATCACTTTTAGTATCTTCTCATTCTTTGTATCATGTGATGAAGGAGATATGATCGGTATGAGGTAAATCAAGACAAAGAGTTCATGTTGGAATTATAAGGAAATCAATAATGTTCATATCAAAATAAAGAGAGACTAATGGGTGAATTTTGCTGGATTTTACGCCCTCACCTCTTCTGAATTTTTACGCCCGAAGAATCCCCTTCACCTTACGGCCGTAAAACCCAAATTCGTTAGATTTTTACGCCCGAGGAATTCCTTCACCTTACGGCCGTAAAATCCTAATTCTTTGGATTTTTATGCCCGAGGAATTCCTTCACCTTACGACCGTAAAACCCTAATTCTTTGGATTTTTACGCCCGAGGAATTCCTTCACCTTACGGCTGTAAAATCCTAATTCTTTGGATTTTTACGCCCGAGGAATTCCTTCACCTTACGGCCGTAAAACCCTAATTCTTTGGATTTTTACGCCCGAGGAATTCCTTCACCTTACGGCCGTAAAACCCTAACTCTCTATTCCATTACGGCCGTAAAGTTTACCCCTATTGCATTATGGCCGTAAGCTTCATCTCTTTTTTATTTTTTTTTTAATTCTATTACGGCCAATCCATCTCCGCTTTATCTCTCTCCATCCTTTTCTCGACCGTAAGAAAATTACGGCCAAACAAATTTACGGCCGTAATACTTCTACTTTAAAATTAGGTTGCGTTATAAAACCGAAAACGGAATCCCCCCTACGTACTTTTGCCCTACTCTAAATCTTACATCCTAGCAATCAATAAAAATATAACAAGCAGAAATAACTATGCATGCAACAATCAACCAATCAAAGAATTCAAGAAATCAAACAATTAAAAATAATAACTTGAATCATATTCATATTCTTTTCATAACGATTCGGGCATGAATTGAGATAATTCAGAGGTCATGCAAGGTGATTTCGATTCACCCACCTGTAATCGCAGTTGATACTCGCTTGGCTCGTCGGAAAAGCTATCGGCTGAACCCCTGTATTTCCCTCTGCACTCCCTCTGCTCTTTCTCCGGGTGCTTGTTCGTCTCTGCTCACGGCTGGAAGGGACGAACAGGGAGGGAGAGAGAGATCGTGAGGGTTGAGAGAGGGTTTTATAAAAGGTTTTGTTTTAATCTAATCTTCTTCTCAAAATTAAATTTGAAGAGATTAGATTTAATTTTCTTTCCTTTCAAACTTTGAGTGGGATTTGATTTTTAATCTCCCATGTGCTTTGCTCGGCCACCCATCACGATTTGTTTTCTTTTCTCCTTTTTTTTATCTTTTTGTTGGTTGTTACAGATTCGCTATTGTTTCCGCTCTTCTCCTCTTTTTATGCTTCATATCTATGCTCCGGGATACTTTTCAAGGTCCTCTTCTGTCCTCTTTTATTGATTTTCTCATAACCCAAAGGAGGAAACTGAAAATCTCTCCATAAAGTGGATAAAATTTTCCTTCAATCCGTCCAATGCCCGTTGTCACTGCCATGACAGTATCCATCACGGTCGTGACCGTGATGATGTCCGGCTTTGAACTTGCGCTCACGATCATTATAGGAGACATCACGATCGTGACCAAGAAGATTAGAATTTCGAGCTTTACACACACACATGGCCATGAACCCGATGGAACGACCATGGATAGAAGCAAGGCCATGGCCATGCATCAGGTTGGGCGCTCGAGTGGAATGGTCGTGACCAGAAGTGGCACAGCCGATTTGTCGTAGTTGCATGTTTTCGGCCATTTTTCTTGTCGTTTTGATTTCCTACAATGAAATTATCCAAACTTAGGTAGAAATCAAAGCTTAAATAATTTTATAAAAATAATTAAATTCTCTCCTTTCTTAACTAGAAAATACTTCTAATATGCAAATTAAATGGCCAAAACTAATGCATAATTTTTTCGTGCATCATTCAAACATTGGAATTTGTAAGTTTGTAGTAGAACATTAGATGCATAAAATTTTATAATTAAAGGGTGTCAATCGAAATAATCATAAAATGGTTTGCCTTTTTTCAATAAAAAATATTAGTTCTTGTATACATGTGCATATACACAAAAAAAGGCATTTGAAGAAGCATTATTTTGTTATGAGTGGTTAATATATGAATATTTTATTTAATCGATAGAGCTCTTGTATTTGGAAAGTATTATATTCTAGTATAAAGTACATGTATATTATATCATCCAATATCTTAAATGTAATTGCAAGTTTATTTTTCAACCATTTATCATTGCTTGTTTTGTTCTTTTTCAGAACTTTTTACATTGTTACTAAATTTAAAGAATTATTTTCATATAATTAACAATGACATGATCTATGCCTTTAGGGAGAATGATGGGAGGAGACAACTGTACAGAAAGATCCTAATTGTTGATTGACAAAGACAATGAAGTTATGAAGCAATCAATTTGCAAGTTGCAAACATTTGTCAGAGATCAAACAGTAAGGGGCTTCAAGTCATCTAAATCCTAATAGATAAACAAGCACCTTAAATTTTTAGTTGGGTTATTACTAACACTAGAAAGTTGGTGTTGTAGTCACCTGTAACAAAGGCTGACTTTAGGTTTTTCCAAAAGATAGGTTTGAAAAATGTATCATAGATTCTTAGATTATTTCATAGTGTATCATTGTTGATACAAAGTTGTACTATTATTAATACAAAGTTGACAAGCTATCTAACTTCATTCTCATGGAGTTAAAAGCAATAGAGGGAAGGAACCTAGAAAATATTGCATTTGACATGGATATGATTGTTAGATTTGTTATTACATTAATATGTTTGCAATCTTTTAAAGAAAAGTTTGGCTTAATGATATAAATATGTGTGTGTGTACATATATATATAGGGCTTGTGCTCAGCACCTTGCGAAGCGCGCCGCTAGCATTCGATCCAGATCGCACGGTCAGGTGTGTGCGCCCCTTCATATCAGATCACACGAACCAGATTCAACTCGTGAGATTTTGCCATCGCGCATTTTCCTTTCCCCCGCTCCTCCTCTTTTCTCTTTTTCCTTCTCTCTCTCTCTCTCTCTCTCTCTCTCTCTCTCTCTCTCTCTCTCTCTCTCTCTCTCTCTCTCTCTCTCTCTCTCTCTCTCTCTCTCTCTCCGCTCGCCCGCTGCCCTCTTTCACTTGATCCTCGCCGGCGAGCGGCTCTCCCTGATCTTCTCCAGCAATTATAGGAGGGGCAGGTCGGGTCTATTTTTCCTCCATCCCATTTCGCTTATCATTCGACGTCGGAGATCTAGATCCACTCCGACCGGGATCCACTCCTTCGCAAGCTTCTCCGGTGAGCAGCTCTTATTAATCTTCTGCGATGGCTCTAGGAGACCGTGCGAAGCGCACGCACGGAGAGTCTCTTTTTCCTCCATCTTGGAACCCTAGGTTCTCTTCGCCTGTTCGATTCATCGCACTCCCTAACTTTTCCTTCAATCGAGTTCTCCGGCGAACGCCCTTTACAGGTACTGCTCCTGACCCCTCGCGCGTCGCCACCCTAACACTCTCTCGATCTCCAGTGTGTTTAGGGTCCCAGCTCTATCTTCTTCGCCAATGACTGAGTTCTCTGCCGAGCCGTCTGCATCGGTACTGCTCCCAACCTCACTTTCACTATCTCTTTCTTTCTCCCTCTCACTTTTATGCACCGCCGCCCTCACTCTCTTTTGATCTCGATGAAATCAAAGTATATCTTGATGCGTAGATATGCAATAAAATTGAGCCCATTACTTTGTTGTTTTTTTATTGGGGTGCTTCATAGCCTATTTCATGATGCTCGTTTCTTTGCACATCAAATTGGGTTACAACTTGTTCGGAACATTGTTATTTTCTATTCTCTTTGACCTCTGTCTTCGTTATACATGCCGCAGTTGGCAGTCATGACACAGCATCTATATGTACGTTCTTAATTATTCATGTCATTTATGTCTGGACTTGGCACAGCACTGGGGTGCAATGCTGTTGTCGAGGTGTTGCCTTGCGTTACTGACAAGCACTAATCTGAGTTCCATATTTGGTCTGCGGTGAGCCATGATTGCAGGTGGTTGTTCTGTAGATGATTGTCACTCTGGTCATGCTTTGGCATCTCCCCTTGATCAGGATTGCTGGCACAGGAGGGCGCCAAATTGCTGGGGTAGAAGTCGAAGATGCTGCCAACTTTGGAACTGGATTCAGCTGGGACTACAGCACAGTCAGTGGAGAATTCCTTCCACTCCACTAGGTGCTTCTTGTGAGAAGAGACGTTCCTCTTAAATCCATGTTATAAGACTTGGTTCTTAATATTTATGACAAACTTCAGCTCAACTAAATGGGCAAGCATCTCACAAAGACTAATCTTTTTCATATGCATTTGGATCTGCACTACGTTTTTCAGAATTAATGGACAAATATTATTACCATGTTTCGCATGAGGAAGTATCTACGCGGAAAATTAATCAGTATGGTTGGACACTATTCAAACTTCAAGCTGATTTTGAATTCTCAAGCCTATATTCGATCTTCCTATATGTGAAGGCGCTTGATATATACGGATTCATATTAATTAAGGCCTAATATCTTTTTAAATAGCATATTAGTAGGGGAAAGAAATAAGATGCATTAGTTCAACATAACCAAAAATAAAAGGCAACATTTCATACAACATTCCACGGAAATTAACATTCCACATAAAATAGTGCAACATACTCGTCCAACATTCCATGGAAATTAACATTCCACAAAAATAGTGCAATCATACTCGTACAACATTCCATGGAAATTAACATTCCACAAAAATAGTGCAATCATACTCGTACAACATTCCATGGAAATTAACATTCCACATAAAATAGTGCAACTGTAACACCCCCGAAATGCACCCTGCCACGTGGATGAATACACTCCGGGAACGTTACGGGGCTTGACTTACGTGTACAATAATTTGACCAAAATAAGACTTTGACTGGTCAACATAATAGAGGAATAATTGCGGAAGGAAACATAGCTATTATTCGTTTAAAAAGAGGCATAATTAAAATGAATGCGGAAGTCTTAACAAGATAACCCAACTAAGTCTCACATAATCTAAACATAATAGTTTGCATAAATAAATACAACTCGATGAAATTAAAAAGGAAGCTGAAGAGACTCGATTTCATGTGCAAAGATCACCACGAGCTCGATCTGTCGCCTGCGCCATCATCCTTTTTACTGGGACAGGTTATTACCTGTGACATTGAATACACAGGGGAGGTGAACCTCCCTGTGAGCTTTGACGCCCAGTACATAATAATGATATGACATATAAGCAATAATGACATCATAAAGATAATCAAATGAACATAATCATAATTGATAGAGTCATGTAGATATGATTGATACAATAACATCATGATCAAGAGGCATGAACTAGAGTGGCATTAGTGATGATAATATGATAAGTGTAACGAGAATAACATGATCATCATTAAAAGATCATAATATCATTGGGCATTGCCCATCATCATAATTATTGTCATCTTTACATTTTTCATTATGTTACACTTATTTTGGAGTATCTTTCAACTCCCTAAAATAAGGCCGGTGGAGTATCTTTCGACTCCCTTTTGGCCAGGGCGGAGCATCTCAACGCCAAATATGGGCCGGTGGAGTATCTTTCGACTCTCTTTTGGCCAAGTTGACCGTCGTCAACATAACATAAGACGAGCTCGTTCATTTACATTTTTCATCTTTTATCTTATTTACACCTAGGACTATCTTCGGAATTTAAGGACCATCGATTCATGAATAATAAGATCAAGGATGTCGGAATTTACATAAAATCATCATATAGAAAAGGTAAAAAGAAAAAGATAGACTTGATAGATTGAGTAGGAACACGACCAAGGAAATTTCAATGGGTTCTGGATTTCAGACTCAAAGACTTACTGAATAAAAGAGAAGATTAACTTTATACAACTAATAAAATAATTGGTACTGTCAAAATCAGAACATGAAATAAACTAACAAGACGAACACTAATGACTAAAGCACATATATACTTCTGCTACAGTGTTATACCTTTTTGAGGTCTCGAATGTTATAGAAAAAATATCTTACATTATAGAGAAAAGTATCCTTAAATGTGCAGGAAGTACTAAAAATATTTTAAAGTGTCAAGTACAAGAATGGTAACCTATGTTTCAATTTAAAGTAAGGCGTGTGTACCATAAATTACATACCATTAGCACCTTTAATATAAAGAAAAACCTCCATCTCAGTGCATCAAATGCACTTACGTCTTATCGCATTACACCTGGGAATGTGCATGAAAGGCACATGTGATACCAGATCTTTAACGCATTTTATCAAGCACACGGCTTACATCACTAACACCACTATTGCACTTGGATTAATGCATTTAATGCACCTTGAATGAAATATAATAGTTTCATACATGGGAAAATGATACATCGGAAAGAGTAATATTTGTTCACGTAATATTTATAAGAAAGTATGCACGGTAAATGCACAATATTTCCTTATGTCGACGAACGGAAAAGTTGTGCAGATGGCAAAATACTGTACCGATGGTAATTAATTTCGTAGGATCTTTCGTACCTTTTAAAGAAAAGAAATCGAACGTCGCTATTGGCAGCCTCTACCTCTCCTTCGACTGCGTCGTTGTCTTCCTTCGTGCCTTTTTTCCTCTCTTGTTGCAGTACATGAATGAGCAACCAAACCCCCCCCCCCCCCCCCCTCGACCATATCCGATGTAAAAGTAGTTATAGGGGGTAGTGGGCAGTTACCGGAATGAGTCAAATAGATTTATTTTTCTTCTTTTTTTTTAACGTAATTCTCGGACGTCACATTATAAACCCCTTAAAATAAAATTCGTCCTCGAATTATGTATAGTGTAGGAACTTACCAAATAGTCTAGGAAACTGTTGTCGCATTTCTGACTCGAGTTCCCAAGTCGCTTCATCGCCTTGATGATGACTCCATGCGACTTTAACCAGTGGTACATCTCTATTTTTATGACGCTGAACTTTCGATTCTAAGATTCTCAGCGGCTGCTCTTCATATGTCAGATCTTCTTTAAGATTCGGCTCCTCATATCTGATGATGTTTGCATCATCATGCCTATACTTTCGGAGCATAGATACATGAAAGACATTATGCACTCGTCCATACGAGGGTGGTAGTGCTAATCTGCATGCTGCCTCTCCGACTAACTCGAGCACCTCAAACGGACCCACGTACCTCGGACTAAGCTTTCCCTTCTTACTAAATCTCATGACTCCTTTCGTCGGGGAGACTTTTAGCAGTACCTGATCACCTGCATGAAAGATCTGCTCACGTCGGCCTTTATCAGCATAGGTCTTCTGACGTGTCTGTGCTGCTTTCATTCTCTGTTGTATTAACTCCACCTTCTTGGCATATTCTTCAGTCTCCTTTAATTCTTTAGCACTCAGGAACTTTCGTTCGCCGACCTCATTCCAACAAGCTGGTGATCGACATGGTCTTCCATACAAGGCCTCGAATGGAGCCATGCCTATGCTGGAATGATAACTATTATTATAGGCAAATTCGATCAGGGGCAAGTGATCATCCCAACTGCCATGCCAATCCAAGGCACATGCCCTCAGCATGTCTTCTACCGTCTGGATGGTCCTCTCTGATTGACCATCTGTCTGGGGATGAAAAGCCGTACTGTAGTTCAGTCTTGTCCCGAAAGCATTCTGCAGACTCCTCCAAAACCTAGCTGTAAAGCGAGGATCTCGATCTGACACTATAGAAACTGGAATACCATGCAATCTGATAACCTCCTGCACATATATATCCATTAACCTCTCAATTGACTGTCTCCATTTGATCGGTATGAAGTGTGCAGATTTTGTCAATCGGTCGACCACTACCCAAATAGCATCATGTCCTTTTTGTGTGCGAGGTAGACATGATATGAAATCCATGGAAATGTCTTCCCATTTCCACCTCGGGATTCCTAAAGAGCTAAGCTTGCCATATGGCCTCTGATGCTCTATCTTCACTTGTTGGCATACTAGACACGTAGAGACATATTCCGCGATCTCTCGCTTCATATCGTGCCACCAGTAACTTCGTTGTACATCCTTGTACATTTTCGTGCTGCCTGGATGGATGGCAAATTCTGACTTATGACATTCGTCCATCACTTCCCTCTTGAGTTCAGCATCATTAGGGACCCACAAACGGTTCCTATATCTAACTCCGCCATCAGCTGATATCTTGAAGTCCTCTGTTCCTTTCTCACACCTACTGACCATCTTGACATATTCTGCATCCTCTAGTTGTGCCTTGATTATTCTGTCAACCAAGTTTAGCTGAAGCTGGTGCATCATCAATATAGCTCCATTTCTGCCCGACCTTGGATTCCACATGTTGAGTTCTTCAGTCATCTCAAACACTCGAAGCCTCATAAATGCTAATGAACCTTCCCATTTACGACTCAATGCATCAGCAACTGTGTTTGCCTTACCTGGATGGTAGTTAATGGCAAACTCATAGTCTTTCAAAAACTCCATCCATCTGCGTTGCCTCATGTTTAAGTCTCGTGCTTCTTCAGCTGCCTTGATGCATATGCAATCACCTTACCGTGTTGCATTAGTACGGGTCCCAATCCTGTACCGCAGGCATCACTATACACCACATACCCACCGCTACCAGAAGGGATGGTGAGTATCGGTGCTGTAGTCAATCTAGTTTTCAGCTCCTGAAAGCTATCTTCACACTGTCGTGACCAGATAAACTTCTCACCCTTTTTTGTCAGCTTCGTCATTGAGGAGGCTATCTTCGAGAAGTCCTTTATGAATCGCCTATAGTATCCAGCCAATCCAAGGAAACTGCGTATATCGGTCACATTCTTCGGTCGAGCCCAATTTGTCACTGCCTCTACCTTCGCTGGATCAACAGAAATACCCTTCTTAGAGACAATGTGTCCTAGGAACATAATTTCTTCCAACCAGAATTCACACTTCGACAGTTTTGCATAGAGTTTGTGCTGCCTAAGTGTCTCCAATACGATCCTCAAATGCTCTCTGTGTTGTTCGGGGTTCTCTGAATAGATCAATATGTCATCAACGAAGACGATGACGAACTGATCCAAATAAGGCTTGAACACCCTGTTCATCAGATCCATGAATGCTGCAGGTGCATTCGTCAACCCAAAAGGCATAACCAAGAACTCGTAATGCCCATATCTCGATCGAAAAGCAGTCTTCGAAATGTCTTCTTTTGCAACTCGTAGTTGGTGATAACCACTCCGCAAGTCAATCTTGGAGAACACAGAGGCCTTGGACAATTGATCAAACAAATCATCAATACGTGGCAGCGGGTACTTATTCTTCACTGTGACCTTATTTAGCATTCTGTAATCTATACATAATCTGAGGGAGCCATCCTTCTTCTTCACAAAGAGCACTGGTGCACCCCATGGTGAAACACTGGGTCAGATAAACCCCTTATCTAAAAGTTCTTGGATTTGCTTTTTGAGTTCTTGCATTTCAGCTGGAGCCATTCGATATGGAGCTTTGGAGATAGGAGCAGTGCCCGGATGGAGGTCGATGCAGAAATCAATCTCCCGTCGTGGTGGCAATCCAGTGACATCTTCTGGAAAGACGTCCGGAAAGTCTCTAACTATTTTCATCTGTCGTGGGTCTGGAACTGGAGCATCTGTTTTCACGACACTAGCTAGATAACCTCTACAGCCTTTATGCAACATCTTCTGTGCCTTCATTGCAGAAATGATCACCTTGTCTTCCTTGCCAGTAATGCCCTTCACAGTAGCCTTCGGCTTGCCTTGAGTACCAATGATAATCTTCTTTTGCCTGCATACTACTATAGCATCGTGGTATGACAGCCAGTCCATACCAAGTATGACATCATAATCTGTCATGGGAATGACGATCAGATCTGCAGAGAAATTCTTGCCATCGATCGTCACTGGTACTTCTGGGATGTACTTCGTAGTGCAGAGAGTACCCATAGGGGTTGCCACACTCATGGAACATGTCATATCATGCAGAGGCAAATTCAAAGCCATAGTACAATCTTGAGAGATGAATGAATGTGATGCACCAGAATCAAATAATACTGTAGTAGGCATGCCTGCTATAGGTAAAGTACCTCTGATGACGTCGACGTCAGCTGGTGTAGTATCCATTTGCATATTATAAACTCTGCCTTGCACCAAGGTATTAGCACTTCCAGCGCTACGCTGAGCTTGTTCCTCCCTTGCCTTCTTAGGACAGTCACGGATAAAGTGTCCCTGCTGACCACAGTGGATACAAGCACCTGTTCTTCGTCGGCATTCTCCTGGGTGAAATCTCCCACAATGTTGGCATGCTTTATTATTTTGCTGGGGCTGCTGCGGTGCCTGTCGCTGTTGAGGCTGAAATCATTTATTCATTAGTCATCATCATTGCATACCTATAACTATTTATTTTACTTCTCACCTGACGATAAGGTTGCTGTTGTTGTGGTGGCTGGCGTGGCATGTTGCGAGGCTCATATGGCCTCACACGATTATCACGTCGGTGGTCCTTCCGGTTTGAACGCTTGTCATTCCACCTGTGACGACCATGCTCAAGGGTTTGTATAGGGGCCTTCCCTTTTTGTTCTTCCAATTCTCTTAAGTGGTCTCGCTCCATAGTAGTCGCTAGCTCGACTGCCTCCTTCAGATTTTGCAATTTTCCGGATAAGGTCTTGGACCTGATAGTAGTGTTTAAACCTTGAGCAAATTGGTCTGCCCTCTGCTTCTCACTCATGCGCATGGTATTATATTTTTCCAGTTTTATGAACTGGAAGTGGTACTCAGCAACAGTCATCTTCCCCTGACTAAGCTGTAGAAATTCCCGCTGCTTTTGAATGCGATCATGCTCTGGGAAATAGTGTGCCTCAAACACCTCATAAAAGCTATTCCAGGGAATCACATTCTGCTCTCCAAACTGAGTTGCTTTAGTACTTCTCCACCAATCAAGGGCTTCGCCAGTCAGACGATTAGTGGCGTACAAGACCTTTCTGTCCTCAGCACAACGCATCGCGAGGAAAGTTTCTATCATACTTATGATCCACCTCTCCGCCTTATCGAAATCACATGTGCCGTCGAATTGTGGCGGATGCAACCTCAAGAATTCTTGTAAGGTGTCCTGCGGTGGTGCTGGCATGAGTTGCACGATTGGAGGCTGCATCGGCCAAGGCTGCATTGGCCAAGGCTGCATCGGCCAAGGCTGCCCTAGTGGAGGCTGCATAGGCAAGAACTGCACATGTGGAGGATAGACTGGTGGAGGCTGCACCGATGGAGGCTGGACCGGCGGTGTCTGCACCGGTGGGGGCTGGACCGGTGGCGTCTGCGTCGGTGGAGGCTCCTGCGCCGCTGGAGGCTCAACTGGCGGTGTCTGCACTGGTGGCGGATGGACTGGTGGTGTCTGTGTCGGCGGAGGCTCAACTGGTGGGGGCTGTCCAAACTCAATCTCATTTTGATTCATCCCTTCTTGTTCAACATCGGTTACTCTATCACGACGAGGTCGACCACGACCTCTACTAGTGGTAGCGCGTCGTGGAGGCATCTACAATATTGCACATCATGGAAACATTTAATAAAACATTTAAATCATAAAAACATAACTTCCTTACTTGATTTAGCATCGGTTGGCGTGGCGACTGCTCGTGGCTCTTTGCACATGGATTACATACTTGACATTTCAGAACATAAGAATGTTCTAACTTTAGGCTCTGATACCTAACTGTAACGCCCCCGAAATGCACCCTGCCACGTGGACGAATACACTCCGGGAACGTTATGGGGCTTGACTTACGTGTACAATAATTTGACCAAAATAAGACTTTGACTGGTCAACATAATAGAGGAATAATTGCGGAAGGAAACATAGCTATTATTCGTTTAAAAAGAGGCATAATTAAAATGAATGCGGAAGTCTTAACAAGATAACCCAACTAAGTCTCACATAATCTAAACATAATAGTTTGCATAAATAAATACAACTCGATGAAAATAAAAAGGAAGCTGAAGATACTCGATTTCATGTGACCACGAGCTCGATCTGTCGCCTGCGCCATCATCCTTTTTACTGGGACAGGTTATTACCTGTGACATTGAATACACAGGGGAGGTGAACCTCCCTGTGAGCTTTGACGCCCAGTACATAATAATGATATGACATATAAGCAATAATGACATCATAAAGATAATCAAATGAACATAATCATAATTGATAGAGTCATGTAGATATGATTGATACAATAACATCATGATCAAGAGGCATGAACTAGAGTGGCATTAGTGATGATAATATGATAAGTGTAACGAGAATAACATGATCATCATTAAAAGATCATAATATCATTGGGCATTGCCCATCATCATAATTATTGTCATCTTTACATTTTTCATTATGTTACACTTATTTTGGAGTATCTTTCAACTCCCTAAAATAAGGCCGGTGGAGTATCTTTCGACTCCCTTTTGGCCAGGGCGGAGCATCTCAACGCCAAATATGGGCCGGTGGAGTATCTTTCGACTCCCTTTTGGCAAAGTTGACCGTCGTCAACATAACATAAGACGAGCTCGTTCATTTACATTTTTCATCTTTTATCTTATTTACACCTAGGACTATCTTCGGAATTTAAGGACCATCGATTCATGAATAATAAGATCAAGGATGTCGGAATTTACATAAAATCATCATATAGAAAAGGTAAAAAGAAAAGATAGACTTGATAGATTGAGTAGGAACACGACCAAGGAAATTTCAATGGGTTCTGGATTTCAGACTCAAAGACTTACTGAATAAAGAGAAGATTAACTTTATACAACTAATAAAATAATTGGTACTGTCAAAATCAGAACATGAAATAAACTAACAAGACGAACACTAATGACTAAAGCACATATATACTTCTGCTACAGTGTTATACCTTTTTGAGGTCTCGAATGTTATAGAAAAAATATCTTACATTATAGAGAAAAGTATCTTTAAATGCTGGGATTAAATGTGCAGGAAGTACTAAAAATATTTTAAAGTGTCAAGTACAAGAATGGTAACATATGTTTCAATTTAAAGTAAGGCGTGTGTACCATAAATTACATACCATTAGCACCTTTAATATAAAGAAAAAACCTCCATCTCAGTGCATCAAATGCACTTACGTCTTATCGCATTACACCTGGGAATGTGCATGAAAGGCACATGTGATACCAGATCTTTAACGCATTTTATCAAGCACACGGCTTACATCACTAACACCACTATTGCACTTGGATTAATGCATTTAATGCACCTTGAATGAAATATAATAGTTTCATACATGGGAAAATGATACATCGGAAAGAGTAATATTTGTTCACGTAATATTTATAAGAAAGTATGCACGGTAAATGCACAATATTTCCTTATGTCGACGAACGGAAAAGTTGTGCAGATGGCAAAATACTGTACCGATGGTAATTAATTTCGTAGGATCTTTCGTACCTTTAAAGAAAAGAAATCGAACGTCACTATTGGCAGCCTCTACCTCTCCTTCGACTGCGTCGTTGTCTTCCTTCGTGCCTTTTTTCCTCTCCTGTTGCAGTACATGAATGAGCAACCAAACCCCCCCCCCCCCCTCGACCATATCCGATGTAAAAGTAGTTATAGGGGGTAGTGGGCAGTTACCGGAACGAGTCAAATAGATTTATTTTTCTTCTTTTTTTTTCTTTTTTTTTTAACGTAATTCTCGGACGTCACAGCAACATACTCATACAACATTCCAGAATGACAACCAACATAACATTCTAGAACGACAAGTAACATAACTATTTCATCGCTTCTTCTTCACAATAGCATTGAAGCACTATTTTGCTTAGCAGTGAAGCCTTCAACAGATTAGTGACATGGATTCAATAGTTCATTAATCATCAAAATTTTATACATTAGTTTCAATAGTTCATTAATCATCAATACTTAAACTACTTCAACAATTGAACTATCAATACACAAGGAACTCATTATAGCAACAAGTACATAATAAATCAAATAGGAAGAAGATGAAACAAATGATTATAACTACTTCAAGAACCCACCCAGACATCCTAAAATCTCCAAATCTCATCTTCATAATATATCAAGAATATATTGAAACAAAGGAGCAGCCTTCCTGATGAAATAAACATAAATCAAAGTATCAAGAGGCAAAGGAATGATAGAAAATAATCTTTCTAACATATCAATCATAAAAAATCACATTTTCCATCGTATTACACCATATGTGAGTTAAACCATAGAAACAAAAAATGTGATTCAATACGAAACACCGAAGAAGAGGCCAGATAGAGAGAGAGAGAAAGAGAGGGGGGTCAAGGAGAGTGAGGTCGGGAGCAGTACCTGTGCAAGCGCTCGACGAATAACTCGACCACTGGCGAAGAAGGTAGAGTCGGCAACATAAACACACCGGAGATCAAGAGAAAGTGAGGGCGGCAGTGCGCAAGAGGGCGAAAGAAAGAGACTGAGAGTGAGGTCGGGAGCATTACCTGTGCAGATGCCTCGGCGGAGAGCTCGGTAGCTGTCGAAGAAGATAGAGACAGCACCCTAAGCACACCGGATATCAAAAGAGAGTGAGGGTGGCGGCGCGTGAGAGAGAGAAAGAAAGAGACAGTGAAAGTGAGGTCGGGAGCAGTGCCTGTGCAGACGCCTCGGCGGAGAACTCGGTCGCTGGTGAAGAAGATAGTGTAAACACACTAGAGATCGAGAGAGTGTTAGGGCAGCGACGCGCGAGAGGGCAAAGAAGGAGACTACAATTGAGGAGTCGGGAGCAGTACCTGTAAAGGGTCTTCGCGGGAGAACTAGATCGAAGGCAAAATTAGGGTGGTGCAATGAATCAAACAGGCAAAGAGGACCTAGGGTTCCAGGATGGAGGAAAAAGAGACTCTTCGTGCTCACGCTTCGCACGGTCTTCTAGAGCCATCAGAGAAGATCAATGAGAGCTGCTCGCGGGAGAAGCTTGCGAAGGAGTGGATCCCAGACGGAGTGGATCTAGATCTCCGGCTTTGAACGATAAACGAAATGGGATGGAGGAAAAGAGACCCGACCCGCCCCTCCTAGAATCGCCGGATAAGATCAGGGAGAGACGCTCGCCGGCGAGGATCGAGTGAAAGAGGGAAGCCGGCGAGGATTGAGTAAAAGAGGGCAGCGGGCGAGCGCAGCTGGAGAGAGAAAAAAAGGAAAAAGAGAAAAGAGGAGGAGCGGGAGAAAGGAAAAGGCGCGATGGCAAAATCTCACGAGTTGAATCTGGTCCGTGCGATCTCATATGAAGGGGTGCAGATCTCATCTGAAGGGGCGCACACATCTGGACCGTTCGATCTGGTTCGAATGGTTGGCGGCGCGCTTCGCAGGGTGCTGAGCAGAGCACCCTCATTTTTCCCATATATATGTGTATATATGTACAACATATACAATACATTCAACATCCCAAGTCTTTAAATGAAATCTTAAAATCTCTGAAAAAAAATTGACAATTATTCTTACATTTTTCTATTACAAATTGGAATTGTGGTTCTAGTGGCCCTAAAATTGATTTTCAAAAAATTATGCAATGACAATACCAATAAACCACTATCTAGGATAATTATCCAAGGGGATAATTTACGGCTTAAAATATATAATACGACGATAAAAAAATGTCAAAACTAAGTTATTAAGTAATAATTGGAAATGTGAAAATGTTAATGGGCAAGAAAGACAACTAAGATCCTCAAATCATCTAAGCCCCCATGAACAAATGTGCAACCTCTAAAGCAATTTTTGTTCATATCACTTCAGTTATAGCAAATTCTAGTCATCAATCAAATGTTTAATATGTACAATATCTATATATTATTAAAGAAGGATAGTAATGAAGGAGATAGTAAGATTGGGCACATGCATGGAGTGACAAGTGTTCTTAAAAGTATCATAACTAATTAAAATATTAACAATCTATATAACATGCATATTGTTCATATATTTGGACATTTATTTATGAAAAAAAATGTAACAATGCTAAACACATTATAAGCAATTAAATTTACTATGTATACTTTATTAGAAAAATATTATTATTTTAGATGTCAGTTTGGAGAAGCACATCACCACCCATCTAACAAGATTTGGCACAAAATTAGTAGTAAAAAAATAGTCCACTATTCTAGTAAAATTTTTAGATGGTCAACATTTATTAGTAATAGTTTTTTAGATAGTCCAATATCTTCGTCTCGCCAAGTCGTGCTCCATGTTTTTTCCTGGAGAAAGGCCTAACCACCAAGGGCGATTGGCCTCAACGCCAATATTTTATTGTTATCACCGCCGAACAACTCGCCCACAAGCCTTTGGAATCATGTAAGGGTGAGCAAATTTGGGATTGAGTCTAGGTTCGGATGGACCCGGTCCTGACTCTCTTCTACCAGGGTCAAAAAAATTTTGACCCAGTACCAGTCCCGGTCTCGACCGAAACCGGGATCGACCAGGCAAACTGGGAATGGGACCGGGTTTGGACCGAGAATCCAGCGGCAAAGACTAGAGAGGGAAGACTCGGCGGCAGTCCAGTACAGAGCGACAAAGCGTACCTCAGAACGTCGATGACTGTTGTCTATTGAAGAGGGGGCAATGGCGACGGCAACACAATGGATTGAGCCATTGAGGAAGAAGAAGAGAGAGAGTCATGAGAAATCGGAAGTAAAGCACTCTGCGCTCAATGCTCGCAACCTTGTGCAAAGAGAGGGAGAAGATGAGAAAGAAAAAATGAGAGGGATAGAGAACCTATCAAGGGCAACAGCAACAAAGGGACAACGACGGTGATGGCAACACAGTGGCAGTGACGGTGATGGCAACACAGCGGCGGCGATGGTGACGCAATAGAGCGGCGTCAGCGATTGCAACACAGTGGAGTGAGCCACTGAGGTGAGGAAGAGGAAGAGGGAAACTCATGAGAAAACAGAAGTAAAGAACCCTGCGACCTACTCAGTGATCGACTGCTCGCAACATTGTAGAGAGAGAGGGGAAAAGAGGGAGAAGATGAGAAAGAGAAAGAGAAAAGATGAGGGAGGGAGAACCTGTAGCACATCTACGGTCGCAGCTCGCGGGTCATGGGTCGTAGTCGCCAGACGGGTTTATAATTATATATTATACATAACCCGAATCGGGTCCGGATCGAGTTTCTATGTTGTGAACCTGGTCTTGGGACGAAACCCGACAGGTTTTTTGCTTACCAGACCCGTCCTGGACCGGATCCAATCCGGGCCGGGTTTATTCCTTAGTTGTTCGGTTCGGTGCGGTCTGAGTCGACCCAGACTGTGCTCAGCCCTAGAATCATGTATTCTTCGTTTGTTAACCTTTTATTCCATGTTTGTTAGGATTTTTTATATTTAAATTTATGTTATTAGTTTTCCCAAATCCTATTTCTCGAAGGTCTTAAACTAGTTTCCTGTGTGATGATATAATGAAAGACTTTTAGATCGGAAATTTTTTTGGATATGCAAATATAATAGAGAAAAAGTTGAATCATCTTGCACGAAATATTAAGGATTTTACCAATTTATCTTAGCTCAAGTTTTGCCTGTTGGAGCAAAGTTTTGATGGCCTATATAATTATATTTTGATGATACAAACCTCTAAAAATTAGAGTTATATGCTGAAAGAGTTTAAATAGAAATGGACAACTTTATAAACTAAACTTTGATTGAATAATTTACTATAATCTCATTAGATTTTGGATTAATGATGAATATCAAAATTGTAGAAAATTATGTTAGCTATCCATACAATCTAAGATTGTCTAATTTGGATAACCATGCAAAAAATTATGCTCAAAATAGTGCAAGGCGATCAACTTGCTGATCAAAATAATGAAGGTCGGAGCACCGGTCGACCGATTATCAATGCAAAGATTACCTAGCTCAATGTCGAGACTACACCGGTTGACAGTCTGATCGTTGCACCGATCGACCGATCAGCTCAACGGCTAAAATCCAAAATGACGAGACTAATAGTCCGATCAGTCGCGTTCACTGAGGAAATCGCGCAACGGTCACATAGACCGGTTGTTCAATCCACTAATGTGGTCTACCGGTCCAGTAACAACTATTTTTCAAGAAAAAAATTGTGGAAGATTTTCTGGACAAAATTTTCACATATAGAAGACTATAAAAGAGTGTCAAAGCTTGAAGAAAAAATATTCATCCAAGCATTCAAGAAAAACTTCAAGTTATTAAAAGAATTCTCTTGAAGTTATTGTTCAAGCTTCCCTTCTTTCTCTCTTATTTTCTTGTGAGTTTGATATTGTAAAAGAGAGACACTTGTTTAGAAAATTGAGTGAGCTCCTGTGTAGAAGATGTTCTATATCTTACCTCTTGAGCGAGAGAAAAAATAAGCTTCCTAGGAAGAGACGTATGTTTTACCTCTAGAAGCGGAGAAAAGGTTGTTGGTGTAAAGGGTTTCTTCCATGCCCCATTTGGAACGAATGAAGGGTTATTAGTGAAATCTCCGGGTCTTGAGGTCGAGAAGTCGGAGCCGTGATATAGGCCAAGGTGTGATCAAACTTCGTCAACAATCACCTCGTGTTCTTTGTGTTTGCATTCTCTCTCCCTCTCCTTCTCATATTATTATGCATATGATATGATTTGATTTATATTGATTTAAATATTAACGAATTGACTTTAAGCTTCCGCGGTGTATTTTGTGAAATCATTATTTTCGGGTTTAAACACTAATTCATCCCCACTCCCCACCCCCCCCCCCACCCCCAGCCTTCCTTCTTGGTGCCTTGGGATCTTACAATTGGTATCAGAACGGGTTATTCTTGTTTTAAAGATTTAAACATCTTTAGAGCTATGGCATCGAGTGGATTTAGTTTTTCTGAAGGACAATCAATTAGTCATCCTTCACTTTTTAATGCATCAAATTTTACATATTTTAAAATTAGGATACAAGCATACATATGTTCTATTGATATTAACATGTGGGATATTGTTCAAAAAGGTTATTATTTACATGAAAAATTACCTTCAGAATATATCGAAAGAGAAAAATTTTTTGCAAAACTTTATTGGAAAGCTAAAAATATTTTTTATTGTATTTTGGATTCAACAGCATTTAATCGGATTTAGTTTTTCTGAAGGACAATCAATTAGTCATCCTTCGCTTTTTAATGCATCAAATTTTACATATTTTAAAATTAGGATACAAGCGTACATATGTTCTATTGATATTAACATGTGGGATATCGTTCAAAAAAGTTATTATTTATATGAAAAAATACCTTCAGAATATATTGAAAGAGAAAATTTTTTTGCAAAACTTGATTGGAAAGCTAAAAATATTTTTTATTATATTTTGGATTCAACAGCATTTAATCGGATTTCTAGTTGTGAAAGTGCAAATGAGATTTGGAAGAAACTCATTGTTACTTATGAAGGAACGGATAAAGTTAAAAAATCTAAATTAAATATTTTAAATCATCAATATGATTTTTCAAAATACATTATAATGAATCCATAAATGATATGACTGTACGTTTTAATAATATTTTGAATGGTTTTAGCCTCTTTGGGCAAGCCAAGAACTAACCCACAAAAGGTGAAAAAGTTTCTTAAGTCTCTCTCCTCCAAATGGCATAAAAAGAGGTCCATGATTGAAGAAAAAGACCTAAATATGTTAGATTTTGATTATCTTATTGGTTCATTCTTAACAGATCAAAATCCAAGAATATGAAGAAGAAAATGTCCACAAGAAGAAAACATTGGCATTGAAAGCAAACAAAATGGAAGAAAACTCAAGTGAAGAAGAAGTAGACGAAAAGATACTAGCACGCTATATAAGAAAGTTTGACAAATATCTCAAGTTGGTGAAATCTAAAGAAAAGAATGAGAAGCCAAAGAGAAGATTATATAAACATCACAAAGAAAGAAACTCGTCGCACAAAGTGACAAAGAAGAAACATTTCAGAAAGGGAAGAAGAAAAATTATGAAGAGTCAAGTGAAGCAAGTGACCCATCAAGCTCTTCTAGTGAGGATGCATACCTATGTCTAATGGTATATAACAATGAAGTAACTTGTAACTCTTTTAATTCAGATAATGATGAAGAAGATATTTCCTTTGATGTGCACAAAGAATTTTTCCTCTCTTATAAAAAGGTATTTTGCACTTAAAGAGGAAAATGAAAAATTACTACATAAGTTCGAGAAATTAAAAGAAGAAAAGGATACATATTTTTGTGAAAAATGAAAACTTGAAAAATGAAATTGATTCTTTGAAATTTATATATGCATGTAAAATTGTAAAGCTAGCATGTTCTTTAAAAGAAGTAAAGAAGGAAAATACTATTTTGAAAAATCCACAAAATCGTGATAAGGTTAGTTCTTACGCAAAGAAATGTAATTCTAGGAAATACTTTGGACATGAAAATTTTTATTGAAAATCTAATCATTCTTATGACAAATCCTTAAAAGAAACACATTACTTGTTTTGCATGTAGATTTCATGGTCATTATGCATATCAATGCAAAGTAGGAAAATCATTTCAACATAGAATGATATAGTTTCCAAAAGGAACCTTGACTAACAAAATTAGACCCAAAGAAGTTTGTGTACCAAAGGTTAAATAATTGTTTTTCAAGTTACCTCACATGTAAAGCAAAGGACAAGTGGAATTGAAAATGTGAAGGCGCAAAGGTCATAGTAAAAGTATCATTTACTTAAAAATTATGAGCATGCAAATTTGGTTATTCTCTTACGTGTTTGTAGAATTACTTTATTCTTAAGTGTTCAACTTAAAAATCTCCATGTTATGAAAACCTTTTGATTTCTTACTCAAAATTTCAAATTATTTCTTTGAAAAAAAGGGACATATAAAAGACTAAGGGAAGATGGACATAGAAAATTGGTCATAATGATAGGGGGAGCTTGTTTTAAAAATTTGAAAGATTATGTCATTCATTCACCTTAAATATGATCTAGTTACCTATATTGTTAAACTCTTGATTATTTGATATAATCCAATCTAAATTTGACATATCAGTGGTATCATTGTTATCTCAAAGTTTTATGTAATATTTTGATCCTTTATGATATGAGACATGGTACACATTTGATTTCATATTTTGCCATTATAAATTAGTCATGAATTTAGGGGGAGCTATTTTTTAACTATCGCATATATTATACATGAACCAATTCTTATGATGTGATACTTTATATATTTCCTATATGATAAAAAGGGGGAGAATAAATATCTTTTATGACATGATTAAAGGGAGAGTTACGTATTGTTACTTAAATGTTTCAGGTGCAAATTACTTTTTGATGAAACAAAATGGGGAGAAATATAGGAGAAATATGATAAGAATATAGGGGAGATTTATATAAAAGAAACATATAACCATTGAGTAATAATATGGAATCTATGAATATAACTCTATATGAACAGTCCTTACAAATAGTACTTATGTGCATATATATCATTATAAGGAAAGCTTAGTTTTAGGGAGAGTAAAATTGATTTTATAATTTTTCGTAATATATATTTTTCATATTTCTCGATTTGTCTTCATAAAAAAGGGATAGATTGTTGGAGCAAAGTTTTAATTTCCTATATAATTATATTTTTATGATACAAACCTCGAAAAATTAGAGTTATATGCTGAAATAGTTTAAATAGAAATAGACAACTTTATGAACTAAACTTTGATTGAATAATTGACTATAATCTCATTGATTTTTGGATGAATGATGAACATCAAAGTTGTAGAGAATTTTGCTAGCTATCCATAGAATCCAAGATTATCTAATTTGGATAACCATGCAAAAAGTTATGCTCAAAATAGTGCAGGACGGTCAACCTATCAATCGAAGCAATGAAGGTCGGTCAAAGCACCGGTCGACCGATTAGACATATCGGTCGACCGATCAATGTCAAGATTGCCCAACTCAATGTCGAGACTACACCAGTCGACAGTCCGATCGTTCCACCAGTCGATCGATCAGCTCAATGGCTAAAATCCAAAATGATGTGACTACACCGGTCGATACATCGGTCGATAGTCCGGTCAACCGATCAGCCACGTTCACTGAGAAAATCGTGCAACGATCATATAAACCGGTCCATTAATGTGGTCGACCAGCCCCAGGCTAAGATAAATAATAACTATTATTTTTCAAGGAGAAAATTGTGGAAGATTTTTTGGACGAAATTTTCACATATAAAAGTCTATAAAAGAAGTGTCAAAGCTTGAAGAAAAAGCATTCATCCAAGCATTCAAGAAAAATGTCAAGTTATCAAAAGAAAATCATTCTCTTGAAGGTATTGTTCAAGCTTCCCTTATTTCTCTCGTCTTTTCTTATTAGCATGATATTGTAAAAGAGAGAAACATTTGTTTAGAAAATTGAGTGAGCTCTTCTGTAGAAGAGGTTCCATATCTTACCTCTTGAGTGAGAGAAAAGATAAGTTTCCTAAGATGAGAGGTGTGTCTTATCTCTCAAAGCGGAGAAAATGTGGTTGGTGTAAAGGGTTTCTTCCTTGTCCCATTTGGAATGAAGGAAGGGTGATTAGTGGAATCTCCGGTGGTCTTGAGGTCGAGAAGTCGGAGCGGAGACGTAGGTCAAGGTGTGGCCGAACCTCATCAACAACCACCTCTATTCCTTGTGTTTGCATTCTCTCTCCCTCTTCTTCTCATATTATTATGCATATGATATGATTTGATTTACATTGATTTAAAGATTAACAAATTGATTTTAAGCTTACGCGATGTATTTTGTGAAATCGTTATTTCCGATTTTAAACACCAATTCGCACCCCCACTGGTGCCTTGGGATCCTACATTGCCTTTTAAAATTATACAAGAAATAGTTTCAAGCGTGATGGAGAGGGCCTTGGCTATTTGGAGATATTGAAGGATGTCTCACTATCTCAGGAATTTCTTCTCCACAACTATGTATAAAAAAAGTAAACAAATCAGCAATAGATAAGTGGTTTTAATCTAATCCATTCACATAGAATCAATGGCTTAGATTAAGGCATCTCATGGAGAACGGTTTGAGGGTGTTTCACCTTCATTAAAACCTACTACTAAATAAAAAAATCATTCATCAGTTATGTTTATAAAATATGATAATTATAAGATAGAATTTTAATTTAATTTATATAGATATAGATATATATTATTAAAGATAATTTTGTTGCAGTCGTGGATCACTTATCTATAATGTTTGAACATAATAGTATTTAATTATCAATGAATTAAATATTCCCCCTCCCCCCCACCCACCCACCCCCCCCCCCCCCCCGAACTATGAACCTTTTTCGCGTCTACCTACATCTTTTGAATATTCCGCTGACCCCCTGAACTATACCATCTTTTCCACTTAAGTCCATCCATCAACCTCTGTCAACTTTCCCATTTATTTTCTTTTCTTATTTATGAAATGACCAATCTGCCCTCGCACACTTTTGATAAAGTGAGATCCCCTTTCGTGTGTTGACCTAGATTGCTCATCCCTAAAATTCCCTTTTGTGCGCCGAACATGGTTAATCCCTAGATCTCATCGGTCATTCTCTTTCGACGATCTCCTCTTGCATTTTCCTTCGACGATCTCCTTCCAGCATTCTCCTCCGACGATATCCTCTGGCATTCTCCTCCGACGATGTTTTCCATCCATTAATGCTCTTCACTAGTGTTCTTCTCTGACTGGCGACAAAGCTTTCACAGTGCATGCGATCGCGACAGGTACCTTCCTCATAAGGTTATTTGGATCTTTCGTACATGCGTTGACAACTTCGCCGAGAATGTGTTGTGGTCCCCTACTTGATGATTTGCATGTCATTTTGTGCTATGGTCCCTACTTCATGCTATGTACATAAATTTTTATTGTTAAATGAATTAGTGCATGTCGGTTTGTTCTATGGTCCCCCACTTCACCCGACATATAGTGCCCTACATGATAATTGTTAAATGAAGTAGAGCATATTGTTTTGTGATGTGGTCCCCTATTGCACCCTCCTAGTTGTTAGTTAAAAAATGTTATTATGTTAAGTGTGTCATCTCCTATTTTAATGCAGCTGCAGAAAACAAAAGCATGGAGTATTATACATTGGAGCTTTGCTATAATGTGTATTTCATTCATGGTCTGAGAAGTTTATACCAAGGTGGAGAAATTGCAGTGCATGAAGGTGTAGATCCAGATATAATATCATATTTTGATATTCTTGGCATGTTAAAAACCCTTGAGTTATCTTCTAATCTTTTAATTTATCACATTGCACCAAATGGGACATCTTTGCATGAAATTAAAACCGAAAATGATGTATTGAATATGTTTGCAACTTATGCCAACAGTGGTGTCAAGAAAATTTCAATTTATGTTGAGGCTAATGTTGATGTTATCCCATTACAAAGTGACACATCCGCCACATTTTTTGAGAATGCTTCAACAAGTAAAAAACCTACTATAGTTTAACCAAATGAAAACATAGATCCTGATGTAGATGTTAGGGAAGAGGTTCAGAATCCTCATATAGATGTTAATACCTCTGATAGCTCAGACTTTGAACCTATTATGGATGAGAATTGTGGTACAAGTAATACATAAGATGCTGAGGAAAACATGGAGGAAGCTAATGTTGGTAATGATGAGGATAGTGAATTTTATGGAGAACAATTGGAATTAAATGGTATGTCATTCCCCATTTTTAATGAAGCAACTGACATGCAAAATCCCATATTAAAGTTGGGAATGATATTTACCAATGTAACAGTATTCACAGAAGCATTGAAGGCAAATAGTAGAAAACTGAGTTATGAGATGTACTTCAAAAAAAATGAAAAGTCAAGAGTTACATTTGTTTGTGCTGAACCTGAATGCCCCTGGAGGATTCATGCATTTAACTTGCATGGAACCTCAACAATTTAGATCAAGAACCTTGAGAAACACACACTGCATTCAAGGAAATAAAATGTTGCTAATTCTACATGAGTTGCTAAACATTTTCTTGATAGGCTAGTAGATTATCCTTCATGGAAGTAAATGCTATGAGGAAAACAATAAGAAGGGAGGAAAACTTATGCCAAATCGACAAATGTATTGAGCAAAGGTTGGCAGTACAATTGATTGAGGAAGATCATAAGAAACAATTTCAAAGAGTAAGAGTCTATTGTGCACAATTTCTAAAGCATAATCCAGGAAGCATAGTAAGGGTGGGAGTATACAAAATTACTCCACAACATGATCCACATTTTTAGCGAGTATTTATTAACTTTGTTGCTCAACTTAAGGGTTTTGTGAATGGATGTCGACTAGTTATTGGCTTAGATGCTTGTCATTTAAAAGGAACATTTGGTGGACACTTGATAAGTGATGTTTCAAGATATGGAAATGATCAAATGTACTCTATAGCTATAACAGTAGTAGAAGCTGAGTGTAAGGAATCCTGGTCATGGTTTCTTCAGAATCTTATTGATGCAATTGGAACTCCTGAGAAAATGGGATGGGTTTTCATATCTGATAGGCAGAAGGTACATTAATCATTATGCACAAATTCTTTAATATTTGAATACATGAGGTGTACTAAAGTTCTAAATGCTTTTTTATAGGGACTACTACAAACCTTTGCTAAATTAATGCCTACATCAGAACACAAAGTTTGTGTGAGGAACTTGTGCTCTAACTTTAAGGCAAAATTCAAGGGTAAGTAGATAGAGTTGTGGTTGTGGCGAGCAATTGGTGGATACACTAAATAGGAGTGGGAAGATGTAATGAACACAATAAGGAGTTTGGATTCTAGAGCTTATGATTACCTCACGAAAGAACCAGCTGAAAATTGGTGTAGATCATATTTTTCTGACAGACCAAAATGTGATTTGATATCCAATAACATATCTGAATTATTTAATTAATACGTCAAAGAAGCACGTGAAAAACATTTTCTCATATTGTTGGAAACCATAAGATGACAACTAATGGTAAGGCATAATGAGAAAAAGGAATATGCCAAGTCTTTGTGTACTCAAATATGTCCAAACATATTGAAGAGGCCTGAAAAGAATAAGATTGCAAGATTGTACCATGAAGTACTAGTCGCAGGTGAAGGAAAGTTTGAAGTAATCAGTGGTAGAAGAAATTTTATTGTGCATCTAGGGAGAAAGACTTGCACTTGTAGGGTATGGGATATAACAGGAATTCCATATGAACATGCTTGTGCATCAATTATTTTTTATAGGAGATTGTGTGAAGATTTTGACATCCATGTTATTCAATTGAAAAGTAAAAAATGGCATATTCCAAGAACATAAATCCTATTCCAGATGAAATACATTGGGAACATGTTGAACAGAAAGCAATGCAACCACCTATTGTTTTGAAGAGATCAGGACGACCCAAGAAGCTAAGAAATATGGCCTCGGATGAACCTCCCATGACTATAGGAAAATTCATGAGATCTCTTAATTGTGGGAATTGCAAAGAGATAGGTCATAACATCAGATCTTGTAAGAAGCTTAAGAGAAGCACTGATGCAGGAAAAAGGGTAAGACATACTTACTTGTCATCTAGTATTCTGAGTTTGGTTAATATAACTTCTCTATTGATAGGATGCACCTAGTACCGGAAAAGGAAAGGACAAAGTTGAGAGTGTTTCTGGAAAAAGGAAGGAGGTTGTAACTAGAACTTAGGTATACTTTTAGAATTGGCTTATTTAATATCAGCTTACTACATGGGCTTATGCTTAGTGAAGTGTATTGTTTTGCAAACTTCATCATGTCATGGTGCAGGATCTGGATTCGTTTCTTCAGCTGAAGTTAGGAAAAATGTTGCTTCAGGGGTGTATCAAATGAGTAATCAATTGTTGAAGAATGCAACGGTGTATGGCAACATCATTTTTAGTCAAACTTCAACAAATAGATGACCCTCGACTGAATGCGTGTTTGTGTAATGATCCTGTTCTTTTTTTCTGTCGTACACTTGATAAGTGCACATTTCAGTGTAACAGGATCTTGAATTAGTTTTTGTATGAACCTTAATGGGTTAACATGTTGTGGACCAACTTCTGAAGCTCGTTTCAGTGTAATACGATACTGAATTAATTTTTGTATGCACCTTAATGGGTTAACTTGTCGTGGACCAACTTCTGAAGCTCCATTTTGGCACTAGACATTGTCATATGTCAACAATTATATTATGTGTGCTTCCTTTTAAACAACTTGTTGTTGTCCTACGTGAGCATTTGTAGTGCCTGTGTAATGATCCTAGCTTTTGATATAATCACAATAAATTGACAACATCCTTATTGTAATCATGGTTTAGACAAAAAAGTTACATTGAATTAAGCATAAGTACATTACAAAGTTTCTAGTTTCGACAGAACATTGTCAGAAATTACAAGTCTTCACTCTCAACTAAAAATACAACTCACTCCAAAATGAAAATATAACTCATGACAATTACGATAGCGAGGCTAATAATAATTAGTATTGTTCTTCTATTCTTGGCTTTTGCAGCTCTTGCCATATTTCTCATTACATTCTCATTGGTAAATTTCAATTCTCTTTGATATATCTCAATTTGTCCCTCTAAATCAGTGATTCATCTTTTCGCTTTATCGTTTTCTTCTTTCATTACCCCAAGCCATGCCCCTTGTAATTGTGACATCCAATGAAACATCGACCGAGATTGTTCTTTGAAATGCATACTTCACTTGGGAATTCATTCCACCGTGATATTTTTCCTCAACTTCGTGTAAGTTACTGCTTCCACTGGAGCTTTTTGAAAACAAAGTAGACGAATTCATTTGTAGGTTAAAACTGCTTACATGAAGAGATAATATTACATTTATAAGAAATTCATATTGTAAATCAGAATCAAACAAGTAACATTAGGGTTAGGGTTTATAAAAACATGCACCTCGAGATAATGTCTAAAAATGGAACACCGGATCAAATCGCCGAGGGAGAACGCCAGAGGAGAACGTTGGATGAGCTCACGAGGAAGAACGTCGGAGGAGAATGCCAGAGTAGAATGTCAAGCTTGTCGGGGAAGGACGGCGGAGGAGAATGCCGGATTAGAACATCGAATGTGCTCGTCGGGGAAGAACGCCAGAGGGGAATTTTAAGGATGAGCGATCTAGGTCAACACACGAAAGGGGATCTCACTTTATCAGAAGTGTGCGAGGGCAGATTGGTCATTTCATAAATAAAAAATGAAAATTAATGGGAAAGTTCACAAAGGTTGACGGATGGACTTAAGTGGAAAAGGCGGTATAATTCAGGAGTCAGCGGAATATTTGAAAGACGTAGACGCGAAAAAAGTTCATAGTTCAGGGGTCACCAGAAAAAACAGCGTGAGATATTGATTGCACATTCTTACTAGATAATTAATATAAAATACATATATATTTTAAATTTCCTAAGATCACAGTAGTATGATAACAACAATATTAACACTAGTACAATAATAGTTTTTATATCCAGAACTTTTAAGGATAATTTTTTTTACTAATAAATTATCATATTATATAAATCTTAAATCTAAAAAAATATTAATGATGATATAACAAAAAATATTATTATTATATTAATCAGGACATCACAAAAAATATAGTAATATTAATATTATATCATAATAATTAAAATGTTAACTAACTTATCAAAATATCTTGAGTGCATGATTAATTAACGAGACCATCTCTATTTCATGCCACCTAATCTATTTGTTACCAATTGTTTTCATTTTTTTATTAACAACCGTTCACTTCTTTTTGGAAACCGTCTCCATATAACGTACAATGTAAAGTAAATGAAAAAAAATATATATATATAATCACCAATTGATCTATATAGTGGTTAACATATAAGAGCAATTACCAAACATGTAGTAACTGTTTTCTATCTCCACAATAAAAGTAACTGTTGTGTGTCCCTATAAATATCTACAACAAGGAAGCACAATCCAATTGTGATGCTTTCAATACATTCTTCTTTCTTATTGTGTTTTACTATTTGGCTCACAGTTAAGTCTTAACCGGATTTTTTTTTCTTTGATTGAAATTACTACATTGTTTTATTTTCACGATGCTAAAAGATATCAAGTCAAGAATTACTTGGGATTCAATTGACGCATTCAAATGTTATCCTAATTTAAGTGGTAATCAATTCTTCACTCAGTTTTATTTAAGATTTATTTGTTATTATTTTTTTCTATGAGAAATGTGTTGTTAATTATTTTACGCAAATATGTTTCTCTTATGAAAAAAAACTATCTAAATAAGATTTTTTTCGTCATTTCTATTCCTATATTTTCAGTTTTGTGCAACACATTATTAGTTCAATGATGAATGTTATTAGTGATGTTAATAAATCTAAGATACAATGAAATATCTATTAATTAAGATATGTGCGTGTGAGACATCTCTGACAACTTTATGATGAAATAAGTCCTATAGATTTTATAAATAATTAAAATATTTCATTATCTATTATAAATCTTTTTATTTATGGTTAATTAAAATTTAAATGGTTTTAATTATTAATCACTTTATTTCTTATGTATTATATAACTAATGAAAATATTATATAATATATTATAATTCTTTGAGTTCAGGATTAATTAGTAATATGAATGGTGAATGGTTAATTAGTAGCCGCTCCGTTTTTTTATTTATTTATCAGTTTATAAATAGCATGAAGAAGCCAAGTCATTTCGAATCTTCTCTCCTTTTTCATGTCATTTTTTTCTATTTTTGTTGTTGTAGAGAGTTAGTTTTATTGTAGGGGTTAGTTTTGTTTTTTTTTTAATTGAATAAAATACAACGAGAGTAATGCATATATTTCTAATACCAAGTTTTGGTGTGGGCACATGCGACATGATATATGTTTTTAATAATTGAATTATATAGTATCAAAATATAATACTTTTTTTATTTTTAAAATCGATTGCCAACATTTTATGTTAAGGATATTATATTTCATAGATAAAATTATTCATTAATAATAAGTGTGTAGATGTGCTTATGTGATAAATTTTATTTTTAACTTTAAATAAGAGTGAAATCTTTTTTGTCTAAGTTATGATAAATTAAGAATTTAGATGATAGATATGTTTTGCATATTGTTATGGTGATTATGGTTTGATCATGCAATATGAACAATAATTGGAGTCTATCCTTACATCAATATCTAAATATTTTATTGGACAATTCTTTTCTATACATGCAAGTTGCATATTTTTTGCATGACTTGAAAATTCATGAAAAAGAAGGATAGTTCAACAATCGGTATATATTCATCATGTATTTGCAATTTAACATGCTTTTAGATAATTAGAGTAGTGATTGGAATAAATATAATATATGATTATATGCATCATGAAAATCATATAGATATGAAATAGACTAATAAATTAATATCACAAACTTAAATGAGAATATTATTTTCTAAAAAGAGAGAAAAATAAATGAGAATTAGATAGACTAATAAATTATTTCTCTATTTTATAATTATCATATTATTTAAGTAATACTACAATATCTCACATTAATATTTACTTTTCATCTCATTTCGCATTATTTCTCTATTTTATAATTATCATATTATTTAAGTAAGCACCCTTCAATAGAGAGAAAAAATTATCCTGAGAAGCTTATAAAAATTATATAAAACTAAAAAGATTATATTTTTATATTACTTGTACATGTTGAATGCCTTAGTCCAAAAAATCACAAAATTAACAAAAAGTTATAATAAATAAGTATTAATAAAATTATGTAATATATCAATGATCATATTGATTAGATAATATTTCTAAGATAAAATGTCAATATTATGAATGAAAGTTGTATTGATCCCATGATTTATTATTGAAACAAATTGTTCTTATATTTTTTGATATTTTTTTCAATTAAAACAATTTTATCATACTTTATGCATGATCTTTTGGGAACTATATTTTTATTCATGTGTTCAATTAAAACCTATATTTTATAGTCGGTCCCAAGCCCGGATAAAGGAGGAGGGTTGTGTTAGGCCCCGACAGCCAGCATAAAATCCTGTCGAATCTTATAAACATGGATCAACGAACGAAATGGTGTCGTATGATCCATGTAGCCGACCCCACCTAGTGGGATAAGGCTTTGTTGTTGTTGTTGTTGTTGTTGTTGTGTTCACATAAGTTTTATGTTAATAGAATAATTTTGTATGTAGTAAAAGATTAAATATGGAAAATACGATATATTTTTATGTAATTTTTTTTGTCTCCACCAGTTTCCAATGGCTTAAAATTGTTTACAATGTATTATAACTTAATTTACAAGCTTAGTGGTAGCATTATAAGATATCTATTCATTTTGCCATCATAATAAATCCGAAACAATTAATTTATTATTATTTTATCTACGGTTCATCATGAATTAAATATTGATGACAGAAGGATAACACAATTATTTTTTCCTTAATTTCTTTCTAAGAGATTGGGTGATGTGTGCATCACCTTAAGGCCTTATGTCTAATTTATTATTTATGAATAAAATGAGTTCCATTGCGCTCATCCTTTATTCTCTTAAAAAAGACTTAAAATTTTATATCAAGTTGATCAGTTGTTTAAATTTTTTATGTTTTTTTTTATTCCCTAAAATATGAAATGGTTTTTTATATTTCAAAATAATTGAAGCTTTTACTTCATTGATGATTAAAATAATAAAAGAAATTTTTTTAAGATTAAAATTGGACATGTTGAACATTTAAATAATAAAAGAAAAAATTGATGGTGATTTTATTTTAGAAAATGAATTTAATACCTTTTATTGATAGGAATAATAAAGATATTTTCTTTTTGGCTTAAAAAAGATTTGTCGTTTTTTATGGATGACAAGAGGTCACCGAGCTCACTATTTTCTGGGGTCAAAATGGTCCATTAATACTTTGAAGGAGTGGCTACAGACTCTTTGGGAGTGGCATTAATGTTTTTCATATATACTTGGAATCTCATTTGCATGAAAAAACATATGATTAACTTACGTTTTAGAAAGAAAAAAGTATAACTTCACAAACTACTTGTTGTCCGAATCATCTTATCAATCATTCACCTTCGAAAATGGCAAGACCCGTTCACGAAAATGAGCCTGAAATGTGAATACAATTACGCATAGACCGTGCAAACGTCTCTTTACCTCCATTCTAATATAAGTAGTTTTTCGTTCAAAACTATATTTTTATTTTTCTAAAATGGTAATAAAGATGAGTAATTGAGAAGGTTCCATATTTGCTATTTATTACTACCACTATGAGGTCGAAAAGAATAATACAACTCAAAAAATACCCCAATTGTCCAATCGTTTGACAGAGCTTATACCCAAATATTTTTCTCCGTTAGATAACAGTCCATGGATCCAAAGAAAACTATGTAGTCACCTTCCCGGAAAATAAATAAGAGGCACGAAAGTTTACAGGTAAAAAGAGATCTAACCGATTTTGCTCTAGTTTGCTTAGCTTATCGCCATATCTTTCCTCATAACTTCAAAAAGCAGCAGTCTCAACCAAAATGAGATAAACAGAAGGGCTACACAACAGCTACACTTTCTTCCTAATTGGGACGCTACCTTTTGCCTCATTTCCTGGTTTTGTCTAGGACCTCAATGTATCTTTTCGGGACGCCGTAATGGTCGACAATATGCCTAGCCAAATCATCGATCACCCCTCCCTGAACCAGCACCTCATGTTGGCCTTTTTTACCTGAAATGTTTGGTGGTTTCCCTGACCATTAGCAACTTCCAGAGATAAAATGGATATTACAAGTATGAGAGACAAACATTGGCAAAGTATTTACTTTGGTGATGATGAAGTGTGTGCACTGGAAAAACTTTGTTGTTGAGTACCAGAACTTTACTGATAATACAATACATGCACATGCAGTGAGGGAAAAAGGTTGCATGCATTTCGCAAGACAAAGAAGATACCTGGAAGTTCCGCAACTGAAGTGCTACAAGCAAACTTTTTCTGGAGCTCTGAGGATAGGGAATCGGCATCCAGTAAGAAAGATTCTATCCCTGATACTCGTGTCACCTTCTTATTTCCTTGTCGACGTTCTGCCATAATTTGGATGGACTTCACTGCACCTTTCCTCAGGGCAGACTCATTTCCTTTAGACACTCTATGATGCACCTGCATTCGGTTTAAGAAGGTTGATCCTAAATCCTTCTTATGAATCTCTGTTGGGTAAGTAGAACCCTTCTTAACAGTCCCTTTGAAGAGCGCATCGCATAATATCGCATCCAAAACTACAACTGCCTTATCTGTTGGCTTGACTAAATTTTCCTTTTCGATATACCTGATTTATAAAAGAATAAATTAATATATGAGCCCAAGAGTCGTAACATACCCACAATACACAACAAAAGGTTGTATCTAACAGCAGTATCTGGAGATGATGTCTGATGAAAGAAAAAAGAAGATAATATTCAACAAAGGAAAAGAAGATAGTCCAGCACTAACTTGAAAACTATTTCTGCAGCTTCCGATGCACTGTAATATTTTCCAGTGTCAGCTCCCACAGCTGAAAATATGGGATTGACATGTGTGCTTGATTTATAAACCTCAGCTATCTCAAGTTGCATTTTGCCTTGGACACCTTCCCCTATCGAGCTATCATGTTTCTGATCAACATTTTCCTGCACTCTCTTTGTTGGCTTAAAGGCGATATAGTCTGCATGACCACGATTCACTCCTAGTAGCATGACCTCCTTCTTATACTTATCTTCCTTTGCTGATATCTGCCGAGGTTGTAAAAGAAAATCATTCATCATACATGAACATGTGTATACATTGGCATATAATCAAAATTCTTTCTTAGGGTCCCAATTTTTAAAAACTTTTGGTGGAAGTTATCCTCACCAGTCCAGTAGATGACTTAGACTGCAACCACTTTGAGAGTTTCTTATGAGATGAACGCTTAATGTCCAAAGTGACACCTGGAGGCCTGCAGGGAAGTATATGGTTCGACCTATACAAAAATGAATAGAATTAAAATTAACATATCATGTTTTTAGGAGACTATTGGAATATATATATATGTGTATATATATATATATATACATATATATATATATTTGAAAGTGAAAAGGATAATTGCCATGTTTTGCAATCATCCAACTTTATTGCTGGGCTAATATGTACAAGTTCATTGGTTTGTTACACAAGTTGAATAAAATTCATTCGTTGCTTGTTCGCCAGTGTCGCATCATGTGATGTGCCATTAACATCACGTTCTCTACGTAGCATTGTTCCCCTCTGAATGTAGCCCCATTTCTGTGTGACCAGATTGACCATAGATATGCTAGAGGTGTTGCACGTTGCTGTTTAGATACATATGTGGAGGCTGTTTAGATACATATGTGATGTTTCGTTGTTGATGTCCTCCACTCCTAAATGTCCTCCAAAACTCTGCATTCGAAGATGTATCAACCTATTGACAACCAGCCTTAATCCACACTGTTTTCGCCATCGGGCATGCGAAAAACAAATGATCAAAGTCTTCAACTGCAGCCTCACATAATACACATGTAACGTCCATATATATCACAAGAAGTATTCTAAGATAAGGCTATTCCTTTGAAGTCCACAACAAAACACTAAAATAGATTTAATTTTGTTTTCTTCACCATTGAATCCCATGAAGATTGCAAGCCAAGAAACTAAAATTTGTAAAGAGTTGGAAGATAGCCTTTGACTTCTGCAAAACTTGTTTATATCTCACAAAAAAAATTATAGTTTCAAACATGAAAATGGGTAGCTTCAAGATAAAGGTTGAACCAAAGATTGCGCATCAAGCACGATAAGCAGAGAGAATTAACATATACGTGAAGCTTCTCCTAAAGAAAACATACATGTGAAGCTTAAAAAATATGGAATTTTCTTCATTATTCTTTAGTAAATACACAGGAGGCATAAGATATGCAAGAAATAAGTTTCCCTATTGGAAAATAAGTAGTGGACCTAAGTGACTTACCATAATGTGCTTGCTGGCATGGGAAGGTCTTTATCTTTTACACTTGTGTAAAAAGCTTGCAAAAGGCAATTGTCTAGCAGAGCATCAACTTCTTCAGTAGATAAACTGGTATGCTCCTCATTCTTTGATACTTCAGCTGATAAACTGTTATGCTCCTCATTCTTGGATACTTCAGTCATAGTACTATCTGATGTCTTAGCAGTTATCTCTTTTGAGGTCTCTACTACAACCTTCTCCACTTCAACACCTTTCTCTGTTGCAGCATCCTTCTCCACTGAATCTATATAATCTACCCCAGTATAACCATCTACATTATGAGCAGGATTTCCTTCTTCTATAGTATCATTTTCTCCTATCTCAATTGAAGCTTCTTGCAGAGCAGCAGAAAGCTGAGAAATGAACTCAGGGTCTTCAATAACGACATCCTCTAAAAATCCAGCATTTGGAACATAATGACCCTCAACTGATTGCCTGAAGTTATGGAAGGTGATGTTGGTCATAGAGCTGTTGAAGATTTAATAAAAGCACCCAACTGCAAAAATCATTATACTTGCCACAAAGAATCCCGATAGTAGTGTGTTATCCGTAAAGCCTTGCCACGAAGACCAGCCTTTATTGCTCCCTCACTACTCATAGTGGTGACTCCAACCTGGAAGTAACGAATTTAAATCAAGATATCATCTTTCAATAATTTAATATGGAAACAATACTGATAATGAATGCAAATATGGAAAATAAAATAAGACACTGTTCACTAGTCACGTACAGCAATTGGTGCTGAATTTCCAGGAACTTTGACTGCCCATGGCTCCCCAGCTAAGAATGAAGGCAAACCTTCAGGAGGTATGCTAATACCAGGGAACATCAAATCAGCACCTCCAATCACAAATCGAGATACCTCACCACCCTTGAGCAGAAATGCAGGTAACAGCTCAGTTACCTTCCAAAGTGCGAAAACTGGAGATCGGAAAATAATCAGCTTAAAAGTAACATCATATTTGAAGTAGTATAATCAGCTTAAAAGTAACATCATATTTGATAACTACTTCAACAAGTGACTAGGGGTGAGCAAAACCGGGTCCGGGACCGGGTTTCGGCCGACCCGGTCCCAACCCGGTTTGCTCCGGGTTTTCGGAAATGCAGACCCGGTCCCGGTTGGGTCTGGGACCGGGACAAAAACCGGGAATTCCCGGTTGTCCCAGTTTGACCATAAAAAAATGTAAAATAATAAATAAAATAGTAAAAAAATTTATTGTTATTATATAAATATGATAACTATTAGTTAAATTATATATATGATAATATAAAATAATGTATATTTAAGATATATACCAAATAAAATATCAATTTTTATTTAAAATAAGCATAAATATACTATTTAAAAATAATTTAATATTAATATAATATATTTAATTGGGTCGGGACCGGGTCCGGGTTTTAATAATCCGGACCCAGTCGGGGGCCGGGCCGGGGCGACCGAGTTGTCCCGGCCCGTACTCACCCCTACGAGTGACACACCGTCATTATCTCTTGCACACTACAAGATGTGAGCAGAATATATCAAGAATAAAGTACAATTTAACTTCCCGCCATAACACAGAGAGAGACTGGTCACTAAAACCTTCAGAAAGACAAGATGGAAAGAATCATATCAAGATAGAAGAGGGTAGACACGTGTAAAAGAAACCCTTGCCCTACATCTGGAGAGAGGATTCAAAGCCTTGAACCTGTGGCCTTCTTGTCATCAAAGAAACAATCAAGTGGTCTATACTCTATACCACCTCCACCTCACTTAATATTTACTTTTTTTTACAGAATCAAAACGCACATACTTGTGCCAAATGAGGTCAGAGATGAACAGAAAATACAAGGAGTCAACCATATTGAAGGTGGATATTACTTTTTTCTTAAGAAAGTGGATATTACCTTACAAGTCAAGCCCTTCAACCAATGTTTTTTTCTTATATTTCAAATGATCATGGGCATATACACGACTGTCGAAGATATTCTCATTTATCCCAAAACTAAGAATCCCTCCTGATTTGAAGAATCTGATGGAACAACCAATCTTCATATTGAACCTTGTTTAAGTACCAATAGAGTGTAAAAGAACAACTATACCCCCCACGATGTGCGGGTGATGTAAAAATAATTTTTTTTATCATAAGAATAAAAGTAACTTAACTTTTTATTTTTATCCCACTAGGTGGGGTCGGCTACATGGATCATACGACGCCTCGTTGATCCATGTTCATGAGATTCGACAGGGTTTTACGCTGGCTGTCGGGGCCTAACACAACCCTCCTCCTTTATCCGGGCTTGGGACCGGCTATAAAACATAGGCGGAGTTATTTGTATGCTACATAAGTTATCAAAATTTTATTTTAAAAGTAACTTTTTTTAAATATGCAAAATACTTATTTTTAAGTTCTAGCCCTTGTCTTTAATATCTTAGGTTCCTTTGATTGAACTAACACATAAATTAATGTCTTATTTTATTTTATAAAGGAACACAAAATTAGCTAGCATTACTAAAAACTCTGTATAGTTAAATCGGCAACGGCCGGTCCCCACGGCGGTCAAATCGCTCCACCCGCCGCAGCCGGCACTCGGAGCGCCGAAGGAAGTTCTAAAAAAAAACTCTGTATAGTTAAATAACTTTATCAACTATTTATAAATCTGTAGGCTTTTAAATCTGAAACATAAATTATTTTTATAAAGTGAAACAAATTTGTAATTTTTAAATCTGTAGAATTTTAATTTATGCAATAAATGATTAATTATTTCAACTAAACGACCCTGTTATATGCATAAATTTTCACCATTGAATGCAAACCACTCAACTTAATTGTTGTTAATAGATTTTGATGTTATAAGTAGATAATTTTATTTGTATGTATTTTTTTCAATTTTTTTAGATTCTGTACAAGAGTTGTAACTTTGAAATTATCTTAAAGTTGATATATAAACAAATATTCTCCTTTTATATAAGAAGAAATGACATTTCTTTCTATTTTATATAATATAACGAAACGACAGATTGACTCATTGAGATTACGGCTTCTGTGGCAGACCAGTTTCCCACCTCGCATGGCATACATCTTGCCTCCTAGCAACTCGTGTGCCGGCCAACTGCCGAAGGAGGCCTGGGTGTTCTCAACCTTAGCCGAATGAACATTGCCCACCTCACGAAATGGATTATTCGGATTATGGGCCCCTATCACGGAATCTGGTCGGACATTCTCAACATTTCTTGTGGCCGCATCTAAATTGGGACTCGAGAGACATCCTCATTCTGGCGAGGCATTACTGAAACTATTCCGCTGGTCAAGCATCTGTTTTCTCCTTCTCTTGGATCTGGCTCCCTTTTCTATTTTTGGAAGGATAACTGGTCGGACCTGGGCCCCGCCCAGCTGCACTTTCCTCGGCTTTTTCAGCTGGCTGCAAACAAGGAGGCTAGGGTGTCTGAGTGTTGGCCATCCATGGTAAACAGCGAGCAGAGGATATGGTCGCCAACTTTCTCTCTTCATCTCTCGGATTAATGCTTTGAAGATCTGCTGCTGCTGCTCGGGGGGATTTCCCACCTCTCCCCAACAATAAATAAGGATGATGGTTGGCAATGGCAGAATGGGAATTTTTTTGTTCGAGAGGCATACACTTTGCTTGGTGCTGAGGATAATATTGCCTGTGAGGAGATTTTGATGGCCTGTAGCTTGTTGTGGCGTGCTAAGACCCCTCTTAAGATCAAAATTTTCTCCTAGCTGTTGTTGCACCGTCGCATCCTCACAAAAAATGTACAGGTCTCGGTGGTGTAATGATGCTGATACCGTCTGTGTCCTCTGCGGAGAGGCTGATGAAGATTCTGCCCACCTCTTTTTTGGGTGGCACATGGATATCTGGGCGGCAGCTGACATTAACTGGATTGATACTTCTTCGGAAGATGCTTTCTAGCGGACCTTCCGCAATGGCAGCAGCAGGATACAGGGTTGCATCTACAGGTCCAGGAGACAGGGCTCTCCCAATGGCATACATTTGAGCTATTTGGATGTAGAGAAATGACACTCTTTTCGTCGTGGGCATGCCTACGTTGACAACATCAGGAATCATGCGAAGGCCATTTTTGGAGATTGGAAAATGTGCTGATTTTTTGGGGCTGCCATCCCTGTTTCTTCTTTGCTTTTGTAATCTGGATGCTGGTTTTTTCAGACCCTTTCGTTTTAATCTTCTGTAATTTCTCCCTAAAATTAATGAAACTCTGGATAACCACCACCTTGCTGGTTGTCCTTTCCCGTTTCAAAGAAACTAAGCTATCATGATTTTATCATTTGATCTTATTTTTTCATTATGCTTACCGGACAATCTTATATGTAAATTTTAGTTAAAGTGATTATAACTACTTATTAAATAAGCTTCACCACAGATGAAGAGCTTAAAAGAGACTGCCGGCTCCTTTGGGACATTAAAGTTCCTATGCGTATTCGAGTATTTGCATGGCTATTGAGAAGAAACAAGCTGCCTACTCAGAAGTACAGAATGAAATGGAACACAAGAATGAACATCGCTTGCGTCTTCTACGAAGACAACAACAACAACAACAACAAAGCCTTATCCCACTAGGTGGGGTCGACTACATGGATCATACGACGCCATTCCGCTAATATTCGTTAATTCATGTTCATAAGATTCGACATGATTTTATGCTGGCTGTCGGGGCCTAACACAACCCTCCTCCTTTATCCGGGCTTGGGAGACAACATGGAGAATATAGATCACCTTTTCTTCAGCTGCCCAATAGCACGAAGGACATGGCAGGATTCTGGATGTGATTGGTTAGATGTGAGTTCTGTGATAGCATTCTGGCGATCATTTAGACAAGGCGGACATGGTACCAATTTGCAGGTATATGTATCAAAAAGACAACGAATCAAAGCAATTGCGGTTTTATGGGCGATATGGCGACAACGCAATGATTGCATTTTCAAGGGAGAAAAATGTTATGTTGATAACATTCTAATAGCAGCTAGAAACTTGGCAAGTGAGTGGATGAGATTATAAGATATGTTGTAATAGATACAAGTTTTTATAATGAATAAAAAATGGATGTGAGCCACACATCCTTTATCTTCTCAAAAAAAAACTACTTATTAAATAAATAAAATTTACAAAATAAGAAATGACATGTATTACTTTAATATATATATATTACATACCTTTGTTATTAATAATATATTAAAATTCAGTCCTTGAATTGTTACTGTCCTCAATCTAAATAGTGTTGGCATATTTATCCAGAAACACTTCATAAAATAAATAAAATAACTATGGCATATTACATAAATGCATGGATCTTTGACGCCAAAAGCCCTTTTTCCTTGTCTTCATGATTTGAGGCATTTGATTTTTCGACAGAATGAAGTTGGTCGATCTAGTGTAAATCACATGCTCTCCTCCTTTTTGTCTATTTGCATTTTGTTGTTATTATACCTATGTTTTATAGCCGGTCCCAAGCCCGGATAAAGGAGGGTTGTGTTAGGCCCCGACAGCCAGCGTAAAACTTTGTCGAATCTCATGAACATGGATCAACGAATGCGGAATGGCGTCGTATGATCCATGTAGCCGACCCCACCTAGTGGGATAAGGCTTTGTTGTTGTTGTTGTTGTTGTTGTTGTTGTTGTTGAAGTTGGTCGATCTAGGAATGCTCGAGTTGCAACGAACAATTTCCCCACAGATTTGCACATGAAATTTTCAAGTCTTTTGTCGTTAACCTTTTTTTTTGTAATGGTTCCATGGATGGGATGGAATTTTTTAGACCTGACTCTATTGTATATTGATGTCAAGTTAAGATTGAGGAGAAGGTCCCTTTATCAACATGTGTCATAAAACTACTCCGATATATATATATACACGCACACATACACATATATAAGTATTTATGAACTCATAATGGGCTTACACAAAATGTACAAATAAAACAATAAAAAATATTTATTTAAAGGTTGATTTGAACATGAACGTGTCAAGATTTACATTTATTTAATAGTGTGCATAATAGCAAAACTATAATAAAATAATTCATTGATCATTAAGTATCAATTATCTCTTGGACAAATATGGAAAATTGTATCCAATACTCTAATAAAATTCTATAACAATCTAATTACTGATATCTTGTAACTGATTCATTGATCATTTAAAATAAAGCTCTAAAAGAACAATTTATTCATCATTTTTAGAATCAAACTTAATTTATTTAATAGAGTACATAATAATAAAACTTAACTCATTGATCATTTCAAAATAAAGCTCTAATAAACCATTTCATCCATCATTTATTTAGAATCAAAATTTATATTTATTTCATAGTGTGCATAATAGTAAAATACTATAATAAAATAATTCGTTAATCATTAAATATTAATGTTCTTTTTTTTTAGGGGAAATATTATTTTTCTCTTGGTCGGTTATGGATAATTGTTAATAATGCCTTGAATCCTACCCCAACTGAAAATTTATCTAGTCCCAATACACTCCGAAATATAAGGGTGAATTTTGTTTGTGATTCAGAATTGATTTATTTTCTTATCACGAGAAAAGGTGTCCTAATTTTGAGGGATTAATTTAAAATCTCAGCGCCATATATAAACTCCCTATGGGATCGAACAGAAAACCATCTGAATTGTAATCCTCGTCTATTTTTCATGTAATAAAATTTGTGTTGCCTTAAATTCTCAATTCATTCTTCGTTGTATAATTTCTCTCGTACAGAAATCCTAACAATAAGTGTATTAATAGTTATATTATGATGCAATCACAACGTGCAATCCCATAGTTCTAGGCCTTTGGATTGGCATCATTGTGATCAATGATCCAGATTGTCTTTTTTGGCCATCAAATCAAAATGATGCCAATCTAAAGTCTCTGAACTATGGGATTGCATCGTGTGATTGCACCCTAATATGCCTCTTGTATCGAATACTCCAATAAAATTATATAACTACGATTTATTCATCATTTATTTAGAATCCACGTCTAGATATATTTAATAATGTGCATGATAATAAAGCTATAATAAAATATAATTGGTTTGTCAGACATATTACTTTGTTTGCAAACCATTTGAGTGCCTTCCACAAGTTTCAGAACACTTGGAATGCATGCAAGCAGACAAACTGTTATTTAGAAACTATCCAAGTTGTAATATGTGTTAATATAAAAAAATGATAATTGTTACTTTAAAATAATTATTTCAATGTGTTATTTTTTCTTTTTGTTTAGATGTATGCCACATTCTTTTATAAATTTCTTTATGTTATCCATATAACTAGATTGCCATATATTGATTTTTTTTAAGATTCCATTGTTGGGCATTGCTTATTTATTATATTAGTAAATATGTACTAAAATTTAACTAGCATTGTTTATTTTGAAAAATGATTTAAGATAAATCTGTTTATAGTCTTCATTTATATTGTGATATACATTGTTCTAATTTTTTAAACTATCAAATTATAAGACCTTTTTTATAACATATTTAATTATTTAGAAAATATATTTTCCAATAAAATTTAGAAGTATGGAATTATTTCCATGTATCTAATAGAATCAGGTTGTATTGTGTCCAAGTTTCTTGGATAATAGAATCTGTTTATTTTCTTTTTTATTCGTGACTCTCCGATAATATTTATTTGTGTATAATACTTTTTTTAGAAGAAAAAGGATGACCACCAGTTTGGTTGTCATCCGTGTATATATATATCACCAAAAAGTAACATCATATACAAGTGAAACACTCTCCACTTGGCACAAGAAGACGACCAGGTGCTAACCAAAACCCCACTCCCGAAGAAGGTAAAACATGTGGTGTACAATACTATCTCTCCCCACAAAAAATGACACGGTTGCGCTGCAGCCAGTGTTGTCAAAAACGCGTGTTAACTCGTAAAAGCATACGATTTTACGTCTTCACCTTTGCAATTCGTGCTCGATTTTCACCTAGAAACGTTTTTGGCCAGCACGCGGTAGGATCACGTGCTGGCCCGTAAGATCGGTGGAGATGCACGACTCCACCGATCCCACAATATTTTTTTTTTATGTTTTATAAGCGTGATGGGCACTCATCTCTTCCTTTTTGTTTGCTGTCTGCCGCTGTGCCCTGTCGCCGCCACTCACTGCTGCTGTCGCTGCCACCACTGCTGTCCGGCTGTCGTCGCTCACTGCTGCTGTCCTCGCTGCTTCCGCCGCCGCGCTGCTGTCCTAATGCTGCCGCCACTGACCTAACAGGTTCCTCCCCCTCCCTCTCTCGTGTTTTCTCTTTCTCTCCCTCTCCCTTTCTCTTCCCGCACTCTCTCACTTTCTCTTTCTCCCCTCGTTCTCTCTTGCCCTTTCTCTTTTCCTCCCCTCTCCCTCTCTCGCTTTCTCTTTCTCTCCCTCTCCCTCTCCCTTTCTCTTCCCGTACCCTCCCCCTTTCTCTTTCTCCCCTCTTTACCCTTTCTCTTTTCCTCCCTCTTCCTCTCCCTTTCTCTTCACGCACGGGAATATGTTTTTTTCCTCCTTTTCTCTTTCTCTCTCTCCCTTTCTCTCTACAAATCGAAGCAAGTTCTTTTTTTTTCCACGAACCCAATAGTTCTCTCCCCATTGGTGGACAAGGGTCTAGGCTACCTTTTTATTTTCTATTATGTTATAAATTTAAAACATTTTTATATCTCTACTATGGTTACTATTTGCTTAATAAAGTGGAATCATCAATTGCTTTTAATATTCTGAATTTATTAGTGTTAATTCTTATATATTAATAATGAAAATTATTTATTGATGTGTTAATTTTTCATGAATGAATTATATTAATGTGTCTGATGTTATTCTGTTATTATTACAATTTGTTAAGGTCATATAATTAATATATATATAATTAAATAGGTATGAATATCATGAAGTGTGATGTTAAAATTAGAAATTTGGACATGTAATATTACATTTTGTACTTATAAGTTCAAAGATAATTTGCATCTCACTACTGATATCATGATTTGTATATATTATTATATATTAATATATACATTTACAACAACAACAACAACAAAGCCTTATCCCACTAGGTGGGGTCGGCTACATGGATCATACGACGCCATTCCGCTCTATTAGTAACCAAACCTTTCGGTATATTATTCACCAATAGATCTTGCTCTATTAGTTCGCCAAGTGTCCGCCTTGGCCTCCCTCTCCCTCTTTTAATCGGACTCCAGATTATTTGATCTACTCTTCTTACTGGCGCATCTAATGGTCTTCTCTGAACATGACCAAACCATCTCAAACGATTCTCTACCATTTTCTCACTAATAGGAGCCACTCCGACTCGTTCACGTATATGGTCATTCCTAATCTTATCTAATCTTGTATGACCACACATCCATCTCAACATCCTCATTTCGGCTACCCCCACTTTACGTTCATGTTGTCCCTTCATAGCCCAACATTCACTACCATATAACACTGCTGGCCTTATAGCAGTACGATAGAATTTTCCTTTAACTTTATTGGGTACTTTTCTATCACAAAGAACTCCAGTGGCTTTCCTCCACTTACACCAACCAGCTTGAATTCTATGATTAACATCGTCATCAATCTCACCATCTTGTCTTACAATTGATCCTAAATATTTAAACTTTGTCACTTGAGGAATTATATCCTTCCCTAACCTAACTTTCAAATCGTCTCTAAGTTGTTTATTTGTGAAATTGCTATGCATATATTCTGTTTTATTCCTACTTAAACGAAAACCCTTTGACTCCAACGTATTTCTCCATATTTCCAATTTTGTATTAATCTCTTCTCTTGAATCCGCTAAAAGTACTATATCATCCGCAAATAGCATGCACTTAGGTACCTCCTCTGTGATACTCTCGGTTATAGCATCGATAACTAAGTTAAATAGATACGGGCTTAAAGCTGATCCTTGATGTAGGCCAATTCCTATAGGAAATTCATTTGTCTCACCTCCGGGTGTCCTAACCCTAGTCAATGCCCCATCGTACATATCTTGTATTACCTTAATGTAGGCAACATTCACCCTCTTCTTTTGCAAGGCCTTATATTAATATATACATTTAATATTAAAAAATAATCTGGTAGAATCGGCTGTGTCGTGTTACGTGTTCACGATTTACGAGTTTTTCCGGCCCTCCGTGTCGAGTCCGTTTTACGTGTTAGCCCAAGCACCGGCCAAAAAGGTCGCCACAGGAGGAAGTCTCCAACACAGTCTTTGTCTGCCAAGCCTCCCCATGACCTGCCTGAAGTCTGCCGCCGCCGGGGAACGCCACCCGTAATAGTCGTCCGAGACCGTACCTCGCGAGACACCCGACAGCGGAAGAAAAGATGTGTGAAATCCTCCTCTGCCTCCCCACACATAACATAGGAGGTATCCGCATGCGGCGCCCACCTCGCCCTATAAACTCTAGAAAGAATGTGCTCACGCCGCAGAAGCCAAGCAAAGATCTTGACTTTCAGCGGCAAGCGAGTGCAGCCAAATGCGTCTGCAGTCAACTCTGAAGTCCTCCGAGTCAGTGGAGGCCGGAAGAAAAATGAAGATAGAGGTTGGGCAATGAGGAGTCCGATACCCATACCCAGTCATTTGTCCGAGTCGGACATGGACAGAAGGAGGTAATGCTCTGGTGGAGTGCTAATAAGTCCGAAAACCGGCTGATCGGAGAGGGGAGACCTGAAGAGGGGGTCTAGAAGCAGTCGCCCATCTCAGACCAGCACTCGGCCACAGATACATCAGGATGTACCACTAAAGCTAATAATTGGGAAAAGGAATCTGCAAGTGGGACCCTTGGGAGTGAACCCGACGGGTGGGACTGCCCCCGCCAGAAAAAATCTGCACCTCAAAGAGTCAATCCGTGATAGTACCTGTGCAAGCATCTGGAGCACCGACATAAAGTAGATTGGGAGTGATGAAAGTATTGATCGAAGCAGAACAAGATGACCGCCGTTAGATAAGAGCCGAGAGCTCCGGCCCTGAAGACGACGCTCCAGCCGCTCAACGGCTAGAGCCCACCTTCGAGAGCTAATATGACGGTCCGATAAAGGGAGTCCCAAGTAGGTGATAGGTAGGGCCCCAACAGGAGTGCGCAACTCCGCCGCGCAGCGCAAAGTGTCCTCCGTCACCATGCCAAAAGGGATGAAGGATGATTTGGCATGGTTGATCTCAAAGCCTGATGTCATGTCAAAGAGCTCCACCAAAATAGACGCCTGTCTAGCCTCAGCCTCTAATCCCTCAACGAAAAAGACAGAGTATACTGAAGTAGAGGCACCAGTCCGCTGGCAACAACAACAACAAAGCCTTATCCCAGTAGGTGGGGTCGGCTATATGGATCATACGACGCTTCGTTGATCCATGTTCATGAAATTCGACAGGGTTTTACGCTAGCTGCCGAGGCCTAACACAACCCTCCTCCTTTATCCGGGCTTGGGACCGGCTATAAAACATAGGCGGAATTAAGATATGGATATTGACAAGTAAAGAAAATAAACTACTCCCTCAAAAGAAAAAAAAAAGAAAATAAACTACTTTTTGAAGCAAAAAAAGGGGAAAGAGATCCCTGTCATGAAAACGCATAAGTATTGTTTTCAACCATACCTGCAATATATTAAGAACTATTCTAATAACATCTTGATCTTTAAGGATGTCGACACTCCGACTTGCTTGACCAATGATCTCAGCCCATTTCTGATTTGGAGTCCGCCGGCAAAACCTCTAAAAAGGCCAGCCAGCATTTGGCGAGGCCGTCAACCGCCAGCGTGAAAAGCATGGGTACGAGGGAACACCCCTATCGGATGCCTCGCACCCAGCCCCCGACCATTGACCCATTGACCAAGACCAAGAAAGAGAGTGGTGATACACCGCTTCATCCAAGCAATCCAGATCGCAAGGAAACCTCTCACCTGTGAGGAATACCAAAGGAAAGACCATGAGAGAATCGTAAGCTTTGAAAAAGCCAACCTTCCAAAGAAAGGCCCGACGGCTGTTGCGTCTCCACTACGCTAGAATCTCAGAGGTCATAAAGTAGCTATCAGTGATGGATCTGTCGTGCACGAAGGAGCACGAACGCCGACTGAGCAGGATGAATGAGGTCAGGGAGCACCTCCCGGAGCCGGTTAGCCAGTACCCGAGCCACTAGGAGATAAATGGCGTTGGATAAGGCAATTGGCCGGAAGTCCTCCACTCTTTCTGGCGTGCGCTTGGGAAGCATAAAAATGTTCAGGCGCTCGAAGCCCCGGTTCCCACACGAGAACTCCTTGATCACCACCATAACGTCCTCCCTCACCACGGGCCAAAACTCTCTTTAGAAGATCAGGACGACATCGGGTTGCAGGAGATGAAGGGAGAGACCATGAATGTCGATGACAGCCCTGTCACACGCCAGTGCAGGCACCGCGGCACCACACCATCGATCTCCTTCCAGGACGCCACCGGATGCAGCACTCCGGCAACACAGGGGACGGCAATGCTAGCAGAGTCTCACGCTGCTGAGGCGAACCCGGGACCAGCAGCCAAGTCGCCGGCGTTATGCAACTAAGGTGAAAGGGCGGTGAGGCACCAACACTCACAATGACAGCCGTGTGAAGGGCCGGCAGATCTGGGGGTCCGCCGGTGGGTTCGCCGATGAGACAGGAGCGGAGGAAGTCCGTGGCCCTTTGCATCAGTGGTGACCAAGGGACGGTTACAGCGGGCGGCGGCGCACATCTGCCGACCCTGTCGGCCAGGGGGGCTGCAGCCAGCGTGGCGGATCGTCTCCGACGAGCTTGAGGGCAGAGGGCCCTTCGGTGGCCTTCCTTCCTGCAGTCGAAACAACGGAGGGGAGCCGAGCACGAATGCGCGAAATGTCCTCCCAGGCATCAGAAACAGTGAGTGGCTGGGCGGCGGGATGATATTGAACAGTAGATGGCCATCCAGCCATTACTCAGCTGCTGGAGACATGGCATCCTGGACGCGGGGAGAAAAGCAGGGAAGTAGAGATCTGGCACCACCAGCAGGGGCTGCCGGAGGCGAGCAAGGTTGAGCAGGTGGGAGAAAAGCGAACTTTTACCAGTCGTGGAGTCCGACGAGAGAAACAAATACGATCGTATAATACTTTTCTTACTGTTTAGATGACATTCGTCTCCTTGAGAGGTTCTTTTAACTAGATTATTATCTCTTAAAAATATTTAAGATGTCATTGTTGTGTCTACAAAAATACTAATTTATATAGATTTTGGATATTAATATGAAAGTATATTGTTTAAATAGTTGTTTATTTAGCTGCAAGATCAATGATTACTTAATTTTATTAAAATAGTGGGCACAATTATCTATAACCATCCAATAGAAAAATGATATTTAATCATCAATAAATTATTTTATTGATAATTATAAAAGAATGTGACAAACATCAACACAGAAAGAAAAATATTGTACTAAATAAATAAATAGTTTGTTATTAAATTTCTATAAATAAATAATTTCTTTTACCGCATAAACCTAAACACAATGTAAATTAATGTAGAAATACTACAGTACACAATTCGTCACTTGTGAAAACATGCAAGAAAAAGAAACTTGCATGATCATAAGCTAGTTAAATAATCATGAAAAGTATGATTGACTTCATATTCGTGTGGATCATGGCAAAAAAAGAAAGAAAAAGAACACTTAGAATTAACTATGAGAAGCATGCATCCTTATTTGGCCATTTAGATGTCTCATGCGCATCTTATATATTCAATGCTTAAGCAACACCATTTAGTTAAACATGTGGGATAAAAAAGTTGATGGATTCAGTGCAGGCGAGGAGCATAAGTGCATGAGACTTATTAATCCATAATCATGCATTCCTATATTCATGTGCAGATTTTGTTTTGTCATCTCATTGATGAGACATGCGTGAGACATGAATGCAAAAAGAAATTTAACAATAATGAAAAGGTTTTGTGTATGCTAATGTGTGTGATCTTCTTGAAGTAGTTATAAGCGTCCAAGTTTGCATCGAGGAATCTGAAACTGCATGATGGCAGTTGCTGATTTTTGTGGAACCGCTTTGCTGTTTTTGGCTTCTAAAATGTTAAATTTCCTTCTATATCACAATTATTATACTTCTCATGGATAATTATTATCCATTACTCCAATAAAATTATGTAATTATATAATCAATGAATCTTGCGATTAACTCTCATATCTATACTATATTAACGAGAGAGTACTTTGCATGAGAACTTGACATTTGGCATAACAATGCATTTACAAATTACAAGTGTCCCAGAAATATCTAATTATAAATTAAAAAATATTGATCAGTTATGCTTAAAAAAGATGATAACTATATAGGAATTGGAAATTCAAAGGGGGGAGCCAGAACAGAAGAACATTTCAATTTAATTTAAATTAATTATGGTATGGATATAGATATAAATGTTCAGTTACTTAGGCCAAATATAAAAAAATATAATGTGAGTTATCTTATATTTTAAGGTAAATTTTATTATAACACTTCACATTAAGGAGAGAAAAACACTTCACATGAATGTGAGTTGACAAGTGTCCCTAAAAATATTAATTATAACTTTAAAATATCAGTTATTATTATAAACTATGATAATTATATAATAACTATATAATTTTATTATCTGTAGTTATATATCTACACGATTATATAGTACTATAATTCAATACTAGATTACATTCAGTTAATAATATAAAATCTACTCGTATTTTATTTATTTTTATGTCGGAGACCATTGTATAGAAATATATGATTTATTCATCTTCAGTTACCATAATTAATTATGATAAAATTATTGGATATTAATTTGATTATAAAATATGACAAATGATTTAAATAATTAACCAACTAGAAAACTGTAGAAACTAAACCAAAATAAATATACACCCATTAGGTATCCAAAAGATTGAAAGAACTTAACCCAAAAAATTAAATGAGGACTTATACTATATTACTTTAAGTTAATAATATAAAATCTATTTATAGTTTATTTATGAGACAATTATATCAATTGAAATATATGATTTATTTCATCTTTAGTTAACAAAATTATAAGTTAATCAATTCATAAAATAGTACAGATAATTACTTTTCAGTTAATAAAATGTGTAGAGAAATTTCAAAATATAATAAAATCTGAATGTTCAAATATACTTAAAAATATCTTCAATATAATTATTTTGGCATGCCCACTTTAGTAACTAAAACATGGCATGTTCATTTTAGTAACTAATTTCCACACGGCACACTCGTTTTAGTAACCGATTACCATGTGTCCATGTGACAGGTAACAAAACTACTCTCACGTGTAAACATTTGAAACCATATAATATAGTTACCACTTAATATGTCAAGATAGTATTAGAATGTGGTTGAGCAAGTTATGGTCCATAACCATACATGTAAACTGATATGAAAAATTAAACGGGTAAGAGTACATAGCAAATGGATTAAGGAAACCTTATATAAATAGAAACCCCTCAAAAGCAAGCCAGGAAAAAAGTGATACCTCTCCAATTCCATGTTTCCAATAGGGGAGACTATGAAGTAAGATTTGTTTTAAATTTATTATTATTACATAAGAGATGCATGTATCTTGAATTAGTATTTCTTTACGATTCCTTTTTTTTTGTTATTTTAGCATTGTTCTTACCACACATTATGATTACAGGATATCTTTTATGAACTATATATGTAGTAATGTGAGATTGTGATAAATTACAGCACAAAAATTGTTAATGACATTGCCTCTTTTGAATAATCTTACAATATGACAATATATCTTTTCATATGATAATTAATTTCTTTTTGGGTTTAATGTTTGTGCTATCACTTTTAAGGGTAGCACCATCATACCTCCATCCATCACCATTAGATTCATGACGAATGGTGGATCTATTAATTGAAATTATTTTCGATCCACCATCCATCATGAATCTGATGGATGGAAGGAAGTCTGATTGGTAATGGAAGGAGGTCTGATGGTGCTAGCACTTAAAAATGGCAGCGCAACCATTTTTTCCTTTTTATATTGATGCTACAACATTGTCTCTTTCAAAAAGTTACATAAAAATTTATCACTAACAACCATTAGTTTTCTCATTTCATATCGATCTTTTATTTTGCTATCCTTAAAGATCATATATTCTTGAAATCAATTATGTCACATTATATAATAATATAACATCTTATCAAAATCTGAAGATTATATATATGTCTATTTGATTTACATTTAATATATAAATTAGTGGTGACATATATATATAGTGTATTTTTTTCCTTTAATCTATAGATAAATGCCAACATCTAGAAATAAAGAGCAATAAGTTATATTGCCTTTATTTATTTATGGTTCTCGCGGGATCGATCCCTGTAAGAAATAATAGTATAATTCATAAGAGTCATATTTTTTGGGGAGCAACATAAGAGTCATATTATGTGGTTACATGCATGTTTAATAATTAACTTACAAAATCATATCGTATTTTAATACATATACAAATCTTCCTTAAATAGTAAAAGATCATCTATATGATTGTGATATAATTATAGAAATAAAATCTAGCTTTTCTATTATATTGAAAGTACAAACACAAAATTATATTTTTAAATCACCCGCGCACATCGTGCAGGGTATATACTAGTGAATCATTAAAAAACATTTTACAGATGAATATTGTAACTAACTCTCATGTTGGTTATTAAAAAACTTTTTACATATCTTTTTAGGGACACTTGTCAATATATCCTTAATCCAAGTGTCAACTTCTCCTTGCATAATAGTATAGATATAGATATGTAGTAGATGCAGAGTACACAAATATACAATGGCATGAAAGGACAAAGGGCCTTCACCAACCTGGTAATGGAGAAAAACAGAAGCAAATGAAACCCAAGATAATTACATAAGTCAGAGAAGTGAAAGACCAGTGTAGCATATGCTACGTAAGAAAAAACATGACGCTTAAAAACTTTCCAAGTCTCTTCTCAAAAAAACCTTCCAAGTCCAAAAGTGCAAGTTTCTAAGTTATATTGGCAATGAACATGTAAGAGTTGGGTCAATAGTTGTTCAAAGCATCCATAGGCAACAATGGGGTTCTTTTCTTTTTTTTTTTTCTTTTTTTTTAGAGGGGCAATAATGGGATTCTAGAATATGAGAAGTCAAAAGAAGAATTCAATTGAGGAAACAAGACAACAAACACAAATGGCTGTTTGAATGTAAAGTCAGCAGAGTTTGAATATGATAACGAAGTAACGGAATAAACCTGTTGGATATGTCTCAGTGCCCCGCCCATCAACATCAAAAAGAACAGGAAATCCTCCTTCCACACTATATACATGCACACGATTTGGGTACTTAGCCACTGTTATATCTGCCTAGTAAATGTGCACACAAACAGTAAAAAATGCATAAGATACTTCAGAAACAGGATTCAGCAAAACAGGGGATTTATACACCGCAATGAGATTCCTAGATGTGCTTTCAATGAATTTTCCGAAATATTAAATGGGAACTGTCTAGAAAAGGATAGAGATCAAATAGCTGGATGAACAGAGGCATGGGCAAGAGAGAGATCAAGGAAACATATTATTCATTCAATTAAAAAAAAGTTAATATCCCATACTAGGTTAATACCAGCAAGAGTATATGATGGCCAATATTTTACAGGCGTGACCAATATACCATCCAAAGAGTGGAGAGAATGATAAATATGGCCAGCAAGACAGTTTTTTTTTAGAAGGAAGACAAGTTTGACAGACATCGAATAGTCAGTACTCAGCAACGCAATTTGCTTACGAGAACGAAAGGCAACTAGTCATAAAAATTAGACTCAATCACAGTATTAAATAGACAGAGCATGGAACAAGAGTGGAAATGACAACATAATGTCAAAATAGAACACTTCGAATGACAATTAAAAAACATGCATGTAACATAAATGAGTAACCTATATGTAGAATGCTTCCAGCTCCATGAGTTATTAGTTGAAACTCTATGCAAAATTAACTAGGTCAGGATCTTTTGTACATGACAATGGCAGCAAGTTAATCCACTTCCCATTACAGAATCACATGAAGTCATTTGGTACATTTCACACAATATGTTAGCAATAGTAATTACCTAATATCCCTATTAGCATATAAGTTGTTTCAGTATGCCTCACAAAATTATAACAGAGTTGAGATGCACATATAGATACTCCAATTGCATAAATACAGAAGAGGGCTTAGACACCAATTGCATGGATGATATGGACTTAGACACCAACCCAGAAGCATGATTCAACGATTTCTTACTAGGCTACTGCAATCTGAGTAACGTTGTTGGTACTATTGCGGACAATATACCAATCTCAATCTGTAAGATTATTAGATAGAAATCACAATTTTCTCACGCCTACAATCATGAGCAATGAATCCCATGAAGTGCCGTATGCTTCCCAAAAGGCAATGCAAGTTGAAGAATGGCCAAACATTACCTTGGGAGGAAGAATCTCATCAACATCAGCATCTGAAGCATTTGGGAACCTTTCCTTCAAAGTTCTCCTCAACTTCTTCTTGTCAGCTCCAGACAAACGCTGGAGTGCTTTTGCTTCAATTGGCTTTTTAAACATAATCGATGGAGAGAGTAGCACCGACGGATGATCTTTTGCCTGAAAGAATGAGTTATGACTACCTCTAGAAAGAACACATAGCTAATAAGGTGACATCAAACGACATTACAAAAAAGGCAGCCGAGGAAGCAACATGGCAGAGCAAAGAAAACACATATAAATGATCCTTAATTTTTCATGTGCCAGAGTGATCAGCCTTCTGAACTATTTGGGGCTCTCAATCAGTAAAACAAGTTTTTTTTTTCTCAGACCACTCTGCACTGCAATCCGGACTGACGCTTATCCAAGAAATTCCACACTGAAACCCATCCAATCGACAGGCACAAACAATGATGAGAACTCAAAATGCTCAGGCATGTCTATAAATTCTTGAAACCTTGTTTTTTACTTCTTAAAAGTCTGATCGAAATCAAAAGTGATGGTTACAAGTAACTTCTGACAATTCTACAATCAACAACTATAATTCACACACAAAAAGAAACCGATAGAAAACAATCGAGGGCGACGGACCTGATAGAAAACGGGACAAAACCAATAATGAAACCGAATAGAAGAGGAGGAGCAAGGATCGAATTTTATTTTTGGAATGGAAGATTCTGGAGAACAAAGACGGCGGTGTAAGGAGGAGGAGGAGGAGGAGGGGAGAGAGAGAGAATAAAAAAGGGCGATTTTTATCCAAGGTCGGTGGGCGGGGCAAAGACGACAGCGCGAGGTCTGGCTAATCGGCCCACAGGGGCACCGAGGGAAAATGGAGGGAGAAATGGTGTGCGTAAATGTATGTAATGAATGAATTAATGTTTATGGAAATAATCATTTTAGATTAAGATTTAAACAAAACATTTCATGAGACTCACAATATATTAATTAAGAAAATATTAACAAAGAAGTAAACTTTATTAATCAATTGATAATTAAATCATATACAGGTTAGAAAACATCTATACTGAATAATATAATGTCATCATGAATTATGAAAACTTAATAATAGAAAGGGTTCAATTTTGGTGTTTTTTACTTCGCATTGTTTCTTATTTTTTACACCAATATAATTTCATCCAATAGTTCAGGATTGAATCTCTCAAATAGTTTATTAAAAATATAATGACAAAAGAAGATAAAAAAATAAAGTGAGGTGAGGTAAGAACACCTTCATTATCAAATCCACCTAGTTTAGCTATTATATTATTTGGGTAATATGGATAATAACTTTTGAATCCTGGAAAACTAAATAACAGGGACATTCATTTGCTATAGCATGATATGTTATTTGTTCATCAACTTCATTATTAAGATTTGTACGTGCAATATTAAACATGCAAAGGTAATATCTCTATTTATTATATGTCAGTTTTTTGGATACCTCGAGGGGTCATCCAACGGATTGATTCCCTTCGTCGAGGCTTCTTTTGGAAAAACAAAAGTAATGTAGGCAGAGGGATGCATTTGGTAGCCTGGTTAGAAATATGTCGACCAACATCAGAAGGAATGATTAGGGATTCAAGATCTTCGAACAATGAATACTGCTTTAATGACAAAGTGGATGGCTTGGATAATGAGGTCGAGTCAAGATATTTGGCTATTAATTATTATTGCATGTTATGACAGAACGCTTTTATGGGAACAGAGACAGGAAATTACACAAGGGGCTTCAGCGTTTTGGAGAAACATTATGACAGTTATACCACGAGTTAGACCATTCTTTGAGGCAACACTAGGAGACGGAAAGAATTTTTTATTTTGGATGGATCCTTAGCCATCTGGGGAATCACTATCAATATCTTTTCCAAGGCTTTATGCGATAGCTGAGGATAAACAAGCAATAGTCGCTCAATATTGATCAAGCAACTTCTTCAACGACGGTGTATGACCCCTCGATTAGCAGCCCACCTATCTGATAACTGGCTTGAGGATCTTCTTGCACTAATGGAGCGTCTCCAGGAACATAGGATAAATGGCACAAGGGAAGACTTTTGAATTTGGAAAGCTAGTCATTTCTTTGTTCGAACAGTTTATAAAACTCTGAATCTAAAGAGCTTCACCATAGATGAAGATCTTAAAAGATACTGCCGGCTCCTTTGGGACATTAAAGTTCCTATGCATATTCGAGTATTTGCATGGCTATTGAGGAGAAACAGATTGTCGACTCAGAAGTATAGAATGAAATGGAACACAAGAATGAACATTGTTTGCGTCTTCTACGAAGACAACATGGAGGATATAGGTCACCTTTTCTTCAGCTGCCCAATAGCACGAAGGACATGGCATGATTCTGGATGTGATTGGTTAGATGTAAGCTCTGTGATAGTATTCTGGCGATCATTTACACAAGACGGACATGGTACTAATTTGCAGGTATATGTATCAAAAAGACAACGAATCAAAACAATTGTGGTATTATGGGTGATATGGCGACAACGCAATGATTGCATTTTCAAGGGAGAAAAATGTTATGTTGATAACATTCTAATAGCAGCTAGAAACTTGGCGAGTGAGTGGGTGAGATTATAAGATATGTTGTAATAGATACAAGTTTTTATAATGAATAAAAAATGGATGTAAGCACCTGGCTCACATCCTTTATCTTCTCAAAAAAAAATTAAATATGCAAAGCACATGAATTTTAACGCTTGGTATGTAAAATATAGACATGATCCTAAAAGAATCATAATAAAAAAGATAATGTAACAATTATTAAATAAGCATCACAAAAAAACATTAGTCGTGGTGGAAGAACATAATGAGAATATTCTCATAAGAACATGATAACTAAAATCAATCAAGATTATAACATAATAAATCGTCATGTGGAAGTGATTGATACATCAGAAATAAAATAACGAGTAAATTAAAATCAACATCGAGATCACCATAAGGCTCTCAAATCAAGGATTATTAGAACATGGTCATAAGGGTGTAACTACAGAAGACATAATCAAGGTAATAATTGGATCAAGAATATCCATAATCATTTGGATAAAAGATGTGTCAAAATTAATGAACAATGGCCATTTTGGAGTGACATGGCAAGTGTTGCGGTATGTGTTGGATACACATGGAACGTACTCAACTTTATTTCAATGTCTTAATCTAGGTTACAACACTCCCCCATGTAACACCCCCAACTTATCCTTGTCACACTAGCAAGATTCGATCTGAACAACGCTACTAATTATGTAGTATTTTGATTAAAATTTTGACTTTGACTGATTCTTTATCACAACAATATAAGCGAAAGACTTAAATAAAACATCAATGAAATGGCAATAAATACGAAAGTCCAAGAAAGTCTCTAGTATAAATCAATATAGCAATAATAATTCATACCACTAATGATCATCAAGAGTAGAGTGGAAGTAATGAACACAACTCAATGTATCTCTAATAAGGAAATATCTAATAACAATGAAGGTGAATACCTAAGACACATCCATGTGCACTGAACCATCACGAACATCGTCAGCCGCTTGAGCTCATCCTTAATTGTTCTCATTACATGCAGGATCAATGCAGTAGAAATGATAATCCATGAGCTTCGCAGTCTAATAGGTGAACAATAAACCGATAATAAATATTAACAATAAAGAAATATGGGTCAATGTAATTATAAGTATCAATGGAAAGATAGTCAATGACATTCTTACTATGAATTATAGAACAGGTCAATACTATGTTTTGAATGTAATTAATGGAATAAGTCAAATGTCCTACTCCTATTATAATCAATAAGTAAATCACTGAGTCAATGACTAAATCAATGCAATGCTTTGGATGAGATTACTAGACGAATCAATGCAATGCTTTGAGTGAAATCAATGTGTAGTTCAAAAGTTATTCAATGTTCCGGGTGAAATGAATGGTTTATCCCATATAATTTTTCTTCTATTGCTCTATCATAATTTTTTATTGACATGCAATTTTCATTTCTTTTGCAAAAAAATCATACTTCATAATAATTGCTATATCTGAATATATTTTGTATATAGTTAAAAGCTTGGTAAATACTTCCTTTCAACATTTGAGCTATTTCTATTACCAGGTTATCTATTTTTTAAAAGTTTTGTGTTCTTTCTCTCCTTTCCCTAATTAATATGTAATAAACATGTAAAATAAATAGGTTTTTTAGCTTTCTTCTATTTATCCCATAATTATCCTTCACCTTTTGTTATATTAGTATTATTTTCTTTCATTTTGCTCTTTTACCATCCTAACTATTTTTTACCCATCCAAATTTTATTTTTTTCTTTTCTCCTTCCTATTTTTGATTGAAACTATATATACGTGTGTGTGCAAGCGAGAGAGAGAGAGATTCTAAAATCATTTTCAAATCATCATTGCCATATATATAATTTTATCATTTTTAGAGCTAAATCTTAAAGTGTCGTGTTATTCTCATAATATCTTTAACTTTATATTGTTTCAATTTTATCAATACATGGTAGATGTTTGCCAAGTGTACACATCATGGCTCTCATGTTAGTTTACACAACAAATGCTCATTTTATACCACACATAAAGGAATAGATTTTCATAATGCTATTATCGGAGGTGAAGATACCTAAGGCCCCCTTTGGTAAGAGCATATTTATAAGAACAACCTTCGTAACCTAGATTAGCAACCAATCATCGACAAATGAGATCATGTGAGACCCATTGACATTTGTTCCTACTTTTGAGGTAGATACATGAACAACAAATTCCTAGGGGTGGTCAGAACAACATGCTCTCACTTGAGCTAAAAATTAAAAAGAAAAAGGGCATTGATTATCATTTTTTAAAAATCTCTCTCTAATTTTAAAAAGTCGTTATTTTTTTCTGCCTACAGAAGAAAGAAGTTTCTATTTTCACATGCCCTAGTTTCCATTTCTCCCAAAATTTGGAATCCGTGGATCATCTATGCTCAAGTAAGCAATGTGCACATTTGCTCCTTGTTTTTTTCAATTTGTAAAAGGATCATCCATCTGACGATAAGCAAATATATGAGTATTGCTTTTGTATTTTACAAGTTATGACATCTTTACTTTTTTTTGCTATCCACCACCGCTCATATGTCACCATTCTCTCTCTCTCTCTCCCCCCACCCCCACCCCCCACCCCTCTTTTTCTTTTTCTTTCATTCTCCCTCTTCCAACCCCACCCCTTCTTTCTTTGCACTAGCAATATTTTTTCTCATGACTCTCCCTCTCTCTCTCCCTTTCTCTCTCCGTGCATTTGTAACGCCACCGAAAATTCACCACCATGTCGCGTGACAATTGAACTTATTTTTTAGGTGTGTTACATATAATTCCTTCTTCTTAGGCCTTTCTTTACATGGAATGCGGAAGTGAAAATAACTTTAAATTATTCTTTAACAGGGTATAGAAACAATCTTGCTTTCTTTCTAACTATCCTTTCCTATTGGTCCTCCAGAGACTAATTAATTTTCAAATAACTGTATATCAATTACAATGAAGAGTTCTAATGACTCAATACCTATGTACATTTTACATCACCATAAACTTTACTATTGCTCATGCCTCCATTCTTACTTATCAATTCATCTATATATGTAATTCAAATACAAGAAAATAGAATTTTCTTGAATAATAAATACTTAGTACGTGAGATAACATAAAAGAATATAAAATCATGATAGAAATGAATCAAATTTAATCATGAAATAATTATAAGATCATTGGTCAATAATCATACACTTTAATAAACATTCTCTTTACTTCTCTTATTCTTATTCTTATCCATGTTAATATTAATGTTCATGTTCATATTTCTATTCATTCTTCATGTTTATGTTATTGTCCATATTCTTATTTTTGTTCATGCCAATATTTTATTTTCATGTTCATGATTGGCGTTCATATGCATATTCATATTCACTCTTCTTTACTTTTTCTTTGAGAGTAGCCATGATACTTTCATATAATTATTTGGTTATGATACTTTCATATAATTATTAAGGTGACCCCTACAGATCCTAAAAGTGGCTCCCACTGTTTCATCATACAGTGTAGCACCTTAGTTCCGCATGACACAATTTCAATCTCGTATTGTAAAGGGTATTTTAGTTAACCCTCCTACCACGATTTTACGGAAAACATCCGTATGCTAGTAAATGTGGTTTTTCGCATATCTTTTACTTGATTAACTATTTTTTTCAATTCATTATGCATCAATTCAAGGGTTGACACCATAACAAATCAATAACGAATCTGGGGATGATATCAAACTCGGACCAGATTTTCCCTAGACATGAGCTGGGTTGAAGGTGACTCACACCAAGCATTGAAAACTATTATTTTAATCTTTTCAGTCAGAACGCGGGTTGGGTATAATGAAAATATTGACTGGGTAGGTTCAGTTGAATCGAACACTCGTATTGCATCGGAAAGGAACCCAGGTTGGGCATCTCCGTAACCCAGGCCGAGTTTATGAGAAGCCGAGTTGGGTTCGCATTGTCATCGTGGCAAATTTCCTAATTATTGAATAACCCAAGCCGAGTTCTTTTAGCTCAGGCCTAGTTCCTGTACAGAGGATTTCCAATGTCAAATTATTAAAAAGTTGTCTTAACTTTTCTATCAATCTATGCATGCTTTCAACATAAAATCAAAAGGACACTATTTTTAGATCACTAGAGAATATGTGGGCATCGATTCTTATAACTTGATCAGATCTATTTAGAAATTATATCTAAAACAGAATCCAACATCAACACATATTTTGTTGTTTATACAACCTTAACAACCCTACTTTTGTTGAACTTTCTAGTGACTAGACTCATGTTCCACCCACAACTTTAGTGTCCGAGTCTTCAAAGATCAATGACAAGTAGTTAGACATTGAGAGCACTCGCACATGTGCATCAAAGAGAAAGAAAATGTAGTCCAAATATGAAGGACAAACTATGGAGAAGGAAGAAATAGTCCTTTGAAATTCTATTTATAGAGAAAAGTCTGTTCTAATGTAATTAGAACTCCTTATACCCATAATTTATCTTTTATTTTAAATTTTCAAAGTTAAATAATTAGTTATTAACTTAATATATTTTTGAAATAAAAAATAATAAAATAATACCTTAATATCTAATCACAACTCCTAAGTCAAGTAGGACTTCATTTTTCTTATCTTATCCATCCTCTAATAGTATTTTTTTCTTTTTTTAAATTTTATCTTTTTGAAACACATCCTAAATTTTAAATTTGTTTTAATTATAAATTTTAATTTTAAATTTTAAAAAAAAATTCGAGTTGTTAAGTATGTTTCCCTCTACTTTTTTTTCTTTCTTTTTATCTCCTCCTCCCTCTCCCCCACTCTTTTCTTTCTTTTTATCTCCTCCTCCCTCTCCCCACTCTCTTTGTATGACTGACCCTCTTCCTCTCTCTCTATCTCCGTGCATGTCTCCCTCTCCATCTTCCTCCCACTTTCTCTCTTTACGTGAGCAGTTCTTTTTTCACAATCCCCTCGTGCTCTTTGCCGGTGGACAGAGGCCATGGGCTTCCTTTTTATTTTTTTATATTATAAATTAAAGACATTTTCCCAATTCTACTTTTGTTAATATTTGGTTAATAAAATGGAAATTAATTACTGTTATTAAATTGAATTTATTGTTGTGTTATTTTTCATGGATTAATAATAAAATTGTTTATTATGTGTTAATCATTGTATTATTATAAATTATTAATGCCATAGTGTTGCAGTCTCCTTTGATAATTCTTTTCTACTTGTATGCACTGGTCTTAGATATGAATGTAAGGCTTACCTCACAAAGCCCCCATGATGCCTTATAACCTACTATAAATAAATATAGTGACTAAAAATGTTGACTGGATGTTTTTTATGCTCTCCACTTGTGCACCGTGGCAGGGGAGGTGCAAAGAGAATGTCATCGCACTTGTGATCACAGAAGGCGTGGAAGACATCAAACTTGAGAAGTGTTGTGATATTCGAAGAGAAAAGATACCTTTTATGGAGAGCCAACCCCAAACCTCGCGATGCACAATCTTCTCCCTCTTTGCTCCCCCTCCTCCTCATACAATCTCTTTCCCACATATGAAATATCATCACACGACAAATAACTGTTGGATCTAAGTTTTAATGTCATATAAAATTATATTTTGATGATACAAACATCGAATGATTAAAGATAAAATGCTGAAAAAGTTTAAAAAAAAGAGATAATTTTATGCACTACACTTTGATTAAATAATTGGCACTGTTCTTATTAGTTTTGAATGAATATTAAAAGTCAAAGTTGTAGAGAATTCTGTTAGCTTTCCATAAACTCTATGATCATCTAATTTGGATAACTGTACAGAAAGTTATGCTCAAAATAGTGCAGGACGGTCAACCTGTCGGTCGAAGTTATGAAGGTCGGTCGAGACAGTCCGGTCGACCGATCTGAGATATCGGTCGACCGATCAAGGCATAAACTGCTCAAATCAAAATTTTGAGACTGTACCGATCGATAGACCGGTCGATGCACCATCCGACCGATCAACTAAATGGGAGAAAATCAAAACTGCGAGACTGTAGCGGTCGAGACACCGGTCAACAGTCCAGTCGAAGCATCGGTCGACTGATCAGCTCAACAGCTACAAATCAAAACTGCGAGACTGTACCGGTCGAGACACCAGTCGATGATTCGATCGACCAACCAGCTACGATAATTGGAGAAATCAGCGCAACGGTCATATATCCCGGTCGACCGGTTCATACTGAAATGAACAGTAATGGCTATATTTTGAGGAGAAAAATGTGAAATTAATTCTGGACAAATTTTTCACATAGCAGAGCCTATAAAAGGAGTACAAAGGCCAGAAGCAAAAGCACCCATCCAAGCATTGAAGCACTACTTCAAGAAATTAAAAGAAGATCTTTTCTTTGAAGTTATCATTTTAGTTGTGCTCTTCTTTCTCTCTTCCACTCTTGTGGGCCTAGCATTGTAAAGAGAGAGAAATATTTTGTTCAGAAAAAATAGAGAGAGCTCTTGTGTAAAAGAGGTTCTGAATCTTACCGCTTGAGCGAGAGAAATAGATTAGCTTCCTAGGAGGAGAGGTTGCCTTGCCTCTCGAAACGGAGAAAAAGGTGGTTGTGTAAAGTGCTTTCTTCCTTGCCCCATTTGGAACAAAGGAAGTACTAGTGGAATCTCCGACAGTCTCGAGATCGAGAAGTCAGAGCGGGGATGAGGCTAAGGTGTGGCCGAACCTCGTCTATTTGTGTTTGATTTCTCTCACTATCTCTCCCTCTAATATTGTGTTAATAATCTGAATTGCAAATGTTTTAAGAATTGGTTTTGTGCTTCCGCGACGAACTTCTTGAAATCGACATTTTTGGTTAAACATCAATTCACACCCCCCCTCTTGGTGCCGTTTGGAATCCTATAGCAACTCCGTCTCCTACTAGAATGTTGTGGTCCCCCGGTGTTGTTAAAAATACAAGGGGAAAGAGGCGACCCATGGACTTCATCTCCCCAAGCCAGCTAAGGAGTCTACATAGAGAGAGAGATCACTGAGGAGGTGGTCATTGCTACGGAGGAGGTCGCACAACGGTCGGAGGAATTTAAGAGCTTCTTCGCACAGCTAGATCTTTTGGCGGTTGAGTTACCGAAGATTTGGGGCCTCATCCGATGAGCGTGGAGGAGTTAGGAAACTCATATGTCATGTTTTTCTTTCATAACCTAACTTTTCATGTGTTAACAAGGGGACCCTGGATTTTTCGGGGCCAAATGCTGACTGTCTCACGGTCACATCCTTTTTTCAAGGCAATTGAGGAGTTCCTCTCGACTTTACCGAATTAGATGTGCTTAGAGGGGCTTCCTTTTGAGTTGATGAACTCTAAATCCATGAAGAGGATTATGAAATGCTTTGTTACCCCCTCTGTGTAGATGAGAACTCACCGGGCATTGCTATCGTCCGACCAAGGTTTGTATTGACATGAATCTTCAAAAGCCAGTGAAGCAAGGAGTTTGGGTCAAGAATCCAGATGGAAGTAGATATTTTCAAAGATTCACATATGAAACTCTCCAAACTTTCTGCTTCTGTTATGCTTTGCAGGTCACCATTTTGAGCGTTGTACGAATCATTTGTCAGAAAATGGAGAGTCGGCAAGTGATGTCACCTTCCTCAACACGGCTTGGGCGTGGTGTACAAGGTGCTCGGGTACGGCCGCTGTCGTCGCACTCTCACAACGTCGACTTGTGCCACGAACCAATCCTCAATGATCAGCGTGCTCCATATCAGGATGCCAGAACGAAGTATGCTTTGGATCGACTCGATTTTCATAATTTTATCATGGCTTGCATATCTTTTCTTAGTTAATTTTTTATAATTTTTTAGAGCCAGAAGCTACTCACATTTAGTTTATTTTGATCTCAGGATTGTCAATTAGGAGGTGTGGAGCGATTGGACCGAAAGAGTGTGAAAATCAAAACATAAAACACCATGTAATGATAATCTGTGGAAGAATCCGGGCCGGGTCATCATTACACTCGGGTCGGGCTGATCGTGAGACAAACCCAATTCGGATTGTGCACGACAAGGTGCCCAGGCCGAGTTTGCTTATCAAACGATTTTATCAAGAGACTCACATTTTTACCTTGTTTAACACGAAGTTAATGTCCTAAAATGGTGTGTAACCCTAGGAGAACATTCTCCCTTATAAATACGCGATTTGGGGACTTTGGCCGCATCCCCTGCCCGTGAATTCTCGTGCCCTAGCCGCTAAGAAGAGATTCATCGCTGTTGTTGTGCTGTGTGTTCCAGAGGATTATCGTGAATTCTCGTGTTACAGAGGATTTTCTCCATAGTTTCTGACGATCTTTTGCAACATCCACTCGACCGAGGAGTGGAGCGGAAGAATCAATCAACTCCTGGGAGTCCCTCTGTAACTTTTAGTACAACTTTCATGCTTATTTCTCGTATTGATGTCAAAACGATTGTCTACGGAGTAATTTCATTATTAGGGGAAGACTGAAGTTGAACCCTGGTTTTGTTCTTGAATTATTTTAGATTTTAGACTTCTGTGAACCAAAGTTTAGCCTTTGACTAATGTTTTTATCATAGTTGGATAGATTTACATGTTTATTATTAGGTGTTTTGCGTGTGAGTTTTATGCATGATAATCTATCGAATATCGCCAGAATCTATTTTGCACAGAACCCGGGCCGGTCTTGAACAACTCGGGCCGGGCACCTATGCAACTCGGGCCGCATTCAGCGACCCGAGCCGAGTTTTCTGCGCTAAGATTCTCAAACGCAACTCGGGTTGGGTCATCCTAAACCAGGGCCGAGTTCGACTATTTCGATGTCAATTTCGGTAATCTATTTGAGGAATTGTGGATTATTATCTGACTAATTTTAGTATTTAATAGCACAGATATACATTTGAAAGCATCATAATTATCATAGATTAAAATTTGATTTGTTTAACATCTTTTATCTATTGATAATTGTGATAGTTAGTTTGTATTAACTGAACCCTATTTTATTAGCGATCTTTCCATCACAAAAATCTAATTATGTTTTGATAGTTAATTAAGAGAAAATTAAGGGGATACAAGGTCTAAACCCTAACTTCATCGCACATTGAATTCTTCTCTGAATTAAGGCACACTTTCTTTCTTTATTTCTGATTAATTTTTGTCTTTTACTTTCTCTTTGCAACACAATGTGAATTTAAACTTCCTCCCTATAACTTGTTAGATCATAAAAGTTTAAGTCATTAGTCCTCGTAGGATCGATACTCGTACTTACTCTTTATTACTTGATTCGACCTAATATACTTGCTAGTATTTTGCGCATATAAATTTTCCATCATCAAGATTGTAGGAGGATCGTGCTCCCCTTGGGTGGCAAGACCTGGGTGCTTTTGGGGAGGCATTCCCCCCTCTATTAGGCTTTTCCCTCAAAACCCTACGCTCATCTTTTATGAACTATCCTGAATCTCTACATTCAAGCTATTCGGTTGCAGGTTCTGCGTCGAGGATGTTAGGGCCATTTCGTACTTGATCCCCTACTTGGACGTCGCCGACACACAATCTGGATAATGTGACTCTTGCACAATGGTGTTAACGAACTTCAAGCAATCCAAATACACAATGGTGTTAACGAACTTCAAGCAATCCAAATGTGGATCTGAGGAGAGCCTAGAGGAGGGCTAGATTATTGAGGACCAAGAAGAGGAACAGGAGGATATGAACTAAATAACAAGGATAGTAGTGAAGAAGGGCAAAGGGAATCCCCTTGATGTAATCGCTCAAGCACAAAGGGAATCCCCAGAAGAAAGGTAAACCAGATGTGTAAATGTCCTAGTAAACTCATTACCTTCCACTTTTGCAACAACGTAGGTACTGGACGCCGGACAATTGGTGACTTAACATGAAACTTTTAGCGTGGAACTGCCGGGGAACACATAGGACCAAAGTGTGTGATCGGATAAGGGAACTAGTTACTAGGCATCAATTAGATGTAGTTGTGTTAGTCAAAACCCATGCAACCTTGATGCAAGTGATGAAGATCCAACAGTAGTTGGGCAACTAGTGGGATTGTTGTGTGATGGTGCTGCTAGTGGCATCACTATGGCTTTGAGGCACCATCTAGTACATGTTACAAATATTAGTATCAGTGCTCAAGTTATCCATATTGGTTTCTCTTCTTTTTATTATTTTGTGTTTATGCTAGTATAATTCCTCTCTCTCTCGTCACCAATTATTGCAACAACTTAGTAACTTAAATGTTGATGGCATTATGGTTGTTATGGGTGATTTTAATTGCATACTTCAACCAGAAGACAAAAAGAGGAATGCCATTTATGTTAAACAGATCAATTAGGGCTTTCAGTGAACTCATATTGAATCAAGGCTTAACTGATATTAATTTAATTGGGACACAACACACTTGGTGCAATAATAGAGTCAAAGGGGCAAAGGTTCTCTCCTGGCTTGATCGCCTTTTAGAAACCAATCATTGGCTCTCTGCTTTTCTTAACATGACCCTAGGGGCACTGGCCAGGTGATCTTCTAATCACGTCCCTTTATTTTTGGACACTAATAAAAAAACGTACGAAAAATAGACAATTTAAATATAAACACTTTTGGTATCAATATCCTGAGCCTAGAGAAATAGTAAAAAAGGAGTAGACCCAATGTCGTACTTCTAAGAAGGCGGTGAAAAAAAAACTAGAATTCAAACACCTTGAAAAATTTAGAACACATGATGGATCAGGTCCTAGAGAAAATCAAATAGTTGAAGTTCAAGGATAGCAATGATGTCCTCTCTCAAGATGAGATAGGATAATTTAGGGCTTGCTTTAAAAAGACAAATTAGCCTTAAGTGATGGTCTAAGTCTAGGATCAAATAAATTAAGGATGGTGAAATACGTGTTTCTTTCATTTAAGTACAGTAGTAAGCCATAGAAGAAACAGCATACCTTTATTGTTTAATGCAAGGGGGTTCAATTGAGGATGATCAAGAAATTAGAGAACTACTTGTGGAGGCTAGAGAACACCCCTAGGTTTCCTAATGTCCTATGGCATGATCTGCCCAAATTACGTAGCTCTCACCACTCTCAACTCACGACTCTCATAACACAGGCAAGAGATTAAGGATGTCCTTTGGGGGATGCCACCTGGTAAGGCGCCCAATGGATTTACAATAGATTTTTATAGGACTTACTAGGATATTGTGGGGCCTAAGATCACTAGAGAGATCCAAGATTTCTTTATCTCCATACACTTGCCTCCTGATTGGACATGGACAAATATCATATTTATTTCAAAAATGAAAAACCCCAAAGTTATCACTGATTATATGCCAATCTCTTTGTGTAATGTCCTTTTTAGGGTTATTGCTAAAATAATCTCCAATCAATTAAAACCCAACTTAGTTGATCTAATTAACCCTACTCAGTCAGCTTTTGTGGACACAAGACAACATCTTAATTGTACAAGAGCTTGTCCACTCTTTGGGTAAATGTAGGAAGAAATTCATGTTAATCAAAGCAAATATGGAGAAGACGTTTGACATGGTATCATGGCATGCTGTTGTTATTGTCTTACATCTGATGAACTTCCCATCAATTTTGGATCTCGGCTTGTATCAGTTCTCCTACATATAGGTGTTGTATTAATGGGCCACTATCACAATCGTTTAAAAGCCACCAAGGGATGAGACAGGAGGACCCTATTTCCTCCTACTTGTTCATCATCATATCTCAAATTTTTTCAACCTTAATAAACAACCAAGTTCAGCAAGGTAGCATAAGGCATTTTGCTAGTGGCAACTTTACGCTTTGTCACCTAGCTTATGCACGTGACTTGATTATATGTTTGGCAGCCACCAAGTTTGTATCAATTTGAACAAAACCCTTAAGTTATATAATATACTTACTAATAAGATATTGAACTATGGGAAATATGAACTATATTTGCCCCAAAAGCTTAATCAATACATGACAGTTGTGCTCAGACAGACCCTTGGAATTCGTGAGGGCCACTTCCCCTTTATATACTTAGGTGTGTCCATATCGTATAAGTTAATCTCAATTAGGGAGCAAATTTTTTAATTGATGGGTTCTCCTCAAAACTGGCAAGGTGGAAAAGGAATACACTTAATTATATTAACTCCGGTGAACTTAATTCTTAATTCCATGCCTATCTACTCATTGAGTGCAACACATATCTCATACGATCTACTATAATCTTTAGAGAGGCTTTCCGATCAAATGGGACACCTGAGGGACTACACTTGATCAATTGGCAAATTGACCAGTTGCCAAAGCAGGATGGTGGTCTTGGTGTTCAAAAATTGGCACACATTCGTACTGCCACGATGGCTAAGACAATCGTGACCTTATTAAGAGGGGAAAGCAATCGTTGGAAACAATTGACCTTACAAAAATATGGTGAAATCCATCTTTGGATTGAGCCATTGGGGACTGTGGTTACCCCTTCTTGGTCTTGGAAAATAGTAAAGGAGGCCACGGGGCAGCTCGGGCTATTAGCAATGACCAAAGCTATTAAATTGAATGACCCGTGGATCTCAACAATTCCTTTTGCTTTCATGCCAACATTTTTTTCATGCCGATCTGTTGCCTATGGAACTTAAATGACTGATCTCATAGTTGATAACACCTAGAATGTTTTTTTTATTGCATAATATCTTTGGAGCTGACCTTGTGGCTAAAATTATAGCTATTTACCTCGCTGCTTCTAAAGCTTGTGATGATAAATGAGTTCGGGCATCTAACACACATGGGTGTTACAAGTTCATTCGCTCTAGTGACCACCCCATGCATGCATATGGACGATCAACCTAGAGCTTTGAGAGGCCCTCACAAGATTCAGATTTTTTATGGAAGTTGGCGCATAATCGTTTACCTACTAAAAACTTATTTTTTCATTTTGATTCTTTTGTTAATGCAACCTATTCTTTTTGTGATTTTTACGTGGAAACAAATGTTCATTTGTTTCAATGCCCTATGGTTTTGGATTTATGGAATCTATTTCAAAATTTTGTTGACTTTCATTTTGAACATATGGAGACCTAGAATCTAGGTGACTAGATCAAGGAGGACAAAAACTTAAACCCGAGATCAGACAAAAGATTTTATGCTTGACAGCACATAATGATCTTCATTTTAGCTTTAGGTCGTCAACCATGCATTGCATATGGGTGCGAGCTATTGTAGCTTATAATGAAATTGCCCCACACGACTCTTTAGGACTCTAGTGGGAGCCCTGACACCTACTTTAAAGTGGGAGCCCTGTACGAGTTGTAGCTCAATTCGGAAGGATCCTTCTTGGGACCATCTGAGCTCGCGGGAGCAGACTACATCATCAGAGGTCTCAGGCTACATCATTATATGCCCTAACTCAAACTTTATTGTTGTAGGTTCACTTAGGCATGATGCTGCGTTTATCCTCACGCTGGAAGCATGGGGGCTTCTCTAGGGTCTTATGGCATGCCAACGCTTTGGATTCAATAGAGTTATGGCTGTGGTGGACTAAACTATCCTAGTGTAGATAATTGAAAAGAAGTGCAATTGTCTCTAGCGGCTTACGAAAATTGTCTACCATTTAGAATCTTACATAATTCTTTTCATTTTTGCTCTCTCCCATTATTAGCATCAATGTACTAGAGCGGTAGATTTTTTTGTTAATATTGGAAGAACAAGTGCTTCAAATGTTTTTTGGGATGGATCTCCTCCTCGTTACATCCATATTTTGCATCAAGATGCTTCAGGTCTTTTAATTAATAGAAAAGTCATTTTCCTAAAAAAAAAGTAAATGTACATTTGTTGGGTGTTCTTGCAAATGATCCTCACAAGAGAAAAGAAAAAAGGGCTTTATATATTGACCTATTCATCTAAATCTAATCATAATTTATTTGCTCATATCGTACTTTATATGCTTTACATCATCAAAATGCACCTTCTAGCAAATGCATTACGTGCTCTTTGTCCACTCAAAGTCGTGAGTGGATGAATTTAATGCAGAGACATTACATAGCTAGTGCTATAATACCCTATAGCCGTGGAGTTTTGAAAAATCCAAACATCTCAGAAATTTCTAATACCAGTCATTATTTCCGAGTATTGCTCCAAAGTAATAGAGCCATCTTATATTTATCATCTTTATACGAATTATATTACATAGCTATTCCTATGGGTATCATGACTTCAATCCGTCTTGCCATTGATTAAATTATAAACACTACAAGAAATATGAAAATTACAGACGATTTTGACCGTCTGTAATTTCCCCGAAAACCGTCAAAAACGTCATTTTCGACGGTTTTTTCGACGAAATCGATTCGATCGAAAAATGATTGTCGCAAATCAATTTTCGACGGTTGAGAAAGAAACGGCGGAAATTTCGACGGAAGTCCGATGGTCACGACCGCCGATATTTGCGACAGTCGATGAAATCGTCAAAAATTCGGTGGTCACGATCGTCGAAAATTTCGGCGATCATGATTTTGTCGACCACCGCAAATATCGGCGGTTGCTACTGCCAAAAATTTTGGTGATCGTCGTGCAACCGCCGAAGTTTCGGCGATCAAAACCATCGTAAATATTTTATATAATATAAAAAAAATTAGCCAGCCGCTAACGACTGACGACCAGATCCGGCCGGGCGGACGGATCCAGCCGTGGGCGGCCGGATTCGACCTCCGACTGCCAACGGCAGGATCTGGCCGCCCATGGCTGGATCCGGCCGGCAGGGGGAGGGAGAGGGAGAGGAAGAGGGAGAGAGAGAGGAGAGGGGGAAAGAAATAAAGGGTTTAGGGTTGGGTATATATAGGTATATAGATTATATAATATATAGGTGGAAAGATGGGAAAGCAGGAAAATGGAAAAAAAAGCGGGATAATGAAATTTTAATTACCGACGGCTCTGACCGTCGGAAAAGTAAATATTAATTATTTTTAAAGTTACCGATAGTTGTGACCATAAAAAATTATTTAATTATAAAAAAATACTATATTTGGCTATATATAATATTTTTTACTGACAATTTGAACTGTCGCTAATTATTACCGACGATCGGAACCGTCAAAAATTACGGCGGATAGATATCCGTCGAAAATATCGACGTTCCTAATCGTCGAAAAATAAAATAATAATATAACAAATTACATAATTTATTATTTTCATTTCTGACGATTGTGACCGTTTGAAATTGCGACGGATGGATATCCGTTCGAAATATCGACGTTCCTAATCGTCGAAAAATAAAATAATAATATAACAAAATATATAATTTATTATTTCCATTTTCGACGATTGTAACCGTCGGAAAATCCGTCGAAAATTGCGACGGATGGATATCCGTTGGAAATATCGATGTTCCTAATCGTCGAATACTAAAACAATAATATAACAAATTACATAATTTATCATTCCATCAGAAATATTTTCATCACAAAATTCGTCGCAAATTACGACGGATTTCTATCCGTCAGAAATTGTCCGTCGAAAAATGGTATTTTTTTTGTAGTGAAAAAAGGGATGATCACGGAGTCCCATTTTTGTGCCTGGTGCTTATGGTAGAAAATTTATGGATTTCATAATTACATGAAAATTTATGGTAGAAATTCCTTTCCTTTTGCACATGCGTTGGCAACTCTTCCTATAATCACATCCCAAAGGACGTAATCACAAGTGAATTAGAGATTTAATTTAGCGCCTATTACGCATTTAATCTCAGTCGAAAGGACATAACAAATGCACACCATCTTATCAATGTATTTAGCGCCTAAGAAGTCTAAGAATCAGAATGACACATTTTAAGGCCTTCGGTGTATTTTCACGTCTGCTTCATTGTTATTGGCACTTACATGTACACAATATGACATCACGTATGCTACAGTACCTTATGTGCTCCGTACCTGGATCACGTCAGCAATATGATACATGCCTCCAATACCATGCACATGTGGTCACGGATTGCATCTCGTGATTTATGTTATTCTAATTTTTATGGATCAATTTTGATCATCTTCCAACCAATTATTTATCATGTTATTATGTCAATCCATAATAATACTCATGTTATCATAAAGTCGCATTCATGAACTTATGATTTGCATCTTGATTTTAATAATCATGATCTTGTTATCCATCACCTTTGAACCTCAAATATCGTTATAAGATAAGCAATATAAAAAGATGAAAAAATATAAATGAAAGAGCTATTATGTTTTGTTGACGACGGTTAACTTGGCCAAAAAAAAGTCGAAAGATACTTCACTAGCACATTTATAGAAAGTTAAAAGACATTCCACCATGAGCACAAAGGAGTTGAAAGATAATGAAAATGACAAGATGATGATTATTATTATAATGGGTAATGCCCAGTGATGTTATGATTATAAATCTCACGATCGACTATATCATATGAATTTAATGATTACTATATTATTCTTCTTGTTACACTTATCATGTTATCATCATTCATGCTCTCTATTGCTCATGATATTCATATTATGTCCACATGATTACTTTCGTAATGTTATCATTTATGATTATATCTATATGATTATTCTTATGATGCCATCATTGGTTACCTATCCACATGATTATTATGTACCGAGTGTCAAAGCTCGGGAAGTTCATCTCCCCTGTGCAATAAAAAATGATGGCGCATGCGACAGATCATGCTCGTGGTGTTCTTTGCATATGAAGCTGAGTCTCTTTAGTGTTCTTTTTATTTTTGTTGAATTGTATCTAATCTATGTAAACTCTTTGATGTTCGGACTATTGAGATTCCCTATGTTATTGGATTTAGACTTCCACAATATTCTTATGATTTTGTCTCCTTTTTAATCAAATGATAGTTATTTTTCTTTCCACAATTATGTCTTTATTTTGTTGACCAGTTAATCTCATTTTGGTCAAAATATTGCATCTCCGAGGTGTATTCAAAGACATGGCGGAGTGCATTTTAGGGACGTTATAGTAAGAGTGTTTCATTGGTGCATTGAGAAGGAGAATTTGTTGTCAGGATATTGAACAATGATAAGTTTTTAGCACTTATCGAGGTAACATACCATTTGGGCACATACAATAATCTACAAACATGAAACATAGAAATTTCAAGGAACTATACAATCATAAACATGTCCAATTGAGAAATTGTGATAAGAAGGCATTTGACATCTTAAAGGCAAGGTTTAAACTCCTTGAATGGTAGGTTGCATTTCCTTTCATAACACAACAAATTATTGTAGTGTTATGCATAATTTTATAAGATGCTATGAATGAAATTATTATTATTTTACTACAACCTTGAAACTTGATGATAATGGCATGGATGGCGGTGACGTAATTCCAATGATACATGGTGGAGAAGATGAGAGTCATAGGTGACCATTTTGTTGTGCTATAGTTACTAGACTTTGGAATGCACACAAAAAACGTCAAAGTATTTAATAAACTTTTATTTAACTTTGTACATGACACAAAATGCGTATCTTTTTAGCGTTATTTAACATGCAACATTTTTTTATGCAGGTAGTGCTTCAGTTGTTCAATAACTATTATGTATGTAGCTATTTGGAGTAAAGAGAAAGCGATATAACTTGGATGTAATAATGGTCACGTTTTTTTACTTTTTCATATGTATAAAAAAATGTACTTTTTTAAGTTTATAATTTCGAATTGTCAACTTAGGGATATGTTAATAATGCATTGAATCCTATCCCAATTGAAAATTCATCTGACTCCAAAACACTCTGAAGTACAAGACGCCCTCGCACTACGAGGGTCTTGCTAGGGGAGTGTCTACATTAACTCTCGTTAGGGGTACAATCATAAAGAAATCTGATATTATAATCATCTTCTGATCTTTTCATCTAATAAATTTATGCGGTCTTAAATTCCTCGAATTTTCTTGTGGTGCATAATTTCTCTTATACAGAAATCCTAACAAACTGGTACCAAAACAAGGCTTCATCATCGATCCTCCGTTAGAGATGACATCGCACAACGTGAACATAGAGAAATTCACATGAAGAAATAGTTTCAGTCTCTGGCAAGTCAAGATGTAGGCACTTCTGAAATAACAAGGAGTCTAAACATCGCTCGCGAAGGTGTTGAAGAAATAATCAAAGGAGGAAGACTCGAATGACAAAGAAAAAAAGTTCGACCTCACAAATTTGGCAGTATAAGAGGAGAAGGCGCACTCTATGATCTTATTGTGTCTAATAAATGAGGTGATTATTGAAGTCGCCGATCAAGAAATGACGATTGGTCTGTGGTTAAAACTTGATAATCTCTGCATGACTAAGTCTTTGACCAACAAGTTGCTATTAAAGTAACGTATGTTCGTCCTCCGCATACAAAATGGTACCCCTCTAAAAGATCATCTTGATTAGATGAATACTTTGTTGATAGAATTACAAAATATAAATGTGAAGATTGATGATGAAGATGATGCTTTACTTCTGTTTGTGTCTCTTTTTCTATCATACGAAAATTTTGTTCAATCTATTATTATCGGAAGAGACACAATTACTCTGGAAGAAGTAAAATCGAATTTACATACTCGTGGACTTCGTCATGAGGCGTCTGAAAAGATTGTGGAGACTCAAGACACAGGGTTGGTAACAACCGTTGAGAAGATAAATCCTAAAAAGGGTAAGTCGAAGAAGAACATAAAATCCGAAGGACATCTGAAACTATTGCAAAGAATCGGGCCACTGAAAGAAGGATTGCCCTAAGAAGAAGAAGAAGAAGGACACGATTGCTACAATAGCACACTCATAGTAGTGAATTTGATGGTGACGATTTGACTCTCATGGTGTCTGATCAGAGATGTTTGGAGGAGAGTTGAGTTCTAAATTCAGGATGCTTTTATCATATAACTCTGCACAAAGAGTGATTCTCAACTCATAAAAAATATTGATGACGAAAACGTCATTGTGGACAATGATACAACCTGTAAAATAGTTGGAATTAGCTCAATTCATATCAGAACTTATGACAATCGAGTGAGAACATTGACAGAAGTCCATCATGTTTCGCAACTGAAGAAAAATATGATATCGTTAGGAGTTCTGGACTCCAAAGAATGTCGGATGAATGTTACTGGAGGTGTTCTCATGACCACCAAAAGTGATGTTGAAATCATGAGATGAGTCAGATAAAAATCCTTCTACATACTACAAGACATGGTAATTTCTGGCATGACTGTAGTAGGTAGTTCATCTAAATCAAAATTAGAAGTATCCAACTTGTAGCACATGCGAGTTTGACATATGAGACAGAAAGGAATGAACATCCTCAATAAGCACAATCTTCTAGATGGTCAGAAGATATTTGAAATCGGATTATGCAAGCATTGTATTTTTGGCAAATAAAAATAACATCAATTCAACAAAGTCATGCATAAGACGAAGACAGTACTCGATTACATCAACGTTAACTATTGGGCCCCTCTCGTGTTCCATCTTTAGGAGATTCTAAATACTTCCTACCAGTGATAGATGATTATTCAAGGATGACATGAGTATTCATGATGAAGCACAAGAGCGAGTCATTCGAATCTTTCAAACAACGGAAGGCTTTGGTGGAAAATCAGACATCGAAAAAGGTGAAACACTTTCGTATTGATAACGTGCTAGAATTTCATTTGTCTGAATTTGATCAGTTCTGCAAGGATGAAGACATTGCGAGACATCGCACCGTCAGAGATACACTGCAACAAAATAGTTTCGCAGAACGTATGAACAAAACTCTTCTGGAGAGGGCACGATTCATGTTTTTTAATTCTGGTAGGAACAAATCATTCTGGGCTGAGGCTGTTAGTACAGCATGCTACATTGTCAATCGAAGTCCTGCAACTACGATCGCTCTGAAGACTCCCATTGAGGTATGCTCAATAATCATACTGATTATACTGATATGAAAGTTTTTTACTGTCCAACATATTATCATATCTGAAGAAAAACTGGATCCAAGGATCAAACAAGGAGTCTTTGTGGGATATGTTGCAGGTGTAAAAGGCTTCAGAATCTAGTCTCCTTCATAGCATAAAAGGTTATTCACAGTAGAAATATATTTTTTTATGAGATGTCTATGCTCAAGCAGAATTGTTGACTCAGTAGAGGAAGGTGTCAACAAACAAGTAAAGTTTGGATTAATTCTAATTCAGAATGAGGTAGAAGAATCTCATAAAATTGAACAACCTGAACTTGAAAAGCAAACAAAATAAGCAACGACAAGTCTAGTTGTAGGACGTGCTCACGGGCAAGTAGATCCTTTTTAGCGTTATGGCTTTAGGATATGGTTGCATATACATTTCAAGTAGCTGAAGAGATAAAGTCGCCGGAGCCATCGAGTTACAAGTATGGTATCACATGTGCAGAATTAGAACAGTAGATTGCGACAATGAGTGAAGAGATATAGTCTTTTCACAAGAATCAGACTTGAGAGTTAATCAAGTTATCAAAAATAGAAAGGTTGTTGGATGCAAGTGAATTTTTAAGAAGAAGATTGGAAGTCTAGAAGTTGAAGGTATCAGACTCAAAGCATATCTAGTTGCTAAAGGTTACAATCAGAAAGAGGAAGTAGATTACAACGAGATCTTCTCTCCAATTATGAGGCACACTTTCATCCAGGTGCTATTCGCCCTTATAGTACATCAAAATCTAGATCTTGGACAATTAGACGAGAAGATAGCTTTTCTACATGGGAAATTTGAAGAAGACATCCTCATGTGTCAGCCAAATAATTTCTCTATTCTAGATAATTAAGAAGACAAAGTCTGCAGATTGAAGAATTCATTATATGGCTTGAAGCAATCACTAAGGCAATGTAGTGTATAAGAGATTCGATAGTTTTATGATTAGTAAGGATCCAACAGGAGCCATTATGATTGTTGTGTCTATCACAAGAAGGTGGAGGGTGATTTCACTCCTCTTGTGCGTTGATGATATGTTGATTGTTGTAAGGAACATAGAAGACATTCAGAATTTGAAAAAGCTTCTTAATGCAGAATTCGATATGAAGGATCTTGGTATAGAATTTTTTTTAAAAAAATGGAGATTTACAGAGATTGCGTAAAGAGTAAACTCTTTCTGTCTTAAAATAGTTACATTCAGAAGATTTTATCCATATTCGAAATACCTGCAACCATGTTGTAAAACTCGACCCGGCGGCCGGACCGGTGTCTGGCCATGCGGGTCACTTCAAACTCACCCTTGAGGTTGACCCATTTTGACCCGGTCAAATCCCGAGTTCAACCGATCCATCAGGCAGGTTTGAGTGATCCGATCTGATCAACATAAAAAAATAAGTATGAACAATTTTTTTAAATATTATGACACAATACTTGTATATATATATTTGTTTAAATTCATACCCTAATTTTTCTTCGTAATATCACTAATATTTCTTTAACTTATAATTATGAAGATTTTATCATCTTTAGGTAATAATTATTTAATTGATAGTTACTTTACTATATTTTTTAACTTATTATACCATTTTATTTTACTTTATTATATTTTAATTTATTTATTATGCATCTTACAAAGATATTAAGAACAAGAGAGAAAGTTATTTAACATATTTTATTTTTTATTAACTTATATTATTCCATCCAATCGATCAATTTGATTCGGTCCGACCTTTTGGTTCGATCAGGTCCGACCTTTCAGTTCAAACCGGTCCGACCTTTCAGTTCAAACCGGTCCGACTAGTTCAATCTAACCCGATCATCGGGCTAGGTCGATTGTCGGGTCGGGTTTTATAGTATTGGTTTGCAACGAAGATCTAAAGTACTCTATCAGCTTCAAATGTACACCTTTCTGCAACTAAACTTATGTCTAATGAAGAAAAAATTACATGTCTCGAGTTCCATATATGTCAATGCAGTCGGAAGCTTTATGTATGCTATGGTATCCACAAGACTTGATATTCCGGCATGTCGTTAGTGTGGTTAGCAGATTTATGAGAAAAGGAGCATTGGTGGGCATTAAAGCGTATCTTTCGATATTTGAGAGAAACGTCTGACATTGACCTCATCTACCAAAGTGATAAAGAGCATTTGGTTGAAGATTATTCAGATTCATATTATGCTGCAATTGTTGATGGAGAAGATCAATGACATATTATGTTTTCATTCTTGACATTTCTGTTATCGGTTATAAGATCACATTCCAACCATCAGTTACATAGTCTACCACAGAGGCCTTGTTGGAGATTTTGGACTACAGCAATATTAGGCTATAGTGTACTGTGATAGCTTAAGTGTAATATGCTTAGTCAAGGATCAAGTGCATCATGAAAGAACAAAATACATCAACGTCAGGTATCACTTCATCCGTACTGAAAAGATAATTAATGTGAATAAGATCGGCACATAAGATAATTCAGCAAACATGTTCACGAAGTCGGTTCCTACTAGTAAGTTTCAACATTATTTGGACTTGTTAAATATTGATAGGTGGCAATAGTCCCAAGTTGGGACTGACGATGACAGAGAGTGTTAGATATCTGATTTGAGGATTCGATTAAAAGTGGAGATTTGTTAATAATGTCTTGAATCGTACTCCAATTGAAAATCTGTTTGACCCCAAGACACTCCGAAGTAAAAGGCGTCCTCGCACTATGAAGGTCTCGCTAGGGGAGTACTTATATAAACTCCCTAGGGGTCCAAACAAAAAGAAATATAATATTGTAAGTGTCACGACCCCAATTTAACCCGCGAGTTAAACCGGAGTTCACGACTCATTACGGACGATCAAATAAGATTGAAAAAGATTGCGGAAACGTGATGTAATTTTTTTTCCAAAACATACATAAGAATGAAGATATCATAAAATAAACTACACAATTTATGATGATCCTTCAGAGCAAACCAATAATCCTTAAGTTTTACATTTCATAAAATATTTTTGCCTTCTTACTACATATAAAATATTACATATGCATTACGCATAATCAAACCTCTCGACATCCTAATAGAAGGATACGAGGAACTCAAATCTCCCCATCTTATCACAAACTCTTTAAATACTATCATCTCGCATGATTCTCAAGAATTATCTGAAAAATATTGAAAACAACAAAGTGAGCTAAAATAGCTCAGTAAGTTGATAATTCATAATTTATGTGTTACTAACTAATCAATTCGAAGTGACATGAAAAAGCATGCAATAATCATAATAGCAAAATATGTATTTTCATATATTTGATAATTACATATATATCATACTAATCAAAAGCATCACACTTAACTTGCAATCATTATAATATAAATCATATCAAACATATGCATGTAAATGCAACACTCTCATATGAATGCACGAATCATCAACATGCCAGTGGTCGGTAGGTGGACTCTAGAGGTGGCTCCCATCGTGATCAGCGATGTAGCACTTAGCTCCATTCTATCTCATCCCTTTCGGGGAACAAATCATAAAACGATAAGTGAACTCTAGAGATGATCCCTACGGATTCTAGAGGTGGCTTCCATCGCGACTACTCACGATGTGGCACTTAGCTCCAGCCTATCTCATCCCATTACTGGATAACAGAATGATGGATTGGACTCTAGAGATGGCTCCCATCGTGATCAGCGATGTAGCACTTAGCTCCAACCATCATATATGCAAATGCAAATGGATGTCGATGCATGATTCATCACATAACAAACATCTCCTGACTATCAGAAGATGAATCATATCCAACACAATTTCAAAATGAACAAAATTGCACTCATCGCAATCCATTCAAATCATATCATATATACTTTCCATAATTGCATTTCTCGAAATCAATTCATAGCATTTTAAAACATATTCAATATATATATAATAATCGATGTCACACTGAATTCAAAAAAGGTGAAAACATAGGGTAGGAGAAATCAACTTACCTATAAGGGCTAACAAAATGTTTTCTTTTCCCTTTCACTACTTTACTCTTCTACTCCTATAACAATAATAGTAAGGAACACATTACTACTATGATATGAGCACAAGCTTATAACACATGAAACATCATTAATTGGAAAGTGTATATGAATCTTAAGTATTTACTCTTATAACTTAAGTAACTATTTAGCATAAGGATTGACCTAATAATATGACAGATTGCACACATAGTAAAGAAAAATCCATATCTTCTTATATACATGACCAAATGACATCATTCAAATTTTCTTTAGTTTCATATTACATATACATTCATCTGTAAAAGTTTCATTTCCTATTTCATTATGGTTTGCTCTCATGAAAATCAACATTCAGCCTAACTTTTATGTTATTTCTATGTCTTGACGGAATGAGTAACCTTACTTTTATGATTTATATAAAATAATAAACATTCCATGTTCTAGTAATTTTAATTTTCCCAAATTGTAGACATCCTAGGGTGCAAGTCATAAAATTATTTCTCTCTATTTTTACTGAGCACAATAAAATTAACCAATACTAGCATAATCTGCCCTAAACTCCATTCTGACAGACTGAGTAAGGCTCGGTAAAATATTTATAACTTTCGCTACACATATAATTTTCTAATGATTCTAATTTTCAATGAAACCTAACATCAATATCTATAACACAATAAATTATCAAATAATTCCATGACATAATGAATTTAATACATAATTTACAAATTCGGGTAGCAACTTCGGCGGACAGAGTGATAGTACCTTAAAGATACGAGCACAACTTTGTCTATAGAAATCATATTAACTTGATTCCAAAGCTCAATGAAAGTAGACTCATAGGGGATCAATCAGAATAAATTTCATAATTTTTAGATCATCGATATGTAGCTAAAGGTTCGTGAATCAATTGAACATGACTAGAGTTAATCTTACCCATGAACAACATGAGTTTTGCCCCATATTCAAGTAAAATCCGAAAATAGATGGATAAGAAAGGTTCAGAGTCACCATAATTAAGAATTATATAGTTAAAATCCAAAGAAAATGAAGTAGAAACTTACCAAACTTTAAAACCCTAGTTGCCCCCTTCTCTTTTTTTTTCTAATTTGTTTCAATCATGTAGTATGGTGTCTTCTACCTTCTCTTTTTCTAATTTCGGCCAAGGGTGATGAATATGACAGAGGAAGATAGTAAAGGGTGAAAGGATAAGTATTAAAAGGAAGGGGGAACCGAAGTGGTGGAAACCAGTTTTCCAAAAATACCCTTGTTTATATGGCTTATTCACATGTAATGCCATTTAAGTAAATGGCTTTTGCATTTTTTTTTATTTATTTATTTATTTATTTACTTAAGATATTACATGTAAATAAGAAACTACCCTCATTTGGATTCAAATAAAATATTTAGAAAAATAAATAACTAAGGAATCGAAATCTAAATTTTTGTCCGAAGAATAAAAATCGCGATTTCACAGATTTTTTCGATTTTGTGTCTACGTTTTACCTAACTCATACACCTCCTAAAAATTCTTAAAAATCATATTTAGAATTCTTTCATATATAGGAATAATTACCGAGACTTTAATTTTCTAAATTTTCACTTTTCTAAAAATCACATTTTCATGCCTTAAGTAAATTCTCATCGCTTTCGCACTTTAGTTGATATTGAAGTGTAAGTCTTAACATCACATTCATATAGATTATCAATAAGATAATATAACATCACATTCATACAACTAATCATGCATGATTAACTTAGGGATATTACCGTAAGCCTCTTCTGATTTTTTCATCTAATAAATTTAGGCGTCATCTTAAATTTCTTGAGTTTTCTTGCGATGCATAATTTTTCTCGTGCAGAAAATCCTAACAGGATAATAACTATACTATTTGCCATTGGTGTTTATTTGGATAATTTTCTACATTGATAGGGATAATAGTATATATGCAAACTTCATAGTCTCTCGCACATGAAACAAGCCATGGGATCATTTGTCTGAGTCCAAACGAGAAACAATGGAGAATGACTTATAATAAATTTTCAAAAAAGATGACGCAAAGTTAATCGATAATGATTTGCAATGAAATTTCAAAAAATAAAACTTCAACATTTCAATCTTAAGGAGTATAATGCAAGAGGAATTAATTTGGAGGGACATGAGCAGTGGAATGGAGAAAAGATAGGTCAAACATTATAAAATGAAAAATGAGTAGTATTAAAATTATAAAATGTTTCTAAAAAAGTGATGAATTATTCTCGCATAGCTTTTTATGTCAGTCAAATATTTTATAAAAATAAACATACAAATGTTCTTGTGTCATCCAAATAAAAAAAAGATAAAAAATGAAAAATACAAATAAGACAAAAATATTAAAATCTTGTCCTAGGAACAAGGTTGAATCAACCAAAAAATGCCTAAGCAATAGTTCAAAGAGTGAACAATTATTGGAGATAAATTATAGCTCATACAATTTGTCTAATCTTTCAACATAATACAGAAGATATAAAACTTTATCTAATATAAAATATTAAAATAATACATGTTCACATTTTCTTACAATAATAAATACATATTTTTTAGTGATAAATATTATAATATTTTTAAAAATTTGCACAAAGATTTTCAATGTTAAAAAATGGACCGGACCGATCGGTTCAATCATGAACTAATACTTGGTATAGTCCAATTTGAAGCCAAAACCAAAAAGGATGTTTGGTCGAAAAATCGATTGAACCGGTAAAAATTGGCGAATAGAAAGGAATCCAATTTAACTAAAAAATTACTAAGGGGACGTTTACTTTTTTTCACATTATCTAGCGATCTACATTACCTGAGATAAAAATTACTATTCATTAAATTACTAATAATATGCATTATCATGTTTACTATGTACAAATAATCTCTTCCCTTGACATTGTTTACCTATAATAAAAGATTATTAGGCAATGCACATTTTTTACTAATACCCTTTATCACTAATGTGAAGTTAAAGTTTATTTAATCCAACTAAAAACTTGAACAAAACATTAATAAATTAAATAAATATAGTAATGATAATAAATATTTTAAATGAAAATATTGGTAATAAACATATGTAATATCCAAAATAATGATTAATAATATGCATTTTATGTGAATAATCATTATAAAATAATAATTTAAATATTTTAATATTAGTAATTATGGTAATAATTTTTTGTTGTCCTTCTATGCTTTTCTTATATTATTTAATATTTTATTTGTTTAAAATTGAAAAGAATAGAAATGAAAAAGAGATAAAATCATATTGTCATTTGAATGACAATTACATTTTTCATAGTCAATGTAGATTGTCTGCACATCTAAGTAATTCAAATTAATTATAAATTAAAATAATCAGTCAAGATAATTTAACTTTAAATTATTAGTAATTTACAAAAATTATTAAAAGGAAAAAGCGGAAAGAGAAAAAAATCTTTGTCAGAATTTGAAAACACTAAAAAGAAATTAAAATAAATAGAGAGAGAGAGTAGAATGAATGAAAATATAAGTGGGATGTCGTTATTGGCATTAAATGATAAATAAAATATAACGTAGAAAGTTAATGAATTAGCGGGAAAGAAATAGGAAAAAAGGAAAGTAAAATTAATGAAAAGATTGGAGGAAATGAAAAAAAATAAAAGTAAGACATAAGAGTGTTTTTTGTTTAAAAAGTTTTGACGTATTATTATTAGAATTAAATGATAAATAAAATTAATTCTAATCAATTAATATTTTAAAATATAATAAATAAATATATTTATGTTAATATTTCAAATTTAGTAGGTTACTATTTTTCTATATACAATATAATATTTATTATATATTTTTAAAATTATTATAAATAATATTATTTTAATAAAAATCAATTCAATTCGATTTTCTAATTAAAATAAAATAAGGGCCTGTTTGGCACCCAATGGAAATAAAACATAGATTTAGATTCATTAGAATTTCCTTTGCATATTTCAAAAGTCAAGTGTTTGGATGAATGAATCATTGAATTATCTCCATCAAAATAAAATATATGTAATATAATTATTAATTAATTAAAATAACCTAATGAATCTTAAATGTTTAAGATAACAAAGCTAATATTCAGTTGGTGAACATTCCTCTCTCTAGAACCCAATCCTCTTTCATGGCCTGCATCCTCGCGGGCTGGTCGACAGGCACGTAGTGCTTGAGATGGCCATTTGGTTGAGTCTGCTCCACCTCTGCACATATCTTGTCAGGTCAGCTCCCCGACATCCAGCTTCCATACCTTTCGGTCTGCATTTAGGAAGTTCTTTGTCCTCCCCTTCAAGCTCCTTCAGCCACGCCTACGTTGAGACCACCCTTTCTCTCCATCTGCAGCAGTAGCTTTTCCATCATGTACTTGGCGCTTTTCATCACGTCCTCGTACATCGCCTTCGGCACGGATTGGTTGCACCAAGTGACAGTTCCAGAAGACGAGGTTGCATCGCAACCTGGGGGAGTTGGCAAAGACAAGTCAGGGGACGATCTCGAAGAAGTTGCCGAACATGGAGGAGCAACTGGGGCCACCTGTTCTTGTTGTGGAAGAAGAGGCTGCAAATTTGCATCGGCCAAAGAGAAGTTTCACATATGCAATTATCGCTCTGCAGTCGTCAAGTAGAAAGAAAAAAATACGGAGCTTCAACCTAAGTTTTCCATCCGCTGGAAAGGGCCATGTTCCTTCGAAAAATGGGCCAATGTTTTTTTTATCCAAACGCAGCAAATGACATTTTTCTAATATGAGAAACAAAAATGATGGAATGAGCCTCATCCCGTGGAAAAAATGGTTTCCAAACGGGCCCTAAGTAGACGGAGAACTCGACAACGTGCTAAACCGGAACGAAACGCGTGGAGGCATTTCGGACTGATACATAGGGGGGCGTTACACACGATGAGCCACAAAAAGGAAAGAAAAACCGTTACATTTGTCCCTTGTGGATGGCTCGTGCACACTCCTTGCAAGTCGACGCGAAGTCCCCCCCATTTAATAAAAACCCTTCTCTCTTCTGCCCTGCGCTGCTCTCTCTTTGTCCATCGTCCCTCTCCAATTCTCTTGCGACGCCCGCCATGCTCTCGATCGAGGAATCGAAAGCACTCTTCGCGTTGCTGGACGCCGAGTCGAGACCCTTCGATGAGATCTCCGCGGACTTCACCGCCAGTTTCTCGCGGGAGGCCCAGTTTAGGGCTTGCTCCTCCCTCGCCTTCTTCCTCGAGGTGGGGGGAATGTTCTGATTCCTTCTCCTTTTATACGCGTTATCTGTGGATATCTTGATGCGTCTTTGGATCTTTTTTGTAATTTGATTATAGACATTGAGGTACCTCGGTTTGGGCTTGTTTTTCTCGGCTGCAGGCTACATTGGTATTACGGGATTGAGTTGGGGCGTATGAATGATTATAGTAATTGGGGAGGATTAGGAATTTACGCCTCGAAGTGTTGCAAGATTGGATCTTTTCTGCTTTATTTTTTAAGATACGACTACAGAGTTGCTTATCATGACCTTATTGGGATCGACTAGTAATGCTGCGATGGGCGATAATTACTTATTTGGCTCATGAGTCTCTCAGTAGTTATATAATTATGCGTATCTCTCTTTTTATACATCCTACCTGGTTGTTTCTTGATGCCTGAGAACTGTTTCAGTGTCAATTCTTTTACAGATGAACTTATTTATATTATTCTTTTTACCATTTATACATATTTCCCTAAAAGATCATGTTCCAAAAGAAGGAAAAAAGAAATCATATGAGGATGCATACTTTCTCTTTTCGGGGATGTCAAACTAAATTGGATGCAAGCAGTCTTCAGCAATCTCTCAATGATTTGCATGTGATCCTTTTATTGAATTATTAGTGTTATATTACTTTTTAATATTTTTTCATGTGCCATGCTCATGTTCCATGAATCCAAAGCTTTATTTTTTTTGGAGCGATTCATTTACTATTTCTGAACTTATATATATATATATACACACACATACATATATATATGGGATTAATGTATATGCTGAGCGGCCAAAAATTCACATACATGGGAAGCACAAAGTGTCTCCTCTTTCTTGTCTCACTAAGGGCCACTACTCTCTCTATGGCATGTTGGCTCTCTCAATATTTCTCTCTCTCTCCCCCCTAGTTCTCCTCCTCATCGACGTCAAATTCATATGAGGTTGGCCATTCTGTCTCCATGTGGCCTCCATGTTACTCTCTCATCTGTAAGTGTTCTCTCTCTCATGACATTAAATCCACATCTCTCTCTCATCTCCACGTCAAATTCACAAGGACAGCCACCACATTTCTCTACGCTCGAATCTGGAAGGGGTCTGCTACTCTTATCTCGCATGCTCTCCATGAGGAATCCGCAAGGACTACATCTCTCTCCCTCCGTCCCTAGCTCTCCAGACATGTATGTTGTTGCTTTTCAATAGGGATGATGTCGTCGCGGTAGGGTGGAAGCACCAAGCCAAGACTGAGATGGCATCAGCAGGGGCAAGGGTGAAAGCAATAGACATTCATGTTGCTCCCCCAGCGAAGCAATGCCCCATCGTCTGTTGATATGAAAATCAACGACTCTTAATGCTTCACATGTATGGGATTTTTTGGCCTCTCAGCATATACATTAATCCCTATATATATGTATATTTATAACATTCGAGGGGTGGACTCAAATCTTACAGAGTTACTTGACATTTTATTATTGCTATGCTCTAGGATTTTTTCATACTGGTTGTCCTCTATTTCAAATTGTAAATGTGAATGTGTGAGACTTTTTCTTAAAACTATTCATCCTATGGTAACATATTCTCGCGTTATTTTAGCCTCATTGTTTTTTTTCTCTTTCTGTAGGATAAGAAGTTGTTCAAATCCAGTCAGCGTTTGGTGGCATATGTGATTCTGCATCAGACTTATGCCGCTCAGCCAATATCATCAAACCCTTTTATTTCATTACTTGTAACTGTGAGTACACATCTATCTCAATTCTTTCTGTTTATCCTTCTATGCTAAAGCCTCGTCGGACGAGAATGTCTGCTTAAGAGAATTAGAAATATAAGGTTGCACGCTTGCTAAATTGGAGAATGTAAAGGTTGCACATATTGGAATGTAGGAGGTCAAGTGTAACTGTAGGAAAAACTGGAAATGGGGGTTAAATGAGGGTTAAACGGTGGATTCAGCAAAAAAAAAAAAAGAAAAAGGAGAAAAAAGATAATTGCAAATGGTGAAAGGAGAAGACTTTGAAATTGCCTTTGGCGCATGGCTTTATGTAAATATAAGACTATGAAGTGGACGCTGTCACCACTTGAGTATTTGCAATTACCATTTTACATAATCTTTGTTACTTACCTCTTGCTTCATGATGCCTTTTTCTTTTTTCTTTGGGAGAGTTATTCCATGTTGTTACTTTTAGTCTTATTAACTAATCGCTCATGTGAACTTAACCATTTAACGTCATTGTAAACCTACTTGGAAACAGGTGGATTGAGACATATGCGATTTCATTTAACGTGTTTGTATCATTTTTTTTTATTTCAGTGTTGAAATTATGGTCATCTCTACGTTTGTCTCCTATTATTTCGTGTTCAAACTCTTGAATGTTTCTGTCGGGTGTATTTGTACTTTCCACATTATTGGAAGAAATCTCCATACCCCCTCCCACCAACTCAACCCCTCCCAATGAAGCAAAAATGAAAGTCTCTTAGGAATAAGGTATTTTTAGACAGATGCCCCTACTACATGTTTTGCCTTTGTACCTTAAACAGGTTTTTTTTTTCTTAAGACCAAACTGTATGCCATATTAGTACAACATTAATATCAAAACAATTAAATATTTCCAAGTTGTTTTTCCCTGGTAAAACATTAGAAAGTTTCTATATGCATAAATCCAACTCATTTGCTTGTTTTCTTTATAACCTGTACTGATGCATAATGAATGCCATGCAATTTCCACCCATTTTCTTGTTTTCTTTACCCTTGCAGTATCCCCGTAGAAAAGGATATAAACTTATGAAAGTGAATATTATATTATTCATCATATGGAATGATCCTTTTTCCTGATTCTCTTTATAAATTGGCATTATAACTTTGTGTCATGAAGACACTAAATATTCAAGATATATTAGCTACTAGGTATTGGGTGTACTTATTATTCAGCCTATTTACCTTTTTTTAAGGTGCTACTCACTCGTTCAAAAAAAGGTTGCTACTCACAATGATAAAATGGTGTTTAATTCAGCTTCTTCTTTCCAATGTTTCTTATAAGTCAATACTCTTACAGGCTAACACTAATGATGCTGCTGACAAAATGGAATCGACATTTATTCAACTGTTATTGGGATCTGTTAGTGGAAAAGATAGTAAAGAGGTTCATTCTTCTAACTTGGCTTGCTTGTGGAAGTTTGAGTAGTTTCTTCTCCTTTTTTTAATCTTTAAGTCTGTTTAAATGTTTGAAGTCAGGGAATGCTTGTTCTGTTTTATTTGAGGAGCATCAGAAAGTAATTGTAATCACATTCTCCTCAAAAAAAAAATGTAATCACATTCCCTCATTGGCTCTTTTCGTGCCAATGTCTGCTACTTTCCTTTCTCCAAAATATGTCTGTTACTCTTTTTTTCAGAGACTTTGCTTGATCAAATAGCATCCATCTTTATTGATGTATTTGCTGTTCTATAAAGCAGTTTAAATATTGGCATTAAGCATGAAATGGGATCAAAACGAGTAAATTTTAGATATGGTCATTCATTGGGGTCTTCACAAAATGGTTATTCAATTTCATTTCGTAACATCATGAATTCGTGATCAATGTTGTCAAAATCGCGAGTTAACTCGTAGAATTGGCCGGTTTTACGATGTTAGCAGAGAAAACCGAGTTGGATCGTTCGCCAACTCGGTTTTGTCCAGCACGCGATAGGACGTAGACTCGGTTGGCAGACGTGCTGCCGTGCCAACCTTCTTCTTATTAAGGGCGTACCTCATTTTGCTCTAATCATTCATTCCATCTCTGTGCCGCCGTTTGTTGCTGTCGCCGGCCGCTGCTGCTGGTGCTGTTGGCGTCGCCAGTCGTTGCTGCTGGTGCTGTTGGCGTCGCCGGTCGTTGCTGCTGGTGCTGTTGGCGTCGCCGGATGTTGGTGCCCCTGCTGTTGGCGTCGCCGGTTGCTGATGCTGGTGCTGCTGCCCCTGCTGTTGCTGTCGCCGGTTGCTGCTGCTGCTGCCGCCGCTATTGCTTGCCACTCGCCGGTTTCTCACGCCTTCTCCCTACCTTTCGACCTCTTCTCGCAGCTCCGGGACGTTCTCTTGTGCTCGCAAGCAGAAAAGGGCGAGTCCTCTATGCTGACGAGCGATGAAAAACAGCCCTCTGCTTGCTGCTGCTGGTTACTCTCCTCCTGCCTTTTTCCTCCTTCCCTCTCTCCCTCTAGAGCAGTCCTTGCTCTCTCCAGATAGTAACCTTTTTTTGGGTAGATAGAAGTCTTGTCGCAACTGCTCCTCTCTGACTCATCCTCTCTATTCAGGAGAGAGGATACAGTATTTTCCAGATTTGCAAAAAGACAGGCAATAGAGAGGGTGCAGTCTTTTTTTTCCTGATTTGCCAGCAGAAAAGACTTTGTACTCTCTACTGCAGCATACGTTTTGTTATTTTTTTCATGCTCTTTTTTAAATGTTTTGGTTTACTGCAGATTCAAGGTATTGCTAATTTATTAATTATTATAACTTATTAAATCATAAATTATTTAATTAAGTATTACTATATTTTCTGAATGATATTTAATTATTAATTTACAGATAAATTAGGTGATAAGCAAAATAATATTAATTTAATTTAAAATATAATTTGGTAGAATCGACCATGTCGTGTTACGATCTCACGTTTTACGTGTTCACCCAGCCTTTTCGTGTCAACTCTGATTTACGAGTTTGACAACATTGTTCTTGATCATCGAACTTCCGAAATCTGTTGACCGTTTTCTGGTGGATCGCCTGGATGCCACTTTGTCTGGCTCATCAGTTGCCATGTGGGCGACCCGTTCAAGTTAAAAGAATTCTCTCGTACGTGTGATGGTAAAGTAATAAAAAATAAAAGCCCTTCACATATATTTAAAAATAACAAAAATAAAAAAGGCTCTGCCCCCTCCCCCTTTCTTCTCCAGCACGGCATTGGCCCCCTCCTCTCTCGGCCGTGCAGAGAGAGGGGGGCGTCCTCATCACCCTCTCTGAGTCCCTTTTTGATTGAGAGTGGAAAGAACAAATCATACATATAAGGGAAAGTACAAACACGGAACATATAGGACGTGCAGAGAGAGGGGGGCGCCCCCCTCTCTCTGAGTCCCTTTTTGATTGAGAGCAGAAAGAACAAATCATACATAGAAGGGAAAGTACAAACATAGAACATATAGGAGAGGCAATATTTTACATTCTTCTGGCTTGTTCTAGACATACTTGGAGATGTGAGCTCAACTTTTTTTATCTTGCTGGGATTTTATTATTTGGCTTCTCTTTTTTATCCAGGGCTGCTCATCAATAACTGAGTTTCAAGTAGAAAAAATATAGTTTTGAGTAATAATTCAACTTCTTATATAATAATTTAAATAGAAAGAACTAGTGCTGATCTCTTTGGTTTCCTCCATTGGACACCTTCAAGAAATGGTTCTTTTTGAAGGAACCTTGAAGAAATGGTTACTACAGCCTCACTACGATTCTCACCACCAGTGCTCACAGGCATCCCAGTGGTCATCTCCCTAACGGCCACACCCACCGGTGATGCAGTCACAGCTTCCCCCCTCTGCTACCAGCGCCGTAAGGTTGCACAGTCAGTCACGCCGCAACCGCCAGCGGATCAGCAGCCATCATTGCCGCCGCACCAGCAACCTGTGGAAGGGGCATCACAGACCGGGTCAGTTCCGCCGGACGCCGACATTGGCGTTGATGGAGTTCACAGGGCAGATGAGGTGTCTAGGCGCGGTGCGGCAATTACCGGCCTCCGTTGTACCCGCAGGAGGGCACTAGCAAGAGGCGTGGCCTTGCACCGGCCCCCTACAGCGCATGCTCACCCACCCTAGGGGCAGCCACAAGAAATGTCTGGCATCACCACCATCAAAGGGACAGCAGTCGCCCACGCATTCTTCATCGCTGCTGCAGTCAGTGAGTCAACAGCCGTCCATACAGCCATCGATGCCGCTGCCCCAGCTGCCCGTGGATGGGGGTGCGCCGCCTGACCCGCTGGCTACTGAGGACAAGGACGATGGGGTGTGCCTCCATGCTGGGTGGTCGGATGAGGAGATTCGCCTAGTTGCGGAGGCTGCCGGCTTCCGCCACACACGTCGGCTCCCCCGGGAAAGAGGAGAGGCCTCTCAGCATGGGGATGCTAAACCCATGGAGGGTGGAGGTTGAGTGGACGGAGCGCCCAATGATTTTTTGGGTCTCCAGGGATTCCTCATCACCGGAAGAGCGTTTTCATAAGTGACTCGATGGATGTGCGGCGACCATTTCAACGTTCAGCACAACAGTGATCGAGATGGAGGACGCCATTGGTGATCACTTTTGGATGGGGAGAATGGCTTGGTGAATCTTGTGGTATTCTTTTGTTTTGTGCGTGGGGAGTGAGGCCTGGTGAACTTTTTGGTGAACTTTTTGGTACTTCTTTGTTTTGTGATTGGGGAGAGAGGCCTGGTGAATCCTTTGTACTCAGCATCTTTTTGGGGGATCGGGGTTGTGGCTGAACGAGATATTTTCTTTTTGTTGATGCTCTCCCTTTATGAGCCTACACTTGTAAAAGTTTCCCATTCCATAGTTATATACATTTGGATGCCAACCACACCCCTGGTGGTCATCCTTTTTCTTCTCAAAAAAAAAAAAAAAGAAATGGTTACTACGTACTACAATCAGTGATGGGGAAGAGGATAGTCAGAATGCAGATGTCATTCCATTCCCTGCTTATCCTTTGCTGCAGATGACTTCGTCAACACTCACAGTTCTGATATCTTGATAAGATATCACTTTTTATTAGTTGGTGGTTGGTTAAGAAAGTAATGGGTAGTTTTTTTTTTTTGAAACGAGAAAGGACGACTAGCAAGAAGGTAGTCATCCAAGGGTTCCATTACTAGTAGTAGATATTACAGTAATTTCGATAAAGGCCAACAGAAAAACATATGGCCATGAAAACAAAATGACAACAGCATACTGCCCAAACCAAAAATTGACTTCACATCTCAAAGCACCAGCAGCTGTCATCGCATGTTGGCCACACCGGAGAGTGTAGAGCGCAACCAACAAAAGTCACTGAACCAGATTTGCCCCTAATGTTTAGGCGGAGTACGAACACTCTTTCGCCGGATACCGCACGCCTGAGCCACCAAGGCGAAAACGTCCTGGTCACACGCCGTCACCGGCCACATTTGTGGCACAAAGGGCAGCACCTGTCACCACATTTGCGGCACAAAGTTTGTCAGCCAATGCCACATGTCCATTCACACCTGTCCCCGACGCTGTCGAGATGTCGGCGAGGCTAGGAACAAGGTCAGCAGTCAGATTTTTCCCATCATTGGCCCATTGATCCACTGCAGATGCCACGGATCCAGAATTGTTGTTCGTCTTACAAGGTCGGCGAGAGGACGCCCCACGGGTGATCGAGCCTCTGCCCACTGCTGTCCTCCGACATACTCCACCACGTGAGTGCAAAAGAAAGCGCTGGGCCGGCTGGCCTATCGCCAGAAGTCGCCGAGGTGCACCGGGTCTAGAATGCCTGCGGACGTGCCTGGAACCCTCATGGTCCGCCACCTCCCGACCCACCAGGTCTGACCGCCCAGAAAGAGGGGCGGACACACCGGCACTGCAGTTCACGAGCGTGGCGGGGGCGGACCGGGCATGGGGGAGGCGAGGGATGTCCAGGGGAGCCGGCGGACACAAGTTGGCCACCAACCTCCGCATCAGCGGTCATCAGCGGCAAGCACCGTTATCACTTTGTATTAGTTAGTGTCTTGTTAAGAAAGTAGTGGATAGTTAGTTATATTAGTAGTTTTGTTATAGTAACTACCTTTGCATGTTATAAATACATGTTTAGGTTTTAGATTTAGGGAGCCTATGAAATGTGCTAATCAATTATGTAATTGGAGTTTGGTCCACTCAACATGGACTTATGGAGATTTGTCATCTCGAATTGACAAGTTATTAGTAGTAATTGTGTTTAAGATTCTTGCACTTTTACCACTAATAATAGTTATCCTACTTTTATTTTCAGTCATTTGTAATTGTATTTTCAGTTTGTATCATATCTGTGGTTTAAAGGGAATGAGTATGAGCTTGGCTTCAATATATCCACTGCATTCACCAATTCCTTCTCTTCAATTATACATCCATCAACCACAGCAACAGAATGTTTCAGATCATGCTTCATAAGTTTTGACATTTAGATCGAACATCACTTTCTTCTTCCCACAAACATGGCTACTCTTTTGATAGTTCTCTCCGAAAGAAAATCAGTAATCAAACATCAAATGGATAAAAATGAAATATGGACAAGAACACTTCAAAAAGAAATATGGACAAGAATAACCATATGACCACACTGACATATCGACAAACACTTCACATACCTGATTGCTGGCTCTGAACCAATGCCACCAGTAACTTCCTGCTAAAGTGGAAAATTCTCCAGGGCGTGGAGACAAAGGTTTGTGGAGTTCATGAGACTGGAGTTTTAGAAGCAAAGATAGAACACATTAACAAACTTGTTACTGAAATAGGTATGGATGAGCTTATGAACATCGCTGAACGGCGAAAGATCATTGAACAGGTGGAATTTGACGATGAATTGAGCGGCGAAGTTTTTTTTTGTCCGTCTCCGGCATCTGCGAACTTTTTCACGTCTGAAGCATTTGAGAAGAGGGGGTGTGCCAACGCCCGAAAGAGAAGGGGAGGGGTGACCCAACCTTTTTATTTGTAGACATATGTGGAGGGCTTTTGTCATTTTTTTATTATTTTGAACGTGACACATTGGAGAGAGAAATTATTTTAACTTAACAAGGTCCATGTGGTGATTGACGAGTCGGACAAAGTGACATCCAAATAGGCGATCCATCGGAAAACGGTCCATAGCCGGTCGCAATGACTGATTGAAAGGTTTTGAAAGTTCGGTGACTTTACAAAGTGGAGTTGGATAACCATTTTGTGAAAATCCCCAAAGTTGATTATATCTAAAATTTACTCATATTGAAGCAGATTCTTTATTTACCTTAAAACAAACTGACGACAAGATGAACACACCAAGTGGCATCCCGCCTCTCTTTTAGCTTTAGGAAAGGTCTAAGTGGCCTTGCTAGAGGAAGAGTGGCCCCTCCCCATTACATCAGAAGGGCCAGACTTTAAACACACCTAGATGACCCAAAAATAACAGGGATCAAAGTCTGAATTGAAGAGAGATATATGTGCATGAGGCACCAACAACAATGCATTTGTCAACCCAACGTCAGCAGTTATTGCAATAGCTGCCTGTATTAATAAATAATAAGTATATGAAGTTTAATGACATAAATTATCTGTTTTTGGGCTCCAGGTGCAACCACATCCTTGGATTTTTTCTCTCTTGAGATGGGCACTAAACTTGACACCACAAGTGTCTTATAGAGGGGGCCAGGGAGGAGGAGGATACCACCCTCATGTTCTTTTAATGCATTATTATTGTGCAAGGTGGTATGGTGACAGATTGGTCTGGGGGACTTGGGCCTACTACATTCACTGGAGTCATTTCAGGCAACCTCTCATGCTATTGGGACAATGGTCACCCACACCTCCCTGTGGCGGTTTTTTGGTCTATTTGGCTTCAGTGCAACAACATGTCTTTTTTTTTTTTGAAGGGGCAACAACATGACCTTCAGAGGATAACAATGCAACAAGAAAACCTTTTGGGATGTTGATCTGTGATGTATCAGTCATAGTCATCCTTTTACTCAGATAAGATACCAATTTGTATTAGTTAGTGGCTGGTTAATTAAGTAGTGGATAGTTAGAAGATACCACTTTGTATGAGTTAGTGGCTGTTAGAAAGTAATGGGTAGTTAGTTATATTTGTATTTTTGTTATAGTTATTGTAATTACCTTTGCATGTTATAAATACATGCATGGGTTTTAGATTTAAGGGAGCCTTTGAAATGTGTTTTCCAATTAGGTAATTGGAGTTTGGTCCACTCCATACGAACTTATGGAGATTTGTCATATTGAATTGACATGTTATTAGTAGTATTTGTGTTTAAGATTCTTGCACTTCTACTATTAATAATAGTTATCCTATTTTTATTTTCAGTCATTTGTAGTTGTATTTTCAGTTTGTATCAATTGGTATCAGAGCCTCAAAGATCCTAGTAACAAAACACAAAGAAGCAGCATCCATTCAGAAGAAATTGGCTTTACACATCACAAGGGAAAGCTCCTTCATAAGAAGAAAACCTGGAAGTTCATATTTGTCCAAAAATTTCTCTCTTGGCCCAAAGATGGAGTTAATCAAGTTTGTAGGCTTCAACTGCATGGCTGCACCTGCAGAATATTATTATTAATTTTCTTTTCTTCGCCTTGAGGACAAGGCGAAATTTTAGGAGGGGTGTACTGATAAGATACCAATTTGTATTAATTAGTGGCTGGTTAATTAAATAGTGGATAGTTAGAAGATACCACTTTGTATGAGTTAGTGGCTGATAGAAAGTAGTGGGTAGTTAGTTATATTTGTATTTTTGTTATGGTTATTGTTGTTGTTGTTGTTATTGTAATTACCTTTGCACGTAATAAATACATGCATGGGTTTTAGATTTAAGGGAGACTTTGAAGTGTGTTTACCAATTACGGAGTTTGGTCCACTCCATACGGACTTGTGGAGATTTGTCATCTCGTATTGACAAGTTATTAGTAGTACTTGTGTTTAAGATTCTTGCACTTTTACGATTAATAATTGTTATCCTATTTTTATTTTCAGTCATTTGTAGTTGTATTTTTAGTTTGTATCATACTCCAAAAAATGCATCCCTTTTTTTGTGGAGAAAAAGGATGATTACCGGGTTTGGTTGTCATCCATGTTTATATATATCACTATAAAAGGAACACCATGTACGTGTGGCACGCTCTCCATCGGAGAGTGACAACAAGGAAAAGTACAAGAACTATCCATAACCTCAGTCCTGAGGAAAAAAGATGTGATGTACAATATTATCCACCTGACATCTCTCCCACAAAAAAAATATGTGGTTGCGCTGAAGCGAGATGACTGCACCGGCCAAAAAGGTCGCCAATGGAACTCTCCAGCCCTGCCTCTGTCTGAATATACTTTTTTGAAATGGAGAAAAGGCTGACTAAGTAGTTTTGTCTCATCCACATATCATGCAAAAATGAATGCACAAGCTTGTACAACCTCCATAGTGTAATCAAAAGAATAAGTGTGTTTCAAGACTTTCATTCCTCAACTAAAGAGTAAGCAAGATGTACAATATTATTAGAATAACATTTAACTTCATAAAAATGTTATTCCATAACCATGTAAACAAGGGACAACAGGTGGCTGCACGAGTCTCAAGCACTTGGATGAATATCGAAACTTGTGTTCATCAATGCCACAAACTTGAAAATTCCTCCAAATCAACTCGGTCCTTAAACTTGTGTACATTTTCAACAACTGTTCTCAAACTTTGCTTTCTTTTCCAACTCAGCCCTTCAATTTTTATTTGTAACAAGGCGGTCCTCCAAGTATAAACTTATTTAACCTACAATCCTTTTGAGTGGTTATTGCAGGTTACTATTTAAAAATAAAATTAATAAAAAAAACAATAAAAATGTGTTGTTCCCTTCTGCTAGCAAGCGCCCCCTCCCCTTCTCCCCTCTTATATTTATATTATTATTATTTATTAATTTTATTTTTTAGTAGGGTGCCACGTCGCGTTCAAAAGAACTGTAGGCGAAATAAGTAAATTATTAGAGGATCGAGTTGAGGGATGGTAAAATTCGAGGACATTTGTTGAAATTTATCCCAGGAATGACGAACAATTAAATACTAGGTATGAAATATTTTCATCGAAGTCCACAATTCCAACCTGATCCAGGGGTCCATCTCATACAATATACTTTGATTGGAATCCTGCCCTGCTGCGCTTGCCATATAAAATTTCAGACCTTGCAAAGGTGCCTTGTTTGCTAGATAAGTCTGCAATCTCACTTGGTGTAAAAAAAGTAATAAGCCCACTGAATTGTGAATCTCTTTGAGGTTCATGACCAATTATCTCTCTTATCATAACACTGGTTGACTAAATGGCCAAGAAATACAAAACCTCATATGCGTGCTAGTAAGAAAGGTTAGGAGAGAGTTATATTGCACTTTTGTGACCTATAAATTCAACCTGTACGATATGACATGCATTCCTTTGGCCAAACACCAAAGTGAAATAGTTCGGGGAAAGATTTCACAAAAGAGTACCCACTGATGCACCCGAAAGGAAAAATATGTATCAAAGCTCAAAACAATTGAGAAGAAATTCCTGGCACCACGGTTTCGCATACGCTCAGGGCTGATTGCAGATTCATTTGGCGTTCGCGTGCGTCGCTTAAAGTCAAGATTTTTGTTTTGACTTGAGGCATGATAGAATCCTTGCCAGAGCTTATAGGGCACATTGGGCTCCCAACATTGATGCATCCCGTGTGTCATCTGGAGCGGCTGTGGAGGACGTGACACTTGTTCTTTGAGTGCGCGGTGGCTCAGGAGTTGTGGGCACATATCTCTTTTCTTCTTCAGGAGTGGGGATTTGGTTAGGGGGTCATACTTTTCTCTTTTTTTGTAGAGATTACACTTGTACGTGTGACCTTTTTCTTATTCATATATATATACACACACACGCACACACAGAGATGAGAATCACAACTTGGTGATCACCCCTTCTCAAAAAAAAAAATGGGAAGAAAGGCTAAATTGTAGGATCACCATCAACCCCTTAACAAAAAGACAACATCTCACACACTCGAACAATAAAAAAATATGACACATCATGGCAGTCTAGTGGCTCTAGAAAGGTTCCAGCCATTGCATGACTAGATGATTGAACATTGCAAATCTGATTCGTCTCCTAGATGGAACACATTTCTTTTTTGAGCAGAAAAAGGATGACTACCAGAGTTGTGGTTGTCATCCAGCAAGATGGAACACATTTCTACTGTGGACATTTCTACTGTTGTCTTGCATCGCTTCAAAGTGGACATTTCTGCTGTTGTCTTGCACCACTACAAGTGGACATTTCATTGTCCGAAGTAATTGCATATGCTACTAAGTGGACATTTCTACTGTTGTCTTGCATCGCTACAAAAGACACCTCCAAATCAATGTGTTACACCACTTGTGTAGGCTTTTTGTTGATATAAAAGCACATTGTATTTGTATAAGTTATATATTTTTTGACGGCATGGTTAATCATTCTTTTACCCCTCAAAAATAGTCTTTGGCTTTTCAAATATATTAAATGGCTTTTCAAATCGTTTAGCTTTTTGAACTTTTATTGCCCATGTTTGTGTGGTGTTTTTGACTTGTTTACTCAATCACAATATTAAACAACAATACTGACAGTCCAATGAGTTTATCACATATCTTCTTGAAAATGTGATAAAATCAAGTTATCTAAGAAACAATAATCATCATTACTTTGTATCACTAAGAAAAATCGTATCTTCTTTGTCTTAAAAAAAATAGTGTCTTCTTTTTGAAACGGGAAAGGACGACCAGCAAGGTGGTAGTCGTCCAAGAGTTTCATTAATTTTAAGAGAAGTTACAGAATACTAAAATAAACAGGTCTGGGAAAACCCAACAACCAGGTTAGAAACAAAAAACAGAGAAGACGGTAGTGACAGTCCAAAAACAGCACATTTTCCATTCTCCAAAAATGACTTCGCATGGTCCTTGATATTGTCAAGGTAAGCACGCCCACCACGAAAAAGGGTGTTATTTCTCAGCATCCAAATAGCCCAGATGTATGCCATTAGGAGGGCTCTTTGTCACCTGGACCTATAAACTCGACCCTGTGTCCTGATGCCCTTTCAAAAAGTCCGCTAGATAGCGCCTTCCGATTTGGTAGCAAGCCAGTTGCTGTCAACCGCCGCCCAGACCTGGTGTGCCATGCAGCACCCGAAGAAGAGGTGGGCAGAATCTTCATCAGCCTCACCGCAAAGGACACAAACCGTATCGGAATCGCTGCACCACCGAGACCTGTACACTTTTGTTAGGAGACGGCGTTGCGATAGCAGCCAGGAAAAAAAATTGATTTTCAGGGGAGCCTTGGTCTACCACAGCAACCTACAGGCCATCAGAACCTCCTCACAAAGATTAGTATCCACAGCGCCAAGCAAAATATATGCCTCACGAACAGAGAAGTTCTTCTTTGTTCTAGGGAGATTCAGTTGAGCTTGATGATCTAGGTTGAAAAGATGATGGAATTTAATGGAGCTGTCCTATGATGGGCACATGCTCATTGGATTTGTAAATCTGATACCAGAGTTCGAGTTTACGTCTACTCTGAGTTTATGTGGATAGGTTACTGTGGGTACAGAAAAAATTGTCCTTGGATGGTAATTGTGCTTATATGCTTCTATATGGCTTACAAATCCTTTTGCCTGTTTGTAATGTTTATATGAGATTCTTAACTCTTGCTACTAGCTCGTTGTTTTGACATTCTACACTGGTTTCTTTTCAGGTTCTAAAGCAGACACCTGCAGATTTTATCAAGGGATTTGATCCATCATCCTATGTAAGTGATGCATATCGATTTCATTCTGTTGATTTTGTACGCTTGCACCATCCCCACGATGTCCAATTTAAAAAGTATTTCCTACTATACTGTTCCTGATTATTTTATTTGATTGTCATTGTTTAGACTCTTCTGCAACATGAACAGCTGCAAAAGCAACATTTCAGCGGAGGGATGTCTGAACCATATACACACATTTTTCGAGCAGCCGCTGTTAAGAATGTGATACCAGACCCAGATTTGCCATATGGCACTGATGCTAATTCATCAGAGTAAGCACAACTCCCAACTGTGTTCCTCTACTTTTCTCCTTTTTGACAGTACCCTCGCCACTAGTTTCATTCCAGCATTTCTTTTGAAATAAATGCTTAATTGATTGAGGTTCTTTCATCATTTTATTACTGTATCCTGTTTGTTATGTTGCAGGACAAAGCCATTGTCTACAGGAGCTAAACGAAGAATTGGTTCTGAGGATAGAGACATTGCTATAACTGGTTTGCTGCAGAAATCGTCCTTGGATGGATTAGGTCCTCAGTGGATAAGACCAGTTCCACCAATGCTCCCCATACTGGATGGAGAGGTAATATTACTTACAATTGGGGATAAAAAAATTTAAGGATTTTTGCTGACCTCCCCTAAAGTATGGACTTTTCCTAAAATAAGCCCTAAACTTTCATATTAACCACTTACCTTCCCGGAACTTCCCGGAACTTTCATAATATTTCCCCTTGAGGCAATCTGTTAAGAGTGTTAACTTTTTAGTTATTTTTCATATTTATTAAATTACATTTTTTACTCTTAAATAATAAGACAGAAAAGATGGAAAAAATAGAAAAATGATCGAGCGGAATGATTCTTCTCTTCAGTCCATTAAAGCTTGGCCTTGTTGTTTTCTTATATATTTTTTTCTATTTTCGCTATTTTATTGTTGAAAGGTATCAAGGTCACTTAATAAACATAAAAAAACAAACGATGTTAGTGGTTTGAGGTTAATTGAAAGTATTTGGAAAGTTCAAGGGAGCTAATGAGGTAAATGGTTAATATGAAAGTTTAATGGTTACATCAGAATAAAAGTTGATAAGTTTATGTGAGAAAAAAACCCCAAATTTAATAAGTTTCTTACTTTCGGTTCTATTTTTGTATGTTTTACAGATGATGTGGCTCAACCCTGACAATAATCATGACCTATTATGGGACTCTCAGATGTGTGTTGGTACCAGCCGAGGGGCTGCAATTAGAGATTTGATTGCGAAAGCACTGAAAGGCCCATTGATTCCTGCACAACAGGAGGTGTTTCTCTATAATTGTTATATTCTATACTAAATATGAGTGCCTTCCCTCAAATATATAATATATATATAATAATATATAAGAAGTGCCAAAAGGAGGAGATTTTATCCTAAGAAAAGAGGAGATTTTATATTGATCTATTGCGTTCATGTATAGTCTTGGGTTGCCAAATGTCAGAAGAGGTCTCCTATAAAAGTCCTAAGTGGCTGAATTTATTGATAACATATTGACATATTGGTGCTTTGGCTTGTACAGTCAATGTCTAGTCTGTCTCCTCCCATTTTTATAGCTTCCTATTGCAAGTTGTAGTGGAGTTTAACTGTTTTACTAATAGAGTTCCAGAAACCAAAAGTTTCTGAATGAAATGATACACCATTTTTCGGCCTTTGGCTTGCGGATCCAGTTTCTTGTTATGGACTGCCTGTTGATCTGAGATATCTCATTCAACTGTGAAATATGCGACACTCTTTCCTTCATTTTAAATGCATAATTATCTTAGTCATTTACGAACTACTTGTGCAAGTTATAGTGGTTCATCATGAATGAATGCTAACTTGATCAACTGGGGATTTCGACGGTCCGCCCGACACGACATAGACTAGGTCTCGACTCCCATCGCCTCCGGCAGCCCCTGCCGGTGGCGCCACCTCCGCCCTCGGCACCCCCTGCTGTCGGCACCACCTCCGTCTCCGGCAGTCCCTGCCGGCGGCGCCCTGTTCCACTTCTGGCAGCCCCTGCCAGCGGCGCCACCACGGTCACACCCCGTACAAAGATGCGTCGGAAGGTGCACCTTGCAGCTGACGGTTGGGCGATCATCATGCGACCACCCGACGATCGCCGCCAGCAACTCCGACGCCCCTCCACGTGATGCTTCCAATGCCTGGAGACAGGCCACTTTGCCAACCTCTGCTCTGGCCCACTTCGCTGCTTCCGCTGCAGGGGCGAAGGACATAGGAGACTGGACTGCCCTCAGTCTTGCCAGGAAGCGCCCCACGTTGATCCGGCATCTGAACAGTCCGCAAGAGTGCCGACCACAACATCCACTGACATGGTTCCCTCAGTCACCATCCCGTGGTCGTCGGATTTCCAACGCGGAGTTGATTTCCTTCAGGAATGCCTCGTCGGTGAGGTCAGCGGCCCGACTCCTGATCAGGCCATCCTCCGTTCTTTCATCATCGCCGGAGTGGGAGCTTCTCCTCCGTTCCACCTTAGTCGCATCAGCCCTCTGCTTTGGCTACTCATCCCTGGCTCCCCACATCAGAGGGACCTCCTCCAGGCGACTCCTTCATCCATGGCTCCAGGCACTCATATCAGATGGCGGCAATGGAAACCCAAGGATGGGGCAACCGCGGCGCCGCCGTCGATTTGATGCTCTGTCGACATCCTTGGCCTGCCCCTTCATCTTCTCAGGCCAGAGGTGGTCCTTGAGGTGGCGAGGCAGCTCGGGAACCCCCTTTCCTGCTCGCTTCCGCCGCTTGGCTCGCCGGACGTCTCCACCGCCACTGTTGAGATCGAGCTACGCCCTGGTCTTCGCGTCCCTCCATATCTCACGCTACACGCAGGCACCGGAAGTTTCCTCCTCCGGCTCAGCCGCTCCAGCGGCACCTCATCGTGGGCAGATGTCGTCATGGATCAGCCTGCCCTGTCTCCGCGGTCGTCAGCCACCAGAGCTTCGCAGGCGCGCCTGCCTGTCCAAGAACAGAGCGTCAGACGTCCGCAGCAGAGCCGTACCTCGGACGCCCGTACCACTATTCAAAATCCCTCCCCCCATACACCTCTAATCCAGCCGAACATGCCAACTCCCCCCAACCACAACCCTCTGAACCTTGCCCCAAGGACCCAGCCGATCCCGCACCCGACCGTAGCCCAACCCACCTTCACTCCACAATACCAAAATCAAACCAATACCCAACCTCCATCTGACCAAACTGCCCAACTGAGATGCACCCAAGCCCAACCTGAGTCCAGCGCCAACTCTCAGACCAGGGCGCGACCTGACCTGCTCGCATCACCCATCATCTCCGGTCCCGACCCAACGCATATCCTCCTCCACCCCGACCAGCCGCCGGCAACACTGTTCAAGCAGGCTAGCAGTTGCCAGCTTGATATCGTGTCATCTCCACTTTCACCGACATCGTCTCCCACCCTTCGTTCCGCCTCCCCCACCTCTCTCATCTCCACCGGCGGCACCACCCGACGTCAGCCAACAGCAACATCCAGCCAGCAACCAGGTCTCCTCCCCCTTCCCTTCCCTACTCCCTCTGATCCCTCATCAACACTCATCTTCCACTATCAGCCCGTCGCCGTCAGTCCCCCTCCTCTGTTATCGTCGGCGGCGCCACTCCTCGGCCGCACGCCGACACCCATTTCCACCCAGTCCTCGCAGGCGACTCCCATCCCCAGCCACCTACCAGCCTCCCCCTCCGCCCCACTCCCGCCAGCAACCCTCCAAAAGCTCAACCTCCCCCCCCATTCTACCCATCTCGAGCAGTCATGACTGCCAAGCTCCCTCTGACACCAGCCTACACAGCCCGGATGGGGCCAACAGAGTGCAATACTATCGGCGTCGGCACCTTCTGCCTGGGGATACTGCTATGCCCACACAGCCGGATAGCAATGCTCGGTTGCCTGCCTCCCCCCTCTCGCTGAATGCACTTGGTGTGGCAGTGCTGACCGGCGACCAATGCTCCCATATTGACCAACCAGGAGAAGAGGTGAGGCAGATGGCAGCTGCAGCAGGTTTCCGCTACCTGGGCAGGCGGCCTAGGGCACATGCGGAGGCCACATGGAGGCTCAGAAGACCATTACATCGCCTTGTGCCAAGAAGAAGGCTAACTGGAGACGGGAGTTCCCGCATGCGGGGGGGTGCCACGGTATCCTTATGAAGGTCCTCACCTGGAATGTTCGTGGCCTTGGCGACGTGGGGAGGCGCCACACCCTTTGCCGCTATATCAAGGAATGGGGCGCCGATGTGGTGCTCCTTCAGGAGACCAAGTTATCTGACTGCACCCCGGTGATTTGGAGACAGATTGGTGGCCCTCACATTTCCGAGTTTCTCTCTCTCAGCGCCATCGGCCAGTCAGGTGGATGTATCATAGGCTGGTGGGCAGACCAGTTTACTTTGGTTGACTCTTGGGTAGATCGGTTTTCGATGTCTGCACACTTGCGCCAGGGAGGGGATGGTTGCTCATATCTGTTGTCTTGTGTCTACGGCCCATGTTCATCATCTCTTCGTGCCACCATGTGGGATGAGCTCAGGGATGTTCGCACATGCCTCCCGGATGCTCGATGGCTGTTAGGGGGTGACTTCAATATCACGCTTGACATGGAGGACCGGCCTACTACCCGTCAGGGAAGGGACCCCGCGACAGAGGAATTCAGGGACTTTATAGAGACTCAGGAGTTGGTGGATTTCCCGGCCACCAACTGCAGATTTACATGGCGGAGCACAGCTACACCCACGGCGAGGTCGAGACTTGACAGATTTCTGGGATCGCTCGAGCTAGCCGAGGCTCACCAGTTGGCAGATGTTTAGGCATTGGACATACCATTCTCGGACCACACTCCACTTCTGTGGCGGTCCAATGACGGTCGACCCCAGCGTTCTCTTTTCAGATTTGAGCGTTCCTGGCTCTTGGAGGACGGCTTCCGACAGGCGGTTATCGACCATTGGCAGAGTGTTCCGGCGTCTGGCTCCGCCACCATGACGTTTATCACCAGGCTGGACAGCTTGCGGTCCTTCCTTCGGACCTTTCGGAGGCAGGTTCGGGAGGATAGGGAGAGGCGCCGGACGGAGGCACTGGGGATTATCACACAGATGGACCGCTTGGAGGATGATCGCCACCTCACGGAGGCGGAGCTAGCAGAGCGTAGGCAGGCTCAGCAGACTATTGGTGGAAATTCAGTGGAGGCAACACTCTCGGCAGTCTTGGCTTCGGGAGGGCGACGCCAATACTCGTTTTTTCCACCTATATGCTAGCTCTCGTCGGAGGGCGAACATGATTGATCGACTGGAGATCAGGGGCAGCAGATAGTCGGCCAGCAGTCCATCGGGACAGCCATTGCCTCTTATTATCGGGAGTTCTACGGGCGGCAACCTCCGGGCTCCTGGAGGTGGTCCCCTGGGGACATCCCACTCTTACTGATGCTCAGTCTTCTTTTCTATCACAGGCCATCACGGAGGATGAGGTGACCCAAGCGCTCGAGGACCTCAACGCTGATGCATCGCCAGGCCTAGATGGCTTCCTGCTCTTTTTTTACAAAGAGTTCTGGTCTACCCTTCGTGGGGATGTGATGGATGTCATCCAGGAGTTCGCTGGCGGGAATCGGGGCTTCGAGCGCCTAAACCGATTCCTGCTCTTCATGCTTCCCAAGCACACACGGGCAGAGCGTGTTGAGGATTACAACCCGATAGCCATATTTAATGCCATCTACCTTCTGGTGGCTAGGGTATTGGCTAATCGGCTTAGGGAGGTGCTTTCTGACCTCATTCACCCAACACAGTCAGCGTTCATCCAGGGCCGTGGTATCACCAACAGTTATTCCATTGCTAGAGATCACAGCACATTGGAGGAGGACCGACGCCACCGCCTTCCTATGGAAGGTAGATTTCTCTAAGGCTTATGACATTGTTTCGTGGTCATTTCTTTGGCATTCGCTACAGGTTAGGGTATTCCCAGCGACTTGGATCACGTGGATGAAGCGTTGCATCACTATTGCTTCATTCTCTGTCCTGGTCAAAGGGGCTCTGGCTGGTGGCTGGGTTCAACCCTAGAGGGGGGTTCGACAAGGCTGCCCACTCGCCCCTATGCTTTTCGTGCTGGCTGTTGATGCCTTAGCCAGATGCACCCTGGCTTCGTGTGGGGCCGGGCTACTCACAGGTTTTGTCGACAACCTCGTTCCCATCTTGCAGTATGCAGACAACACTGTCTTCTTCATTGAGGGCTCGGTCCAGGAGGCTAGACGGGTGGCCATATTAGTGGAGCTTTTTAGTGCTGCATTGGGTCTCCAGATCAATCATGCTAAGTCTTCATTCATCCCTTTTAGCATGGTCCCGGATCTTTGTGCGGCGGAGATCCATACTCCGATCAGTACCCTGCCGCTCACCTATTTGGGTCTTCCACTTTCCGATCGGCGCATAGGTTCTCGAGGATGGACTCCGGTTATTCATCGACTTGAGCACAGACTCCATGGGTGGACCTCCAGATTATTATCACGAGGCTGCCGACTGGTTCTTCTCCGATCTGTTCTCTCGGCCTTACCCATTTACTACATGTCGGTCCTCTTGATGCCTGGTCAAGTACAGAGACGGATTGATTCACTGAGGAGCAGATTCTTTTGGCAGGGGTGCGACTCTGACCGCTGAGGTGTCCACTTGGTTGCATGGGACATTGTCTGTAGGCCCATGACTCGTGGGGGCCTTGGCGTCCGCGACCTCTGCACCACCAACTGGGCTCTCCTAGCCCAGTGGGTGGGCCGGATCCTGGGGCTAGCTGACAGCTTTTGGAGGACAGTTTTCTTTACTTGCTATGGACAGGACCTATCATGGGAGTCTAGACCTGTTCTTCCTAGGGGGGCTTCTCATTTCTAGAGGGGTGTGGCATCTATTCTCCCTCGGGTGCGTCCTTTTATGGTCCCCTCCCTTGGCTCCGGACATGTTTTCTCTTTCTGGCGGCATGATTGGATTCCCGGGGGGGCCCTTATCGGTGGCTTTCCCTCGACTATATGCTTTAGCCACACATCCGGGCGCGACGGTTGCGGAGACTTGGTCTGACACTGATGACAAGGGCACTGGTTCCTGGACTCCCATTTTTGGCTCTGCACTCTCGGACTAGCGTTTCTTGGAGCTCTTGGCGTTATTGCAGCAGGTGGCCCCAGTCCGCCCGGACCCCTCCAGGTCTGATGGGTGGACTTGGGTGTCGGAGTCCTTCTCAGCTCGCAGTCTTTATCTCCGCTTTCTTCCCGCATCGTCATCCTATGATACACTCTGGGCTGACTGTAGATTGATATGGCGACTTCGGGTGCCGTTGAAAGTCAAGATCTTTGCTTGGCTCATGCGGCGAGACATGCTCCTCGCTAGGGTATACAGGTCGAGATGGGCACCGCACGCAGACATTTCTTGCCCCTTGTGCGGCGACTCAGCGGAGGATATTGATCACCTTTTCTTCAGCTGCAGGGTATCTCGGGATTTCTGGTCGAGGATGGGTACATGGGAGTCGCTGATCACCCCCCCTTATGAGGCTGTGACATTTTGGCACGCACTCCGCGCTCGAGCTGGGCAGCGGCTGACATGGCGAGGTTTGTTGACATCTTTTTTGGCTGGTGCCTGGGCCATTTGGCTTCAGCGCAACCGGATTGTTTTTTTGTGCGGAGCATACTCGCATTGATAATATTGTATTTCATACTTCCTTTCTTCTCCGGGAGTGGGGTTTCGGTTAGCTATTGTACACCCCACCCGTGTTGGAGCTCTCTTCTTGAGAGTTCATTTTTGTACATTACAGTTGCTCTTATAGTTATATGCATACCTGGATGACAACCACAATGGGAGTCATCCTTTCCCCTCTAAAAAAAAAAGTTTAAGAAGAGTTTTAAACTAATAAACCATTGATTTTGGGCCTTTTGGTAGATGTAAGCTCGGAAACTACTTATTGTGGCTCTCACGTTTGATTCTGTCACACTTTACATTTCTTGCAGCAAGTTGTGGTGGAACTTGCAAAGGACCCAAAACTTGTTTATCATTGTGGGCTTACCCCTTCAAAGCTACCGGTATGCAAATTTCCTTTTTTTAATATATTTATTGGTCAGTTTCATCTGTCTATATCCTTCTGAAAAAAATGGTTCCTTCTCAAAAAAAAAAAAATCCATCTGTTTATATCCAAATATGGTGTGGCAGGATCTTGTGGAACACAATCCATTAATTGCTGTTGAAGTTTTGTCCAAGCTGATGAATTCTCCTGAAATATCAGAGTATGCAATTTCTGATGCTTTTTACTAACATATCTCCTTTTTTCTTCAGTTATATGTCTGCTTCAAAAGGAGCAAGACATGTAGCTGAATCCAAGTGGTTTAGTATTAAGGCTTAGAAGACACATAGATCAATAAAACATGCCTTTCCTTGTTTCACTGTTTATTTTTCCCCGCAGGTATTTCACCGTACTTGTGAATATGGAAATGAGTCTACACTCAATGGAGGTTGTAAACAGGCTGACTACTGCAGTAGATCTTCCTACAGAATTCGTTCACTTGTACATCACGAATTGCATTTCATCGTGTGAAAACATTAAGGTTCATTTACTTTCTTGGATATATCGAGCATGGCTTACTGTTCAGTTAGTGCAATAGCCTGTTTTTTCTTTTTCTTGGTTACTAAAATGATTTGGTAAATTTGGTTCACACGACAGTACTTATTGTTGCACTTAACTCCAACTCTAGTCACTTCTTTTTCATTTTCATCTAATTTTTTTGAGAGGCCCTTTTCACCTAATACTCTAGGGCTTCATCTAATTTCTTTGATGATAACAGGTGATATTTCTCTTATTATGGACGATATTATAATTGTATAAAAAGAGATGTTAATGACTTTTTTTATTTGAGGCGAGAAAGGATGACTACAGCTTGTAGTTGTCCTGCTTTATTCTTCTAAAAAAAAGTTATCCTGCATTATTCAGATGTAAAAATTACAAGAACATGTCTTTACTGAATACACACTAGTACAGTAGTGACCTTATGATAATAGATTACTATGGATGGAACCATAACTTGGTTGCCATCCTTTTTCGCCTCAACACGAAAAAATTGCATGAACATCAGTTCCTTAGATACACAGTTTCCCGGGGTCGTTTGGCAACGGGAACTGGAGTTCCATTAAGTTCTCGTAGTTCTAGTTGTGTTTGGATGAAGTGGAATTTGATGATGAGGAATAAGGTAGTTGATGTGATAGGAAAAAGTACATGTGATGGGTTAATTTTTTGTTGGGTTTTGAAATAATAATTGATATTATAAATATAAAATATAATCTTATTAGTAAATATAAATAAAATAAAAAAAATAAAAAAAAATATGTTTAAAAAATTTCGTTAAAAAATAATTTATTTAAATTAAAAATCTCAGTTTTAATAATTATATGTAGTAAAATATTAAAATTTTTTAATGAAATAATAAGTAAGAAATATTATTATATTAATATGTTATAATAAATAATTTATATTTAATAAATAAATTATTTTATAAGATATATGTATGAGAGAGAAAATAAAAGAAAGAAAAAAAAAGAATAAAGGAAATTGAAAAAAAAGCATGATGTGAAGTCCAAAAAAAAAAGCTACAGTGCTTGGTTCCACCAAAAATGGTGGAACCAGGGCAACCAAAAAGGGGTCACGTGACCCCTTTTTTTGGAACCGGGTTCTGTCTCCGGTTCCGACAAACGTCACGTCGTTTGGTTCCGCCTGGTTCCAGTTGCCAAACAGGCCCCTAAAAGTTTATTCTCCAGCCCACATTTTTGTCAGATTTAGTGCATGGAAAACAATATTATCCATGTAGCACCTCATCCTAAGATACCAACATTTCTTTGAATCCAAATTGCCAATAGGATAGATAGTGGAAGCACCTGATTTTGCAAAGGCCTACATCAGTACCCGAGAGCGCCAGAGAAGTCTGCAGTCTGCTCTGAGATCCTCTGAAGCCGTGGTAATCGAAAGAAGGCGGAGGTAGAGACTGCGCGCTGAGAAAGAAGCCGATATCCAAACCCAACCATCAGCCCATGCTGGACTGGGGCGGAGGGGAGCGATCCTTTGGTGAAGCACCAGTAACTCAAAGTACCATTGGTCCGCTAGATGAGAGCCGAAAAGGGGAGTCCAAAAGCCGGTGCCCGGGCCACTACTCTCAGACTAGCACTCAGCCACCATCAAGATGTGCTGCTAAGGCCCACAACCGAGAGAAAGGGTCTGCAAGCGGGCCCCCGATAACCAATTGTGCTGCCAAAAAGAGAACCTCTCCCCGAAGCCAAGTGATGGGGTCATGAAAGGGCGTACATGGGGGAATAGTGTCGCAACTCCTCTCTAAAAAAAAAGCACTAGGGGAGAGGGTAGGCTTGGAGCCCCATGAGAGATCTCTGACTGTAGCAAGTGAAGGTCCCACCCACGTTGCCCAGTTGGTGCAGCGGAGGTCTCGGACTTCCAATCGGCCCTGTGAGGGCAAATGCTGTGCCATGCAACGAGATGAACCCGGCGGGCAGGGCAGCAACCCTTGCCAAAAGAACTTGTTCCGTGATAATACTTGGCCAGGCATCTGAAGCATTGACATGAAATAGATCGGGAGTGATGAGAGAATTGATCTGAGTAGATCAAGACATCCCCCGCTCGATAAAAATCGAGAGAAGAAGGTGCTCCAGCCGCTCGATGATCGGAGTCCACCTCGGAGAGCCAATATGACGGTCTAAAAGAGGGAGGCCCAAATAAGTGATGGGCAGGTCGCCAACCGGGGTGTGTAACTCCGCTGCACAGTGCAAATCATCCTCTGTCACCATGCCAAACGGAATGAAAAGTGGATTTGGCATGGTTGATCGTGAGCCCCGAAATCGCATTGAAGATCTCCACCGGGATGGTCACTCGTCTAGCCTCGAACTATGATCCCTCAATGAGGAAAACAGTGTCACCTTCGAAGCCTCAAGCATGCCTTCTGAGTGCATCTCGCGAGGCTGTCGACAGCGAGCCTGAAGAGCATGGGCGCGAGAGGGCACCCCCGATGGACTCCCCACTGTGGTTGCACCCAACCCCCCGCCGTTGATCCATTGACTAGGACCGAGAAGGAAGCTGTAGTAACGCACCGCTTCATCTAAGCGATCCAGGTCGCCGGGAAATCTCGAACCTCAAGGAGTGCCAAAGGAAGGACCATGAGAGAGAGTCATAGGCCTTGGAGAAATCGACCTTCCAGAGGAAGTTGTGGCTGCTGCTCCCCATCCAATGCGCGAGGATTTCGGAGGCCATGGTGTAGCCGTCGGTGATGGATCAGCCGTGAATGAAGGCCGCCTAAGCAGAATGGATGAGGTCGGGGAGCACCTCTCGGAACTGATTAGCCAATAATACCCGAGCCACTAAAAGGTAGATGGCATTGGATAAGGCGATCGGCAGGAAGTTCACTCTCTCTCCACCAGCGTGCGCTGGGAAAGCATGAATAACAAGAACCGGTTCAGGCGCTCAAAGCCCTGGTTCTCGGTGGAGAACTCTCGGATCACCGCCATGAGGATCTTGAAAGGTCGGGGAGGCCGGTTGGGATTCAGCCCAAACGTTGTAATGTTGTCTTCTGTGAGGTTAGGTTCCATGTTACTATTGCTAGGCTCGATGTGGTTGAAATGTGGGTTTAGTTAGGGTCAAGCGTAGGTATGGGCTTGTGGAAGTCAACTGGGGGGTGTGGTGGGGCTGGGGTGACAGATTTAGGTGTGGGACTGGAGCAGCAGTGCCTTGAGTGCTGGGGCAAGATGTTGGCTGTAATGGTGAGGGGCAGGCCCCCTGTGCGTGTCCATCGTTCCCCCCGAAGCACATTCAGCCCCGCTCAAAGATCCATTACTGCTCTATGTTTTATCAACTTAAAAGTGGCCAGCAGCCACCACGCCGCCCACATTTTCTTTACCAGTGGGGGTCCTTGAATCTTAACATGGAAGTTTGTTCTGCTGGCGTGGAGCACCAATCGGGGAAGCAGAAATCCAGGTCAACGTAAATCAGCCACCTCTTGACAAAAGTCAGAGCTCCATACCTCAAGTCTCTTGTTCCATAATAGGTATCCGTGCATGAGCTGTGGTCTTTCTGTTAGTGACAAACTCAAGTACAATATAGGGAGAGTGCAGATTGCCTGATGGAGTACATTGAAGCAAGCCAATCCCTCATGATCAGTCATTCCAAAAGATATGAGAGACGACTTTGGTCTGTTACTATGGAAACCCAGAAAATCTCCAAGAAACATCCACCAGAACAGAGGTTTTCCTATCAACATCAACAGATCCTTTAGTGAAGAACAATGTGTCATCAGTGTACTACAAGGCGAGTCAAGTTGTCAGTGAAGTTAGAGATAAGGCATGGATCCAGCCACCCGTTGGGTTATCATTAATGAGTGCCCGAATCAGTACAAACACACAATTTCATCTAGGAAATTAAGAAAAAGTCCAATCCAATAAGTCATAGGCATACTGGCTGAGTGTATGATTTGAAGATTCCAAAACAGGTTGAACGCCGGATTGACTCACTTCTAATGCAGTTTATGTGGCGTACTGGCCCATCCAACCCTCATGGAATACACCTGGTAGCGTTGAAGGATGTATGTCGGTCAACTGCAAAAGGTGGCCTTGGGGTCCTTGACTTGGGTAGGATGAACACTTGTCTCCTCACAAAATGGGTAATTCGGATTATGGGCAAGCCGGAGGGGATCTGGTTTACAGTTTTTAATGTCTGCTATGGTCGTGATCTGAACTTGGATTCTGTTGTGAGGGTGAACACTGGTGCATCCTCTTTCTGGCAGGGTGTAGCCGGGATTATGCCTCTGGTCAAACAGTCTTTTTCACCGTCTCTTGGCCCTGGGAACAATTTTTACTTCTGGAAAGATAATTGGACTGGATCGGACCCTGCACTGGAGACCTTCCCTTGGTTATTCCAGCTGGCCACCAACCGAAATGCCCGAGTTGCGGATTACTGGATGCCATCTACTATCAGTGGATAGGGATCGTGGTCCCCGATCTTCTGCACACGTCTTTCTGATCAGCGTTCTACTTCTGCTGCTGTCAGGGCTATCTCACATTTCCCCTAAGGCCGACGTGGATGATAGCTGTACCTGGAAAACTAGCACCTTCTCTGTCCGTGAGGCTTATACTTTATTAGGTGCGACCGGTCCTGTTCAGAATGCTGAGCTGCTTTATCTCTGGCAGATCAAGGCTCCGCTCAAAGTCCAAATTTTTACATGGTTGCTGCGGTGGTGACATCCTAACGAAATACAGAGCACGGTGGCTCGATAGTGCAAACACTGTGTGTTTTCTGTGGTTAGGCTGCTGAGGACACGAATCACCTGCTTTTTGGTTGCAGCATGGCTGGCCAGGTCTAGAGGAAGAAGGCAAACATCAGCTGGCTGGACGCGGCGTCAGAGGTTACTTTCTGGCGATCTTTCTGTAATATGGTAACAGGAGTCATGAGGTTGTTTACAGGACCAGAAGCCCAAGAGGCCTCCCCCTGGCATACATCTGGCCGAAATGGATACAGCAGAATGACAAATGACACACTTTTCTGTGGGGGGCGTGCTTATGTCGAAAACATGCCATCATGCGGAAGCCATATTTGTAGAATGGAGGAAGTACCTGTAATGTAGCAGCGTCAGTGTTTTGTGAGAGGCCTGGTGTGATGGCCTCACTAGGTTGTAGGCTTTTGAAAAATCAACCTTCCATAGTTCTGCTTGCCAATGCATCGTTGAAATGATGTCTGAAGCCATGGTGGAACTATCTGGGATTGATGGGTCAGAGATAAAAACTTATTGTACTTGATGCACTGGGGAGTCAAAAATCTGTTACAACCTGTTAAAACGAGCCACAATAAGATAGATTGTAGATAAAGCAACTAGTCGAAAGTCTTTGTCTCTATTAGCTCCCAACCTCTTTCATGTTAAAAGTAGAAAGAATGTATCGATTTTCTCAAAACTGGCGTGATGTCCTGAATGATTGCCATGACCTCAGGTCTAAGCAGCAAGCAAAATTCCTTGTAGAGTAATATTGGAAAGCCATAAGGACTAGAAGCTTCAAACTTCAGGCCCTCGTGAGCACTAAAATCCTCCATCTCAGCAAAAGGTCCAACCAAACTGTTTACTTGGTCCTGTGAGAGTGTAGTTGACATGCTTCCTTTCCATTGCCATTTACCTGACAGCGCCTCCGAGTGAACTATCTTAAGTAATTCACCTCACTGTCACCAAGTTTAACCTCGGTCATCTCCACTACATTTAGCATAGGCGTCTCCAATGTGATTATGATATAGAAGAGATTAGTTAGAATTCTATTAGTTTTATATTAAGCTAGAAGATTATCTTGTTTCCTTTGTTACCTATTTTAGACTTTTGGTTTGAGTCAAATATTTGGTTGTACAAACCTATAAAATAGGCTATGCACTTCCATTATGAGGGATTTCATTCATGTTTAATTTATCTAGAATCTTGTTCCTTTGATGGATTCAGAGTCCATGCCCAATGGTGTTACGAACTCTCAAACAGAATTATTTGTGGTGCGTTGAACCATTGACCTCCTTTGGAACTCGCCGGCGGTTGTAATCTCCACTTGCGATCGTTTATTGCGTCAAATGGTATATTCAAGAGCGATTATTTTTCTTATCAAATTGAAGCAATCGATTTGCAATTGACATCGTCAGTGGATTTCAGGGTTTTTTGTTTTTTGTCGTTCCCTCGCCTCATTGCCATCTTCTTTCATCCATCTTATGCAGCCCTGCTACTTCAAGTGGCATCAGAGCAAGTTGATTGGGCTATCTTTGATTTTGGCCATAAAAAATAAAAAAGACGGCCAACCATGTTGCATCCGTCAAGTTGGTAGCAGCCACATCTCAACCACCAACTTGTCGCATGTTAACCGCTTTGCACCATCCAAATTTAAACATGAATTTTTTTATAGTAGAGTTTTGATGGTTTTACAAAAATCTTGGTAGTTTAGGATTTTGAGATATTTTACTTTCCTTTTTATATTAGGGAAATTTGTTTGTTATTTTAGGTCTTTTTGTTGGAGTTAACTCTTTTATAAAATTCTATGAATCAAATAAGACTTTGAATATTTTCTCAAATTGAACTCTGTCTTCTTTTATCGTGTAGATTCATAATTGCCTTTAATAGATTTTGAAGAACTTTGGTGGATTCCAAAGTGACTAGTAGACCCATAGCGATTATTTTTCTTATCAAGTTGAAGAAAATGACTTGTAGATCAACATCACTTGTTGGTTCCAAGGTTTTCATCTATTTTAGAATTGTTTACTCATCATTCACCTCACCTCATCGCCATCAGTCACCTGCCTGCATCTATCTCCCTCAACCCCACTATACATCAAGTGGTATATTCCTGGGTGATTACGTTTCAATTGAAGCAAATCAACATCGTTGCGGGGCTGTTTGTTTGTCATTCTCCTTGCCTCATTGCCATTGTCGCCTGCCTACGTTCATCTTGTACAACCCCGCGACATCAGATTAGACCGGTGGCATCCATTGGCATACTTATGGAAAAACCTTGTGTGTGAGTTGCCTTCTTTGAGCCACAGATGTTAACAACTGTCACTATACCTTTATGTGTCATCAATGCGACCTGAACTTAAGTTTGAGGTTTGGCAATCCATATAACTCGTTGCTCCTGTTTCCTTTGGAAGAAACCGCTGAATGGACGGATTTTGCGTCAAGATCCATGATTGATGTCCATGGCATTTTTTTCTTCGTTTGAGCAAGGAAAGGATGCCTACAAAATTATGGTAACATCCAAAACTTCTGGCTCATGACATGATACAATTGTCATGGACGTAATAGAAAAGAGAGGGGGAAATGAGTTGAGTTCACTCAAATTTATTAGTAGTTTGTCTCCGCTGAGTGCAAGGAGAAAATAGTGAATTAACTTTTATTTCTCGTGTTTTGTCAGAGTCTATTCCTCATGGACAGAGATCAAGAAACCAGGAGTCAAGGAAAAAAATCCCTAGCCTGATTGGATTGAATCGGTTGACATATTCTGTTGATTTAGTTATTGTGGTGCCTTTATGGTGGGGACGTGAATGGTATAAACTGTCATGTTGGGAGAGTTGATGTGCGATTTTGAGTGAACTGCTTACTGTGCCTAGTAATGAAAACTGTAATTGTGATCCTCTGCTGATAGTCGGGTTTCCTTTTTGGGTAATAAAAAGCTAATAGCCATTGTCGAGGAAACAGTTTCAAATCACTTTTTTTACCGGTAAATCTTTTCAAATCACCGCGCCATCTTTGGGGGGAGTGTTACTGACATCGCATTGTCTTTGATTAAGGAGTAGTGGTAGGCAGGGACAAGGGTAGGTCATGGACGCCCATACCCAGTCATTCTGAAAAAGAATGTTGATATTTTCACAAGCATTCTGTTATGAATTTTGACTGTAATGATGGATAATATTCTATTATTTTTGTTTGTGCTCACTTGAGCAGTGACTTTCCATGTCTTTGCTTGTTTGAAATACTAATGTTCTGTTGCTTTTGTCGGTTCCAGGATAAGTACATGCAAAACAGACTTGTGAGATTGGTCTGCGTGTTTCTGCAGAGCCTTATCCGAAATAAGATCATCAACGGTAACTTGATTGTGCTCAAACATATTATGTATTATAACTCCTGCTCATACATATTCAAACATTTTTTGAGGGTATCTCTGCCATTATATTTTGGAAGGATTTCATCTTCATGCTTTTTGTTGTGTGTTTGATATGATTCCATTCGGTATTAGTTAAGAACACAATTGTTGGTTAAGGAAAATAGTGCATAGACTACAATGTTGCATTAATTCATGTTATTCATTATGTTATTGTTGTAGGGGATTAATCCTTCATGTTATAAATACATTGATCCATGTAGCCGTATGATCCATGGATCAACTGGAGAATCTCACGAACATGGATCAACTGGCGTCGTATGATCCATGTAGCCGACCCCACCTAGTGGGATAAGGCTTTGTTGTTGTTGTTGTTGTTGTTATAAATACATTGATCAATTTAAATACATGTTCAGCCTTTGAAAAGTTTATTTATCGACATTATAACTCGAGTTTGGTCCACTCCACTGATTATTTTGTTATCAAGATTTGTCCTCTTGGACAAGTTATTAGTTGTGATTGTGTTTAAGATATTTGCATTTTTACCTCTACATCTATCTCATTTTTGTGTTTAGAATCATCTACAACAACAACAACAACAAAGCCTTATCCCACTAGGTGGGGTCGGCTACATGGATCATACGACGCATTCGTTGATCCATGTTCATGAGATTCGACAGTGGTTTTACGCTAGCTGTCGGGGCCTAACACAACCCTCCTCCTTTATCCGGGCTTGGGACCGGCTATAAAACATAGGCGGAGTTGTGTTTAGAATCATCTATTCATTTATATTTTCAGCGTCTATTATCTTAAGTGTTTTGATATCTAAAGTTGCATTGCTTTTAGTGAACTGGGTCTATTCTCTTCCATCTAGTGTTTTGATATCTAAAGCTGCATTGGTTTTATTGAACTGGATGAAATTATGTATACTCCCAGTCAAATCATCTTTTGTTGCTTTGTGCATGAGATCATGATCTGAGATTTTTATTGATAAGATCTATAATATCATGACATAAATAATAAGTAATTGATTCGTGTGGGAATTGCCAGTGACATTGTGGTGTGCTTGTCATCATTTGCAGTTCATGATCTCTTCATTGAAGTCCAGGCCTTCTGTATTGAGTTTTCCCGCATCAGAGAGGCTGCAGGCTTGTTCAGACTGCTAAAATCTTTGGAATAATGCTTTTTGTAAAAAAAATTGGTTTCTTCACCGTCTATTCTGTATAGTTCTCACAACCATCGTTTTAGTATCTTCTTAAGCCGATGTGTTCAAATTTTTCTAAACAACCTTATGTGAGCTCATCCATAGTAATTATGTAGAACTTCTGCAGTGGTAAAATAAGTTTTACCATACAGTGTTTTCCGATAATGGAGACAAAAAAGATAAGAGGTGGTCTGCTTTTTGAGCTCCTAAAGATTGAATTTTGTTAATCTCATGGACTATGGACATTTATGCCTTACAAAGCTGCTCATGATGCTTTGCATTTCTCTACCGCAAATTTCTTGGTAAATTGGTAACACAATTATGCCGTAAGACATCAATAGTGCATCGTGTGCCCACAAAGTTGTTATTTGCTAATGTCACGAGGACCTGTTTCATTTAATGTGTTTTTTTTTCTTTTCTTCATAGTTTCCATTATGAAAATGATTACATGAATCACGTCTTTGAAGGATTATGGCAGTCATTTTTTTTGTAACAGGTAACCTCACCAAGTGTTTTGGGATGAACTCCAGGTGTCAGTAGAATTACGAAGTGAAATCATATTTGATTAAAAGAGAGATGATGGTACTAAAAGGTTGCACATTCCATACGAAAATTTATGTGACTCGCAACAAATAAAATCTCTGTTGGCTGCGATATGCTCGAGATAACCTTCTCAGCGTATCTTAAACCAACGTTGTGTAAATAAAATTTCATTATTTTTTCCAATCCCACACGCAACAATTTCAACTTTAAGCTCTCTTTACCTGAAAAAAAAAACGAAGACTTTCCCTGAAACATTAGCAATCATTAAGTCTGCAGTGACATGCATAATGTCCGACATTTCTAACTTTGCCGCCGTCCTCATGACATAACCACCACTACCAAGAAGTTGTAGTTTTATAGTCTTCGATTCCAGAGTTGGATTAGTTTCAATACACTTTGGATAAAAAATGCAAAAAGAAAAAGACGATATCGAAATGAGGTAATTAGGGATGATAATAATATTTAAAGTTCAAAAGATCCCTGCTGGGAATTTCAAAACCATGGCTCATCTTTGGGAATTTTCCCACGCCAAGACAGAAATGGAGGACATGGTTTGCCGTAATTAATTTCAGGAATCGGAACAGAGAATATTGCTCCAGCCGCCGAAGGTCCAACGAGGGCGTCACCCTATTTAGCTCAATTTTTCAAAGGGGATGGACGTGTAGGGATGAGGATGGGGTGGGCACATATGTCTCACCCTAAATAGGGTCGAGTGCCATGTCCAACAAACCTACATTATATCCAACAAGAATTTTAACCTTTCAATTTTGAAAATAATCATTATTTTTTTCTTTGTTATCAGCCCTTGACGTGACTCAAATTGTGCGGTGCTAACGATTATACGCACTTTTCACAAATTAAAGATTGACCCATCATCAAACTCAACTAATTCGATAAGGTCATTCCACGTCGCGTACGAGACTTTCAAAAATAAATTTTCTAGGAAGGTATAATTTACTACTCCACCTCCAATTTATATTGGCGAAATAATCATTTCCTTGAAATCAGTAAATTAGCTCACTAACATGGAGGTCGGCTTCAGTGAATCGAATTAGCCCAATAATCTCGACCCTTTACTTTGTTATTGTGATAATTCAATCGCCTATGTCACACACTATTAAATTAATGTGGTCTCTTCATTTATCTCTATATATAATATTATTCTCGATTCGACACAGAGACAAAAAAGATATTAATACTTTCGTCCCACTACGCCTTCGCCTGCCCCGAGCTCGGAGGCACGCTCTCACTGCCTGCCGGCTTGTGCATGCGAACTTGTCTGCTTGAGTCTTGGGAGCAAGCTCACGCCAACGATCTCCATGCGAGATCCCAACCTCGTACACGCAAGCTAACATCTTGATTTGCATCATCATCTCAGCTCGTGACTCGGTGGCCTTTGAGTTTCTAGCATGAGCTCGCCTAGCAAGCCACATGATTCTGGTGGGGAACGCCTTGTCGTATTCAAGTCCTTCGCAGCCATTATATTGATATAATCTAACACATTGTCTTCTATCGTCATCTTGCATGGGTGTACCAGTGCAATTGGAGTTGTACATTTCATGTATCTTCGACGTGTACTTCTCCATAAGGGCGATCCAAATATCGTGAGCGCTTTGTGAGTCCTAAATCTCCTGATGTGGTTTTTTTTAAAAGAAAAGAGAGTTTATCTATCCATTAATTGATCAAAAGAGTCCTTGTACAAAATAGAGACCCGAATTAAGGAGGCTCCGTCCAAAAAAGATCACAGTTTATTAAATGACCTAAGTTCGCTAAGTTGTGGGCGGTCATGTTCTACTGACTAGCGATAAACATGCCTGATTACATAGGCTTGAAACTGAGAGAGAAGTAATAAACAGTTGGGGATCATGTTCCATGGAGGATAAGTATTCCCTTCCCGTGGATGATGTCCACTATGTCCACTAGATTTGTAGAGTCATGGCCAATGGTCAATCGATATCCAGCAGTCAGCCGCCTGAGCCCGCATAACAAACCCCATGCTTTTGCTTCTAGGGCAGTATGAAAAGTTTTTGCCAATGGCACCTGCAATAATCAAAGAAGATGAATTAGAGCATATAATAAAACCTGCTCCCCGGCACCGCGCACCAATGGATCCAAAACGGATCTATCTCTGTTCAATTTGATCCAGCCTAGAGACAGGGCCTGAATTAGCGAGGACTCTTGACTGGGAACGGAATTGGAGATCATTTCGCATTGACCAAAGCCAAAAGACACGACATGGCTGTTTGGATGAGTTTGAGATTTTTAAAAAATAATTCTAACTTGTCCCAACAGTGAGGACTAGGAAGTTTCAAGTGGTATCAAGAACATACAAAATGTTCTAATCCCATCATGATTATATGATTATAGTAGAATCCACAACTGATAAAAAATGACTAAATGAGTGTTTGGCTAAAAAGGTAAGAACAAGCCTATTGTTCTTGATTTGCCTCCATACCAAACGGCCCCTACAAGAAAAATGTCAGTTTTTGACGGTCAGAGCCATCGCAATTTCCCATGACTCTGGTCGTGGGAAATTATATTTTTTTCCCAAAAAATTAATTCAAAATTTTGTTGCTGAATACATTAAAATACATTAAAAATTAAAAATCCAACCAAAGTTAAAAATTAAAATTCATTAATACGAATACATTAATTGTCATACAAATAAAATTAAAAACACAACTAATTTTTTGGTTCATCTTCTTCGTCGTTGTCTTCTTCCAATTGCTGGCCACGCATCGCTTCACGAATTAGTTTCCACATTTTTTTTCGTTGTCGCGCTTCAAAAGCTTGTTGTTGCTGCTTATGGCAAACCTCTTCTCAGACCTTTAGTTGGACTTTCGATAGTCGCTGTTCCCACATGTTATCAAATACTTGTCGCACGTCTTGAGTTGGATAATTGGATATTGATTTTTGCCTATATCCAATATCCGCATGACTAACGGATGATCCGAGATCGTAGATGTGCCCCTTCTTCATTCTAACATGATCCATTCATAATTGTCGAGGAGTCAATGGTGTCGCCCCCTCCTGCGTGACCTGTAAATGATGCTCGGCTTCTTTTGCTTTGTAAGTCTCCTATAAATTTATGAAAGTGATTAACTTACGTATGTCTCCCGAACAAATGATGAAACCCATTCTAATTTTTTTTCTGATGAGTTCTTTGAAAAATCTCATCTTTTGTGGGTGTTTTACCCATCTGTTTTTCCTACAATTGAAACCAAAGTTAGAACATGCTGCAATTAAATGAGCATTCGTGATTTTAACGAAGGAATAAATATTTACCAGTTGCCTGGCAATTGTTGTCATCGAAAGACAACCACTTACGTGCAGACGTGCTCTCCCCTTAGATTTATATGCCCCAGTGGACCACCTTCTAATAGCTCGGTCCAAACTGACTCTGGAATTCAATTGGGCCATTCTCCTGCAGCTTGTGCGTTCAACAATATCGAGGACAAATGCCTCGAGCGCCTAGAATTGAACGCCTTCCACATCTGTTCTGTGTGCTCGGGATCCCACCATATGCCAGCCTATAAAGGAAGCCAAGCAATTAATAAAAGCCATACATAAGCGTCATACCAATTAAATTTGGTTTTGAAGAAAATAACCTGAAATTCTCAAAATAACATTTGTCTAGTAGCATAAGGAATATGATATTGAGAAATTATATATACTTTTCATATATGTTCAGCATGCATTTATCTCATGTTTTGATATGTTTTTATGCTCCAACACATACTTTATTTTTGAAATATAACATTTATGACTTCTCCACATCTGTCTTACAATTATTGAGATATTTTACTTCTTTTGATTATTTTTCATATAGAAATCTCAGTCGACAAAATATGGGAGAACAGAAGCGAATAATCTCAACCCAGACACTTAGACAAATTTGAGAACAGACGATGCAGATTCACCAGGACAAGTATCCAAAATAGAAAATACCAAAGAAAATGATACTTTTCCACGTTAGCCTATTAGATCCCTTGCACTAGAGGAAGAAAGCTTCCTCTACATCTTTATGGGCAGATGTGGACAAAGTTGCTGGGACGGTGGACATGTGGCAAGTTAAAAGGGGACAACCAAGAAGGACCACAAGAGAAGATTCCTCTTGACTAAAAAATTGGACAAGTGGCAGACAACCAAGAAGGGACCACAACAAATCCCTTTGGCTGGAAAATAACAGAGGTGGTCCAAAAACAAGAAGGAAAGTTCCTCTAAAGTATTTGGAGGCACTAAAGATTGAAAATACCATTGAGAATGGGTAGTAGGAGTGAGGCTATAAAAGGGGGCTGAAGGCAATCTTGAAGGGAGCCCAAATTTTGGCTGAGTTTGGATCATCGGCTCTGCACTTTATTGAATGAGAAATATATTCTGTTTAAATTGGTCGACTGCCTGGATATTAACAATTAATTGATATGCCCCTATTAAAATCAATCAACCGACTCATTAGTCTGATCGACCGCTTGTACGAAAAGTTAGCCGTTTAAAAACTAGGACATATTCGACCGAACCACATTCATTTGCTTAGCTCTCGCGACCCCCGACCTTCGCCTTACGACCTCATCTCCGAACATCATCACCGTCGAGGGCGTCTGATGACGACTTCGCACCCGGCCGATCGCTTCATCGCCTCTCAGCTAGTCGATCTTTGGTGCAAATACTTCTGACAGATCCTCATCTCCAAGTTTTTGTGAAACCACACGATGTTCCCTTTAACTAATTTCTACTTTAACATATCGTGCACTCCTCCTTTTTGTCTCATAATGGCTCCACCTCATACCAAAAATGTACATATCGGGCCATCATCCCCTTGTGCTCGCAGTCGTGCTCATGGTCAAGCAGGCTGAACCCCAACTGGTCATCGTTCACCTTCCTTTGAATCCTCCTAGTCCCCACCACAGCTATGACAAAAATCTTTTTCGCACTTTTGCATTTGGCCTTATCTATGATACCTTTTACAACACACACGAAGTCAAGCGTGCAATTACTATTGATTGGAACTCTCTTGACATGCCTTACGCCCAAGAAATGTTCTATGATATTGGTTGGTACTCTCTAGTGTCCTCACATGAGCGCATGTATCCACGTCTGACCCATATGTTTTATGCCAACCTGATCATTGAGAAATATCATCTCCTGACCTGTGTTCTTAGATGTTCCATCACTGTCGACCCAACTACTATCCTACACATATTTGAGTTTCTTGTAATGCAACTTGTTCGGAAATTGAAGCCTACGCCATTCACTCTTCCTAGTTCTCCGATCATTTAGGCCACGGTGGAGTTAGTGTTTGGCGGCCGAGCTTCCCGATACAAGGCCGATGATGTCCACAAACATCTTCCTCCTAAACTTAAAGTCGCACATCACTTCTTGACTCATCATAACCGCTCGCTCTGGTTATTTCAATGAAGTTCAGCAATTCAATCTCTTCTTTTTTTATTGCCTACGTATTCGTGATAGTTCCCATCTTAGTTTTCTGCATTATTTTCTCTATCATCTCGAAAGCATGCAAAAGAAAAATTGTAAATAGAGCTTCTGGAAATTATCCTTTGTACTTTGGCTCCTGAATTACTAAGATCCTTGTTCACTTTGGAGTCATCACTCCTCCTGATAAGGAATTTATTCTCGTCTGAACTTGGGATACTATCACTTCTGACACCCTACGCAGGAAACATATTCCATGAGGTTAGGGAGGTGTTCGAGATCCTAAAGGTGTCCCTTTTGACACCATAGACACCGATCACACTCAGGGTGAGGAACCCCACTCACAACCTCCTCCTACTTCCAGTGCACCCTCCTCTAGCGCGCTCGACTTGACTGATTTTACTCGTGAGGTGTGCGCCCTGCAGAGGGACATCCGACGATAGGGTCGTGACATGCATTATCTTACCGATGTGACACTTGACTACTATGCAGCTCAAGAGTTTGTTTCCGCAAGAGTTCGTGAGGACAACAGTCCTGATGAGGATTAAGCCTTCTTTTGTGCACCCCTCTTTGATGATGTCAAAAGGGGGAAAAGAATGTAGCATGTTAGGATGATGATGGAGCTTGCATATTTTTTTATGTAAACACTATCCATGCTATATTTTGGTTATGTCTGATATGTTATGTAATTTGATGTGAACAAAGCACCTTTTTTATAATATGAAAATGAAGGATGGTTATGTTATTTTAGTAAAATGTATGAGGATTGTCATATATGTGAAAACAGTATGCATGTATTTAGGGGGAGCATGAAACATATTTATGAAATATTTGTATTAACACTCCATCAACCAATATGTTTGTCATAATAAAAAAAGAGAGATTATTGAATCATATACTATTCTCATGTTTTGATGATAACAAACACAATTGGCCGGCAAATGTTACTAATGAGTTTGTCAAGTGACATATATACATGAATAAGTTTAATAGAAAGAGAATGATGCGTTGAAATTATAACAATAAAACTGCTAGCAAGTGCACTAGTCATATCAAGTAAATAAAGTAGAGAGTAGAGTGTCGAGACTACGAGGAATTAGTGAAATCTAATCTATTTCAATAATCTACTAAGAGAAGGAAAAATGTTGTGTAAGTATAGAAAATAAATGTGCAGAAAAAATAAGTAAAATAAAATAAAGTGAAATGGTATTGAGCATTGAGAATTATGAATGACCAATGTAAAGATAAGCGTGTATGATCCTCTGTAATAGTTGAGTTATAATAGAAAATAATGGATTCGATTCTTAAGACAAATTAGAAGTACCTAAAGTATTGACCTCTCAAGACGAGTAAACCAAATTATCTTAACATCTAATAAAACTAACAATCGCAAACGACGAGTCAATTATTAATTTTACAAAAAATTAAGATGCATAAGTATGTATCTCCTACACTATTAGTCACCCACAAATTTGGACAGAATAATAGATCGCACGAAATTCGGCACAAATGATGAGTTACCAAACACACGTTATGTATACTTCAACTTAAAAGTAAAAGACAAATTATCAAAATAATAATAGTTCCCGAAACAAATCACCCAACATAAAGGTTTGTAATCTAATCTCAGAAATCAAATTACTCATCAAAAGACAATGAACTCAGCATGCATAATCAAAAGAAACCGAAAAGTTTAATTAACTAAACTAATAACAAGATTCAAATAGTTTTCCTTCTTAAAAAGAATATAAAATACCTATTACATAAATAATAAATTATAAGAACTAGGTAAAAGAGCATCCAAATAAAATATAGAAAAAGAATTTTCAGCCTTTGGAATATCTGGACGTTGCACAGCACAATCGATGAATTACTGCACAACCTTCTCCTTTGGGTGATCTTCATGCTTCGAAATTCATCCTCTGTAATATGGCACGACTTCAAGGTCTCAAGCACACTTTTTTTTCTGTCTCTTAGGACCTCTATTTATAACCTCTATGTGTCACGAGAGTTTTGGTAAAGTTTTGCATGATTGGGAATCTTTTTATGTCAAAATAATAAAAATTCGAATTAGGCCAAAACTTCTTCAAATATGTATAAATATATTTCTTAATGATCCTTGAGACTTATGGTACGATTTGGAGTTGATTTACAATTGAAATCACCAAGAAAAGTCGAAGAAATATCGAAAATAATCTTCGTAAATCCCTAATATGACTTTTCACGGCCCACAATATTGATTTCACGGCTCTTGCAGTGTCCAAATCAAAGTAAAAGTATAATTTTAATGGCCCATAATATTGTGATCATGACCCATAACTCTGGCAAATGTTTTGGACGAAACTGGGATTTAACGGGCCGTAACGACCCTATAGTGGTCCTGTGTCACAGGTCGTTACATGTATATCACGGTCCATTATATTCATTTCATTACTGACAGCCTCCACTAATTTGCACTTTCTGACTTCGTTTTAACTCTGATTTGAATGCCATTTATTTATGTGGCTACCTAACTCTCTTCTCTTACTTTTCATAATTTGGGAAGATTTCTATTTTTATAAAATTAAAGCAAACAAGATTAAAAAATGATGCATGCTATATGAAAATGAATCGAAATGTGATTAGACGTCGATCGACCAGACGAACGACCGAAGAGAACATAAGCATAAAATCGCTGAAGTTATAAGAGTGATCATAAGCGATCGACCGGATGCACGTTCGAATAGAATAGAAAGCAAAACAAGTCTAAAGCAAGAGGTCGATGGATCGGCTGACCGTGGACGCATCTGAATTGAACAGAGAGATAGAACGAGTGGAAATGAGAAATTGATCATAGGACCAGTCGATCGATCAAGTGACCGAAACAAACGGTGAGTTCAAACACCGTGAAAAATACTTAATTGGTTGATCACCCTTGTCAACCAGTCGACTGACTCGACATGATCTGCTTTAGTAACGACTATTTTTCATATCAAATCTTTCGATTACTGATCACTAACTGATCATACTAAATTTATACTCATTTTTAATCTTAATTCATGTGCATATAAGTCTTGAAATGTTCATATTTTGATAACTATGCTTAATATACATGCATTGATCTTCTCAGCATAATGTTATCTTACATTTGCACATTTGAGTTGGATAATATACTGATTTAGTTCTTATTTGTCTAATTTTCATTTGAGTAATTGATGCTTGCTCTTCATATTGTTGCAGGATCAAAATTAGATAGAAAATACAAACAATTCTACTGGAAAAGGAGAATGAGACCAGTTGCAAGCTACCATAAAGCATGCAGGAAGGAATCTTTTGGCAGAAAAAGGACCAGGTGGCAAAATCAAATGGAATGAAAGATTTTTATGAAGATCAAATGGTGATGATAATGCCATATATAAAAGGGATGTTCAGGAGCAAAAAAGAGTATCTTCTCTCCAGACCATTTGGCTAGAGGCCAAAGGATTTTCTTGCTAGAGCTGATTCTTCTTTATGTTTTAGGATATTTTTTATTCTGTTCCTCATCTGCTTTGTATTGTTTTCATCAGTTATAATGAGCTAAATTTTAGCTCTCTTAGGATATGATAGTAGTTTAATTTCTATTTATGGATGAATGATTGAACAACACTTTTGTCACTAATGTTAATATAGTTTCTCAATGCTTTTAATCAATTTTTTGTTGATGTGAATCTTATTTTACAATAGCAACTTAGAAGTTTATGTTTTATTCTTTTCTGACTCAGAAACGAGTAAAGAATATTAGCATATTTTTTTATTCTCATCCATGTCAAGATCTAAATTGTTAATGTGAATCTCATCTTGTAATGGCAGCTGAGAGGTTGATTCTAGATTCTCTTATTGTTCAGGAATGAACCAAGAACATTGACAATTAGTATCTAGATTTGATTTTATCTGTGATTTTTGTTGACTTAGTTTTCTGATTCCAATCTATGCTGAGTTTTGATACATCCATTTAGCTTTTGTTGATGTGAATCTCATATTGAAGTGACAACCGAGAGATTAGATTTCCTTGATGTTTAGAAATAAATCAAGAGCATTAGCACTAGTTGTGAATCTGATTGTATTTATGCATTGAGCTAGAAGTTTCATGATAACTTAATATCAGTTGAAACCCTTGTTGAATTAACTTAACTAACATTCATATAAAAGTATGATACTTAGTTCTAACTTTAATGCACTATGAGAGTAGTCTTTACATGTTGAATTTGGTTTGATTTTGTATTGCTAAGTTGTTCTAATTCATTCATAGCAGAATATTAGATGAACTCCATTCCTAAGAGAACATTCCATTATCTGTTAGTTACCATTTTATATCACTCATTTTAAAACATAAAAAAGAGTTAACTTAGTTTAGGATTAATTTATATTAGTTACCGAATATTAAGTTTTAAATTAATGTGGATACGATATTTGATTTTACTACTCTGATCTGTGCACTTGTAGTTTAGTGAAGTGAGGAGTGCATAGTCTATGACTAAATCTTGTTTAGTTTCATATTATGCATAGTCTACACCTAGACTTTGTTTAGTTTTCATTTATGCATAGTCTACGCCTAGACCTTAGTCTTTTGTATTTTGTGCATAGAGTCCAATAAATCTGTCAACTAAACACACTCCCCAATATTCACATCAATTACTTTCCAAATATGAAAGATCTCATGAAGCATGCTATAAAAGAAGTCCAGAACGTATGAGAAGGCATCGAAGAGAGTACAAGCGATCAAGCATTAAGGAAGATCAACCTCATCATTTTTTCTCCTACAAAAACCCCAGATCCCTTTCTTTCTTTTCTTCTCTCTACTATAATCATTTATGATCATTGTAAAAAAGAAAGATTGAGAGATATCTGCAAATTTATATTTCTGAAAGCTCTAGTGTGAAAAGAGGATCCTCTTACCTCTTGAGCGGAGAAGAATGTGGTTCGTGTATAAAAGAGTTTCCTTCTACCTTTGAGAAAGGAGGACGATAGTGGATCTCTGACGGTCTCGAGGTTGATGAGTCAGAGTGGGGATGTAGGCCAAGGAGTTAGACCAAACTTCATCAACAAATCTTGTATTTGCTCTCTATCTCATTTTCGTTATCATTTTGCATTACCTGCATTGCATTTAGTATTCTCATGAAAAACTTCTAAAAGCAAAAGTTTGGAATGTCAAGATTTAAAAAGTTATACACCAATTCACCCTTCTTAGTGCCCTACAATCCTACAAGGTGAAATATAACTCGGGTGGAGTTCTAATACCTAATTATAACATACTCTATAAGGAAACTCGGGCTGGGTCTGAAATAGCTCGGACCGGATACCATGGGAGCAACAATTATTCATTTTTGACAATGGAAATCTAGGATAGGTATAATCGGAACTCTCGCCGATTGAAATTGAGAATGCAACTTTTGTCGGAGAGGAACCCAAGTCGGGTCTTCTACAATGGGGCCGAATTATGATAAAATTTGGGTCAAATTCCGATAGTGCTTCTTCGAGTATACCTAAACATTGAAGAACCCTGAGTTCTTCAAGCTCGGGTCGAGTTCCTATACAGAGGAATCCGATGCCGAATTATCAAAATTTTGTCCTAAGTTTTTTTATCGATCCATGCATGCTTTCGACATGAAATTAAAGGGAAACTATTCTTGGATCATTAGAAAACATCTGAGTACCTTTTATATTCTTAACTTTATACGATCTATTAAGAAATTATATTCAAAAGTGAATCCAACATCAACACATCTATCCATGCAGAATTGCATGAAACCTAAAACTTTAGGTGATCATTTTGGTGACCACACTTATTTTCAACGATGACACCAATGTCCTTGGATAGAGGGATGTGCTATGAAGAGATGGCGAAAATTTTCATCCATACACGTGCACTGAGGATGGAGAAAACTTAGCACAAAGGTGGAGAAAAAAGTCAAGTGGAGGAGAGAAAGATGATTTGGAAGAGACCTCTTATTTATAGGAAAAAGTCCCTTAAATTCTAATTTAATTAGAACTCCTAACCATATTTTCTATCCATAGTTTATCTTTTATTTTACATGAATTTTTGAGGTTAAACAATTAAATAATATCACTATTTCCTAATTTTCAAATTAAATAAATAATTTAAGATTTTTTCCTGAATATTTTTATCTTTAAAACTCTTAATTTCAACTCAGTAGTAGTCTTAATTAAATCATACACCAAACTTTACCCCTTATCTTCTTTTAATTATCTTTTCTTTATTGCATCTTTCATAAACATAATTATTTCTGATTTTTTTGGAATGAAATAATTAATTTTTATTCTTATCTTTTAATGTAACACTCCCAAAAACCGCTCCATGACACGTGTTGTGAGCGGTTTCGAAGCAGAGCTACACTATTCAATTTGATAATTATTGCATGAAAATCACAACGAAAAATATGTTCAAATTTTATCGGCGAAAGCCCATTAACAAAACTCAATTGTGGAAGCATTTGATTAGTAAAGCCCAACATAAGACACTTACAATGAAAATAATTATACAATATCAAACGAGGTTCAATTGCACAAAGTAATACCAAATGCAACATAAACCACAATTATACAATATCAAATGAGGCCTAATTGCACAAAGTAATACCAAAGGCAACATAAACCAAAAGACGCATAGCAAAAGCATAACTATCTTGAAATAAAATCCATGAAGCTCGATATGACGGAAAGCCCAATAAAGCACATGACTTAAAGTTAACAAAATACATCCACAATCCAAGGCACATCACTATAATATGAAGATACAAGATAATAGTATAAAAAGGACAGGATAACATGACACTATGACCACCATGTACAACCCACTATCATGAGCATGCCACGGGTCCTTATCATTCCTGCAAGCTTGCACGAACCTGAATGCAGGGGAGGCCCACCTCACATTAGTTATATGTAAGGTCGATAATTTAAAACAATAACTTGCGATGAAATAATAAAACATAATAAAGGCAATCCTATGAAATACACTAATAACCTATCCGTGAACAATTTGACTCCATTCGATAACGATAAATCTGATTGCATTAATCACAATAAATGCCCAAATGCAATATCAATAAATGGTCAGTCAATAAATGATCGCATTAACATTTAATGCCCATGAACGTAACAACATCGATTTCTAGTCATTTCATAATTCAAGTTATCTTTTTACCGATTTTAGAGTTAGCAAACATTAACAATCAATATTAGGTGAACCCTTTGATGCATTGTGGTACTTGATTGGTATCGGCACCATGAGAGGGGCTGGCCAAGCCGGGTGGTACTAGCACCCAATTGACACCCCGAGGGCCAATTCGATAACCCACATCCAGATCCGATGATAATATAATACTATAATAACAATCTGATCCGATTTGTCGAGGAACCAAGTTTCAGACACAATATGTCCAATTCAATATAATTCATTTTAATCCTACGACTTAGCAGGCCAAGTCAAATTCTAGGTGAGTAAATCAATAGCATAGCAATCATGTCACTACATACATAAAAAATGACATAGCATAGCATGAACCAAAAACATTAATAAAAAAATCATTAAGTAAAATCTTCAAAAATATGCATTTCAGTATGACTGGTCGACCGTATACTCGATTGGTCGTGATTAGTGGTCTCTCCGGTCAACCCCTGACTGGTCGACCATCCCATTGATTGGCCATGATGGTCTTGCCGATTGAAGTCTACCTTTGACTGATCGATCGGTCATGATCAGTGACATTGTCGATCGAGTTTTAAACTTCCTGTCGATCAATCGCCTGATCGTCCGATCATGATCAATGGCTCTGCCGACCACTGCTCACCATGGTGCGGTTGACCGAGCTCGTGCCAACAGTCGACCGATCAATCCTCGAAAACCACAAAATGATTGTTTCAGCCGAAAAATGCAAACATTCCGTGGGGGGGATCATTCTATGTTGCTCTACTTGTGTTTAACATTTAGGGTTCATGAATACTAGTAAATCTGAGAAAACAATGTCATATTTTCTTTTAAGGCATAAATTATCAAACCCTTGCATAAAAGTCAACATTTCATATACAAATCACACAATAACCCGACAAACAAATCAAGATAGAAAATGAAACATTCACAATAACACAATCATGCCCTCAACCTAAAGATGTTTAGAAGGAGGGTTTTAGGTTCACCCATTACATACTCATTTTTCAAGGTGGACAAATTCCACATCTTGTCGGTTCAAAGTCCATAACTCAGTCCATAAGTCATTAAATCGCATGATTCTAATTTATCTTCACATTAAACCCTTAGGGAACCAACATATAATTTCCTCATATTTTATTCTTTTATCATTTACCCTCATAAATTCTCACATTAACTATGTGCTAATCACATTAACTAATTTAATAACTGAGCACTAAACAATTAATATCTCCTTATAGACATCTCCTTTTGAGATGAATCCAAGTTCGATAGAAAGATGGCTTAATCACCTATCTACTCCATAAATTTAGTTCTTAATTTAGGTAAATTTTAATTTTGGTGAATTTCTCAAATTTGTCGCGTTGTTACCCGAGGCAGTTTGATAGTGAGTCGGTAGAAAGATGGCTTAATCATTTATCTACTCCATAAAGATAGTGAGTCTTCCACTACAAGAAATCTGTCATTTAGCGACGCAAAATAGTGACACAAAACCATGCGATGCTAATTCGTCGCTACTAGCATCTAAATAGCGGTGACGTTTGGTCATTCGTGTTACAAAATGTCGACGCTAAACCCGAAGCCATTGTGACGCTATGTAGACGTTATTATCACGCACCAAGACTGCAAATTGTGTGGCTAATTGCAGCGTTGTATTAGCGTCGACAAGACGTAACACAAGTTAGCGTCAACAACAATGCGGCGGTAAATCGACACAAGTTCAGGAGGTGATTTTGTTGTCCGCAACTTGCGTTGTATTGACGTCGACCAGGTGTGGCGCTAATTAGCGTAAAAAAGCTTGCGTCGCTAAGTCGACGCCAGGTTCTGTGCTAGCGTCGAGACAAGTCAACGCTAATGTGATGCGAAATACCTTGAGACGCTAATGTGAAGCTAATGTGGCGCCAACATTAGAATTTAAAGAATTTACAAGTATTTATATAAGTAATGTTAATTATTATTCGTATTTAGGTAATGTTAATTTGTATAATTATATATGTTATTTATACTCAATACAAACATATATGTGCTACCTATATTAATAATACATACATACATACATACATATACATACATACATACATATACATATACATATACATATACATATACATATACATATACATATACATATACATATACATATACATATACATATACATACACATACATACACATACACATATATATACTAAACTATATTATATTATATTATACACCATACTATACTACATTATTTTATTATATAATATACAAAAATTAATATACCATGCTATACATACGTTATACTCCGATTCTCAAATTCCAAAATTAGAAGAATAATGCTTCTTCATTTTTCATAGGATTCAAATGGCGATTGTCGAGTTGGATCATCATGAAATTTGTACCTCTTGTAGGTCATGGCAACACAAATTTTTCAGTAATGGCAGAGTTAGGAATCTAGGAAAAAAAGGCTTTCGACGGTCGCTAACATGAGTCCAGTGGGAATCGATCAAAACGAAAATTACAGACTCGTAGCGACGCAAGCACTCCTGCCGCACAAGAATCGTGGCGATCGAAGGTCGAAAGAAATTCAATAAAATGAGCAAAGTTTCGAAATAGAAACGACTGGTTCTCCGCGGTCTCGCTCGTTCCTTCGATTCTCAAAATTCCTATTTTTTTGTAATTATAAAAATTCCTCAAAACTTCTGCCCCACCTATGAAAACTAAAAATGTGCTTTCTGAAAAATTGGACCTTTTGGGAGCACTTGGAACGTCCCTTTTAGTTGACATAGAGTTTTTAAATTTTCTGAGAAATGCTTATTTTCTTAGAATTGTTTTTGTACCCAAATGTAAAAAGAGTATTCAAAATGATCTATTTTTCTTCGTGCGCTTAAAAAAATATTTGAAATTGTTTTTCTTGAAAATTAGACATCTCAGTACTTCGTAGAATGGCCTCATTTGATCGACATATGAATTTCAAATTTTTTAGATGACACTGATAAACATATACATATATACTGCATATACATACATATACATATATACATACATATATACATACATATATACATAGTTGATAACTTTATAGTACTTAGCGCCTGCAACGCATTAGTGCCGCAAATGTCTTCATAATAGCGTCGACAATTCCCTCGCTACTCCATTTTAGTGTCATAATAGCGTTGCCGTCTTGTGACGCTAGTTTAGCGTCTCAGACTGTCGATGCAAATGAGACGCTATATTCCAACTTAGCGTCACAATATTTGGGTCGCTAATCTGCGACGGTATTTGACGTATTTTAGAATTAATGATCTATTTGAATTGAATTAACATGGTGCCACATTAGCGACACAATAGCGTCGCCAAATTTGTGACGCTAAATGACAATCCGTGTGCTCGTCGAAGAACAAATCCGAACCATCCTTTCGTTTATTCTGACGGTTCTGCCTGCCCGAACACCGCTTTTTCCCCCTTTTAGCCACTCAGCCTGCTCAGACGATGCCGCTGCATCCTCGTCTCCTCCTCCTCCTCCGTTGCTGCCTGCCCGGATGTCGCTGCCGCATCCTTATTTCCTCCTCCATTGCTGCCTACCCAGACGATGCCGCCACGTCCTCGTCCTCGTCCTCTATTGCTGCTTGTCCGGACGATGCTGTCATGTCCTCGTCCTCGTCCTCCTCCAACTGTTGTTGCCCTAACATCTTGGTCTCCTCCTACTGTTGCTGCTACCTCCTCCTCCTTTGCTGTTGCACCGACGCCGCCCAGGTGCCTCCGCCTCCTCTTCTTCATCTCTCCAACGACCACGATCGCTCCAATGCCTGTCAGATCTAGTGCCTCTTCTCTAACGATGCGTCGATGCCCCCATCTTCTCCATCGCGGACTTTGATGTCGTAGGAGAAGGCTGCCGATGCGACACGGCCACCATCCAGGCGGCCATCTAGGCATGCGCAGCGGCTGGCGGTGGACGCGTCATCTTCCCCTCTGGCGGCAACTATCTCATGGCTGGAGGCGGACACATCTTCTTCCCCTCTAGCGGCTAGCCCGACCGATGTACGAGGCATTGCGCAATGCGTTCAAGGCCGAGGCGGTGGGGCTCATGACGGCAATGAGTCTTCTCACAGTCATCCAAAGAGGAGGACGAGGAGGAGGCCCTCAACTATAATTTGATGTAACTAGATCATCTAATTATGATAGATGTAATTTGTTGTAATAGAAATGTATATGTGATGTAATGTAATTTTATATAATGGAAATGTATATGTACATGTAATGTAATTTGATGGTGCTTCTACTGTAATGTAAAAAAATAGCAATCAATGAATGGAGCGCCATTGTAATGTAATTTAATGGCTGAATGAGCAAGGCAACAATTCAGTCTGTGGATGAACATATTGTTCTTAGCGTCTCTTTAACGTCGCAATGTCGTCTTAATATTTAGCGTCACGTTAGCGTTGCAACAACGATGCAGGAAAATCGAATTATAGAATCACATTAGCGTTCGATTAGCACCGCAACGTAACGCCAACTCGACGTCGGATGAGCGTCGATAATTTCAGCCCTGCTTTAGACTCAGAGTAGCGACGCATGTTAGCGCTTCACGACGACACTTCTCGCGTCATTATAGCGCCATATTAACGCCGCATCATTATAGCATCGTATTAACGCCACCGTTCAACGGTAATAGCATCGACATACCCGTAGGCGCGAAGTCGATGCTATTAGCGTCTGAGAAATGGCGTCGCCAAGCCTATGGCGCGAAGTCTAAGCTAATGCGTCACTATTGTCTTCAGTGCGAGTTAGCGATGCATTAGAGTCTATATGCTGCATCGCTAATTGATAATTTTCTTATAGTGTTCGACCATAACTCACAGTACACAAAATTGAGCTAAAACCAAAACCTCTAGAAACTAGTCTTCAAGATCTTTCCAACCATATCTTATACATGATTTGTGTACAATGAAAACCTATTAAAAAACTCGATGGAATATGGTACATGATTCTATATAGATTAAAGTAAACATATTTCTAATCTTTGAACACATAACTATCATCATACATCAACTTGATATTAAGAGGCCATATGCTCAATGACATTTAGGTAAGAAATGTTCATGTAACGACCCGAAAATCCACTCTAAAAGTTTTGGGCATTTAGGGAAATTTCGCACCATTAGCCTGTTCGCCATACTGATAGCAGAAGACTTGACAATTTTGAGAAAATCATAATAAATAAAAATTTTCTATTAATCAAATAGACTAATATTTCATAAGACATTAAATTCATAAACTCTTCGTTACATCATTAGCCTCATTGTTCATCTAGAACCTTAGGGCTTATTTAACCCTAAGCATGTGCAACACTTCGTTATGAGTTTGAGCTGCCATCCATTACTTAATCTTGGTTACCTGCACGAATTCAGAGTGCATGGTTTTCCAATTAGAGTATGTAAAGGTCATGCATACTATGCTATCCTATCACATGATACTATGTGCGATGCATCATCATCGTAATAATAATAATATATAAACATGCATGCCATGAACTATATCATGAACTTTACATAATAATACATCATGCTTATCATTCATTCTTAACATGTCATTCTTAAAACATAATCATTTTGACATACCTGCCTTACCGTGGAGTAAAGTACCATACCATAAGAACATATATCCATAACATACATAACATATATGACATAGACATATCATTGCATTTCATTTCCATTGTCATGTGTACTCTAGGAGTTTCTTTATAACTCCTTAATCCTTATTCATTACTTGACGCTGTTTCTTTATTTCTTTTCATTCTTTGCTTTTCATTTCCTCTTGATTGCGATATAACCCTTTGAACATTCATTCTTCATCTTTCTTTCTTTTATTACCCTATGATATCATTGGGGCCATTATAACCTTCCATACATTAACATTATCATATGATATCTTTCATTTTTATATTGAGAAATCTCAAAAACCTTTAAGGTGATGGCATTATTTTCCCAGAAGTCTCAATCACCGTGACGTGAAAGGCATTTACTTGTCATCCTTACATTCATGAATTATTTTCATTACATTTATCATATGACAGACTTCTTCTTTGCCTAATAGTCAATACAGTTTAACATTCTTACATTAGTCAATTGGGCACTGAAAAATCTCAAACACCCTCTGGGTGATAGCATTATTTTCCAAAGAAGTCTCAGTCACCATAAAACGAAAGACTTCTACTTCTGGGGAACATCAAACACTTTTAGGTGATGGCATTGTTTACCAAGAAATCTCAAACACTATAAGGTGAAAGGCATTTACTTCTTGCCTTCATCATTCATTTTTACATCATCATTACATTTGTCCATAAGGCACCGAAAAATCTCAAACACCTTTTAGACGATGACATTACTTCCCAAGAAGTCTCAATCACCATGAGGTGAAAGACATTTACTTTTTGCCTTCATCATTTATTATTACATTATCATTACATTTGTCCATAAGGTACTGGAAAATTTCAAACACGTTTTAGGTGATGGCATTATTTCTCAAAAAGTCTCAATCATCATGAGGTGAAAGACATTTACTTTTTTCCTTCATCATTCGTCATTACATTAGTCTATAGAGCACTAGAAGGTGATGACATTATTTCCCAAAGAAATCTCAGTCACCATAAAGCGAAAGGCATTTACCTCTGTGAAACCTCAAACATCTTTAGGTGATGATATTATTCTCCAAGAAGTCTCAATCATTATAAGGTAAATGACATTTACTTCTTAACATTAATGAGCATCGAGGCATTTTCTTCAACTTTATACTTTACTAGGTTCATCGATACATCAAACATTCACATCAATCTTTCATCCTATAGCTTAATTACGGCGGAGCATACATTTCTTATATCTCCGTTCATACACAATTAACTATCATCGATCATCAATCATTAATACATGGTAATAATATCATGAAAATACTTTAAATATATTATAGAACCTATTTTCATTCGGTCACGACCGTGACAGAATCCAAAAATAGTTCCCCTTCTGTCACTGTCGTGACTGGCGTATTCACGATCGTGCTTGGTGCTGTCACGACCGTGATTATAAACGTCACGAGCGTGACAAAATGCTATTTCTCCTTTCGTTCCTTCTCGCTCACGGTCGTGATTGAGTGTATCACAGTTGTCCTTAATTGATCATGATCGTGATAGAACATGTCACGGTCTTGCCAGTGCCTTGGACGATTGACCGATTTTAGCCTCTCAGTTACGACCGTTCTGAATGTTGGCACGGTCGTGCCAGCGGTCCAGAATCTGATCTTTCACCCGAAATTCTTAATTTTTGAGATTAAAACTTTAATAAAAATAATTTAAAATATAATAAATATTTCAGGTATGATCTCTTAGCATCTATGTATCATAGAACACATTAAAACATGCAATTTTCATTAATAAGATTTATGGCTTTTCCCTAAAAATTCATACAACTACCATGATCTATTCTCTGCATAGTATTCTGGCAATAGTCATTAAAATATTAATAACTTAAATTATACTTGTTCTTTTCAGATGATTTCAATTTTCACAGAAAGATAACAGCAACCTCTAACTTGAGAATAAATTTCAAACCCTAATTCAGTATTTCCAATTTATTATACTTTTTACAATTTGGTCTCATTGTTACTTGAGATAGCATGACAATAGTCCGATGTTTGGATTATAACTATTTGTATGCATCTTCAACTCATATGAAACTAATTTATGTGGAAACTAGACTTCGAGGGCTTTTCATCCATATATTATTTGTAATTTTTTGATAAATAAAACCCATCCAAATAATTATTATAAATAGTCACGAATTTAATAAATCATGCAACCCTCAATCAAAATTCATATCAAGAACAGAGTGTTCTTGAAACTCTTAATCCAAACAAAAACATCACTGATAGGGAAAAGAGGGGTTTGGTTCCCTTTTACATATCTTTAGGTTTTAGATATAAAATTCATCCTTCATGATTTAGAAACCTCTAGGTCTTATTGTCCTTTTTCTTAGAAACCTTGATATTCTCTTTGTTGATTTTAAAACATAACTGCCATAAAGAATAAGACTCTAAATCTCCTAGTCTTAGTCTTTTCTTAGTGGAGAAGAAAAAGAAAGAAGAGAGATTGATGGCTAGATTTTTAGATTAATTAATAAGGTTTTGGATTCTTTGTATATAATTTACATTAGGGCTTTAATCAAAAGGCCCAAATGCTCTTGGCCCAAATTTTGAGATATTATAGTTCATGAGGATTATAAATCAAATAATCAATTCATTAATGCAAGATTAATTAAATCCACAAATCACTACTTGTAATCTGGAAGGGTTCACCTTTACAATTTTTGTCAAAATTTTTTTTGAATCTATTCTTTCTTCTTCTCTTTGTCTACTCCCCTAAAGCTATTGCTGTCCACGAGTTGAAGGGATATGCTGTTACTCCATGGAAGTTGCTGCCGCCACCTTGAGACGAGGGAGTGCGAGATGAGGTGGGTGAGTTGCTGCTGCCACGAGAGTGGGCTGTTGCTTTGAGTGGAGTCTCTCCTCTTGTAGAGGGGAGTGCGAGTGATGAGTGAGGGAGAAAATAAAGAGGGGGCTGCTTGTGTTGCTCGGCTGGGATGTGGGGAACTAAGGTGAGAGATGTTGATTGAGAGGGAGGAAGGTATTAGGGATCTATTTTGTCATTTTTTCGAAAGTTCAAAATGCTCTCTAACTATTACTTCTTTTGACAGTATTATGGTTCATCGATTTTACTTTCGTAAAAGGACAGTAATGCTTTTGCTTTTAAAGATACTCTAGTCTGCTATTGCCCTTAGGGGCCGTTTGGTTGCTGGATACTGATGGAAGGGGGCCGTTTGGTTGCTGGATACTGATGGAAGGATACTAACAGATATTCTTCGAAGAGAAGGATATTGCGTGGAACAACTGACGATAATCGACTTCGCATTTGGTGAGGGGTGAAGAATTTCGTAGACATATTCTTGCTAGTGTTTGGCTTCAAAATGTAACCTACCGACCAAGATGACCATTTCGCCCCCATCATGTGCTATTTTACTAATGCCTTTCTCCCCTTTTTCGCTGATCTCTGCCCTAGGTCGCAACAAGGTATTCTTCATTGACGACGGGCGTACTTCACGGAAAGCTCTTTGTTGTCTCAAGTAGTGGACGGATCTTCGTCATCCTTCGTCGAGGTCGTCGTCGATGTCGTGAAAGATTGTTCGCGCTAGGTGGTGAGTCATTCTTCTACACATTTGAACGGGGACTGCCACGTTTTGGCCCTCTATTTACCACTATGATGTCCACTTCTTTCGATTTGCAGACACGCGCGTAGTTTGGGTCTAGGATGCACGATATGCATCTGGAGGGTCGGCATTGATGACTGGTCTTCTTTGCAAGTTACACATATGCAGGTAGCTTGTTGCGCTGTTGAACACCATCACATGGATGCACCGTCTTGCTACTGTCAAGAGCTCTGTACGCTGAGGACCTCGTGAACTGATAGCAATCCGGGGAGACATTTTTGGAGCTGCCCCAATTATCATGTGAGCTATTCTTCATATTCCCCCCTTTCTGTAATGACAACAGTGATAAGTCCAACTTTTGTGATGTACTCTTCTCGCGCAGAAAAAAGATGCGATTGACATCTGTGGATTCTCCCGGTGGTATGATCCACCCATGGAACACCGTGGATCTGTTGTCATAGCTGAACTACTACGGAAAGTCGAAAAAGCAGACGAACGAATCAAATGCCTGAAGTGAGAGAAAGTAATTTACTTTCTCTTAGGTGTAACCATCGGTTACATTTTACCGAAGTTAATGTAGTTTTCATGTAGGCCGCTGTCATGTGGTATTGATAACAATTAGGCCACGGTGCCACTTAATTATGGTGTTATGTATGAACTTATGTGTCGAACTTTTTAATTTATGGTGTTATGTATGAACTTCAATTATGTGTTGAACTCCTTCAATTAGGCCACGATGCCACTTATAAATGCGAATTTGGAAATTTGCTATTTCTTTTGCTTCTATTCGTTGAAAGATATCATGTACCGTCCTAGAACCGAGAACTAACATAGAAAAAAAGAAGCATAAAAACCCTGCACAAAAAAAGTTTAATCAGGAGAAATATAGCAGAGACAAACATTCTCGGCTAATATCAGGCGTATTGAAATAATTTCTAGAATCGCAGAGTATGGAAAAGCTCAATTTGTGATGTAACTTGAAGATTCTTGTTCATGCCGGAGAAGTTTTGTGTGAAGGCCTGGATGCCGGCACCGGAGAACCAAAGGAAACAGACTAAATGGCTTGATTCCCGAGCAAAGTTTAATTACAAGATGTTGCGAACCAATTGCTCTATGTTCGAAGATGATGTTGCGAATTGTTTTCTCCTTTGGTTGTAGTTCAATCTACTTGAGTCTGCTTATATATCTCAAATAAACAAATTAGGGCGTTTGCCAAAAGTGATGCAAGGAAAAAAAAATGATGCAAGGAAAAATTAGTCTATGATGTCGGAAGTAAAGAAGAGGGTTAAAAGAGGGTTTTGATGTCATCTTCACTGAACAATTAAATGACGTGCATGCCCCTTGACGAAAATGTCGAATAACTTGTATTCCACCAAAATCGACGAATACGATATACCAAAAAATATAAGGCCGACAAGATTAAACATACTTCGTATAATGTGCATCCCATGTCAGTCTTTATTCCTAATCTGCCTACCGTTTGGCGCTATTACGATGAATAAGTACATATTCCGTTCGATATCCAGCAACCAAACGGCCCCTTAGAGGTTTCTTTGTTTTTGTGGATATTTTGATCCATTGAAAAAATAGAATGTTACATTTATTTTTTGAAATACAATAATAATATGATATTATTATATCTTTTTGAACATAAAATTTTTATTTTAACTCTAGGAATCCTTTTTATCCTAAACCTATGATTAGATTCAAACTGAATTTTTGAATCCTTATTCTTATTACAATTTCAATTTCGAATCTAATTAGAATAATAGACTTATATTCTCTTATTCTTTTCCTAACTATACTTTACTTCTTTTTAAACTTCAACTTTCTTTAACAAATCCTAAATTATTGAATTTATTTCAATTACAAAAATAATTTTTAATTAAAAAGAAAATTTCGGGTATTACAAAAAATCAGCGGATATTTTAGGAGAGAAAATAGATGCAAATTTAATAAAGCCGCGAGCAGCAGCGTTGTATGCCTCAGGGTCTAGAAGAAACATGTGGAATGATATAAACGAGAAACATAGTCCTGCCGTTGTTTGACTACAACATGAACAGGGTAATCCCTCCAAAAAAAATATTGCATGAGAAACGATTACGATAACATTTTTATTTATTGTCTTACTCTTACTTATGTATTATAATATTTTAATTTTTTTCCCGACAAAATTCAATTTACCGACCAAATCCAGTGTCCGGATTGTGACGAGGTCCCAATGCAACGTAATCTACCGCCAGCCATACAAAATCATTAAATCAACCAAGTCGGCGTGTCGCCCCCTTCCACACGGAACAAAGTCTTTGCCGACCCCCCCTCTTCCCACGTGGCAATATAAAATTTCGCGGCCGACTACTATTCGAATGGCTTCCAAAAACACCTTTGTCACTAGGGCACGGAATATACAACGGAAATTATTAAACGATCCGAAGACCATGCACGATAATAAATAAAGTATTTCGCACATCTTCAAAAGTATAATAAAAATGTAAGCATAATCATAACTATTAATTGATTAACGATTGTAAAATTCCTCATTTAAATTACTAAAAAAATAATTTGAAAATATTTTAAACTAGATAGTAAAATTAGTGTGATGCTATTAACCCCTTTTTCTCTTCCTTCACATATATTCTAAGTTTATAGAAATTATATTTTTCTAATACCAAGAAATGTACATGACTAACTGGAAAAAAACATAGTACTTTTCACGAGTGAAAAATCTACAGTCATTATTAGTATGAGTGATGATTATTTTATGATTATCGTAATGTCATTAATTAAAATCATTACTCCTTTTTTTCGCTAATATTTATCTGTCATCTCGTTTGACCGGTCAACATACCCCAAATTAACGAAACAGCTACCCAATGATAGCATCCACGACAAGACTTGTCTTTCTCTCTCCTCTCTCCTCTCTCCTCTCTCCCTTCCCTATATTTACCCCCCTCCCTTCCCTCTCTCCACAAAGTGCTACGTACTGAAGAATCTTAACCGACCCCCAACTAAACGTTACGTACGCAGGAAGAACGAGAAGAGAGAGAGAACGACGAGAAGAAGAAGAAGCAACAAGAACAACTAAAGGAAGGACGAAGAGGAGGGAGAAAGAACAAGAAGAAGAACCGAAGAAGAAGCAACAACTAAAGAGGAAGTAGAAATGGTTTACCGGATTGAGCTGTTGTGCAGATTGATGTGCTTCTTGGCAGACATGCTTCATGTGTTCAAGAAGTACTTGTCCATGGCCTTGCGCTCCAACTCCCCTGGCCACGCCTCCCTTCATCAGCCTCCGCCATGGAAGATACTTCCCAAGCCGGCCGCCGCTGCCGCCGTCGACAATTGCACGCCCGAACATGACAATGCGAGCTGCGCGGAATTCGAAGGACCCGTAGTTTGTTTTCCGACGCCTAAATACCGTTCAAATGAGAAGCATGCGCAGGAGGCGATACGGAGCATTTCCTCCACGGCGACTGCGACTGCGACGGGGAGTAGGGCGAAGGAAAACAAGCCGAGAGTGGAGCCGTTGAGGATCACTGTGCCGATTCTTGAGTTTAGTAATTATGCAAGTTTCGGTTTACCAGAAAACGTCGCGATGGAGAAGAATGGATCTGATCAGGAGTACGTGACGTTACTGGAGAGTGATGGGTACAGTTTGGCCAGCAGGAGAGGCCGTCGCAGGCATGCCGCCATGGAGGATGGACATGACATTATTACCTGCATCAATGGAGACCCGAAGCAGGTAAATAATTTTCCAATCGCATTTTTTTTCCGATCACAAAAGAAGTCCAGGAACATAATCCAAGAAAACCTAATTGGAGGATGAGTGCTCCTTCAACCATGGGGATATAAATTACTTGTCATTTGAACAAGGCCACGAACAAAATTTAAAATCCCTGTACAGAGTATATAAATTTCTTAGTTTTCCGGATTTCTTTCCATTTCTCCTGCAGGCCTTTTTTGGAGTCTTCGATGGACATGGAGGACGAGCTGCTGTGGACTTTGTTTCTGGGAAGCTGGGGAAGAACATCTTAGCAGCTCTGCATGAGCTGGGGAAAGAGGACAGCCAGGGCCAACCAGAGATGGCAATCAGAAAAGGATATTTGACCACAGACAGAGAATTCCTTAGTCAGGTACTCAGTCAATAACCAATCAACAACCCATGAGGGAGGAAGACCATGCATTTGTTAGTTTTCTTTCTGGAAGTTCTTTGGTCCATATTGGGCGGAAATAAAATTGCTTCTCAAGATACCTTTGCTCCTTCAGAAGATCATACTTGTGTTCCTTCAGGAGAAAAAAATAGCATCTGATAGTTAATGTTTTGTATCAGAAGATCATACTTGTGCTGCTTCATGTTGACAGGGTGTAGGCAGTGGAGTATGCGCAGCTACTGTGCTACTAAAAGATGGGGATTTGCATGTAGCTAATGTGGGCGACTGCAAGGTGGTCATGAGCAGAGAAGGACTAGCCGATGCACTTACGAACGAGCATCGTCCTGGAAGAGAAGATGAACGAATTAGGATTGCTAACTCGGTAAATTCTGTAAACTTATGTTCAGTTTTCAGAACATTGATCAAAGCACAACTATTCATGGTAATCTGAATCGATGCCAGGGAGGATTCGTAAGCTGCCACAATGGAACGTGGAGAGTGCATGATTCTTTAGCCATATCTCGAGCATTTGGCAATGAGAGCATGAAGGAGTTGATCATCTGTGAGCCGGAGATGAGAAAGATTCACCTGACGCCAGATTGTGAGTTTCTGATCATGGCTTCTGATGGATTGTGGGATAAGGTACAAATTGATACTCCCGAACAGCAAGAGCTTCCACAGCGTAGACGTAAAAAGAACACAAAAATGTTTAACTCTTTCATTGTTTTTTTTCAGGTCAGTAATCAAGAGGCAGTGGATGTTGTAGTTAAGCACAAAACCACGATCGATTCATGCAAAGAACTTGTTGATATCTCTTGCAATAGGGGCAACAGGGATGATATAACAGTAATGATCATAAAGCTGGAAACTTTTATACAAATAGAAACTTGAAAATGTGCAGAAGCTTAGGTAGGAGGTTAGAACTCCATGGAGTAACACTAACAAAGTCAGAACCAACAACACACAAAGGAAAGCAAGGGCTCCATTGTACATATACTTACATTTCAGACTTTTGAAAGTTCTCTGTGTTCATTACCTGATGAATATGGAAAAGCCAACAGCACCCTAAGAAGAATACTAGAGAGATGAGAGAACTCAAAGGACAGCTACCGCTAGTTAGATGTAGTTAGTAAGAGATTAGTCAATGTAAATATATCCATTTTCAGACAAAATCAATAAAAAATTACTTTGACCACTTTTTCATCTCAACTAAGAAGCTCTTTCCGCCATGCGCAAACAAAAGATGCAAGAAAATGGTAAATCACACCTTAACCTCTTCAATTGAGTACAAATTATGACTTCCGCTCCATTTTTTTCTTCCTAACTCGATTATAGATTTTAAATTTCAACATTATTTATGCTTATATATTTGATAACTTTAAAGTGACAGAGATTTATGATCAATCAGGGAAATCAAAACAAAATAGGATTTCACAAGATGATTGTGGATATTACAGAAGATACAATTTAATTCTGATACTCCCTCAAAAAGGAAATTAGTTCTGATCACCAGAAGTTACTGGCTGCATACATGCAGACAACTTGTAGAAATGAGGACAAACAAGTAGATATTTCTCATGCTGTCACATAAACAGATATTCTCTTAGAAGCAAGAAACAAGAATGAAGTTTTATTGAGCTTTTCCAACAATGAAGTATCCAACAAACTTCAGCAAAATGTTAGCGCAAGGTGAAATTAAGTTCCCTAAAAAAGTTGAAAAGACAAATCAAGAGAAACCAGGACATCACTTAGAGATGCCTATTCAGAGCAGAACTCAACACGAGATCAAAGAAAAACCTTTTTTAGGGTAAGTTCAAAGAAAAACTGAATATAAAAGGAAATAAAACAAATCCATAGTATCTTTGGAGTTCAGCTACATTATTGAAGAAAACTTCGCGAACAGATGCACAAAAATCTATTTTCTTCTTTGAAAATAAAAAGACACAAATATCTAGATGAAGGACAGCACTTATGTTACATACATATGTCGAGCTCTTACTGACATATGATGGGACATTGGATCGCAAGGTAGAGGATGATAGCTTATATAAAAAAATTGTCAAAGATAATATGTTGATTGTTGATTGCATGCAGGTCTATCCAGTGATTTTATTTTATTTTTTGAGGAAGACATCTAGTGATTGATATTTGATAATGGTCAGATCTGAGACATGAGTTGTTGAAAGCAAATCTTCAGGCATGAACAGTGGAAAACAAATCCCAGACAATCAAAGAGTCTCCGATAAATTAACATACCTATTATATATATACGACTTATCTAACATACCAGCAAATAAAGAATGGTAAATTATATTCATAACAACATAGAATGAGAACAAAAAAAAAAGTGATTGAATGCCATTGACTAAATATATGCCATTCACCCTTGAGACCTGTTGACAAACAAGAAGTAATGAGAAAAAGGGCAAACATGATACTTATTGTCAGCAAGCTATGAAAACTAGAATTTATACATCATTTTCTTCATGTAGAAGCTGTAGAAGGTTCCATTGGAACAAAGATCTAGTTTATGGTACACTTCATGTGATCACTTTTCAATTGATCCACATTGGGGTGAATGGCGAAATTGGTAGAAGCTTCAGAATTAATTGGACTTGCCATGGTAGAAATAATTGTGTCTGCCTATAAATGGAAAAAAAATTCATTGACTTGTTAGAAAAGATTTCAAGACTATTACAAACCCCTCTTTTCTTTGTTGCAGATGGTCAATTATTGTATGACATATAAGCCGTAAGTTTGTATAAGAAATACAATTGACAAATGAGTGACATCCCAATTAAAGAAAATTAAATTCTGTAAAATGCTAGAAACATTCGTTATGAGGATTGAAGAATATTTCATATAACTTATTTCCCATATCTGCATTAAAATCTGTTTTAGAACAACAAAATATTACTTGGAACTGGCACAGAGAGAAAATGAAGTCTTAATAGAAAATCATTTCCCATATCTACATTTAAATCTGTTTTCAAAATGTTACTTGAAGAGATCTTATTGCTTCATCAGCCCTATTTACCCTCCACTTATAGGTGGGATGATTGCCAACTCATCTTTCTCTTGCAAAACTGTGAACTCAGGTGCATACTCCTCATTCAATGCCACAACCATGGAATTGCATATCTCCTTCAATTTGGGAAATTTACTCAACAGAATGCCAATGCAGTCCCTGGCAGTACTGCCGAATGGGACCTTCACAGATGTCTCCTTCAATCCAGTAAGGTCCCTAGCTCTTGCAAAGAGCAGGACCTTAATCTCAATAGACCGAGCAGCATCACTCAATGCACAAGAATCTGTCGAAGCTTGACATCCAACAAAACAATAAATAACCGTTAGGAATCTAGTGTCTAGTTAATTTCCTCCGAGGACCAGTTTATTCATTTAGCTGAAAAACTATGCAAACCCACTATCATTGATGCCAATATGGACCAATGACAACAATTAACAAGTTATCGGATGATCATCCCAATTGGTTCTACCAAATAGAGAAGTAACTGATCAACAACTAAGGAATCCTATAAAAGACGGTGATTTGGATCTACCAACATATTCGACATTAAAGCCGATGAGCATAAACTGATTGGTAAATTTCTCCAATGAACATCGCCACATCTAGTTCACTACTTAGTTGGGGATTTAAGTTGGCATTACATACCATTTCTGATCATGGCTATTGGCTACAAGTAAAAAGCTAGGGGTCAATTTCAGGTTTGATTCAAGTATGAGATAGACGTCGTAAAATGCGAGAATGACTAGAACGAATTGTGCAAACAAATAACTCAGAAGTGATTTAAAAAGAAAGGAAAAAGGACGCACCTCTGGAATCTTCTGCCATTGATGATAGCGACGAGATGCTGCAGTGGCAGCGGGTGGGGATGAGAGGGGGTAGCGATATCGATTGCGCCGTCCGACGAGGAAGCGTCGAAACGAAGGGAGACGGAGGTTGTGACAAGTCAAACAAACAAAGAAAATAAAAGAGAAAAGAGTGACCACCTAACAGCCCATTAGTTGGAAGCCCAAAGGCCATGGGCATTAAAACTCGCGTAAACACTCTTTTTCCCGACTCTCTCTCTCTCATTTTTTTCCCCAACCTGTTCATCCCTTTCCTCCCTCCATTCACTCGCCGTTCCACGCAAGCACACTAGCTTCATGACATGTGAAACTCTTCTTTCTTTCTCCTTCTCTCTCTCTAACATCTTTGGGGTTCTGTTTTGATACGAGAATTTTTTTAAAAAAGATTACTTCTAGAGAACGATTAGGAAGAAAAATTTAGATTGACGTTTGAGTGAAAAAATATAATGATGAAAATTTAAAAAGTTGATTTGATAAATAAAGTTTTAGTAGGTGTTTAAATAAAAAGTAAGAAGTAAATATATATTTTATTATTTTATAAGATTATTTTTATATTATTAATTACACAATATTTGTATAATTAGCAAATTAAATAGAAGCAAAAAATTTAAGATAAACTAATTAATAACTAAAAAATGAAATATAAAAGAAAATTTAACATCATATTTATATAAAATAATTATAAAAATATAATTTTAACTTATTTAGAATACCATAATTAATAATTTAATTATATTGTACTAATATCATACTAGTTAATTTTTATTATGATATATGATAAGTAAAATGAATAAAAATATTTACGTCAATATTTAAACAAGAAAATATATTGTTAATAATATATAATAATGAAAATTTTTATTTTATTATAACACTAAATAAATTTGTAATAAGTAATAAATGTACTTCTTTTGTTATTATACCTAAATAATATGATAAATAATAAATAAATATAATATATATATGTATATAATATAATATATAATATATAATATATACATATAATAATATTATTAAAATAATAAGTTATACGTCTAAAAGTAGCTCCTCCTACTTTTAGACCTATAATAAAATAAAAAAATAGGTTGTTTGCTATTAGCAAGAACTTTACGGTTAAAACTTTTGGTTACAAGTTCCAGCCGTATATCACGTGACGGGAACTTGACAAGTTCTCGTCATATAAGCTGTTTGGTAAAAGTTCTAAAATTTGGATCAAGTTCTGGCTCAAGTTCTAGAGCCAAACACAACTTGAGAGAAATAGGAAATAAAAAAAATAAAGTAAGTGGGACAATTGAGAACACCCTATTTGATCTCCATTTACACTCACTCTCTCGGCCACCATGTATATAAGGTCTCCAACACCATTTTTCCGCTCTTTTTTTTTCATTCTAGTAATTTTCTGCCTAGTTTACGATGCCCTAGAGCTCCAATCCGAGATTGTGCTGAAGTATGCTATTTTGCAACTTCAAACTAGCAGCAAGGGGGCAAGGATCTGAACAAGGGGCAATTTGACCAAGGTAGATCTAAGCCTATTGAACCTAAAATGAGGTGTTTTATTGCTAGAATCAGTTTTGAAGCAAAACCTAGAAGCATGTTTAGGTTCATGAAAATCTAGGTTATTGCATATTAGAAATTGTCTATTGATATCATGTTTGGTCCTGAATGAGAGTCTATTATGTTATATGATTGAGTGGCACTATGTTTATTGTATTGAAAATAAAAAAAACGTAGTGAAAACTCCTAGGTATCATTCTGTCGGTATGGACCGACCGACCACTTCTCATGATCGATCGACCGACGTTGTAGTGAAAAATACACTGCACTAGTATATGCGATATGAACTGGTTGACCGTTATTAATAGTCGGCCGACTAGTAAATATGTGCCAATCAAAGATGACGGTCGATTGGCCGAATGATCGGTCGATCGGTGGTCAGTACAAATGTCGTAATCATGACGGTCGACCGACCGATTGATCGTTGGCAGTGGTTTCGATTGACTGATCATGAAGACCGGTCGTCTGCTCCTGCAAAGGAATAGATTGTTTATTGTTTTATTGGATTTGGTTGATAACATAGTTGATATCAAAATGCATGCTAAGCCATAAATAGACATCGGTTATTGTATTGATGCATTGACTAAACCCATCGGAGGGAACCAAGCTGATGAGTCTATCATATTGGGAGGTAGATGCCTCCATATTGAGCCCATTGGATGTGCACCTATTGATGGGAACGAACAGCTTTCCGTGGCCTAGCTAGCCACTATTGAGAGTAAGGTAAGATTCACTCCTCCGACCTATTGGTAAAGACTCACATATTGATTGCCAATTGATTGATTGAAAATTGGAGTTGCCACTTGATGAGAAATAAGAGTGGCTATATGGGGACCGAACTATGAAAGTCTTAGAGCAAACTTTCACTCATCAAGTGATAACAAATAAGATAGTAATCTTAATTGATTAAGCATGAGCTCATATTGGGCACGATGATGCATATTGATTGCATTGTTCATGCTTAATATTAGTGATCCTAAAGATTGAACTATTAAAAATGAATCTAGGTTAAAGAAATACCTAGTAATTTGATTGGATTGTTATTGAACTATGCTTATTGCTGCTCGTTTTACTGTTTTATGTCATATTATGAAACTTGCTCATATTATGGATCGGACCTTATATACTCTAATGGAACGTATTTTCCCTGCACCGAATCCTGCAAGAAATCAATGCTAAAAGGCATTGCTGCTTGTGACAAAGATGGTTGCACATGACATGGCATGTTATCTATGTTCATGGTCAATTAGTAGTCCTTATGTATTTGCTTAGAACTTTGTTTAGAATGTTGTACTATGCTGCTCATGTTGGGTTTGCAACTTTTAGGTGACTTATAAATGTAACTTGAATGTTTAAGTTTCATTCAAATTATGCATGCTGGCCATGTACAATGATGGATTTTATCGATATTATGGTTATCGTTTGGTGGTTGGTTGTCCATCATCATATTATTGTGCACATAATTTTTCGCTGTGTTTGTTTTTATTGATTGCATATTAGATTGGAAGCACCATGATGCTATCAGGCTGCAGCCTTGCTGCGCGTCGAATGGTGATTCGACGATGCGGGAGGTGCTATGGTGTTACACACTCTCTCTCTCGTCTTGTCTTCCTCCCTCACATCTCCTTGTTGCTGCTTTGTGCAGGAGGAAAACAAGGAGGGTAGCACATCTGCGCATGGACGTTGAGGAGGACGCAACAACTGGTCGATGGGCAACATCGAATGAATTGCGCATGATAGGCCGATGGGATGAATAAATTTTCAGTTAGATTACATTTCTAGAATCTAATCATATTTTGAAAATTTTCGTCTTTGTTCATTATGATATAAAATAATCTAATCATACTCTAAAATCTACAGTGCATGTTGTGTAGCCATGACTATGCCAGATTGGATCATATTGGTCCTCCTGGATGAACTTGTTAATTTATATTGTTAGTAGCATAATTTTATAGATATTAGAACGATCATTAGACTAAACATGTTATTGTATTGCTGCTAGATATTAGAAGTGATCAATAGTGCATTGCTGCTAGATGGATTTGTCTTTCGCATTTCTCTGAAATTGAGTACATTTCGTCATGTTATTGTATGCATTTGTTTTGGGTTGTGACATGCTTTAACTTTGTGTGTGCTGACTGATCATGTAGATGGTAAGGACTATGAGCTATTGGCTGCGTGCAAACTGTATAGTGATTTAATGTGGCTTCTTTACATGATCTAGAACTCATGTTAAATATTAGTATTGATAATGTTATCATTTCCCCTACCCTGCTAATGTCCTGATACGGTAGTGTCATAAGTATGCAACATAATGTCTTATATGCGATGTATAATACACAAGCATACTTGAAAAGTTATGCTTATGTACTGTCATATGTTGTAAATGCTCCATGGGAAAGGTAGGATTTATCAAGGTAATTCAACTAGAGTGATTCTTTTGAGGTTATTAATCTGTTTGACTTGCCTACTCCTATTTTAGACTGAGATGTTTAATTTACCATTTAGATTAAACCTTTGATTTAAGTCCTACAAAATTTCAAATCTGTATCTTTTGGAATCCGGCCTAGATTTCTTCAAACCCAGTCCGAGTTAACTGTTGCTAGAACATGACGGGGTCTGATGATTAATGAACTCGGTCCAGATCCTCGCATAAACTCGTCTCGAGTTCACTTGGCCATTACAACTATATTCTGTAGATTATGAAACTATCCCAGGTCCCACAATACCCCATCCAGGTTCTCTTGAGCCGACTTATCGTTGCAAACTTGCAACGCTAGGATTGATTGCTCATGGAACTTAGGATTTGTTATATAGGCATCGATCTGATTTGTGGTATTTTAATCCTACATAATGAATGCCGAAAGTCAAATGGATATATAGTGCTCTATTATAAGAATGACTAAAAGTTAACAAGATGAAAGACAAACCATGTTAAGCCAAGTGCATTACGGTCATTGTTCATAATGGTCACTCTCAATTGTTCATAAGGGTCACTCTCAATGAATGTGCTATACCTTTCTCTTAAGAGATGTCATTTATCGTGATCTGATCAACTATTAGTCATTGGCACATGGTTGAGTGCTCTATTATAAGAATGACTAAAGGTTAACAAGATGAAAGATAAACATTGGGCCTCCATGTTAAGCCAAGTGCATTACCGTCATTGTTCATAAGGGTCACTCTCAATTGTTCATAAGGGTCGCTCTCAATGAATGTGCTATACCTTTCTCTTAAGAGATGTCATTTATTGTGATCTGATCAAGTATTAGTCATTGGCACATGGTTGCATTGTTTGCACATTACTCCGCAATTAAACAAAAACCCATCCGTTAATAGGAATTGCAAAGTCATTGATCAAAGTCACCTTACTGTTAATCACCAAACAAATGAAATGAACATTGTTATCGTCGTATATCATTGTCATTGAACATTGTCATCGAATTATCACCATTGAACTTCGTATGAATCGTTATATGTCATGGAATCCCAATATGAGCCTCATTGCTCAACCTCTTACTCCTTTTGCTTCTCAAATTGTCCATCATCGATTCCTCATGTACTTTTCATGCAAAGTTGTGTCTTTGATTAAGATTTACTTGTTTATTCTAAATTGAAGAATTACCATTGTATATTGTTAGTGTTTATCCATATTGGACTGCAAAGCTCATGGAAGAATTGCCTCCCCTGTATTTGACTCCTGCAAGGACAGGTCATTGATAGATGGATGCCTTCACAAAATTGGCCTTCCACATAAAAGCTTTTCTTCTTCAAAGTTTCCATTATAAATAATCTCCGAGGCAACCACAAAACTGTCACTAATAGAGCTCCTTAGAGAAGGCCAATTGGATTGGCGGAATGAATCCATATGAAGTTTATTTGCTAAGACGTTGACCATCAAGAGAAATATAACATTTGAGAGAGATATAGAGCATAAATCCACGAACTCCTCCTGGAAGCAAAAATAAGTAAATTTGTTTTATCTTCTCAAAGGCACCATTCTTATGGGTAGATTCTCTAAAGATATCCATTATGTCATCCTTCATGACATGCCATAATTCCCTGTAAAAGAATATTGGAAACCAGTCAGGGCGAGGAGAACCCTCCTCATTAAGATCCAAAAGAGCCGCCCAAATATCATCTTTAGTGAAAGGGTGTTCAGCTCTGCAGCCTGATCCTCTTCCAAAGTCCTTATCTCCCCGACAAGCCATTGCCATGCATGCATGGGCAACTAATTTTCATTCTTTGTTCAGTCCTAGCAAAATTAAAAAATAGTAAGTCACACAACAGACATTTCAAGTGAAAAATCTAACATAAGTCTGATTTGTATTCATATTCGTGGCATTAACTTTCTTTGACTTCTTGCACATTCTTATGTTCTGTCCTTTTTCACCACAAGTTCCACATGTAAGAGTCTCTTTTTTTTTTTTTTGAGAGAGAAACATGTAAGAGTCTTTAGAGCCCTTCTCACAACACCTGAACTCCTTGACTCATTTGCCACCTTTTTCCTTAGTATCTTAGGTTGACCAGGCTTTCTTTATACTAGGTGGCTGCATAGATTATTGTTCTATGTACATTGGGTATAGCTTTTTTTTTTTTGAAAGGACGTTGGGCATAGAGTTTATAACATCATAGCATGCATCTCCTAAAAAAACTTCATAGCATGCATTCATATGTTTTTCAATTGAGTAACATGGATGCACAAAATTTTCACAATCTGTTTTATCAATCGTTGTGGCCGCACAAGCATGTGACATGGTCTTCCAGTGAGAACCCAAAGCCTACAAGAACTTTTCCTTCTAAGATGAATAAGGTTTCGTCTATTGGTAAGCACCTCAAATTGTTCTTCCCTACAACTAGCACTTATAACACATGCCATCTTTCTTATGCATCTAGAGATTCTCCAAATTTTTTTGGCAAATTTTACCACTCAATATCTTAGTCCACTCTCTTGTCATTGTATCTAAACCTCAATTATTGTCGTATCATTTCAAGCATCATAGGAATGGGTTTGTATCTAGATTCTATAATAAATTGATTAAATGACTCGGATATATTGTTACACGCCAAATCAAATGCGCTTTGACCTAGCATCAAAACATGATCTAGCCCAATACTTGGGGACTCTTTCATCAACTAGTCATGTGCTTTATCACCTTCTTTATATCACCCATGCATATTCTCCATCTTCTTTTGTGAATGCAAAAATGACATGCCATAATGAAACTTTATCTCCTCTACTTTTTTTTTTCTGAAGATAACATATAGATAGATAACTTATGCAGCATCTATGTTCTGTTCCGGGGATCAAATTTTGGAACAAAATAGTTAATCTTATTGGAATGATAATAACAATTAAAAAAATGTTAAGCAATAATAATTATATCATGTACCTTAAGTCTATCAGAGATGAAAACCCACCCCATCACTGGAGGGATTCCAATTGCATTAATAATGGTCTCAAGGAACCATGTCCATGATCTTTCAGTCCAGCCTCCAGTGTTGCTATGTCAATACATTTGGCTATTTCCATTCATAGATACGACATGCATTATACCACCAAATGGACCTTTCACATGACAAGTATCCAAACTAATGGCGGGTCTACGACTAACAAGAGAGACTTTGATTTGTGATGCAAAATTAACAAATATTCTAAAAATGTGGTGCATTCTAAATAAAGTCTTAGAACTCCCAACTTTGCTTTACTACCAAAAGTTTGCCTAATGATCTTATTACAATAGTTTTAAACTTTTTCAATTTTTTCTTTATAATTTCCATTGATCATACTAATGACTTCGCCTTTCTTCTGTATGCTTGCTTTGTAGAGACAAGTAAAGCTCTCTTTTCTTCTTGTGGTTAGTCTTCAGTAGCTTTTCAATGAGGATCATCTGTCTGTCTCTCAAAATAATGCTTGCCAATCTATGTAAAATTTGTAGTCTTTAGTTTCTATCTCCTTGGATGTACTGAATGCTATTTGCCCTTAATGCTTCCCCAAACACTTTCAAGATTAAGTTCATGTATGTATCTTCATTAAAGAGATGAAATTACATGCCACTTTGCGCGAAAAAATCTATTCTAATATCTTCATGATCACTACCGTAATTAAATCAACTTTGAATTGTTATTCTCATTCCTTTTTTTATAGATAAAAGGATGACTACCAGATTTGTGTAGCCATAAAAAAATGTGTTAATATATTAAAGTTGGGGATTTACAAGTGCAGTAAAGAAAAACAACAAAAGAAAATCAACGAGAGTGGGGGCACTTGGTATATGTTCATTTGTTGCATCATTTTATCCCTCGGAGGATTCATTATGATAAAAAATAACCTCCACATATCTCTGATTGCACTCAATTGGTACATGCTCATCAATTACATCACCTTCCACATTTGACATGTTGGGTTCAACATGTGCGTAATCATTAACTACATTGGTCTCTATATTTAGAAGAGTTGATGTGTCACTTTGTATATGCATAATATCGACATTGGAATTGATATATATTTGAATATGTTTGGTCTCTTCATTCTTGGAAAACACATTAAGAACATTTGTATCAAATTTGATAGCCACAAATCCTTCTAGCTCTCTCACAAAAAAAAAAAAAAGAAGAAGAGCAACCAATCCTCTAAAATCAACAATAAGCTATAAATGATATAATGTGAGAGAGGAGGATAAATGCAATGATTCAGTCATATCTTCTAGTTCAAATAATGACGTCAAATCAAGGTCAACAGCTTTAAAACAAGTCACTCTTCCACCAATATATGAAGTTGAGCCACCATGGACAAAATGTCCACCATATTGCATTTCTATTGTATAAAAAGTCATGTTATCTGTAATGAAACAAGAAAATAATGATTAATAATAAATGTTATCACACCAATTTTAAGACATAATTTTGATAATTTGGAATGATTGTCGAAGGTTGATAAAAATACAGTAGTGTCAACAGAAGTTTAAGTTACTTGAGGAGAAAATAAGACCAATTTAGTTGAGATAGGTGCAAAAGACGAATAGGAATACATTCAGGAGAGGTCATATATATGTGTATATAACTAAGAACAATGTGAATATTGCATACTACCTCTTGCTTACAACTTAAATGAAAAACCCTATCTTTTGTTTCACAAGAAGATAAGAGTGACCAAAATGGAAGAAGACAAGGACAACGATACCTATTTCATAAACATTTGGGACTATACAGAAAAAAAATTTGACAATTTGGGATCACATCATATTTACATAATTGGGGACCTCAAACTTTACAAACAATCCCAAAATAATTTGGGACTACATCACAAAACAATGTACATAGTAAACAAGGATAAAAATACATGTCTTATACTGAAAGTAAATGAAATCTAGAGACCACACAGAATAAGGAAGCCCATCTTCCTACGATGATGTCCATGATAAAATAGCAAATTAATCGAACTACCATACAACAAGGATGTAACAACCATAATTTTTTAATAGGGGTATTTAAGTTATTTGGATGAAACCCTAAGAAACATTGGGCTAGACTCTATAAAAACCCCCCAAACCCTCCCTCTTCTCTCTTTTCTTATTTCTTCCACGTGACGACTGCAACTTAGGAGGAGGAAAAAGGAAGAGAACGAGGAAGAAGAAGAGGGCAAAGAGAAAGAGGACATGGACAAGGGAAAGGGGATTAACATTGATGAAGAACGAGATCATATGTATGTAAAGGGGATCGAACCCCTCTCTCCTCACTCCATGGTTTGATTTGATTGTGATGGATTGAGAGTTTGAGGGCACATTGTCCCTATAATGGATTGTGATTTAGGATTACTCTCATTAGATCTGAAAGATTTTGATATGTGTTTCGTTTTTTTGAATCACCATTCTTAGATTCACATGTTAGGGTTTCATATTGTGGGATTTAGGATGAACCCTAGATTTGAAAGAATGAACGATTTCGTATATTTTTCATGTGCTTTTGATGCCAATCGATATATAGAACAAGCCTAGACCCTTTAGAATACTTGGTATTGCATTTTCCCAAAGTTCATTGAAAAATGTGCAGAATGCGAGCTCAATACGGGATAGATGGTGTTAAGACGGACAAAAAGGCTTTAATACGGGTTGCCAATATTTTCTGGTGCGAGGTCAATACAACATGAAGGTAAAAAATATGACTTGAAAGGGAAAAATACGGCCAAGCCATATTGAACTCGCAGGTGGGCAAAAATTCTATCTCACGGCCGGTGACACTATTGGGCACAGTCGTGATACTACTGGGCACGGTCGTGACCAACACTTATAAGCAAAACAAAGGCCATTTCACAGCATGGTCATGGGCGTGACCACTCCGTCACGATCGTGACCAATTAAAATGTTGAATATATGATATTTCTAATTTATTTTCAAAGTACTTATGCTATTTATTGATGCTTGATGAATGTATATGACCCTAGATATACGAAATGTATGTTCATCCATAATTAGGCTAAAATATGAAGAACGATTGATGTATTGCAAAGCATAATGCACTTAATGTTGAAGAAGAATGTCTCACTCATCAATGTTGAGAAGCAAAGTCTTACACCTATGTATGTAATTCAAGAGGACCTAAGTCCGTGAAGTAAAGTACTGCATTTGTGGATGCGCTTCTCAAAGGCACAAAGTTCCTCATCAGAAAGTGTACATATTTCCTAGAATAAAATCCCTCACCATTATAGTGTGCGTATTATTCAAAATAAAGTCCCTCACTATTATAGTGTTCGTATTCTTTGAAATAAAGTCATTCACTATTATGATGTGCGTGTTTCAAGGATGTGGCTTATGATGATGTGATATGATTCTTTCAACTATGTTAAGATAAAAGATGTTATAAGATAAAGAAAGAAGAAAGATGAAGAACTTCAAAGTATATTGTCACAAAGATGATTATGAAGTAAAGATGGATAGTAAAGTCCTACACTTATGTATGTACTTCAAGGGGACCTAAGCCTGAGAAGTAAAGTTCTGCATCTGTGTATGTACTTTCCAAGGAACAATGCCTATCATCATAAAGTGTATGTATTCCTAAAGATGACTAGGAATAAGGTCCCTCAATATTATGATATGTATGTTCCTAAGTATGACATGATATGGAATGAAAGTCAAGATGCTATTATGTGATAAAGATTAAGGATGAAGATAACATACGAAAGATCACATAATAAAAAAAGAAAAGAAGAATGAAAGAAGATCCAAAGGGTTATAAAGCAACCCTGAGGAGATGTAAGGTATGAAAGAAGTTACGAAGTAAGGATCAAGGAGTTGTGAAGAAACTCTTAGGATGTACATGATTATGAAAATGAAAATGGAATGATATATTGTGCCATGTATTTGATGAATGATATGAATGCATATTTTTAATGTTTGGTACATGTAAATAATGGGCCTGAAGTTGAGCAGGTATGACATAATGTGTATGTTTCATGAATATCATATGAAGAATGAATATAAGTGTTATGTAATGTCATGCAAGGATCATGATATAATTCATGACATGCATGTTTATATGTTATGTTATTATGATGATAAATGATGCATCACATGTAGTATTATGTGATAAGATATCATGACATGCATGATCTTTACATACTCTAACTAGGAAACTTTACACTCTGAATTCGTGCAGATAACCAGGATTAAAAAGATTAATGATTTAGGGTTAAGTGGGAGCATTGGAATAGTTTAGGGGGTATTTGAGAAATAGGAAAGGTTAGGGGTAATATTAAAAAATAAGGCATAATTTAGGGGCCCTAATCGTTGAAATCATGTTTGAAGTTGATCGGCCGATTGATTGATAATTATCTAAGACACTGTAACTTTGTCTTGTTGGGTGATCAATCATTATATTAGCTAGTTGTTCATGTTGTTATTGTGACACTTACTACAATCATATTGGTAGGTTTAGGAAATCAATTTGGAATTAACTTATAACTAAAAATGAAGAAAAAAGTAATAATATAGTAATTTTAGGTTGGTTATTAATTAAATTTAATGTTAAATTAAATATCATAACGACTGATTTCAATTTGAATAAAAAATAGGGTTTTTTTCATAAACCACCCCTAAACTATTGCAACTTTTCACATCTAATCCCAAATTACGAACTTTTTTTGGATCCCTAAACTATCACGACTTTTTTAATTTAATCCTTTCATTGACTTCTGTCAAGTTTTTTGCTAACTTCATTGTGAAAAATCAAATTACCCCTTCATCGATAATACATCAAATAAAAAAGTAAAAGCGAAAGCACGATGGAGTTCGTCGATGAAGAGTCCTCAATGATCGATGACATCAAAGAAGGTGACGAGATGAGGAGCCCCCTCTACGACCTTTCTGAGAGTGGTGGTGGCGGTGGTGGTGGTGGTGTGTGTGTGTGGGGGGGGGGGGGTGGGGGTGGGGGGCGAGGTCGAGCGACCCTTACTTGTGTGCGCCCTCTTTTCATGTGCCGATACTCGCAAAGAAGACCCCTCTCTTTCCCTACGCGCAGCTGAGGGCAGCCTCACGAGGTGGGTGACTTGAGGTGGTAGCAAGCTGTGGCAATTTCCGCCATGAGGTGGGAGAAGGGCTTATGTGTCATCAGGTCCATCCCCATCCCTGAGAGCTTCTTCTTAAGCTTAGTGTTCTAGTGGTTCTTTACGTCATTGTCCGTGTGTCCGAGCAGTTGTCGCACCGAGAAAGAAGGGAAGGGGATGTTGCGATCCACGACGGTGGCGGAGAGGAGGAGGATGGAGCGATCGATGATGGCACCGGCACCAGCGGGATCTCCGGGGGAGGGTTTGGCAGAGGAGTAGGAGGGAGGCGACGAGGCTGGAGGAGAGGACGACGAAGCCATTGTTCAGGTCATCGCGGAGGTCGAAGATGATCTATCATTTTTTTCTTTATTGTATTTGTTATTTGATGTGTTATCGATGAAGGGTAACTTTGACTTTTCATGAATGAGAAAAAATGAAATTAATAGAAAACTTGATAGAAGTCGACAAAAGGATTAAATTGGAAAAGTCACAATACATTAAGAACCAAATAATTAAGTTCATAGTTTGGGTGGTCATATGTGAAAAATCATGATAGTTTAAGGGTGGTTTATGAAAATAATCCTAAAAAATAAATTCATTAAATGTGTCATTTCTAGAATTTCCATAAAATAATTGTATTTGTGTAGGTTCAACCTATCTCAATTGGAGTTTAAGTTTAATAGTAATTATGATAGGTGATAAATTTACTAGAACAACGTTTCAGTTTTATGGTTTTTTATTCATTTTGCTCTGATTTATGAACTTTATGATGAATTATAAAATTTTCACTTGAATTTAAGTTTAATTTGAATTATGATTGGTGCTTTTCTATTATTTGCATGTCACATGAAAATAAATCATCTTTTAAGGAGCACATGTTTCTTTAGAATCCTTCAAATTCTTTTAGCCCTTAATGTTTAATCCATCTCAGATTCTAACCCTCGAAATTCTTTTACTTTGATATCGTGACATGTCTCTCCTGTTTAGGAACCGAAGACATGGAAAAATGTGGAACAACCACCACCTCCATCCTTCGAGACAAAGACACAGAAAAAAGTGGAACAACCATCCCCACCACCTCCATCCCTTGAAACGAGAGATTTGGCAAAGCTCCCATATCAACTCTTCAAAGAATTTTTTTTTATTATTGACACCATCGATATCATGATGGAAGAATGATACAATTGTTGAAATGTGATTCAAAAAATATCCACATAATTTTCTATTTGGAAAAAAGAAAATTAATTATGGAGTTAGTGGATAGTTGTAGTGATGTAGTAGTTATGATTACGGAGTAATGTAATTAGTGGTAGTAGTTTGTTAGTGGTGAAGTGTGTGCCTGATCTCTCACTATTTTAGACATTATTTCCATGTCGTTATCTTGCATCTTCTCAAGTTGTAAGCCTATTTATAGGTCCCCTTATTTTGAGTTTTAATATAGCAGAATATCATGCAATGATATTTTCTTTTCTCTAAAAATTGTTCCTTGATTACTCGGTTATGTGCTGAATTATTTTCCTAGTTTATCCTTTAATTTTCAATAAGTTTGGAATCAGAGCAAGTTGCGAAGATGCAGAATTATAGGTGCAATTATCACAAAGCAAGCATGGAGTATATTACAAAAAGAGTATCAAGGAACATCAACGATAATCATAATTAAATTGCAAACTCTTCGTCAAGATTTTGAAATGTTGTTTATGAAATCAAATGAGTCTGTTCAAGAATTTCTGTCAAGAGTAACCACTGTGGTTAGCCAAATGAGATTTTATGGAGAAAATATTAATGATAAAACTGTTGTTGCTAAAGTTTTGAGGAGTTTGACCTCAAAATTTGATTATGTAGCTGCTGCAATTGAATAGTGTAAAAATTTATCTATATTCTCTTTTGATGAACTAATGTGTTCTTTGCAAGCACATGAAGCAATGATGAACATACTTGCTGAAAAAAGCTAAATAAAAAGCTTTTCAATTCAAAGTAGAAGCACCTCAATCTGATTGCAATAGAGGTCGTGGTCGTGGCGGATTTCGTGGAAGATGCCGAGGAAGAGTCCATAGTAGAGGAAGACTTGATGGAAAAAAAATGAGCAAAGACAACAACCATCAAATGAGTACAAAAGCAAAGTTCAATGCAATGCTACTACTGTAAGATGCATGGACATGTTGAGGCAAATTGCTGGACCAAGGCAAAGCAATTAGCAAATTTTGTTAAAGAGAAAGAAGAGGAAAGTAAGTTATTTATGACATATTCTCATTCTAATGATACAAATAAAATTTGATTTTTAGACAATGGTTTTCTAATGATACCATATGACTGGAATGAGATCATTGTTTAAAGTGTTTGATAAGTTAAAGAAAAGAAGCTCAGATTTGGAGATGATAAATCTGTGCAAGTTGAGAGAGAATGTACAATTGCTATTCGGCAGAACTGGTAAAGAAAAAATTCTGCATGCTGTATTTTATGTTCCTAGTTTGATGAACAATCTTTTAAGTATTGGACAGTTGATGTCAAGTGGTTATTTTATTTTGTTTGATGATGATATTTATTTGGTCAAAGATAAGAAATCTGGACAGATTATTGTAAAAGTTGCTATGGTAAAAAATCGCATGTTTCCTTTGGATTTTTTTTTAAATTCTTGTGCATTTTTAGTTCATTCAATTTTAGAGGCTAAACTCTAGCATTTGAGATATGGTCATCTCAACATTAATGGAATGAAATTATTGTCTAGAATGAATATGGTTGTTGGTTTTCTAGAAATTAATTCTCTTGTTGAAGTATGTAAATGATGCATTTTTGGAAAGCAATGCAAAAGATCATTCAGAAAAATCATACAGAGCAAAGTATCCTCGTGAAATTATTCATGCAGATTTATGTGGACCTATGCAAACAAAGTCTTTTAGTGGTAGTCAATATTTTACATTATTTATTGATGAATATTCTCGCATGAATTGGGTATATTTTTTGAAGCAAAAATTTAAGACATTTGATGTGTTCAAAAAAATTCAAGGCTATGGTGAAAAATGAAAGTGGTTATCACATAAAAATTCTGTGCACAAATAGAGGTGGTGATCAAATGAATTTAACTATTTTTGTGAAGAACGTGGAATTCAAAGGTAGCTTACGGCTCCATATACACCTCAGCAAAATGGTGTTGCTGAAATGAAGAACCGAACAATTGTGGAAATAGCAAGAAGTTTGCTAAAGGAGAAGAATATTTCCAATATTTTTTTTGCTGAAGCAGTTGCAACTGTAGTATATTTACTGAATATTTTTTCAACAAAAATAGTGTAAAATCAGACTCCTATGATGCATGGAAATGTTACAAATCGAAAGTAAGTCATTTGAAAGTTTTTAGGTGCATTACATATGCTTTGAACAATTCTGAAAATTGTCAAAAGTAAGGGACCCCCGTAGGGGAATTCTGCTGAAGCGCCTGACTATATAGGGGGATCAACTGGGTTCAGATTCAAGACATTATTAACAAATCTCCACCTTGACTTGAACCGTCTTCAGAGCACACAAAACCATGCCACGCTGCCTTCAGCCCCACCTCAGGACTATTACCAAGTATTGATGTTAAGCAAGTCCAAACAGTGCTGGAACTTGTCACGAGGAATAGATTTAGTGAACATATCAGCTGAATTGCCTTCTGTGCCAATCTTCTTCACCTTGATCCTCTTCTCAGTGTGGATGAAGTGATATCTGACATCAATGTGTTTGGTTCTTTCATGATGTACTTGATCCTTAGCTAAATATATTGCACTCAGACTGTTATAGTGCACTATAGCCTGCTCCTGATGTAATCCGAGATCTCCAACTAAGCCTTTTAACCAGATGCAGTTTGAATTATATTAGATGAAAGAAACAAAAGAGGATTACAAGATCAGATTGATTTCTCTTTGGACCCCCTAGAGAGTTTATATAGGCACTCCCTTTAACAGATGATAGGAATTAGAGACCAACTGGATCTCTATATTAATCCCAAAAATAGGACACCTACCTAGTAATAAAGAAATAAATCAATTCCTTAACAATCTTATGATAAGAAAATATACAGAATATGTCAGACAGATTTCCTTTTACTTCTTTGGATCAAAATAGATTTTTAGTTAAAGTAGGATTCAAGGCATTATTTAACAGAACTAATGTGACTGATTTGCAAATTGAGTTTCCTACGGAAGGTGAAAAAAATATTATTACAGCACCGGCAAGAAATGTGTTCCAAGTAGTGGAAACAATTTATTAGCAAATTCACCTAATTCAGCGCCGAGGAAATTTCGTTATTTGCAAGAAATATATAATTCTTGTCAATTTGCTTTATTTGTCTCAGATGCAACATGCTTGGAAGAAGCAATAGAAAAGTAAGAATGACACAATTCAATGAAAGAAAAAATGATGTCTATTGAAAGAAATCATACATGTAGATTGAAAGAAATGATGTTTATTGAAAGAAATTTGATTGGTTTGAAATGAGTGTTTAAACTAAATATCATGTAGATGAAAGCATTCAGAGGCACAAAGCAAGGCTTGTAGCAAAATGTTATGCACAAGAGGAAGGTATAGATTTTGAAGAAACCTTTTCTCTTGTTGCTCGTCTTGAAATAGTGAGATTACTTCTAGCCTTCGCTGCTTAATTGTAATGGCCTATTTATCAACTTGATATAAACTCAGCTTTTTTGAATGGTGATTTGAATGAAGATATTTATGTTAGTCAACCAGAAGGCTTTGTTATTAATGGCAAGGAAGACAAAGTCTACAACTTGAGAAAGGCTTTGTATGGCATAAAACAAGCTCCTCGTGCATGGTATAGTAAGATTGATTCATTTCTTATTGACAATGGTTTTCGCAGAAGCGAAATTGAGCCAACACTCTACTTGAAAGAAAAATATTTATTATAGTTTGCCTATATGTTGATGATATTCTATATATGAGATCTTCTCAATTACTTGTGGCTGATTTTAAAATATGCATGATGGTAAATTTTGAAATGACAGATTTGGGACTATTGAACTATTTTCTTGGTATAGAAGTAAAGGAAGGAACTGATGGCACATTTATTTCTCAAAAGAAATATGCTAATGATTTGTTGGTCATGTTCAATATGCTAAATTGCAAAGTTGATGCCACTTCTATGAATGCAAATGAAAAGCTCAAACTTAATGACGATACAGGTCGTGCTGATTAAAGAGCATTTAGAAGTTTGATTGGTGGTTTAATTTATTTGACGCACATAAGACCAGATATCTTTTTTTTCTGTCAGTCTTGTATCCAGATTTATACATTCTCCAACAAAACATCATTTTGGAGTAGTCAAGTGCATTCTGCGCTATATTGCTGGCACGTTGAATTTTGGAATTTGGTATTCTAAAGCTTCTAATTTCGTATTATTTGGATTTACTGATAGTGACTGAGCAAGATCTTTTGATGATAGAAAGAGCAGGAAGTGTTTTTAATTTTGGATCAGGAGTAATCATGGTGTTCAAAGAAGCAAGCAACTATTGCCTTCTCATCTTCTGAAGCAGAGTATATTGCTGCTACATCTGCTGCATGTCAAACAATATGGTTAAGAAGAATTTTGTTGGATTCTCCATCAATCATAAAATGAAGCAACAATTATTTTTTGTGATAATAAATCAGCAATAGCAATGATCAAGAATCTAGTTATGCATGGACGAACAAAGCACATTGAGATATCTCATCATTTTATTTGTGACTTAGTGGAGGATGAAGAAATCAAATTGGAATCTTGTGACACAGATGAACAAATGACAGATTTGTTCACTAAAGCTCTTCCTATTTTCAAGCATGCATTTTTCACAAAATTGCTTGGAGTATGCAGTTTTGAATAAGGGGGAGTGTTGAAATGTGATTAAAAAAATATCCACATCATTTTCTATTTAAAAAATAGAAAATTAATTATGGAGTTAGTGAATAGTTGTGGTGATGTAGTAGTTATGTTTACAGGGTAATGTAATTAGTGGTAGTAGTTTGTTAGTGGTGGAGTGTGTGCATGATCTCCCACTTTTTTAAGCATTATCTCCATGTCGTTATCTTGTATCTTCTCAAGTTATAAGCCTATTTATAGGTCCTCTTATTTTAAGTTTTAATATAGCAGAATATCATACGATGATATTTTCTTTTCTTAAAAAATTGTTCCTTGATTACTCGGTTATGTACTGAATTATTTTCCTAGTTTATTCTTTAATTTCCAACAACATTTTCTACGCATGGTAAGAACTCTCATTGTAGTTCCTCACCTGACAAGTCATCAACATGATCCCCCTTCATGATAACATGCGGCAAGATGATTTGATCGAGATGACAGAGGAGGTGATCTGTCTAAGCAAAGGGATCATGAAGGAATTTTTTACGAAATACCTCGTTGACAAAGATGTCATCCAATTTATTTTATTTAGGTATTTTCTTATTACTTTGATGTTTCATTATTTCATTATCTCTCATCATACTTCTTTCATTATTTTCACATATATTATTTTCTTATTGATTTGAACTTTATATAGCACCAAACGATTTAAATCTATTCGTTTGACAACATGCCATTGTGTCTAGGACAGGGCTCTTGATGACTTTGTAGAGATATTTTTCAAGTTGGAGTGCGTTGATGTGACTTGATATTGCATTTATATACGGTTCATTGAAAAACTTGGCAAGTGTTATCTGTTGCAACATTGATTCAAATATAATGAATAATGATTAACATAATGACACACATCTTATTCTAGAATATAAAAAAGAAGCAAAGCCAACATGAGATGATTAAAAAATATTTTCCATCATGAAGAATATGAAGGATTTATGATTTCTTCAAATATAGAAATAGGATAACGAATGTTGGTCTTAATGTCATCATCGACAATTTGAAGAAGCTTGAGTGTTAGACATTAGGTGCTATAGGAATTTATAGGTTGATAAGGGCTTCGGGAGCAAATGCATTAAAGATCAAAAGTTTGAAGTTTCCTTATGAGAATTTTGCTTATGAGCATAAAGGACCTTATTCTCTATTTGATGATGATGATGAGGAGGAATATAATTTCGATAAGAGTATGTGTGATTATAGTGGAATAGTTCACTGCTTCTTACATCGTATATATGGATATATAGTATGTTTTTATACTACTATAAATTGAATGTATAATTAGTTCTTAAAAATCCAATTTGTAGCAAAACATACTATACATTTAATTTGTAGCAGTGTAAGAACTAACTACACATCCAATTTGCAGCAGTGTAAAAATAGATTATACATTCAATTTACAGTAATGTAAGAATAAGGCCTAATAAGCATATTTCTCTTTAAAATTGTATTTCTCCTCTTTAGAATTGTGTTTTTTATCATTCTCATCCTCATCATCGTCAAATAGTGAATAATGTCTTTCATGCTCAAAAGTAAAATTATCATTACGAAACCTCAAACTTTTGATCTTAACACATTGGCTCAGGAGGACCTTATCATCAAAGTTTAGATTTCTATAACACCTAATGTCTAAACATTCAAGCTTCTTTAAATTGTCGATGATGACATTAAGACCAGCATACATCGTCCTATTTTCATATTTGGAGGAATCATAAATCCTTCATATTCTGGACGATGACAAATATGTTTTAATTATTTTATATTGATTTTGCTTCCTTTTTTATATTTTAGAATAAGATGTGTCCTTATTATTAACCAATCTTCATTATATCCATATCGATGTTGTAATGAACAAGATTTTCCAAGTTTCTCAATGAACCATGGATAAATGGAACATCGAGTCACATCGACACACTTCAGCTTGGGAGATCTCTCTACAAAGTAAAAAAGAGCTCCCTTCTAGAAAAATGACATGCTGAACTAAGTGATTTTGTCCGTTTGGTGCTACATAAAGCTCAAATCAATAAGAAAATAATAATATGTTGAAATAATGGAATAAACATGATGAGATAATGAAATTGTGAAACATCCAAGTAATAAAAAGTACTTGTCTAAAATAAAATGAATGGCATCATCGTCAACAAAGCATTGCACAAAAAATTCTTTCATCATTCCTTTGCTCATATTGATCATCCCTTTCGATATTTTAATCAAATAATCTTGGTGTATGTTATCATGTAGTGAGGTCATGTTGATGGCCTGTCATGTGTGAAACTGCAATAAGAGCTCTCATCATGTGCGACAAATGTATCGCTCATCATGATATTGATGGTTCAATAATGTAGAAAATACCCTTAAGGATATGGCATGATAACTCAGCCCAATCCCTTGTCTAATGGGATTTGGTGGCAGTGGTTGTTCCACTTCTTTCATTTTTTTGGTTCTTGGAAAGGAGAGACATGTAACAACCATAAAAAAGTAATATACTTTTAAAACAAGCTAGAAATAGTCATAGAGGATTTGAATGTCATAATGTATGATGTGTGGAGAGAATACCGGCAGCAGTTACGGAAGAATAAAAAGGGGTTATGAATAATTGAAATTAATGAGAAATTAATACCCTAATTTCCTAATTTTTCACACATTGGCCGAGATCAAAACCTTCTCTGATTCCCTCCATGTCGTCATTACCTTCCCTATTTTTCCACCGTCAGAAGGCAAGATGAATCTCCCTAAACATCTAGCATCTCATGCCCAAGAGGGAGGAGCCCTGCACTCGATGGAACGTAAGCAAGGAGTCAACCGAACATTTTCCCCCTCTCCTCACGTCCACCTCGCTTACGTTTCACAATTTTCTAGGATCTGAATCGATCTTTAGGTGGATTTCGATCAGGAGGGACACAAGGAAAACAAAAAGGGGCATTGCACTTGATCTGGGGCAAATCAACAAAGATCGATGTGCAACCAGGTGGGTGAATCAAAATCACCTTGCAAAATTATAATTAGATCTAATCAACATTCTTCCATGATATGATAATGTTATTGAATCACGAGTATGAAAAGGAGTTGAACGAAATGTATGGACCGATCTATTTCTTTCCTGATTGTGTAGTTACATGATTGATTCCATGTATAAATTTGATTATTTCTGTTATTGATCTGCCTTGATGATTTCTAGGACATAGTACGTAAATTATGTCAATACTCTCTAATATTTTTATCTATTTTTGGATCGAAATCGTGTGATAAACTCCCGCCGTCATGGCCATGACCTTCCCTTTATGGTCGTGCCACTACTGACATGCTTGTGACACTTAGCCAACACGACCGTGCCATCCCTTCGGCACGCCCGTGCCACCTTCCAGGCACGCTCGTGCCGTGACTTGGCTGAGTGAATTCGGCTAACCATAAATTCGGTCAACCGATCCACTGAATCGATCGACCGCCCTCACACTCAGGCATGCCCATGCCACTTTACAGGCACGCCCGTGCCATGACTTGGCCGAGTAAATTCGGCCAACTATAAACTCAGTTGACCAGCCTACTGAATCGGTCGACCGACCTCATGCCCAGGCACGCCCGTGACATGTTATGGGCATGCCCATGCAAGTTCCCCTTTATACCCATAATAGATCGGCATGGCCGTGCCACTCCACCGGTACGCCCGTGCCAAGCTACAACAATGATTCCATATTTGGTTTATTATTAACCTTGATTTTTGGTCTGAATTTTATCTGTTGCCCTTCTGATTGATTGTTATTATGACTGAACATGATTTTACTGAAATCCATTCCCATTTTTTTATATGAATTATTTTACTGATTTACCCTTCTATTGATTTAATTATTTCCATCGCGCGAAGAACAAGAAATGACAAGATTCTAAAGTAATTAATAAGTGAAGATGAAAGATGAATAATGGGTCGCCAGCCAGAGTCAAGTGTCTCAAGATATATAAGGGTCACTCCCTTGGTCATGGTTTGATCACCCATTAACCTGCACAAGGCTGTATCATTTGCTTGGTATAACCGAAGAATGTAAAGGCACCCAAAGTCACCTAATGTCTAAGTATGATTCAAGATTAAGAAGTATGGTTAAGTAAAGCATGTATGATGCAAGGTTAAGAAGTATGGATAAGTAAAGCAAGCATGAATATCAAATCAAATTATCGGCATTATCTATGCCATGACTTTCAAGCATGCTATTGATTTAAGCTTACCATCTATCACATGATTCTATTGATTATTGGCATTTATTGATCTCCCATATTTTGACATGATGATTCCATGTTCCATCACCCGCTCAAGATAAGTACACCATTCTATCTCTGATTTATGCTATTTAAAGTTATGCATTGTATATTTTTATGGTTCCCCACTAAGTTGTAAAGCTTACGGGAAGACTTCCTCCCCTATGTTTGATTTTCACAAGGTCAGGTCAGTGATGGTGTTGAGTTGGTGTGCTACGACGACCCTCCGACGACTAGAAAGCACATGAACAACAGGGACATTAGTTATTTATTTTATTCTGCATTATGAACTCATGATGTAGACCTTATATTATTCTCTCAGAGATGATGTAACCAAATTATGAGCTTCCGCAATCTATGTTATGTTTCTTTATTTTATTCTTTCTTCCGCTTACATGTCTCCGTTCTTGGCTGAGACATGGTCAATGTAATGGTCAATGCCATAGCGTTTGTTGCATTCTCAAGTTGGTCTTCGTCACGTGGCATGGGTCGATTTGGGGGCGTTGCATTTATGGTATCAGAGCATAAAGTTATGACTCTCTTGACGTCCTATTGTACCGTATAGTAAAGGTTCATGTGCTTTCGTCGAGCAGCCACCACACCCTCCATCATAAAGTACAAGTAAGATCTTTCTTGTTTTGTGTTATTCTTTATTGATACATATTTCTTATGAGTGGTTGATTACTAAGGAGGTTATTTTGTATGGTAGGAATCAACTTAAATGGTATTAGTGATTATACAAAAGGATCATAAAAAGGTTACGAAAAATTGGGAAAGAATAAGTAACAAACATGTCTACATGAAAAAAAAAAATCAGCCCTATAGATATTTAAAGGGTAAAATATAAGGAACGATTTTGTTTCTTATAATTGATGTTGTCCATCTCTTTCATGATCGTTCTACTCACGGAATTCTTCTACTGAGTGCAACAGCATGAAGAGGAAAATGAGTAGACATATCAGTTGCAAAGAGATGTAATTTTATGAAAGAATGAAGGGAATTATAAGAGTAAATAAAAGATTTGCTTCACACAACAAGTAGGTGCGAGATGATTCCAAACTATGGAAGTGAATTTATATGAAATCAAATATGCTTAAAGACCATAAAAGTCAAATATGATTTATCATTTCACAATGGAATGATAATGACCTAGGTGCTTCCATTGGTTTACCGAGTTAAGGCTGAATGTATTGATAAGGATAAGTGGAACTATAACGTTCATTGTGTCTTAAACTTCATATGACTTTACATTATGTTAATAAAGGAACTAAGAAAATACAAACTAGTTATATGAATTATTAATTGTATTACTTCATATAGAGGCTAAGAATTAGAATTAGTAATTAAGTTCAAAATCATGTAACCCTAGTTGGACAAGAGTTTAAGTCCAATATAGTTATCCAAGAATAATGCATAATGTATGGATGGAGAAACATAAAAGTTTAAAAGTGATCTAAGCAACGTTAGAAGAAATTATGATACAATAAGTAGATGATTGTTTGACATACTTAAATAACTAAAATAAATTAATAAATTCATAGTAACCATTGGTATATGTACATATAACATATTTTACTTATAAAAATTATTTTTTAAGTATAGTACATGATGAAATAGTAATCGAAGTTTATCTACAATATGACTTGAAATTACTTCAATACAAAATGTATAAATGTATAGCTATGATCAAAATAAGGATTTTTCCAATAATTACAATCTAAACTACTTTCACGACAAATTGTTATTGACAGCAAAAGTAAAATGCATGTAATAGTTATTTACATAAGAGCATGAAATGCATGTAATAGTTAAAATTAATTGAAGAAATTATGTCAGAATAAAGTCACTTAATTTAGATGTGACCAAGGAACAGCTCTCCTTCCATCAGTTATTAAGAGATGAAAATACTATGTGAGCAGATTTTTGGAATTCCAAGTTCAAGATAAAAAATGTGAAGATTTTATAAGTCCTTTACAAGGTTACTCGAAAAGCAACTTAATAATCTATGATAGTTGATTTAAAAGTAATCTATAAAAAATTTAAATCGATTTATATTGGCCAGGGATATATTACAAATTTCCTAATGATGTCCAATAGTATAGGGTAATTAATGATGTGATCATGATCGATAGTTCAAGGGGGAAAAGAAAACCTGTAATTACATAAGTCATCAGAGGATCCAAATGAGGTTCATACATTCATAGGTTAAAGAAAGGTAAAATGAAAATCCTATTGTGTTTAGGATGTTCTTCAAGATACCTCCATGCCTATAGGATGAGTAATTTTCTCAGTTTTGCCTCAACCAAGTGGATCAATTAAGATCCTAACCATGATTCTTATATATGGATGAGTCTCCTTATCAACTTCAAGGTAATGAATGACATCGTTATTACAAATGGCCATGAGATAATAATGCAAAGGACAATGGACAATGTGCAAAGGATAAAGATGATTGTTTGTCTTTCTATCTTGATGATTTCTTTGTTTTTCTACCTTATTGCTTGAATTCATTCCATGTGTTCGTCTACATTCATAATGTTTTACTAAGGACTTATGTTGTGTAGTATGCATAAATTGTTTTGTTCATTATCAATTAGATCTTACCATATGTTTCACCGACCGATCAAATCATCATCGTAATATTGATTCGGAGTGCTTTTCACTCCCCTAAGATTATTATATTGATTCATTCCCCTATCCATGGAGTGAAAGACACTCAACTCCAAAAGGAGATAACTTGTCGTAGTGATATATATATAATCACTGGCTTTCTATGAAATTATATGACATGATATAGCAACGAAAAGATCAATAGAACATAATGCAAGATAAACTAAGAAGTTAAAGTTAAGTAACTCTCATGATTAAATTATTGAATGAAGCATTGACACAAGAGATCGAGACATAGATGGATATTGAATGACATTGATAAATGAATCATCTTATTCCAATGACATAAAATGCCAAGAACGATCCATCCTCAAATGACCTATAAGACTTTTGATTGATTTCAAATATAATTGTCTCATTTGACAATTACTTATATTTTGCACTTTGTCCAATTCCTCAAGATATCTAATCTAAAAATAGTGATAATTCTTCAAGTTCCAATGTTAAACAATTAAGAAATATAAATATTTCATAAGAAGGGATGGAAGGCTAAATAGCTTAATTAATGATAAGTAAAAAGGCCCAAGATGACATCAAAGTGCGGTTAATTATTTGTATCTATAGTACAATTATCATAGGCCGAGTATAGAGTGGAAAAAAATAAATAAATAAGATGAAATAAGATGAAATAAAAGAAATGAAAGTAAGTGCATGTGATGGTGAAAATTTTAATTGAATGAAATTTCAAAAGAATAAATATAGGTGCTTGTTCATTAAGTTCAAATATACTCATACTAAGTATGTTCACTAACACTACTTTTAAGGAGGTTATTGACCCAAATAATTATTGTATTATACGCTAAAAGTTTGGTTGATAAGAAAATTATCCAGACTTTGGAAGACATGCAGAGAGCATGTACATTTGATTGGCATGATAACTAGAATGATAATTTACCTGTGACCGAAATTGCTTATGATAATGACCACCATCCAAATATTTTATGACACTGTTAGATTATATTGCCAACCTTGTTGTTCACCCACTCAATTGGGTGAAATAGGCAAAGAGAAAACCATGAATGAAGAGGATATACTAAGACGGTTGAATTAATTAAAAAAAGGTTAAAAAATAGAAGAGCTACACAGACGAAGATATACAAGAGTATATCGTTAATGCTAGTGATAAGATGCGATTGAAAGATTTCTATATGAAAGAAGTAAGATAGATAAGTAAACAAGGTGCAATTAGTCCACACTGTGATGGACCATTTAAATATTAAAGTTAGTCGGCAAGGTTAGATATATGCTGATACTACCCTCTTCTTATGGAGGAGTGCATTACGTATTTCATGTGCTAATGTTCAAGAAGTACAAGCATGATAACGCTAACATCATTCATATTAAGGGGCCTAATCTAGGCGCAGACCTCACATTTTCCAAGTGTTTGATTCATATTATGGAACACAAGGTACAATGTCAAAAGAATAAGCACACCCATGGTTCAAGTAGCCTCGCGTTCCACCACGACGAAGAGGTAACATGGAAGCTCGAGTTGAGAATGCGCCAAGAGTTCCCGCATCTTTTCAGTAAGTCCTCCACCTCATGTAAAAATTGGGGACGAATTTTCTTTTAAGGAGGTTATAATGTAACAACCACAAAAAAAAGTAATATATTTTTAAAACAATATGGAAATAGTCATAGGGGATTTGAATGTCATAATGTATGATGTGTGGAGAGAATAGCATCATCAGTTATGAGAGAATAAAAAGGGGTTATGAATAATTGAAATTAATGAGAAATTAATACCCCGATTTCCTCATTTTTCACACATTGACTGAGATCAAAGCCTTCTCTGATTCCCTCCATATCGTCATTACCTTCCCTACTTTTCCACCATCAGAAGGGAAGACGAATCTCCCTAAACATCTGGCAACTCACGCCCAAGAGGGAGGAGCCCTGCACTCGACAAAACGTAAGCAAGGAGTCAACCAAACATTTTTCTCCCTCTCCTCACGTCCACCTCGCTTATGACTCATGATTTTCTAGGATCTGAATTGATCTATAGGTGGAGATCGATCAGGAGGGACACAAGGAAAACAAAAAGGGGCGTTGCACCTGATCTGGGGCGAATCAACAAAGATTGATGCGCAACCAGGTGGGTGAATCGAAATCACTTTGAATAAATTATAATTAGATCTGATCAACATTCTGCCATGATATGATAATGCTATTGAATCAAGAGTATGAAAAGGAGATGAACGGAATGTATGGACCGATCTATTTCAATTTCCTGATTGTGTAATTACATGAATGATTCCTTGTATAAATTTGATTATTTCTGTTATTGATCTACCTTGATGATTGCTAGGACGTAGTACGTAAATTATGATGATACTTTGTAATGTTTTATCTATTTTCGGATCGAAATCGTCTGATAAATTCCCGTTGTCATGACCGTGACCTTCCCTTCACGGCCGTGCCACTACTAACACGCTTGTGCCACTTAGCCAACACGACCGTGCCATCCCTTCAGCACGCTTGTGCCACCTTATAGGCACACTGAGTGAATTCGGCTAACCATAAATCCGATCAACCGATCTACTGAACTGATCGACTGCCCTCACACTCTGGCATGCCCATGCCACTTTACAGGCATGCTCGTGACATGACTTAGCCGAGTGAATTTGGCCTACTGAATCAGTCGATCGACCTCATGCCCAGGCACGTCCGTGCCAGCCCTCCCCCTTTGTACCCATAATAGACCGGCATGGCCATGCCACTCCACTGGCATGCTCGTGCCAAGCTACAACAATGATCCCTTATTTGGTTTATTATTAACCTTGATTTTTGGTTTGAATTTTATTTTCTGCCCTTCTGATTGATTGTTATTACGACTGAATTAGCGATATGATTTTATTGAAATCCATTCGCATTTTTTTTATATGAATCCTTTTACTGATTTACCCTTCTATTGATTTAATTATTTCCATCGTATGAAGAACAAGAAATGACAAAATTCTAAAGTGATTAATAAGTAAAGATGAAAGATGAATAACAGGTCGCCAACCCAAGTCAAGTGCCTCAAGATAAGGGTTGCACCCTTGGTCATGGTTTGATCACCCATTGACCCGCACAAGGCTATATCATTTGCTCGGCATAACCAAAAAATGTAAAGACACCCAAACAGGGGAGGACCCAGGGAAAAAAATATGGGGGGGGGGGGGGGGGGGGGGGGGGCAAGATTCAAACCTGCAACCTCTTGATGGTTGTAGAGTAGCAATCCATTAGAGTGATGACATATTTTGTGTCATAATGCCTCATCAAATTTATTTAGGGAGGCCAAAGTTAACATTTATTCCTAAAATTCATATAAGCTTCTATATACCAAATTAAGTTGAAAAAAAATTGGGGGGGGGGGGGGGCAGGGCCCCCCACACCATACATGTGGGTCCGCCCTTGCACCAAAGTCACCTAATGTTTAAGTACGATTCAAGATTAAGAAGTATAGTTAAGTGAAGCAAGTATGTGCAAGATTAAGAAGTATGGATAAGTAAAGCAAGCATGAATATCAAGTCAAGTTATCGTTATTACCTATGCCATGACTTTCATGCATGTTATTGATTTAAGCTTACCATGTATCATCTGACTTTATTGATTATTGGCATTTATTGATCTCTCATATTTTGACATGATGATTTCATGTTCCATCTCCTGCTCAAGATAAGTACACCATTCCATCTCTAATTTATGCTATTTAAAGTTATGCATTGTATATCTTTATGGTTCTCCACTAGGTTGTAAAGTTTACGAGAGGACTTCCTTCCTTATGTTTGATTTTCATAGGGCCAGGTCAGTGATGGTGTTGAGTTGGTATGCTGCGACGATGCTCTGACGATTAGAAAGCACATGAACAACAGGGCCTATTAGTTATTTATTTTATTCCGCATTATGAACTCATGATGTAGACCTTATATTATTCTCTCAGAGATGATGTAACCAAATTATGAGCTTCCACAATCTATGTTATGCTTCTTTATTTTATTCTTTTTTCCACTGACATGTCTCGATTCTTGACTGAAGCATGGTCAATGTAATGGTCAATGTCATAGCGTTTGTGATGTTCTCAAGTTGGTCTTCACCACGTGGCGTGAGTCGATTTGGGGGCGTTACAAGACAGGTATTGAGGTAAAAGGATTTAAGGGGTTTTAGAGAATTTAAGATGGATGAAACACTAAGGGCGAAATGAATTTGAAATATTTAAGAGAAATATGTGCTCAAAAGTTGATTTTTTTCATGCGATTTGAAATATGACATTAATGCAAAAGCACTTATCGTAATTCAAATTAAACTTAAACTTGAGTGAAAATTTTATCATATATCATAAAGTTCATAAATCCGATGAAATGAATAAGAAAATCTCATAAAACCAAAACATTGTCATAGTAAATTCATCAGTTGTCATAATTCAAATTGAACTTAAACTCGTGATAGTGAAATTGAGGAGTGTAGTGATAACTTGCTGAATTTTGAGTCAAAAGTGAGATTTTTCAATTTTAGTCTAACTCCTTAATTTACTCTCTATTACAGTGCACAGGTCAATTGTAGTGACCCTAAATATCGTATCCACAGTAATTTGAAACCTAAGATTCCATAAACAATCTAGACTAGCTTTAACTAAAGTCAAAATTTCAAGAAATTAAAAGAAAATGCAAACCAATTTCTAAAAGCTAAAATGTAAGTGTTTTTAGATTTTTGAAAGGTTATCAAAACTGAATTGTAAATGCTAAACTAGAGGCTCAAAGGGGTTAACTATCAATGAGGAAGGTTCTCCTAGGAGTTGGAGTTCATCTAACTTAATTATGGATGGAATGGACAAGGTATCATTAAATGTCAATTTTAACTCAACTTGAAATAATCTATTTTCATAGCTTAATTAATCTAGAACTAATTATCATATTCTCATATGATTGATTAGCTAAGTTGAATTAGAAGAGGTCCTGACTGAAATCAAGTCAACATGAAGCTCAAACTTTAGCCGCTTTGCTGAATTTCAGAAATTTGGTGAAATCTGAAATGATAACTTGCAATTGCACCTTGAAAATGATGGAAATGCTTCCATCAATTAAACAGGGATGAAATCAATCCAATATTAGTGCAAATACTTCTTGATTTATCTCTAAACTACAAGAGGATTTTAAATCAGCCTCTCAGCTGCAAATTCAAATGAAATCCACATTTTCACTATTGAATTGGATAGAAATCAACACCTAATCACACATGGAAATTCAACAAATGTCATTGCATCCTTGGTCCATCTCTGAACATCAAGACAACCTTATAATCACCTCTCAGTGATGGAATAAAATTAGAGATTTACAATGAAAAAATAGAATCCCAAAGATCCTCATAATTACAAAGTTAGATACACAATGGAATGAAGAATAATAGCAATCCATCCTGAAATGAGGGTTGTTCTGTTGAGATCAGCAAGCCTTCCTCCACACTTCAGCTCCAATCAACTCAATCAGCTCTCCCCTTTGCACAATGGCTGGCCACCTCCTTGATTCCAGGGTTTCTTCAGCTTATATATGGCATTTGATCACCCTTAGATCAACATCCAAATGTCTTTGATCACCCTTAGATCAACATCCAAATGTCCCATAATCTCTGATGTGAGCCACCTGTCATCTGGACCAGAAAAATATCCCAATGACAGCTTTTTTTGGACAGCAAAAAGTAGGTGGTCCCCCCTCCTTTTTGGCTCAATTCACACTTTTTTTCCCTGCTAGACAATCCACAACAGTAAACATCAAAGTCCTCTAATAAGAAATAAACAAATAAGGATTAGGACAGCAAGTAAAATCAGCTCAATAATCAAAAAGGAGTTTGGTGTTGTGCAAGAATGGAAATCGATATGAAAAATTAATAGTTTTGGAACCCGAAAATGATAACTTTGCACTAATTGTGAAAATTATCCAAATAAAAGTGGTTCAAGGCATTAGAGGCATCCAAGAGAGTAATGTGGCAAGTAAACGAGGTCAGAAATCAAATGTAGATACAATTTCATAACATTGATAACTTGATGACCCGGAAATGATAACTTTTAGTCATTAAAATGATAACTTGTCATAACTTTGGTTATGATTATCCAAATGAGATCAAATTTGAGCAGCAATGAGTTAAGACAGTAAGTTTATGATTGCTTAATGCCTCTATGCAGAATTGATGGTTTTGCATATCGAAATGATAGTTTTTCCCTTAAACGATTACTTGGCATTGAAAAATGATAACTTGTGAAATGGATTGATAATTTTGCACAAGTTGAAATATGATCATCCAAATATGATTCATTCATGATGGCAATGGATTTAGGGGAAATAATCACTAGAAATCATCTCAAGTAGAAAAATGATAACTAGCACATTGAAATGATAACTTTGCATAGAATTGACATATTTATGGATTTTGGCAATTCAGAGCCTCTATGCATATGAAATCAAGTATAAAATGAGAAAGATCAACTAGTTATCATAATCCTTACATTTCAAACATAATTGGCCAAAAGTTATGCAAAATAGGGGCTCGATATGGGTGAAATGCATCTAAAATGAGATAAAAGCCTATAGTGATCAGCTAGTGATCAAACTCCCCAAACTTAGCCTTTTGCTTGTCCTCAAGCAAAACATTCAAAAATTAAGGACCAACTTGAATTAACAGTCCACAAATGAATTGAAAATCAGCTGAATTAATTCAATGAGTTTCCCACTTTGCCAACACTCCATCCCATTCATTCCAATTCCCAAATTCTAGCTGAGGAGTCATGAAGGTTAAAGCAAATTTAAGCCATGAAAGAAGTACTAACAATAACTGATTTGGATTACAAGGATTGTTAACTTTACTAAAAAGTTTGAAACATTAATCTCTTCATGAATAGATTTTCCACTGCTTAAACAGGTTTAACACCTGACTTTTATTCATGAAAATGTTAGTCACAGGATAAAAATCCTGGCTTTATTCAGGAGAGGTTCCTTTTTGGAATTTCACTCTCTTTATTCATGCATGCAATGCAAAATGCAACTTTTCACTTTTCCTTTTTCCATTTTTTTCTTTTTTTCTATTCTGTTCATGAAGTGAGCAATGGTTCAAACTCAAGTATAGTTTAGACCCTTAAATGCAAATAGTCAAGGTTTCCTATTTAACATGATAGCAAGAGTCTTGACTTCTTCCTAGACATCTTCTACTTTCCATTTAATCCATGAATGTCAGCTAGTGTTACCCACAAAAAGAAAAATTTTCAGCTGAAATTTTATTCAAATGCATCTGAATTGGTAATGACAATTAAAGCAAGAAGACTAATGGCCAAATTGACCACTTGGTATTGGAGTGTACCAACTGTCATATTGAAGTATTCTATCCATTTCAGAGTTAAAATAAATTCAGAATTGAGTTGAGCCCAAAAAATAATAACCGAGTGATAACTTGTTCAAACAATGATAACTTAATGGTAAATGATGATATAAGTATTAAAATAGATTGAAAATATGGTGTAAAGGTTAGAAAAGCACCAGGTTTCCTCCCCCAAGCTTAGCTTCAACACTGTCCACAGTGTTAGAAAAGATAGGCAAGGGAGAGGATTGGGAGGGTATGAAATTGATGAAATTATGCATTTGATCCCTTCCAATGGTTCCTGCATCTAAATCAGGGGCTGAGGGTGGTCTATTCTTCATGAATTTCAGCTAATCCTGCAAGGAAACAAGAGATATCAGTGGGATATTCAATATCAAATTTTTATGGTGCACAATTCAACAATGCATTGAAATTCACTGAAATTTAGCTAGGATGGATTGGGATAACTGATATGAATGATAATTCAGATGTTAATATGATGATTTCAGCATGAATGAGAAGATACTATCAGTTATCAATAAGATTTCAGTGAGAAAAATTAAAATTAAGGGTAGGAGTACTCCCTAATTGCCAATTTGTAGATTGATCTGATTCCTCCCTTCTTTATTCCTGCAAAAAAAAAAAAGATTAAGTGTAAAATGGCTTGGGTTACCTCCCAAGAAGTGCCCTACTTTAGTGTCTTAGGCTGGACATTTTTTCACTTCTTCATATCAAGGAAGTTTGAATAGTATGATATGATCAAGTAGAGATCTCAATTTGTGAACAGCTTCACTAATCAAGTATGGATCTCTCAGTTTGCCAATGATTGATCTTTGTTTTTCAGCTTAATTTCCTCCTCCATTGTATCAGAAATCTCCTAACTTCTCATCTCTAAAACCCTCATGTATGATATATGAATCCCCTGGACTAGGAAGATGTTTCAACTCCAAATGGGAGGAAGTGTCCTGAGTTGAATTAGTGCGGGGTTCAGCAGTGATAACTTGATATACTTCATTCTGATTTTCTGGATTTCCCACTGATTTTAAAGAATTCAGTGCAGATTGGTATGCCTTAGCCTCTGGGTCTTCTAATTCCTTCAAATGATCACATTAGACACCTTTGCAATGGATTTTCAATGGGAATTATGGCAGAAACTTGCTGAACAACTTGATCTAGCTGCCCCTCCTCAAAATCATTTTCATGAAAATTGGGCCTACTGATAACTTGTGCCAAATTAAATTATATCTTATCCTCTCCAATTTGAAATATCAATCTGCCCTCCTTGACATCTATGATAGCTCTTGTATTGGTTAAGAAAGGCCTCCCTAGAAGAATAGGGGTATTCAAGTCTTCATCCATGTCAAGTACCACAAAGTCTACTGGAATATAAAATTTGCCAACTTTGAGGGGTATGTCTTCAATGATTCCATGTGGATACTTGATGGATCTATCTGCCAGCTGTAGGGACATGTTTGTAGGTTTTATATCTCCAACTTCAAGCTTTCTACAAAGTGAAAGAGGTATGACACTCACTGATGCACCCAAATCACACATAGCCCTTTGAATTTTTCTATTTCCAATTTCACAAGGGATTGAGAAGCTTCCTGGATCTTTCAACTTGGGTGAAAACTTATTTTGGATGATTGCAGAAGCTTCCTCAGTCAAGGTAATAGTTTCATGCTTCATAATCCTCCTTTTCTTGGTTAAGATTTCCTTCAAAAACTTTGCATATGAGGGCATCTCCTGAATTGCTTTCACAAATGGCACATTGATATTTAACTTCTTCAGGATTTCAATGAATCTTCCATACTGCTGATCCTGCATTGCCTTGATTAATCTTTGAGGGAAAGGTACCCTATCAAAGATCCTGGTCCTGACTTCACCTTGAGGATGTTGATTCTGATTTTTCAAGACAACCCCCTCATTTGATTTTTTCTGCAGGCCCTGAACTTGTACTGACTTCAGCTGGATTTCCCTTAACATTCCTCATTGGTTCTTCTATAATTTTCCCACTCCTGAGCTGAATAGCTTGGACTTGCTCTTTGGGGTTCAATTCAGGTTGTCCAGGGAAGAATATGGGAGGTCTAGCTGAGGTGCTAGGTTGCTGAGCAACTTAGTTCTCAATAGTATCAAGTTTAGAATTAATTTTCAAAATTGCCTCCTCCTGATTGCCTTGCTTCTTCAGAATTTGTTGCAGCATCTCCTCTATTTTTGAGAATTGAGAAGGTTGAGTTGGTGGTGGTTGCTCAAAAGGAGGTCTTTGCACTTGAACTTGTGGAGGCTGGTATGGTGGAGGTTGATTCCTTGGCAAAATCTTGAGTTGCCAATTAGAATTTTACATAGGTGGCCCTTGATAGTGATTGGCCTTGTAGGAGAGGTAGGGATGGTTCTTATTCTCTGGAGTATAAAATTCAACAGGTGGCTTGATTCCATAATTCCCCACAGCATTGACTTGATCTATGGATTGCTCATATTGTTGCATTATCAAGTTGCAACTCTCAGTGACATGGCCCTAGTTTCCACATACATCACACCTTGATTCCTGATTTAAAGACTTTCCTACATTAGTGGACAAATTCAGGTTCTCCAATGTCTTTTTCAATCCTTCTTTAATCAGGACAGCAATGTTATTGACTTGATTTTCATTGGACGGCCTTCTTGTCCTGTCATGTGTAAGGAAATGGTGGTTCTTGGCCATGTTCTCAATCAATTGGTAGGCTTCATCAATGTTTCTTGATGCAAATATCCCTCCTACAGTTGTATCCAATGCAACCTTACTAGGGTAATTCAATCCTTCGTGAAAATGGTTGACAAGTTGCCATTTCTCAAAGCCATATTGTGGACATGTCCTCAACAAGCCTTGGAGTCTTTGCCATGCATCACATATATTCTCTTGATCCAATTGGTAGAACCTCACAATCTGATCTCTATAGTTATCAATTTTGCTAGGTGGGAAGAATTCAGTTAGAAACAATTGAATAATAGATTCTCAAGTAGCCATCTCTTCATGTTTGAGGGTCTTGTACCAAGTCTTGGACTTGTCCTTGAGTGAGAAAGGGAACAACCTCATGTAGACAGCATTCATGTGTGTATTGTTGAAGTGGACAGTGCTACAAATCTCCTTGAAATTATCCAAGTGTGAGGCTGGATCTTCATTCCCTAAACCAGAAAATTGGTATTACCTTATCATTGTCACCAAGGTTACTTCAAAGTTTGCAGCTGGTGTTAGGACTCCATTCCCTTGTTGATTTCTGACATTACTAGGAGAATAGCAATCTTTTAATGTCCTTGGTGCAGCCATGTTGATTTCCTCTTCTTCTTCCTCAAAAATTCTTCTTCTTACCTCAATTCTTTGCAATCTTCTCCTTCTCAAGAATCTTCTTTCAGGTTCAAGATCTGATTGATATAATTGATCGTCTAAATCCTGCATAAATGAATTCAGAAGTATCAAATTGAGAAAAGAAAGAAAACTAGACAAAATTAGAAAATTGGGAATGATAACATGCAAAAACTGAAAATTGACTTAATAAATGGACTGAAAACTAGTCTAAAACTAATCTAAACAATCTAAGTTAATCTAATTGGCCTCAAATCCCCGGCAACGGCGCCAAAAACTTGATAGTGAAATTGAGGAGTGTAGTGATAACTTGCTGAATTTTGAGTCAAAAGTGAGATTTTTCAATTTTACTCTAACTCCTTAATTCACTCTCTACTGCAGTGCACAGGTCAATTGTAGTGACCCTAAATGTCGTATTCACAGTGATTTGAAGCCTAAGATTCCATAAACAATCTAGACTAGCCTTAACTAAAGTCAAAATTTCAAGAAATTGAAAGAAAATGCATACCGATTTCTAAAATGTGGCTAAAATGATAACTGTCTTTAGATTTTTGAAAGGTTTTCAAAACTGAATTGTAAATGCTAAACTAGAGGCTCAAAGGGGTTAACTATCAATGAGGAATGTTCTCCTAAAAATTGGGATTCATCTAACTTAATTATAGATGGAATGGACAAGTTATCATTAAATGTCAATTTTAACTCAACTTGAAATAATCTATTTTCACAGCTTAATTAATCTAGAACTAATTATCATATTCTCATATGATTGATTAACTAAGTTGAATTAGAAGAGATCCTGACTGAAAACAAGTTAACATGAAGCTCAAACTTTAGTCTCTTTGCTAAATTTCAGAAATTTGGTGAAATTTGAAATGATAACTTGCAATTGCACCTTGAAAATGATGGAAATGCTTCAATCAATTAAACATGGATAAAATTAATCCAATATTAGTGCAAATTCTTCTTGGTTTATCTCTAAACTACAAGAGAATTTTAAATCAACCTCTCAGCTGTAAATTCAAATAAAATCCACATTTTCACTAATGAATTGGATAGAAATCAGCACATAATCACATATGGGAATTCAACAAATGTCATTGCATTCTTGGTCCATCTCTGAACATCAAGACAATCTTATAATCACCTCTCAGTGATGGAATAAAATCAGAGGTTTACAATGACAAAATAGAAACCCAAAGATCCTTGAAATCATATTTGAATTCAAGATTGAAAACCAGAAATCAGCATTGAGGGATTTTCAATAATTCAGGGATTAAAATTTTGAAATACCATTGCCTCTTGATTCATTTCTGAACAGGAATGAACCCATAAGTAACATCTTAGTTATCAATTAAATCAGGGCTCAATAATGATAGAAAATAGTTTAAATCAGAATTCAGAAATCAAAAATCAGATTTGGGAGAAAACATATTTCAGGATTTAGGAAATCAGATTCTTAATTAGATTAGAACCTAGAAACTTGGCATTAATTCTTGGATAATTTCTGAACAAGATTAGATCAAATGACAATTTCTCAGTTGTAAATAAAAGTAGGACTTTACAAAGACAAGAATCTGATTCATATGAAACAAGAAATCAGAAATCAGGATTGAAATCAATGCAGGAATTCAGACTTGTTTACATCCATCCATAATTAACTTAGACTACTACCCTATCCTAAGAGACATAGGATTTAGCTCTTCATAATTACAAAGCTAGATACACAATGGAATGAAGAATAATAGTAATCCATCCTGAAATGAGGGCTGTTCTGCAGAAATCAGCAAGCCTTCCTCCACACTTCAGCTCCAATCAGCTCAATCAACTCTCCCCTTTGCACAATGGCCGGCCTCCTTCTTGATTTCAGGATTTTTTCATCTTATATATGGCCTTTAATCACCCTTCCCATAATCTCTGATGTGAGCCACCTGTCCTCTGGACCAGAAAAATATCCCAATGACAGCTTTTTTTGGACAGCAAAAAGTAGGTGGTCCCCCCCTCCTTTTTAGCTCAATTCACACTTCTTTTCCCTGCTAGAAAATCCACAACAACAAACATCAAAGTTCTCTAATAAGAAATAAACAAATAAGGATTAGGACAACAAGTAAAATCAGCTCAATAATCAAGAGGAGTTTGGTGTTGTGTAAGAATGGAAATCGATATAAAAAATTAATAGTTTTGAAATCCGAAAATAATAACTTTGCACTAATTGTGAAAATTATCCAAATAAAAGTGGTTCAAGGCATTAGAGGCATCCAAGAGATTAATGTGGCAAGTAAACGAGGTCAGAAATCAAATGTAAATACAATTTCATAACATTGATAACTTGATGACCCGGAAATGATAACTTTTAGCCACTAAAATGATAACTTGTCATAACTTTGGTTATGGTTATCCAAATGAGATCACATTTGAACAGCAATGAGTTAAGACAGTAAGTTAATGATTGCTTAATGCCTCTGTGCAGAATTGATGATTTTGCATATCGAAATGATAGTTTTTCCCTTAAACGATTACTTGGCATTGAAAAATGATAACTTGTGAAATTGATTGATAATTTTGCACAAGTTGAAATATGATCATCCAAATATGATTCATTCATGATGGCAGTGGATTTAGGGCAAAATAATCACTAGAAATCATCTCAAATAGAAAAATGATAACTAGCACATTGAAATGATAACTTTGCATAGAATTGACATATTTATGGATTTTGACAATTCAAAGCCTCTATGCATATGAAATCAAGTATAAAATAAGAAAGATCAACTAGTTATCACAATCATTGCATTCCAAACATAATTGGCCAAAAGTTATGCAAAATAGGGGCTCGATATGGGTGAAATGCATCTAAAATGTGATATAAACCTATAGTGATCTGCTAGTGATCAACTCGCCTAGAGATAGGTTGAACCTACACAAATTCTATTATATTAAGGAAATTGTGGAAAGCCATATTGAATGGATTTTTTTATTCCGACTGAAAAAAGCCTTTATGATATTTAATTTGACATTTAATTTAATTAATGCCAACCTAAAATTACTATATTACTATTTTTTAAAAAAAATTTAACTAACATTTAATTCCATACATTGATCTCCTAAACCTATCAATATGCAACTACAAAAATGATCAACTATCTAATATGAAGATTCATCACCCAACATGACAATTACAATATCTTAGCTAATTATCCATTAACCTGCCAATCAACTCCAAACAAGATCTCAACCTCCCCTAAATTATGCCTTATTTTCAATATAACCCCTAAACTTTCTTGTTACTCATCTCCCCTAAATTGCTCGCACTTAACTTCAAATTGTGTTATTTTTTTAGTTTGACTTTTACTTGTGAAATGAAGTGCTCACGACTCAATTTGTAACATTTCAATTCTAATTTTTATTATGATTTTACCTTTTAAAGTTTTGTTATCTTTCTTTTCCATTTGCACCTAACCTCCAAAATAAACCCTAGGTGGAGATTCATACATGTTCCAAGTTTCTCCAAATTCAAAGTTTATTGACCAAATACATCAAGCAAAGATGGAACTCATGGTGATTATGCATCCAATTTATAGTAATGTAAGAATAAATTATACATCCAATTTGCATTTGAGTGTAAGAATGCAAAGTATAAGAACATATTACATCTAATTTGTGGCGGCACAATAGGAATCAATCATACACCCTATTTGCAATGGTGTAAGATCAGGCCATATATTCATAATCAAGGTTGATAAGATCGCGATATGATCTATCCATAGCAAGGTTGTCAAAATCGTGATATTGAACATTGTAGGATGATAAGATTTAGGTCGTAAAATGGGTAAGATCCTACCAATCCTACAAATGTAATTTTGATTTCAATTTTTTTAATTTGCACCAAGTGCAATATGTTTTTTAGTAAAATAAAATCATAATAAGATTTATTATAATTAAAATTTCAAAAATATTTTTTCTTCATAAAATAATTTTAATATTAATATATATTAATCATATTAATAATTGAGATTACTCATATTATAACCGGTGAGTATCTTTAAAATAGTGATATTACTTTTAGCCTTAGCTACTCAGTAGCAATGGTCAATTTATCAACTTGATATAAAATTGGTGTTTTTTAACGATAATTTGAATGAAGATGTTTCTATTAATCAACTAGAAATCTTTGTTATTAGTACCAAGGAAGACCGTCTACAAATTAATGAAGACTTTATATGACCTAAAGCAAGCTTCTTGTGCATGGTATAGTTAAATTGATTTATTTTTTATCGATAATGATTTTTGTAGAAGTGACATTAAGGAACATTCTACTTGGAAGAAAAATGAACTGGACTTCTTATAGTTTATCTTAATGTTGATGATATTCTCTATATGAGATCTTCTCAATTGTTTGTGGTTGACTTAAAACATGCATGATGGTGATTTTTGAAATGACATATTTTAAATTATTGAACTATTTTCTTGGTACGAAAGTGAAGGTAGTGTTGGCATATTTACTTCTCAAAAGAAATAAACTAATGATTTGTTAGACAAGTATAATATGCTCAATTGGAGCTGATGCTATACCTATGAATGTGAATGAGAAATTAAGATTTGATAATAGCTTTATAATGATAAAAGAACATTTAGAAGTTTGATTGGTGACTTGATATATTTGACTCACATAAAATTAGATAGTTACTTTTATGCCTGTCTCATATTTAGATTTATGCATTCCCCATCAAAACAATATATTGCTGGATGGACTTTGGTATTTAGTATTATAAAGTTTTTAATTTCAAATTGGTTGACTTTACTAATAGTGATGGGACAATATTTTTGGATGATAGAAAGAACATTTTCGAAATAATCAATATCATGATGTCCAAAGAAGCAAGCAACAATAGCTCTCTCATCTTCTGTAATAGAGTACATTCCTACATCTATTGCATGCCAAGCCATATGGTTAAAAAAACTTTTGTTGAATCTTCATCAATTATAGAATGACACAATAATTATCTGTAATAACAAATCAACAATTGTAATGATCAAGAATCCAATTATGCATACATGAACAAAACATATTGAGATGTCTCATCATTTTATTCGTGACTTAGTGGAGGATGAAGAAATGAAATTAGAATTCTGTGGAACAAATGTCAAATTTATTCACTAAAGCTCTTCATATACGTAGGCATACAATTTTCACAAAATTACTTGAAATTTGTAGTTTTGAATCAAAGGGAAGTGTTGAAATGTGATTCAAAAATATATCCATGATTAAGTTAGTGAATAATTAGTTGTAGTGATGTGGTAATTATGATTGTGTGTTATGGTGTGATAGTAGTGGAATGTGTCCATATTCTTTTCCATGTTTTTAAGCATTATTTCTATATTCTCCTCTTGCACGAAGTTATATGCCTAGTCATAGGCCACCTTATTTTCAATTTTTAACAATTCATGTAATGATATTTTATTTTCTTAAATTTTTTTATTATTCTATTTTGTGCTTAATTATTTCCATAATTATCATTTAATCTCCAAACACCCATCCCGACTCAACATGATCAATTATAGGAATATTTAAACACAAGAAAGTTAAATTTTCATGACTAGTGTCGTCCAATATGTAAAATATTACACATGGATGATATTTAATAATAATAATTATTATTAATTAATAACTCACAATGGATCAAATTTGCAAATAACAAATATATTTATCAAGTGCAATTAAACTTTTCTTCTTTAAATTGTGTATATTTCGTTTCTTCTTTATCAATTGTGTATCTTTAACAAATGACATTTCCTTCATCAAATTCAAGTGAACATTTATCAATCATAAATGATCCTTCTTCTTTATCAACTGCCAATTAAACTTTATCAATTGCACATGATTTTTCTTCTCTATCAAGTGCAATTGAACTTTATCAATTGCAAATGACTTTTCTTATCTAACAAATTATTTACTCCTTTTCTTTATCAATACAATTGATTTTTTTAGTGCATTCTACTATATATTTTACTTTGCATATAATCATTTAAACAATTTATATATGTGTTATCCTAAGTGAGTTCTTTAACTTCTATTAAAGTTGCCATGGTACTTTCATATAGAGAAATATTCGCTCCTTCAAGGCATAGATTGTAACTATTAAAAAATATAACTTCTGAGTGAGGCTTTCAAACCTTATACGATATAACACTTAACAATTAACACAATTGGAACACATGATGAACTCATGGTTTAAGACTTTTATTTGATTTACCAATTTATCTATCTTTGGACACAAACTATCACTGATTGGGTAGAGAAGCTCAAATACTTATTTAGGATTATAGGACTTTCATCATGTACTTAAATCAATTGACATTGTAAATATAAATAAAGCATCAAATAGATAATTAAATTAAATATATTAAGTAGGCAATTAGATTAGATACCACTTATAATTAAGTGGGCAATTAGATGATGTAATGCAACTTTTTCTATCCCTTAATAAAGGTAAGAAGGTCAATTGATAATTGAGTAAACTAAATCAAACATATTCCGCATTGGACAAATTTGATCTATAGTTAGTAAATAAATTAAAAGTTTATTTATGGACATCATGAAACTAGATATTCAGTGGACTTAAGCATAAACTTATATTATTTTAACTCTTCATTAAGTGTCCTCAGAAAATTTTACAATAACCTTCATTCAATTTTGTTTTGGTATCTTTAATACAAAGATATCCTTTTTCAAATATTTCAATTGGCTAGAAAGCTAATGACTCTTCTATTAAGTCCTAAATTATCATATTTTAATCATTGCAACATTATTTTTTTCAAATTTTCAAATTTTATTTCATTACTATCTGTGATGGCCTAATAGTATGTCGATATTTTGCTAGTTACTTTTTATCTATAACATTTATCAACATGATTCTTGATTATAAAGAAACTATATTTTTAATTAAAATTTATTCAAAATTTTCTAAGAGAAATCAACATAAAATTTGGATAAGAAAGATCCTACAATTAAACTTATTTGCTATGATTAAACTGTTATGAAATCATATTTAAAATTGAATTCAAATTTTTTACGTATAATTGCTATGCTGTAACTTAAACTTTATTTTTCAATGAAATTTTAGATGACTTGGCTTCGATTTTCGTTCAACTTCGACGTCCAATCTTCACGTGATAACCGAAGGCAGCTAGACGTTACTTGCACTCGCGCACGCTCCGAGGACCAAGAAAATGAGGCCCAAAAAGAGGAGCAAAGTTTAAAACTTTGTGCACGAGCGTAGGGAAGAAGAGTGGGATTTAAATTATTATTAAAAAATAATTATTGTTGGATTGAGTTTTAATTAAATTTTATACGAATCCTCCCTTGGAAATTAAACAATTAATAGTTATTCTTATATTGTAATTTTCATATTAAAATAATAAATTATTATTTTATCTTCTGAATATTTTTTAAAATTAAATCTTATTAGGAATCCCTTAGAATCAAATTCAAATTTGAATCTTATTGGAATACTTTAGAATCAAATTAAAATTTGAATCGCTAACGTTAATGTAATATTAATTTTTAATCAAGGACTTTTTTTTCCTTTCCTATCTCTTATTTTACTATACTCTTATTTCCTTTCAAACCTTAATTATCCTCAATAAGTCATTTTATTTTTGGATTGCTTTAATTTTAAAAAAAATATTCTTTTAATTGGTAAAAAATTCTAATAGATAATATTTAGCATGAACATAAGAAAACTCATTTTCTTATCTAAAACATGCTATAATAGTCTATAGAATTTGATTCAAAAATATAAATTAGATCCATACTAGAGAAGTTCTCACTTTGAAAAGGTTATCCACGTCTGTCATGACGATCACCTTTTGAATTTCAATTGTGATTCCTCTAATGAAGTTCACACCGAGAACTTGCACACAAAATTTCAGATGGAGAGGAGAACAACATTATTATTGAGACAATTCATTCTTGATTATAAACAAAATTTTTGTAATTTCCTTTTGCCTCTCAACATTTAATATGAAAATATTTCAGAATCATGGCATTCAAAAGGATTCTTAATGGATTAATTATCCATTCAAATTGACCAAAATTTTGAATAGATGAGTTACAATGTTCCTCATATTCAATATCAACGGCTCGAAAATTAATCGATTCTTAGATCAAAATCTAAGCGTTTGATTAATCATATTTGAGTTAGGACATATCTTTGCTATCAAACTCGGAATGTTATAACAATGGATAGAATATCTCCGCTTTGTGTCGTCTATATCTCAATTTTAATTTTTCTCAAATAATACACGATGAACTTAATTAATTAATGTTTGATTTTTTTGCATTTTTTTGAAATAATTATCCAATTAAAAACAAATAATTAGCCAAATTGACAAGAGAAATCTTATTAATTATCTCATACTTAGCAAACAAGCAAGCAAATCAACAATAAATAGGTCTCACCATCTCTTGCTAGGAATCGAAGGCCCTCGAGGATGATGATGAAACAATACAAACTAAATTAAGTTGCTAATTTTAATTCTAACTAGAAACACCTTAATAAGTAACATAAACGCGTCCCATATTTTTTTTTATCAGCTTAAGGTCGAGGGCTCCTCCCTTGTTCTCCATGCCTTGCATGGTGACCGCGCTTCTCCTCGACATGCCCGCGCCCGTGCTTCCTGCCGTGCGCCCATGTCCGCTTGGAGTTCCCTCCGGCCTCCCTCTCTTGATCTGCGGCCTCATCCCTCCGCCCGTGGGTGCCAGCGCCGGCCGCCACCGCCGGCCTGCTCATCGTGCGGGCGAGCACAGACATGACGCTGGACTGTTTCATCAGCACAGCGTTCGTTGACGGGTTCTGGGGCAGCACGATCTCGTAGCCGTCGTAGAGGGAGTCCATCCCCTCCGCCATGACCTGCCACACCAATCCGCCGCCCATCGACCCGGTGCCGCTCTTGGCGAAGTTGTATATGTCGGTGTACACCGTGTTGATGAACACGTCGCGCTCGGTCTCCGTGTACCCTGGGTCCTTCTTCGACTTGCCGAACTCCGCGAACACCAGAGGCTTCTTCAGTATCCTCGTGGCGTCGTCCCAGTGGCTCCGCATCCACCGCTGCACGAACGCCGTTTGCGATCCCTCGTTCTCACTGGAAAGCCTGCAACGACAAGCATCAATATATATATTTTTTGACAGTACTGCAAATATATGATAGGCATGCGTGCAGCGCTAGAACATCTCTGTCACTTGATCAGTGTACCATATATCTGGATATGCGTGGATGGTTGCAAAATCTATCTCATTTATGAGGTTGCTGCTGATGTAGTCCGTCCCAACCTGGTAGCCCGGGTTGTATTGCTTCTTCTCAGGCATGGAGTCTCCATAGAAGCCCTCCATTCCTATCTCCAGCATGTGTTTGCTGTCCAGAGACTTCAAGTATGGTGCCATCTCCTGGACCCAATCCTGCAGTTTCATTCATCACAAGAACGCATCAATCGGTCTGTACTAGCCGTTGGTTGGCATGCATGCCGCCGTGAAATGTATGCACGGAAGAATTAATGGATGATATAAACGGACATGAACTATCTTGCCGGAGAAGTCCGAGTGGCAACGTGGCTCGTTGATTAGTTCCCATGCCATGATGGTAGGATCATCCTTGTAAGCTAACTTCGAGATGGAGTTAATTCTTGTCAGAACTTTCTGCAGTAGAAACGTTAAACTAATTAATCAGACAAGTGAATAGAGACATATAAGATCATAAGCAAATTATGGTACGCAAATACGTAATCATGTCCTTTTTCTCGTCTACATGTACATAAATAACGTATAAAGGAAATATAATTGGGGACCTGGATGTGATCTTTGTAGTATCCCTTCACCACTGGGTTGACGTAGAATTCGTCTTCGGCGTTCACCGGCGCACCCGCATCGCGTGCCCATTCCACGTACTGTGCTCTGCCTCCGAAATCGTTGAAGTTATTGACCAGGCTCAATATCAAACGAACTCCATATCTTTGGGCCTCTGATATCACGAAATCGAGCCCCTGAACAAATCGAAAGAAAACTCCGAGCTCATTAATTAATCAGCTCCAAGTGATTCTTTTTTTTTTTTTTTCATTTCGTTATGTCGATCGATCACCTGAAAGACTTGCTCGTCGTAGACGCCGGGGGACACCTGGAGTGCTCTATCGCCGCCGTCGCTGAACGCCCACGTCCGGCAGACGGTGAGGCCCGCCGCCGAGGCCTCGCGGAGCACCTCCGTGACCTTGTCCCGCTCGCCTGGCTCGGAGGCCACGTGCATCATCCAGTAAGAGTTGAACCCGTTGAATAGGAACGGCGCACCGTCGAGGACGAACTGCGTGCCCTGCCTCTCGACGAACCCTTCGCCGGCGGCGCCGCAGGCCACCGCCAGGAGCGCAAGCACGCCCCAGGCGCAGAACGATCCGCTAGAAAACCTGGCCATATCTTTATAGGATTACTAGATCACTTAGCAGCGCTGTAATGTTGTGTGATCGAAATGGAAGGTCTTCGACGTGCATTTATAGGGTACGAGGGATATCGCATCTGATCGTCTACGCATGCAGTGCATGAAAAAAATGCACGAAATCTTGGGATCTTTATTTTTTCGGTGGTCTGAATTAAAACTGATGCACTACGTATACACAGATTTGCATGTGATTGCGAGAAACAAAAAAAAAGGAAAAAAAAATATGAACCGGTTGGAAGTTTGAAACAATCGGTGGGCCGAGATCATGTCACCGTGCGGCTGGCTGCGTTTTGGTGACGTTTTTTGGTTGACTGGTGGGTACGACACCTAAAATTTTGGTTACGACTGTGCAGGGGTAAAACTGTAAAAGGATCCTTGCCGTTGGTTTAGCCTTCTTTTTTTTTTTACTTTTAATCGTGAAATTAACATGAATTGAATTAGTTAGATACTAATAAGTTACTTGACTTACTTCAAACTTTTTTTTATTAACAATTAATTATGACTAATGAATATTAATACTAGTACATGACGATCACCAAACTGTCGTTACTAATTAATTAACAAGTAATATGCAACTCGATACAAGTGCGGTCTAGTGCAGCTCAACGTTGCACAACTTTTGTTAGAGCATATGTATTTTTTTAGGCGGACACGGGTACTAACACATGATTAACTGAGTGTTTGAAGAAAAGAGGTACGAATAAATCCTGATTTGATTCTAATAATTAAATCTGAGATTATTAACACCGAATGAATTCAGGATCACCATCGGAATATGTCAAAATCATAATTGGTTTGGAGTACGTGAATTTTTATTTGCTATAAGAAAAAAAATGTTCAAACAACAAATTTCCTCTCTCAAACTTGCATCCTAAAACCAAGGGAATCTGAGCACCGTATGCACTTTTATGTATAGGGGCAAAATTTTTTCTAGAAATATCATTCGTCGAATTAGGATAAATTGCACGAATGATCCTCCAATTTTAAGTCAATTTTCAACTGATCCTTCAACTTTAATATGTAATCAAAATGTCCTCCATCTTTCATTTTCTTGCACGCTTAATTTTTCTAACCAGTGATAGTGGATTTCATGATTATCTTGCTTACGTGATCGACTTTCTCTCTCATCCACATCAATTTAAGTCCTCTACGTCATTATAAAAATAAAAATTTAAAAAAATAAAAAATGAGGCCGGCACCCCCATTCGCAGAGGGGGCGACGCTGCCCCCCTCGTTCTCCCTCAGCCGACGGGGGCAGCCACCCCCTCCCTTCTCCCTCTGCGACGCTGAGGGAGAATGAGGGGGGCATCATCGCCCCCCTCTGCGAATGGGCACGTCAATCCTCGAGCTAGTCCCATTTTTTTATTTTTTTTAAAAATTTTTAATGATGTGGACGATCTCATTTTTTTATTTTTATAATGACATGGAGGACTTAAACTGACGTGAATGAGAGAGAAAGTCGGTCACGTAAGCAAGACAATCGAGAAATCCACTATCACTGGTCAGTAGGATTAAGCGTGCAAGAAAATGAAAGATGGAGGACGTTCTGATTACAAATTAAAATTGAAGGATTAGTTGAAAATCGACTTAAAATTAGAGACCATATGTGTAATTTATCTTAACATATGATTCCATATCCTATAGCTATGATTGCCAGAATTTGTTTTGATTTTTGCTGTTAGCGACGATAAGAGCCAATTCTTTTGTTACTCTAGCAAACTTCAATAACAAATTAGTTAGTTTTGTTAGTTCTGTTAATTTTGTTAATGTTGTTACTTTTGTTGATAACAGAGGAACATACCTTGTACAAAATGCATGATCAATGTGAAAACAGTGTGGCTTCCATTTCAAAAGAATTCTTCTTTTCTTTTCCTTTTTCACATGGTATCAGAACCTAAACACTAAGCCTAAAGTTCAGGTGTGATCACTTGATAGCGGGAGGTGACGATACCATTTCCACTCCCTCTCCATCTTGTGATTACATCAGGATATTGATCTAGATCTATTTGGTGTTTGTTGAACTCTGAACATGGGGGAATCATCTCAGTCATTGTCCACCAAAGTATCAAGTGTTTACTCTCTTAACACTTCTGATAATCCAGGAAATGTCCTAGTATCATGCTTATTGAATGGCGCTAATTATTTGCCCTGGACCCGGGCAATGCACAATGCTTTTAAAGCAAAAAATATACTTGATTTTATTATTGGCTTGGTTCCAAAACCACCACTTAAAGATCCAAATAGGGAGATGTGAGAGGTGTGCAATTCCATGATCATTGCATGGATTTTTAATTCTCTTGAAAAGGACCTTCAGACAAGTGTGGCATATGTGGAAGATGTGCAACTACTGTGGGATGATTTGAAGGATCATTTCTCGCAGTCCAATGAAACTCGCATTCATCAGTTAAAATCAAACATATGTTTACTCAAACAGGAAGGTCGATCTGTATCTGAATACTACAACAAGCTCAAATGTCTTTGGGACGAACTTGAGAATTTTGCAGATATGCCAGCGTGTTCATGTGGAGGATGCACTTGCAGTCTCACTTCCAAGTTCACTGCACATAGAGAGAAAGAGAAGTCTCATCAATTCTTGATGGGATTAAATCCAGAAATATTTGGCATGGTAAGATCTAATATTCTAAGCACTGATCCATTGCCCACACTCAACAAGATATATTCCATAATCATTCATGAAGAACAACACAAGAAATCTGTTATTAGTGATCATATCCCTACTGCTGTTGCATTCCTTGTGAAGAACAACAATAAGTTATCTAATGGTAAATGCCCATTATGTGAACATTGTGGGAAGGAGGGCCACATAAAATATTCTTGTTTCAAAATATATGGTTATTCATCAAATTGGGAAAATTTTCAAAGGAATAAGAACAAGAAGATTAGTTATCAAGTGCCACGCAACAATAAATCAGCAACCAATGTTGTTGCTAATGTTGTTGTGCAGTCATCAAATGTTGAGAAATATGAAAATACAAGTGCAAATGCTGCTCTCTCTTTGGTTTATCTGATGCACAAATTCAATGTCTTCTTTATTTAATTGGACCTGATGACAAGGCTGCAGAGCAACTATCTGGTAACAACTTAAAACCCATTTTTTCAAAATCACCATTCCTAATGGAACGTCTATATGTGCCACAAAATCTGGCATGATAACTCTTGGTGGAAGATTTACTTTAAGAGATGTTTTGTTCCTGCCATCATTCCATTGCAATTTGATTTTTGTATCAAAGTTAGCATCTGACTTAGACTGCTATGTCACTTTCTTCTCTGACTTTTGTCTTATTCGGGACCATGCCAAGAAGACGTTGATTGGGCTGGGTGAACATCGAGGAGGCGTGTACTACTTGACAATGGCTTTACATGACATTCTTCCCCATCAATTAGCCTACTCATCCTCTACAACAGTCTCCACAGTTTCTAAGAATCCTATTGTTTCTCTAGCAAACAATAAGCTTTGGCATTTTAGATTAGGTCATCCATTTTTATTCCTTTGTTATGAAAGATAATGTTTTGACACTATTGCATACTACTAATAAAGCATGTGATGTTTGTTGTCGTGCAAAACAGTCCAGAAATAAATTTTCCATTAGTGTAAATAAAGCTTCTCAAATTTTTGATCTAATTCACTGTGATATTTGGGGACCATATAGTACACCATCTACTTCTGGTGCTCACTATTTTTTTTAACAATAGTTGACGATTACAGTCGAGGGACATGGGTGTATTTGATGCGTGCCAAATCTAATACTCACCGTCTTCTGAGTAACTTCTTTACAATGGTTCAAACTCAATTTGATAGAAAAATTAAAGCACTTTGTTCAGATAATGGGGTTGAGTTTTTATCCCATGCCTTTTAGAATTTCCTTCAGGTTCATGGTACACACCACCAAACCACCTGTCCTTACACACCTCAACAAAATGGTAGGGCTGAACGCAAACATCGACATCTTCTTGATGTCGCTCGAGCTCTACGTTTTTAGGCGTCGTTGCCACTTAAGTTTTGAGGTGAGTGTGTCCTTATTGCTGCTTATCTTATTAATCATACACCCACTCCTTTGCTTTCTGGACAAACACCTTGCCATTTACTCTTTGGTCGAGCACCAAATTATAGTCATTTTCGTACTTTTGGATGTCTTTGTTATGCAAAATCAAATGCCCCAACTTCTGAAAGAAAGTTTGGTGAACGTGCATGTCGTTGCTTGTTTCTTGGTTACTCCTTTGGTAAAAAAGGATGGGTCTCCAGAGATGTTAAATTTTTTGAAAATATTTTTCTTTTTTTCTCATCTCCAAAAGTTGTTCCTGACACATCGACTCCATTATTTGTTGACACAGCTGAGTTTCCTAAAATAACTTCAGAATCTATTCCTCATTCTGATGCTTTTAATGCAGGCCTGCTGATCCACCTTCCATTGTGATTCATCCTTCTATTCCTTCTAATTCAGATGACCCGCAACTCAAATTAATAGTGATTCGAATTTTTATTCACTCATTTTGGACAAATTGCATCCAAGACCTTACTTAACAAAGTCACTCTTGTTAACTCTGATATAAATAATAATTATTTAAGCTTTGAGCCTAAAAAATAACGCAAAGTAGATAATGATTCAAATTTCTTGCATGGTTAGAGATCGAACTTTCCGGATTGCTGAAACTGACATGTGTGTCAAATTTTACAATAACATAAAGTTAAATTCCTTCAGGAATAACAATAAAACGATTCAGATTGTGGCTGGCACATAGCGTTGATGGCTACTTTGCTTTTGCTCTGTTTCTCTGTCTTCAACCGGTTTTGTAGCTCTGCAACAAGTAAGCGAGGGAGCCGACGAGAGGCGCGTTGATGTACGTCGCCGACTCGGAGCGGCTGTAGTCAGTTCGGTCATCGGGGAAGGCGTCGTTCTGATCAGGGCCACCCACGACAGCTCCGGTGAGGACGTTAGGGTTCGGAGTGCCGGACCAGTAGTACAGGAAACCATCTTGGCAGCCGATGCGACCAGGGTGGGAGGCCAAGGAGGGCATCGAGGAGCCTCTGTGATGTATCCTCTGCGGGAAGGTCGCCCCGAAGCCCACCATGTAGGACATCCTCAGGGGGTTTTCTCCGAGTATGTAGTCCACCTGCATCTTGCAACATGTAAAGCTTTGAAACTGTTTTAAAGTCAAGTAGCAGACATGATCGAAGAGATCTTTATCTGTAACCTGTCTCTTGGCGAGGGATCTTAGGACGTTTGCCTTAACCAGGAGGTTGCCGCAGGTGAAGGTATGATTGGCCTGCAGAATGTACTTGGAGTAGGTGGAGAGCAAGAAGGATATAGCAGTAGCATACTGAAGATTAGCAAAGCTCAGCTTGTACATGAGCCCCCCTGAAACAAGAAACAAAAGGCACAAGCTCCAAGTTCAGAACTCGGTGGAGGAACACTTGAACTCCTGTCGCAATGCAGACTCCATCATGTACCTGGTGTGTATTTTGTTGTGGAATACGGCGAGTTGGGTAGTATTCTGCACATAAAATTCTCAGCATGTGGTACGTATGGCTCAAAGGTGTCATCATTCTCCACCAGAAATTTCTGCAGCAGACAACAGAAGAGTGAATATATGCTTCTGCCAAGCACAACAGCACTTGATCACCGGCACTTACTCTGGCCAGGAGCACGTAGGCTCCTGCGAACTTGTTGTCCCAGCTAAAGATGTCAGTGTTGTCACTGACTCCCAAGGAATGCAGATAGTTGAGGTAAGAAAGGTCATTAGTCGCTCTGAACAGCCATGTGGCTCCCCACAGCAGTTCATCCTGACATGGATAATTTGAGTGCCCTAAAACTCTATATATTTCGGAAGAACGCTTAAACTATCTGAATTCTGATCATTGATTGCATGGTCGCACTGCGTACCTCGTAACCAGAATATGAGGTGTAGAAAGGGTTGACAACTCCAAGCTTGTCACTGTACTTACCCTGGTACTTCACTGCAAAGCTCATAACTTTCTTCGCTGCGGATAGCAGCTTCTTCGAGTACGCCCGATCAGCAGTTCGGAAGACGATCGAAGCAGCTGCCAGTGCCGCAGCAGTTTCTGCAGCGATGTCGGACCCCGGGTTGCTTGCTGAAACCGAGTAGACGTCCCTTGGCGTGTCCATGTCCTCCGGTCGCTCCCAGCATTGGTGGTCGGAGTATGGATTCCCGACGCCGACGTAGAGCTTTCCAGGCGTCTGCGTCGCAGCCTTCAGCAGGTAGTCAGTGGCCCAGCGGATGGCTGCCCTCGCGTTGCCCAGCTGAGTCCCCATGCGCTTCCCGTACTCGATCACGCTCCATGACAACATAGTGGTGGTGAAGGCCATAGGAAAGCCGAACTTGACATTGTCCCCAGCATCATAATAGCCTCCGGTTAGATCCACCTGTGGAACCCAAGAGTAGAGAAAACTTGTGATGCAAATTAATGGGTTGCATAAGTTAGTTTATGTTTAAGCATTATTGGATGCCAAATGTCTTGATTTGTCTTAAACGATCAACCTGATTTCCTAAAGCTGGATGAACTACTGTACTCATTAACTATAAACATACTGACTAATTAGTTTAGCTGCCCCTTATAGACCTGATAACAGAAGTCAATATCTAAATTTAGCCAACTGAGGTTGGGAGAATTGTAAGTAGTTGATATTGCTGCGACCAAGTTTACATGAGCCATCTTAGCAGAATAAGGCAGACTGACAGGAAATGGGTAGCTTCAAGAATGGTCGGTGCAAGGTGACAGCCTAAAGAAGCTAAGGATTGGTCAATAGAGTTGTGAAATTACATTAGCTGCTGAACCATCAGAGAGCCCAGAATTTGACCTCCAAGTCAGCTTTTGATCTGGGGGAAGCCTACCCGACCTCTGTCCCTGGAAGAACAGTATTGATTTGGCCAATGCATCCCCATAGTTGGGATGTGCACAGGCAAAGAACCTTAACAAGGAGGATGCAAATAAGAAAGCAAACAGAAGCTTTGCTGATTCCATTGGCTTCCACAACGGTGATGAACATATGCCAGACGACGCACCTGTTGGTATATATAGAAGATTTCTGACTTACTAGTCGTCATCCATAAGGTTGCTTAATTCACCTTGCTAATACTAAATTCCTCCACTGTCATTCTCATGCCTCAAATATATTCTTGTTAAAGCTGAAAAGGATTTTGCAACGATGAGTATAATATAGAAAGATTTTTTTTTTGAGGAGATAAAGACTTTTTCAGAGCATAAATTGGTTGATTCATGATTTTTCATCTTTTCCTCGCATCTGTGAAATACTTTTGGAACTCATGGAATTATAGCATATGAGCCACAAAAGGTAAGTTGACTAGATCCAAAGTTTGCAAGGTGTTCCACAGCCCTGCTTTATTTTTATTATTTTGAGTGCATCATTACTCTCCTGAGTTGTTTAAGCTGATTAATTATATGTTGGTTCAAGTTATCCCCACCTAGTGGGATAAGGCTTTGTTGTTGTTGTTGGTTCAAGTTGTTGGCATAATAACAATTGAAGCGAATTATTTATGTCAAGTCTATATGTTGAACTATGGAATAAACTTTACAAATTATGTTGTCAGTCGAAGTTAATGCACTATGATAATAATTTTTTAGAGGTACTATGAGAATAGTTTTTTAGTTGGATTATGACATTGACCACATATTGCATTTTTTCTCAAACTTGGACTTGGTATCAACTATTTGCAAAAGTATTACAATGTCATAATCCAATCATGTTAGAGGTTTTCCTAACTTCTATCATGGTACTTGAAATCCTATCATTTGCTTTGAATGTCACACTGCATAACGAAACTTCTGAGACAAAGCAGTGGTGCTCTTGCCGCAATTTTTTTAGAAAGCCCTGCCATAACAAAAGAACAGTGCTCACCTCTCCAAAGGGGCCGTATCATGAATATTATCATAGATGTCCTGTTATCATAGGTATCACTCATGAGGTTTATTCCACTTGAATTTATGCAGATAATAATAAAAAAAATCTTCTAAAGAAACAAGAATTAATGATCTTATTTTTTTTTATTAAGTGTACATGGCCAATTTGGGTCCTAGGATTATTTATTTATCTGTTTACTTACTATCATTGTCATTGAATGAAGATGTATAGTTTTTTTTTCCATTGTATTATCATGGGTCATAGCCTATGTTTTATAGCCGGTCCCAAGCCCGGATAAAAGAGGAGGGTTGTGTTAGGCCCCGACAGTCAGCGTAAAACCCTGTCGAATCTTATGAACATGGATCAACGAATATAGCGGAATGACGTCATATGATTCATGTAGCCGACCCTACCTAGTGGGATAAGGCTTTGTTGTTGTTGTTGTTGTTGAGTATAATATAGAAAGGGTGGAAGTAGCACAATTCTTCACCTGCGATTTGTTAAGAAAAAGAAAAAAGAAATGGACCGAGCTCTTGATTGGCTCAATTCTGTCTAGAAGTAATGCCATGAGGAAACTTAAGACTATGTATTGGTAAGTATGCCTGATCATTGAAAGGATTATTCTAGCTCTGAAGGTTTATATTTACACAAGGCACCATATATTTTGGCACACTAATTGAGATGGTCAGGAAAGCAACAATCTTGTGGATTGACAAAGTAATTGAGATTTGTATCCTGAATCTTACAAAACTGGTATCGAAGTCTTTTTTATTCATTGGAGACCAGGGCATAGGTAAATTAAAAGATTCGAGGGGAGTCTATGAAAGTATTATTATCATGTGTTTTCTGAGAGATCTAACCTTGATCACTAAGTCAGAAATCAAATTTCATCTTTGTGTAATGCCTAATGACTAGTAGCGACAAGAAGTATTAGTTCAGTCATCAGCAAAGATCATGGTGGTTACTTCTGGATAAAACAAAGTGAAGTTGGAGCCACTATCATAGATCCTAGTTTCTGATTCTTTTCTATAAGCCTCAACCTAATTTGACTTCTCCTCGGATTGCAGTCCTTGGGGGATTTTTTTTTATCATGGCGAAAGCTAACAGTTCGTATGCTTACTTTTTACTCTTAACACATTTGCTATATTTGATTCTGCCATGACCATTAAGTCTGCTATCAGCTTTTGGCGTTCTTTGTTCCAAAGTTGGAGCTCCAGAAGCTGAGTGGCTGTGCATGATTCAAGCGATTGGGTGCTCAAAACTAGTAATACATCTAATACCCACCACCACTCGTCATGATCTCACCATCTGACTATGAGCCCTTGAAATTTCTGCATTTTGGTCAACGAACAGATCCATGGAAACAATTCTTTAATGCTACTCAAAACTCATTGGGATTTGCCCCCATTACAAGATGGTGATCAGATTTTTTGAACATAAAGTGAGTAAAAAAAAACTCCTGGATTGTGTTTGGATTGGGGATTTTAAGTTGCCGTAAGTTTTCGAGAATTAATCGATTTGATAAAAAAGTTTGGATTGGTGTTTGGATGAAAAAGTGTAATGATGATGATTTAAAAAGTTGATTTGATAGATAAATTTTAGTAAGTGTTTGGATAAAAAGTAAAAAATAAGAATATAATTTATTATTTTATGAGATATAAAATTATAGTAAATAAAAATATGTTATTAATATTATAATATACATAAATTATTATATTATTTATTTATTTTATTAAATATTTTAAATATTATAATTTACGTACATCTTAAGATCCAAATATAATATAATTTTTTAAAAAACTAATTGAATAGTTTAATTAATAAAATATTTATAATTAGCAAATTAGATAAAAGAAAAAAAATTAAGATAAACTAATTAATAACTAAAACATGAAATAAAAAAGATAAGTTAACATCATATTTATATAAAAAAATTATATAATTATAACTTATTTTAAATGCCATAATTAATAATTATACTAATATCATACTAGTTAATTTTTATTATGATATATTATAAGTAAAACAAATAAAAATATATGATAAATTATACCTAAATAAATTATAAATTTATGATAATGTATAAATAATAAATAAATATAATATATAATAATATAATATATAAGAATAATAATATTATTAAAATAATATGTTATAGGTCTAAAAGTAGCTCCACTATTTTTTAAGCTACTTTTAGGCTTATGAAAAAAATAAAAAAATATGATTGTTATTACAATTAGCAAGAATTTAAAAAGTTCAAGAACTTACGACGGCCAAAAGTTCCCGCCATACCTCATGTGACGGAAACTTTGCAAGTTCTCATCATATGAGGTATTTGGCAGAACAAAGGGCAACCCTTTGTTCTGCTGCCAAACACAGTCCTGAGGATTTGATGCAACTTTTCTATACTTGATGCACGAATTGCATAAGATGTTTCACTTAATTATATCAAGATCGCAAATCTCGTTCAAGATAAGCGTACCGATGAGGAGATGGCCATATGAATTTCATCACATTCTCATTTCATTTTCTGTTCATGTGCACGAGAAATATCACGATGTTAAAAGCTAACATAGGCCTGAGAATCTGGATTGTTTATATGGACGCATTGCAGGAGCATGAGGTCTAATATGTTTGTGATTTTGTGCAGTTCAATCACTACGCAAGTATGAAAAAAATATTTATGATGCTTCAAAGTATGAAAAGCGCATTGTTGCTGACAGGTATGATGTTGTATATATCCGAATGAAATATTTATGTGCAACTTAAGAGTATATAATAACGCAAGGGAAAGGGTTCCTTGTCCCGTGTAACGTAGTATGGTGCATTAAAATTATGCATTTGTTAATAAAACATCACTGATCAAAAGGTTACTGATTGAATGAACTCCTTTTATGTTAAGATCAAAAGTATTTCATATGTATAAAGTTAATAAAAAAAACATATCATATATTCGTTAATTATCCAATTATTCGCTTTACGAATACGGATAAATTTAACTAAAGTTGTACATAAATTTGATGAACGTGTGTTAAGACATTTTTAGGGATGGCCAATACACGTGTCCTAGTCCCGATAAAAAATGGTATTGCTCCTGATTCCAATTTGGTCTACTAGGAGTAGGAGATTGATTTAAATTGGGACAATTCTAGAATGCCCAATTTTATTTAAAAATATTTTAAATAATATATCTGTATTTATGAGAAAATCGTTAAAAGATATATGAAACTAATTACACTTATATCAATATAATAGTCATTAAGTGAAAGATTACATCAAGTTAACAACATGATTTAAATTAGTTTAGCAAATAATATAAAAGTATATATATATATTGAAAATAAGTGAAAAGTACATAGAAAGTTCATGTTTTCGACCAATCCCACTTAATCTGATAATCTAAAAACGCCATCAATGCGTTCGATTTTAAAATAGGATCAATTTTTTTCTCCGATTTTCAAGGTGGGCCATGATTGGGATGCCCAAGTTAAAAAATAGCACAAATAATGTTGGATTTATAATATATATAAATCATAAATGCTACAAAATATATAGTCACAACACAAGTATTTCTAAATGAACTTACACAAAGGACCTTTGATATGGGCCTCATTTTATAGGCGCGAGAGTCTTAGGTGAGCAGGCAGACGTAATGTATCATGTGCATCCATCGCACACGCATAAATGTGCGGATGTATCGCGCAGGCGCACGTATCATGCATGCGCGTCACGCGCGCCTCAAGCCCGCATATCGCCCACGTGCGTCACGCACACCTCAAGCGCGCGTCAAATGCGCACTTGCGCTGCCCCATGTGGGTCACACACGTGGCCCACGAATGTCAAATGAAGGGCATTTTCTAACAATCTTTCATTTTCCCGCATTAGACACTAATTTGCTCTTTCGTTCATTCAAAAATGGTAAATGAATCGCGCGACCTACGAGTACAAGCACATCTCTTTATAGGAGCTAGAAAGAGACCTATTAGGATTCACAATTGTTCAATTATCTCTAGAACGTATGTCATGCTCATTAGATATTCATGACAGCTCACATACGAGTCAACGAATACTTAAATAATCATGTAACTCATTATGCCCTAGTTCTACCTTACATCATAGCCAAGACAATATATGTCTTGCTCCGCGGTAACTGTCTTTCATATATATTATATTTTTCAACATAAGAAAAATAGTTGGCCAATTGTATGTAAAAGTTTAATAAAACTCATAACAGTTCTTTCCCTCACACTCATGCCTTTTAGTAGTGAACTAGCTACTTTTACGTGGCTCAACAGACTACTTTACTTTTCGTCTTTCAGTGTCCCGCTAAAATAGCAAGCGCTAATTTTTTTTCTTTAAGACATAATCAAGAGTTTAATGACATATACAATGAATTATATGTCAAAGACACACACCATGATGGCTGTTGAACTAATCAATTTATCATGTCTCTAGATCATCTTAGCATTCTTGCTATTAACGTATATGTCTAGCTCTATTAATATTATACACCGCACATACTTTGGTCCAATCACTATCTTCTAGCGTTTGACTCAAGTTTCTAAATCGCTCGCTCTTATATAGCACCGAGTTTGAATCTCGCATCTACTCTGGTTCTCTTTATAATCATGCAACATTGAGTTATTAAAACTCATGCAACGTATTTTTGGAATCACATTATGATTCACATATTTCATTTTCGCTCGCTATCTTTATAAGCGCAGAAGCATTTGTTCATGTGAGAGAATAAACTCAAGCTTAATCGGCATACTTTTCACATGCATAATAAGTCTTTATAACAATGAATTTATAAAAAAGAATAATCTTTTATTCATTAAAATTTGAGTATATCGTTATGTTTATAATCTACACAACCCTAAGAAATTTACATGTCTAAAAAATGTCTCACTCAATAATCGTTTGGTGAACGGGTCAACAACCATTTTGTGCATTGATATGTACTTAATTGAGATATTCTCTTTGACTTCTTGATCTCGCATAAATTGGTCCTTCGTCTCGATATGCTTTTCTTTGCAATAGTATTTCTCGTCCTTCATATAAGTTGTTTGATTATCACAGTGAAGGATCATATTTTTCATTGCATTCTCAACAATTTTGAAATTTTGAAGAAATAGTTTAACCCATAGAGCCTCTTGTATTGCCACTGAATAAGTTATGAATTTTGTCTTCATAGTTGACAGTGTCACATAATCACTACTAGAATAACGCTGATTACCGACGGTTTTTCAGTCGAAATCGATCCGTCAGAAAAACGCTCGTCGCAAATCAATTTGCGATGGTCGAAAAAAATTCGTCGGAAATATCGACGGTCAGAACCGTCGAAAACGTCCCGGTAGTTCGAACCGTCGAAAGTTTCCGACGGTTGCAACCGCCGAAAAAGGCCGGTGGTTTGAACCGTCGAAAGTTTTTTACGATTGCAACTGTTGAAACTTTCGACGGTCGTCGCAATCGTCGATCTTTCGGCGGTCGCAACCGTCGCAAAGAATTTTTTAAATATAAAAAAAATTAGCGGTCGGATCGAGCCGCGGCCAGCTCCGGCCGCGGCCAAATCCGGCTGCCCGCGGCAGGATGGGCCGGATCCGAATGCCAACGGCTGGATCCAGCCACCAGCCGGCAGATCCGACCATCGGTTGGCCGATCCGACCGTCGGCCGGCCGATCCGGCTGCCAAGCGATTGATCCGACTGCTGGGGGCCAGATGCGGCGCCTGGGGTCCGGATCCGGTCGCTGGGGGCCAGATGCGATGCCTGGTGCCCGGATCCGGGCCGCCGGGGCTGCATCCGGCTTCTGAGGGCCAGATCCGACTGGCAGGCGGTCGATCCGGCCGTTGGGGGCCAGATTCGGCCGCCTAGCGCCAGATTCGGCCGACGGCGTCGGATCCGGGTCGCTGGGGGCCGGATCCGACCGCCTGGCGCCAGATCCGACTAGCGGCGCCTGATCCGAGCCTCTGGGGGCCGGATTCGGGCCACCGACGCCCGGTTCGGGCCGCTGGGGCCGGATCCGGCCCGAAGCGGCCGTCTGGCAGTCCGGGCCGGAGAGAGAGAGCCGGCGGGAGAGCGTCGTCGACGGTCGATGACGTCCGATCAGAGGCTCGCCGGCCGAGAGAGGGAGAGGGAGAGAGAGAGGAGAGGAGGGAGAGTGGCCGGCAGAGAGAGAGAGAGGAGTGGAGGGTGAGAGAGGAGAGGAGAAAATGGAAATATATATTGGATTTCAAACGACGAGAAAGCGGGAAAATGGAAAAAAAAGAGGAATAATAAAATTTTAATTACCGATGATTCTGACCGTCGGAAATGCATATATTAATTATTTTTAAAGTTACCAATCGTTGTGACCGTCGTAAATATTTAATTATAAAAATATTAATTGTATGATATTATTATATATTTACCGACGGTTACGACCGTCGAAAATTACGGCGGATTTTGCGACGGATGGATATCCGTCGGAAATATCGACGTTCCTAATCGTCAAAAAATTAAATAATAATATAAAAAATTACATAATTTAATTTTTCATTTCTGACGGCCGTAACTGTCGAAAAATCCGTCAGAAAAATTAAATAATAATATAACAAATTACATAATTTATTTTTTCATTTCCGACGATCATGACCGTCGGAAATTGCAATGGATGGATATCCGTCGGAAATATCGACGTTCCTAATCGTCGAAAAATTAAATAATAATATAAATTATTTTTTATGGTCATAACCGTCGAAAAATCCGTCGGAAATGAAACCATCGAAAAATCCGTCGCAAATTGCGACGGATTTCGAACCATCGGAAATTGCCCGTCGAAAAATCGCGATTTTCTTGTAGTGAATCTTGTTTCTTGCTACTCCAAGTAATAGTACCATTGCTAAGCAAGAAAGTGTATTTAGAGGTGAATTTTCATTCATTAATGTCACTAGCCCAATTGGCATCGGTGAATTCACGTAGACTTCCTTTGTGATAGCATAATGCAAGATGTGCAGTATCCTCGAGCTATCTCATTGTCTTCACCGCCTTCCAGTGTTGGTGTCCTAAATTAGCCTAATATCAACTAACTAAACCCACAACAAAACATATGTCTGACGGAGTACACATCATAGCGTAGGTGAGGTTGCTGACCACACTTTCATAGAGAACATTGAACATTTTCTTTTGTTCCTCTAAAGTTTTAGGGCACACGTCCAAACTTAAAATCTCACCTCTCATAATAGGAGTGCCAATGGGTTTACATACATCCGTATGAAAGCATTCCAGAACTTTCTTTACATGTGATTCCTATGTCAAAGCAAGGAGTCTTTTGGAACGGTCTCGTTAGATTTCTACACTCAGTATGTAGGTTGTTTAACCCATGTCCTTCATCTCAAACATAGATAACAATCATTACTTAATGATAATGATAAAATCCTTATTATTTTCAACTATCAGAATGTCGTCCACATATAATGAGGATAAAAATTATTAACGTACAAACATACACACAATAATCTTCATCAATCATATTAAAACCATACGAAACTATTGATTGATGGAATTTAAGATACCTCTAGATAATTATTTGAGTTCACAAATGGACCGACGCAATCTACAAACTTTGCGCTTTTCTTGTTTTTCAATGAAGTCCTGAGGTTGCTCCATGTAAATTTTCTCATCTAATTCTCCATTAAGAAATGCAGTCTTTACATCCTTTTATGTAATTCAAAGTTTATATGTGCGACTATAACTAATATTATGTGAATTGAAGCAAACCTTACAATAGGTGCAAAGACTTCTTTAACGGATTTTGGCTCAAGTTCATTTACCATGTGGGCTTCATGTATCACATGTTCATGCAACCCTTCGATTTTAAATATTCAACGGGGAATATGTTTACTAGTAATCCATCGAAGGAAACTTTCAGGTTCGTCCATTGGCAATTGTGAATCTATCCCGCTCAGATCAAGCTATGTGATGGAGAAGACAAACTTTGATCCATTTCTGTTGTCAAATCCATATCTTCTTTATCTAGAAGAAGTCCCTTGTCTATCTCGCCCTACTTAGAAAATTCATTCTTTATGAATATCACATCTTTACTTATATATAGTACCATCTTTCCTTCCACATTTGAATGCGTAGTTCTTAAAGGTTTCACAATATCTTATGATGATACATTTTTGTCCTCTCGGATCCAACTTCCCATGCTTATGGGAGTTGTTTCAAACATATGTCACGCAACTCCAAGGGCGCAAATAATCAAGATTAAACTTTCGACCTATCCAAAGTTCATAAGAACTTGTGGAAACATATTTTGATGGTACACGATTTAATATGTAAGCAACAGTCAATAGTGCATCTCTCCAATATGAAATTGAAAGATTAATTTGTGCCATCATGGATTGAGCATCCGACGTTCGATGGTCGTGATGACCCCATACTTATCGTGGAGCGCCGCTCACATTTAGAATATTATCTTACATACTTCGAATTTGCATAGAAGAGAATTGCTCATCTTCAACAACGTATCCAAGCAATATGATTATTTTTTTACCAAGCCTGATATGCCTCCATGTCCCTCTAGTGTTGGGCATTATTTTCTGATGCGAGTTCTTTGACAACATAATTAATGATCTCCAAAACCTCTTGTTCTTGTGCATTATTTTCAGGTGCAAGGTCTTCTAAGATATATTAGACCTTGTGGTGTCAAATATCATAATTATCATCATTTAACTTTTCATTCTTGTTCAGGTCAATAATGATTATTTTGGAAGTCATGATCTAGTTTGGATAAAAAATATGAGAAATTGGTGTTATGCATATTATAATTATTTTACAAAAATATAAATAATAAAATAATAATACTCATAAAATAATGACATCGACATGTTGTTATACTCCAACTCATTTTCCACTACCTCCAAGAAATATTATTATTCATTATAATAATAATGCAACAAAATTAATCTAAGTGTTTTAATTTTGAATTAACACATAATTCAAAATTTTCTACTATATATTTTGAATCAACTTATAATTCATTTCCTATGGCACACTAAATTATTTCTAAACTGACTAGAACAATCAGGACTAGTGCAATGGAGGCTCTTCCATGAGAGGTGCCAATTAAATAATTGTACGCTATCCTTCACCATGACATCAGATTAGAAAAAAATAGTGATACCACGGTCACATATCAACTCTATTTCTGTAGACTTTGTCAATCGTACACCAGGACAGTTCCTCGAAACCTTTCTAGACATGCATTTCTGGTCACACTCCACTCAATAAGAAAACATTGGTTATTATGACAATATTTGAATCTCAAGATGCCTTAGTTTTACAAAAGAACTACTTATGTTTCATGTACCATTTAATTACCTACACTTTGTATAATTAGACTAACTAATTATAGGCTTGCATGAAGCATTCATTTCAGTATATAGCGAAAACTAATATTGCCATAAATATTAATCAATTTTTTTAATTTTTTTAATTTCAACACAGTTTGAAATTTTAGGCAAGTTATCGTGCTTAATAAAATTGGACACACTAATTTTAAAATCAAATTCACAATTTTAACACAGTCAAAATTTTAGGAAGATAATTATTTGCAATAAATTTTAGCCATACCAATTTTGAATTCAATTCAAATTCAAATTATTCAAAATGCCTTCCATAATTGAATTTAGATCACAACAATAAATATCACTATGACATACATAAATGAAAATATTTATTTCATTAATGATAACGAATAAATTTCGCTAAATACCCTCCAACTTTTAACGCTTTCCAATCGCTACCCTCTAACTTTACGTTGTAATCATATTGTCCTTCATCTTTTAATTCATTTCATTAAATGCCCTTTCAACCAGGAATAGTCAATTTTTACTGGTCATTTTATGATGTGATATCTTATTTTAAAATAAACATTATATAAAATATTAAAAATTTAAAAAATAGGGGCGTACCCCCTTTCCCTATGGTCATCGTCGGTGGCGCCTGCAATGAAAGGAGGGTCAATGGCCCCCTCCTGTGCGTCGCCGGTGACGCGTAGAGGGGGGCATCGCCACCCCTTATTTTTGCACCCAACGTCGGCAGGCAAAAAGAGGATAGGAGGCATCCCCCACCTTTCCGTGCTTGACGCCAACGGGCAAAAAGGTGGGGGTGATGCCCCCCTTCTGCGTGTCCCGATGCCCCACTCTGCGACCGTTGTCGATGATGCACAGATAGGGGCATCACCCCCCCTATTCGCGCCCATCATCGACGGGCGAAAAGGGGGGATGCCCACCCCCCCCCCCCCCCCCCCCCCCCCCCCCGAGCATTGACAGCGATGCATAGAAGGGAGGCATCACCCCCTTTCCTCACCCGATGCCAATGGGCGAAAAGGAGAGGAGGCGATGACCCCTTTGCGCGTCACTGGTGACATGCAGAAGGGGGGCATCGCCGCCACCCCTTTTCGCGCTTGATGTTGATGGGCGAACCGGGGGGTGATGCCCCTCTTTGCACATTGCTGGCAACATGCAGAGGGGGGCATCATCCCTGTATTAACGTTCAATGTCGATGGGCGAAAAGATGGAGGGTGATGCTCTCCTTTGCGTGTCGTCGGTGATGCGTAGAAGGGGGCATCGCCCCACCACTTTTCTGTGCTCGATGTCAATGGGCGAAATGGGGGGCCACGATTCCCCCTCTGCGCGTCACTGGTGATGTACAGAAGGGAGGCATCGCCCCTCCAACCTGACTTATCGCCTATAGGCGACGGGCATGGAAAAGAGGCGGTGCATCATCGGCGATGCATAGAGAGAGGCATCACCTTTGCCCACCAATGTCGGGTGTGGAAAGGGGGGGATGCCTCCCTTTTGCATGTCGCCAGTGACGTGGAGAAAAAAGGCATCCTCCCCCCAACCACCACCAAGCCCAATGCCGGCCGACAAAAAGGGGGTGGGTGGGGTGGGTGGGGTGGGGCGATGCCCCCTCTAGCGTCATTGATGATGTGCATCCCCCCTTTCCGCGCCCAACTCCGCCGGGTGCAAAGGGGGGGGGGGAGTGATTTGACGAGCAAAAAGGAGGGGAAGCACTGCCTCCCTCTGTCCATCGTCAGCGACATGCAGTGGGGGCATCACCCCCTGCCATTTCGTCCGACATCGACGAGCGAAAATATAGGGAGTGATGCCCCCTCTACGCATCATTGGCGACACATAGAAGGAGGGGCATCCCCCAACCTTTTCGTGCCCGACACCGGCGGGCGATGCCCCGCTCTGCACGTTGCACACACACGTGGCCCACCACGCCGAATGAAGGGCATTTCCCAACAAATATACATTATGAGATGTGATTTACTCAAAATTTGAAATCTGTTTCCACAATGTAAAATCCACCCGATTTATAGTTTTAGTGAAACTATTATATCAGCTACATAAGTTTATAAAATATGTATTATTTTCTAAAATACTTCTCTCTAAAGATATTTTCATGTAAAATTTTCCAATAAATAAAATTTATATCATGTTTTCACTGTAGAGAATTGGGTTGTAATGGTTCCAAAGTTCTCATCAGCTACATTTGGTACGAGAATATTAAGAGAACTTTTATTCTCGAGAACTAATTGATGTGATAGAAAATTTTGAGTTGGTGTTTGGATGAAAAAGTGTAATGATGGGAATTTAAAAAGTTGATATGATGGATAAGTTTTAGTGGGTGTTTGGATAAAAAGTAAGAACTAAGAATATAATTTATTATTTTATGAGGTATAAAATTATAGTAAATAAGAATATATTATTAATATTATAATTTACATAAATCGTTATATTATTAATATTATTTTTATTTATTTTGATTAAATATTTTAAATATTATTTATATTACAATTTACGTATATTTTAATATCCAAATATAATATATTTTTTAAAAAATAATTGAATAATTTAATTAATAAAATATTTATTAATTATTAGAACTAATTATTTTATAGTTTTTAATTAATAACATTTAATAAATTATTTTATAAGATCCCTAATAATGTATTAACATATTATAAATTATATATACATACATTACAAAATAATTAAAAAAATAGATGAAATTAAAAAAAAGTCAAAGATTGCAGCGTTGAAAAAAAAAACAAATGTTCTTGCCTTCAGCAAGAACATTCAATGTTCTAGAACTTTCCGCGGAAACACTTCACCAAATGTTCCCGCGGAAGTCACGTGACGGAAACATTTTTTGTTCCTATCACGTATAGTGTTTGGAAACACTTCGCGTTGTTCCGTAAAATATTCTCAAACCAAACACTGCCATCTTGTCCGGTGATTATTGAGCCCCCCTTTTAAGATGACGCTGCTTCTTTTTAGGACTTTGTGCAATCATCGAACAATATAATACATAAGTCATTAACTTTATTAAACTGAGTGTGGAAACTAAATAAACAGCCTTTTCTATTATTTCTTCAAGGGGTATTTGGCTGGTGGAACTAACTAGAACTAGACCCCTCGTTCTAACTAGTTCCCCAAACACTCTAAAGGGGATTGATTCCTAGGATGGAACCAAGCCTCTTTTTTTTTATTGGAACTAGGGTGACACTGTTTCGATGGAACCAGGGTTGTTCCCTATTTTTTTTTCTTCACTTTTTTTTATTTGTCCTTTCTTTTTTATTTTCTATTCAACTTTTCTATTTTCCTTTATCATTTTCTCTTTCTTTATCTTTTTTATATAAAATAATTTATTTATTATATCTAAAATATTAATTATAAAGGATTAATATTATATTATTTATTACTAATTATTTTATTAAAAAATTAATATTTCATTAAATATAAATTATTTAAAAATGAATTTTTATCTTTAAATAATATATTTTTAACAAAATTTTTAATATACATATATTTTTATATTTTATATTTATATACCTATTTTTATTCAAAAACTCACTAAAATTAACTCATCACATTTACTTTTTTCTTATCATATCAACTATTTCGTTTCCTTATTATTAAATTCCACTCTATCCAAACACATCTCGAACTAATTTATCAATTTAATTATTCATCTGTAACGCAAAAGAACTACGATTCTAGTATCCAAACAACCCCGAAAGGTTAACTATTTTCTAAGCAACTATTACATCATAATAATAATAAAGTCCTAATAATTAGGTCACATGTGCAACTTTGCATTATCATGAATCTCGCAATTACACACGCCTCAATCCCTACTTAACAAGGTCAGTGATCTATGTAATGCAAACACAAAAAAATAAAGTTTTCATAAGTAATGATGCTTAATGCGTAAGAATTTACAAATTGATAATATTTCTTAATATAAATAATTAGAATTTTCAATTGATAATTATCAAGTGACAGTTGATCAAATAATCAAGTAACAAATGATCAATTAAATTAAACTATAAATAACAAATATCTTATGAAGTGCAATATATTTCTTTTCTTCTTTATCTTTATCAAACAAAATTTACCTCTTCATCACATGCAATTGAGTTTTATAAATACAATTGAAGTTTCTTCTTCATCAAGTGCAAGTGAATTTTATCAAATGCAAATGATTTTTCTTCTTTATCAATTGATTTTTTTATTAAATACAGTTTTTTTTTCTTTGGTGTGTAGCATTACATCTTTTAGTTTACATATAATTTCTTAAGAAAATTCTATGTATTTTTCATATGAGAGCATTCTTCTTTTATCTACCCTTGCCATGGTAGTTTTATGTATTCACAACTCTTAAGGAGAGATTTTGACCCATAAACAAATAAAAATTTTCCCACACTTTCAAAGGGAATTTTATGCTCATGAACTTTATAATTAGATTTCTTTAACTTGATTAAACTTTCTTATTTATCAAATACAATTTTCTTTCTTCTTTATTGTGTTATAATACATTTTTACTTTGCATATAATTGGGTAAATTTCACAAAAATGCTCTTCAACTTTGCTTTTTTTTTCAACTCTATCCCTCAACTTAATTAGATTATCCTCTAACTATATATTGACTTGTTTACCAATTGTCATTTTTATCTGCAATAGCCTATTTTCCAATCGCCCCACCTGCATGGATGCCACCCGTCATATTTTTTTCTTCTCAACGTGTGCCAAGTGTCTGCCCTAGCAAAATGCCCTAATATAAAAAATATAAACTATGCAAATAATATAATAATAGTTAATAAAAATTAAAAAAATGATGTTGGAGGGAGAGGGAGGAGGGCAGCAACCTCCTCTCTTGCCGACAACCTCATCGGTGCAAGGGGACTGGGACAACACCGACGCGAAGGAAATGTGCAGCAGTTCCCCCATCAGTGCAACCACTCCCCCGATGACGAGCTCTTGGACACCAACTTGGTCTTGTCGCCATTATCACCCTCTTCCACGTCTTCATCTTCCTCTTTGATCCTTCGGCAAGTGGCGGTGATCGTCTGCCACTCGCGCGCTCGTTGACATCAGCTTCCTCAATTGAGTTCTCTGGCCACCTCGAGGATTGAGCGACGTTGCGCAACTATGCACGGTGCGACAGTGACAAGCAAGGAGGAGTTGATGTTATGCCGGTCCACAAGGTGTGGTCGTCCAAGGAAGACGTGTTGAAGAAAAGTTTTTATTCCTTATATAGTTATATTTTGATGATACAAATCTCAAAAGAATTGAATTATATTTAAAATGTCGAAAAAGTTTAAATAGAAATGAATCACTTCATACACTAAACTTTTGATTAATATTTATCTATGTTCCTATGAGATTTACATTAAAAGGTGAATATAAAAGTTATAAATAACTTTCTTATCTTTGTATAGATTTAAGAATCACCTCATTGGAACAACCACATAAAAAAATATGTTTAAATAATTGAAGCTCGAAAAGATCAAATTGAAATTGATATTTTTATGTACTCAATTTGCATTTTGATATTTGAGCATTCTACCATGAGATTTTGATAAAGATATTAATATAAAACTTATATATAATTATCTTATATTTTCAGAGAATTAAGAATCACCTCATTTGGACAATCGTATAAAAAGTTATGTAAAAAAAAGTGAAGTTCTATTTGAAGTTGATGTTTTTATTTGCTAAACTTGCATTTAATATTTGATTACTTTGTCAATAAGTTTGGGACAAGAAGTGATTAGCTTTTCATAAAATCAAATATCATCTCATTTGGATACTGATATGAAAATTTATGTATAAAGGAGTAAAGGTCTAAAATGTTTCATTTGAAATGGACAACTTTGTGTACTGAATTTTGAATTAATATTTGATTATGATATCATTCTATTTTGAATGAATTATAAATATCAAAATTATAGAGAATTTTGTTATCCTTTTATAGAATAAAAATTCATCTCATTTGGATACTCTTATGAAAAGCTATGTATAAAAAAGTAAAGGTTTTAAAAAAATAATTTGAAATTGATAATTTTATGTATTGAACATATACTATTTTAAAATTTTAAATATTAAAAAAGAGTAGAGAAAAATAATTTAGTCTTTTAATAAATAAAAATAACAGAATGAAATTGATGAATTAAGTGAAAATCTATATATAATTTAAGACTCATATATTAAAATTTGACACGAAAAATTGTTATGGTCTTATATTTATCAAATAGTTCAAATATGTTAATGTATATATTTTCGTGTGTATACAGACATTTTGTCCGATCCAAGAGGTTCATAACATGGACGATGGACCAGCCATCGAGTAAAACGATTAGCAGCTTGGAGTTCTAAGAATTGTAATTTTGGGAGTTACAAATGTCAATAGTCAACATCTTTCTTTCTTTTTCTTTTCTTTTCCTTTTTCTTTTTTTTTGAATCGACATCAACACCTTTCTTGCATTGAAGAACAAAATAATAATTTGCGTGGACATACATTTTGGGGATCTTTATTATTGGGCAAACTTGAGGTGTGCATGATCTGAGATGGTTGATTTTCAGATCGTGAATTGAAATTTGAGAAATAATTTGTGGCTATCCAGAGATGATCTAGAGGAAGAACATGAATCTTCCAACCTCCTGAAGGATCATGCGGCAATGGCCAGAAATACTTGAAACGCGAAGAATTCCAACTGAAATATGCAAAACCTTTACGGCAAGTCCTGCAATAACTGTTCATAAACAGAATCGATGGAATTCCATAGATTGAAGCAGAAGGCAAGAAGACAGCAGCATGTGGACAGATTGATGCATAAAACTTCCATATGCATACATATGGCTAAGCAACAGAGCATGAAACTGGAGTTGATCCCAAAATCAATGAGGCCTCTATAGCTCTATGCATCAGCAGCAGCCATGGAAGCTCCGCAGTCGAACCCGCACAGGCACTGGGGGCACTCCTCGAAGTTGTCCGTAGAGAAGGACGCCGAGAGCGGGCCGACGAAGAAGCTGAGCTGATCGCCGTCCCTCACCACCTCGTTAATGCCGAACCACAGGAAAAGAATCTTGACGCTCACCCCTTTCAGTCCCATCAGCGTCCTGGAGCTCACCCTGCCGCTGATCTTTCGCTTGTAGTGCAGCAAGTAGCCGCCGGAGACCTTGAACTCACAGTCGCCGGCGAAGTACACGTCGAAGGAGCCGTCGTCTCTCAGCAGGTAGCTCTGAACGCCCTGCGGGAGTATTCCCTTTGGGAAGTCGTAGCTCTCCAGCAGCTCGTACGCAGTGGGAGGATCAGAGAGCCTTGTCTCATCCTCGGCGGACGACAGAAAGAGGGTAGAGATCAGGAGGAACCCAAAAAGGCAGGATCTTTGAGATGGCACCATGTTGGATTCGGCTAAAAGTATATGATGCCTCTTCAATTCAGGGGCTTCGATGCTATTCCAGAAAGATCATATTTTGACACAAGATTCATAGTATTTAAGCAGTCTCTGATAGCTCAATGGTAGATTAGATCGGTACGCCAAGGTGAAATAACTTGACAAGGTGAAATAACCTGACAGGGAACGGGAAGAGAGAAGAATATAAACAAGATATTCTATTAGCAGATGCTGTGTTGGAAGTTTTTGGACTTTTTATTTGTTCAACAGTTCAGAAATGACCAAAATGCTGCTCTCTGCTTGTACTCTAGAGATTGATTGGCGAAGAAAGCCTCCAGCGATGATGTTTTAAACGAAGACATGAGTTGAGGGTCTCACTTCTCCAACCTGTGATGTCTCGGAGATGTTGACAGCATTAAAGGCTGCGGCTTTCATTCTATTTATCAGAAATTAAAGAGACTTGATGGATGGGATTAGGACAGTATATAGAGGAGATGCAGCTAATGCAGAAATCATATGAAATCAATCAACCAAAATGTCCATTACAATAGCAACATAGATTTCAAGGTTTGCATAAAACGCAAATATGAGATTTCTTTTGTTTTGGTTGGTCCTGTTGGATGGATGCAATATTACTGCGGGAAATTTATACAATCTATTGGATTGCAAAAAATAAAACATAGCGCCGTCTGTGGGAATCGAACCCACGACCACATGGTTAAAAGCCATGCGCTCTACCGGCTGAGCTAAGACGGCTAGTTGTTTTGTTTTGTTTTAACTTTAAATTAAACTAATCACGACCTATGAAGTCTATGCAATGACAGGACAACAATCTAAACTACTACACTCATTATGTAAGCCATTGGATATCCCGGTAGTGGCGGTCATTACTCATTATGTAAAACCTAATGTGTAGTTAATTTCATAAGCATAACTTATTGGGTTTCTAGAATAAATTGGAGTACTTGGTGTATTGGTGGAGAGTATAAATAGAAAAGGTGGATACAATGTTTTTATTGTTGCTACATCCTGTCTCCCAATTCTCCTTTATTCTTCTTTTGTTCTGGTTTCACATTTGCAGTTTGTACTCTCTCACGAGGGAATCACTTCACAATAACTTTTTACATGATATTAGAGACCTCATAGAAGGGTCAAATCTATACTTGATGTTAAACCTTAGTTAAATGAATTCCTACACACTTGTATTGTGAGTTTGATTTCCCTGCTAATGAAATGTGAATTTGCTTATGGTTCTGTCTGAATCTATTTTTAATTTCAAATCTGAATTTGTTTTTTTGTTTTATTATCTATGATTTAATGACTTTCTATGATTCATAGTAAATCGTTGCATAAAAATATTGATATTCTTGTTAGATTGAGTTCTTTATTTGGTGCTTCATCTATGATGTCTATTAACATTTCAAGTCCATTGTTCTTAAATGCCTTTTATTCGCCTAGTCAAATTTTAATTCTAGATCTGTTGATTGGATTTGAAAATTACTCAGAATGGAGTAATGTTATCATCAATGCATTATTACCTAAGAATAGGCATGTACTTGCGGACGGATTACCAATAGACCAAGTTCGTAATAGCATTCACTTCCAATGGAAGTGTTGTAATGCATTGGTGTTGTCATGGATTGCCACCACCCAAAAGTTTGATAAATTCAACGCCAAGAAAGTTTCTACAATGGAGAATGAGGTTGATGTACCGTGAATTACGAAACTCTTTCTTCTTGCTGCTAAGCATTATACCAAATTAAAAAAAAAATCTATGGGAGGTACTTAAAAATTATGTAGAGTATCTTAAAAAGTAGAAACTTTACAAGTTGAGAAATTCAATCATCCTACATCTCAAATCTTATTAATGAATCCATCATTGATAATGAACCAAGCTTGCTCTCTTCTAATCAAAGAAGCACAAAGACAAAAAAAAGACATATATTAGGAACCATCGATCGACAACTTGCATTTATGGGCAATAGAAATGCAACACTCAACGAGGAAAAAAGGGTTTATAGCTTAATTTTTTATCATCATAAAAAGCAAGGTCATAAAAAAGTCAATGCTATAAACGTATAGGTTTTCCTCCTAACTATAGGTATAGCAAAGGAAGAAATCAAGATAGCATATAATGTCAAATTCAAGAGAAATTGTGTAACGCATCCAAATCGATCAACGTCACATGACGAAAACTAACTTGAAGGCACTACAAATGCTATGGAATTGACCAAGTCTCAATAAAAAATCGAGACACGTCAGCGGAAGAAAGAATAAAATAAAGAAGGATAACATAAATTGTGAAAGTTTAAAAATGGCTACATCATCTCTGAATGAATATCATAAGTTCTACATCAAGAGTTCATAAATGTGGAAGGATAAACAACTAAATATGTAATGGAGTTCATGTGCTTTCTAGTCGCTTAAGCATCGTTACAGCACACCAACTCAATACCATCACTAACCTAATCTTGTGGAAATCAAACACATGGGAGGAGGTCATCCCGTAAGTTTTACAGTCTAGTGGGAAACCAATAAGAGTATACAATGCATAACTTTGAATAGCTTAAATTAGAATAGGACAGTGTACTTATCTTGAACAGAAAGTGGAGCATGAGATCATCATAATTCATAGTATAAGAGATAAGTAAATGCCATTAATCAATGAAATCAGATGATACTTTGTACACTTAAACTCAGTAACATGCTTGAAAATCATGACATAAGTAATATCAATGGCTTGATTTTATGTTCATACTTGCTTATCTTGTCCACACTTCTTAATCTTAGATAATGCTCAGAAATCAGGTGACTTTAGGTGACTTTAGGTGCTTTTAAATTCTCGAGGTATCTCGAGTTAAACGATACAGTCTTATGCAGATCAATGTGTGATCAAATCATGATCAAGGGAGCGACCCTTATCTTGAGGCACTTTACATGGGCTGGCAACCCATTTGTTCATCTTCCATCTTAATTTATTAATCACTTTAGATTCTTGTCAATTGTTATTCATCATCATGTAACAATCAATGGATCAATAATAGAATGAATCATCATAAGGCTCCATATCTTGAATCAAGAATGTATTACGATGGAATCGTCATCAATTTAGTTGTAATAATGATCAATCATGAGAGAAAATAGACAGGATTTAGATCAAAATCTCATAATAATGATGAACGAAATGAGAGGTCACGATTTGAGGATCGGTCGATCGATCTTGTTGAATGGTCAACCAGACTATAGTTTGGCATGGTCGTGACAGCCTAATGGAACGGGCGTGCAGAGGGAATGTGACGGGCATGCCGGTCAAGTGGCACGGGCGTGCTAGTAAGTGAGTATGCAGAGGGAATGGCACGGGCGTGCCTGGGCGTGAGGGCAGTCGACCGATTCAGTGGAACGATCGACCGATTCAAGGTTGCAGCCGAGTTCATTCAGCCATCATGGGCACGAACGTGAGAGTAGGGTGGGGCGGCCGTGCAAAAGGGTTAGCACGGGCGTGAAGGAAGTTTTCACGATCGTGATGACGGGGTTCCATGGCCGATTTCATCATAAAAATTTTAGTAAAAACATTAATAGAGTATCATCACAGATCAATCACTACATTCTAGCAATCATCAAGTAAAAATAATGAGAAAAATAGTCAAATTACTACATAAAAACCCATTATACAATCATAGAGAAACAGATCAGTCAAATTCCTTTCATGAGATTTCTTCATAATCTTCATTCATTAACATGATCCGACTATAACAGAGGATTGCATCTATCTAAAAATCATGCAAGGAAATTTCATATTTCACTCACCTGGTTTTCGCGATTGAAATTTGCAGATCTATCTAAATCAGAGATGTCGTGCTCCTCCTTGTTGTTCTTGGGTCCGATATGCCTCCCCTATGTGTTCTCCTCCTGAAATTCGTCCAAGCAAGGAAAGGTCATGAGAAGATGTCCAAACAAGGGAGAAGTGTGGAAGGAACAATACTCGGTCCGTGCCGATGGGTAGGGGAAAAGAAAAGTTGTTCGCGTCATCTTTACCGGATGTGAATCAGGAATGCTGGTTGGATCTAGGACCTCATGTATAATTATTGCAAAGTATAATATTTCAAACATTGTTTAGTGATAGTATAGTAATATTGAATGTAATATATTAGAGAAATCTAAATAAATGGTTACAATCCATTGAAATTAAAATAATTGTAAGATGATTACATCATTGAAATTATAACTCAATTCACTAGCTAGTTACATCATCTAAAATTAAACATGTAGTAGTTAGAAATTTTAATTCTGTATATTCAATAAATTGTAGGATAATTAATTATTATAATTGCATTCAGTAGATAGTAGCATCATCTAAAAATAAATATTTGCAATTAATAAATTTTGTTTGTGTACTTAAAATTATTATTTTGATAAAAATAATTAACTAAATAATCAAAATAACCTTATAATTGATCATGATAATTTATTTTTAGTATTTAATTATGTTGAGACATAGCTATTAAAATTAGTTATGACAAGTTATTTTATTAAATTTTTAAAGAAGGTAAGGAGGTTTAAATTTTTTTAATTATTGCTAATTAATATTGATATATGATACTAATTATTTGTGACCAACCTCGACGATTAGCCATCACGAGGGTAAAATAATAATACTATTTATCTTAAAATTCAAAGAGAAATAAGATATGGAAGTTGTGATTCAAAAAGAGACTTGGTCATATATTTTTTTCAAAAAATTTCAACATGACCTCTGCATATAGAGGATAATAGCGAAAATGATAACATGTGCATACAATGTATCCATCTCAAGATATAATTTGTCATATGATAAAAGGAACAAAAAGCTCATAATATGACAATAAAATATAAGGGCACTTCAGCTCAACATCAAGTGGCACAAAAATATATAGGTCTCCAACCAAACGATATAATATGATACCGTGATCACAAGATCTAAATTCATTTGTCAGAATTCCCAAGACTATAAATCGAGATACATTTAAATTTTTTTTTGAAGCCATAGATTAAAAAGGATTAAAAAATATGTCCCTTTCCTCACGCAAGCTACTCCATGAATATATAAGTCTGCTTAGTAGTGAAGGGTGTGAAGGGTACACAAATATAAGAAAAATAAAAAAAATTGATATCCCACATATATATCATTAAAAATCCTAAAAAATGTACGAGATGATATGAGAAAATAGTTACTCTCTTTAACTACAAAGAAAGTAGTGTAAAGAGTGAAATACCTACCTAGGGTGTATGGACAATACAATTCCTAAGTAGGTTATTGTATGGATTAGGAGTTGCTACCATCCACATGCTTACTGATTACTAGCTAATCATACTAAAATTCTACTTGTTTTCCTTCTTATTTCATGTATATATAAGTCCTGAAATATTCATATTCTGATCATTATACTTAATCTACATGCAATTATCTTCTCAGCATAATATTATCTTACACTCGTACTTTTGAGCTGTTTGATAAGTTGTTTTAGTTCTTATTTGTCTAATTTTTATTTAAAGAATTGATGCTTATTATTTTTGCTTATTCAACTCCCAAATCAAGCATAAAAGACAAACATTCTTACTGAAAAAGAAGGGGACCACAAAACTATAAGCTGCCAAAAGCAATGAGAAAGGAATCTTTTTGAAAAAAGAGGGGACCAAAGAACAGGTGTCAAAAATTAGAAGGAATAAAAGCTTCTTATGGGGATCAAAGATGATGAGAATTCCATATAAAAGAGAGAATTTGAGGATCAAGGAAGGGTTTTCTACCATTCTCTATATTCTGCACCTTTGAGCTAAAGGAAGGGGAAAAAATAATTAGGAGACTCCAAGCTGATTCTCATACTTATTGTTTTAGAATGTTTTTTATTTATTTTCTCCTCTATTTTGTATTGATTTCAACATCTATGAGGAGCTAAATCTTAGCTCTCTTAGAATATGGTAGTAGTTTAATTTTTGTTATGGATGGATGATAGAACAACATTTATATTATCGTTGATATTAGTGCATTTCTAAACGTTTTAAAATCTGATCTTGTTGATATGAATTCTATTTTGTAATGGCAACTGAGAAGTTGATTATAGATTCTTTTGTCGCTCAGGAATGAGTTAACAACATTGATTGTTTTCTAATTGCAGTTTATCATTTGATGCATCCATTTGGCTTTTGTTAATGTGAATCTCATATTGAAACAACAGTCGAGAGGTTAATTCTAGATTTCGTTGATGTTTAGAAATAAACCAAGAGCATTGACACTAGTGTTTGAATCTGATTATGTTCTGTGTAGTGGGCTGAATTGTTTATTTTATCTTGTAATTACTGCTATTTGTGATTTTTGACTTTACTTGTTAAGCTTATATCTGAAAGGAATGTTAGCACACTAGTTGATGTCATAAGTTTCATGATTATCTAATATCAGTCGAAACTCTTTCTAAATCAACCTAACTAATATTCATATGAAAGCATGATATTTAGCTCTTATTTTAATGCACCGTGAGAGCCGTTTTTATAGGTTGAAACAAGCATGACTTTATTGTTGAGTTGTTTTAATCCATCATAGAAGAATATTAGATGAACTCCATTTCTAGAAGAATCTGTTATTAATTATTAATCTACGTTAGGGCTTTCGGCTAAGTAATTATTTTTCGTTCTATATCAATCACTTTAAAATATAAAAAAGAGTTAACCTAGTTATACTTTTATTTTGTCTTTAGCTCTGCCGTTTTGCCTAGTTGTTATTTTAGCCTTTTTAATTTAGGACTAATTTGGATTAGTTAATGAATCTTAAATTTTAAATCACTATGGATACGATATTCAAGTTTACTACTCCGATCTATGTATTTGCAGACCAGTGAAGTGAGGAATGGCTCTACACCTAGACCTTAGTCTTTTACATTTTGTGTTTACAATCCAATAAATCAGTCAACAAATTACACACTCTCAAATTTCACATCAAGTTTTTGGCGCCATTGTCAGGAATTTGAGGCTGATTAGATTCATTGTCTGTAGTTTAGATTAATTTTAGATTTATCTAATTATCACATTTTTCATCTTAGTTTTCTTTTACTTTTACAATTACTCTGAATTGTCAATTATGTTTGATTTTTCTTATTTGAACTTGATATTTCTGATTTCAATTAATGCAAGATTCAGTTAGTCAAGAAGACTGATGCAGAACCTGACAGAAGATTCAATAGAAGAAGGAGATTGCAAATAGAAGCAAGAATGAGAAGAATATTTGAAAAAGATATAAACAATCAAAACACTGAAAATAATCAAACCATGGCTACTCTAAAAACACTAAAAGACTATTATTCACCAAGCAATGTCAAAGGACAATCAGTTGATGAAGCCATTGCACCTGCTACTATATTTGAGTTAAAATCCAGCTCTAATCACCATGATTAGGCAATATCAGTTTGTAGAACTAAGTACTGAAGATCAACTTTGCATATTGACAATTTTAGCATTGTTCATTTTTACAACACTCCCATGAATGTTTTCTACATGAGATTGTTCTCATTTTCATTCAAGGATAGAGCCAAGATTTGGTACAAGTCTCTCACTCCTGAAGAAATTGCAATTTGGGATTCAATTGTTCAATTGTTTGTATTTGAAAACAACTATAGAGATCAAATTATTAGATTCTATTAATTAGATCAGGAGAACATATGTGATGCGTGGAAAAGACTTCAAAGTTTGCTGAGAGCATGTACATACCATGAATTTTAGAAATGACAATTGGTAAATTACTTTCACAAAATACTGAATTATCCCTCTAAGGTAGCTTTGGACACTACTGCTGTTGAAACTTTTGCTTCTAAGAACATTAATAAAACATATCAGCTGATAGAAAATATAGCTAAGAACCATTATTTCTTAACTCATGATAAAGCAAAAAGGCCACAATCTGAGAGTCAAGTTAACAATAGGGAGACTATTTCTGTCCAAGTTGAGGAAGCTCTATAAAAAGCTTTGGAGAAGCTTAACCTATCACACAAGGTGAATAACATAACCACCACTGAAAACAGATGTCATGTTTGTGGAAACCAAGGGCATCTAACAAAAAGTTGCAATTTGATTATGCAATAATATGAGCAAACTATTTATCAGGTCAATGCTGTTGTGAATTATGATGTGAAACCTCCTCTTGAGTATTACATACTTGAGAATAGAAATCATCTTTATATTTCCTACAAAGAAAATCATTATCAAACTCCAACAATTCAGGATTCCAATTGGCAACCTAAAGTTGTGCTTAAGAATCAACCACTTCCTTACAACCTAAATTCAAGGCATTATCAGCAAAATCCTAAATTTATTCAGGAGTATTTTCTTTTTGGATTTAACTTTCTTTATTCATGCATGCATGCAATGCAAAATGCAAGTTTTCGCTTTCTCTTTTTATTCATTTTTTCTATTCATGAAGTGAGCAGCAGTTCAAACTCAATTGTGGGCTTGTAGTTGTCTTCCATAGGAATTTTATGCATGCAAATTGAGGGGTTTGCTTTGATATCATCAATTGATACCCAATTACTTCTCTATATAACTTCAATCTTTTCAATAGCTCTTGAACTTGATTTTTGGATCATTCTTAAATTTGCTTTAGCCTCTGTGATTCCTCAACTAGAATTAAGAATTGAAAAGAACGGAAGGAAGTGTTAGCAAAGTGGGAACTCATTTATTCTAAATAGTTAAATTTTTTGCTTGAGGACAAACAAAAGACTAAGCTTGGGGGAGTTTGATCACTAGTTGATCATACTAAAATTCTACCCATTTTCCTTCTTAATTCATATACATGTAAGCTCTGAAATGTTCATATTCTGATAATTATACTTAATCTACATGCAATTATCTTCTTGACATAATATTATCTTACACTTGTACTTTTGAGTTGTTTAATATGTTGCTTTAGTTCTTATTTGTCTAATTTTTATTTGAAAAACTTATGCTTGTTGTTCTTGCTTATTCAACCCCCAAATCAAGCATAAAAGACAAACATTCTTGTTGAAAAAGAAGAGGGATCACAATATTGTGAGCTGTCAAAAGCAATGAAAAATGAATCTTTTTTAGAGAAGAGGGGATCAAAGTGTAGGTGTAAAAAATCAGAAGGAATAGAAGTTTTTTATGGGATCAAAGGATGATGAGAATGTCATCTAAAAGAGGGGATTTGAGGGGCAAAGGAGGGTCTTCCACCCTTCTTTACATTTTGCACTTTGGAGCTGAAGGAAGGGGAATAAACAACTAAGATTTAACTCCTCATAAATGATGAAATCAATACAAACTAGTTGAGAAATGGAATAAAAAAATATTCTAGAACATGAAGATAGCTCCAGCAAGAAAATCCTAGCCTCTAGCCAAATGGCTAGAAGAAGAAGAACTGATGCCATATTGCTCTTGAACATTCCCTTTATATATGACATTATTATCACTATTTGATCATCATCAGAAGCTTCTATTCATTATGATTTTGCCACTTGTCCTTTGGTCTCTTTGTTTTTGTCTTGTGAAAAGATTCCTTTCTCATTGCTTTTGATAGCTGTCTGTGGTCTCTTCCTCCTTTTCTAGCATGAATATTTTTCTTTTGTGCTTAATTTTGATGCTGCAACAACATGAACATCAATCATCAATTACTCAAATAAAAATTAGACAAATAAAAACTAATTCAGTATATTATTTATCTCAAATGTGCAAATGTAAGAAAACATTATGCTGAGAAGATAAATGCATGTATATTAACCATAATTATCATAATATAAATATGTCAGAGCTTATATGTATACGAATTAGAGTGAAAAAGAGCAGAATTATAGTATGATCATGTAGTAATTAAACTAAAAAAACTTGATGTGAAATTTGGAAGTGTGTAATTAGTTGACTAACTTATTGGACCCTAAACATAAAATGTAAAAGACTAAAGGTCTAGGTGTAGAGCCAATTTTCAAGTATTGATTTTTGAAGCGGAAGCGAGAAAACGGAAAATGCCTAGCGCGTGGAGGCTTTCTCGCTTGTTCTCGAAAATAGAGTGTTCTCTTACACCGAAAGGACTAAGAGCTATTATTCTGCAACCTTTAGCACATAGCAGCAAAGTTGTACTGAGCCCAAGTGGTTTCACTAATCTTCCTATCAATTAATTCCTAAAATCTCGACAATCATAGACTGGTTGAGTTTAGATGGTCTTTGAAATGCACCCGCTATTATTTCACACAGTCCAAGGCAAAGGCCATATTATCAAAGCCCGTATCGAAGAGACCAGAATTGCGAACTTCGGAAGGCTTCATAGTCCTCCTTACTAGAAGCCTAGATATGTTTTGTCATGTGCCAAAGTAAAATGGTTGTTCTTCCTTCCCTGCTCCCTATTTTTCTACATATACGGTGGCGGGCTCCGCGCTTTATATGAGCGGCGATGGGTTCTCAAAGGAGAGGGGACAATTTCTTTCTCCCTTGCCTTGCTCAGTCTTCCTTTTCAAATTGAAAATAGTGGGCCACTACTAGTACAGAGGCCAGAAAGAAGATGGCATCTTCTATATGTATATTTATGCTCAGGCGAAGAACATCTTGAAGCTAGCTCTTGTTTTGGTTGCAACCATGTCGAATTTTGCTTACCAAAGTAAAGTGGTCTTATTTAAAGTCAGTAAGTTGACAGTTTCGTTCCAAGTTACATGGCTTTTCACTATTCATTTCCAGGAAAAGGTTGCTCATCCAGTCCAGCGGATCAATTGTTTATGCGACAGTGCACTGCAAGTGCACAGATCGTATTAGTAGACTCGAATGTCGTATCCATAGTATTTTGAAACTTAAAATTCACTAACTAACCTAAATTAATCCTAAATTAAAAGGCTAAAATAACAACTAAACAAAAGAGGAGAGCTAAAGACATAATCAAAGTATAACTAAGAGAGTTTTATATTTTAAAGTGATTGATATAGAATGAAAACTAACTAATTAGTCGAAAGTTTTAATGTGGATTAACAATTAATGATAGATTCTTCTAAGAATGGATTCATTTAATGTTCTGCTATGGATGAATTAGAACAACTCAACAACAAAATCATACTTTAATTCCTTTTGAATAGAACAAAATCAACAGTGCATTAAAATAGGAACTAAATATTATACTTTCATATGAATATTAGTTAGGATGATTTAGAAAGGCTTTCAGCTGATATTATATTATCATGGAACTTATGACATCTATTAGTATGCTAAAATTCCTTCAAATATAAGCATACTTTCATATTCTGATTCTTTGAAGAAACATACTTTCACTAGTTTGCCTATAGGCAGCTCACGAGTAACAAGTACCTTCATTTGTGATGAAGATCAACATAGGATGCTAGTAGCTGAACACATCTTACAATCAGAGATGAAGAAACATCAAAAGAGAAGAAGTGGCTTGAACTTGAAGCAAACAATAATTCATTTGAAGAATATACTCAAAGTTCCAAAGTCTCACCCATGTCATTATCCATTGGTCAACAAGTTATTACAGGCAATACACGTGATGAGATTGAAATGGCCAAAGATGACACAAAAGCAGAAGAAATTTCTTTTCAAATAAAGAAAGATACAACAAAACTCAAATTTGTAGAAGAATTGGAACATTCAGTTAAGGAAGATCAATGTTTGCCTATTGAAAGTTAGGACTAAGAACTCAAAGATATTTCACCAATGATGTATTTAAAGAGGCCATTAAAGAAATGACTACTTAAACAAAATGATGATCCAAGAAATTGAGATGCCATATATAAAAATTTTGGGAATGAAAAGTTAGTTCAATTTTGGCACACTAAAGGAGGGATACATCCAATTGAAAAACAAAAGTCGACCATTGACAAATTCCAAAACTTGATTAGTGAAGTTATCCACATATTGAGATCTCTACCTGATCACATGACATTATTTAAACTTCCTTCAAATGAAGAAATTGTAATAATGTCTAGTCTAAGACATTAAAGTTTGGCACTTCTTAGGAGACAACCCAAACTTTTTACATTTAATATCACTTTATTTTTGCAGGAATAAGCAGAGAGGAAATGGATCCAATTACACTCTCCATTGAATTCAATTCAGCTCAAGGAGTACTATTTACTTACAACTTTGATTTTTTACTGAAATACAATTGATAATTGATTATCATAATTACCCTTAGCTCATGTTATAAGCATCATAATGATAACTAAGACTTCTTGTTCATATCTAATTTGTCAAATTTCAGTGAATTTCTTAATCCTTAGTGATTTTTACCAATTGCTCAATTGATTATTCTTTAATTGATTGCAGATTTGATTCAATACCTAAGAGAGTTGATCAAGACTACATTTTTTTGATATCAAATGTTGAATGATGAACCCAAAAGAAGAAGTGAAGCAAGACATGCCTTCCTCTTAAATTCAAAAGTTGAACACCCACCCAATGCTCTATCTTACTTGGATGATTCATCACTGAGGACAGTGCCGATGATAAGTTAGGGGGAGATACCTGATACTTTTTTATTTCTATTATCATGCTTTAATTTCATTTTAAAATTAATATCATACCTACCTAGTTAGGTTATCACTATTATCATTGTAGTTCAGCTTAACTCATGTTATCATCTGTGCTCATCATTGTTAAGTAGAAATTCTTTAGTATAACAGCTAGTACACTCCAACACCAATTAGTCATTAATTTAGTTGATAATCTTTTTACTTCAATCAGCTTATATTCATATGCATTCGAATTCAATTCGACTGAAATTTTTCTTTTTGTGGGTAACACTAGCTAACACTCATGGAATGGAATTAGAAGATGTCTAGAATGGAATCATGGCTTTTGCGGCTATGTTAAATAGAAAACTTGACTCTTTGAATTAAGCAATCTAAACTTTACTTGAGTTCGAACTACTATTCACTTCATGAACAAAAGAAAAAAAATGAAGAAAAAGAGAAAATGAAAAGTTGCATTTTTCATTGCATGCATACACAAATAAAGAGAACTAAATTCAAAAGGAAGCTCTCTTGAATAAAACTAAGATTTTTATCCTCTTGAGCAGCATGAATAAAAATTAGGTTTCAAAATTTTGATTATTTACATTATCAATAATAAAAGTCAGGTTTATCCTATTTAACCAATACTAAAATTTGTTGATCAAGAGACTGATAGTTCAACATTTTTAGTAAAGTTGAAAATCTCTCAAATTCAATTAGTTGTTGTTAGTACTTCTTTCATGACTAAAATTTTCTTTAGCCTCTGTGATTTCTCGATTAGAAATTAGGAATTGGAAAGAATGGCACGTAGTATTAGCAAAGTGGGAAACTCATTTGATTGTAACCAGCTAAATCTGAATTCATTTGTGAGCTGTTTGATTCAATTCTTGTTCTTAATGTCTGAATATTTTACTTGAGAACAAGCAAAAGATTAAGTTTGAGATGTTTGATCACTAGCTGATTATACTATAATTTTGCTCTTTTCACTCTAATTCATGTGCAAATAAGCTCTGAAATAGTTATATTTTGATAATTATGGTTAATATACATCCATTTATCTTCTCAGCATAATGTTATCTTACATTTGCATATTTCAACTAGACAATATGCTAATTTAGTTTTTATTTATCTAAATTTTACTTGAGTAATTGATGCTTGTTGTTCATGTTATTGCAGCATCAAAATTAAGCATAAAAGATAAATATTCATGGTAGAAAAGTAGGACGGGACCACAGACAGCTTCCAAAGGTAATGAGAAAGGAATCTCTTCTCAAGATAAAAGCAAAGAAACCAGAGGACAAGTGGCAAAATCATAATGAATAGAAACTTCTAATAATGATCAAATGGTGATGATAATGCCATATATAAAGAAAATGTTTAGGAGCAATAGGGAATCTCTTCTTCCTCTTCTAACCATTTGGCTGGAGGTTGAGGTTTTCTTGTTGTAGCTAATTCTTCTATCTTCATGTTTTAGAACGTTTTTTTATTCTATTTCTCATTTTTTGTATTAATTTCATCACTTAAGAGCAGCTAAATCTTAGTTGTTTCTTCCCCTTCCTTCAGCTCCAAGGTGCAGAATGTAGAGAATGGTGGAAAACCCTTCTTTGCTCCTCAAATCCCCTTTTTTATATCACATTCTCATCAACCTTTGATCCCCATCAGAAACCTCTATTCCTTATGATTTTTGACACTTGTCCTTTGGTCCCCTCTTCTTTCAAAAAGAATCATTTCTCATTGCTTTTGGCAGTTCACAGTTTTGTAACCTCCTTTTTTTCTAGCAAGAATGTTTGTCTTTTATGTTTGATTCGGGGGCTGAATAAGCAAGAACAACAAGCGTCAGTTCTTCAAATAAAAATTAGACAAATAAGAACTAAAGTAACATATCAAATAGTTCAAAAGTGCAAGTGTAAGATAATATCCTGTCGAGAAGATAATTGCATATAAATTTAAACATAATTATCAGAATATAAACAATTCAGGTCTTACATGTACATGAATTAAGATGAAAAATAAGTAGAATTTTAGTATGACCAACTACAAACTCTTCCAAGCTTAATCTATTGCTTGTCCTCAAGCAAAACATTCTTAAGAACAATGATTGAATTAAACAATTCGCAAATAAATTCATATTCAGTTATTTAGAATCAAATGAGTTTCCCATTTTGCTAACACTCTCTGCCATTCTTTCCAATTCTCAATTTTAACTAAGGAATCATAGAGGCTAAAGTAAATTTAAGTCATGAAAGAAGTACTAATAATAACTAATTTGAGTTTCAAGGATTTTCAACTTTATTAAAAAGGTTGAACTATCAATCTCTTGATGATCAGATTTTTTGTATTATTTAAACAGGTTTGGAACCTAACTTTTATTCATGATAATACAAATAAACAAGTTTGAAACCTAATTTTTATTCATGCTGGTCAACAGGATAAAAATCCTAAATTTATTCAAAAGAGTTTCCTTTTCGGATTTAACTCTCTTTATTCATACATGCATGCAATGTAAAATGCAAGTTTTCGTTTTCTCTTATTCTTCATTTTTTTTGTTCATGAAGTGAGCAACAATTCATACTCAAGTAAAGTTTAGATTCCTTAATCCAAATAGTCGAATTTGCCTATTTAACATAGTTGCAAAAGCATTGATTTCATTCTAAACATCTTCTAATTTCTGACCAACCCATGAGTGTTATCTAGTGTTACCCACAAAAAGATCAATTTTAGTTGAATTAAGTTCAAATGCATTTGAAAGTAAGTTGATTAAAGCAAAAAAAATTAACAACCAAATTGATGACTACTTGTTGTTGAAGTATACTAATTGTTATACTAAAGGATTTCTAGTTAACAATGATGAGAACAAATGATATCATGAGTTAAGCTGAACTACATTGATAATAGTGATAACCTAGTTATATATATGATATTAACTTTAAAATGAAATTAAAGCATACTAATTGAGTTAAGAAAAGTACCAGGCACTTACTGATTTACCACTACGATATCGTCCTTATTTAGAAAGTATAACTATATATTATAAATTTAATATTTGTTGTCATGGAATAATCTTAATGATTGCTGCACCTACTTGAGTTGATCAAGCTCCATGAAATGAAAAAAATCTCGCTATAAAGCGGTTTTTGCATGGTCTAATTAACATGATCTATGAATGCACATGATTTGTCATATAAGAAATATAGAGTTCAATTTCTCAATATTTAGAAAATCCAGTGTTTCACATAAGGTACAAAAATTTGAGAAAATGCTATAAATCCATAAATCAAATCAGATGTCCAATAATTTGTGTCAACAATTCTAGTTTTGATTTCACTAATGGCATACAAGTACACACTGCATATGATGCAAAGCATTCACTTGAGGGAATCAAAATCCAAGCTGAAAACTCATCTTACATCGGAGTAACACTATGGGAGCTAAGTAGAGCTTTGCTTAATGTTAATATGTAATCCACACACCTTATGTCCAAACTCATCCGGTTATACACTTCCAAATCCTATCAACTAGCTAGAAATCCTGATCAAATAGATATATGATCCCATGAACATCCATTATTATATCCGTTTGGTAATATGAAAAGTGATTGACAATTCTAATAATCATATGTACGTGTATATACATATATTATTCTTATCTCCTTCTATTTATTTATTTTAATAACACTTTTATTTTTTGCTACAAATATTTACTTTGTTCCTTCAAATATTCAATGTACAGAATAATTCCATTAATTTTTAGTCTACACATATTTTTTAGACCAATATCATTAAATATAATATCCATATTTGATTTTTGAAACTTGCATTTTTATTGCATTTCTTATTCATTCTGGCCTTATATGTATTGAGTTCCTTCATGAATGAAAAACTTCTCCAGTCTCAATTAGTTATTAGCTGTCAATAATACTTATTATTATTTGCTTGTTAATCATATTATTTAATTAGTTAATGATCTCTATTTTACTGATTAGTTCTTTGTTCACATGATTAGAACTTTGATATTAATCTTATTTGACAGTTTCTTTTGTCACTCATATTAGTATTTAATGTTACAATCAATAACCATGTTGATCAGTTTGTATAGTTGATAGATGGCTTCCAAAAGTGAATCATACGGATTCTAGAGGTGATTTCCATCGTAGTTTCTTATGATTATCACTTAGATATGCACGATGCTTGATTCCATCTTATCCCATCCCATATTTGGGATTCAAATGATGAATTGAATTATAAAGATGGCTTCCATCATGATTAACAATGTCTCATTTATCTCCAATAATTATACATATTAGGAAGCGATAAATAGTTTTTAGAGGTGGTTCTCATCGTAATTTTTCACAATGTAGCACTTAGCTCTGCACGACGCTTAGTTCCCTTTTATCTTATCCATACAAAAAAAATGATGGATTAAACTCTAGAGGTGGCTCCCATCGGCCATCGTGATCAAAGCACTTAGCTCCAATCACTTTACGTGTATATGCATAATAGAGACATATGCATATCAATATATATATATATATATATATATATATATAGCAAAGATAAAAGATGGGAGTATGAGAGCATGACAAGTGGCATCATATATTAATGACGTGTGTCTTCTATTAAAAATCTGTCATTTAAATATTTAAACTAATAATGATCATAATTTATTTTAAATTTAAATTCTAATCATAATAATATATATGGTATATGGGAGAGAATCCTAACTATATTAAATATATATCCATATATATAAATATTAGGATGAAACTTACTTGTGATTCAAAATTTATATATAATATTATCTTTCTTAATGTATGTTACGACTAGAATTAGGATACAAAGTATAATAATAAAATATTTAAATGTGACAAGTGGATTACAATTTACAATGCGTCGACATGTCTTGTAGTAAAACATATTTAAATATTCTATTTCAAATCCTAATATGTGCCTAATAAGTATTTAAATTAATAATCCTAATCTATTTTAAATTCTAATCATAATATATTATTTTATAAGATTCTTATCTAATATTTAATATTACTATAAAATTATAAGATAATGTTCAGATTATATGAAATAAATAAATTAATAATCGTAATATAACACAACAACATATTTGCTGGGATTCCATGTAAACATAAAATAAAATAAAATAAAATAAAATCTGAATATTATTATACAATCAAATAAGATCCTATATTGTTTTTAGATTATGTGAAGTAAAAGAAATAATCCTAATCTATAAATAATAGTCATAAACGGCTTTTGTTCAGCACTTGTGTCACGCAGGAAATCAGCCGTCCATTGGAGAATCAGCGGCGCGCGATCTTCCCTCCCTCCCTCTCTCTCTCTCTCTATGCACCTCTCCAGCGGGATCCTGCCTCCCTCCCTCGCTCTCTATCTCTCTATGCGTCTCTCTAGCGTGATCCTGCCTCCTTTTCTCTCTCTCTCTGCGTCCTAACCCCTGCTACGCACAGGATCCTGCCTCCCTCCCTCTCTCTGTGCGTCATAACCCATGCTACACACATGATCATGCCTCCCTCCCTCCCTCCCTCCCTCCCTCTTCCTCTCTCTGTGCGTCTGCGTCCACCCCTGTTGTCTCTCTCTCGCTCTATTTATTTCTCTCTCTCTCTCTTCCTTCGATCGTCTCTTCTTCTCATTCACCAGTTGTTCTCTCTCTCTCTGGGGGTTCCCTCTCTTTCTTTGCATTCCCTCTCTTTCTTCTTCCAATTCTCCGACGGGATTGGTTCACGAGCTGCTTGTCCAACTCAGTGGCGGCGGCGGCAGCAGCAGCCGCGGTGGCGGGTGACAAGTTCTCGGCTACGGGAGAGGAGATGAACCGGACGTCGAAGCCCTCATCTACGGACTCCTCCCCACTGTCGGTCAACACACGACCTCCATTAGCGCTGGGGCCTGACGAGGGCGGTGATGAGGAGACGATATGGCCGTGGCGAAAGGTGAAGGAGTAGCGTCGTGTGAGAGGGAGGGAGAGAGAGAAAGAGCGAGGGGCAGCATCACGCTCGAGAGAGGGACAGTAGATAGAGGGAGGGAGGGGGCAGCATCGCGAGAGAGAAAGGCAGGATCACGCGCATTGATTCTCCAGTGGACGGTTGATTTCCTGCGTGACACGGTGCTGGACAAAAGCCGCTCAGCATATACATTTTACCCAATAATATATATATATATCCTAATCCTAATAGTAATAGTAATAGTAATATATATCATAGGTTAGATATATATATTATCCGTATCCAAAATCTGGTAACTCAATTACGTTATGCCAAACTAGATTAATTGAATTATATCGAGTCAAATTAGATTTGCTCAAACAATTATAAATATGAGATTCCACAAGCCAATGAATCATAAATGGATTCCAAGTATAGAGATGAGAGCATATGAATAAGTTTATAGTCATAAGGGAAATCAAATTAATAATATCTGATGGTTGATTTCATGTGGAAAAATCATATATATAAATTTTTAAAAAATCGTGTAGGTGACCCATCTAATTCTAATCCTAACACTAATATATGTGTCAGAATATATTTTAAAAAGTCAAATATATAAAATTATTTTAAACTACTCCTATTTCTAATACTAATAAGTATCATCATGATTAAAATACTTATAAATAGAAATAAAAATGAACATGAAACTCAAAGACAATTATAATTTGATTCGCAATATATATAATATATATATAACTTATTATTATTTTTGGATTTTTATAAAATTTTAGAAATATATTATAATAAAAGTTTGTTAAATAAGGTAATAATATTTATAATCCTAAAAGAATTCCTTGATTAGAAGTAGAATTCTTTGTTTGATTAAAATATTTATAAGCATAAAAATAAAAACCTAATTTGATCAGAAGGAGGTTTCTTTTATTTTTAGGATTGTGAACGTTATTACCTTAGTTAAAAAATATAAGATACTTTTATTAACTAAAAAATCCGAAAATAATAATAGGTTATAGATATTATTTCTCAGATATAATAAATATTATATGAGAAATTTTTAAATAAAGAAATTTTTTGTTTAGTCAAAAGAATCGTACCTCAAAATCAAATTATATTCGCCTTTAAATTTAATCTTCTCTTTTTATTCTTATAAATATTTTAAATAAACAAAAAATATATACTTCTAATAATATTTGTTTTGCTTTTGATTCTAATATCCTTTTATCGTTTATGCATATAAATATTTTAACCAAATGAAGGTCATACTTCGAGTTAAATTAGTGTTAACTTCTACATTTATTCTTCTTTTCGGATTATAAATGTTATTATCCTGTTTAACAAGTTTTTATTATAAGATATGTTTTTATTTTCTGAAAAATATTATATATATAATTTTCAGCTATATAAATTATATTAACACGTATATTCAATTATGATTTGAAGATGTATTCTTATGAGAACACTAGTATTCACTTCTAATCCTTATTTATCATCTAATTACATTGAAAAAGATCAAATATATAAAACAATTTCTATTACTAATATTAACATATATATAATTCTTATTAATATTATTTTGCTATATATTTGTATACCTATAGAGAAGAAAATATTTTTCTGATTTTTTTTAAAACTGAAATATTAATTAAACTTTTAATTTTATAAGACATTTATAAATGAAAAAAATAATATTTAAGAAAAATATTTTAGTGAAAGTAGGGATTGATGGAATTAAAAAAGAAAAATGTCTTGAGGAATATAAGAAAAACACGCTAGAGAAATATATAAATATATTTATAACTGAAAATTAAATGACATCATTTTTTTCAAAAAAATCTATGTAATCTAGGTTTATGTCAATTTTAAATCCAATACAAAAATAATAAATTATTTAAGTGCACAAGGCTCATAAACTTAAACGAGAAATTGTATATTCGTTAGAATTTATAAGATAATTAAAATCATATATTTGAATATCTATATAACCATTTTAATATTTCCTTATAAAAAAAGATGGGTTGATTCATGTCTTACCATGCTATTATTTTATATGCATGATGATAGAATGCTATTATTGATTAACATATAAAATCATATGTTAAGTACATGACATGTATATTTTATTTTTTTATTTATAAAAATGAATATGCAAATCATGTAGCCTCATATTTAAGACTCTTGACATTCCATGATCTTTACATACTCTAACTAAAAAACATGCACATTTTATCCATGCAGGTAACTAAATTATGGTTGAAGGCTCATCTCATGATGAAGGGTTGCACAATTGATCTAGGCTTAATAGAATTATTTGTTATTGTATCTATTTTATTTGATTATGGTTTCACAATGTTTTAGTAATGGTTATTAGTGATGTTCTCATTTCATTTCTATAATACTAATTTTGATGTTTTTAAAAATTATAAATAAGAAAATAATTATATTTTTGAAAAATAATTAATTATTTAAGAAGAAAATAATTTAAGTACAAGTTGATGTTATTGTAGATTTAAATTGAGTATGAAACTTTCAAAACAGAAACTTATTTATCACATTTAAATGCTAATAAATTAGTTTTATTAATTTTTATAAATTATAATTATATACTACATATCTTTTGTAATATGTGTGCATCGCACTGGATTTAGCACTGGTTCATCATAATAATTATAATTCAAATATCGGAAGATGAATCATATCAAATATTCATTCAAAAAAAATATGGTTACATTTTATAATATAAAACCATAATATATCATATATGATTTTCAAATACACAATCAATTAATCAATTGACCAATCATTTCAAACATACTTTTAGAACATATCCAAATACATATTTAATAAATGTTACAATCAATGTCACACCGAATTCAAAAGAGGGAAATAGAAAAAATATGAGAAACTAATTTACTTATGGGTGCTGACCAAATATTTTCCTTTTCTTTTCCTATTTTACTCCTCTAAATGTCCTATAACACTAATAATAAAGATAATATTACTACTATGATTTGAATCTTATATTTTGAGAGGTTGCATACTCTATAAAGTCAAATTCATATTTTATGAAATTATTAATCAAATATTGTCATTCCAATTTTGTTTAGCCTTAGAACACCACTAATCTTTAACGGGTTGTATGGCTCTTTAAAATTATTCCTAAAATAGGATTAATTTAATTCTTAAGAATAACATTTTTGGAGGGAATTGAAACATGAATTTAGCAATTCAAGCAAGAATTGTTTATTTGTCTTTTCTCCCTGTTGGCAAGGAATATTTTTTTAATACCATTCTTGCCCCCTCATGATTAGTTGAGAATAAACCCAATATTTGACAAGAATTTAAGGAATAAAATCTATTCCTAAATTTATGTAACAACCAAACAACACTTAAAATTTTCAAATTTTATCTCATTAGGATTGGTTCAAAAAAAAATCAACATTCAATAGTGTTTTGTGTCTAACTGAGTGATCTTAACTTTATGATTTATATCAATTAGTAAATAACTCTTATTTTGATACTTTTACTTTTCTCTAAACAAAGATTTCATGAGATGTAACTCATCAAATTTTTAGAATTTATAATTTTCTGTATTGAGTATAATAAATTTAGTAAGTATTAGCATAATAAGTTTTTTGAATTTTAAAACCTTCAAAAATTATGTTTTCACGTTTTAAACCAATTTGAATTAAAACTCATGTTTCAACATATATATTATATTACATATAAATCATAACACATATGATTATTGTAACACCCCACGATTTTATCAAGTGTAATATAGTAATTTTATAATTCAATTAGAGTGTTTGATAGATTGAAGGAAAATTTAAATCCCATTAAGAGTGAAAATCATAATTAGATTGAGATTAGAGATTTCAATTTGATTTGAGATCTAAAAGATATATTAATGGATATAGGACTTCCACGTAGGATAGGATTGAGAATTTTATGACTTAAAATATTTTAGTCATTAAAATAATATTTATTATTATTTTAATTTGAAAATTTGATGATAAAATATTATAAAATTAAATAATTCCGAAAATAAAGGAAAATTGGAAGGATAATACTATTTAATGAATTTCGGAATTTATTTAATGAAAATAAATCTGAATTAGTTAAATGGGTTAATTAAGAGATTAAATTGAAGTTGAATTACAAAAGATAGTTAGAGTTTAATGGAGAATTATAAATCTTATAAATAAAGAGATAGGGCCGGCTAAACTCGAAAAAAAAAAGGGAGAGAAATTATTTCGGTGTAGAGAGGAGAGGAATAGAGTGAAAGAAATAAAATAAAAAAAGGAAAGAATGTTACGGCCGAAAAGTTAGGAGAGAGATAATTAGAGAGCGAAAGGAGAAAACAGTAAGAGAAAAAAAAGAAGAGTTTAGGATTTACGGACGTAATGGAATAGAGAGTAGAGTGAGAAAGGTTAAAAATAATAATAAGAAGTATGGAGTTTACGGCCATAAAAGATAGGGAGGAAAGAGGTGGAGAGAGAAAAGAGTAAAAAAATAAAAGGAGAGAGAAGATGAAAAAAATGTGCTTAGGTTGGTTGATTGGAGAGAGAAAAATCAGGAGAGAGAAAAATCAATTGAAAATAACTTTTATTCGTTTTCGATAAGAAAATTTTATTTATTGAATTTCTCGACCAGGTAAAAAAAAGGGAATATATAAAGGAAAATTATCGGAATAATTGCGGGTCAAAATTCGGTGTCGGTGCAACCAACTGACGATCGAAAATAGAGTTAATTTTTCAACTAACTTGAGGTACGTAGGGGGATCCCCATGGCGTCGATTTTCCGCGACATGGACCCCAGAACTCTTTTTCGTTATACATAAATTATATATTATTTTGCATCGATTGAATATTGAATGACATAGATATGGCCTCCGAAAATTATGTTGGAAACACAATTCTTGATGGTGACAGAATCCGGTAGGGGTTCTGTCTAACATGGCTTGGATTTCATTTAGCACGATCCGGGTAAAGATCAACGCGAATTGGATTCTAGAATAGAAAACATATTTTTATGAATTGATTTATAGTTTATTGGATTGTTAAGATCATTAATCATTGTTGATCATTTGATTAACATCTCTGATTTTATTATGATCATATCTGATCATATTGTCATCATATTGATTAATGTTGGCATTATACCCAATCATGATATTGATTATGGTATTGATCCATTAACCTCATTATTGATTGATCCTGATCAAATTATTATCGTATCTGATTTATCGTCATCCCATATGATCATATCATTGATTAATAGTAAATTTTTTTATTGGGTCATGATTAACCTAAGATAATTGTTAAAGATAGACATCTTAGGTAATTGAGATAAAAGTTGAAAATGTATTGGACCCATGTCTACTGTTTGCCACCAGGACTGATTGGGCCTTCGGGCTAATTGCGCCTACGGACTGATAGGGCCTTCGGGCTAATATTGCGCCTTCGGGCTGATGGGATCTTCGGGCTAATATTGCGCCTTCGGGTTGATAGAACTTTCGGGCTAACTACGCCTTCGGATCGATAGGGCCTTCAGACTAACTGCGCCTTTGGGTTGATAGGGCCTTCGGGCTAGCTGTTTTGGTGTGATCATTCGTCCTCCATCATACCCAAACTTATTGATTAAAGTGGCATGGTGTCCCCTAATAATAGAGAGCTCTCTTATTGCGTCCAAAAGGGTTGATCGTAACTCCAAAGATGGAATTGATAATTGAATTGATGATTGAATTGTTAATTAAATTACACCCTAGTGGCTGATGGACAATTGATTTCGCCCTAGTGGTTGATAAACTATCGATTTCGCACTTATGGCTAATGGAAAAATTGAATTGCATCTTTATGGCTGATGGATAATAAATTAGACTTTTGTGCCTGATAGATTAATTGATAAATTATTAATAGAATTGAATTGATAATTATTATTGTGGCCTTTATCGACTTTTGACCAATTGAACATTGAACAATTGTTAATTATTAGTTGAATTATTTATTGTTGAATTGTAATCTTCATTGACCTCTGATCAATTATATATTGTTATGAATAATTGTTTAATGATAGTATTGATATTGATATTGATCATGGTTCATATAAATATTATGGATAGTCCTACGTATTGAGTTATCTCATTGGGGTTTGCCCCTGTATTTGGATCCATACAGGTGATGGTGATGGCGATGGTGAGACGGTTGGTGACTCCTCTGACGGGTGACATGCACATGGATATAGGGTCCCTTATTGTATAGTGGACCCTAACCCACAAGTTATTAGATATGGTATAATAGCTTCCGCATATTGTAATATAATGTTGTAAATTAGTCTTCTGCTTATGTAAGTCAGTTCATTGACTGATCAAAGTCAAGGTATAGAATTGAGTGGCGTCGCCGAGATAGCCTTCTGGGCAAGCAAATAAAAAAATCTCGGGGCATTACAAAGGTATCAGAGCCTAACGAGAGACACTTATTAGCTGTCTCTAACAGAATAAAGTCCATGTGCACACGTCATGAGCAACCACCGCGCCATCAACAAAGGGTCAAGTAGGTTTCTAAACCATGATTAACTTAGATAGCTTACAAATGCAATATGGAATATGAAGTCTTACAAGGCTATGGATAAAGTAAGGGATGACATAGATCCTTAGACGATGGAAATAGAATTACTTCATTGAAAGTATAAGGCAACGCCTAAGGAGGTTATTCCGAAAGGAATAACCCAAGTTCTAAGGAGGTTATTCTAAGATAGAATAATCAAAATCCTAAGGAGGTTATCCCCATATGATATGGTGTGATGATAGAATAAGTTGTGGATAGAATACTCATAATGAGTTATGTTTTGTGGATACAGATGGAATCAAGGAGGAACTTTTCGCACAACATCCCACGAGCTTCCCGAAGTGGATCTCAGCGGGCCAATTAGCAGGCCCAAGGTCCTCAGGTCAATGAGCGGAAAGTCTTAAGTCCGAAAACGAATAGACATAATGTACAAGGCCTTCTCATGAATGGAGTACATGCCAACGTGCAGCAGGAGGAGCAGTTAAGACAAGGATTGCCTCCTCATGAATCTCACTCAGCCCACACTGAGCACTCCCAGCCTAGGAGCTTTGACCTATCACTTCACCGTAATCGAAGGGATACAATAGAAAGATTTCTCAAGTTACAACCCCCTCAATTTGATGGGAAGGGCGACTTTGAGGATGCGGAGAGCTGGATTGAGGGATTGAGCAGATCTTTCTCGAAATGTATTGCGGTGAGGATCGCAAACTACTCTACGCCAATCGTAAGCTGAAGGGTGAAGCCAGAGAATGGTGGAAGGTCGCTAAGCTGACAACGTTCTCAGGCCAGGATCATATCACCTGGGAGGACTTCAAGAAGGCCTTCAGAAATATATTCTTCCCTGCCTACGAGAGAGGTAGAAAGTAGAAGAAGTACCTAACACTCCATCAGGGCTCAATGACCACCAAACAATATCTTACAACACTGAAATAATCAGAACTAGATCAGGTGAAGCTCTGGGTGGATGACCTTAAGCCCAGTCTTCGAGAAAGAGTAAAAGGAGGGAACTGTCAGACCCTCCAATTTGCTGAAGAGTTTGCCGTATATCTAGAAGATGGAGATAAAGCAAGTGACAAGAAACATAATCAAGCATTTACTGACCGTATAGAAATCGATAAGGAAAGAGATATAGATCTCCTAACAAGAAAGACCAACGTAACATTCATCGAGGAGATGATCAAGGCAAAAGAGGGAATGATTTGGAGGCCAATGAACAAAAACAAGAAAGGTTACCTTGTTCCTACTGTCAAAGATATCATGTGGGAGAATGTTATCGCAAGACAGGAGCATGCCTCAATTATGAAAACCAAGGGCATCTCGCTCGTAATTGTTTGGAACCAAAAAGGAATGAACAAGATCGAGGAAGGAATGAAGGATCGGGTGCACTACTACCAAAACGTGCGTACAACGTCGAAATGGATACTGAGCATCGCGTAGACGAGGAAGATTAAGGCACCATTATAGAATGAATGATAGACACCAGGAATAGAGAATAAAACAATTATAGAATAATTAGTCTTTTCATTTGGATAGATTAGAAAACAAAAATGCAAGGACATTGATAGTGAATATGGATATTCTTTTAATAGGCTTATTGATCGTATATTGGATTGGTCAAATTCTCTTTCGCAAAATTCGAGGACGAATTTATTTTTAAGGAGGTTATTATATAACACCCTACGATTTTATCAAGGGTAATATAGTAATTTTATAATTCAATTAGAGTGTTTGATGGATTGAAGGAAGTTTTAAATCCCATTAAGAGTGGAAATCATAATTAGATTGAGATTAGAGATTTCAATTTGATTTGAGATATAAAAGATATATTAATGGATATAGGACTTCCACGTAGGATAGGATTGAGAATTTTATGGCTTAAAATATTTTAGTCATTAAAATAATATTTATTATTATTTTAATTTAAAAATTAGATGATAAAATATTATAAAATTAAATAATTCCGAAAATAAAGGAAAATTGGAAGGATAATACTATTTAATGAATTTCGGAATTTATTTAATGAAAATAAATCTGAATTAGTGAAATGGATTAATTAAGAGATTAAATTGAAGTTGGATTACAAAATATAGTTAGAGTTTAATGGAGAATTATAAATCTTATAAATAAAGAGATAGTGCCGGCTAAACTCGAAAAAAAAAGGGAGAGAAATTATTTCGGTGTGTGGCGTTCTTTGGTGACGGACGCAAGTGATTCATATAGGTACGTATTGTGACGTCGTTCTATGATGTAATCTGGTTTGCATAGTTTTATTACGGTCGTAAAATAATTTTGCCATGTGACATACGCAAAACACAAGGAGAGGGGAAAACGGATTGGCCATAAAGAAATAAAAAAAATAAAAGTTGGAGAAGAAGGTTTTACGGCCGAGAAAAGGGGTAGAGAGGAGAGGAATAGAGTGAAAGAAATAAAATAAAAAAAGGAAAGAGTGTTTACGACTGAAAAGTTAGGAGAGAGAGAATTAGAGAGATAAAGGAGAAAACAGTAAGAGAAAAAAAGAAGAGTTTAGGATTTACGGACGTAATGGAATAGAGAGAAGTAGAGTGAGAAAGGTTAAAAAATAATAATAAGAAGTATGGAGCTTATAAAAGATAGGGAGGAAAGAGGTGGAGAGAGAAAATAGTAAAAAAAATAAAAGGAGAGAGAAGATTGAAAAAAAATGTGCGCAGATTGATTGATTGGAGAGAGAAAATTAGGAGAGAGAAAAATCAACTGAGAATAACTTTTATTCATTTTTGATAAGAAAATTTTATTTATTAAATTTCTTGACCAGGTAAAAAATGGGAATATATAGAGGAAAATTATCGAAATAATTGCGGGTCAAAATTCGGTGTCGGTGCGACCAACTGACGATCGAAAATAGAGTTAATTTTTCAACTAACTTGAGGTACGTAGAGGAATTTCATGGCGTTGATTTTCCGCGACATGGACCCCAGAACTCTTCTTCGTTATACATAAATTATATATTATTTTGCATCGATTGAATATTGAATGACATAGATATGACTTCCGAAAATTATGTTGGAAACACAATTCTTGATAGTGATAGAATTCGGTAGGGGTTCTGTCTAACATGGCTGGGATTCCATTTAGCACGATCCGAGTAATGATCAACGCGGATTAGGTTCTAAAATAAAAAATATATTTTTATGAATTGATTTATAATTTATTGAATTGTTAAGATCGTTAATCATTGTCCTAGGCAGGCAAATAAAAAAATCGTCGTGATGAAGTGTCAAACTTAGTCGCATTAATTATGACATGCATATTACGTTTCACGTTTCGAAATGCTTCTTCACACCTCACATCACATTGGAAAAAGGGTGTATTTTCCTCCCTATGTCAGAATCCCACACCTCGTCCCCACCCAAAAAAGGAAGGTGCAATGCAGAATAATTTGCCCAAGTTTGTAATAAAAAAGTATATTTTTTTTCTTTTTGGTGGTGGTCCGAGCCCATGTGAGATTTTCGTGTTCAAAGTTATTAGTGTTGGAGTAATTTGGAGTTGAGGATAGAATAATAATTATTTATTTTTTAAATAATAATAATTTATTTTTTGATGAAAGTAATGACTTCAAAAATCGAACTCAGGGCTATCACTACCAGCATACGTGAAAAGACTCGCCTGCTCAATGGAGTCAACCCATTTCATTTAAAAAAAGTATATTTTCTGAACCAATTAGGCGCCGAGATAGAGACAACCACACCGTTTTCATGAGATACAACATTCCACAATATCACGTTCTGTCATTCGATTGATCCGTCGATTAGATACTGATTCATGAACCAAGTTGCTATCATGATTGATTATCCCGATCGAATCTTTTAATTAAGTTGGAAATCAGTATTTATTTATTTTAAAAAAATTGCTATATTCTCCTAAAATAAATTCATGTGCCTAATAATCCTCTAAGAATGTACAACTGTCAAGTGGCACTAATGTTGTATTTTTAAAAGGTTGAAATATGCTCTCATGTTACTTCCTAATATGCCCTATGATCTCTCACGTCAATTCCATCTACTTTATCTTTCATCTGTCTCATTTAATATATCACTTTAAATATATTTTTTTCTCTTCATTTACCATGCTTTGATTTGTCCATTATATTATTTTTTAATTTTTTTACGAAGCTTTAATTTATTGTGGTTTTCTTTTGTGCCATGTATCGATATGTTGCCTTCTTTATTTTTTTTCATACTTGCCTTTATTTATTGTGATTTTTTTCATGTTATTCTACCAATGGAAAAATTACTAAATACCAAAAAAATAACAATGAAGTTATAAAATAATAATTAGCTAAATCGGTATATATATTGTTGAAAAAAATTATACATTTTCAAAAAAATTATGTTTCATCAAAAGTTAAAAGAGTTTCGTAAAACCAATAATTTTTAATTCATATATAAATTGGTAGATATATTCCATAACTCAATGGTCCAATAGATCTTACTTCATTAACTTGCATAGAAAAGCATCACAAAAATAAAATTAAAATGACATTATTGTCGATAAAACATTATACACCGAGGAATATATCTAATTATTTATATCCATAATGAATAAGAAAACTCACCTAGCTAGGGTATTTTATTAAGACCGAATTAAAAAAAAATCATTATCGTTAGGCATTAAAAATAAAACCAATTTTATTATTCAAGAAAAAAATTTCCCATGACATAAAAATAGTAGTAACATTTCACTGTAAGTAAACTATTCAAATAACAACGTAGTGGTAAAAAATATGAATTACAAAATTTTACAGTAAATAACCTTAAATAAATAGACTTATATTTCTTTAACTTATTCTAATGGCAAAAGATGTGGACATCAGATGAAAAAAAAAGAGGAATGTGAGATTAAAGAAGAGAGAGAAAGATAAAGAAGAAGGACATAATGGGGGCACCTTGCTCCCAAAATATCCACCATCGGATGGTCGATCGACGACTCATAACACGCGCATGTTTTGGTCAATCGACAGCTTAGCTCGACCATATTTTTCCTATTTTTTCCTCCCTCTGAACCCTAACACACACTCCCCTACCCACTTTTCGTCCTTGCATTCTCTCACCTCGCCCACTGCTGACCTCAGAGGCGATCTATGATCTCTGACGCTCGACCTCCTCGCCAACCGTCAACCCTCCGATCTCGCCCGACGCTCTGATCTCGTCACAGTCGCCACTAAACCACCTCGTCCCATCATTGCCAATTGCTCATGTCATTCACCGCCGCCGCCCGATGAGATCACTTGCTCCGCGATGCTGCGATCTCGGCCGATGCTCGATCTCTTGTTGGCGCTCGACCTCCTCATCGATGCAAGATCTCACCCGACGTTCCCTCTCTTGCCAACACAAGATCTTGCTCGATCGACGCTCCGATCTCACCTGCCGACGCCTGCACCATATGTTCGCCATCACCACCCGCCTTCGCACGTCCCCCTCTTATTTTTTTCCAATTTAAGCCTTTCATGTCATGCCCTAAAACTCTCTGCAATGATAGTAGGTTGCCGCCCTGACGCCAAACACCCGGACACTCTGAATGCCTTGACTCGTCCTCCTTTTTTTCGATAATTAGCATTCCTCCTACCTTGGTGCATTTTGTATTAATTTTGAGTTAGAATGAAATTATGTTTGTATGAATTTTTTGTCAATTGTGAAACTGTGAAATGTTAACTGAGCATTAACATTTACCGAGAATAATGTTAAAATGTTCTATGATTTGTGAAACTGAGCATTAGAATGTTAATTGAGCAAGGAACTGAGAAATATTAATTGTGATTGTAGGCATTAAAATGAACCTGTGAAATGTTAACTGAGCATATGTCGAGAAGAATGGGTGATAAACTTATTGTCGAGAAAAAGCAATGATAAAAACATCTTAGACCCATAAAAAGTCGGGTCATTGTCGATTTTACGAAGTGAGTGAGTTTGATACTTCAATTGTCAACAGCTCCAACAAAATCAATATGTATATCTTCCATATCCATAATGCCTAAGAGATCATCAAATTTCATAAGCCAATTTAGTGAGTAAAATTTTTGAAAACATAATTATAACTAATTGGATCCCCAATTTAATTGACAATTATATAGTCATCTAATTTGAATTACAAATTTGAATTTGAATTACAAGTTAACGTTATTACTAATTTGGATTAAAATTTTACTAATCTCGATTACATCCATCCACTACTTGGTCTTCACGAGATTACATCCATGATTTGGCTTATGAAGTGTTCTATCAGTGACGGGCAAGGGTTATCAGGCGGCGCTACAATTCTCGGGTGCCGGCGAGTGGGCGAGGCGGCGGCGGCAAGTGGGCAAGGAGGTCTAGCGTCAAGTGGGCAAGGAGGTCTAGCGTCAAGTGGGCACGGCGGCGACGGCAAGTGGGCGAGGAGGTCGAGCATCGAGTAGACGAGGCGACATCAATGACAAGTGGGTGATGAAGTTGAGCATCAAGTGGGCGAGGCAACGGCGATGAGTGAGCAAGGAGGTCGAGCGAGGGAACGAACGGGAGGCTTCAACGGCGGCGGTGACAAACGAGAGGATTCAGCATCAGCGGCGAATGGAAGGCTTTAGTGGCGACGGTGATGAGATCGGAGTGTCGGTGAGAGAGCGTCGTCAAGACAGGAGGTCCAGCGTCAGGCGAGAATGGGCCATCGGATGAGGAGGTCGAGCGTCACAGTCATGAGATCGGGTCGTCGGGCGAGAAGGTTGAACGTCGGGCGAGATTCTAGCGTCGTCCGTCAACGAGGAGGTCAAGCATTGACGAGGAGGTCGTGGATAACCTCTGAGGTTAGTGGGAGATGAGGAGAGAGAATGTGAGGACAAAAAGTGGGCGGGGGAGCATGTGTTGGTTAGGGTTCAGAGGGAGGAAAAATTGGGAAAAAATGGTCGATCTAAGATGTCGATCGACCATCGAACGGTTGTAAACATGTGCACATTATGAATCGGTCAATCTGATGGTGGATATTTTGGGAGCAGGGTGCTCCCATCTCAGGTTAGAAGCACCCCCATTAAACCCAAAGAAGAAAGGTGTGGGTGTGAGAAGAAAAAATAGAGGAAGGTAGGTAGATTTGATGTGGGAGAGAGATAAGGTATATTTGAAAGTAAAATAAAAGTATATTTTAATGTTTTGAAAAGAGATTGTCAATGCCACATGTCAACTTTACATTGTTAGGTAGATTACTAAGCTGATGAGTTTAGGAGGCTATAGCATTTCTCTTTATTTTAATATGATATTTAAGGATAAACCCATAACCAAAAGTATAGTATGTCATACAATAATTAGTTTAATAATAATTCACATCCATCAAAATTAAATTAAATGAGAAAAAAATACTAAACTCCCATTTACCTCTTGATCTAAAATATGCTTCGTGTCCAGTGTCAAGAATCTTAGCTCAGGGGTGCTTCACCCGAGGTAGGTCGGAGGTAAGTAAGAAAATCCAAGAAGAGGAGAGAAGCAACAATTACAAGGGAAGAAAATGAGGGCACTAAAAGAAATGTATTACTCCTCATCGGTCTTTACAGTAGAGGAAGACTCTTTTTATACTACCAGGTAAACTAATACAAAGTCTAAAACAACATTACAATATGATACACACTAATAACTGATGCTACAAGACAAGAAGAAAATACCAAAACACTTGTACCACTATTGAGCTTGAAGATGACAACGTGATTGTTACTTCCTTCATGAGACCTTCACCGACATATGGTTTCCAACACGCCCCTCAAGTCATCGCCAGGAAGAAACTGAATTGCGATGACTTCAAATCAATCGACGGCAAAGTCACACAACGGCAACAAGATGCGTCAAGATTGCAGAAGAGAGTCATAGACACAATTTGTGGAACACGTAATACTCGCCTCAGAGCTTCTATTGACAATGGCAAAAATATCTATAGAGAAGAAGTTTGGCAGATTGTAACATTTGGAGACGACTCTGCAACTTGTCGTCATCGATGGGTTTTTCCACCATGAAATAACATCGTCCAACACTAGAAGAACACCATGATCGTGTGGCAGGTCTTCCATTCATCGCCGCCCAGATGACGATCAACAATGCGATAAGAAGACGGAGCAAAGAACAACTGGAGATGAAGTAGAACTTCGATTTGCAACTAGAACAAAGAGGAGGAACACGGATGAGCATGACCGAACAAAAGAAGAACAATTGAACAGAAAGATTGAAAGAAAGTATCAATGAATGAAGTAAAAATCGGATGAAATAAGATTAAACACATGACGACCATTTGCTTGTAAGACAAAATGTGATCCATCGCCATGACAACCTAAGGAACGCTATGTACACAATCCATCATCGAAGAAGCACTGGTATGCCTTGTACGCGTTCCATCACAGAACATATGACGACCTGAGGAATGCTTTGAAGGAAATCTTCCATTGTTGCAGTTTAAAATTGGAAGGAACTGTGGAGTGAAGAAGAAGAATGAAGAGACACGGTCGACACCAAGCTCCAATCAAAACATGTCACTCGAAAGCAGCAAGGGAGGAAGAAAGACACAAATAGAGGGAGAGAAACAAAAAGATGTACTCCAATTCGGCGCCGTGATGGTTGACGAAGATGATCAAAGAAGGAAAGTCTTTGATCCACCTCTGATCTAGATGAACTTGGACTCTTGGGCACCATTGTAGCTAAAGGTGCCCAGTGATCCCTTCAGAGGAGTTGAATGGAGAGGCGCTTCCGATAGCTAACAAATGATGAAGCAGGGAGCCCAGCAGGATCTTCAAGAGGAAGGCTCTCATAACATGTCAAGAATCTTAGCTCGGGGGTGCTTCGCTAGAGGTAGATCGTAGGTAAGGAAGAAAAGCAAAGAAGAGGAGAGAAGCAACAATTACAATGGAAGAAAATGATGACACTAAAAGAAATGTATTACTCCTCATCGGTCCATTACAATAGACAGACTCTTTTTATGTTAACAACTAAACTAATACAAAGTCTAAAATGACATTACAACCTAATACAAACTAATAGCTAGTGCTACAAGACGAGAAGAAGACACCAAAACACTTGTATTACTCTTGAGCTTGAAGACGACAACATGATCGCTGCTTTCTTCATATGACCTTTGTCAACATATGGTTTCCAACACAGACTCGAGAATCCGAAAATAAGAAGTCGATGAATATGCAAGACAAGAGGAACAACAAATCAAAAAAAAGAGGAACAACGATCATTTGCCGAAAAAACTAGGAAAGAAGAAAAAATCGAAGAATGAACTAAACTATAACTAGGATGAGGAAAATAAAAAACAAAAAAATGAAGAAGCTTTGATTTGCTTTGATCCAATCGTTGGTGATAAAAACTAAAGGAAAGAATCTCCAATCGTCGATCTTGCTCTCGTCGAGCTGTGAAGTAAAATCGAACTATATTCGTACTCTGTTCACGAGCGTTGAAGACCAAAGACTAGATCAGTTTCCATTGTGTTCATCATCGCTGGGGCTTACGAGCGCCATTGAAGCTTCGTTGGGCGTTGAGGAGCTCACAAGGATCAGTAAGATTGTGGCTTTGATGTCATATTGAGAAATGCGAGCTCTCAAGATCTTGTCCGTGAGTCGCCGAAAGAATGGAAGGAGATGAAGAAGACGAGCAAAGCAAAAAGGGAAAGTTAAGGTAGAAGAGAAAAATTCTATTCAAACTTGAAAATGGATTACAACTCTAACATCATATTTATACTAACCCAAAGGATGCACTAAGAGGGCGTTTAGCAATGAACCAGAATAAAACCAAGGGCTGGTTCTGCCAAACAAGAGATGATGGCCTGGTTTCAAAGTGGAATCATGCCACCTTTAATAAGTTGGAACCGGGGTCATATGCCCCTTGATTTCAACCTTCTGGTTTGAGAAGGTGTTATCTTTTTTGTTTTATTTGACGTTGCTATTTTTTTCTTTTCATTTTTTTCTTCTTTTGCCATTTTCTCTTTTTCTCTTTCTTATATAAAATAATTTATTTATTAATCCATACAAGATTTATAATAATAGATTAATATAATATTATTTAGTACTTATTATTTTATATGAAAATTTTAATATTTCATGAAATATAATTTATTACAAATGATTTTTATATTTGAATAATATTTTTTTAACAAAAGTTCATAAAAAGTTTAAATTTAAATTTATTTTTTTATTTAATATAATTATACTTTACATTTATAATAATTATTTTTAATTCAAACACCCATTAAAAATTAATCTAATCACATCTACTCCTTCTCACGTCAACTCTCTATTCCTCGGTTCACTCCATCGAAATACCAACTAGAACTAATCTGAAACTCGGCCTAAGAATTAAACCGGCATTGCTGCTATAAGCAACTGATGCATGAAAAGGAAGATGCCACATCGACTAGGACATCTCTGCAATACGACATGAAGAACATGAAGAAGACGACGCCATGGTCTTCAACATCCAGTCAAATTTATCATCAATCTTTTGTCTCTGAAACAAAGATATGTTATTTCTTGCTCGAGATTATTAAGGGTTTATATAATCTTTGTTTTCTCCCCGAGCTATGCATATGGAATGTATAAAACAAATAATAAACGATTATGATGAAGAGAAAAACAAAAAAAAAGCTCGCTCTCCAAAATATTATCTAGAAAATTAAAGAAAAAAGTGTGAAGAAAGAAGGCGCAAGGGCTCAAAAGTTCATGACTGTTGCAGAGAGGTTGAGCAGAGCCTGCAGAGCATCAGGTGCAAACTTCCTCGCGAAGAGGAAGCACACGGAGGTCGGCCTCGAGTTGTAGCTGCACGGCCCTCCGCTCCTCCTGATCGACCGGATGAACTCCTCCGACACGTCCTTCCGGCCGTACGTCGCCGGGTGTGGCCCTCCTCTCGACCAATCCACCCAGGTGACGCTCCTGTTCGCGTTCAGGTCGGCGTGGAACATGTTCAGGTACGTCGGGAGGTAGTGCTCGTCGGGGAAGCACGACGGCCGGCAGTGGGCTCGGAAGACGGCGTGGTACCTGCCGTCCGCGACCACTTCCACCGCCAGCGGCCGGGGGAGCTCGAACCACTGCGACCCCTTCCGCCACTGGGAGAGCTTGATGTGGGGCGCCATGAGCCGGCTGTAGCGGCCGCGGCCGCGGCTCGACCTCTCGTCGAACGACTGCACGAAGCTGCTGCGGGTCTTCACGAGGTAGTCGTAGGCCGTCGCGAAGTTGACGACGGGGACGCAGCTCTCGGAGAGCAGGACGAAGCGCTCGTTTGAGAAGTCGAGCAGCGCGTTCGCTAGGAGTCGCTTCTCCGCGTCCAGCAGCGCTATGGAGCCCCATGAGACTTTCTGCGATCGTGTAGACAGCACGAGGAGAGAGAATGAATCCAATGAACTTTACAGCAGAATTCTGCACTGCAAATTTATTATTTCTACTGGAACCTGTGAGCGAAGGATCAAAGAACACGTCTTTGTCCGTTTTTTTTTCGTACCTGACTTGGAATCTGTCGGTCGTAGAAAGCAGAGGACTTGGAAACGTTGAGCCTGTAACCAGGCGACGAGTGCACATAAACCGAATAGAGCCCCTCGTGGCCTCTGAAGAACTTGTCCCACAGCGGGGAGAGCGGCAGCGGCCCTCGGGCCAAGAACATGAACGCGACCTTAGGCACCCTCTTGAACGGGTACTCCCTCACCGCCGGCACCATGGACGCCCTCCAGAAGAGCTCCTCGTCCGTCATGTTGTGCGCCGGCGTGAAGCTCGGCTGGCGCCAGACGAACCTGTTCGACCCGGACGAACCATCCTCCTCTTGCTGTTTCTGCTGCTGTCCGAGACCCGCCACGAAGAGCTCCGGAGGCCGCACGTCGAAGTATCTGCGGTAGTTCGCTCCCGACGAATAGCTGAGGATCGCGCCAGCGGCGAACGCGAGCGCGAAGCAGGCGACCTTCGCAAGGCGGGGCGACCATTCCTTCCGTGCAGGACGAGTCAAGAATGATGCTTCCTCCATTTTCGTCCACGCACCTCTGAACTTTTGTGCTGTCCTGCACCAATCAATCCTTCAAATCTTCGCATACATTCATTTGAACTTTCTGAGATTTGATTCGTTGATCTGCCAAACAACGATGAATGATCTCCTTGGACAATATTGGACTACGTTTTCTAGCTATTTTTTAGCTCAAACGAAGGGAGAAAGAAGGAAGAGATGATATGACCGGGATAAGAAGTACGAATCAGATGATAAAAGAGAGATTTCTCAGCGAAAGTAAGGGAGTCTGTACCTCCGATGATCACATGCTTAAGAAGAACAAACTGCAACTAATCAGTGAGTTATCACAGTGATGGAGAAAGAGTAAAGTGTGAGAGGATCACTAGGGGCTGAGCAGCTTCCCTCTAACTTAAGGCATAGGATTGATAGATGATTTGGAAATTTTTGCCATCTTTTTTTTTCTTGGTCCACTCCGATTAGCAGCTGCTTAACTAATTCGAAAAAGAATGCCATGAATAAGCTTTCGTCGAAATAATGATTCTAAAAAACTTAATCTAAAACTAGATCCAACCATCTCTAAAGACACGATTCCTTAACTGTACTAAGCATGCTTAGGTTGCTAGGATTTCTTTGAATGTTCCACGTGCAATGTAAATTTATGGTTATAGTAGAAGTTGGGTCAAAGGGGAGTGACGCACGCGGCGTAGATTTGGACGGCTCAAACGAAGCATCTTCCTGTCCTCCATTTGTTCTTCTATTCTACTACACAGATAGAGGTAACAAATAGAAATGTATGGTTAATCTCGATTGTGTTCCAATGAGTCGTGGAAGTTAATAGTTTTATGTTTAATTTCTCGAGCGATCAACCTCGATAAATATGAAAGGTGAGTATTTTATGATAAAAAAATAAGACACCTATTATATGATAAGAAAATAAACTAATTCAGAATCACATATAGAATATTTCATAAAATTTTTACTCAGAAGATTCTGCTCCCTACACTCCTCGAATCCTCATCCTTGATCCCACGGGCTCGTTGATCGAACAGCGAGATCTTCTAATTTGAGAGCATCTTTTTACTTCAGAGTATCTTAAGATTCAAACGAATTTTTAATTGGAATAAAATTGAAGGCATTATTAACAACTACTAAAAGATAATTAATGATTGTTGTATTGGCGCCTCGTGCATGTATCTACGGAAAAATAATTATATATTGGAGTGATAAAGTATTTTTGTTATTGTACTTTGACAGTAGGTGGACGATATATTCAATTTTAAGAAAACTCATCAAAATTTCCATATTACATGAAATAAAATGAAATAACTATAAGTAACCATATTACATGTAGCGTGTATTTGCAACTTTGCAATGCGTAGAATGATGAATGATCGTTGACAAGTTATATGGTCATGGATGCAAGTAACGATCAAAGACAGCCAATTGCGGAAATCAATAAAGGTGATGCCTACTCAATTCATTGAAGCCAAAGATTTATGTACTGTACGTGGAGGCCACTATTTGAGAAACTTGACATATATGGATTGGAAAAGAAGAAAGAGTGGTGTGTGTCCCCGGGCTTCTTCCCGGGGCACGTCGAGTTATCTTATCATGTATTTTCCTTTTCAACTTATTTTTGTACTTAGTTTATTTTCTAAGTGTGATGGTGGCAGTTTTGTAATTTGCACTCCAGAAAAGTGCACCCCCGGAGATGGTCCTCCACATCACACATCGCAATTCTACCACCCGAAATGGTGGTATAGTAGGGGAGACCCGCTAGTCCTCTCCCGAAGCGTTGTAATCATTCATATTTACTCAACAAATATTTCAAGCTTCTCTAAATCTAGCATCGTGCCTCAAGCGTAGGGTGACAACCCACAAAAGAGCGTCCCAAGCGATCGAGCGTTACGCCGAGGTGCCCGTTTGTTCATAAATGCCTCCACCGAAGAAGCGTCCGCTCGGGACCGTGCATCTCAAAAGTTGTTGCATACAAAAAGTGGCATAAGCAAGCTTCCGCAAGGCCCTCAAAAGAGCTTGCCTAGACGTTGGGCACGTCTGGGCGCCGCACGGGTCGGTCGAGCGAAAAATGACCCCGTGATAAGTTGGTATCAGAGCAGCGTTTCTGGGACCACTCAAGTTGGCGTTCGGCGATCAAGGTGAAATGACGTCGAACTCGGAGATGACGAATGAACCCGTTGCACCGGAGAATGGCCGCCAGGATCGAGGGCGCGCCCACTCGAAGGACACCATGTCCGCCTTCGAGCAACGCCTCGGCCAATTCCAATTGGGCGTGGGTGAGATGCAAGACCAACTCGCAACGCACGAGCGGGAGTTGGAGAAGACCGTGAATCTTGCCACGGTGCGGGAAGAGATGACGTCGTTGTATACGCGTCTCGAGTCCATGGAAGCGACAATCATGGACATGCGGGAGACCTTGGACAATGGTCTCTCAAACATGCGATTCGAAATGGAGCAAGAGTTCCAGACCTTCCGGGAGGAGCTCAAGCGACGCTACGGAGACGGGCGACGCCCCGAGGCGCCCGCCCCGCATGAGGCAAGAATTGATGTGCCAAAGCCGAGGCCCTACAAAGGCGAGCGGTCGGCAAGGGAGATCAACGAATTCCTGTGGAACGTCCGAAGGTACATGGAGGCCTTGGACGTGACGTCCGAAGTGAGGATGGTGAAGACCGCATCCTTCTACTTGCAAGATGCGGCGAGTCTATGGTGGCGGTGCCATTGCGACGACGTGGAGCATGGCATTGTGGATCCCATTGAGAGGTGGGACGACTTCAAGAGGTAGCTTACCAACTACTTCTGCCCTGCCAAGTCGGGACTGGAGGCCAAGATTGCGTTGTTCAACATTTGCCAGAAGGGCACGTTGAAGAAGTACATGAAAGAGCTCACCGAGCTCCGCCTACATAATTCCCAAGTGGACGAAGACACGTTGTTGGCGGTCTTCGTGAAGGGTTTGAAGCCATGGGCTAGGACGGAGTTGGAGCGACGAGATTGCCCCAACCTCCGCTCGTTAGTCGCCGCTGCTGAATCGCTCGTGGAGTACGCTAAAGCGAACACTCCACCACCAAAGTCCTCGGGCAAGGGCAATGGTGGGGGAGAGAAGTCCAAGTCACAAGGAGGCAAGCCGCACTATCAGGACAAAGGCAAGGGACACCAAGACGAGAAGTCCAATAATGGAAGATTCAAAAGGGACGGGAAGCCGCCAAAACCTTGCTACATTTGCAAGGGTCCACATTGGACGAGCGATTGTCCGCAAAAGGCGACAGTCAACGCAATGTATTGCCCCGACGAGAAAGAAAAAGAGAAGGAGGAGGCGTGTCTTAGCTCGATGCACGTCCTCAGCGCCGTCAACGCCCCGAAGGGTCCTTCATCGGCTGCGCGACTTTATGCGGATATCGAGTTGAACGGGCAAGTCTTCAACGCCCTCATTGACACGGGAGCATCGGAGTTGTTCGTGTCAGAAGTGGCCGCCAAGAAGCTAAAGCTGCCACTCCAGAAGACTAAAGCCACGTTCAAGACGATGAACGCGAAGTCTATCTCGACCACAGGAATTTCTCCTGAAGTGAAGGTTCGCATCGGCAAGTGGTCGGGAAGCTTCGACGTGACGGTGGCACCAGTGGATGACTACGAAGTGGTGGCGGGCATCTCTTTTCTGCGACACATTGCTGCATGTGTCATCCCGCTCACCAATTCGATGGTCATCTTCGATCCCAAGGGACCTTACAGCGTCCCTGTGAGGTCAGGCGGTGACCTCAAACAGAACACCCTCTCCGTCATGCAAGTGGTGAAGGGGTTGCGCAAACAGGAGCACACTTTCCTGGCGACCGCCATCTTGGAAGATCCGGGGCCCTCCACTCCAACACCTCCCAAAGTCCTTGAAACTCTTGAGGATTTTGCGGACGTCATGCCCCCGGAACTCCCAAAGCGGTTGCCTTCGAAGCGTGAAGTGGACCATGTCATCGACTTGGTCCCAGGATCTAAAGCCCCACATGGAGTCCCCTATCGGCTCGCCCCTCCGGAACTCGCAGAACTCTGTAAGCAACTCACCAAACTAGTGGATGCAGGATATGTTCGGCCTTCAAAATCTTCATATGGCACCCCGGTCCTCTTCCAGAAGAAGCATGACGGTTCCCTCCGGATGTGCATCGACTACCGGATGTTCAACAAGCTTACGGTGAAGAACAAGTACCCCATCTCCTTGGTGACGGATTTGTTCGACCAACTTGGCGGTGAAAGATGGTTTACCAAGTTGGACCTTCGTTCGGGCTATTGGCAAGTCCGGATCGCGGAGGAGGATGTGCAAAAGACGGCGTGCGTCACAAGATACGGCTCCTACGAGTTCCTCGTGATGCCGTTCGGCCTCACCAACGCCCCGACGATCTTTTGTACTCTCATGAATAAGGTATTACAGCCATTCCTTGACAGGTTCGTGGTTGTGTACCTCGACGACATCATGATCTACAGCCGCACCTTGGGGGAGCATATCGAGCACATTCGGCAAGTATTCGAGGTGTTGCGGCAGAACGAGCTCTACGTCAAGCGGGAGAAGTGTGCCTTCGCTCAATCGAAAGTACACTTCTTGGGACATGTCGTCGGAGGTGGGAAGTTGAAGATGGATGGCGTGAAGATTCGGACCATCGTGGAGTGGGAACCGCCCAAGCGGGTTCCCGACATGCGTTCGTTCCTTGGCCTGACAAACTACTATAGGCGGTTCGTCAAGGGGTATTCACATGTGACGACCCCTTTGACGAATCTCCTCCGGAGGAATGTGAAGTGGGAGTGGACGCCGACATGCCAGAAAGCGTTCGACACCCTCAAGAGGGCCATGACAGAGGAACCGGTGCTCGTCCTGCCAGACCACACCAAGTCCTACGAGGTACAGACAGATGCTTTTGACTATGCCATTGGAGGAGTTCTTATGTAGGAGGGGCATCCCGTGGCGTTCGAGAGTCGCAAACTCAACGACACGGAGCGGCACTACGCTGTTCAGGAGAAGGAGATGACCGCGGTGATTCACTGCCTTAGAACATGGCGGCACTACCTTCTCGGGTCGCGATTTCACATCAAGACGGACAACGTCGCGATAAGTTACTTCGAGACACAGAAGAAGCTCTCGCCGAAGCAAGCAAGATGGCAAGATTTCATGACGGAATTCGACTATGTCCTGGAGTACAAACCTGGCAAGACGAATGTCATTGCCGAAGCCCTCAGCCGACGCGCGGAATTGGCGGCCATGAGCTCCTCTCAGGTCGACCTCATCGAGAGGATCAAGAAGGGATTGGAGTCAGATCCCATGGCAAAGAACTTGTTCGAGCAGGCGAAGGAGGGCAAGACACGCCGCTTTTGGGTGAAAGATGGGCTGATCTTTACCAAGGAATGTCGCATATACGTTCCACTCTTTGACAACTTACGGCGCACTATCATACAAGAGTGCCATGACTCCAAGTGGGCGGGACATCCGGGCATCCGCCGCACTTTGGCGCTCATCGAAGACAACTACTTCTGGTCAAGGATGGAGGACGACATTGAAGCCTTCAAGACATGCTTTGTTTGTCAGCAAGACAAGAACCTCAATCAAGCGCCCGGCGGACTTCTGGAACCCCTGCCTATCCCAGAGCGTCCATGGAAGGATGTCTCCATGGACTTCATCACGGGCCTGCCCAAGTCTGAAGGGGCAGGTACCATCATGGTGGTCGTCGATCGGTTCTCCAAGTATGCCATCTTCGCCGTCGGCTCCGCAAGTTGTCCTGCTACTGAAGCTGCAGAGTTATTCATGAAGCATGTAGTGAAGTATTGGGGCCTACCACAAAGCATCGTCAGCGATCGGGATGGGCGATTCGTTGGCAACTTCTGAAAGAAATTGTTCAAGATGATGGGCTCCAACCTGCATTTCTCGACATCACTTCATCCTCAAACCGACGGCCAAACTGAGAGAGTGAATTGTATTCTGGAGATCTACTTGCGGTATTATGTGATTGCCAATCAGAAGGACTGGGCGAAGCTACTCGACATCGCGCAATTCTCCTACAACCTGCAACGAAGCGAGTCGACCAATCGGAGCCCTTTCGAGATAGTGACGGGGCAGCAACCTCTGACGCCCCAGGCCATCGCCACTTCTTATGGTGGCAAAGTCCCCGCCGCTCACCGCATGGCGAGGGAATGGCATGAGCAGAACGACATGGCGAGAGTATGTTTGCACAAGGCATCGAAGCGCATGAAGAAGTGAGCGGACACCGCCCGACGGGACGTCAACTTTGAAGTCGAAGACTTGGTCCTGGTGAAGCTGGTCCAACATCTTCGGCTAAGTGGGAAGAATCTGCACAAGGGCCTCGTTAGGCGTTACGAAGGCCCCTTCAAGATCTTGAAGAAGGTAGGCAAGGTGGCCTACAAGTTGGAGCTCCCGCCTCAGATGCAACAACACCCCGTCTTCCATGTCAGCCTGCTCAAGCCTTTCGTTGAAGACACTGAAGATTCCGGGCGTGGGGTTTCAAACCGCGCCCCGCCGGCCATCTGTCAGCAGTTTATTGATCAAGTTGAAGAAGTACTCGACGTCCGCACGAAGAATCGGAAGAAAGAGTACCTTGTTCGATGGAGCGGAAGACCGGATGCTGACACAAGTTGGGAGACAGCTGAAGACTTGTGGCAGTTCAAGCAGAAGATTGAAGAATTTCAAGCCGCAGTTCCAGGGACATCGCTGACTTGAGCGGGGGAGAATGTCCCGGGAGCTTCTCCCCGGGACATGTCGAGTTATCTTACCATGTATTTTCCTTTTCAACTCACTTTTGTACTTAGTTTATTTTCTAAGTGTGATGGTGACAGTTTTGTAATTTGCACTCCAGAAAAGTGCACCCCCGGAGATGGTCTTCCACATCACACGTCGCAATTCTACCACCCGAAACGGTGGTATAGTAGGGGAGACCCGCTAGTCCTCCTCCGAAGCGTTGTAATCATTTCTATTTACTCAACAAAGATTTCAAACTTCCCTAAATCTAATATCGTGCCTCAAGCGTGGGGTGACAACCCACAAAAGAGCGTCTCAAAGCGTCCCAAGCGATCGAGCGTTACGTCGAGGTGCCCGTTTGTTCACAAACACCTCCACCGAAGAAGCGTCCGCTCGGGATCGTGCGTCCCAAAAGTTGTGGCATACAAAAAATGACATAAGCAAACTTCCGCAAAGCGCTCAAAAGAGCTTGCTTAGACGTGCACCTTTGAGCTTGGATGAAGCATCTCTCTCAATTGTTTTGGGAGTCGCAAACTCGGCTTAGATGCTCTCAACTTTGTTCGGATCGTGTGTGCAAAAATTTAAGATGTTTAGAAATTACATGTTCGATTTGATTGCTGGACTACACGGTGGAAAATGGACTGACTTGGGAAATTTATGTGATATCACAGATCGGTTAACTTCTTATGGCAGCATTAAATTTGTTGGTTATATGGAACAAAGTTGGGATGGGATGATGAACAAAACAGTAAACAGTTCAGGCCTTTTACACAATAAAAAAAAATTGCAATGCAGTTTGTTTACTAAGAACGGGCAATATAATTAAAATTGCAAGCTATTTATCTTTCATATCCAGAAATGCCAATGGACATTAAGAAACTGCACATGGCAAGTTAGGTATCAGGCTTTGGCATTCGAGATCACCCATTAATTTTAATGATGAGGAAATATTCGTTTTTTAACTAATAAAAATCTCAAGTTTGTAAAGCTCAAAGTTCGCACTATACTATTTATGCTGAAATAATGATAATAATAATCATATTAGTAATTTTCCTTTAGTACTAAAATTACTTAATGGCTCACACTATACATTACATTTTGTTAAGATTACTATTTTTTGTGTTATGCATAAAAATTTACGGTAATGTTTAGGGTCTAGAACTGATGGATAACTCGCATCAGTTTCTTATCATTTCATCCAAACATTAAATGGGAATAATGACATGAACTGAAATTCTTAACGCTTGATTGCTCCCATTTGTGCAAGAACCGGGGTGTAAGCAAAAAAATTAGAAAAATAAAAAATCTAAAAAAATCGTCCCAACCCAACACAATAATTTTAGATTTTTTTAGATTCAAAAAACAAATTCCATGCGATTTTTAAATTTAAAAAATCGATCACATGAGGAGATCTACATAATTAAAATTTTATAAAATATAATTTCATATTATATTTTAAATATTTATAATATATATAAAATTACTCAGTAAATATAATATTTATACCATTATATGTATAAAAAATTGATATAAGTTATAAATAATACTATTACAATTTATAATGTGTGAATGACTTTAATTTATGAAATAAAATATCTCTTTATATTATAGATATAAAAATCTATAAAATCTAGGCCCCTAAAAAGCTACACGAAAAACCTATAAGGTGTTTTAAATTTTAAAAATCCAACCAAAAGATGTAACATGCTTTTTTGAATGCAAAAATCCATCCAATCTGCATCGGTTTCACTCCCAAGCAAGCACTAATTAGTTATTGCTTGACGCGGATCAACTTCTTTTTTTTTTTTCTGTGTTAGCCTTCTTTTTTTTCTTTTGTTTTCATTGATTCATTCCTTTTCTTTTCGCCAACTTTATTTTTTCTACTGTTATATATTTTATATTATCTTACATTACTTTTTATACTATTTTTTATTAGTCACAAGTGTAGTATTTAAAGCATTACATTATTAATGAATACAATATTAAGTTAGTTTAGTTTTTGTAGTTATAATTTGTTGTTAGTTTATGCTTTTTGTTTGTATTATTTCGTATTTTTAGGTTATTTTTTGTTATATTAAGTTTTCAATTTAAAAAATGAGTGAATCCAAAATGGATCCACATATCTGAATACGTTATTAATTCCTAAATAAATAATGATGAAATTTTAAAAGTTATTAATGAATAGTTGAATTAACATAATGATGAAAATTTAAAAGTTGATGTGATAGATTTATGTTATTGGATGTTTGAATGAAATATATGAATTATAGATATTAAATATAATTATAATAATTAATAAATATTGAGTATAAGATAAAATGTTATGTTAAAATATATTATTAAAATATAATAAATAATAATTTTAATAAGTTATATTTAACAAAATATAATAAATAACATTTTAATAAATAATATTAAATTAATTCTAATATAATAAATATGTTATATGTAATAAATAAATAAATTATTTTATGTGAGAAAAGTAAGAGATAGAAAATAAGGGAAGAAAGAAAAAGAAAAGTATATTTGAAAATAAAAATGAGTTATCACGGAAAAAATGATTTTGAAAAAGATGTTTACAATGAAGATGAAACGAAATGGTGATCTTTGATTCTGGTCAAACGTCTCATCATTTGATGAAATTAATCAAAATAATAAACATCATTTAGTTCCAGCTTAATTTTAATTATTTTTTAATAAAGTTAGTTATATATTCAAATAACAATTAGGATTGGCTTAGTACAAAATATGGAGAAAGCCTGGGGGACCCTTCACCCAAAAAATGTCCGTGTCCACAGTACGACCATAATACACAATATAATTAGCTACGTGGTTCGATTGATACAGAGGCTCCACTACTTAAAATAATGTAATTAAATGGCTAATATAATTTGTAATGTTCCTAATTTGCTAAGGGAAGGTGATTTTTTATTGATAATGTGCACAAGGGTCTTCGAATTAGTATCCACGATCAACCATTTAACTCCTACCGACGGACCGTACCGAATTCCCTTCAAAATAGCCAAGGATTCTATCTCCAAGATAGAAGTACACGAACGCCGAAGAGCACCTACAGCTAGAAAGACATTGCCATGAGTTCGTAGAATAAAACCTACACCCCCCCACCCATGTCCCTCGGCTCTTCTGAAGGATCCGTCGATGTTCAGTTTTATCCATCTGTGGGCTTCCACTACATCAGCAAGTGGTCTTGGAGATATAATGTCTCACTAGACCAATAAGTGAATATTGTTATAATTCATGATTGCAATCTTGAGATGAAAAACATCTTTTTTAGCAGTCCATAACCCCCATAAATAATATGCAAATATGGACAACAACTTAGATTTGGAAGGTTGATCAAGAATTTTCCCCTTAGATATCCAAGAACCAGAGTGCCAAGTGGAAATGAATTCAAATTTAAAGTTTACATCATGCTGCAAGATTGACAAAAGCCAGAAGCATAGATTGCACGAGAAAAAAAGATGGCTATTAGTTTCTAATTGTCTACCACAAAGCTGATGCATCAATAGAGGGATTGAACCGCAAGATAATATCAATTCTAGGAAAATGATTGTGGGAAAGCTTCCACAGGAATATAGGATTTTGGGAGGGACAAAAATGTTCCACATTTGCTTCCAAGATGGTCATCCAGGTGTTTGTGGTGGCAAAAGCTGGCATGCAATAAATCGATACATAGATTTTGCTCTCGTGGCACTATGGGTATCATTCACTCAAAACCACAAGTCATCATTGACATTTAGAGAAATATAGATAGGCAATATACAAGCGACTAAATTCATCTAAAAAAGATTCCTAAGTGAAGCAACATTCCAAGAGCTATTTGCAATCAGATTGCAAACTAACAAAGAATCCATATCAACATCCATATTGACATAAGTTCTCATCCAAGCAATAGGGGTTGCATAGTTCTAAGGATAAAAAAGTATAGATAAAGAGTTTTCATTACCTATCTGCTTCAAAAAACCGAGCCTTATTACTTGTAAAGCAAGAAGGATAGATTTACAAGACCATGCCATACACTATAAGTAAAATGCAAATTACAGACGGTCAATTTGCGAAAAATCGTCGAAAATTATGATTTCCGACGGATTTTTCGACGGAATCGATTCGACAAAAAAATGATCGTCGCAAATCATTTTCGATGGTCGAAAAAAATTCCTCAATAGTTCGGACGGTTATGACGTCGCAAATGTCCGGCGGCCGCAACCGCCGAAAGTTTCGACGGTCAACACCGTCGAAACTTTCGGCAGTTCAGACGATCGTCGAAAGTTTCTTGCGGTCATCGCAACCGGCAAAAGTTTCAGCGGTCGCAATCGTCGAAACTTTCGATAGTCACAACCGTCATAAAGAATTTTTATAATATAAAAAATTAGCCCGCCGGCAGCGGCCGGATCCGGCAGCCAGCGGCAAATTTGGCCATCCGCGGCTAGATCTATTCACCAGGCGGCCGATCCGACGCCCGCGGCCAGATCTGACCGTCAGGCTGCTGGATCCAGCCGACCGTCAGGCTGCTGGATCTAGCCGCCCGTAGCCCGATCTGACTGTCAGGTGGCCGATCCGACTGCCAGGCAGCCGATCCGGCCGCCAGGCTGCTGGATTCGACTGCCAGCGGCTGGATTCGGCCGCCTGGCAGTCTGAGCTGGAGAGAGAGAGAGAAGGGGGGAGGGACGCCGGCGGGAGAGGGACGTCGCCGGTCGAAGCTTGTCGTCCGGTCGGAAGAGGCACGCCGACAGGGAGAGGGAGATAGAGAGGAGAGGGAGAGAGAGAGGAGAGGGGGAAAGAAATAAAGAGTGGGATTGGGGAAGATTACATGTATATAAATGTGTGTGTGTGTGGAAAGATGAGAAAGCAAAAAAATGAAAAAAGAACGGGATAGTAAAATTTTAATTACCAACGGCTCTGACCATTGGAAACTTAGCAAATATTAATAATATATATTATCATGATATATACGAATATGATATTAATTATTTGTAAAGTTACCAATGTCGTGACCGTAAAAAAATATTTAATTATAAAAATAAAATACTATATTTAGTTATATATAATATTTATTTTTTAGTTTATCGACGGTTTGAACTGTCTCTAATTATTATCGACGATCTTGACCGTCGAAAATTGCGACGGTTCAGACTGTCGCTAATTATATTAACAAAATACTCGTTACATTATATTACTTTTCATTTATCGATGGTTGGAATCGTCGAAAATTATGACAGTCTAAACTGTCACTAATTATATTAATAAAATACTCCTTATATTATATTATTTTAAATTTATTGACGGTCTGGACCGTCGAAAATTGCGACGGATAGATACCGGTCGAAAATTTTGACGTTCCAAATTATCAAAAAATAAAATAATAATATAATAAATTATATAATTTATTATTTTGATTTTTGACGGTTGTGGCCGTCGGAAATTCTGATGGATCGCTATCCGTCGCAAATTGCGACGAATTTCTATCCGTCGGAAATGACCCGTCGGAAAATCCCAATTCTTTTGTAGTGATACTGCTAATGATATTAAGTTGTTGCTGAGGGAGCGACCAAGTCTGTCCAATCTATGATTTTATTATTTAGTAAATCGAGTATACGCATAGCTAAAAGGGATTTTCTAATGTGCTTTATGTTTCTAATACCAAAACCCCCTTGGGCTTTAGGCAATTGAATGATTTTAATTTCCAATTGACTAGATACACACCCTTTTTGCCACTACCCGAGTCCCAAAACAAGGCCCTAGGGTGCTTCTCAATATTGTCCAATACTCCATTAGTAGGTAGAACTCATTGTATATATTGGATTGGAGGTAACCATCGAGTTTACTAATATGAATCTTCTGACATGGTCTGAGGAGTTTGTGTTTCCATTCAGATGTTTTGGTGATAATTTTGTCAACTAATGCATTTTGGATGCTTGTGTGGATATATTCGTAAGGGATCTTGACGTTGAGGTAAGAGAAAGGGAATACACCAACTTTAAAGTTCAAATTTGGTTTTGTTGACCCTCTAGGTGTCTTTCAATGCAATGCAGTTAAATTTTGTGGTAGCAAGATAAATAAGCAAATCATCAACAAACATCAGATGACTAAGTTTAAAGTCTCCCATGGAGAAGGGGGAGGTAACATCTGCATCAATTTGTGAATTAATCATTGAGTTAAAAACCTTGGAAACAAGGATAAATAAATATGGTGAGAGGGGGCCACCTGCCTAATACTCTTGTGACTTCTAAAAGTGTGGAAGCCAAGCCATTAATTATCACTATAAGAAAATTGCTCATTAACGACGCAAGCAAGACGTCTCTAATACGGCGCTAAGTCGACGCTAAAGATAGTAGCGACACATTACCATCGACGTAGTGCTCCACCCACCGCAATGCAAGAGTTCTAGCACTAATAGCATCGTCGTAGCGCCTAACAACTCTCAGCTCTATTACTGTCAACGACCGACGCCAAAGAGACGCTATAGTGTCATTGTTGTTCAATTGCGGGAAACCAATTTAGTGTCCCAAAAGCCGACGCTAACACAATGCTAAACATTACGACGCAAAAGTTGCGCTATGCTAGCGCTAAATCCCATTACACACATGGCGCTAAAACGACGATACACCGACGCCAAATTGTGACACTAAAGAGATGCTAATGGTGCGGTATTAAGCGGTCATAAGGAACGACGCGATGCTAAAGAGGTGCTAATTTATGCGATGCCATATTGGCACTAATGTGACATGAATTTCTCTCATTGTCGGCGCTAAATCGATGCGGATGTAACGCTAATTTTTTATATTGTCATCACTAATCCGACACTAATGTGATGCTATTCTAAATATTACCCCACCACAGCAGCCCCATTTCTCCCCTTCTCCTCCCATACAATTTACAATGCATATACATATGCATTCAACATATTCATAACTATATAAACTAAAGTATAATGCTTCAAGTAACAAGACTATCACAAAAGTCATAATATAAAGTCATAACATTACAAAATTAGTTCATGTTCAAAGTTACAAAAATATCTATCATCCTACATCACCATCATGTTCCACATCATCTCTAACATTTGATGATGACATACTTGGCCCTTGGCCTCAAGGAGTCTGGGGACGAGGCTCTGAATCATCTACAAAATCGAAGCCAAATGTTGAGGAAGCTGCTGAGAAAGCTACTTCGAAATCAGTCTCTTGATGCTGTCCAACGTTAGCTCTGGTGCGGCAGATGAAGATGGGCCACTTGCACATCCTCCGCTTCTCCTAGGAACTTGAGCGATTGTTCCTAGGCCCCTCAGATATCCTATTCGCGTCATGTTAGTCACCTTCTCCCTAACAGCAACATCCCTTGCAAAGTAGATAAATTATATAAAATCATATAAAGTATATAATATTAAAAATATGAATCATTTTCGAGATACATTACCTGTTGGTGGCTGAGTACTAAGATCTCCATACTTTTCTGTCATTTTTTGTCGTACTCTTCCTAAAAGATTCAAATATTGTACATTTGAGAAATTTTTTATACCAATGTGAACAAACAAATAAATACATAATGAAATTTACCAAAACGCGAAGGGCAGTGGACGTGACCATCTCATTGGTCTTTTTACTCTTATGTGAGGCCTCGTAGATTGTGCGAAATCAACGGTACCACCTTCCTTTTCCTCCTGCAACAAGATTTAAATTTTACCAAATAAGTACATATAAGATAAAAAATTGATTAGCGACTTTTTGTATATAAGTAAATATAAGATAAAAATTTTTCTGAATAAGTAAATATAAGTTTTATGATGTTGGAAGCATACTCTTGACAATGACAATTATTCGGTCAAAACAACTTTCACTCATATTAAATTCTAATTTCAAGTTCATTAGTTGTGCCACTACGGAAAGAATACTTTGCTCCATGCATTCATCCCAGTCGGCTTCTTTGAGAAGATTATAAAACATAAAAGCCAAAGAATTTGTTTCTTCAACAAATGTTTCACCAACATTTTCTGCTAGCATCGCATCTTGTATCATGTTCATGTACGGATTGCTCGACTCGCCCACATTAGTATCTCTATTTGCATTTGTTTCTTTAGCCCATCTTTCTTCGTCATGAAATGAAGGGACCAATTTATGTACTTCTTTAAAAAAACCATTTGAATATAAATTCTTCTCCACGTCATATTTAACTTTCCATTGATAGTTTTTGCATTTCCGACATGTGCATAAGATTTCACCATTAGCAATATCTTCCTTTTCATATGCTAGCTTAATAAATTCATCGACACCATCTTTATATTCTTTTGTTACAACGTCAAGTTTATTCTGTCAATGACGAATCCAACTACGATTAGGCTCATCATTTCTATAAATGGCAACTAGTTAATCTTCTTGCATATGAATATGCCTTGTAATTTCCACTATTTCTAGTAAATTTGAGATCGGACTCAACTTTTTCTAGTAAATTAGGGATCAGACAAAGATGGATACGAAATACTTTCTAATTTTTTTGTCACATTCTGGTGTCTCCTAAGTTATCATATTCTCATTTTATTTGCTAAGAATGTGGATCTACATTCTTAAAAAAATTTATGAGAATATGACTAAAAAGAGGCACCAGAATCATGAAAAAAATTATCAATATTTGATTTCAAATTGAGTTCGACTCTAAATTTACTTGTAAATTGCTCCATTTTTATTATGATGACTACTCATGCTATTGAAGAAATTCTCATTATAATATTAAAGATGCTATTGCCCTATTAACCCTTAAACATATGATTTCTTGCATGTTAATTTCTAGCTATACTAATAACAGCTATCTAAAAATGTAAAGGAAAAAGATGAATATAAGAAACTATTATTATTACAGTTGTCAACAAAAAAACTACTTTCAGTAATAAAATGATAGCTGAGATTGTCACTTGGGTTTTGAGGCTCAGGATTACTAACTCAAGTCCTTAGTAAGCAAATAAAACAGATTAATTGTTGTTTGACCACCACATTCATGTGATTGTTACCCCTCTACTTGGAAGATTCATTGTTGTCTGAGCACCACATTAATAACTAACACAGTCATGAACTGATCATAATAATTGAAAGAAAGATCCTATGTCTCAGAACAATGAAAAAAAAAATTAACAAAGGCATGCAAGCTTTTGGACGAGGGATCCGAAGGACTTACCTCCAGATGTGATCAAGAGCACGGTAGGCGGGCGCGGGCGATGGTGGCAGGCAGCACGGTAGGTGGCACGATGATTGTGATGACGTCGAAGACGAGGAAGAGGATGGCGACGATGACGGCGAAGGCAGTGAGGAAGGAACAAGTGGCAAACGGCGCAGCGATTGCTATGACGTCAATGATGAGGAGGATGGCGACGACAATGGCGAAGGTAGTGAGGAAGGGACAAGCGGCACGGCGATTGCGACGATGACTAGGAGGATGGTGACAGCGATGACGAAGGGAGGAAGGGAACTTCGGTAAAAACATTAAAACAAAAAGAGGGGTTAGGGTTAAAAATAATTATTTAACGTCGCACATAATCGCGACGCCAATTAGATGCCGAATGAGAAATCAAATTACGATGCTAATTTGATGCTACAGCGACACAATTTGGTTAGTATGACGACGCTAAGACGACGTTTAAGTGACTCTAAATTAGCGTCACCAAATGGAGGCGCTAATTTGAGGCTGCTATGATGCCGATAAGTTAATTTTTTTATTTTTTTCTAATTAGACTATGGAGAATATTATATTCATTAATTCAGTACCAATTATAATTAAGGATATAAAATATAATTTATAGATAATTAAGATATCATATGATATATGTTGTATATATTAATTATATTTATGTATATCTAATTATATCAATGTATATGAATCAATACACACAAATATATATATATATATATATATATCAACATATATGTATACCTAATTATATCAACATATGCATATATACTATCTAATTATACCAACATATGCATATATACACATAATTGTATCAAGATATGTTTATATTGCCTAATTATAAGTTTATATCAACAAAAATTTAATTATAAGTCTATATTGCCTAATATATCAAAAAATACATATATACACACACATATAAGTATATATATATATATATATGTTAAACTATAATATATATAGGTAACATATATAGTTAGACAAATTAACATTACCTACTTAAATACATATCAATATAGATATATAAATATATATACATATATATGAATTTTTATTTATATACATATATGTGTGTGTGTGTGTGTGTGACTATACTTCTATTTATGTACATTCAATGAATGTATTAACAAGTTTGTGGCACATTAGCATCACAAATAGCTAGGCATTGAAGATAGCATTTTTTGTATTCTTATACTTATATACATACATGTATATTTGTATTCTTATACTTCTATGAATACATAACTAACATATAGTTATTTTATTAATTAATGTAAGCATTCGCATCTCATTAACATCACAATTGCATCCCAGTAGCAACGAAAGGAGATCAACACCGCATTAGCGCCACCATGGCATCACAAATAAAGCGGTGCCAAACTTTAGCGTCACGATTGCCGACGCCATTATGGTGCTGGACCATCAATGTCGCATTGGCAGCAACAAAAGGTAGGTGATGCAAATGTTTTAGCATCACTAATGACCGATGTCAAAACAACGCTAAATACAACCTTGATAACTCAATGTCATCCCAGTTAGACACTAATGTAGCACCGAGTTTTACCGCTCATTTGCCTATTCGCATGCGCAGTATTAGTGTCGAGATAGCATTGATACGATGTCAAAAAGGTGCCATTTCTTAACACTATCATGTCGTGAAAGCGATGCAAAGGAGAGGCTATCGACGTCGCTTATTTTGCAACGCCACTGTGACGCTATTTCCTCGGAGTTAGTGTTGTTGTAATGGCGACGCTAATAATCATCGCTAATCAATAGTTTTCTTATAATGTATACAAGAGGACACAAGGGAAGTGACATAGATCCGGTTAACAAAACTATGGAAGAAACCCTATGGTGAGCATGCAATGTGTAATAGTTTCCCACAATATCTTATCAAATGCCTTTTCCATGTTAATTTTTAATATGAAGTACTTTTTCCTACCTTTTGTGATTGAGTGTGCAATTTTCTAGGCTAACATAATGTTGTTCTATATTGGTCTTGGCATACTCCACTCCGTGACTAAGTTCTAATCCCAACTATTACCTTTCTTAATTATGTTTAGCAATTCTATAAATAAAATCAACAAAACCTCATCCCTTACTTATCTTGTGTTATTTGTCAATACGCACAAAAGATGCATGTATATTCATCAAGGTTAAATAAATAGTTATAAGATATATCATTCACATATTATCATTATAATTTTTTTTCACTAACCACCTCACATATAACACCCCACAGGATCAAGTTTTATACAATCTTACAAAAAAATTTCTCACAAACACAAGGACAAAGACATCGATATACGTCCTAAAGACTTCATGTATATCGAATGCAGTCCCAAAAACCTTTTTCAAATAGCATGTCTAATAAACACAAGGAGTTTAACAATATTAAATTACACATGTCATAATTTCATGTCATTATCAAATAAAACTTATTTTAACTTCACAAGCATTGTTCCCTGAAAATATTTTTGTGTAAAAGGTTACTCCATCTCATATGATATTCTTGAAACATATCATAAATATCTTTCATAACTCAAGATATGCTTCAATAATAATAATAATAATGATATTTACTTGAGATAATATCATAAATAAAAGAACTAACATATAACATTTTACTATGTTATAAATTTACCCGCTCACCTTGTATTTTATCCCTTCAAAGAGGTTTATTAGATTTTCTCCCTTTCACTTGCAACTTGATGTTTTTCTACAAGTAGTAATACATTTTTACTTCTCAATCACTAATAAGGTAATATGCAATGCATGCTCATGATGCATGAATATTTATGCACACTAAAATTCCTATAATCTTCTCTAATACCAATTTCTAACTTCAGGTATTTTTGTTCATAAAATATTTCACAATTGGAACTTCTTAATCCTCCATAGTTTAACTAAGTGTTGTCTCAAAATTTCAGACTGAGTACTTGTCAATAAATAATTCATAACTTTTTAATCACATAGACAAATATCATGATTCGGGATAAATCAGAAACAACTCTTACTAAGGTTTTCAACTCCCAAATATCATTAACTAACTCCAAGTGATTAATTCATAACATTTCAGGAAACCTGACCTAGGGTTTGTGTCCTGGCAGACTGTGTGTAACTGAATGATTAATTTATATCTTTAACCATACGTATCCATTTCATGAGATCCTAATTTTATTAGAATCTAGACTTCAGTAATGTATAGGAATAAAAATGTAGAATTTAACTCCTTGTATGCCCTTATAACAAAAATAGTTAATTAGAGTCATGATCTGTCTATGTCCTGAAATTTGACAAAAGAATCACTATGAAATGAAAAATTCATTTCTCCTAAAATACAAGTTCGAATCTTTTCACCGAACCCTTAGAATGTCTAATTAATCATATTCAAATTTCAAACTCTAATTCTTTATATTCAAACCGTGCCCTAATTTACAAGTTGAACTTGTATCAGACTCGGGACAGGATGAGTGACTAGCGAAGTTAAGTACATAACTTCCTCTATAAAACTCCTTCTTAGGTGATTCTAGAGGCCATGAAAAGCTAACTTCGAATGGATAACCATACAAAATTTCATAATTTATGATTTGCTAGTCACGAAGGAAGAATCCTCTCAATAAGAAAGATAATTTTTGTATCAAAACTCACCTTGGACAGCGTATGTTCCCAATTTTCTCCAGTCTGTTTCACTCGACTTCTGCCTCTGGTAATTTTCCTGCCATCAAAGAATAATTGTATGTGACATATATATTTTTTTGTACTTTTCTGACGACATAAGGCGATTTGGAAAAAATATCCCTTTAAGCAGCTATCCACCTGCCTACTTCAACTGCTTGGAACTTAAGTGATGGTCAATCACATTTTTTTATCATAACTAGGTGTTTTAACTCTAATGAAGCTTACTTAATACTATTTAAACATATATATTATAATATTTAGAAATTTTATAATTTATTCCTAATAACCCTATATAATTACTTTGTAAAGTTTAGCGATAATTAAGTAATCATTATGCTCTAATCAAAATATTAATTACTATATACAACTATCACTAAATGAACATCCAAAATAACTTAATATGTTAATTAAATGCATGATTATACAGAAATGACATTTGTAGAGCACGCCCATGATAGATCTATTAGATATAAATGCTGATTGGAATTGGTCAATAATCTGATATAGGATTGGCCTTATCCTCTGTGCCAAGATCTTTGAGATTAATTTATAGATAACATTACATAAAATAATAGGCCTGTAGGTTATTATTCTCTTAGGATTTTCAATCTTGGGTATAAACAACAAGGAAGTATAAAGACCCCACATGTCTATTCAAGGTCTGTCGGCTATGTTAGAGATTAAATTCCTTATGGACTTGAGGATAGCTAAGAGATGAAAAAATTTGGTATTTTAATCCCTTGGTTAAGCCAATTGGCACTAAATTTACTTCACCATTTTAAATTAATTTGCCTAAGGTAGGATAAATGTGGTTATAGGTGGTTCTTAATGTACAAAGCTCATTCTCACTTAGCCCTTCTTGATCATCCTTTAGCTCTAATAGGTGTATCTTTTCATGTGCCTTTAGATCTCTAATATCAAGCTTGCTTAGGATGTTCTCGTTCCAACAGAGTTTTCCTTTTTATCTCCCTAGCTAAATGCCTGGTCAAGTTTATCATGGTTCCTAAAGTTTTTTCATTCCCTTATAACAATCTCTCTTGGCTCTAAATGTTAAAACCATAAATGTTCGTAATTGAATGACCTAAGCCTATGTACTTATGCTCAATGGAGAAAAGTGAGGTAAAGCGAGGTAAGGTTCTAAGTTGTAGGTCCGGGTAGGTTTGTAGCCAAGAATGGCTTAGGAATAACCTATCGAGTCAAACACAATACCTTAGCATTCTCAGCCCAATTGTTACATGATGCATGCAAAATCCAACAAATATTTAGTATTGCATTTAATCTTATTTTGATTCATTTTCTAATAATATACATCATTTTATGAACTTATTTACATTAATTTTATAAAAATAAAAATCTACCCAAATATTATTTATTCTCTAGGAAATAAGAAAAATAAATTACGAAGATAATAGAGAAAATCACGTTCAAATCGGAGTTAAAATAGAACTAAAAAATGAAAAACCAAATTTGCTTATCATGGGGGCCGTGAAAGATTTGTTACGATCATGAAAAAGGTTCGTGAAACATCTTTAATGGACTGTTAAAATACATTTCTTCATTTTAGAAAGATGAGACGTGACCATGATCAACCTATCACGACCCATGAAATTTGTAATTTTTGTGCGAATCAGACACTATAAAGATCGTGAAAATCCTATCATAGATCGCGAAACCTATTTCCAGTTCGATTTGGACATTGTTTAAATCGTGAAAACCATATTGCAGAGCATGACGAAGTCAGAATTAAGGATTTGAACGAATTTTTGGAAGAATTTCAAATGCACAAGGACTCTACTCATATTATAGATTCACGAATGATTTAGAAACATATTATGGCTCAGAATTCGAAGTTTTACGAGGTCAAAACTTTAGAATTAGGTCTACTCCGAATTTTATCATATTTTGGATGAAAAATATTTTTATTTCTTCTCTAATCACATGGAAACCTTAACCAGTATAAATAAAAGCCTTCTACGGCCAAAAGAAGGATATGTGGGCCTGCAACCAAAGTTTTAAAGCGAAGAACATGAGAGATTTCAAAGGGTTCTTTAAGAAAATTTTTGTATGATTGACTCTTAACAATGATCGGGCAACAGTTCATCGGTGTTTTTGAGAGTACTCTCCACTCTACTTTATATTCGATGATCTCATGCTTAATTGATACATTTATCTTCTGTAGTTTGGATCCTTTTGTTTTGTTTCAATTTAAGACAATTATAATAGTTTTTAATTGATAAGGTAAACTATTAGAACCTTCTTTCGTAATCAATTAAGTTTAGTTTTCTTTCTAAATTGTATGTTGTTATTAATATTTTTCTAGAGATTAATTACCTTTTCTAAATAGCTATTATCCTTGTAGAAATAGTTACTTTTGGTTGTATGATTTCTATAGAATTGATTATTGACTTTTAAGTTGAAGTATTGCATGTCACTATTCCTACAAGGATAATAGCTATTTAGAAAAGATGGAATATCAGTTGTGCAGTCTATTAATCATTATCATGATATGGATGATAATAGTTTAGAGGTTACATTTTAATGCATCTTAATCTCATGTTTGATTAAGTTATGATCTACACGGAGTAGTTTTAATCTAATTTGAATTAAGATAGGTTGATTGATCCTAGACAAAAATTAATAATGTAAGTGGACTCTAATCCGTCGTTAGAAACTAACATATCATATATATTTGGATGAATTCAATTTGTCTACAATTTCATGTATCATCATAAGCCCTAAACCTTCAATAGTTAATAATAAGATTAGTTTAGTATTATCCTTTACTTTTCCATAATTGTTTTTGCATATCTTTTTCTCAAAATCATTTTGTTTCTTATTAGCTTATGAAATTAATTTAGTTAAGTAAGTTAATTCCTTATAAGTTCGTCACTCTACTAATTAAACTTTATTACTTGAATGACTAATATATCTATTAGTCTCGTACTAAGTTACAAAAGGATTTAATTGATTTAGTGAGCTTAAAGTATCCCCTCTTTTGTCTTATTGTGAATGTAGTTGAAACCCCCTATTATCACTCAAAGAATATTGGTGATATCTAGATTACTTAATTCTTGCCAACGGTTCATGCATAAAACTTGAATGGTGCTAGCGTACACACACGACAATAGGAAAGAGAAGGCATTATATGAGACGACTACATGTACACTTTGAGGAGAAATATGGATTGGTATCACTTGGGCAATAGTCGGCCTCCAAGCAATAACGATTCCGCTAGCAAAGCCAGTACCTTCTTGGTAAATGCCTTGCCACTATCCTCTAATCAACGAATGACCCGAGAAAAATCATCCTTCTTGGTATGTGTTTCTATCTATACTATAACGTCAGGGTCATTGCATTTGATCAACTCGAGGAGGTAGTCCCTGGCCTTACTATACCCTGTTCCTTATAGTTCCAACATATGATCTCCATTGTCCTGCCCAACCAACACATGCAAACTAGACATAGGGTGGTTGCCGCTATTTACCTATTGGTACTTTCGTCGTCTATGGTTGGCTTGTGCACTGTCGAAATGTGAGGACTAATGATGTCAAGTCACGTTAAATTAGAAAAATAAAATAAAATATTTATAGATTATTTTTTAAAAAAATTTAAAACAAAATATTTAAAAAATAATTTAAAAGAGTTTTTACAATTAATTTATAAATGTTTTATTTTATTTTCCTGATTTAATTTTCAAATAATTCAAGATTATCTAGTTCTAGATAAGTAAATCTAAGAGTTTGTTAACCAAAACTAGATTGATGACGAAATTGGAATTCATAGTGGGACCGAGGGTTATGCATACCAACGTTTATGTAGGCCCAATTTTTTTTTTTTTCAAATTAACTTTGTTTTCCATGACAATTTTTTCAAATCTATTATTTTCTTCTCTTATTTTATCTCTCTTATATTACTCACAAAAAATAATTTTTATATAATATAATATAATTATTATAAAAGGTTAATTTAATATTATTTTATTATACCATTTCTAAAAATATATATATTGGTAAATACAATTTATTATAAATATTATTTAATAATATAATTTTTTTAAAAATAATATATTATTTTTTAAAAAACTCAGTATTTTTATTAATAAAATTATATTTTATATTTATAATTTATATATTCATTCAAATATCTATTAAAATTAATCGTCATCTTTTCAAATTTTATCATTACATTTTATCCATTTAAAAACATTTTGGTAATTTAACTATTCATAAAAAAAAACTAACAACTACTTACAGTATTGAGTCCCAAACAAATAATTGACGAGTATAAGTAGCTTTGGGTCAAGTCACCATTAAGAAATAAATTATTACTATTCTACTTATTGAAAATCTCTTTTAAAAAAAACAAGAACCAACTTAGAAATTGATTTTTCTTTACCAAAATATTTCGCAGAAAATTTAAATTGCTATAATCAGAGATGCCCTTTTCACCTTAAAGTGTGATGGAAAATTTTTAATTTAATATTCCAACCCTCAAATTGATTTTGTGGTAATCAAGAGAAAAAATATCTAAAATATCTTTAATTTCCATTTTCAAGAAAGAAATTATTACGACAAGGTCCACATTTTTTCTGACCACGCTCACAAGAAAAATTTATCCCATTGTGAGAAAAATAAAATAAAATGCATGTCAAGAGAAAAAAAAAGGACATTGACGAGGAGAGCAGAGGGAGAAATGGGATGATGTACCGTCAAGAAAAGTCTCGCCCAACCGTTCCCGATTATATTTTCCCATCACCATTAAAGTTGGGCTGTTTAATGCCCACGAGGGCGACACCTCGCACCCCTCGCTGCCTCACACCTCTCTCGCTCGCTCTCTCTCTCCCCCCCTTGTTCCTCCTCCACCCTCTCTATTTCTTTCTCCCCCTAACTATTTAGTATTTACTAGTTGGCAGTACTACTGGATCTTTGTCTATTGGTTCCATTTATCCTGGAGCTTTTTTCCCAGCGAGAGGAGCAGAAGCAAAAGGGATCAAGAGGGAATCAGGGATGGGCATCGAGGTCCTGGCCCTGTCGCTCCCTTCGCCCGCTTCTCAGTGTAAGATCTCTGCTTCATCGTCCATTCTTATCTTTCTTTACGCGTATTGCTTCGCTTTACCAGTCTTCCACTAACATTATGCAAGAAGATGGAATTTGCCTGTTAGTCTTGTTTTCTCGGCGAGAATCGGGAGATGTAGGACTTGATTTGCGCTAAAGTTCTAATTTTTTTGTTATTTTTGGCTATCTTGTCACGAATTCAATCATTTTTAACCTTACAATTGAAGAAGGAAGTTGAGGAGAAAAGATAAAAAAATAGGTCGGGTAAACTATGTCGTTAGCTTAAAAGTTCGATCTTTGTGGTTATTGGTGTGGAGCTGCACAACTATTAGCTTGGTGCTCGTGACTAGTAAAGTAGACTTTGATTAAGAATAAAAAATAGAACTCCCTTGATAATCTTGTTTGGTTGGTACGGATTGACTTAAAAGGAAGGTGCTTTAAAAGATAGTCCCAACCAAAAATGGTTCCTTTGTATGTTATTCTTGTGGCATGAAAGATAATCAATTGGAGTTGTATGTGTTTGCAGCTAGCTGGATTTCTAGAAACCACTGAGCTGACAATAAACCCAAAATAAAAATAAAAATAAAAAAAGACTGGTTACCGGAAAGGTAATATGATTTCCTTCCCCCAACTCACCCTACCTACGGACCCCAAAAAAAAATCATCCGATGAGACTGACAGTAATAGCTGTTTCGTCACTTCTAAAAGATGGTAGAGTATAATTTTGTTGAATTTTATTATGGTAACCAGCATGCATCTTTACTTTTGTTGTATCTAGGGGAACGGTTATCATCATGCCAGCAGGCCAGTACCAGGGGTACAATTGAGATTGGAAGCTCGGAGCTTAGATTTTCAAGTTCAACTCATCAGAAAACTTTGGCAGTAAGGTGATCTGATTATGAGATCTGGCCTAGGGAAACTTCTCTGTTGTTCAGGCTACATCTACTGACATATTTCCAGTTGAAGATTTCTTGTTGCACTGAGAAACTGATCTGTCATGTTTTCCTTGTTTCTTGTCAGACCAGTCTAAGAATTCCTTTTACGTTTCATTTGATAATATAAACCATACCACAGGCTTCCTATAGTTTCTTTAACCCAGTAAAAGATGAGCATTTATGAATTCTGGCATCTTGTTCCAAGAAAATGTTTCACTTATATAGTGCCTTTTATTAAATCTGTTTTAAATTGCATCTTATATTGAAAGCACCACCTTTCTTTGGGACTATTTTGATTCTGTGATTTGCTAATAGTTTAAGTTGGATTTCTCTTTGATTGCTACTCTATCTTTTGTAACATGTCTCCTCCATTTCTTAAAGCACTATTTCCCTTGAGCTTAGATTATCTAATTTTCAATAACTAGCAAGAAAAGTTTAAAGCCATATTGTCTTAGCTTTATCTTCCGCATATAGTGCCACCAAGCCCACATATTCACTAAATGACTTTTTGCTTGGAATCTCTTTACCAGCCATCCTACAGTTTCTTTTCTTTCTTGTCAATTATTTTCTTCTTCTGTTCCATCGCGATGTGGTTGGTGAGGCTAGTCACCTTTCAGGATATTCCTTCTCTGCACAAAACAACATCATTCATCCATCTGCGGAGCTGGGGTCAAAAACAACGGTTAGATTGTGCAGCTGCATTCTTATATCCATTTTGCCAATAATTTGTTGGATTTTTTTTTTGAGGAGAAAAATGATTGACCGCCGGAGTTGTGGTTGCCATCCATCTATATATATAACTAGGGAAAAAATATACAAGTGTAAGCTCTCAAAGAGAGCACCAAAATGATGAAAAATATGCCAACTAGCCAAAACCCCACTCCCGAACAAGAAAGGAGTGTCAAAAAAAAAAACAAGAAAGGAGTGGAATTTCTTAAACATCTATCACGGGCTAATAAATAACTTGTTATCGATTGCACATGTATCTGGTTAGAAGTGTGTCATGCTTTGAACTTTTGTGAACTAACCTTGTTTTTCAGTTTTTATTATTGTTTAAAATGATGTGCTTATAATAAATATCCTGTAGTTCGTTTTAGTTCTAAGGGTAGAACTGATAAATAGTTTGGTATGACGAAGACTTATTTTCGTAACTGATAATCTGCTGGCACTGTGATCAATGTTATTTTTTCTAAAATGTATTGGTATGGAACAACTCCGCCTATGTTTTATAGCCGGTCCCAAGCCCGGATAAAGGAGGAGGGTTGTGTTAGGCCCCGACCGCCATTGTAAAATCCTGTCGAATCTTATGAACATGGATCAACGAATATGGCGTCGTATGATCCATGTAGCCGACCCCACCTAGTGGGATAAGGCTTTGTTGTTGTTGTTGTTGTTGTTCCATCATTGTACTCTGACTATAGTGTTCACAAGTTTTAGTTAATGGCCATGAGGATATGTTTTTTGATATTTCGTCCTTTGTTTTTTGATATTTCGTCCTTTATCATTCTTTCTGATTGTTCAACAATGTTGACTTGCTTATGACTAACTTTTGTTCCTCCTATTTACTATGATGCTCTGTCTAGGTGATAACTTCATGTTCCTTCGCCTGTGGTCCTTTTTAGGTTGTTTTTCTGCATTGTTACATATGTTTACCTCTTTTACAATGTCTTAGTTCATGAATCACAGTGGTATTCAATTCCTGCATCTGATCATACTGATTTCATTTTCTAGAGGTGTACTTCCAGCAATATGTTTGACTAAGTTTTCAACTCACCATCACGGGGGCCAATTAACATGCATCAAACCACGTTACTGGAAGCCTGTGGTATCTGGATGTTACCCAAGATTGTGGCCTTCATCCATATCCAAGAGGCCATTTGAAAGATATGCATCATCTTCTGAGGCAGTAGTAACCTCAACCTCTTCGGCAGCTCAGAACTCAGTTCTTACTGACAATGAAAGAGTGGGAGTATTGTTACTCAATCTAGGAGGTCCGGAAACACTAGACGATGTACAACCATTCTTATTCAATCTTTTTGCAGATCCAGTAAGTATCATGCATTTCCTTTTTAGTTTTTGCTTCATTACAACTGCATCTTCAATATAGATATTCTCAGGTAATGGATAAAGGCTTGTGAAAACCAATGTCTTTATACTCGCAACAATATGTGCATGTTTTACACATAAAATTACAAAAAAGAAAAAAAAATGTATTCTGTTTAAGGCCAAAGAACTTAGTCTCAGTTTTCATTTTACTTTTATATCCCTCCTCAAAAAAAATTTACTTTATATCTTCTCTCGAGAGAAGGGCCATTTAATAATGCTACCGAGTTCATGAAAATGACAGGACATCATCCGGTTACCACGATTGTTCCAGTTTCTGCAGAAACCTTTAGCACAATTCATTTCCATGTCTAGAGCACCGAAGAGCAAAGAAGGTTATGCATCCATTGGTGGTGGATCTCCACTTCGGCAGATAACTGATGCACAGGCAAGCATCTTTCGAACATGCATGTATTAGTTAAATGCACTTTATTGACAAGCAATCCATATTATGATGAAGAAAATTTGCATTGATAGGCATCAGTATAGGTTCCGCAGAGTTGTTTAGTGTGGCCAAAGATATAGCTCATGAGTGCTGTCTCCATTCCCTATACAAAAGCCGTGCATAGTGCATCATATTTTCCACATAACACTATGCACCTGCAAAATGATAAAATTATAATGTATCCTTATAGACCAAAGAAAAAGTTAATAGAGAATTCCACAGTGGTTAGGCCTGTAAAGTGTAAACATGTAAACACACCCAAAGTAGTGCATCTTCCTTGCCCTGAAACTCGTCCAAGAAACCTTGTGTCACGAATCAAATTCAGAAGCTGACCACACCTTTTGAGGCACCCAGCAACCTAGAAATAAGTAGATGATGAAGAACACGGCAAAGGACAACTGTCAACAAATTCCAGCACAAGTGCGCCATCTTTTATGCTTGCTTAATCTAACTCATGCCAAGCTTCAATAAGCCAAAAAACTGTATTAATATTTTCTTCTAAGTTTTGCTTGCTGTTATTGTAGGCAGAAGCATTGAGGAAAGCTTTATGTGACAAAAATGTCCCGGCAAAGGTTTATGTTGGGATGCGCTATTGGCATCCATTTACTGAAGAAGCTATCGAACAGGTCTTGGTGCATTTGTGTTGTAGTTGTAACTCGATCATCCATGTTTTAATCAATATTTTTTCATGTTTTCTTGTTATGATTTTGTACTTGAATTTATAGTCTTAGGATTTTGGCTGTACTTTATGTATGTGAATGACCTTAGCATGATGACATCCCTGTTTAGCATTCAAAGTTTCTTTTGTGATCAATGCCCCAATTAATTCTTTTAAGCTTTTGCATTTTAAAAATCTTCGCAATAAACTATAACGTTTGTAATTGTTTTATTGTGTTGCAAATATCTTATTTATTGTTAGCATTTGATCCATATGTGGATATGCTTGTTGTCTTTGATATGCATCAACACAATTTTATTAATTGTAATAAATATGCAGTTGCAAAGACATGAGAAGAATTCTATGTAGTTGTGTAGAAATTGGAGTATGACACATTTTTTGGTCGCATTGGATTGTAGTTGTATCTGAAAATAAGAGCTGTATTTTGTGCTGTACAGAAGATTGGAGATTTATCAACTATAAAAGCAGGAAATACAATCCACAATCTTGTAATTTGCTTAAGAGTAACTATATTCACTGGTGAACTTTCCCTAAATTATTGGAAAAAGTGACTAATTGAAATAAATTTAGAGGTCTCTATGACTTCAAAAAAAATAAAAAATAGAGGTTTCTAAATTTATTTACAAGAAATGCAGTGTCTAGATTCTTAGGTAATTGCAATAATCCTCTGGAGAACCTCTAATCATTGTTGGATTTTAATCTTGATAGATGCTGTGTAAATTAATGCTTTCCAATGGCAAGTTTGCAATTATGTCCTCTTTCTGCATGTACTGGCAACGATTAGAATAACAAGAATATAAATAGAAAGTATTAGCATCATCTCCGTGGTTTCCAGCCCCCGCCACAATGCAATTTGCTTTTGCACTCCTCATTTTTAACTTATGTCTCATTGCAGATTAAACGGGATAGGATCACAAAACTTGTTGTACTTCCACTTTATCCACAGTTTTCAATCTCAACTAGTGGTTCAAGTCTTCGTCTGTTGGAAAGTATATTTAGGTAATGGAGCACAAATGTTCGCACTAGTAATATCTTTGCCCTGTTTTCATGACACGGATATAGTTCTCCAGGGAGGACGAGTATTTGGTCAATATGCAACATACTGTTATACCATCATGGTATCAACGTGATGGATATATCAAGGCAATGGGGGACTTGATCGAAAAGGAATTACAAAAATTTGAATCTCCTGAAAAGGTATAAACTTTTGGAATTTAGCGCTATGCCAATTAGGTCTTATTATATATGTGTAGCACTGTTTTTGTCCAAGTTGTTTCCTGCTCTACAATAGTCTATAAGTGTGTTTGTTGTGTGATGCTGCCTTGGCAAACAAGGTAGATGTCATGTAATAGTTCTCAATGTTTGAAATTAGTACAACAACAACAAAGCCTTATCCCACTAGGTGGGGTCGGCTACATGGATCATACGACGCTTCGTTGATTTATGTTCATAAGATTCGACAGGGTTTTACGCTGACTGTCAGGGCCTAACACAACCCTCCTCCTTTATCCGGGCTTAGGACCGGCTATAAAACATAGGCGGAGTTCAATCTTTTCTTCATATGAAAATGTCTGTTCAATCTTTTATAATGATTTTCCAATGATATTTCTTTTGTACACGAGAAATCATTGTTTTTTCCTAGCATATTGTCTTTTTGTAGAGGAATAGTACATTGTCTTTCTGTGTTAATATGGTCACTTTTGTTCTCATTATAGTGGTATCTTGTCCTTACCTAAGGTCACATGGACAATTTCAATGGCAGGTTATGGTGTTTTTTAGTGCTCATGGGGTGCCACTGGCTTATGTTGAAGAAGCTGGGGACCCATACAAAGCTGAGATGGAGGAATGCATTGACTTAATCATGGAAGAGCTGGAAAAACGAGGAATAACCAATCCATATACACTTGCTTACCAGGTAAAACAATCTTAGTGCTTTTTATTTTCACAGATATCTCATCCTATTTGTCTCTATTTTCTTTACAACATTGAATCTTATATTCGGTCATCCATTGTTTGATATATCTCCCTAGAATTTTCATCAGAATATCCATATTATCTTATCGACACAAAAATATGATTTGAATATGACATCATGATTTAATATTTGTGAATTGCTTGCTTGTGTGATAGAGTCGCGTTGGACCTGTTGAATGGTTGAAGCCTTATACTGATGAGACCATAATTGAGCTTGGGCAAAAAGGAGTGAAAAGCCTTCTGGCTGTCCCAATTAGGTAGGTTCGACTGTGCCTTTTTTGCTTTCAGAGGAATACTGCTGTTGTCTTAATATGTGACCTTTTCAGTTGATTCATTCTGCAGTTTATTTTAAGTTTTCCAAGCATCTGGTCATTTTGACTGCTTCTGTTCAATGTGCAGCTTTGTCAGTGAGCACATTGAAACTCTTGAAGAAATTGATGTGGAATACAGGGAGTTGGCACTGAAATCTGGAATTGAGAAATGGGGAAGGGTTCCTGCTTTAGGATGTGAGCCGACATTTATTTCAGATCTTGCTGATGCAGTTATTGAAAGTCTTCCATATGTAGGAGCAATGGCAGTGTCAAATATTGAGGCTCGACAGGTAAGTTGCATTCAGAATTAGCTGGTTATTTTAGCTAAAGTTTAAATCAAATGGGGTTTGAAACTTGCCAATTATTACTGCACGATCCAGAAACTTTTCTTCAAATCCATGTTTAATGGTAGCATGAATGGAGTTCCACCACAACAACAACAATAACAATAAAGTCTTATCCCACTAGGTGGGGTCGGCTATATGGATCATACGACGCTATTCCGCTCTATTCGTTGATCCATGTTCATAAAATTCGACATGATTTTATGCTGGCTGTCGGGGCCTAACACAACCCTCCTTTATCCGGACTTGGGACCGGCTATAAAATATAGGCGGAGTTCATGAATGGAGTTCCATCAAGAGAAATTCTCTTGTGTCATGCTTGTCATGTGCCCTAGTGACCTTTTGCAGTAACTAATAATGTTGATTTTTGCCTTTCCTCTGGTATATTTTTTACCAAAATAGCCAGAAGTGTTTTTTTCTAATTTCAGTAATCTGGTATCTGCAGTCTCTTGTTCCCCTTGGAAGTGTTGAAGAACTGCTGGCAGCATATGATTCAAAGCGCACCGAACTTCCCCCTCCTGTCATAGTCTGGGAATGGGGATGGACCAAAAGTGCAGAGACCTGGAATGGCAGGGCAGCTATGATAGCTGTCCTTGCTCTTTTGGTACTAGAAGTTACTACAGGCCAAGGCTTCTTGCACCAGTGGGGCATCCTGCCACCATTCCATTAAGAAGATTGTTATCCGACTGTCTAGTCGGATACTTGCATGAGTCACGCCACAGCAGCGGTAGATCCTGGAGTTGATCGCACAAATACCAGTGCCCATAGTACCACATTGATAACTCCGATTGTTACCATGAAAAATAATATAATTAAGATGCATCTGCGTGTTATTTTTGCACCTTTTGTATAATTTTTGCACTGGCCATGAAAGATGATTGCTTACATACCTTGTGCTTTTTCCTTCTTGTAGTCCTCGCTTGGATTCAGTCTGCAGACTTGTTCTAGATTTGCATGAATGAAACGAAGCACAAGGTCTTTGTGCCTTTTGTGCTGTGCTCTGGTCATAAGTTACTCTGCATTGCATGTGGATTCCTGTTCCGTTCTGATGTCAGAAGTAGATTTGATGAGCCATGAATGAAGCGTTTTGAGTAGTTGAAGTGCCAACTTTTGCCTTGTTGGCTCACATGATGGACAGTCATTCTTTACTTGAATGCCGGCTCCGTTTGCTTTTGATGAAAATAAGCTCCAAAACAAAATATATTCTTAAGAAGGTGAATTCAGTGGATAATTTATTTTTCATGCGCTCGGTGTCCGATTTGAAGATACGAAAATAATGATATGTGAAATATGGTACATGATTTGAAGTTACAAAGAAAGTTAGTCTTTAAAATGTAAAATAATAGTAGTTTACGAGAGGAAAATGAATTTTCATTTTAAAAGAAGAATAATCATTTTTTTCCCAAAGTTGAGCCTTTTGTTCCGTTCAACGAGAAATTAGTGTCCTATTTACAAGTCGCTTTTGCATTATCAAAATCAAGATGGAAATATCGCATTTTTTTGTTTGTGTCGATCCGGATCACGTGACTCCAAAACTCAAATTCAATTACGATAATAAGGTAAAAAATTATAAAAATCAAATTGAGAATAGAAAATCCTTTATTTATTAATAAAGATTATTTCAAAAAATAAAGAAATATCTTTTTGACAATTTTTTTATCCAAACTTACACATAAGTAAGACATATTTTTATTAATTTCCAAATAAAATTACATCAAAATATAATAAAAAAATGAGAAAATAGATTGAATTTTATCTTAGTTAATTATTATAATAATTTATTATTATTATTATTATTGTTGTTGTTGTTGTTGTTATAATGTATTAATCATGTGAAATCTTATAGAATTGAATATGATTGTAAAATTGTGAAGCCAAAATTAAATCTTACTATCGATATCAATTAGTATTAAAATCAAATTTATCCTAAAACTTTTAAGCATTTAGAGAAATTTCGTGTTGTCCGTCCGTCCGTCATACATCATCTAACAGTGGAAGACTTAATAATTTAGAGAAAATCATAATAAATAAAAATTTTCTATTAATCATATAACAACTAATATTCCATAAGACAATAAATGCTTAAAACCTTCATTACATAATTAGTCTTGATGTTCATCTAGAACCATAAAACTTATTAACCATAAGCATGAGCTGAGCCATCATCCATCATTTAATCTTGATTACCTACACGGATTCAAAGTGCAGGGTTCCTAGTTAGAATATATAAAGATCACGCATGCCATAATAACCTATCATATAATACTACATATTATGCATATGCCATCGTCATAACAATGTAAGCATATAAACATGTATGATGTGAACTATATGATGTCCTTATATGATATTACATCATACTTATCATTCATAGCATAACATTTTAACACGAAAACTTAACATACCTTCTCAATTTGAGGATCTATCATTTCCTATAAACAACATACTATTGGAACAAAGTTTTTATAATTTATATAATTATATTTTGATGATACAAATCTCGAAAGGTTTAGAGTTATATTTGAAATGTCAAAAAAGTCTAAATAAGAATGAGTTACTTCATGCACTAAACTTTCGGTTAACATTTGTCTATGTGAATATAAAGTTTTAGATAATTCTATTATCTTTTTTAAATAATCAATAATCACCTCATTTGGACAACCACATAAAAAATTATGTTTAAATAAGAGAAGCTCAAAAACTTCAATTTGAAGTTGATATTTTTATATGCTAAACTTACGCTTAATATTTAAATATTTATCATGAAATTTGGATCAAGAGATTATATATAAAAGTCATAGATAATATTGTTAGATTTTCATAGAACCAAGGATCGTCCCATTTGAATACTTGTATGAAACGTTATGTATAAAAGAGTAAATGTCTAAAAAGTTTAATTCGAAATGGACAACTTTATGTACTAAACTTTAAATTAATATTAGACTATGATCTCATTGAATTTTGGATAGATTGTTAATAATGCTTTGAATCTGAACCCAGTTGGTCCCCCTACATAGTCAGGCGTTTCAGCAGAATTTCCCTGCGGGGGTTGCAAGGGGGCGGAGCCCCCTGAGCGAAAATTTTTTAGGGGTATTCTGTATGTGATTCGGATTTGATTTATTTCCTTATCACGAGATAGGTGTCCTATTTTCAAGGGATTTATTTAGAGTCTCAGTCCGTATATAATTCCTATCATCTATCGAAGGGAGTGCCTATATAAACTTCCTAGGGGTCTAGACCGAGACCCATCCTTGTAATCATCATTATTCCATAATAAAGAGCCGCCGCCGTTTTTCCTCTTCGTGTTCTTCTGTATTTCGTGTGATCCCTCTCTCCCCCTTTTCATAACATAGATGATGAATATCAAAATTATAAATAATATTTTTAGATTTCTAACAAATAAAAGTCATCTCATTCTGATAACGATGTGAAAGGTTTTATGCAAAATTGTACAGAATGATCGATCTATCGGTCAATCTATCAGGTGAACTGGTTGACCGGTTAGCATGGAAAATGTAGAAATTAGCCAATATTTGAATATCATTCGATTGGTTAGACCCAATGGTCTACCGAGTGACACAAAGTGGTGGTCAGCCGAGAGTTCAACCGATCGAAAGATTGGTTGACTAGTGGGTGAAAAAGTTCAATTGAACTATATGTAGAATTCACCAACGGTCATATTTTACAATAGCTAAGTGGAACGGTTGACCAGTGAGCAAAATGGTCGATTGGTGAGTGTGCATAATGCACTATAGCAATCATATTTTGGTCCAAAAAGTGAGAAATAAGCCCTAACGATTAAAGGGAATTAAGAAGGTTATAAAAGAGAACTCAAACATGGAGAAATGATAAAGAGTTCTGAGCAAACTTGGGGAGCACACTTGTGAAATCCATTTGAGTCAAACTTGCAATCTTTGTAACCCTTCTCTCTTCCCTTTTAAATTATAAAAGAAAAATTGGAGTGTTGTAGTAATCTTGTATAGGTTATTGAGCTCCTGAGTGATAAAAGGTTGTGCATTACCCCTTGAGTAGAGAAAAAGAGGGTGAAAGCTTCCGAGTAGAAGAGGTGCGCTTTACCTCTCAAAGTTGAGAAAATGCAAGAGGTGTAAAAGGGTTCTTGTTTGCCCCATTTGGAATCAAGAAAATGTGTTAGTGGAATCTTCGACGGACTCGAGATTGAGAAGACGCTCCGGAGTGAGAATGTATATTAAGGTGTGACCGAACATCATTAATAAAATTATTTTATGTTCTTGTTTTTGCCTTTCTCTCTTCCTCTTCTTCCTACTTTATTGTGCACTTGAGCGTATTTCGTAAAATCGACATTTTCGAAAAAATATCAATTCACCCCCTCCCCACCCTCCTTCTTGGTGCCTTACAATAGAAGCATACATTCATGAACGTACATAGAAAATAGCTTATCCTTGTATTTTTTTTTTAAGGATTTTGCATTTCTTCTTTATTACTATGTATTTCCTAAGAGTTTCTTTATGACTTCACCTTTATTTAATATTTGACATCCATTCTTTCTTTTATTTTTTTACTTTACATTTTCTTGGAGTTGTTTCATAACTCTTTGGACATTCATTCATTTTTCTTCCATTCATTATCATGTGATATCATTGAAGGCTCAATATGACATCACTTTTATTAACTTTAACATATGGCATTTTTCATCTTTACATTGGTAAATCCCAAATCTCTTGAGAAGTCTCAATCACCATAAGGTGAGACATTTACTTCTTGTTTTTACATTTAATGCTTAGTTTCATTAAGTTCATCACATAACATGCTTCATCTTTTCTTAATCGTCAACATAAGATGACATCATTACATTGGTTAACTATGTTATAGGGTCCTTGGAAAATCTCAAACACCTTTTGATTAATGACATTATTTCTTGAAGAAGTCTCAATCTTCATAAGGTATTTACTTCTTATTCATGTTTCACATTTGCTTAATCGAAGGCTCAGGCCACCTCATTACAGTGAGACCAATGGCTCTAGAAAATCTCAAATACTCTTTTAGATGATGACATTATTTCTTAAGAAGTCTCAATCACCATAAGATGAAAGTCATTTACTTCTTAACATTAGTGAGTGTTGAGGCATTTCCTTTAATTTCACACTTTATTAGGGTCATCCATACATCAAACATTCACATTAATTTTTTTTTCATATTTTTATCTAATTATAATTGAGCATGCATTACATGTACCTATGTGTCATATACAATCAATACACATTCATACATAACCTTTATGTATTAGAAACTATGTTTAAAATATCATCATTGGTCATACCTCTGCTAGTGTTTGGTCACGATCGTGATCCTTGGAATTCACAATCGTTATACTGCCTTGCGCCCTTCAGCCTCTCGCTCAAGTCCATGCCTTGGTTGATCATAGTCGTGCCCAAACAATGTAACGGTCGTGACAATAACGTCACGAGCATTACAAAGCTCATCTTTTCTCTTTGTTCGGCTTTTTCTCGCTCATAGTCGTGACTTGGACAATCACGGTCTTGCTCGACTCATTCACAGTCGTGATAGGTTTGTCATGGTCGTAGTTGAGAGTCTTCTTCATTTGTTTTGATCACGGCTATTAGGAACCTAGCACGGTCGTGCCAGTGTCCTAAAAGTGCGATTTTCTACTCGAAATTTTAATTTTTTTACGAAAAACTTTAGGAAATCATGCATATAATCTCTAATAATCTTAAAGGACATTCATATACATCTAATTGGAATATAACATGAATAAAATCATGAGAATGATAAGAGGAATTAGGGTTATTCCCTAAAACATACAAAATTATATATTTAAAGCATGATCATCATTTTATAAACATATAAACATGTGAATCTTAACATGTAATCAATATAGCCCTCAATCACAATCCCAAATAGGAACTAGGGTGTTCCTATGTCTCAATCCAAACATGAAATGCATTGAGTAGAGTCTTGTTCTTCCTTAATGTTTATTCTCTTTTCCTTGTCCATGTCCTCTTCCTCTTTATCCTCCTCTTTTTTTCATTCTCCTCCTTCTTCTTCCTCTAGGGTTGCAACCATCATGTGGGTGAAGCAATAAGAAATGAGAGGAGATGGAGAGTTTTGGGGGCTTTTTATAGAGTTTCTCCTAGGATTTCTTAAACTTAATATCCTTATTTAAAAATTTTGGGTTGTTACATCCTTCTCCCATAAAAAAATTTTGTCCTCGAATTTTAATCTTATTCAATCTCTCATACAATTTTATTCATTATATTTTGAGTTAATCATTATATATATATATTATGATGCATGCTTATTTCTACATATTATTTTGCACTTTAATAAGTTAAAATTGAATGAAGCATGCATCAATTTTCTAATATTTTTGTGGAAATATTATTTTCCTTTTAATTATGTGACTTTCATTAAATTTACTTGACAAAAGAAGAAAATGACCCCCGTCCAAGTGACATGGGCTGTGTTTATCCAAGTCGTGTCAACCACAACACGGGTCATGAGAAATGCTGATTAAAACAGACCATGTCACGCCAACACGGGACGTGAAGCAGTAACGCGATTCCAGAAGACTACACGGGTCATGTCATTAATGACACGGTTCGTGTTGATTTCTAGAGTTTTGGTCATTGACGCATATAAAAAGGGCACCTTTTCGAAGGAAAACTTCCACTTTCAAAAAGAGTCTTGTGGCTACTTTGTTTGGAGTCATCTTTCATACTTTGAAGTACTATTTTCTTATTATCTTTTGTACTCTAATCTTTGCATTATGATGTTTAACTCTCTCGCAATGGAGTAGTCTTTTCAGTTGATTTTATTTTGTTGAACTCCACCGTTATTTTAAAATAAAAGATCATTTTTTCTTATTTGAACATGGATGTTATGTTTTACTTGATAATTTAATCATTTTTAGCATCTCGTATCTCTCCCCTATCTATTCAGTGAGATTTAGAGGGGTATAAACTTAGACTTACTCGGTTGAGAAGTCTTTGAGATGAATTATATTGTGTTTTATCCATTAATATTTGGAGAATGATTTGGTTGAACTTTCTTCAAATATTCAATTGATAAAACAGATAGGACATTTAGTGAGAGTCCTAAATTATATTTCAATTATTTCCATCAGATATAATTTTCTTACTTAATTCAAATAACAGTAGAGGAATACTTAGTAAAGCCAATATTTCTTCAATTTGATATTTTCCTCATTGGATTTGCTTCTCATTTCTATCTTTGGTTAATTTTTACAATTTACTTCTCTTAAAAATTTTCATCTAGTAAGATTAAGAAATAAAACTCTTCATGGGATCGATATCTTTTTACTATTTTACTACTTGTGCAACCGATACACTTGCCATCTTTTTTTACTCTATAGAAAAATCGCATCAACATATATAGGGTTTAATGTGGGATCGATATCTTTTCACTATTTTACTACTTGTGCGATTGATACACTTTCTGTTTTGTTCCTTTTGTCATTTCAAGAATTCCAAGGTATGTCTAATACAACTAATCGAACCCCTTAATATGAACCAATAGTTAGTGATTTCAATTAGTTTCATTTGCGGCCATCGAATAAACACTCGAAAGAAGAAAAAATGATGAATCAACGAAGAACAACACAAAGAGGAAAAGAACTATTTCATCATGGGCTTCCTGCAAGACATCATTCATTCAGGCAGGAGAATGAGATTGAACGAGGATGTAGAACTTAATTTCACTTAGGGGCGTCACCATTGTCGCCCTCTCACAAAATCATCCATATCATGTTGTCCTCGAGCAACATGACATTTTGCTTCAGGTTATTGGATGAGAGTCCATTAGCAACCAAAACCTTTAGCAGAGTTCCTCCATGAGCGAAACCTTCTCAAGCTTTTCCACCGTGAGGAACAGTAAGTCCTACAAGAAAGAGAAGGGGGCGATGACGGGATCAAACATTGACGAGAGGGGAGACGTTGAGAATCGATTGGGAGGAAGAAGGGGCCATTTTTTCCTCTTCAAGGCACAATCGATTTCACCATGAGAGAGAGGAAAGCATTTTCTTCATCAATTTTAGTAGGAAAGAGAGAAAAGCAGTTTCGTCACTTGGAATAAAAGCAATTTCAATGTGAGCCATTGATATGAAATTGATGCCATAGATTAAAGCGCTGCATAGGGTTTCACGTATAGGGTGTTTCATACCCATTATATATATATATATATATATATATATATATATATATGGGTTACTTTAGTCCTTGTTAGTAATGTTTTGCATGTCATAAACTTCCATGACGTGGACTCTACCTGCAGCTCTTTGTTGTCCATCATTTTATTTGGTCCCTTATAATCATCACGCTTTTTAGGATAGTTTCTAATATACTATTCTGATTGACCACATTAAATATAGACCCCAACTTTCACTCGACATTAGCCTAGATGAAATTTCCTACAACGTGGGCAACATTGTTGTCCCTTGTCATCACCATCTCTCTTGTAAGGTTTAGAGTCTTTGTCCATCCTTTCTTGCATTTGTTCCTTCTTTGACCCCTTGCTTTGTTTATACTTCTTTTGAGTGTCCATTTCCCTGGCCAACTTGGAGATAGGGAGATTGCTTGGCAATGCTTTTCAGGGCAGTTTCTAATATAGTGCTCTGATTGACCACATTAAATGCAGACCCCAAATTTCACCCGACATTCGCCTAGATGAAATTTCCTACAGCGTGGGTAACGTTATTGTCCCTTGTCATCACCATCTCTCTTGTAAGGCTTAGAGTCTTCATCCATCCTTTCTTGCCTTTGTTCCTTCTTGGACTCACTGCTTTGTTTATTCTTCTTTTGAGTGTCCATTTCCTTGGCCAACTTGGACGATAGGTAGATTTCCTTGGCCATTGTTTTTAGATCACCACTCATAACATTCATCCTAAGGCGAGGGTTCAGTCATTTGATGAAGTGATTGATTCTTACTCTCTCGTCCTCTTTCATAGGACTATACCTTTCAAGTTCCAGAAATTTATTGAGATATTCATCCACTGTCATGCTTCCTTATTGTAAATTCTTGAACTGCTTCTCCTCCTTAACGTGTCGAGAGAGGTAGTGATTCCTGAAGAATTTCTTGAAGTCCCTCCAGATGATCTCATCTTCATTTTCGAACTGAGTCTTGGTCACTGATTTTCACTAGTGACGAGCTTGATCAACCAACTGATGTGTAGCTAGGTTGATCCTATGTTTGTCTGAAAAGCCTTAGTGATCACGTCAAGCTAAGACTCTACCTTGTATGGATCTCTATCCCCATTGTCTTCATTTATGCATAGTTATTATTTTCTTTTACATTATTCCTTTCCCAACTATTTCCTTACCTTGCACCGATGATTCCTGACCCTCTTGATTTCTTCTCCCATAAACAACTTGCAGGACCTTCAAAACACTAAGACACCATATTCGTGCTCGACACCACAACTATGCTCAAAGTTTTGGACGTACGGGGAGGAGTATGTAACTTACCAAACTTTTATTCCATCATGGGACAAAATCTTGTCTCGATGATCTATGATTCTTCATTACATCTTGACCTTTCGCTGACTCGGTTGATCAATAAGAGTTACACATCAGCAGAAAACTTATAAAAAAAATATATTACAACCATTGAACATAAATGTGAAAGCTAAAACAATAAGTAGAATAAAAGTACATCACATATAGAAATATAAATGTCCATGTCATCCACATAACATAAAAGCTAATCATAAACTCTACAATAACAATATGCACACACCACCCAATCGTTAGTTGCATAGAATAATCAAGTATCTACGAAGATCAACACAGGGAAGCAAACCCTCTTGTTAGCACAAAACGAAGTGTGATAACATCAATAGTAAGTCATAAGGATGATTCATCAAGCATAAGCATGAAAAAAATACAATATCATATCATTTGAAATTTAATTAGGTTATCACATGTAAACGATGGTATGTGTGATTCATTTTATGTACATCTTTTAACACTTGATAATCTTGGATCGTGATGGATAAAGGTCAATATTGAAGGTCATTCATGAGATCTTTCATCTTTCATTTGGAAAGACATTCATTTCATCCTTGTTCCATTTCATTTTGTGTTACGATGATAAAGTTCTTCCATTTATCTTTAACTATTCATTTTATCTTTTCATGCAATTAAAACAGCTCTTCACTTTTAGGCTATGACATGTAAACACGCAAGCGTGTAGTACTACCTATACCATACATGAGTAAGTGGAGGGATGCCATGGTGGTGTCTCATATGACCACACATAAAGCTAACATTCTCAAGAGATGGAGTGTCTCAAATAAGACTCATACAATGTTGATAACCTCTCAAAGAGTGCCTCACACAAGTCTCATACTCTCATATAAATAGGCAATGGCAACTTACCATTTCATCTTTTATCTTTATTAATCTATTAACCCATCTTTTTATCATAAAGGAATAATCAAGTCTTTAGGGAGCAAAGATTGTCTCCAAATTTTCATGAGAATCATATAAGGTATAGTGGCAATCATGTGTACAAATAAATCAAAGCATATTCATTAATTGGATCATAATTATTTCTTTATCCAACTTTTGGATAGTCGTTAAGTCGAGCGGTTCTGAAAAGGGTCAATAGGTCATCCATTGGGTCAAGCGAATACTCGATCAGATAAGCTTCGTCAATCATATGTTGGATCAATTGGACACCCATTCTGTTATTATCATTTGACTATTCAAAGGCCATATACGATCTGGACACCCAATAGGTCGGATGGACAATAATCTTCATTTGACAAAACCTGAAGACTCTTGACCCAAAGTTTCGAATGTTCGAAACTTCGATGGATCAATCTGTCGAAATCATAAAAACACATGTTTTGGCTCATTATCATTGATCGGTCGGTATGAGTGCTCGATCGAACTCGGCATAACATGGACGCTCGATTGGCAGATCGATCATCCGATCTTAAAGCCACTACTTTCTATCGAGAGGAAATGGACATCCGATCAAGGGACTGATCATTTGTTTTGCTCGACAGAGACACAGGTCATTGTGGTGTCCCTAAATTTCAAATCAAGTTTTCACACAATAACATTCCTAAGCATAAATAACTTGTTCCTAACATTCATTCTAAACCTAAGCATCATAAGAGTTATACAATCATACTTATGCCTTTAATATCACTTAGGATCCTAATACCGTTATCATCTAAACATTATCATAGGTGAAGTAACAATAACCTAAATCAACGACATAGTACGTCAGAATCTTATGGATAATTGTGACATCTCTTAAATGGTAATTTCAGCATGAAAATCATTCTTTTCATAATCCATCAAGGCAACATGAAACACGGATATCAACTTATAATTCATAGGACATGAGCTACTCACATTTAGCATGATCAACCAATATTTTTTTCCTTAAAACATGTAGACCTATCAGGAATTCTACCATATGACCTAGATCCCAAATAACGCACCTTTTAGACGTGTTTCCGATTGGTTCTTTAGAAGTTCCACACCCTAATTGTTCTTGCTTCACCTTCATATGTCCTTCATGTTCTCAACACCACCTAAATCTCCTCCAATTCCTCTGACACACAATGGAGCAGTACAACAATGACAAAAAAAACAAGAGAGAAAAATGAGATGATTAAAAGAGAAAGGGGAAAGGAGAGTGAACATAGTATTTAATGAGTATCAATTGGGGAGTTCTTGGTGTCTTCTGAGCCCAAGAAAACATGGATGCAGAGGTTACACAGATCTCCGATGGCATAAATGAAGAGGAAAAGTTAAAATCGGCTTCTTTCATTTTTTGCCCATTGTGCTCTCTGGCACTTGCTTTAAGGAGCGGTCGTTCGAGCCTGCATCTATTTTGGCCGACTCTTGCGACTTTGGGCACCCGCTCCATGACACGAGTGTCCAGTGGGTCGTCATCAGCAAAGTAAAAGTTTAAAATTTTCATGAGTTTGTGAGGTGTTACAAAGGACATAGCGAAGCTTAGGGAGGAGGATCACTGCAAGGCCATCTGTTATGTTTCGGAAGGTACAAAGAAGCCTAACAACTTGCAGGATTATGTAGCAAATTAATTTAGATACATGATGCAATTGTAATGCAATTATGTACATATATGTTGGACAACAATGAGTTACAATTAATAGAAGGAAAAAATAAAATAAAAATGAAATAGTGGCAAAAAAGACTTCCCTCCGTTGTTAGTTTTTGGCTAACAAGAATACCTTCTCTTCCTCTCTTGCTTGGAGTCCTTGTACTCTAAACCATCTCTTTCTTCGTCTTTCCTCTCTTCACATTGTTATAAACATGTGAGCTTTTTCATATGATGCTCTGCGGCCATCAAAACTTTTCCTCTACCCATAATCTCAACAATGAGCAAAGGGTGTCAATCTGACCTTCCACAACAGAGAGATCTAGGTGATTGTCTTAAATTGTGGGATGCAAGTTAAGTTGGGTGGATTCTACTGTCCAAGGCCCAACAATTTGGTATTTTCATTTAGAGCACAAGATTTTGTAGGATCCTAAGGCACCAAGAGGAGGGTGAATTGGTGTTAAAATCGAAAATGTCGATTTCACAAAACTCATTGCAGAAGCTTAAAATCGATTTGTTAATCCTTTCAAATCAATGCAACTCAAATCATAAACATCAAACATAATATGAGGGGGGAGAGAGAGAGAGCAAACACAAAATGCACGAGTGGTTGCTGACGAGGTTCGGCCACACCTTGGCCTACGTCCCCGCTCTGACTTCTCGACCTCGAGATTATTGGAGATTCTACTAAGCACTTCCTTTATTCTAAATGGGGCAAGGAAGAAAACCTTTTACACAATCACCTTTTCTCCGCTTCGCTCCTCCTAGGAAGCACATCTTTTCTTTCTTTCAAGAAGTAAGATTTGGAACCTCTTTCACATAGGAGCTCTCATAATCTTTCTGAAAAATGGTTTCTCTCTTTTATAATAGAGCACTCATAAGGAGATAAGAGAGAAAGAAAGAAATCTCTAAATGATAACTTCAAGAAAAAATATCTTCTTTTGTTTTTTTGAAGTTTTGCTTCAATACTTGGATGGGTGTCTTTGCTTCTAGTTTTGACACTCCTTTTATAGGCTCTAGCATGTGAAAAGTTTATTCAAAATTTATTCCACATTTGTTTTTCTTAAAATATAGTCGTTATTATTCATTACAGCAATTGACCGGTCGACCACATTTATGGACCGGTCTATATGACTGTTGTGCTCATTTTCTCAGTTACTGCAGTTGGTCGATCGACCGATTCATTGATCGGTATGCTGACTGATATTGTCTCGATGTTGATCGGGAAAGCTCGTATTTGTCGGTCGACCGGCATCTACAATCGGTCGATCGGTATATCTTCGATTGACCTTCTAATTTGCTTAGATCGGCAGGTTGACCGACCTGCATTATTTTGAACATAACGCTTTGCACGGTTATCCAAATGAGATAATCTTATATTCTATGGATAGCTAACATGATTCTCTACAACTTTAATATTTGTGATTCATCCAAAATCTAATAAGATCATTGTTAATTGTTTAATCAAAGTGTAGTGCATAAAGTTGTCCTTTTTTTTTACTTTTTCAGTATTTTAACTTTAATATTTTGAGGTTTGTATTATCAAAATATAATTTTATATGTCATTAAAACTTAAATCCAACAATTTTCTCTTTTTTTATGAAGACAAATCGAGAAATATGAAAAATGTATAAGTTCGAAAAAGTTGTAAAATCTTGTAAAGTCAATTTTACTCTCGCTGACACTTAACTTTCTTTACAATGATAGATATTCACATAAGTATAAATTATAAGAAACTCTTCATATAAAGTGATATTCGGATCATATTTCTCCTCCTTTTGTTTCATAAAAAAGAATAATTTATACATAAAGCATATAAGAAACCATATGCAATTCCCCCTTAATAAAAAATTTATTCTTTCCCTTTTTGTCATATAATAAGCATGTAAGATATTGCATCATAAAAAATAATTTCCCCTAAATTTATGACTATTTTATAATAGTAAAATGGAAACAATTTGATGGAAGCCAAAATTATGTTAAGAATCAAAATATGACATAAAACTTTATACAACAATGATATGTCAAAATAAAGTTTAACATGCTCCCCCTATCACTATTGCTAATTTTCATTTATATGTTCTTTCTTTTCAAACAAAATAATAATTTTGAATTTTTTGAGTGAAATAAAAAAATAGATGATACTTTTACCATAACATTTGTGCATTCACATTTCCGATTCCATATTTCCTTTGCTTTGCATGTGAGGCACACATGAAAATCATTCATTTGAACTTTGGTACCCAAACTTCTTTGGTCAAATTTTGTTAATCAAAGTTTCTTTTGAAACTCATATCACCCCATGTTGTGAAGATTTTCTTACTTTGCATTGATAAGCATAATGGGCATAAAATTCGCATGCAAAATAAGTAATATGTGATTTTCTATCATAGGAATGATTAGACTTTCAATAAGAGTTTTCATATCCAAAGTATTTCCTAAAATTATCTTTCGTTGTATAAGAGCTAGTTTTATCATTATTTTATGAATTTTTCAAAAGATCATTTTCCTTTTTTACTTTTTCTAAAGAACATGTTAGTTTTACAATTTCACATGCATGCGTAATTTTCAAAGTTTCAATTTCATTTTTTAAGTTTTCATTCTCCATAAAATATGTATTCTTTTCTTCTTTTAAATTTTCAATCTCATGTCATAATTTCTCATTTTCCTCTTTAAGTGAATAATATCTTTTTATAAGGGAGGAAAGTTCTAAAGAAACATTTTTTTTCGGAAGAGTTCGACGAGTCATTATTCGAAGGATTAGAAGTTACCTCATCGTCGTGTGCCATTAAGCATAAGTATGCTTCATCACTGGAAGAACTTGATGGGTCACTTGTTTCACTTGACTCTTCATACTTTTTCTTTTTACCTTTTCAAGATGTTTCTTCTTTGTGATTTTTTGTATGATCTTCGAGTAGGCTTCTCATTCTTCTTTTTCTTCTTCACCAACTTGAGATATTTATCTAGTTATCTTGTGTAGTCGGTAAATTTTTTTTCGTCCACTTCTTCTTTACTTGACTCTTCTTCATTTTCCTTTGTTTTCAAAGCCAATGTCTTCTTTTTGAAAGCATTGAATTCTTCTTTTTCTTGGATTCCAATCTCATAGGTTAGAAGTGAACCAATAAGATCATCAAAATTCAATTTGTTCAAATCTTTTTTTCGATCATGGTCCTCTTCATATGCCATTGGGAGAAGAAAAGCTTGAGAATCTTTTGTAAGATCCCAAGACACCAAGAGGCAGGGTGAATTGGTGTTAAAATCGAAAATGTCAATTTCACGAAACTCATTGCGGAAGCTTAAAATCGATTCGTTAATCCTTTCAAATCAATGTAATTCAGATATAAACATCAAACATAATATGAGGGGAGAGAGAGAGAAAGCAAACACAAAATGCATGGGTGATTGTTGACGAGGTCCGGTCACACCTTGGTCTACATTCCCGCTCTGACTTCTTGATCTAGAGATCGTCAGAGATTCCACTAAGAACTTTCTTTGTTTCAAATGGGGCAAGAAAGAAACTTTACACAACCATCTTTTCTCCGTTTCGAGAGGCAAGGCAAATCTCTCTTCTAAAAAAGCTAATCTTTTCTCTCGCTCAAGAGGTAAGATTTAGAACCTCTTTCACACAGGAGCTCTCAAAATCTTTCTGAAAAGTTGTTTCTCTCTTTTACAATAGAACACTCATAAGAAGAGAAGAGAGAGAAAAAAAAGCTCGAAATGATAACTTCTAGGAAAAAGATCTTCTTTTGATTTCTTGAAGTTTTACTTCAATGCTTGGATGGATGCTTTTGCTTCTGGCTTTAGCATTTCTTTTATAGGCTCTAGCATGTGAAAAATTCGCTCAAAATCTATTTCACATTTTTTCTCTTTGAAATATAATCATTATAGCAATAAACCGATCGACCGCATTTATGGACCGGTCAACCGGTCTATATGACCATTGCCCTTATTACCTCAATTATCGCAATGGTTGTTCGACCGGTTCATCGATCGATATTGTTTCGATGTCGATCGGGAAATTCATGTATTTGTCGATTGACCGACATCTACAATCGGTCGACCGGTATATCTTTGACTGGCCTTCTTTGCTTTGATCGTCAGGTTGACTAACCTAAATTATTTTGAGCATAACTTTTTGCACAGTTATTCAAATGAGATAATATTGGATTCTATGGATAGTTAATAGGATTTTCTACAACTTTGATATTTATGATTCATCTAGAACTAATAAGATCATTGTCAATTGTTTAATCAAAGTGCAGTGCATAAAGTTGTCTCTTTTTCTCTAAATATTTTTGACATTTTAACTTTAATCTTTCGAAGTTTGTATCATCAAAATATAATTTTATATGCCATTAAACCTTAGATCCAGCATATTTGCCTGCAAATTATTTGAAGAATTGTTATCAAGAAATCATCACAAACAAAATCCATGGAGAAGGAATTAGGCGGTCAAGAATGAAAGAGTCAAACTACAACATATACTTATGATATGAAATTGAAGGTCTCCATAATTGCAACAGATGATAAGAAGGATGTTCCAGCAAAGTTCGATGATGAAGGTAGTGTTGTGTGACTCCCAATTGATCCATTTACAAGATCGCAGGTAAAATAACTTCACGTTGCAGTACAAAATCATTTATAAAGTGGACGTACAACTTTGGATCAATTCAACTCATTATTGTGTTACAAATTGGATCGTGTGAAGAGTTAATCTATTGGCCCTAAATAATTTCTGATTTTTTTGAAATTTTTGGAATTAATTAAATATGGAATATGTTGTTTAGGGTTGTAACAAAAATTGAGTCGGTTATTTTAAAAAGTTAGCTAAGTTACTTGTAGGCTAAGTTATGGTTTATCTTGCACCCCAAATTTTGATTTATAAGGTCTATAAATACTTGTACTTGTTATTGTTTTTTACATCATTTAATTGATTAAATTTTGGCTTAATTGCTTTTGTTGTGAGGGAATTTCTACAATTCATTTTTCGTGAACTTCTACTACTAATTGTAACATAATCTTGTGATTAAATCCATCAATCTATAATATTAATTGTTTTATTTAGTGATAATCTTGAAGTTGATATTCCTTCACATAAAATTCGTTTTGTCTCATTCCTCATGATTATCATTTATTATTTCGACCACTTAAAGTACTATTCTTGAGTATCGTATTAGTTGATATCAAAATCACGTTTTTCTAGTTGTCTTTCAACTTGTCTCCTATTTTAGCTTGTTAAAAAGTCTTTCTAATCTTCACGTTAAACCTTAGTCATCTTATTTACTCTTATTTCTAGTTTATTTTTTCTTTTGACCACTATTTTGACTTTTGATTTGATAGCTCTTACTAGTCTTTTATGATTTAAAAAATCTCAAAAAAATATGAAAAAAAGGAAAAATGCAAGAAAAGGGAAAGAGGAAAAACAAAAAAACATATGTGAAAAGGAAAAAAATAATCAATCTAATCAAAATAATAATCCATCATTTTATCCTAATTATAGCAAGTTTGTCATGATTTAATAAAGGACTTAAGGCATAAAAAAGGTTTCATATATCTCATTATATAGACATTGTCATAGACGTCATAATAAGTCGACTTTTAGGGTCAAACCATTCACATTTTCGAAATCAGAAATCATTTTAAAATTAATGACAATAAGTGTGGGAAGCTCAAACATGCTTAAAAGGCATAAAAACACATTAAAAAGCATATTAAGTCATTGAACATTTATGGACCATGATCGAAACACATAAGAATAGAAAAATAACCTAGTTTGACTCTTCTTTCTCGATCATATTAAGAGCATTTAATCTTCAATCAAGAGTCATCATTTCAAAGATCAAAGAAGCTCTAAGCATGTACTTTTAGAAAATCTCATTTCATGACAATGATTGCATTATACACATCTTTTTAGCATTTTTCAATTCTTTTCATTGTTCCTTCGCTCATATTTGTTCTTCCTTCTTCTTCTCTTCTAGCATTTACAAACTCTTTTCCATTAGCCGGCACCATTTGAGTATCATTTGTGTCCCTCCATTTTTAAATCAATAATGTGAAAGGCACCATTTGAGTTCTCATAATTCAATGTTGAATGATGGCAAAAGAGTACACATTTCAACTTCCTTTACGACCTCTGGCGGTCAAGGACCGGATGACCGGACTTTAGTTTAGATGTTTGAAATTCTAATTTTTAAACATCCAACATTTTCTTTCAGCAGACATCATCATTTTTTTTTATTATCATTTATTTTTAAATTGAAAATTTTGAATTGTTATATTGCTTCTTGTATAATATCATTTATTTTGACCACTTGCATTTTAATTTCTTGCATTCCATTGAGATGTGCTAATTTTGTGAAAACTAATGCCAACAAGACATATTCTGCTGTCTGAACAGAAAAGACAGCACATTTGAGGATGAGATGCAAACCCTTCACCAATCAGGGCCAAATTCTTGGGGGAGGGAGACAACTCCATTCCAGCAATCCACCTTCTTTTCCTATTTTTTCTCTCTCTCTCTCTCTCTCTCTCTCTCTCTCTCTCTCTCTCTCTCTCTCTCTCTCTCTCTCTCTCTCTCTCTCTCTATATATATATATATATATATATATATATATGTTAACTTAACTGTGCAGAAGCTTAATTACCGCTAATTTAAAACGAGTCTCTCCGGTGTTTGCGTAATTTAATCTTATGTTTTTGTTATTATTATCTCATTCCACCACCACTTGATCCCAATATTTTAGTAGTATATTTAGTCCTTTTCAAAATACATCTCGATGAGTCAACTAAAGTAACCACGCAATATACGTGTAAGATATAAATATAGGAAGATATATAAAACATGGTTTAATCAACATTTATATATACCTATATTAATTAGTGCAAGGATCAAAGAAGTAAAAATGTCATCCTTTGCAACTTCGTCTCGTACAATTCTTCCAATCATGTCATTTCTTGGACTTTGAATATGCATCTAGTCAGCACTACAGTTTAACTCCCTAGCAAGTAACTATACTAATTTATATGTTAAATTTTTTATTTATTTGGAAACATTTTAGTTTGAGCATTTAGAAAGCGTGCATGGTCCAAAGACAATTCACATGTGCCGGCCAAGAGATGTTTCTCCTTTCATTCACGCATAAATTATACATTATGAATATATATATATATATATATATATATATATATATATATTTATATGATCCCCCGAATGCACGTAACGTGTGTGTGTTCCTCTTAACAATGAACAACAAAATAGCATTATTTTCTTAGACGATATTATTATTATTATTATTATTATTATTATTATTATTATTATTATTATTATTATTATTATTATTATTAAATTGCACACCAATAGGGTACCCAATTAAAAAGAGTATTGCCGAACTACTGTTTCATATGTAATGGGACTGTCAGAGGGCATGATCCTGCACGATGGCATGATATTGTGAACCAACTAAGTTCGTTACAAATAAAAAATTAAAGTGAATCAATCAAAAAGATAGGTGAACACATTTCGAATATTTTTTTTATAACGGATGTAGGGTGTAAGGGACACTTTCTCACTTAAGCAAATATGTCAAATTTGACGTGAATATAAAAATATATATTGAGAGGTTCGTTTATTACTATCAAACATTCGACCTATGCCGAATTAGTTGGACTGATGATAGAATAATCCTCCAACCTGTGACAATATGTCTCGTGAGAATTGGACATTTTTAATCGATGTTGCTTCGTAAAGAGTTTTGTAAATATATTTTAATTCAATTAATAAATGAGCTTAACTGTATTAATAGTAGTAGTAGTAATGATGATAATGATTATATACAACTCAAATGTTTACAGGATGTAATTTTGTTACATTACTAATATAATTTATTTGCTAGCTTAGAAGTTGGGTAGGGATAAGTAGAAATTAAAACATAAAAATGATCTCGCATATATAAAAAACAAATTAGGATTTTTCTAAAGCGACAAAAAGATTTAGGAGGTTTCTAAACTTTTAAACAATCACCCAAAGAGTCTGATGAAAATTTATGTGATTAAAATTAAACGAAATATATATTGGTATTATTTTTTGAAAACAAAAATACTTCTAACATATAAATAAAATTACTTCAAGGGTATATAGGATATATTTGTTTGAGTGATTATGTAGAAATATATAATACATGATTAATGTTAATTCATAAAATAAATCATAACATAAAAATTGTAAAACTCTAAAGCTCCGAAAAATCTAATAAATGTTTTTTTACTCTAAAAAATCATCCAAGCGATCTTTTTAAATGAAAAAAAAACGTGGACCAGTTTCACTCGGGTTGGACTTGCATTAGGTCATAAATGGTTAAATTTAATTAATATATAACCAACGGTATCCTCCCGTAAATTCGGCCTGACATCAAAAAAATTAATTAATATATCGTTTGAAATATATCCGGTGCATATTTTATAATGTATTATGCATTATGATAATATATTTTACAATATGATTCCGGCACTTTTTTTTCTCTCCTTTCACGCTCTCTTGACTAATCAAATTGAATATCATATTTGATTCTAAAATTAACAAAGTAATTATTTTTTCACGTTATTATATACATGAAAAAAAAAAGCCCCCCCAATCTTGCCACGAAAGAAAACTTCTCATCCAAGCAAATCATTGTTGTATACATTGTGACATCTTCCAATGCGAATGGCTTTTTTTATCATTTATGGATCTTTTTATAATTTGAAAAGAAACTTGCAAGAATTAATTTTCCAATTAAAAAAATTTCCAAAAAGACCAAAAAAGAGCTCCCCATCCGTATTGTTGGCCAAGAACATGTCGGACGCTACACGTGGCGTGTCTATGGTGCCATTAATGCATTTTAACCGGTACGACCCGAAATGCTACATCTCCATGCCCGGCGGACCCACACGATCGGGTTCGCTCTACGAATCGCCATCGTCCAATCAGCGGGACCCGCGTGGGGGCCGCCCCCCCTCTCGGCCGCCCAATCATGACGGACGTGCTGCCAAAATTTCGAGAGCCGACGTGTCCACATGCCGTTGGCTGATGAGGGCCACGGAGGATCCAAGTCAATCCCTCGTGCCACAGCCATAGATCGCGTAGTGGTTTCAATTTCTCTACGTCATTTTTGTCCATTTTAGCTGGCATCCAAAATTAAGCAACAATTTAGATGTATTTTGTCAAGTAGTCCAATGTTTTTCTTTTAATTTGACATTTCTTTTCTTCTTCTTTTTCTTGGTCAGTTATTCAGTCTCGAACGTAAACTATATACTTTAATCACATTTTTAATTACAGAAAAAGTTAACAACTCCATCAATATTTTTTCCTTTAATTATAATTTCGAATGTCATTCAAAGAAGATAATATATCAAGTAGTCGCGTAAAATATATTTTATGAATTGGCCACAATTTTTAATGTATTTGGCATTTAGACAATTTTTTAATGTTATTGATGCGTTACAAATTATGGAAAAGTGCTACAGGAAATTTTTTTTTTCTAAGATGATGGAGGAGGAGAAAATAATATATGAAATCATGAATGCGTCTCACTTATTAGTTATTATTATATGTCATTAATGTTGCCATTTATTATTGTTTCAAATCTTACAATCTAAATGAAGCAGCCTTCCTTAATAAAACCTTTCGGTACGCGTCCTCTCGCCAAAAACTTATATCCGTGCGATCGTCATCGGACGGCTGATATGCATCCCGTCTTATAAGCCTAAAACTAGAAAGGCCATTAATCGATAATCACCATCTAATCCCCGTAGAAATCCTATTTAAGAAACCCTCTCTCTCTCTCTCTCTCTCTCTCCTTTTTTTCAATTTGTTCACCCTTCCACACGAGAGACTCGTGGCAAACCTTTCCTTTATCTCCTGCGTTCACGAGGAGGAGGAGGATGAAGCTTCTTTCCTTGCACCATATATGACAGGAGCTTCTGGTGATCAGATAGTTCTGTGAGGCTGCAGATTCATTGTTTTTTTTTTTTTTTTGCGTGCAACATCTCATTTGGCTCCGACACAAGGAGGAGGAAATGTTCCGGCGATCTTAATCGGAAACCTGAGGTAAAAATTACAATCCGTGTGTTCTAAGTTCCTGAATAGTTTTCTGATTCACAGATGCTTTCAACTGCATGAGCTAGCTCTCGTTTTTCTTTCTTTCTTCCACGTCTCTATTTCCTATGATTGGATTGGCTCAAAAATGATATATGTAATATTTTCATCTGTTCATGATTTGTTGATTCGAGTTAATGGCATGCATGACATAGAGAGGAGGGAGAAACTTGCAGAGAAGACCCTCTTGCAGGTCTTTTTGTTCCTGTTCTTGCGAATAAAAGAATAATTCTTCGATGAAGTGAATAAAATAACTTAGGCTAATTAGGTGAAAAGGGAGAAGAATTCTGTAGAGGATGCTGTTCGCTTTTGATATCCTGCAGGAACTCCTCCATGTGTCCTGACCAGTATTGGCATTATTATTCATTGGGCCCATATCCATGACCACTCTTATGCATGCAAATAATTTTTTTTGTCTTCATCAAAAAAAAAAATAATTCAATTACTAGTATATTAAAGAGATCATCATATAAGTCGTACAACAGGAAATCTAACAATGAAAATTATTTGAGGTGTTCAGGAAAACAAGTGGAATAGTATTTTTAAAATCGGACTGGATTAATCGGTTAGACCGATTCAATCGTGAATCTATCATTGGTCTGGTCTGATTTGATATTAAAAATCGATTGGTAAAAATATCCGATTGAACCGAATCAACTCGGTCAAAATCAGACTGAATAAAAAAATCGGTTCAATCTATTTTTTTTCAAAAAAAAGTAAAAAAAAAGCTGAAATTATCAAAGACAAAAGAGAAAGGAAAGTATATTATAGTATTAATAGTAGAAGAATAGGAAGAGGAGAAAATAAGGGATTAGATTTGATAAGAGGAGAAAAATAAGGGATTAGATTTTATAGAATGAATGTAAAAAAGGATATTAGTAATAAGTAATTTGAATTTGAAAATAAAAGATAAAGAAGGCAATAATAATTTAATGAAAACAGGAAATAGTGACAAATCCATTCAATGAAAACAGGAAATAGTGACAAAACTGTTTCCGTCTAAGGGACGATCGATGACGAAAGTGATAGAGAGTATAATAATTTAAGTTAAATTAGGGGATACTACTTTTGTTTTCCCCATTAATATTGATCCTGATCGAATTATAGGTAGTTTGTTCTCTATGGCTAATTATATGATAATGGATATCATAACGTAATATATGGCCTAGAATCCATACGGATTTTAAACCACCAAAAATGAGGTGCAATTTAAATACAGATGCATGTAAAAATTAAACTTAATCAGATCTAATCTTTCATATATACCTATAAAGATCCTGATATATATATATATATATATATATTAGGTATATATATATAAATTAGGATACAGATCTCATCGATATACTATAATATATACACACATATATATACATATACATATATATATGTATTTCTATGTATTGATTGAATTTTATCCTGTATATAATATATATATACATATATATGTATATATATATATCAGATTATGGATTAATAATATATTGGTATTATTACTAAATTTAAATATTATAAGTTGATAAGTGTCATCATGGTATTAGGTTACTCAGTTTATATTTATTTGAAAATTGGTACTGACTAATCTATTTAATGGGATAGAGAAAGACAGAATTAACGAGAAAAAAGATGGGATTGAGAATTGTGTGAATTCAAGATGGATCTACATATACGAACTACCATTAATTTATAAATTAATGGTGGTCTTAAATTCATTTTAAATTTATTTTTATCAAGGATCACCATTGATTTATCAATCAAGGATGAATCCATATACGTGGACCTATTTTGGATCCACATATTTCTTTTTTTCAAAAAAGATATGACCTTATTACCACGTGGAGAAAATGCACAAGGTTAATTAAGGTTGCTAAACATTATATTTAGAGCACACATGCTAGAATATTCTCTATGGCGTCATCCCTCCCACTATCTTATCTTATCTTAAGGATTTCTCGTCTAACAAAAAGTATTGTTCACCTTGTCCTTAATCTTTCAATAATATATAATATACGATCGATTTATATGTACACACTAAGATGCGGATAACTATTAATGCACTCATGTATACACCCATACTTTGCCGTCTTTTGGTATGCAATGGTGACACTTGGATCATCCCCTACGTACTCCACAGAATTAAAAAAGAATAACAATAGAAACAGGAGAATCAAATGAAGACAAATTAAAGCCACGCCATAAATCCCCCTACCTTGCTGGCCGGTGGCCACATATTTCGTTCATGGACTCTTGGAATCGTGAAGGTGCCCACCACCTTTTATTACACGCCCCCCTTAGAAACAAAAAGGGAGCTCATGTGGATTGTTGGGGGGTTATCTCTGTCTCAATCCTCTCAGCATATTATTAAGGCGTGCCACTCACCGTTCATGAGGCTCACAGCATCACCTACTTTATTCCATCAATTATGTTTTTCTTCGAAATTATCAGTTGGATCAAACTCTAAGTGATAAGTAGCTTATCCGAGTTTTGTAAGTTTTTGTATAAAATATACAAATCCGAAATGACAACAGATAGTTTTAGTGATCTCAAGCATCCGATACTGGAGTGATAATTTAAGTGTTTTTTTTTTAAATTTGTTAGTCAAATTTCCCTTTAAGGAGGAGGACCCATCAATTATTGCCAAAGGCTCGAACAGCCGTCCGGATCACTGGGGATCTGACAAGTACCCGCCAATTCACCGTCATCATATGATATATGTCAGTGATCGATCTCTTGTTCACCCTGCACTGTCTGTTCTTGGATTGTAGCCGCACTGTCCATCCATGCATGAAGCAGCTTGCTCTCGCGCGCATGTGGATTTTAATTGAATTTAAGACTGTGATATGTTGTAACAGTGCTGATGATTTTGTTGGCAGATCGTGGACGAGGAGGTCGATCTTTTTTACACTGAGTTGTGACCGAGAAGGTGGAAGTGGAGGGAGGATGGATCATAAGGAGGGTGGCGCCATGAACAACGACATAGAGAGCATGGACAGTGCATGGAAGGAAATAGAGAGGAACGGGTCGGGATTCTACGACGACGACGACGACAAGGAGGCCGGGAGCACGACGGAGCCTCTGCTGAGGAAGCGCACCATGAACACCACCTCGCAGATCGCCATCGTTGGCGCGAACGTCTGCCCCATCGAGAGCTTGGATTATGAGTAAGAATCATGCACCATTCCTTTCTCCTTTTCCCCAATGTTGGTCGTGACTTGTTGCATCTGAAATGAGTAGTTGGTCTACAGACAGTCATACATCTTCACAATTCATCTGACATTCAGTTTGCAGATTACTTTCTTTAGAGGTATAATCGTGATACTCCGTTTCCGCAGAATTGTTGAAAATGATCTCTTCAAGCAAGACTGGCGATCGAGGAAGAAAGTTCAGATTTTTCAGTACATCGTTCTCAAGTGGACTCTTGCTCTTCTTATTGGCCTGGCAACTGGCCTTGTTGGCTTCTTTAACAACCTTGCAGTTGAGAACATTGCCGGATTCAAATTGCTGCTGACAAGTAATCTTATGCTTGAGCGAAGGTAAACCCAATTTCATGACATGACTGAACAAAGTTTCATACCTGTGCTTATTTGTTCTATTAATTGTTAGTGCTCGAAACAAGTACCTAACAGTAAGAAATTGAAGTGAAAGGTTTCATACTGGATATGCTTAATAACTTGCATGTTTGTGTTTGTCCTCAAGTTACGCTACTTGGACTCCACACTTAGCCCTCAAGCTATGTGACAATGGTTCAAATGTTGAGATATGAGATGTATATATTATCCAGTGTGATGTTCCATAAGCAATTAAATTAGGTTGTATGACTGGCTCTGATTCTTCCAGTGTCCTCTTTGTTTTTGTTATTGACTGTATGCATGGCTCCAGTACAGGTACTTCACAGCATTCTTGGCCTATGGTGGCTGCAATGCAATTTTGGCAGCAGCAGCAGCTGCACTCTGTGCTTATGTCGCGCCTGCCGCAGCTGGTTCCGGTATACCTGAAGTGAAAGCATATCTTAATGGAGTTGATGCTCATTCCATTTTAGCCCCTAGTACACTATTCGTGAAGGTGGAATCCTGAACTAAGATCGACAAGCTCTGGCATTCGTTCCAAATTACTTGTGATGAAATGATATACTCAAAGCTGGCTTTAAATTCTACCTATGTTTGTGCACAAGATGACTCACCATCAGACAAATTAAGGAACACTCATCTGTTCAAATTCTGTGTCTGGTTCCTGCAGATATTTGGTTCAATAGGCGGGGTCTCTGCTGGATTTGTGTTGGGCAAGGAAGGGCCCATGGTGCACACCGGAGCGTGCATTGCGAATTTACTCGGACAGGGAGGATCTCGCAAGTACCACCTGACATGGCGATGGCTCAGGTATTTCAAGAACGATCGGGACAGACGAGATCTTATTACTTGTGGGTCTGCAGCAGGAGTTGCAGCTGCCTTCCGTGCACCTGTTGGCGGCGTCCTCTTTGCCCTCGAGGAAGCAGCGTCTTGGTAAATTACCATTCAATAGCACTTCGTTTCAATTCAACAGTGACATTATCACATTTAGCACAGAAGCTGTGAAAGGAAATGTTGCAAGAATCAAACTCTTCAGCTTGCATTGCCTGCACGGTCTGTTTTCGCAGGATTCAAAGCTGCGGAAATCAGATGGCTAAAACTAAAATGTTTCATGATTCAGGTGGCGAAGTGCTCTTCTGTGGAGGACGTTCTTTACGACAGCGGTAGTTGCCGTGGTCTTGAGAGGACTGATAGAGTACTGCCGCAGCGGGAAATGTGGACTCTTCGGACAGGGAGGACTCATAATGTTTGATGTGAGCTCCAGTGTCAGCACCTACAGCACCCCTGATCTGATAGCAATCATAGTCCTCGGAATCATCGGAGGTGTGTTTGGGGGCCTTTACAACTTTCTTCTCGACAGGATCCTTCGAGCTTACAGCATCATCAATGAGTAAGAACACTCACTGCATGCAAGTCCTCGTAACAATTGCTAATATATATTCTGCAGTTGTGTGATGAGAATCACGATAACTTCATGCACTGCTGCAGGAGGGGAGCCCCATTCAAGATTCTCCTGACCATCACCATCTCTCTCCTCACGTCATGCTGCTCCTACGGGCTGCCGTGGCTCGCCGGGTGCACTCCCTGCCCCGCCGGCCTGCAAGAGCAGTGCCCCACCATCGGCCGCTCGGGGAATTTTAAGAACTTCCAGTGTCCCCCGGGCCAATACAATGACCTCGCGTCCCTCTTCCTGAACACCAACGACGACGCTATCCGCAACCTCTTCAGCGGCGGCACCGAGAACGAGTTCCACATGTCCACCCTGTTCATTTTCTTTACCGCAATCTACTGTCTCGGACTCGTCACCTACGGCATTGCGCTTCCTTCTGGTCTGTTCATCCCCGTCATACTCGCTGGCGCGACCTACGGTCGCATCGTCGGCACGATCCTCGGCCCCATCACCGATCTGGACGCCGGCCTGTTCGCTCTGCTCGGTTCAGCGTCTTTCCTAGGTGGAACCATGAGGATGACTGTCTCGGTCTGTGTCATCCTCCTGGAGCTCACCAACGACCTCCTGATGCTGCCGTTGGTCATGCTGGTGCTTCTCATATCGAAGACGGTGGCTGACAGCTTCAATAAGGGTGTGTACGATCAGATCGTCAAAATGAAGGGTCTGCCTTTCATGGAGGCCCATGCGGAGCCTTACATGAAGAACCTGGTCGCAGGGGACGTGGTCTCGGGGCCCCTGATCAGCTTTTCCGGCGTGGAGAAGGTTGGAAACATAGTTCAGGCGCTGAGGCTGACGGGTCACAACGGATTCCCGGTGGTGGAGGAGCCGCCATTCTCGGACGCCCCCGAGTTGGTCGGACTGGTTCTGAAGTCCCACTTGCTGGTGTTGCTGAAGGGGAAAAAGTTCACCAGAGACAGGGTGAAGACCGGGGCCGCGGAGGTGTTGCAGAGGTTCGGCGCCTACGATTTTGCCAAGGCCGGATCGGGCAAAGGCGTGAAGTTTGAGGACTTGAACATCCTCGAGGAGGAGATGGACATGTACGTTGATCTGCATCCGATCACCAACAAATCGCCTTACACTGTGGTAGAAACCATGTCACTAGCCAAAGCTGCTGTGCTGTTCAGGGAGCTTGGACTCAGGCACTTGTGTGTTGTGCCAAAGACTCCAGGGGTGAGATCTCTCTCTCTCTCTCTCTCTCTCTCTCTCTCTCTCTCTCTCTCTCTCTCTCTCTCTCTCTCTCTCTCTCTCTCTCTCTCTCTCTCTCTCTCTCTCTCTCTCTATGATATGTTGTTTCCGCAACCATCGTGCATATGATCTTTGCTTTTCTGTATGTCTTGATTCATTTCCTATCGTTCATCGTAGTGTTTCAGCAGCATGCCCTGAATATATTCACCAAAAAACATAGATCTGATAATTCTAATATAATTCACCAAATATTATATTTTTATTTCTGATAAGTCCACGATTACTTTCTCTTGTTTATCTGAACTCTGTTAAGTAGATAAGTTACCAACGATTTAAAAGGTTGGGCTTTCGGAAAGAATGACGTCCTTACATTTTGTAATGGACAAGATCACTAATGAGGAAATGTAATGTATTTTTAATTAGAGATCATTCGGAGTTTGAACTCTGAGCAAGAAGCCTACACTTCAAACTTCAATTTTAAGTCATTAGATACACATTTCAAACAAAACAGAACAATTGACATTGATCGCTATAGAAAAGAAGCATGGACTTCACAAGAAGTGCATTCATTCCTACTTGTTAATGTAATAGTTGAAGTGTAAATGTTTCTGTAAAGTATCAGAAAGCAATTTTCAATTATATTTGAAACCTTAGCTTTGCATCTTGTGCAATGCATGCTTTTTAGATGTGCACTAGTTGCATGTTTCTTCTGCATGTTAACTGCATGATTTTTTTTTTTTAGTACTTTAACTGTTCCACATGTTGCTCTAATTAACATTTGGTTCTTGTTTTGATTGCAGAGGCCTCCGATTGTAGGCATTCTGACAAGGCATGACTTCATGCCGGAGCACATCCTCGGACTCTTCCCTCATTTCAAATCCCACAAATAGTCCATGAACCATAACAGCAGCAACATTTTCTTCTCCTGCTCTTTTGTGATTAGTGTGTTGCCTCTATATCTTGCTGTGCAATTTTTTGCTTCATTTTAGCTTTTCTTCTAGCTGGTCCTGGAAAAAATATTTTGCTATTTTTTCGTCATTTTATGCTTTGAGTGCAAGAGCTACTTTGAAGTAAAAATTTTGACATTTGGCATCATCGTCAGCAATGCTGTGGCACTCTCGTCCGAACAGTTAAAACTTCAAAGACATCTAATAAGAGTTTGAACTGCTGTTGCAAATTTGCAGCTGAATTTTCGGCAAAGCTGAGTTGTGTGTCAAAACCCTGTCCAGAAGAACAATTGCAGGCCACCTTATGAAGAATCACGGACCACAATTTATGGGCCACTAGTTTTAGTTGGGCTTTGATCACTTAAGCCTATATTTGAATTGCTTCTAATTATATCGTTACTTATTTAATTTACATCAAAATTTGGGGGGAGTTGTCTTTCCCTTTAGTTTTCCTTGTGGAACAGTTCATTTGCTATGTTTACATGAAATGTTATCATGATTCTTATATAATGCGAATGAGACAACAAACCATTTAGGTATTACAAAAATTATAGTAGTGATAAACAATAGTTAATACTTAACAGATAATGGGTTTAAAATATGGGGATAATTCTAATGTTGGGAGGGTGGGGTAGGGGCAACTTTTAAGCTTATTTAGTATATTGATATAATAGATATGTAATTAAGGTCGAACAAGGGATCATTTGGCCCCTAGATTAAGTTATAGGCCTAAAATAAGAGCAATACATTCCTTTTGGCTTTGTAATGTAATAAATCGAGTGAGATGTTATGCTTATTGGATAGAAGTTAATCTTCGTGCAAATCATTTTTTTACTCATCCTTTTTTATTGTGTTAATTAAGTTTTAACTTTTATAATAGCACTATGAGTTTCTATGAGCGGGTGGAATGTACATTGAAAAAGGTTATTGGATGGAATTGCATCATAGAATTCTTCTCATTTAAATTACTCTCATTTAAATTTAATTTATAAGTAAATTTAATCTAACCATTTAAATTTAATTAAATTTAATTTATTAGATTTAATTAAATAGATGATTCTACTAGATTCTATTAGATTTAATTAAATGTGATTTCTATTCAATTTAATTACTCGTCCAAATTATGTTGACTCTTCATGCGGCCCAATTTGTAACACATTGAGAAATTAAATCTGATTTGTTATTGCATTTCCACTTTGTAAATAATTTTTTATTGTCACCTATTTTTATCGACCATGTAACTATGAGAATGGTTCTATATATTTGAAGTTATTTTGCTCGATCTTGTAAGTGGGCGCAAGGATTCTTGATTATATTTAATTTTTTTATCTTCAAAATCTATAGTATTATCTTGATCATCAAACTTTACTCAAACATCCTTATTTTCATCGGTTGCATTTATGAAAGCTTCCAGTTCATATCATATGGTTAAGAATTTAATCCCTCTTTGAATTAGATAATATAAGCTATGAACGATGCAAATAAAAATAATAATAGATAAAAAAAATATCAAACTTACGTGAAACAATCATATATCAATATCACTAATCATTCAATGTCTTTCAAGTTTGGTCTAAATACGAATAATAATTTAATAGAATAAATAGTTCTTATCTGAAAAATACTTGAATAACTAATAAGAATAATATCATCTTATTATCATAATTTTTTATGATTGTGATATAAAAAAGAATCTTCCAATTTGACTCTATTCGTGATCCCTTACTATTCAAGAAAAAATACTTTTAACTTTTTTTAGGCGGCTCTTTTTTTGGTTGATCAAAGAAAATTTTTTTCTTTTATCTTTCAATCTATCTTACCACCCTCCATAACAAGGATGAAGAAAAAAAACCTTTTTTATCCGGAGAGAGGAAAAAGTCATATCTTAGTTAATTAAGGTTCTAATTAACTTAACTATGATTATCTTCTAATGAACTCGATCAACACCAATATATATATATATATATATATATATATATTTGTTTATTTATTTATTTATTTATGAATTTATCACAATAAAGTATTAAATTATACCTCATTAAGTAATACTTCTATTATTTTTTACTAAATACATCAAAGCATAATAAGAACAACATTTATATTAAGTTATGATAATAATAATAATAATAATAATAATAATTATTATTATTATTATTATTATTATTATTATTATTATTATTATTATTATTATTATTATTATTATTATAAGATCGTGAAATCAAAATTAAAATTCTATTAGGATCTTATACATTAATATCATCAATATAAGATCAAGATCGAGTAGTCATATCATAATATTGTAAAATTGTAAAATGTAAATCCGGATGTTGACAATTTGTAAATATAATCATTTAACATCTATTGTAAGATCATGTGTATATATATATATATAAGTTTAAGTGGTCAAAATTCTAGTTTCTATTATAAATTTTATTCCTATAATTAAATGGTAAGTAAGAAACTTAATTAATATTTATCTACTTCATTACATGTAAATATAATATTTTTTTATATTCATATAATTTAACTTTGATTATTCTTATATACAATAAATGAAATCTGAATTTATAATCTTTTTTTAAAAAAATTAAAAATTTGTGATATGCCATCCATTTATGAATGTGGCAATTGTTAATTAATATTAAACATTTTATTCTAATAGAAATATCATAGTAATGTAAAATTATAATTTTAAAAATTCATGTGCTTTTGCGTAATTCTAAAGTAAATTAAGAACAAAATAAAGTTCACTCTTTTTTAGTGAGTAGTAGGGAGTTAGTAAACACAGATACTTAGAGTCATTGTTTGGTTAAGATAATATCATTTTGTTTTTTATCCCGACTCTAGATTAGTCTAGTAGTTTTAGTAGTTTTAGTTCGGAATGATTATAAAGAAAATAGATAAGAGAGGGAGAGAGAGAGAGAGGAAATGGTCCCATAATGTTTGAAGAAGCATGCACTGCAGCACGATGGACGGAAAGGAGGTAATTTTACTACGTGCCTGCCATCATGCTGTCTGTTACTGTTAGTGCATGCCAAATGGCGTCGTCGTCGTCATTGTCGTCCCCTCTCCCGCGCGCGATTCACGAGCTCCTCCCCCATCCGTCTGCAATTGGCATGGCGACCAGACAAACACCCAGATGGACCTGCTCCTGCACCTGCCTCTCATTATTACTACTCTATCTATATATAATATAATAATAATAATATAATACATACATAAATGTCATCATGTCTGAGAAAGAGAGAGAGAGAGATTTGGTTGGAGATTTTGATGCCGGCTTGGCACCTTCTTCTATGAAACGTCGGTCATGATCGATGTGTACAACAACGTTGGCTCAAGTTGGTGCTCTGCTCATGCATGCGTCAGAAAGAAGCCTGCCCACTGCCCAGCATGCAGCAAGCAAACCGTAAATTGTCATACGTGCCAGAGCCACAGGGACAGGGGTGGTGGCCATGTCTACCATTTTTCTTTTTGGGAAATGAAGTTATGTATAATTAGATATTGGGAGAAACACCTTCGAGTGGCTGGCGACACGCTCCTTAGGATGAAATAGCCGGCCCGTGGAGCTTTCCAGGCTCCGGCGCACTCCGCCGGAGGGATCCCTCCCCCCTTCTTTCTGATGGGAAAATCCGAGAACAATGAGAGAAGATCGCAGAGAGATTACAGAAAAATAGAGGAGACACACGAAATTTACCCAGGTTCACCCTTGAGATGAGGGCTACGTCCTGCAAAGAGGTTCCACTATATCGTTTAAGTTTACAGCCGCCGCACCAAATTACATCAGAAATTAGGCTATTAATAGCCTCTCCAAACCGGGTTTAAAACCCAAACAAACAGAGAAAAAACCTAATCCGAACCACACGGGCCGACTAAACAAAAGCCCAAAACCCGTCTAGGTTTCGAGAGCGCTGCCCCCGAACCCCCGCCCGCTCACCGGCGAGCGGGACCGCCGTCGGGGGCAGGGCCCCCCGAACCCCCCCTTTCGTTCGTACGCCAGCAATACTGTTAATTGGGTAATACTCAGATTCCCCTAAGCTCACGTGGGCGAACTCGGTGTGAGAAACAAGGGGCCCTGAAGTATTCACCAACTCTAACATTCTCCCACTTGGTGGATACTTCACACCAATGAGAGCCTTGCCAGCAACATTCTTTTTCAATCCGACAGCAGTAGAGCATCACTCAAACTTTACACCTGTAACTGCTTTAGTCAGAAAATCAGAACTATTCTCTGTTGTATCAACCTTTTCAAGCTGAACCTCTTTCTTTTCCACCTTTTCCCGAATAAAGTGGTATTGGATGTCAATATGCTTTGTGCGTGAGTGAAATGCGGGATTCTTAGCTAACTGAATAGCACCTTGATTATCACATCTCACCTCTATAGCACCTTGCTCAAATCCGAGCTCCAAGCACAACCGTCGTAGCCATATGGCCTCTTTTGCAGCATGAGTAAGAGCCATATATTCTGCTTCTGTAGAAGAAAGTGCTACCACGCTTTGTCTCTTGCTCATCCAACTTAGTGCAGCCCCAAATAATGTAAAAATATATCCGCTAGTGGATCGTCTACTATCAATGTCTCCACCCCAATCAGCATCTACATGGCCCACAATATCAAGCATCTTTCCTTTCCTTGTACCTTCAAAACACAACGAAAAATTTGAAGTTCCACGAAGGTATCTGAAAACTCTCTTGATAGCATTCCAATGTTCCCTGCCTGAGTTAGACATATATCGACTCAAGACTCCCACTGCTTGGACTATATCTGGACGCGTGCACACCATGGCATACATCAAGCTGCCCACTACACTTGCATATGGCACACGATCCATCTCTTCAGCTTCCATCCGTCTTCGGGCATTGCTCTGCAGAAAGTTTGGTTCCTAGAGACATAGGAGTACCCACTGGCTTGCAGTCCGACATGTTAAATTTCTTCAACACTTCTTTTATGTACTTCTCCTGTCCTAGCCACAACTTTCGCTTCTGACGATCCCTTCTAATCTGCATACCCAAAATAAAATTCGCTGACCCTAAGTCTTTCATCTTAAACTTCTTGGCCAACAAACCCTTCACTGAATTCACCATCTTCATACTGTTTCCAATCAGTAACATGTCATCCACATACAATGTAAGAATGACAAACTGATCTCCAACTCTCTTCACATAAACACAATGATCTGAATCTGAACGTACAAACTTGAGTTCGAGCATGTACGTATCAAACTTCTGGTACCACATCCTTGGCGACTGCTTCAATCCATACAGAGACTTCTTCAATTTGCACACCAGCTTCTCTTTACCTTGAACCTCAAAGCCTTCTGGTTGTCTCATATATATCTCTTTCTCCAAGTCCCCATGAAGGAATGCCGTCTTCACATCCATCTGCTCTACCTCAAGATTATATGCTGCTGCCAGAGATAGAACAAATCTGATTGAAGTCATTTTCGCCACGGAAGAAAAAATCTCATCATAGTCGACTCCCTCAACCTGAGAGTACCCTTTAGCTACCAGCCTCGCCTTGTACTTCTCTACAGACCCATCCGGTTTCAGCTTTCGCTTGAACACCCATTTGCAACCAATTGCCTTTCTATCCTTAGGCAATTTACACAAACTCCATGTTTCATTCTTATCCAGTGACTGCATCTCATCTGCCATAGCAAGCTCCCACTGATTTGCATCATCCATAGACCTTGCATCTTTTACAGAACTAGGTTCTTCTCCAATGATGCTCAAAGCATGAAACGAACTCAGAGCACTAAGAGAGTATCTCAAAGGTGCTCTTCTTTCTCGTGTCGATCTCCTGAGAACTGGTATGGTAGTACCAATATTTGGGTCTTCATCTGAATCTGCATCTTCAACTTCATTAGCTGAGTCCTCTTGATCCGGTTCTATAACAGACTCAACTGAAGTATCTTGTGCATCCACCTCTGAAGTTTCAGAATCAGAATCTTCTTCAAGCACTACCACTTTCTTAGATTCATCACCTTTTTGAACTTCAACTTGAGAACGTGATTCACGAAAAACAACATCCCTGCTGTAAACAATAGTCCTTGACTTTGGATTCCATAGTTTGTAGTCCTTGATCCCTTCCTTGTATCCGACAAATATGTTCTTTTCAGATTTACTATCAAGCTTACCCCGCTTTTCCTTGGGTATATGAACATATGCGTCACATCCGAACACCCGAACATGAGACAAATTTGGCTTCTTTCCAAACATTGCCTCATAAGGTGTTTGATCCTTCACTGATGAGGTCGGTGAGCGGTTCTTCAGGTAGTTTGCTGTGGCTACAGCTTCTGCCCAGAATTCTTGCCCCAATTCAGCCCAACTCAGCATACATCTGGCCTTCTCTATGAGTGACCGATTTAACCTTTCAGCTACTCCATTCTGCTCAGGTGTATATGGAGCTGTCTTCTGCCTAGCAATACCATTGTCCACGCAGAATTGCTCAAACTTATCTGAACAAAATTCACCTCCATTATCTGTACGAAGAACCTTGATCTTGCAGCTCAATTGATTTTCCACCAAAACTTTAAATTCTCGAAACTTATCGAATACATCTGATTTATTCTTGATAAAATAAATCCAACTGTATCTCGAAAAATCATCTATAAAAGAAACATAGTACCTGGACCCTCCAATAGATGGAGTCGGAGTTGGTCCAAAGACATCACTATGAATCAGTTCGAGAATCTTCGTTGCTCTTGAACCTGTGTGTTGAAAACTGACTCGGTTCTGTTTTCCATGGAGGCAATGTTCACAGAACCCGAAGCCCACAGAACAATCCGGAACTCCTTCTACCATCTGACTTGATGCTATAGTGGAGAGTCCTTTTTCACTGATATGACCTAATCTCTGATGCCACAACATAGATTTGCTGTCTTCATCTTCTTTGGCCTCTTCAGAAATAAATCCGCAGCCCACAGATATTGTCTCTCCGAGCAACTTGTACAACGTGCCATAGCGAACCCCTCGTGCAATTACAATCGACCCTCTGATCATCTTGCACGAATTCTTGTCGCAACTGAATATAACACCCGAGTCAGCCATTGTACCAACAGATAATAAACTCCTACTCATAAGTGGTATATGCATCACATCTGGTAGAGTCTTCACCGTGCCATCATTCATCCTCAACTTCACCCTGCCACGTCCAACAATCTGAACCGCAATGTCATCTCCGAGCATGACATCCCCACCATTATACTCATCATATTCACAGAACCAGTGTTTATGAGGCGTCATGTGGTACGAAGCACCAGTGTCGATAAGCCATACATCTTTATCTGACTGTGCCGTACATGCAGAAGCCACATACATATCTCCTACCTCAGCCTCCTTTTTGTCCGAGGTTGACTCAGCTTCTTTCTTATGAACCGGCTTGTTTTTGCAGTCTCGCTTCAGATGGCCCCACTCTTGACATCTCCAGCATTGCACCTTCTTATCCTTACTCTTCGAACGCCCACGAGATTTGGATCTCCCTCTCTGATTTTGATTCCTTTCTGGTTGCCTTCCTCTAGCCGTCAGCGCCTCTTTACCAGAACTTGCTGATTCCTTTCTCCGTATTTCCTCTGATAACAAGGCAGCACATGCACTATCATACGAAAGTTCTTTATCCCCGCCACCAATCACAATAATTAGATTGTCCCATGAATCCGACAGCGAACAGAGCAATATTATTGCCTTATCATCATCTTGAAACTTAACACCGATTGATACAAGTTGACTGATCACCGTGTTAAAGTTATAAAGATGAGTAGAAAATGAATCACCCTCCTGCATCCGAAGATTGTACAATTTCTTCCTCAGAAATAACTTGTTAACCAACGACTTACTTTGATATAGGGATTCCAACTTCTTCCACAGATCTCTGGCAGTAGGTTCGCCCATCACATTCGTAAAAATTGAATCCGCGAGACACAGCCGAATCAAACCCTTCGCCTTTCTATCAATCCGATCCCACTCTTCGATTGCCTTTGGATCTGCCTGACTGGAGGAGGCCTCGTCCGCGACCTTCGCCGCCTCCATGCCTGGTCTCTCCTTCTCGATTGCCGTCCAAAGATCTCGATCACAAAGGAGATCCTCCATCTTCATCTTCCAGAGATCAAACCGTGTTCCATCAAATTTTTCTATCTCGATTCGCGACCCTCCTGACATCTCGAATAAACCCTAATTCCTTGAACAACTTGTGCTCTGATACCAATTGATGGGAAAATCCGAGAACAAGGAGAGAAGATCGCAGAGAGATTGCAGAAAAATAGAGGTGACACACGAAATTTACCCAGGTTCACCCTTGAGATGAGGGCTACGTCCTGCAAAGAGGTTCCACTATATCGTTTAAGTTTACAACCGCCGCACCAAATTACATCAGAAATTAGGCTATTAATAGCCTCTCCAAATCGGGTTTAAAACCCAAACAAACAGAGAAAAAACCTAATCTACCGCCGTCGGGGTCGGGGCCCCCTGAACCCCCCCTTTCGTTCGTACGCCAGCAATACTGTTAATTGGGTAATACTCAGATTCCCTTAAGCTCACGTGGGCGAACCCGGTGTGAGAAACAAGGGGCCCTGAAGTATTCACCAACTCTAACACTTTCCCTCTCCCCCCTCTCTCGTCTCTCCTCTCTTCCACCCCATCTCCCCCTTCGTTTCCCCCTTTCCCCGCTATGAATGAACCTCCCCCCTCTCCCCGCGTCCTCCTCCCTCACCAAACAATCGTATAGTGATGATGTGGCGGCAAAGATTTCACTGAATCAAGGTCGCGATGTCGCTGGGTGTGATGTGCGCCGTGCCTCGGAGATCATCTCCCCTCATCAGCTGAGATGCTTGCAGGAGGAAATATCCGAGGAGGTCTCCATTCCGGCGGATGAGGTTGCTGCTCGATCGGAGGAGCTACAACGATACCTGGTGGGACGCGTTACTGGGCGTCTCACATTGGAGCTTCTGCGCGAGGAACTATCGCGACTCTGGCAGATCGACAAGGTACTATGTGTCAAGGAAATGGGTAGGGGATTCTTCATCTTCTCTTTTGATTGTCTGCAGGATCGCCTGAAGGTGCTTACGGGTGGTCCATGGAGCATTGGGGGCCAACTGCTAGTTATCTCGCAGTCACGGCCGTTCTTCCGTGCTTCCGGGGATCTACCTCCGAACCTCCCTGTCTGGATTCGCCTGGAAGACATGCCGTTTGAGCTTCAAAATCATAGATATGTTCTTCGCATTGCTGCCTGCTTCGGGTCCCCCTTGGCGGTGGATGAGGCCGCGCTGGCGATGCTTCCCCAACCATGCGTGCTTGCGTCGATATGGACTTGACCAAGCCAATTAAACAGGGGGTGTGGGTAAGGAATCCTGATGGTAGTAAGTATCTGCAACGTGTAACTTATGACAATCTACCAATTTTTTGCTTCCACTGCGGAATGGTTGGTCATCGACTTGAAGATTGTAGGGCGTCACCGACGTCGGGAACGGAGGGTAAGAAAGTACTACTATTTGGTCCTTGGCTAAGATCTTTCTCTGTCAGGCGTAGAAGCTTGCCCCCGCGTACTGCTCCTGGTGGTCCACCGAGGGGACCTGTTGCTGCCGCCTCCGGCGCAGGAGATCATGGAAACTCCAACCGAGAGAGGTCGGCCCGTGCTGCTGAACCGGAGTCTGATACGAACCTGTTCGCTGCCCTCGTCAATCTGGACCAGAATCTGGATCTCAATCACACGCCTGGATCGGACGGCGGTGGTGAGTCGTTGCACACGCGGTCTAACAGACGATCGCGCGACAGCCTGGAAAGCACGATCAACGGTCAGGATTGCAGCCAGCGCACGCATCATATGGTGGTCTCCGCACGTGACACACCTCACGCGCGCATCAACGGTCAGGATGGGCTACCTCTGTCGGATAGGCTGCCACGTGCCCCGCAAGCATCAGAACTTTTTGATAACGCATTTCCTCCCCTATTACCTCTTTCGTCTTCGCAGATTAACTCCGCCACTAGGGTTTGCCATGCGAACCCTTTACCACCAACTTGCAGGTTCATGCCGGATCTGATGTTGCTCTTGTGCGAGAGGCACCCTTGCTGGGTCAAGCCGGATCTGGTCCTGCTCTTGCACGTGAGGCGGACCTGGCGATGAGCCATGATGCCCTTACTTTGATGGCCAAGGAACGCCTAAGTACCTCCCTGGATATGACGGAGGAAGGGGAGATTCCTCAGGAGGAGGAGCTGGAGGATGATAGGGAGGAACATGATGAAGATCTCATCCCAACTTTGCGGAGAGAGCAAAAGCGGGGCAGAGTTAAAAAGCGTGTCCCGCCGTCCCTCCTCCCTCCACTTCAACATATCATGAGAGGCCAGAAGCATAAAAAAGGTAAAGCAAAAATGATAGACCTTGCAGTGCACTCACCCCTATCTATTCTACCTACGCAGGTGTCGGTCGGGCAACCGGGGACCAAAACATGAAGATTGTTTCATGAAATTACAGAGGGGCCTACCGGAGCAAAGTTAGTGACTGGCTCCGGGAGATAATAAACAGATATCACCCTAATGTTATAGTTCTAGTAGAAACGCATGCTACCAAGGTACATGGAGATAAAATTATTCGACGGCTGGGCAATCAATGGAATGGTGGGTATCAGGAGGGAAATGGCGCGTCGGGCGGCATTCTGCTGGCCTGGCAGCATAAGGAAGTACAGGTTACTATCATTAATAAAATAAATCTGGTTATGCATGTTGTTATTAGTAAAGGTAATTTCTCATCTTTGATCTCTTGCATATATGCCAGTACCACCCTTTATTTCGGTCTATGTTTTTTGAGCAACTAAAGAACATAAATATTGATAATATACCATGGATACTTCTTGGCGATTTTAATTGCATTTTGCATCTTGAGGACAAAAAAGAGGGAAACCATTTAGTTTAGCTAGGTCACAAAAAGCTTTACATGACCTAATCACTACCCACGGACTTGTAGATGTTGACTTTATTGGGCCACAGCATACTTGGTGTAATAATCGCCAAGGTGAGGCCAGAATCTTGTGTAGACTAGATAGAGTTCTAGTTAACTATCCTTGGCTAAATACCCATCCAAACATGACACTAAGAGCTTTGGCTCGCTGTCCTTCTGATCATGCACCACTGATATTTCAAACAAATTTTGACAAAAAAAGACCTAAACAATTCAGATATGAACACTTTTGGTTTCGCTATAGGGAACCTAGAGAGATTGTGCAGAGGGAATGGGCCTTACAGAGAACTTCTAGACAAGCATTAAGAGCTATCAAAGACAAAACTTTAGATTGGAACAAAAATACACTAGGTAGGCTTGAACACAGATCTGAGCAGGTGCTTGGGGAGATCCAGCAGCTGGAGCTCAAGGACAGTTCTTCTGGGCTTTCAGAGGCTGAATGTGGTAAGCGGACCTTGCTTATCACTTGCATGCTGCTCTTAGAAGACAAATTAGCCTTAAATGGTGGTCGAAGTCAAGAGTGAAATGGGTTAAGGATGAAGATAGAAATACTAAGTTTTTCCACTTAAGTACAATGTTCAGACACAGGGTCAATAGAATAACTATGATAGTTAAAGAGGAGGGAGAAAAGATAGAGGATGAGGGCAACATTCGGGCCCTCTTTGTTGAACATTACAAATGCCTATGGAGTGAGGAGGCTACTCCTAGAATTCCCATTGATAGCTGGCTTGTGCTACCAAAAATTCTCACCAGCTCTCATTCTTGCTTAGAGTCACCCATCACTGATAGTGAGATCAAAGACACCCTGTGGCAAATGCCTTTGGGGAAGGCCCCTGGTCCAGATGGATTTACAGTTGAGTTTTATAAGGCATATGTGATATAATTAGACCTAAGATAACCAGGGAAATTCAGTCCTTCTTCACCACTGGACACCTTCCCAGTGCCTGGACTTGGACCACCCTCATTTTTATTCCAAAGAAGTCTACTCCTAGAAGGGTTACTAACTACAGGCCAATTTCGATGTGTAATGTCATTTACAGAGTCATTGCTAAGATTCTAGCTAATAGGCTAAAGCCTATGCTACCTTCCTTAATTGACCCTGCTCAGTCTGCTTTTATGACTAATAGGCTCATACAAGATAATATCCTAACTGTTCAAAAGTTAGTCCACTCAATGGGTAAGGGTAGGCAGAAATATATGCTTATTAAGGCCGACATGAAAAAGGCCTTTGATAGGGTATCCTGGTATGGCATTGAGACCATTCTACAAGGAATGAACTTTCCTCAAACCTTCATCCAGTGGATTCTTGCATGTGTTGTTTCCCCTAATTTTAGATGTTGTGTTAATGGGGTCCTCTCCCAGAGTTTCCAAAGTCATCAGGGCATTAGGCAGGGAGACCCTCTGTCCCCCTACCTCTTTATACTTACCCCACACGTCCTATCATCCATCCTACACCAGGAGGTATTTATTGGTAACATCAAGCCTTTCAAGATTAGGAACTTTAGTCTCAACGTGCAATTAGGTAAATTCCCGGTGGTCTACCTTGGGGTCCCTATCTCACATAAGTATATCCCAATTAGTGAGCAACATAGTTTAACTGAGAAAATTACAAAGAAAATGACTGGATGGAAAAGGTGTACCCTAAATTAGGCTGGCAGATTAACCTTAATCAATTCGGTCGTCAACTCCATTCCTATGTATTCCCTGAGCGTGACTCACTTTTCTGGTGGTTTACTGGATAACCTAGAAAAAGTCACTCGTAGCTTCCTTTGGAACTCCAATGGCAGTAGAAGGGGCCTGCACCTCCTAAACTGGGGTACTGTCCAGCTTCCTAAGGAGGATGGAGGCCTAGGCATTAAAAAGTTAGCACATATCCGTCCTGCCCTTCTAGCTAAAAGAATAAAAGCTCTTCTAAATAGTGAAGAAAGTCTTTGGGCAAACCTTGTCATGGAGAAGTATGGGAGGCCCCACCCTTGGACTGGCACTGCCTGCCCTATCCCTGATAATAATTTAACCTGCCCCCAAGCCAACTTTGCTTGGTCTTGGAAAATTATTGGTGATGCACTATATAGATTAAGAGATGGCTTTGTTAAAAATATTGGTAATGGTGTGAGTACGAATACATTGTTAGACCCCTGGATTACTGGCATCCCTATTGCCTTCAAACCCACTTTTGTTAATATTGAGATGATACCTATTGATCACATGGTTGCTGATTTTATTGTGGATAATGCATGGAATGATAACTTGATTAACTCTTGTTTTGGCCCTTCTCTGGTCTCTAGAATTCTCTCGCTCCATTTAGCCACTCCAAGCGCCAATGATGATTCATGGGTATGGTGTCATGATCCTAATGGATATGCTAATACGAACTCGGCTTATAAATTCCTCTGCAAGGATGTGTGCTCGACCTCAGCATCTGTACGGTTTGCTTGGAACTTAATGTGAAAGATCAAAGTTCCTCACAAAATTTCAATCTTTTTTATGGAAATTGATGTATAATCGGCTGCCTACCAAGGACTTCTTTTTGCGTTTTGATCGCTCGGTTGATAATTCCTGCTCTCTTTGTGGTTTACATGTTGAATCAAATGCACATTTGTTTTTTCTGTGTCCAGCCTCTCGTGGCTTATGGTCAATTTTCCAGCATAATCTTAGCTATGTTTTCAAATATATGGATTCTTGGCATACTGGTGATTGGATCAAGGAGGGCAAGGATCTTGACCGGAGATCAAAGTGTTTTCTTCTTTCGCTTTTTGCGTTTTGTCTTTGGGGAATTTGGAATGCACGAAATGATATCCACTTTAGTTCCAAGCACGAAATGCTTAGTGTCGGGAGCGTGCATCTGCGGCTCATCAGGAATATGTCAGCACCCATGTTCCTGAGGCATCTACCCCCCAAGACTCCGTGCGAGTCCGGTGGGAGCCCCTGACTGACCCGTGGGTCAAACTCAACAATGACGGATCTTTCATTGATCCATCGGTGCCGGGGGGAGTGGGCTACATAATTCGGGCATCTAACAATCTTTTCGTGGCTGCAGGTCATTGTAGAAGGGGGGCGGTTAATATCATTGAGCTGGAAACTTGTGGGTCTTGAAGAGTGCAGCCGGCGCGGTTTAAAAAATATCACTGCTAAGGTGGACGCCCAAATTTTGGTGGGGATAGTGAACAAAATGCATTGTTGCCCCTGGAGAATTCGGAATGTCATGAACACGATCTGGACACTAATTGAATCTTTTGACAACTTTTGTATTCAACACTGCTATAGATCATGTAATCGTGCCGCTAATCTTTTGACTGTTAGTGGTAGAATTCATGGTTCTCAAATTTTTTGTGAGGAGAATCTCCCTTCGGACCTCCTCAGCATCATGTATCAAGATGCAAGTTTGCAAGTCAATTAATATATAACCTTTTCATAAAAAAAAATAGATATTGCAAAGAGTCCCGATACCAAAAAAATAAAAAAATAGATCAGTCTAGAAGGGGATCTGCCATTCAAAAATTATCGTCTTGATTGTTGCGATCAAAATCCGCTAGATAATTAGCGGGTAGGTTAATATTTCAAAGACAATAAGAGATGTATACATCTTGTAAGTTGTGGATGGAATCTCAGATACTGTAAGAATTCCTTTGAGTCGCCAAGGCTAAACTACAGCTATGGGGAGTATCTTGACAAGCGTCACAGAGTCGGAGCAAAGCTTGATGCGCGTGAAGCCGTATTGAATGCATTTTTTAAAGTCGAGGAGGACTGCCCAAGCTTCGGCTTCTAAGGCCGAGGTGATATGGCGACTGGCAGCACTTGCAAAAATAAGAGAATAGCCGTGAGAGCGCAATAAGTAACTCATACCACCCAATCCAGTAGTTTCAAGAAAGGAACCATCACTGATAAGCATAAACTAATGTTGGGGGTGGCTCCCACTGAATACTGAGGGGATCTTGGGGGCTAGGTCCCTCAGGTGCGTGGGTGTCAACATAGGTGTGAAAACCAGCCAAAAAGCTTTTTCCCAAGCCATGCCAACAGTTGCATACCATGACCGAAAGTGGGTGCCATTTTGCAGATTTCAAAGTTCTCATAGACTGTGTGCAAAGATGGATAAGAATTGTTGTTTTGACTATTGATCAAGGGTGATGTCTTCATGAATCCATGATCTTATAGGCTAGGAAGAGATGAACTAGAAGGTGATATTTAATGTGCTTTGAAAAAGGTTCCATAATTGTAGTGCAACAGGGCAAACAAAAAATAAGTGGATAGCATTTTCCGGTGCAAGAACACATAAAGGGCAGGAAGGATCAACAATACTGTAAAAAAGTAATATGGTATCAAATGTGGATAGTTTAATGTGAAAGAGCTTCCATAAAAAAGGGGGAACTGGAATCTGCCAAAAGGTGGTCCACGGCTGAATCCAATTGGGCATGGCGGCATAGAGCGGCGATGCACGAACCTTTAAGTTGTCTTTGCGTTTGCACAGTCATGAGTATCCTTCACCCATACCCACACATCATTAGCATACGAGGAGATATAAATACGAACAATTAATTCAGAGAGAGAGGACCCAAAATAGGAGGATAGGCGGGTGTGGTCCCAAGTTCCATGATGGATGAGGTGGTCAACGTTTAAGTCGTTTAAATTTATATCCATGTTGATATAAGTTGGTAGCCAGTTGAAAGGATTTAAAAAATCTCTGTGTCTTTGAGAATTGACGTGTTTATCCCTAGGCCGATTTGTTTTTTAAACCCCAAATGAAGCACATGAGCATATTCGAGGATAAGGCACCACGACCAAGCGCATGAGTGGAGAGTTGGGGGCCCGTTGTCCCACAGGTTTATGGTCCATATTTGTTCTTGACTAGGGTTACCCATGGTGAGTTAGAGTTGTTTACGAGATTTTGAATTCCTTTGGCGAGTAGGGAGTGGCGAACAATGTACATATTTCGAATCTCCAGACCTAGTGTTGCGGGGTTGCTTGATAGTCGTCCAGTTTATGAGATGAGAATTGCGACCCCAGAGGTACCATTATTTTTTAAGGAGTTAATAGAGTGTCCACCTCCTGCTAAAGAGGGGGAAATTGTTGGTATCGGATATTGACTGATCTACGTCTGAGAGCTAGTATTTCAGTCATGTTTACTTTCTCCTTTTCCCGAAATGTTGATCAATGAATGTCAAAAAGAATAAGAAAAATTATGATAGCTAAGTTCAAATTTAAAATTTTCAATATTATATGTAATATATCAATTTTAGGATTTAAAACTAGTTTGAATGCCTTAAATCTTTGTGCGCCTCATTAAAAAAAACAAGAGAGAATTTGCTATGATGATTATAATATTATGGACAATGCTATGTCCTCTAATTATTCTCTTAAAAATCCTCCTAACATCTCATGGGTTGTAATTTTGTCAACTTTTGAGAGTGTTTTGCACGTGTGAGTATTAGGAGGATGAAGCATTTTCCTAATATTATAAAGCGTGATGCGGGCAAAGTATGGGATCAAACCGCCATTTTTTTATTATATTCGCAATCTTATAATATATATTATGGTCCACGGAATTCAAAGTCGTTAACGAACTTGATATGTAATTTACTTGAGATATAAACGCGTGCACGCTCCAGTTCTTCTTTATTGCGTTAGTAAAATGATGGATATGTATTTTTTAAAAACAATGCATTCGAATTAAAGGAACATTTTTTTAGCGAATCAATTTTTATAGATATTATGTTCATTCTTTTTTATTTTTCCTTTCCTTTAGGAATCTTTTTCTTTATCTTTATCTTTTTTCTTATTTCCGGTTGGTTGTTGACTCATCATCCTTGACTATGATATGATCGTTTTCTCATTAAGTTGGGCAACTTTACCGTACATCCAGATCCCATGCAGTCTTTTCCCTTTCTCATAAAAGGAGCAAGATATTTGGTGGTGTGATCATCAAGCAATAGCTAAAGTTGATATATGAATATAATCATTTCATATCTACTTTAAACTTTTATATATATTCTTTTCTAAAAAGTCAAACTTTTAAATTAATGTGACTTCTAACTTAATTAGGTCATAAATAAATAAAATGGTATTGTTAAATGCCAATTCAACAAGTTTTATGCGATATAATTGAATATGAAATCACTAGTTTAGTATTTATCTTTTCATAATGGCAAAGTCCAATAAAATACAATGATAAAATACTAATTTTAATTATTTGTTAAGCCTAAGAATTTATTACGTATTTACATGAAGAATGCTGAATTAATATTTAACACTTTTTTCAACCAGAAATAATAACAAACTATATTTGTAGCTACTTTGAAACCTCATTAGTTATATTTTATGTGAAATTTTAGGTTAGATATGAAATCAAAATAAAAACTGAGACTTTTTTTATACGACAATCAGAGATCCTTATTATAATATAAGAAATTTTATCAGAAAAGAGAGGCAAGAAGGAAATTTTAAGGGAAAGCTTATATTATAAAATAATAAAAAATATGTATTAATACTAATAATATTGGAATAAAATTTATATTCAATTTCTTAGTTTTTTAGCTTAATTTAGAAAGGTCAAGCCTTTATTTAACATAAAAAAATATAAGCATTGTATTAGACATCAATCAAAACACGAGTAAATAATGTCTAATGTAATCATTTTTTACTTAATTTAAGAGGGGATCCTTTTCTCATGATTAAATATTTATCAAAGATATTATATTAACGTTAAAAAAATATTTAGAGGCGGGGAGGACCTATAAATTTACTTAGAAACATATTTGTTTTTAAATAGTAATTTTCAATCTCGGTTTAATTCTATTTTTCTAACAACTCAATTTACGTAGTTTTCTTTGACATTTCATACAGATGAAATATATGTAAAAAAATTGTGATAGTTCGGTGCTCCTTTGAACTAACCAACATTTAACAATGAAGTATTATGTGATTTAGATCTTAAAATAAATTCTTTACACAAAAAAGATAAAATCCAATAATTTGATGGAATCTTCGAATCACATTCTCTCGTCATTTTTATCCTGATATATATATATATATATATATATATATATATATATATATATATATCTATATATTTGTCATGAATTAGACATCGGGGGCACAATTGCACATGATCATGATGTGGCCGAATCTTCATTCGACTAGCGGCTAAGAACAAAAACTCCAAAATGATAGGCAAATATGAAAAGGATTTGTCAGCAATTAATGTTTGCTACATCTTGCCTGCCCCAGGTTGCAAGACTCCCCTCTATCATTAACTGGCATGGCCAATTCCCATGCCACACATAATGTATCCAACGAAGAGAGAGAGAGAGAGAGAGAAGAAAGTTTCCCACTATTTCCAATTCAATTTTAATTTTCTATGGAATTGTTAGTTTAATGAGAATGAAAGAATAAGTGCTTATAGTAGAGATCCAAGGTTATGAATATTCAGCATAGACGAACTACGAACATGAGCTTATACATATTTACGTCAAGAAGCATTTTCAATTCATGTGAATCAATGACCTAAAATCCAAACTCAATCTTATATGTAAATTTGGACTATGCAGGAACACATACCAACATAGACTACACTTAGTGAGAACATTGAATTAAGAGTATCAATGAACAAAACACAAAAGTAGTTATAACCTATATGTAATTATTGTGAATTCTGAATCTATGTGAACTAGTACAGGAATACGATAAATCTCGTGAGAAATATCAACTTTAGGTCTTGATGATATTATTTTTTATTATTATTTCTTGATATTCACATATCTCGATAAATTTCTTTACTCGTCCGTCGCACCTCAAAATCACCATTTTCTTGTAGTGCATTGTCACATATGATGTTGTTCTTAGTTTATCACTCATTTTTTTATTTTATTCAACATGATGTTCATGTAAGAATGATTCTTAGCAAGAACATGAGAGTTGGAGTGAGTTGGTGCAAGTAGCATTGCACCCTTTACCTCCTTATTTTATAAAGCTTTGTTTGGATTCAAAGTTTTAGATGAGTGAAATGAAAGATGACCATATTATGTATTTTAAATTTTATTTAGATAATATTTTTATTATTTATTGGTGAGGGATGAAGTAATTAAGCCCTTTAAACTTTATATTTTTCATTTCACAAATCATTGAAATGAAAAAAAATGAATAATTCTATACTAAAGTGATCATCTCTATGTAGAGAAATGAATATATATATATTTATTTATTGTTTATATTTATATCTCATATTTTTTAACTCATATTAATAAAATTGTTAAGAGGGAAATAAAGAATATAATAAAATAAAAATTAGGAACAAAGGTGAAAGAAAATATAGAAGTGAAAAATAAATTAAATGATAAATAACTACTCGTTATAATTATATCACCCATTATGTGCTATGACCAATTTATATATAGTGGAGGATGACAATAATTTTAAAATAAATAAAACCTTAACACTCAAACTTATCACCTCACGTTTTTCAAGAGTACATACAAACCACAGTCCACTTTCCTCTCTCACTCCACTACTGCATCTTATTCCTGCATTAGCTATCAAACAAAACCTGGCATTTGGATTGTTTTTTCAAGGAAAGATTAAAAAACAGGAGAGATAAAAAAAGGAAAAAAATGAACTTGATTAACATAATTTTTTAAGAATTCATCAATCGACCAATGAAAATGATGTTGTACATAAGGATTTATAGGAAAATATTATATTCTACATCTCATTCTACCATGCCTTATAAATTTGAATAATTTTAACTCAGTTTAAGTGAAGGTTTTTTTTAAAAAACAATTATGATAAAGACAATATAAATCTTCTACATAGACGTGTCATAAAGTCAAGAGGTTGTACACCTACCATTCATTAATTCCAGATTTATGTGTCTCTTCTTCTCACCATGATATTAATGATGCTTTGATTCTTATCCTAATGACTTTGATGAGATCCAAATATATCTCAATGTCATGTATGGTGCAATGTGCAATTCATGCTAACCAAATAGGGTTTATGTTTTCAAAAAATAATGGAGGAGTCCGAATCCCAATACTGTCAACAATAAGATCTAATCAGGAGATCAAATCCTTAGATCTGACTTGTTGCTTTCAAACTGTGTTACAATCCAAGGATACATCCAAAGATATGATGTTGCCCTTCCAATATTTCTCTCAGCAGTTTCTGAATCATGAGGTGACTCCAACTACTCTTCTTTCTCCCTATTGGCCATAATATTTTTTTTTTCAAAAATAAAATTAAAATTCGAAATCTAACATGTGAATTAATTATGAGAATTAATTAAGGACATTGCAATAATTAATAATTCGAATACGAATTAATTATGAGAATTCATTAGGAATGACGCAATCAAATTTTAAATCAAAATTGGTAATAGGTGCAATTTACAAATAAATCAATTAGGAGTCTCGCAACAAAATGGAAATGGATTCCTTTAAAGTTTAGGACTTTATATCAATAATTTAAATTTATTTCATCATTAAATTTCGAACACATTATTTTTATTGAAAAATTTTAGAACTGTATATCATTAATTTCGATGTGAATAGTTCTAATAGCTTTTAAAATAAAATTTAATGAAGGTGAAATACTAAGACGTATAAACGGACGAATAATGGCATATTCCGGTGAATATCTCTAAACATGGACCTAAATAGGATTATGACCGACAATACGTTCACGATACTCAAAGCTTATTTAATTTCGTTGGAGCTATATTTTGAGGAATACTGTATTCGGCTAAATCGGCGGAATACGTGTTATTCTTTATTTAACATGAGGGCGGCCTTCTTTGTGGAGAGATATTCTTGTGATAAATAAACGGTAAGCGTAGAATATTCTTGTGATAAATAGAATAATAGTTGAGAATACAACTCACTTATTTTTTATGCCCTGTTCCACAATTAAACGTCACCTAAATCTAAAATTTTCATCTCGAATTAAACAAAAAGTTATTATTCCTGATGAACTAAAGAAGTTAAGTCAGCCAGAAATTCAGTGTAATGATGTTCATGCACATTTCTTTTTCGAAGAGATGTTCATGCAATTTTCTAGTACTATGATGTTTTGCATTATGATTCCCACATAGTTAATTTAAATTTTTTTTCTTATTTCAGTCTGAAAAATGTTAGAGCTGCACTTTGCAGGTATACGACGATTTAAATACATTGTATATCCATTGAATCCCTATTAAAGCAGGCCAATTGGATTATAATTTTTTTAATCTAAAACAGCTTTCAATACATTAAGTCAATTACAATTTATTATTGTATTTTTGTATTTACAATATTGTAGTACTAGAAAAAAAAAACGTTGCCTGAAAATACATAAATTTTCAATACAGTTTTTATCTAAAAAAATATTTTTCATTTTTCAAAGAAAAAAAGTGTAATGTATTTTATTGTGAAACAAAGCTAAGTATAAACATATAAAATTAACTATTAACATACTTTTCAGTAGAAAAGGAAACAAATTCAATAAAACTAAGTTAACAATTAAAAACAAAATAATCTTTAGCGTTCTATAATTTAGGTCGAGTTAGCTGCTATGTTCTTAAATATCAATCACTCACTAACAATAAAAAAAACTTATTTTCTCTCAATCAAATACAGCTGAGGTTCGGTAGCATGTTTTGTAACCTCTGTTGGATTAATTAATCAACTAGATAATTCAGTTAATTGATCGAATCGATAAAAAAATAATTATTATTTGGACTTAAGAAATTGGTTAATCGAAATAAATTAATTAAAAATTTTGGTTTGATCTGGAAAATTCATTGTCAATTGGGAAAAATATATTATAAAAATTATTATTAAATTCATAAGATTGAAAAATATCAAACAAAAAATTAAATGTGTCCAAAATAAATAGTAAATGTTAAATTTTACAATGGTTATAAGTTAAAAACCATTAAATTAGTAGGATACCAAATATAATGAAAAAAAAGTTATAAATTTATATACACATATTAAGTTTTTACAGAAATATAATAATATAAAAACTATTAGTCAATTCCATTTTTAACAAATAAATTGGTAATTGTTCATAACCGACCGAAAGAATTTAATTGAAAATTTTATTATTCATTAACAAAATAAAAAGTAAATTGGATAATTCAACTTAATTAATTGTATAAAAAAATTGGTCGGTTAACTATTGGAGATTTATATAAGTAGGGGAATCAAATTCAAAATTCACTCGTCACACTCTTGTTGTGGGATTTTACAAATTACACTAGATTATTGTGGGAATAAAAAAAGAATATTTATTTTGATAATTGCAAAGACATTTTAGCACATGAATATAAATTCACTTGTGTAACAAAAAAAATCACTTATTATCATGCATTTAATTTTGGCTGCCATTCTAATTGGACTTAATTAAATGTTTCTGCATGTTTAAGAATATTTGATCACAGTTTAAGAATTGGTTTACTGGATGAGTTGACCCTCGCTACTTATAGGTTTTTTTTTTGTAAAAGATGAAGTACAATTCCTGAACCTGTGTGCCAGTTGACACATTATTTTATGATATCTTCATATGCAATTGAATATTTTCTGGATCGATGATTTAATTAATGAATAGTAGTTGTAGTTCGAACAATAAACAATAAATTGATTAACAAAATGAATAAATATATTTGATAAATATATACTTTCTATAAATTATTATGAATTAACATGAGTAGTAAGTTATATTATTATATGTACTAGTATTTTTAATTATAACAAATTTTATTTTCTACATTATCTTTATCATGAAAAATAAGGGGAAAAAATCAAATTAAGAACAGAAAAATAGGATTATTTTTCTAAACATCTCATCAACTATAATGATTTTTCGCATTTAGTATAATGCCTCTAAATTTTATCATGATTTACACTTAAGTTTTTCTTGAATACATTAACTTTTCTATTTATAAAAAGACTAAAATATCCTTCTACAAACCATCCTCTATTTTAAAATTTAAATAATAATATAATAACAATAAATAACATAAAACTGAATTTTTTAAAAAAATAGCGTCTTTGACATTATTGACTTGTCAAAATATTTTATTTTTTAAACATTAAAAGATAAGACAATTCATGAACGGGCATTGAGTTTTTTTCATAAATAGAAAAAAGTGAAAATAATAAAAAAGATAACAAAATCAAACAAAATGATGGTAAAATTAAAAGACGCCATATGATAAATTTATAGCTCAATATCATATATGAAAAATCGTTATAATTTATAGGTGATTTAAGAAAATGATCCATAAAAATATTTTTCACAATAGAAATAGTGAAATACCATTAGATAAAGTTTGTGAGATATTGGGAAATAAAGATGAGATTTAATATTTATGAATTAGAAGCTAACAAATTAAATAAAAAGTTTTTTTAAGGTGGATTAGGAATTAAACATCTGAACACTAACTTCTACTTTCCAGGCTGTATTGGAAGGATTCCTTCCCTAGCCTTTAAAACAATTCAAAACTTGATCATTAAAAGTCTAAATAAAGATTACTTTATGATTATGCATCAAATAAGTCTAAATAATGATTTATTTAGAAGGATTAATGGGGTGTAACACCCTTATGTGTAATTTTGTGTAACACCTAAATATGAACAATTGAATTTATCGAACTATCCAAATCGAATCTCCTCCCATCTCCTCTCCCTTGTGAGTGTCACCCCACCAACCTCCCCTCCTCTTTCCCACCGCTCCCTCTGTTGCTAGGCAGCATCATCCTCGTCTTGCCCTCGTGAGCGTCGACAGGCAGCCCCCATCGTCCCTGCCCCTGTAAGCGCTGATGGCCCCCATCGTCCCCCTCCTCTTCCCCTCCAGCGACCTAACCGGATCCCGCGGGCATCGGCAGAGAACCTCATTTGTCCTCGCCCTAACGTGGCGGCAACGTGCCTGTTCCCCGGGAGCTCCAATGATTAGGAGAGAAGGGAGAGGTTGACACCATCATCATCAAAAGAGAAGAGAGAGAAGAGAGAGGGGCGCTAGTGAGCAACGGGTTCTGAGGACGTTACAGAGGACGGGGTCGGAGTGCCGACAACAATGATGGCACTCGGAGGGGAGGAGGAAGTTGGAGAAGTGGGATGCCGTCGAAGGTTGTCAAACCCGGCCCGGTCCGGGCGGTCGGACCGGTGTCCGGAGTATAAAAAGGGTCATGGGTCACTCAAAATCCGGATGGATGATTGACCCGGTCAAACTCGGTCAAAACTCGGTTGGACCGGTCAACCCGGCAGGTTTGAGTGACCCGGTCGAGTTTGAGGGTCACTCAATATTATAATTTCTAACTTCGAATTATCAATTTTCCAAGCTTTTTATTATATTACTAACATTTAATAATGGCACACTCATCATCTATTCTACAACTATTATTATTATTATTATTATTATTATTATTATTATTATTATAAAAAATTCAAATTATTAAGATATTCTGTTTATATACACATTTAAAATCAATTGTAATAAACAAATATTATTTATATTGTTATTCATTCAACATAAAATGTAATGTATTTGTAAATTCAAATACGATGCTAACATAAATTATCATACTACTAAAATAATAAATTTAGTAAAATATTAAAATTTAGAATGTATTTTTTATAAAATTATGTTTGATTTAATTCATTGTTCATTTAAATAAATCTTGTCTTACTGTGAAGATGCGACTATCTGCACCTGGACAGAAAGACCCTATGAAGCTTTACTGTTCGTAATTTTTTTCATCAGCTCCGGGTGAAGACCAAAGATTTTGAGCGACCGATCCGGCGGAACAACTCAAAAGATAAAGAAGTATCGTTAATTTCTTCATGCTCGTTCCAAGCTCGAAGTACCATTTGTACAAATAAGAATTCCCTTCCTTACATGATTTCTTCTTCATATAGATAGATAAAAGGGGTCCCAATCCTTGAGAATAAGATAATACGTCTAAAAAATTATTCCATCTGACATACTCTCCCCTGGATGCGGGAATCACGACATGAACTAAATGTCCTGTCCAAGCCAAGGAACTTCCCACTAGTGATTAAAAAATTATTATGCATACACTTATAATTATTATCTAAATTGATTTTATACTTATATTAAGTTATAATTATCCAGTCTCACCATCCGAGTTTAACCGGTTCAACCGGTCCGACCTAGCCCGTCGGTCAATCTGGGTCGATGGCCGAGTCGAGTCTTACAACATTGATGCCGTCATGGCGGCGATGGTGCTCGGCGGGGAGGAGCTTGAGAGAGCGCTTTCCTTATTTAAATTATGAGGATGTAATACGGATGATCCAAATTAAGAGTATTACACCCCATTAATTTTGTAACGTACCACATTAAAAAAAAATAATAAATAAAAAAACCAAATCAAATCCTTGTATTAATGATTCATTACACCCAATTAACACCTCATATTTGTAACCCCTTTTTTCCTCCATGAAACCTGAGATTTCAAACCACAAAATTTATGGCCATTAAAATACCAATTGTCCCCTCTCACTCTTCCTAATTTTCTTTCTCATTCCTCTCTCTGCTCCTGCCCTGTTCGTGTTCGGCCAGAGGACATAGAAAGAACTCCAGTAGGTTCTTCGGGTGTACGTGACGCAGGACGAGGAGGAGGACGAGAGTAGGACTTGCTTCGGTGAAGTGACGAACCGACGATGGACAAGAAGGTGTGTTTTCGGGATCTAACTCATGGATTATTTTCTGAAAGATTTATGCATGCCTTAAGGATTTATTTAGACATAGGATTAATATTACGAGGAGTAGAGATCGGCCATGAAATTCTAATGAAATCGCATAGCCTATTTATTTTATTCCGTGCCTGAAGCAAATGTTATAATGCCAGACGTATGGTGTAATAGGACAGCATCATACATGATCAATTAGTAAAATATATATTATCAGTTATTATCGATTTAATCATCTATTCATGTAGATCCAATGGAGACAAGTCAAATCAGTCTCCTTCGTATTACTAATTGCCATGTACAGTTAATGCATCAAGAAAAACTTAGCTTCTCATAGGTGCATAAAATGCTAATGCACCAAGGCCTACTACGTGGTTGAACGAATGTATTAAACATGCACTTAGCATGGTGCACTTCTTAAAATCACGTATGAAATATATTATTATTTGTCATTTTCTGACCGTAGAAGCAGATTTACTTCTGGATCTCTGAAGCACATGCTATAATACTTCAGATTGGTGCATTATTTGTATTGATAATGATACTGTATTTGATGTACTGATGAAGTGATGCACCATTGCATTGATAATGATACTGTATTTGGTGTACTTGTGACATGATGCACTAAAGTGAATATGTCTCGCATGGAAGTGCATACGAAGCATTTTAGCACATGCTACATATACCTCACTGTGACACTATAGTTACCATATAGCATTATAAGACTATATTGTTTGACATGTTATAACACTATAGCAATACTATGACAAAAGACCTACTAGTCTCTGCTACGTTCTCGTTATATTGATTCTTGTTTTCAATGTCATACGTTCCGATTGGGTCAACTTACCATCCATCACCGATTGGGTCACTTTACCATCTATCATATTGTAATACTGTAATTTGGATGTGCCTAGGATTTCTAAATCTCATCACGTTATGATCTTATCTTGATCTTCTTTTTGGACGATCATGAACTTTCAAACGGACAACTGCTCGATCTTTTCGATGTCTGATTTGTGGACAGAGGATGTATGACCATAATCAAACCTCCTGATTTTATAAGTCCTGTCCACTTGATTAATGACTTATTTGATATGAATATGAAAAGATGATTCGGAGTTGCTTCTACTCCCTACGGCCTTAATTGATCAAAATGATCAAAAGACAGGTCCATGATTTATAAGAATGAGGGTTATCAATTACCTATCTAGATGGGAGTTTCTCCCCTACAGATGTTTCCGCTTTAAGCGAGGTCATCTCGCCCGATGGGGCACTCGCCGTGACACTGATCCCCCACTGGCCCACTATGGTCTAGATAGTTGCACCCATGTGTGCTTGCAATGGTATTCCCTAGAAGTGAAGAGCTCTTCCAATTTATGAACAAGATGAAAGAACATCAATGGTCAAAAGAAGAATGAAAGGATTTCGCCCTTATGAACATGAATATGAACAATGAACATTAACCCAAACATGGAAAAGAAAGAAAATGAAAAAGCACGAACTATGATTCTTCTTATCGACTCCTCTATTATGATTCATTCTTATACTTGATTTCCTTGATTACCTCATGCTTATTCTGATGGAACTAATCTATGATTTATACGAACTCACACTTAGCTTTATGCTAACGGTTGAGCTTGCTCCCCTGTGTGATCCCCACATGTACTTGATATGGATGCGTGCCGAGTTGATGTGTGTGCGGCGATTACATCTTGGTGGCGTGTGCACATGATTATCGTAGAGTCTAGATGGAGTCTTTATCTTTCAGCATTTCGAGTTGTATTTTTCATTTGAATGGAACTTATAGTGTTGTATTATGGCATGGACCTTTATATGCCCTACGTGAGACATTGATGTACCTTTTATTTATTTAGCTTCCACATTTCTTCGTACTGTTGTGTAATATTTTATCATTTAAGTCTTCCGCTTATGTGTCACTCTTATTGACCATTGGGTCAATAAAAGAGTCAAAGAAAGACCAAAGAAAGTAACGACCGAAATGAGATTTCTCCACGTGACGAAATCTCGGGGCGTTACAAATTTTTTATTTAAATTATGTAATATTAAGTTTTACCATGGACGAATGAATGATTAAAATGCGGTTTCAAACATAACAGCTATGTTATAATTAATTCTCATCGCAATGGAAAGAAAAAAGAAACACTATTTTCTTTCACAGTATGTGAGTCGACTGCACCGTTGCGCAAGCGTGTGGAAACCATCATCAACCCCCACGACTTCGACGTGGTGGGTGTCGATTGGGGTCGCAATTGGGGCGACATGCGTGGACCCCACCTTAGATTGCGGACCATATATAATATATATATTTTATTTGGCTTTTAGATCGCTGGGTCCCACCGTAGATTTGGGAGGATTTTGGCCATTTTGCCCAATTTGAAAAAAGAAAAAACCGTCTGGGGCTTCTTCGGGGTCCACCGAGGCATCTGAGAGAGAGAGAGAGAGAGAGAGAGAGAGAGAGAGAGAGAGAGAGAGAGAGAGAGAGAGAGAGAGAGAGAGAGAGAGAGAGAGAGAGAGAGAGAGAGAGAGAGAGAGAGAGTAAAGATCTCTCAATTTTGGACCAGAAACAAACGAGTCTCCGCTGAAAGATCGCATTACGAAAGATCTTTCAATTTTAGACCATATCACAATCGAGTTTAGATCGCATTACGAAACTAATAGCTCGGATTCCATTTCTGAAATTTTCAATTTGATCGCCGGCATCAAAAGATACCAATAATCTTAAACATCTTTGAGTTCTACATCCTGATCGAGATAAATCAAACTACCCATCGGAAAAAAACAATAATAAATACAGAACGAATGCTTTCGAACCATAAAATAATATGGTAATCAGAAAAAGAACATGCTGATCTATGTTGTCAGTTGGCGTTCCATTAAAATAGACTAAAATAAATCAAAATCACTTCAAAGGGCGGTGCTTTCGGACAATAATATTTATATGGTGAGCATCTGCAGAGTTCGACCGCCAAATTGTGATGCCATCTCGCATCGGAAACAAATGGTGTCGCCTCTGCTGCGTAGTCGTGCAATCATGCATCTGTTCTGAAAAGTCCTTGGGCATTCACACGGTTTCATCATCAGCTTATGCTTCTGAAACAAGGAAAGGTAAACGGATTTCTGATGCACACCAACCAAATCAAGCAAATCAGGCCGTGGCATTTTGAGTGCAGAATTTCCTGTCCAGCTTTCGAATCTATTGATATCATGCTCATCGTTGATGAAATGGAGCGTCCAAACTTCGCATTGTTTTGTCCCCCTTTTTCCTCGTTCTGAACATAAAATTGATCTTATTTCAGAAATTTCCTGTTCAAGCATCAAGTGTCAAATTTCCCTCCTCGATTTCTGAAACGAGGGTTTCCTTTGAAGATGAAAGGCATCCGATAGCTGATTGATATCAGAGTTTTGACCCTGATTGCGGCTTACGCACGTTGATGACCAGAAGATGGTAACGACAGTTAAATTAGACACGGCTTTTCGCTCATAAGATTTTGAGACGAAAGTCAATCTCGGATCAAGGAATCTGTAATTATATAATAATAAGTACTTGGGCCACTCCACTGTCGGTTGATGAATGCGCCTTGTCTTTTTTCTTGATGCATGCAGGAGGACTAAGACCAAAATGAAGCTGCAAAACCTGTCCTTGCTCGCTAGAGTGGGTCGTTTTTTTCTTCTTATATCAAAGAAATTGGTACGTAATTTGATGTCAGAGGTCTCAAAGTTGAAATGTATCTTTCATGGTTAAAGGGCTAAAAATTTTGGCACGGCAGCAAAGTGCATCTAGATTGATGAACACAAGAATGGGAACTCTACGCAGTTTTAACTGTTTACAGCAGGAGGCATCCGATCATGATGAGAGGCCGAGAAAGAAATGTAGCTCGAATCCCGTGGGCGGAGAGATTCCTCTCCCGACAACAAAATCTAAGGTGGAGAGAATTCACCAACCACCTCTCTCTCTCTCTCTCTCTCTAACCCTCTAACTCTCTACCCGGCCCCACAGCACACGCGACAGGGTCCCACCACCAACGCCACAGGTCTTCTTCCCTCTCCTTCTCCTATAACTCCAGATGAAGCCCCCCTACCTGTGCTCCTCTCTTCTTTGACGGCTACTGCTGCTGTCCCGTACTACTTGGTGGTAACTTATCCAAAGTTCGCATCCTTGGGTGATGGAGGAGGTGAGGGAAGAAGAGGAGGAGGGGGAGGGGAAAGGGGAGGTCGAGTCTGAGAAGTGCGAAGGAGCAAGTATGGAGGTGAGAGTGCTCGTGGTGGATGACTCCCCTGTGGATAGAAGGATAGTGGAGAGCTTGCTAAAGCGGTGTGGCGCCCTGTTCCAAGGTGAGAGCAAATCTGAGAACATAGTTATCACAGCTGCCGTTTCATGTTCTTCATGCCGTCGTCGTTAACTTTTAGAATTGTTTCGTCATTTATTTGTTCGGCTTATCTCGAGAGGTTGATTGATTTATTTAAGCAGACATGAATCGAGCTTAAATTCTAATATCCTGCAAAATTCTGCTCTCTCCGTTTTTAATCTGATTTAGCTGCGAAAAGAACTTTTCTGCTGAGGTTTACAAGCTGAACTCTGGAAGCTATTATGCCCAAGAGAATTTGTAGTAAGTGCTGAAGTGAATTGACAACTCGGTGTGCCAGAGAAGTATCAGAAATTTCTTACAATGAGAAGTTAGTCTCTTTGATCGTTGCTGAAACTGCTCTCTCCATTGCTGGAACAGTCTCTGATATCTCTTCATATACGAGACTAATAAGACCATCTTGTTTCTCTCGTCTCATCACGCAGTTTCCAATTTGCTCACTTCGGGACTTTGAGAATTTTGATTCTGTTAGGCATTTAGTTAGCCTGGCGACACTTGCTCTCTTTCGAACTAAAATAGTCTGAATTATTATAAATTTCATTTGCTTGCAGTCACTGCCGTTGATAGTGGAAAGAAGGCAATGGAAATCCTTGGACTAGAAGAAGGAAAGGCTGAATGTTCAATTGCAAATGTAGGTTCACTTTTCACAAATTAGTTGCTTTTAGTCTGAACTGTTCTTTGAAGAGTTAAGCACTCAGTGAAATAATGAGAGCTAACCTTGCTTTTTAAGTGTAGTAGTAATAAGGGAAAAGAAGCTTTTTACATGACAATTTGAGTTTGACACTATCAATTGTTGATCTTGGTGATCTATTCAGAAGCAAATCTCCCTTATTGGATGTTAATTAATAAACATGTTTTGAAAGGTTTCAGCTCTGGCACTTTTGTTTGAAATAGCAATAATTGCCTGAAGGCTGCTTTCACATCATGCACATTTCTTTGATCTTCCTCTAGATAAGAGTGATAGATGCTCCAAATATATTTATAACACAAAATTACCAGTAGACAATTCCAAGCGGTTGAGATGACTGGGTTATCGAGTTACTGTCAATCAGAATTACTTCACATCTGATACCTACAAATTCATTATTATTATGGAGCTTTTTTTTTTCTCATTGATCCTCTTGATCTAGAATATGACAAGTGATGCGTTACAGGACCATAAAATCGACATTATTCTCACAGACTACTGCATGCCGGAAATGACTGGTTATGATCTCCTCAAGGTTGTGAAGGTAGAACTTCATTTTCTCTATCGTCTGTTAGTATGTACTGCAGTCAAAGCCATATTATCTTTCATGATCTTTATTTCTGTCAATTGAAATTCCAGGAGCAGACTTGTCGGAGACCTATTCCAGTTGTCATTATGTCATCTGAGAACGAACCACAGAGGATTAGCAGGTTTTCAACTTCCCCAACTGAAAAATTTGAAGTGACATGAATACAGTTTCCTTTCTCCACCTATGTATACCAACCCTTGTAATCCCTGTTTAATGACAAAATGTAGCATGTGGAAATTCAATTGATGCTCTTCAACAAAGTTGACATGCCATGCTCTCTTTGCGGTGCAGGTGCCGAGCCGAAGGAGCTAAGGATTTCATCCAAAAGCCTCTCCAAACAAAAGATTTGCACAGGCTGAGAAACTATGCTAGACCAGCCCCGGTGTCCCCAAAAGCAGGAATCAAGAGGAAGGCACCATTAGATTTGATGCCCGAAAACAATGGTTCGGACAAGAGACCGTGCCTGGCCGGACTAGCAGTGGCATGAACATGTTTCAGCTCATCAACAAAAAACATAATTTCTGGCAAGAGAGAATGTCAATGATGGAAGAAAAAAGAACAGAAGATGAAATTCAGTCCTCACACTAGAGCATGACAAGTTTCTAAACTACGACACTGCGACCGCGTGCGATAACCCTTCATCCTACAGCCCTTCAGCTCCTCTTCTTTAGCCATTTTCAAAGCGTTTGGTGTGCATGAATGAAAGTAAGAGAGGGGTCTTTTGTGTGTGCCTTTTCTAGTTGCAATCCAAGAGAAAGCTACTATCCTTGTCCATCTGCTATCATTGAATGATGTGGCATGCTTTTGGTAGTGAAATCGTTGCCTGTGACCCGAGGGGCCTCCAAGTATAGTGAGGTTATATCAAGTTAGATGAAACATCATGTAGTTTGTTTTTCCTAGACAAGAAAAGAAATTTGGCTAATTGAAAGTATTTCACCCGAACTAAAGAATACTATATGCTATCGCTCTCTTTTGATCGTAAGAAACTACTTCTGACAACATGATCATAGGGTAAATTACATCAAACTCTTCAATTTTGGTCATTTTCTCAGCGTTACCCTCTAACTTTACTTTGTAACAATACCGTCCTCTATCATTTCACCAAATTCTCTTTTCATCGTCAATCGCCTGTTTCCAATCACATAGCTGACGTGGCGCTAACACATCTTTTTTTTTCTCCACATAAGTATCTACTGACGTGATAACATTAAAATAATAATAATTATTATTATAAAATGAAAAAAATGCCACGTGAATGAGAGGATTGGGCGTGGCCCCTCCCTTTGCCACCACGGTCGCCGAAGGGGGCGAGGCCCCCTCCTCTACGCACGCCAAAGTGCGATGGGGAAAGAGGGGGGCGACGGCCCCTCGCCCCTCTTTCCCCATCGCCCTCCAACGCGCCGACGCAGGGAGGGGACGCCGCCGCCTCTTTCCCCACGCTGACGTCGATGTAGGGAAAGAACGGGGGGTAACAATCCCCTGCTCTACGACCTCATCGGAGGTCACAGAGAGGGGGGCCGTCACCCCCCTCTTTCCTTGTCGCCCTTCGGCCCGCGCTGATGCAAGGAAGGGGGGGGGGGGGGGTGACGGCCCCCCGCTCTGCTACCTCACGGCGAACGTGTAGGGGAGGGGGGGCATCACCCCCTCGTTCATTCTTTGCGCTAGCGTCGACACGAGGAAAGAGGAGAGGACAAACCCCTGCTCGTCGGAGGTCACAGAAAGGGGCCGTCGCCCCCTCTTTCCTAGTCACCCTCCGGCGCACACCGACAGAAAAAGGAGCCCCCCCCCCACACACACACTTTCTCTGTCAGAGCGCGCAGAGAAGGAAGGGGCCTTGCCCCTTCCGATGATTGTCGGTGGTCGCAGAGAGAGGGGCGACGCTCCCTTCCTCTCCGTGGCATTTTTTAATATTGCCACGGCATAAAGTACTTATGTGGAGAAGAGAGAAGATGCTACGTCAGCTATGCGATCGGGCAGTGAAAGGGCATTCGGTGCAATGAGTTAAAAGATGGAGGACATTCGTGTTACAAATTAAAGTTTGAAGGTAGCACTGAGCAAACATCAAAGTTGAAGGGTATTTGACATAATTTACCCCCATGATCATGATGAATTTTTTTTAGGATTTTTTTTCACTGACCTCTCCTGAATTATGAACTTTTTTTTGCGTCTACCAATGACTTTCGAATATTCCACTGACATCCCCTAAATTATGCTACTTTTACACTTAAGTCCATCCATCAACCTCTATTAACTTTTCCATTAACTTTTATTTTTTTATTTATTAAATGACCAAATTGCCCTTCCATCGTATCATATAAAATATAAAATAATATATTATAAAAATAAAAAAGTATGCTTCATCTGTGGCGGCAAGCACCCGAGGGTTGTGGTCATCGTATGTGGCGGCGGGCACCCGAGGGCCTTCGAGGTTGCATTCAAGGGCATCTTCTCGTCGACGCTGTAGAGCTACAAGCGAATCGTCATCACCAAGCCGGACACGAAGTGGCACATTGAGCAGATGCCCCTGTGGCTCACGATGGCGCGAGTTGCTAGTGGCAAGCTGCTACTGCTCAATGGTGCGCGCAAAGGGTGCTCCGGCTAGTGGTTAACGCGCGACACTGTGCTCCAACCCGTCATCCACCGGCACAAGCTCCCCCACGGCCAGCAGTTCCGCACGCTGTCCGGCTCGAACACCCCAATATGTACCATGCATCCAGCACGCTTCTGCCAGATGCCACTAGTGGCCGAAAGCAACACGAACTATGGCTACAACTTCACATACGTGATGTACCCGATGGAGCTAAAGGTGGAGAGGTTCTACCTTTCGTACCTGGACATAGAAGGCTTACGGCCGCTGGGGTCATTGAAGTACCAGTTATCGATGAGTGCACTGCCCAACAACACCGTCGCACTGGCAGGGTACTACTTGGTCTTCGTGTTGACCTGCGGCGTGCCGAGCAAGGAGCGTGTCGCCGCGACGTGATCGTAGAGGGGAGGGGCGTTGCCCCCTCCCCCGTGATCTTGTCATCAATGACGAGATCACAGGTCACGAAGGAGGGGCGGAGGACGCCCCCTCTGCAATCTCGTCGCCGATAATAAGATTGCGGGGGAGGGAAGACGCCCCCTTTGTGTTCTTGGCATGGGGTGGGGGGGGGGGCTATCTCATTGTCGATGAGGGGGGCGATGCCCCCTAGCATGCCGGAAAGACACTCTTTTTATTTTTATAATATATTATTTTATATTTTATAATATTATATGATTCGAGAAAAGGGTGATTTGGTCATTTTATAAAATATAAAAAAAATAAAAAAATGGAAAAGTTAGTAGAGATTGACTGATGAACTTAAGTGAAAAAAATGATGGTTTAGGAGATGTAATATTCGAAAATCATTGGTAGACAGAAAAAAATCATAGTTCATGCGAGGTCAACGAAAAAAATGTTTTTTTTATAAACATCCTCTTTGGGAATTGAAAAATGGAACCAGGTTGAATTTATTTTGTTTGCTAAACAACAATTTTATTCACCAGAAAAACCTTTTTGCGTAATAATTCACACCTTTTAACTTGGCGAGAAAACTTGAACCAGTTTCAATTTTTTTTTGTCCACTAAACAATAAATTTTCACCGGAAAAAATAATTTACATAATAATTAACACTTTTTTAATTGGGCTTCAACACCCAGTGGCTTTTATGGCTCGATGGGCCTGATTAAATCCCTGCTTTCGAACCTTGATCCCGCTTGGTGAACGACAGCATGCCACGTGTCACGTGATCCCCAACGAAAATGCTATTTTCATCGAATATGTTCACACTTGTAATTTATGCGTGGAAAGGCCCTCGCGAGCAATTCCTCCGACCTGTCCTTCCGCCAGCGAACTCCCAGTTGCCTCCCTCCATGGCCGCCTTCGGATACTCGCCGCCGGCGGTACATCGCCTTCCCTCCACCTTCCTGGGGTCGCCACTTCTTTATTCAGTAAGCGTCTCTCCGTTCGTTCCCAGTTCGTGCTCACCCGCCTTCGTATTTTTCTTTTTACGGTGGGAACAAGAGATTTCCTTTCAGTAATCCTTGTAATTTTGGATTTTTCTCTTTCTTTTTAGTCTAAACTAATGATCAATTGGTCGGAAAATATTCTGCGTTTGTCAGCTGAAATGGATGAAAGCGTTGATACCAGATTACCAGACATAATTCAGTGAGAAAAATTTAATGTCTAAATCTCGATACATGTACACTATAGTTGCTCATAAAGACAGAATGCTCAAGAGAAGTAATCCTATTTCTTGTTTTGGCTTACAGTTTTCTGTTTTTGTGCTTATATCTGTTATTTGTTTGTGTTAAAGATGTCATCTTTTTGTCCACTGGTTACGTCACAGCAAATGTTCTTATGTTGGATTTCTTTTGTTTCGCAGGAGAAACCATTCTTCGCACCAAGTCTAAGAAAGATGACCTCTTCATTTAGGTTCACTGCATTGTTCTGGAGACCAAAGAGGACCGCAGAGCCACGCGAGCTAAATCCTTCGTTGGGAGCATATACCCTAACAAGGCCAGGACCAGAAGTATGCAATGCTTTTGGAAATTTGGTTCCTGAGAATTGAGAGTTCTCACACGTTGTGGCCTGTGACTGAATATTTTCAGTTCCTGTATGTAGGATGCCTCATCCAGTGCGATGAAACCAGTGGAAATATCGATATCAGTTTTTTCATCAATTTCAGATATTTCTGCAGAGGATTGGGATGGATGTGCCATCGACACCACTGGACCTGAAAAATTCAATCCTTTCCTGAGTCATGCTTTCCTTTCAAGTTTAGAGGAGTCAGATTGTGCAGTCAAGGTTAGGACCTTAGGTAAACATGTTTTACATGCTTCAGTCCTGTCTGATTAGTGTTAAGCAACTCTTAAAAGTCTCTATGAACCTGTTAGATTTAGCTATTATATTCCATGTAAATTATTTATCAATAATTAATGTTGCCAGAGCCTGGTTTTTTCTTAGAGTGTCATTTCTAACTAGTTTTCTCTTAAGTTGTTTACCATTGAATGTTTGGATCTATATTATGCCAAGAAACATTGTTTCTGCTTATATCAATTGAAAGGTGATATGAATTCTGTCCGTTGCCAATTTTGTACTTGGACGTTGAATATAATTATTAGTTCCTATCGATGTCATCATCAATATTATTTCTCACTCTGGTCAACAACTCAACACTGATGTAGTTGTTTAGATGCTGTTTATGAATATAGGTCTTTTCTGCTTAAAGATAACACACTCTAATATGATTTTACCTTTTCCATTTGCAAGTATGTTACTGGTTTCTCTCAGAGAATAAGTTTGTCATCGAGCTTTGAACATAGCTAAATACATGTTTTTTTTTTGTTTCATAAATCATTTCAGGAAACTGGATGGTTGCCACAACATATTGTTGCTCATGATGATCATAAAAATGTCGTAGGTGTTGTTCCACTTTATCTTAAAAGGTTTATCTTCTGTAATCTTATAGCTTTCTGATCATTATTCCCAGCAGATATCTGTTATTTTATTATGATTTGAATTGTTTTTGTATTTGTCTATGATCCAGTATGACTTGACTCTGCAGCCACTCGTATGGAGAGTATGTTTTTGACCACTCCTGGGCTGATGCTTACCACAGCTATGGTTCACATTATTATCCAAAGCTACAATCTTGTGTACCTTTTACTCCAGTAACAGGGCAAAGAATATTAGTCCGTAATACTTGGTGCAAGGATCAGGTGTTTCAATTTTTAATCACAGCAATGAAGGACTTAACTGCGAAGGTTCAGTGGACATTTAAGTACTGTGGTTCATTCAATTTTTTTTTGTGTTAAGCTATACATGTGTGTGTGCTTTGATGGCCAACCGTGATTTTACATCTATAGATTATGATAAAGTCCTGAAAAATATGATATGACCCTTTCCTTTTAGGATACATTATTATTATTATTCTCCCTTAGAGAAAGAAGAAGAATTCACTTCATGATATTTAATGTGCAACTCAGTTATGACTTGCTTGTTTCATCACTTCTTTGAGATGACTATGTGTTGTGTCCTTAGTGTTTTTTTGAGGAGTTATTTTGGATGCCTGACTAATATCAATGTACTCTTCATGTTTTTGTGAAATTCAATTTTCGTGATCATGTTTTCATATGGCCTAAAGTTAGCATCTTGGAAGTTGGAACTCTTCTGCATGTTATTAGTTTAGTGAAGATCAATATCTGTAGACCATTCTTTCATTGTTAGTCGTAATTATTGATAATCATTCAAATGAGACAGCAGCATGCAGACTGCCAGTTATGCCAACTTCTTTTCCTTTTTATAACAGCTAAAGGTCTCATCACTGCATGTAACTTTTCCTACTGAAAATGAATGGAATGCATTAGAAACCAATGGGTTTTTACGGCGAACCGGGATGCAATATCACTGGAAAAATCGCAACTACAAAAAGTGAGTTCTTATGATTTGCTCTTAATTTTTAGTCTATGTATGTGAATTTAGTTACAAATGAAATGAGATTCTTCGTGATAATTATTACTTATCCAATAATATTTGTGTGAGTATCTACCTCTTCTCTTTGACTGATGGAATAAATCCCATGAGTTCATTTTTAGAAGATAAGGTATTTGGATGTAAATAGTTGTTTGATTGCACTTCTAAAAATAGTATTGTTTTTTTCAGTATTAAAAACTGTATGATTCTCTATGAAGAAGATTGCATGCATTCAATCCATTTAAAACCACCGCATGGATTGTGGGGGAGCATCACAGATTCCCACTCTTCTAACTACTGTTATGGTTTTTCCATCGCTTAACTTAATTGAAATTACCTGTGTACCATTAATTCTTGCTAATTGCTAATGCTGTTCAATCATAGTAATCGATGCTGTTTGTAGTTCAATCTTAATGTACATGTTATTTCTATGGAAAGTATGCCAGAATCACTTGCATTTGGCCTTCAAAAACACATCTGGAGATGATTGGTCAGTTCTATCACAATAGCTAATGAAACTGACTCAACTTTCTTTATCCTTGCTTGGAACTCCATTAACTGATAGAATTGAAACTTACAATTAGATGCCAATGTCATATTGAAAATTGAGGTTAAGACTTATCCCAGGTAGTAGCATACTGACACCTTTTTGTTTTGCATTACAACAGTAGCCAGGACCTAATACAACAGAAGAAAATTAATAAAAGAACCAGGTAATCTTTGGAAATAAAATCATTAGTTAGTCACCTAGATTTAAGCTCTTGTCATCTGGATCATAACTAAGATCCCTGACCCTTCTAAAAAAAGAAACTACGATCCCTGACAGCTCAATCAAGAGTTGGTTGGTATTGATAATAACATGCTAACATTAATCTTCTCTGTTATCTCATATTCATAGAAGGTGGGCCTTCCTTACACTATGTTATCTCATAGGGAGTTCAAATAGTTTAGAAGATGTTGATGGAGATAGATAATCACTTAATTGTTTATTACAGGACAATTTTTTTCTTTTTCATTTTTTTTCATGGGCGTCTAATTATCTTTAATCACCTCCAAATTCATATTCAAATGTTATAGACAAGCATTCGTATTTCTCTTCACAAAGAAAAAATAAAATTGCATTTATTTGCATTTATTTTAGTAGGTTCAATGTTCCATGATTTTTGTGAATTGTTCCTAAAGTTTTTTTTAAGGAATCGCGAGGTGGACAAGCTCATATCCTCATATGAACACAGATATTTGTATTTTGTCTAAATTTCTAGAAAGTATTTTGACTGGCGTTAAGCTCTTTATTTTCTGTTTCATGACAGCTTTGATGAATTCTTGATGGATATGAAACAAAGCAAAAGGAAAAACATTAGGCAGGAGAGAAAAAAGGTAAAGATTTCAACCTATTAATATTTCTACTTGACCGCCGCATAATGACTTCTGCCATTGAGAAGTTGAGCAAATGATTTAAATTTTGTTTGCCTGAATATGAAGATTATTCTCTGAAATTTTTTGCTTCAGCATTTCATGTCGATTTCTTTTTGTTCTTCATTCTTTTGATGGGCAAAAGGATTGCTTTTCATATTTTGATCTCTTTCAACTCTTAGAATCACTTTGAACATAAACTGGGTACAAACTGCTTGTCTTACCTCATTACAAAAACCTAGTGTAAGCTGGCTTTATATTTTGAAAACATGGAAATCTTCAATTTTTATATCCAGGGCATTCTTGCCTTATCATATGCATGTTTTCACAAGAATCATCTGTTATTTGTACAATATTAACATCCTTTACAGACAAAGTGTAATAGAGAAAACCATTCTCCTAGATGTCCATAGAAGAACGTTCTTCTGTTCTAGACATAAATAAAATCTGGCTGGATGGACAACCTGGCGACCACCCTTTTCTTCATCAACATAAATGCTCCGTTTTCTATGAAATTCTATTTTCTTAGCTTCCTGCTTGATCATCAATTACTCATATCTTCCAGACAGTGGTTTGAAACTTCTAAAAACAATTGTTGCATTATTCATGCATGAAGTACATAGAAAGAGGAATAAACCCGCATCACCTAGTAAACATATGCAAACATAATTAAAGTTAAAGTTGTGTAAAGTACACATGAAGTAAATAGCAGAGGAAGAAGCTGAAGCAAGTAAAAAGTACATGCAATACACAAATGCAATTTACATTCAAAGCTCCTAGTTGTCTCTGTAACTGACCTTTGGTGGTGGTTCTTTGTATCGCTCATTATTCACAATGCAACATCCATTAGACTTTTGTGCTGATTATACTTTTGCACTTCATGCAATCTGGCACTTAATTCACCAGTTTATATTGGTATTTCACATGATCAACTACCATGCTTCCGTCGAACAACATTCTGTTAAAGCATCATGACAAGTATCTCCACTAGCTATAGAACTAGCATTTGATGTTATGCCATTATCCAACCTTTTCATTTCCACTTGAGCAAGAGTCTGGTTACACATGGGATCTTTCTTGCAGGTTTCAGCACAGAATTTGAAGATGAGGCGGCTCTTTGGACATGAAATAAAGGTCAATGTCCAACTTGCGATAGCAGTTTGCTGGTTTTAGATTCTTTACTAAATGTTAATGATTATATCGCTTAACTATTATGATTCTGACTGCACTCTGCAATAGTTTATAATTTCTTTGAAGAGACTATCAATGAAGTATACTTCTTGAAGTATAAAGCCATATGCATAGATATAACTTGATAAACAAAACTTTGAAAAGAAATGAGGTTTTATGTTACATTGATGAACATGCTATATTCTAATTTTTTGCCTTATTATGTTATTGCAGGCTGAACATTGGGACTCGTTTTATAAGTTCTACCGGAATACAACAGATAACAAGTTTGTCCCTCTATAGCCTATTTCTCAACTGCAGAACTATTTAATACAAAATGTCCTTGGTCAATTTTCAAACCATTTAGAATTCCAGTTTGTTTACATCTCTATGTTTGCAGTCCCTAAAGCTTTTCATTCCTAGTATTTTTGTGCGGTCAGTTAGTTGTTTTCCATAGTTGATGCCTAGTAAATTGCATAGCACAAACGACAGAATGCTGAAGTTTGATAGTCAAGCACATTTAAAAGCTTCGTCTACCCATTCTTTTTTTCTCTTTGGGAGCAACAAAGTCCTTGTATCTCAATGTACTGTTTGTTGTAATTTAGTTGTATGATATGACAGCTTGAGCACCTACGCTGTGTCAGAAGAAATCAAAATGGTGGCCCAAAGAAAGTCTGACCAGAACCTGCAAAACATAGGAAGACAAGCGAGTATGCCCTGGTTTGTAAACACATAATCAAGAAGAACAATATGCTCACTCAGGAAAAACTCAGAATTTTTCTAATTAAGAGCACCATAGGAGGACATGAAATGAAACAGAGAAGGTTATCTAGGATAATCAATCGACTAAAATCAACTTTAATCATTTTTTTAAAGTTAGTTTTAGCTACTTCCGATATGATCCTGTTATTTAATTTTGCAAATACTCCTGGCTGTAGACATGGAAAATTTGTCTTACACTGTTATTTGATTTTGCAAATACTCCTGGCTGTAGACATGGAAAATTTGTCTTACAATGTTATTTGATTTTGCAAATACTCCTGGCTGTAGACATGGAAAATTTGTCTTACAATGTTATTTGATTTTGCAAATACTCGTGGCTATAGACATGGAAATTTTGTCTTACACAGGAAATATATAGAAATATCGCCCAAAGGAAATACCAAGAATCTTTGTATTCACTAGTCCATTTAACTTTTCTACTTTGTGGACGAGACAAAGAAGCAAGTTTTCAATAAAAAATAAGCAAAATAATGTGTCATGTCTCATCATTATAGCATTCTATTATATCTCATTACTTTTCATCATTATTGACTAGCATTAGTATGGAGAACCTGTAACTCTTCTAGTTTGTGGAACCTCTAGTGTCCTATGATATCAACTTGAAATGGAGTCATAATTAAACCTTGCAAAAATATTCCTACATTCCTGAAAAGATGTCCTCATTTAAGGCGAGAGAAGTAACTCATAGGTAGTTTAATTTGTATACTGTTCTTCTCAAGAGGGAAAAAAACCTCCAGTGTGACTTTCTCTCATTTTAATGAACCATGATCTAATATTCTTTTGATTTGATTCTTGAATTGTATATTTATTCATAGATGGGGTAGCGCTTATCTTACACGAGATTTCTTTCACAACCTTGGATCAAAGATGGCAGATCATATTCTGCTTGTTGTTGCGGAAGATGACAACGAGATTGTTGCTGGAGCTCTAAACCTAATTGGAGGTGATACCTTGTTTGGTCGTTTATGGGGTTGTCAGCCACACTCCTACTTTCCAAATTTGCATTTTGAAGCATGTTACTATCAGGTAATTTGTTTTATCTCTCTCCGCTCCTGAAACTCCAAACCATTAATTAAAACGCAACATTTCTTATATTTATGTGTCACCCTCCTTGATTACCCTTGTTATATATGATGGCAACATAATTGGTAGAAAATGAGAGTTTAAAGCACCGAGCTTTACTTACACCGGAGTGGAGCTTTACTTTTGATTGCCAGCTTAATCTGATCATTATCATCATTTAACTTAATAAGATGAATGGTGCATAATTATCAAATTTAATCTGAGAGTCAAAATTGTACATGAGAACAGATGAATCAGGATCATCAATGAGTTAATTAACCGAGATCATGATTATTGGATTACATAACCATCACGATCAGAATCAAACTCCAAACTGATATATCACTGTAACCAAGTGTAGAGAGTAGGGGCCTAGATCCCCAACTCCCTCAAACTAATGACCTCAAAACAAGGATTATTTTCTGTTCAATGAACATGAATATGAAACACTGTTGCACGTTTTTTCTCCTCAAATTAATTATTCATTAGGCCATTGAAGCTGCAATAGAGTTAAACCTGGATAAGGTAGAGGCTGGAGCCCAAGGAGAGCACAAGATTCAGCGGGGCTACATTCCTGTACCAACATTCAGCAGTCATTATATTGTAGATGATGACTTTAGGAAGGCAATAGGGAAGTTTCTTACACAGGAGTCACGGCAGGTATTGTGTTATTCCATGCTCATCTTCAGACCTGCTTTCAGAAATTTTATTCTAGGAACATCTTCAAAATCTTATTTCATTTGCAGGTTAGGCATGTCATCCAGATACTGCTTGAATCTGGACCCTTCAAGGAGGAGATTGTACAATTTGATCATTCAGCTTCACCCATAAGAATGACCTCACCGCCAGGTGGCTGATGATTAATGAAAGTATGTATAGAATGTGATTCACCTGAAATTGATACTTAGAAGTTGTTCAACCTCCAAAAATGTATAAGAAACATTTGGATTACATTTTGACATATATGTACAGAATGATCAAATATATATATAAAATCATTTTAATGCTTATTCACACCAAATGTCGGCTGCTCGTATGGACTTGTTACAACTATGTGGAAATCGTGGGGAGGAGTTCAAACATTTTTTTTATAAGTTTATCAGTTTAATTAACTCCTGAAAGTATTGGAGAACATGATAAAAGAAAATGATTCAGAGTATTACTCCAACTTCAGTTGTAGCAGGGATATCTGCAAGGCAGGAAAACGAATGATTAGTGTTTGAACCATCACTGAATCTTGCAGTTTCGTAATTCCTTCTTCAGTCAACAAGGAAATCTCGTATGCATATAATAAACAATATGCTGATTTAAACTGCATGTTTCACTACAAGAAAATTGGTGATTAGCGACATTGAATAGCGTCTTCAAATATGGTGACACTAAATCGACGCCACTAGCGCCCTCATGGCGTCCCCGAGTAACGTCTCATTAACATGTTCTTAGCGTTTCAGGAAATTGGCGCTAACGAAGGTGCCATAGCGATGCCAGGTAGTCGCTATTATTGCGCGCCATGAAGCGAAAGTATGCGGGAGAATCTAGCGGTGTTCTCGCGTCGACAGCATTTGACGCTAATCTCCCGTCGCACGCCTTGCGACGCTATGGAGACGTTCGCTGACGTCACATGTGAAACGACGCTATGTAGACACCAATATGATTACTTCGAAATAGATAACTATATATAGGCTATATATATTTATATCGCTGTATGTTTTATATTTTGACGCAACCCTATATATTATCTATATTATATGTTAATCAATAAATAAGTTAAATATTATATATGTATCTTCAATATATATATGTATTCCTACATGATTACTTATAATGTCTACATCATAAGAGTGTTTCTAAATATATAATTTGTTACCTATATTATATATGTTATTTATTCATACAATATATATCATATCTTAATTATACATATATTATTTTTATATTCTTAATCATAAAATTATGATGGTTGAATTAAGAGACGTGATTTGCTACAAATTATTTCATTTTAGTGTCTCCGTGGAGGCTCAATAGCGTCTACTTAGCGTCACTCTAGAGCCACTGACAAGGTCGATGCCAGGGAGACACTATTGGCGTCTCTATAGCGTCGTCTTCTTGAGACGTTAATGCGCATTAGATGCTAGTTCGACGCTATTGAATCGCTAAAATACTTTAGCCACTCAATAGCGTCTGTATTGCGCCACAGTAGTCGACTTTTTATCACACTCGCTTAATCGAGCACATATAAACATATAAATACGCGTATATACTTATATATAATAAGTACATATATACATATTATTATCACTTAATCTCACACATAAACATGGGTTCAATTTTGATGTTCCCTACCTCATCTTGTTTCCTATCTTTTACACCATCAAATCTACATTCAACGGTTCATGATTGAATCTCTCAAGTAGTTTATCACAATTGGATGAAGATCCAATGATAAAGAAGATAGGGAACAAGGTGAGGTAGGGAACACCTTAATTTTTTCCTATAAAAACATATATATACATATATACACTTGGAATACGTATACATATACACGTTATCTATATATGTCTCGCACATGTGTAGACATATACATACACGTATATACTTATAATACATATAGATAAACACATTGTTGTGACTTAATCTCTCACACGTAGACATATACATACGCATATATTACATATATATATATATGTAACATCCTTGCACTTGCGTATGATATTGTCCGCTTTGAGTTTCCACCCGCACGATTTAAATTTTTTTAAAAATTTTGAGGGGGGCCAGGGCCCCCCTCACCCACAACGTGGGCCCGCCCCTGCTACTAGGCAAAGGCTATGTTATATACCCATCATTTTTTCCGTGACTTATGCATGTGGGACTAATCCAATGCATCCTTCCCCCCTTAAGGGACTTAACGTCCTCGTTGAATGATCGCAACCCACCATGCACAGAGGCTCACGCGGAGTGGCTCCGATATCATATGTAATATCATTCACTTGCGTAGGATATTGTCCGCTTTGGATCTCCACCCGTACGGTTTTTCCAAAACGCATCATACCAGGCCAAGGCCATGCTCCCATATATATCCAACATCTCTCCCGTGACTTATGCATGTGAGACTAATCCAAGGCATACCTCATGCATCGGTATCAGTATATATATATATATACGCACACACAATTTTGTTATAGACATATATACATATAGACTTATAATTTCATATACATCATAGAATTATCTTATTTGGGAAAATCTAACAAAGTCGTGGTGCTAAAATGCCGTTGGTTCGATCTAAAGAAAGGAGTTCGGATCAATTAAAAGTTTAAATTGGTGGATATTAACCCTCGGTCGAGACTTCAATCATACGATCCATTCGTATTGGCGGAACAACCACAACAAGTGTACTACACTAAGCATCCATCGAAAAGAACCAATGATGAATGATGGGCGTTATGCAAGGTGAGGAGTAGACTATTCTTAGCAGAAATAATGGTAGATGACAATGAAACATCATCCGTACACAACAATGTGCCCATGGATGATTATTATTAAGAAGATAGAGTGAATGAGACGACTGATGTGGCCGATGGAGTTGAGAATTTTCAGTTGATCGATGACGCTGAGCCAATGGAAGAGTTCAATTCAAATGATCTCTTGGAAGTGAATTGATAATTTCGTTGACAATGCGAACCAAGATTATAGCGACGATGATGACGATGATGAAAATGAATCAGAATACGAAATAAGTGAATGAATCCCGTAGTTATTATGATGACATAAGCTTCTTACTTTTTTTAGTTATATGGTTATCGATAATAAGAGAAGATTATTATTTCTTTTTTCAGTCATGGTTACTAGAGGTCGAGCATCTGAGTTATCTCGCTCTTTCAAGCGTTCACTCCACATGAGTTAGCCATCACAACCACCAGGTAATATATTTTTTATCAGTTGCTTATTTATAGTTGCTTATAATAGTTAAATTCATTTTTTTAATAATATCAGTTCCTCAGCTGCCGACGGGGTGAGTAGCCGGATCATCACATAGTAGGCGATCCATTGGTGGGTCTGCTCCGCGTATTACTCCAGATACGTGTCACATTGTAGGCTATATACAGTAGGAGATAGATGTTTTTAAATATTTTGCTTTTGTGACAGTTGCTCCATCGTCGATGAGGCACATAATCGGGACGTCTCGATCGCACGACGATCATAGTCATGTCACACCAGGTTATTTTTTGTATATTCCATAATTTTAAATAGGTGGCAAATTTTATGTAATTTCTTATGATGACAGTTGCTACGCCACTGCCACCGCCGAGATTACCGAACGCTTCGCCATATTCTAGCGTTGGCGAGCGACATCTTACTCCAGGTGATATATTTATTATGATTGACACTATATATCTCAATTAATTATATTAATTATTTTTTAATAATATCAATTGCTACGCCGTCTATAGCACAAGCACTTGACTCAATTCAATCAGACGAGCGGACTGCCACAGATCATGCTGTGGTAGATATCAATCGAGGTGAGAACATTACTGCACATATATCAATTATCACAACTTTAATTTGGTATGACACTAATTATTTATTTTGTATTAGGTCCCGTAGATGATGTCAGACCTTCTCAGCCTACTCCAGCTGTACCGGATGATGATTCCTCTTCGACTGATGAAGATGGGTTATACGATAATGAGATGATCACCATGAATAATATTGCTCGACCGTAAGTTAAATAGGTTGTACAAATTTTGTTATAGTTTTGATTATCATTGAAAATTAATTCTTCTTTGTAATTGGTAGGACCACTTTCATAACCGTTAGATCCGTGCGGGATGTTAGTGCTCTCATTCTTTCCCACTTGCCGGAAGGGGCAGGATCCTAGAAAGATGTCCTAATTCAAGTGGTAGATGACATTTTTCGAGTCTTTACGATATGATCTTCTATTTTGGTTACATAATTTGATTTATATACTAAGATTTAACGTATTTTGTAGGAGGCAAATTAGTTTCATCTGGATCTTAATTTAGGGACGATCCGGAGAGTTTTTGAGGAGATCGCTGCGAAATACCTCCGAAATTGATTATACAAGTTTCTCAAGGTCGTCACGTCCGCCGGCTTCACTTTAGAGCAGGGCATACAAAGATGCCCAAGACATATTAGACGCTCGGTTTGGGAGTCCTTATGTAAGAAGTGGTAAGTATGTTTACTTTTAAATTATTTTTATTAAATTTATAATTTTTGAAAGTCTAAGTATTTGATGTTCATAAAGGACGAATGAACGATGACAAAGGAAGTCGAAAAAGGCAAGAGTTAACCGTCTTTCGAAGCCTGAGACCTACATCCACACAGGGGGGTCGATGCGATTTAATGAGTATCGAAGAAGCATGATAATTTACATACAAATTCAATTTATCAAACTTTTAACTTATACTTATGTTATCAAATTTGAAACTTTATTGTAAGAGGAGAAAGAAGGCGGTCCCGTAGATTTTCATGTGGTCTATGAGGCCACCCATAGGAGCCGGAAGACAAACGACTTGGTCACGTCCACTACTCGTAGGATTTTGGTAAGTCTCATGACATGTTCATTTGGTTGTTGACGTTAGTGCACTATTTTTGAAATGCACAATATTTAAATTTTTTAGGATGAGTATAATGCGAAAATGGCTGAAAAGTACGAAGATGATCCGAGTACTCAGCCACCAGATAATGTTTCTTGGTTGGTTTTATCATGTTTTTAATTTGTGTTTTTTGATATATAATTTATATATTATATAATTGTATAATTTTTCTATTTTGTAGAGGACCCTACTGTTTGGGAGGAGGTGGCCGAAACGACACGAGGGAATACTTGCATGGCCTCGGCACAGCCGCTCAGATACCTAGGATAATCGGAGGATATGCAGGCGGTCCATCTGCTCCGAGCTCATCCGCTGCACTTGATATAACACAGCTATCACAACAACTATCGCAGTAGCTATAGGAGCAGATATCGCGGCAGGTGTCGTAGCAGTTGTCACAACAATTGGCTCTGCTATTGCAAGCGATTTAGGAATTGATCCCGTAGAATCCATTCCCGCGAGGCCATGGACCGAGCACGTCTGGGTCGAACGTCTGGAATGATAATAATAACTCCCAAACCTAGGATAGAAACAAACCCTGGATACAAACTATGCTTTTGTTACTTATAGACTTAGATATACGTATAGTTTATTAGTTTAGTTTATTACTTTTCATATTTTTATGTTAAATATTATGCCTGTGATGCTTTCATATTGTCTGTGATGAATATCAATGTATCAATGCATTTATATACATTATATAATTATATGGCACGGGAAAGAGAAAAAATGTGGCTGGTATGGGCAAAAAAAATGCAGGTAGCGCCTCTATAGCGTCACATTAGCGTCGCCGGCATAGTCGACGCTAAGTTAAATATATCGTTCTTAGCGCCATATTTGTGTCTCATTGATGACGCAAATACCATCATGTTTGCGAGCGTCAAAATAGCGTCTACAAATGGTTAACATTAGCGACTCTTGAGTGCCGAAATAGCGCCTCAGCTTTAGCGCTATGTGCACGTCGACTTAGTGACACATTTCTACTGCTCTCAGCCAGTCATCACGCGTCTTAATAACGTCGAGATAGAGTCAACAAGTAGCGCTAGTAGCGTTTTCATTTTTGTTGGCTCTATTGCGACGCCATTAGCCACCGATTTTCAGCGTCCCATAAATGCGGCACTAATTAGATGCCGATGAGACGCTTTACGACACGGAGACACAATAGCGCCTCCTTAACATAGCGATTCCTGAGTCGCTATTCCTCAATTTTCTTGTAATGTTTCAAGTATCCTAAATGTGTATCACTGTACACTACATATACTGTAGCTTCGATCACACAACATGCAGTTTTATGAACACACTTCACTATCAAGCTTAGTAAAACCAGACAGTTAAAGACAGTAAAACCAAAAAGATAGAGATTAGTTCATTGATAGTTAAACACGTATTAATGTAACAAACTTTTGCATGTAGGAAGACGGAAAAGCATGTAGACATAAATTAATGAAAATGAGGAAAAGAAAATGGGTAGTATCCCATTTTAGGGTTGTTTGATAACATCATTCTACACTGTATGCTTGAAAAGTATGAATTTTTTAATCGAGAAGATGGATCAAAGAAAGAGCTAATTACTTTTCTTAATTAAGTCTATATGATGGTAAATTTAATGTTATACATTCATTAAATAAATACATTAACTAATTAGGTTCAATCAATACAATTATTGTTTTTCTCAATCATTCTTATGCTGTCCAACTGAAATCTTAAGTTCAGAAGATTTTCAATTTTAAAGACCAGCTTTCAAATTTAGCTGTACACATCACTCTAGAAAAAAAATTTTCTTCGGTGCTTATAAATGCATCAATCTATTGCCACTCCTTAAAGGCTTACTGCCATTCAAAAACATTTAATATGACTGTTTGTTTTATTATTTTGCATTGTGTCACTCTATGTCATAGTACGAAGTCATTAAAAAGGTATTATACTTCAGTTGATTTTTTTAACGATGACTCATGACTCATTCTAAAAAGAGTTTAAAAATTTGAGAAATCCGGCCATAAAAGACTAATTAAAGTTATAGTTAAGTAATGTTATTGAATTTAAGAAATCAATCTATTTGATTGCAGGTTTATGTAGGCTTTGGTATAATTATGTAGCTCCGTAAGTTTAATTATTTTTTTCATTTTTGATGATACCATTAGTTTAGCTATAAGAAGGATATTACCTTTTTGCCCTTATGTTGCAGTATAATAACTAATTATATAAATTAATTATAAAAATAATATTTGAAAATGTATAAAAATATAACCCAAACGATTTTTTAAGCTTTCAAGGGAAGATTAGAAGAGCAAAGCGTTTTCAGGAAAGAATAATCATTAAATTTTTAGTTTTTATATATTTGATTTTTTTACGAAAAATATTGAATATTTAATAAGGCTTTGTTTGTAACACAAAATTTCAACCCCTTTGTCAAGCAAATTGATTTTCTAAATTTAATAACATTATGTAACTTTAATTTGAATTTTTTAATTTTTATTATGACTGATATTTCTCATGTTTTTTACTGTTCTTATAATGGACCATCATAAAAAAAACAAAAATGCTAAATCCTTCTAACTCATCCTCCTAAAAATCCTCCTAACACCCACATAATTATTCTACCCCAAAAAGTTGACAAAATTACATTGCATGCCATTGTGACTTTTTAGAAGGATTATTAGACTGATAATTAAGAGGATTATCAATACTCTAAAAAAATAGTTAGCTTTATATATAACAGTGCTTTATCTAAATTGTATAAAAAATATTTACCTCGGAATGTATAGTCATCGTATTACTTTTCTAATGACGTCGTACACAGTACAACATCAAGTGAAGTTTCCAATGCAAAACAAAATAATAAAGTCACAAAGGACATAATAGTCAAATTAAATATTTTTGGAGTGGCAGTAAGCCTTTAAGAATTGGCATTAGAGGCTTCCTTTATATATTTATCAAGAGTACAATTACAAAAGTAGTCTAACATCCATAAAAAAACTAAGAAAGAAATTTCGAAATGGTGTATTTTTATATCAAAGTTTTTCGTAGCCCTTTTCTGCCTACCGAATTCGACATGGTTGGATCTAAATAAAAAAGAACCCACACATTAAAAAAAGAAGAAGAATTCTTGAATAAAATTCAATCCATACATCTCTTCTCATCCATCTTAAGTTCTTGTAGAAACGTGTATACAACACAAGAACTTTGTCCCCCTTTTTTTTCAAATCAAAATTGAAGTTAACACGTACTACAAATTTCTAATCTCTAGTGGACCTCTCAACAGGATTCGAACCCAGATGAAGTCCTGACCATCTGTCAGAAAAAAAAGAATGAATTGATTTTGTAGGATTACCAAGAAATTCTTCGATTTCTTCCGGAAGCAAATGAATAATCATCTGCTTTTCACGTTCCGTGAATAGCCGAGACATTGAGGAAGACCCAAAAAGACATTTCGGGAATCGATCTGATTTTATCTCTATTCATTCCGTTTGAAGAAAAGAAGGATCCCAAAGAATCGATCTTTCTTTTATCTTCGAATTAATTAAGCTTCTGCCAGCTTTTCCTAGCAAGGAGATCCTGATGTTGATCAGCTGTCTGTAGAGCTCATCGATCTTCTCGTCGCACGGCCGCACCATCGCCTCCAGCTCGCCGCACCTCCTCCTCGCCGCCGCCCGGAGCTCTCTCCCGTTCCGCCGGGAGGCGACGGCACCCCGTAGTCTCCTGCCGGCTGAAACTGCGATTTCAGCTCATCCATCATCGCGAAGCCGCCCCTTCATGGCATCGTCGTTTGTCGAATGCCTTCTTCTCCTCTCTGTTCAGCTCAAGCAGGGTGGCGCCCCACGACGCGGCGGGCGACAACACCGTTGTCACAGGTATGCCCCATCAGGACTTGAAGAGAACGCGAAAAAATCCCGAGCATGGCGACCATCAATAGCGCCAACGCCCGATAGCCGATTAGCGCTTCGTGGAGCTCGATGGCCATCGAGCTCGTGTCACGGGGCATTTTCCCGTGACACGATGCGCGAAGCCTCGTGATGTGAATTCAAATCGTTCAAGTAATAATATGATAAGTATAAAGTATCGTTCCCACAAGGATAAGAAATAAATAATAATTTCTCTTACTTATAAACTAAGAAAAGAATAAAATTATGTGTTTTGTGAGAATAAGATGAATAAATAATATAAATATAAAGCTATGATCAATAGGGTTTAAAAGTATAGAATTGATGAATATGATTTATCTTGACTAATACCACTAATGTATGAATTCTTAGACAAAAGATGATGAATTAATAAAGTGAAATTTTCAAATTGATTTAACCAATATTGCATGTTTTAAATCCTATTTTGAAATCAATAAAGAAGATTAATTCTTTTGATTTTTAAACTAATATATTAAATTCCAAAACACATTCAATTAGAATATAAAGTTAAGGACTTTTCAAGTCACCTTAACAATTACACAATTAAGTCTCTTGCAATTTCCCTAAAAGTGACATGCAAGAGAAAAGTCAAAGAAAAATTCTAAAGAATTTTAAAACTTCTTTTCAGATAATAAAAAGATTCAAAGGAACAAGTCTCATGCAACAATTATTAAAATCATCAAACTATTGACAAATTCATAACGAGTAGGGTTCAATTAAGAAAATCCTAAAGAACTACTCCATAAAACTAGAGTACATCAATCTAAATAATGTTTCGGGAAAATGATAGAGAACAAGAGGAACTACTTCTAATTCTACCGTCCTCTCTCGAGTTTTTGGCAGAACTTCATTAATGTAGCCTCTGGATCGCCTTCACCAAGCCTTCAACCTCTGATTTTTGCCCTCCAAAGATATTCATCCAGTTGATTTGGGGTCTCCTTATATAGTTTTCCCCATAGCATAGCTCAACAATCCAAAATCTTATAAAAAATATGGATAAAAATGGCCTGAAATACCGCGTTCACGGCCGTGACGTTTAAGTGGCACGATCGTGACAGAACATCGTTTCCAAGCTTTAATGACACATGGCCATGAACATCATAGCACGGCGGTGACAGAATGATCCGCTCGCCATTGTTCTATCACGGCCGTGCGAGTAAACTTGCACGGGTGTGACAGAAACTTCCTGCTGTCCTCAGCACAGTCATAAGGAATGATTGCACGGCCGTGATAGAACACTTCAGAAATACTTGCTGCACGAGTGTGGTGAGCTTATGCATGGTCGTGACAATGCTGAGAGTCCATTTTCTTTGACTTTTTTTATCAAACCCTAGTACATTTCCATTCCCTGTCATAAATTCAACCAAGCTTAGGTAGTAATAAATCTCAAAAGAATGTCCTTGTATTTAACATAATTTTCCCACTTTAAAACACAAAAGACTAGAATAAATTGACTTAAAAACTATGTATGAAAATCGTGCATCAAAATTCCCCCAAGCTAGATATTTTGCTTGTACTCGAGCAATTTTGTCAGATAAGCCCTTGCTCCATTGCAATACCCAATACTTTTCTCCTATTGCTCTTTTACACAGTCATCACGGAATTTCTTTTCTCAAACCAAGTCCAGCCTTACAAAATTCTCAACTATGTTCTTCATGTATCATTTACATACAATATTCATCCATCTCATAAAAGTATCAGTGTTGAACCATAAATCTTTTAGGAGCTTACTTTCATATTATTTTCAATTCACTTTCATACTTTTTTTTGCAACATGTTGTGTATACAATAATCCTTTATTTTGCACAAGATAGTCCATGTAGCGGGCTTTCGACCAATGGATCCTAGAGCAGATGCCCTTAGGTCACCAAGCAAGAATCCCCAACGAGTCTAATTAACCGGACACATCAAGGTTCCGGATGCACTTTACATTAAATTTATATAATATAATTGTAAGCTCCAAAAAGACTTGATGTTTCAAGAAAGTTACAAATATAATCAGGACTCATATCATAGTAGATAACTTCAAAAGTGCATAATTAAAGAGTAGATTCATTTGCTCGGCAACAAACTCTTACCATTTTCCAATAATCTGGTGATATCTGATAAAAAGAGCAATAATCAAATTTCATAGGGTAAGCTGAACTTTAAGACAATAGAATATATAACATGAGAAAGAGAAATAATGCATTGACCGAATAAACACAAAACACTGAATATATCACATAACTAACATAGGACTACAACCCAATGCTACTCAACTAAACATGTCATGCAAAAAGTTCCCCTAAGCTAGACCCTGACACTGCCCTCAGTGTTAGGCTTGACAAGCTAAAAAGGAAAATACATAAGTGGGAAAATGTAAAATAAAGGAGAAGAAATGACCAAGGTCTAGTCTTCTGGAGGCGTCGATGGTGCAACGTGGCCCTGGCTAAGATGATAGGCGTACATCTGACGAGTCATGCGTGCAGTCTCTCGGTACTCGGTGGCCAAGTCAGTGATCTGGCCCTGCATAATAGAAAGGAGATCATAAATAGCATTCAAATCATATGCGGATAGTGACTGGGCCATATCTGATTTCATCTGTGCCGGTGGAGAAGTATGGGAAGGGCCTGCCTCGGCATCATGTGTCCTAGTAGGTCGGACCTGTAGTATTGTCCCTGGGACTGAGAAGAACAACCAATTATCACGGTTAAACACCATGAGTCGATCAATATCAACGGTAGGGATAGGTATAGAAATTTTATCGAACTTAAACACATTTGCATTTTGATCAATATCGTGGACAACTAACTGCATGGCACTAAGTGCATAACTATTCAGAAATATACTCCCTGGAATCTGAATGTCCTGCTCTAAATCAATTTGAAAGTTTTGGGCAATATGAGTTATCAATCCACCTATAGTAATAATGCCACTAATCCTTATTGCATTTTTTTGAAAATGTCTAATCAATTGATCACCAATATCCACCACAATATAATTTAACATGGCCCAAATAATATATAACTGGAGTTGAGTGACTGCACCTTCACTATTACCTTGAGGAAACAAATCACATGAAAGAAACCTATGTAGGTATTTCAAAATAGGGTTCTGGATTGAAGTGCTTTTGGCTGTCCGTCCTGAAAACACAATTTCTCCAATGATCTCCTTCCAAAACTGCCTACTGTCAAAGTCGGCACTCTATTTCTTGAGGCCCTCCAGAGGAAATTGGTAAATGTTGCAAAACTCCTCCTTTGTTAACCTAAATTCGCTATTATGCATTCTAAAGGTGATAACTGATAATCTTTGTTAGTCGAAAAGATGAGAAAAACTCAAGTGTTAACCATTTGTATGTGAACCAAAAGCCCGTGGCAAAGCGATGTAATCCAATGTTTTCAAACATGAGCAACACATCGTCTTTCATAAAAAAATTTCCATTGATTCCATATGTAGAAATCGAGTGATGCCGAGACCCAATGCCTTTAACTGATCAAACTATTTCCGTTGTTCAATATCTCGGAACTCTAAGCGAGGGGCTGTGGTATCAATTCAGGTGATGCTTCGCATGTTTCATGCTATGGCTGCTGCCTGCCTAGGATGGCTCACCAGCCTTTTCCGTATCCGTGCTGACATTTACACTTCAAAAAGAATGGTCATAGGCGTGAAGGAGGTGGCACAACCGTGATCAATAACTTCTCCTATGCTTCTATTATGGTCATGATTTGACGAAACACGGTCGTGCTCGAGTTGCAACTGCAGTGGCAGTCGTGGTACGGTGGCGCGGTGAGAGGACGATAAGGAGGCGGATGTCGCCTGAGTTGGTGAAGATGGCGACCGAGGGGCAGCGGTGATGTCTGGGCGCTGCTCTGAGTTGTGATCTGTCAGTGTCGAGTGTGGCAAAGATGGCGGCAAATCTGACGGATGGACGGCGGAAAACGCACAGGCGGTTGGCTGCACCAGTGATGAGAATGGGTGGAGGCGCGGCCGTTCGGCGTCGAGGAGGCGCGGCTGTTCGGCGTCGGGGCGCTGTGGAGGAAAACGACGGCTGCTCCTCCGGCGGTGGTGATAATACCCAGAAGATCAGGCGTTGGAGGAAACCCCAGCAACGGCGTCAAAAACTTGATGCGAATTCAGAAACACTAGCAAGCACATTAATCGTTCAAGTAATAATATGATGAGTATAAAGTATTGTTCCCACGAGGACAAGAAATAAATAATTTCTCTTACTTATAAACTAAGAAAAGAATAAAATTATGTGTTTTGTGAAAATAAGATGAATAAATAATATAAATATAAAGCTATGGTCAATGGGGTTTAAAAGTATAGAATTGATGAATAGGATTTATCTTGATTAATACCACTACTCATGTATGAATTCTTAGACAAAAGATGATGAATTTATAAAGTGAAATTTCCAAATTGATTTAACTAATATTGCAAGCTTTAAATCCTATTTTGAAATCAATAAAGGAGATTAATTCTTTTGGTTTATAATCTAATTTATTAAATCCCAAAACACATTCAACTGGAATATAAAGTTAAGGGCTTTTTCAAGTCACCTTAACAACTACACAATTGGGTCTCTTGCAATTTCCCCAAAAGTGGCATGCAAGAGAAAAGTCAAAGAAAAATTCTAAAGAATCTTAAAACTTCTTTTCAGATAATAAAAATATTCAAAGGAACAAGTTTCACGCAAAATTATTAAAATCATCAAACATGCTATTGATCCACCAACTAATTGTGCGAAGAATTCATAACGAATAGAGTTCAATCAAGAAAATCCTAAAGAACTACTCCATAAAACTTGAGTACATGAATCTAAATAATGTTTTAGGAAAATGATAGAGAACAAGAGGAACTACTCCTAATTCTACCATCCTCTCTCGAGTTTCCGACAGAACTTCATTGTAGCCTCTGGATCGCCTTCACCAAGCCTTCAACCTCTAATTTTTTCCCTCCAAAGATGTTCTTCCAGTTGATTTGGGGGGTCTCCTTATATAGTTTTCCCCATAGCATAGCTCAACAACCAGAAATCTTATAAAAACTTGAATAAAAATGGCCTGAAAACTTTCATGGCCATGACGTTTAAGTGGCACGACCGTAACATAACATTTTTTTTTAATTACGTAGAACGGTCGTGACAGAACATCATTTCCAAGCTTTAATTACGCACGACCGTGAACATCATAGCACAACCATAATAGAATGATCTACTCGCCATTGTTCTATCACGCCCGTGCGAGTAAAATTGCACGGGTGTGGCAGAAACTTTCTGCTGTCCTCAGCACGGTCTTGAGGAATGATTGCACGGCCGTGACAGAACCTTCAGAAATACTTGCCGCGAGAGCGTGATGAGCTTATGCATGGTCGTGACAATACTGAAAGTCCATTTTCTTCGGCTTTTTCGATATACTCTAGTACATTTCCATTTCCTGTCATAAATTCAACCAAGTTTAAGTAGTAATAAATCTCAAAAGAATGTCTTTGTATTTAACATAATTTTTCCACTTTAAAACACAAAAGACTACAATAAATTGACTTTAAAACTATGCATGAAAATTGTGCATCACATCACGGCACCAATGCCGCTCAACTTTAATCTCTCGGCCGCTCAGCGCCGAACCATGAAACATATGCAATCACCCCGCACTACGTAATATTGTGGAGTATCAAGTTATCCGCCCTTAGGGCATTTATCTTGTAAGGTCATCATTATGAATGGTCAAGTTATGTGGCGTTACCCGTATGGTACGTCTTTTGCATCTTTCATATGTAATAAGACTCTTATACCTACAGTACATCGGGAGGAGTTCACTAGTGCTTTTTAAGGCCTAGATGTATGTTATGTTTCATCGTATATATGTTTCATCATATATAATATAAGCAAGCTTTGCTTTAATTCTAATGTTTGACCTTGAACGTGGGGTGGCAACCCACATCGGTGACCCTTTTCGATTCCCCGTGGTACATTGGCTGCCCCTTCGGACTTTAAGCTCCTGCATTAGCGTCACAACGCGCTCATGTCACGGTCTCGTTACGAGTAGTCCAACACTCTGGTCATGTCCATGATCGAATGCCTATAAGAGTGACTCTCGACGTAATCGTTTCGATCATAAAACTTCCGCTGTAAACTCAAAACAAGCCTGGCTAGGTGCCTATCCGTCTAGTCGCCGCACGATGTCTAGTGTTCGAGAATGACTCCGTTGCAACCACTTGCAATATAGGGACATCGAGTCGAGCCCACAAAGCGTCTCGAAGCATCTGTGGAAGACTCTTATCGCTCACCATAGCAACCCAAAGCACCTAAAGCAGACAAGTCACAAATGTTGGCATCGAAGAACTTGTGTTGCTTCAAGCCGTTAGAATCCCAGAATGACCATCAAGGGTGAGATGGTCTGATACCTTGCCTTCGACGGAAGGAAGACCCTATGCCGCAACCATCTGCAATATGGGATAGAGAGTCAAGTCATGCAAGAGATGATGAGACTCTCCAATGTGTTCTGCCAAGATCTCGAAGCAACTCTTTCCCCGAGCTACTCATGAAGTCACTCAAGAGTTGTTTCACCCTAGGAAGCCAACCTAAACAAGTTAACATGGCGCAAGTCTAGAGAAGTTGAAATCAACGAAAACTTGATGGACGGATAGTTACTGATGAAGTCGGGTCATAGCAGGCGGACTCCACTGGCGATGCACAAGTGATGACTCCAGATTGAAAGAATGATTAGTAAGCGAAATAGGCCTGAGGGAGGAGTCCTCAACGAGTCCCAAGGAGTGGACATTCCTGGCGCTGTGTGATACTGAAGTAGAAGTCAAGGCAAAGAAGTGGATTCTAGACAAAACATGCAAAGTCAAGACTGAAGACGAAGGCCCCGAAGAAGCCTAGACAATGACGTCGAGGGCATCACTGACTTTGGTGGGGGAGAATGTCACGAGACATGTTCCCTTGACACGACGCGTGAAGTCTCGCGACACTAGTGCTGCTCAACTTTAAGTTCTCGGCCGCTCAGTGCTGAATCATGAAACACATACAACCGTCCCGCACTGCGTAATATTACGGAGTACCAAGTTATTCGCCCTTAGGACATTTATCTTGTAAGTTTTAAGGACATCCTTATGAATGGTCAAGTTATGTGGTATTACCCGTAGGATATGTCTTTTGCATCTTTCATATGTAATAAGACTCATATACCTACGGTACACCGAAAGGAGTTCACTAGTGCATTCCGAGCCCCAGATGCATGTTATGTTTCATCATATATAATACAAGCAAACTTTCCTTTAATTTTAGTGTCTGGCCTTGAGCGTGGGGTGGCAACCCACATCGGTGCCCTGTGGTACATCGGTTGCCCCTTCGGACTTTAAGCGCCCAAGCGCCGCAACACGCTCATGCCATGGTCCCATGACGAGTAGTCCAACACTTTGGTCATATCTGTGATCGAATTCCTATAAGAGCGACTATCGGCATAGTCATTTTGACCATAAAACTTCCGCTGCAAACTCAAAATAGGTTTGGCTACGTACCTATCCGCGTAGTCACCTCACGAGATCTAGTATTCAAGAATGACCCCGTGACACTCGCGTGGTCGTATGGCAGCGGAGGAAGTGGGGAAGTCGCGAGCTTCTCGTTTATCTTTCGCAGGTTGAAACCACACTTCTCCAGCTCGGAGCACAGATGCCTCTCTACCAACTCGCTTGAGCCCAACGCCTCCAGTGCGTAGCGCACGCCGGTCACGTGAGGTAGCGCGAGGCTACACACTGTTATATATGCCCATTATGGTTGTTAAGAAAAAGACAATTACAAATTATCGAGCCATTATATGATCATAATAATAAGATTTGACCACTGTATAAGGGAGTGGTAAGGTTTAGTGGATATACGCACCAGTTATAAAGTGACATTAGTTTCAAAAATTGGTCTTGGCTCCACTAAAATCAATTGTTATATAAATGGATGTATGCTCTTTTATGGTGATGACATAAGTTTGAGGGAGTGTAAATTTTGTGGTGCTGAGCGATATAAATCAAACACAAAAAACAAAGTTCCAGCAAAGATAATGCACTACTTGCCTCTTATTCCAAGACTTAAAAGAATATACCCGTCTATAGGATCCACGTCACAAATGAAATGGCATGCAAGACGTAAGACAACTGAATCCAAAATTTGCAAATGATGAAATAAATATAAGACTTGGGTTATGTGCAGATGGATTTACACCGTATGGTCTAACATTAGTTCCTTATTCATGTTGGTCGGGGTTGCGCCAAAATAGATATAACATATATAGATAGCATATAGTTAATCTATTTCTTAATTAAAGTAGTATTAAAATAGTGCCAATTAAGCGTTGCATGTGTTACATGTGTAAGCGACTATAGGAATATATTTTTATATTAGCGTCTATATAGCGTCACACCATCTGTGATGCCACATAGCGTCGCAGAGCTCAGCGCCAAACCGTGCAAATATATGATGCCCATATTGATTCCTATCTAGCATCGACAGGGCGTTTCAATTCTTGCGACGCTATGTGCGCGTCGAACGATGGCGATGCTACAACAATGCTAAGTTCTGCCGTGCATTTTCCCTCCATCGCACGCAATAATAGCGGCTATTGGCATCTCTATGGCGTCTGCTTTAGCGTCTATTTCTCGAAATGCTAATGTGACGCTATTGGGAGGCCAGTAGCGTCGCCTTTTTGTGACTCAACTGAGACGCTATAACGATGGTCGTGGCATCAACGTAGCGTCATTGGCAATGGAGACGCTATTTTACATCGCTAATTGCCAATTTTCTTATAATATTGGTCGGTCATAGTTACACCATACAATTTGCCTCTTGGAGTATGTATGTTTGCTCCATTCATATTTTTTACGTGCATTATTCTTGGTCCACACAGTCTGAAGCAGAAGATAAATGTGTATTTACAGCCTCTGATCGATGAACTAAAAGAGTTATGGAATGGTATCATGGCTTAGATGTCTTAACCAAATAGAATTTCACCCTAAAAGCTGTCCGACTATGGACAATCAATGATTTTTTGACGTACGGACTGTTAAGTGGTTGGATGACTACAGGTAAGTTAGGATGTACATATATGGATAATTCAAATGCTTTCACTTCAAAAAATGGAGGTAAAAATTATTGGTTTGATTGTCATAGACAATTTTTGCCGAAAAATCATCCATTTCGAAGTAATATAAATGCCTTTTGAAGAGGAAAATAGAGCATGAAATACCTCCTATCAGGTTATCAGGAGATAAATTATTTGACATCATGGGGTAGGGGGTCTAAATAGGATTTCTGACAATCAAAATGTCATATATAGTGATTATGATGTTTCACACAACTGGATGAAACATAGTATCGTTTGAGATTTACGGTATTGGAAAGATCATTTGATTCGTCATGATTTAGATGTCATTGGAGAAATATGTATTTGATAATGTTTTTACACTGTTATGGACATTAAGGGAAAGACAAAAGACAATAGTAAGACAAGATTGGATTTGAAGGAATATTGTCGACGTCCAGAGTTACATCTTGTTACCTTAGCCACCGGTAGATTGTCCAAACCCAAAGCTTGCTACACACTTGCGAAAGATGAAAAGATGTTGGTTTGTCGATGGGTTCATGAGCTTAGACTGCTAGATGGTTATGCTTCAAATCTAATATGATTTTCGTGAGCTTAGACTGCCAGATGGGTTAGTGAGCATGGAAACATTTTATGACACAATTTTCTTTTTATAGGTTTTACCCGTCAAAACCTGTTGCAGCTGCGTGCACTAAAGTAATTCGATAAATATATACGGAGGCATGACTCGCCTGGAGAGATATTCTGACTCACATAAATTTTGTATATCGCTAATTACAAAAAAATGTCGAATGAAGTTTTAAATTTTATAAATCATCTACACTATTACTACGAGAACCGCAGGTATACGACATGTCATTGTAGTGCTTGAGGGCCGATCCACAAGGACAAAGTTGAAATGTTCACACTTAATTAAAACTGTTTGAAGGAAAAGTCAAGTCTATATGTGTTGTTCGAAATGAGAAAGTAAAATACTATAAATTAGAAAACACAACAAATAATACTACACTAATTTTTATGGGTTTTAACATAAAATTAGACAAAGATCAGTGTAGCTAAACACTAGGGCTGAGGGAATGTTTTCACTTGAAACTTTTGTTCTCTGATCTCCATTTAGGATAAAAATGTCCAAACGCCCTTTGACATGTGTATTAGTGTAACAACATGATAAGGATCACTCGACTTGTCTGTGACACTCTCGTGCTCGTTGTAAGACCAGTTACACGCGTAGAGGGATTCATATGTTCAGCTCCACTGTCACTCTCGTGCATGGCAACTGAGAATATGAATCGACCCTTCCTCATTGGATTGAGCTAAGGCTCTATGATAACTGAGTACTCGAGCGTTCGAGAGAAATACACAGAAAGCAAGACAGCTACACTCGCCTTAGTGAAATAAGGACAATCCTCCCGGATAGAACGCAAAGAACTGAGATGTCACAAAGAATGTTTAGGCGATTTAAGGAGGTGGAGAATCCGATTCGGAAATACAACTCGGGATTACTTAGAGCTCTTAAGATATAATTCATTCACCATCCGCCCTCTCGGGTCGTCGATGATGGAAGATTAAGGAATTTCCCTCTCGGGCAGACACTCTCAGAATTAGAAAAGAATAAAAAATAATGATTGCAAAATGGATAGAAAATGAACAAAACCTCGCATGCGCTTCAATCCGGTCTATGATAATCTGAGTTTCGGCGCACTACGATCGTTTATTGTTGGAGTCTCAGAGTGTATATGTCCCTTTCGGGTCTCGGGTTCAAGAACACGACGTTTAAAGCAGATAACAAAGAACTGCCATTGCAAATATGATTCAGAATTCAGATTGAGAATCACTATTGTCGGTGCTCGATTTTTCTATGTACGATTGCACAAAGCCTAGAATGTCCCTACGATCGGGTGTGCAAGGCGATAGTCATTCAAAACCTCCTCTAAGTTTAGCTGCAATGAAATCAAAGAAATCAAGCAGGGAATCGTCTTATCAATGCTCGATTTCACTATATACAATCGCGCAGAACCTAAAATATCCCTACGATCGGGGGTGCAAGATGAAGACGATTCAAAAGCTCAATCCTTACATAAATGCAGAAAACACATATTCACAACATAACATGAACATAAAGTGAATATCATTAAAATAGAGGAAGGTCTCAACATTTGATTAGTCATCAAAGCATCAAAGAAGAACAAGAACATAATACGAAAGTCACAAGATCAACATCCCCCAACCACTAGTTGGTTGACTGGTTAATTACACATTACGCCGGCGATGTGCACTCGTGCTCCTTGACAATGCACTCCGGAGGGGAGTAGAACGGGAGGAACCGGCGGAAGTCGGACATGTCATGCCTTTCGCCCGCGCGCATGGCCGCGCCGAAGTCGATGATCTTGACCTCGTCCGCGCCCCACAACATCACGTTCTCCGGTTTCAGGTCGGAGTGCACCACGCCGTTCCGGTGGATGTGGACGAGCCCTCGCAGCATCGATCTCGTGTACCGGCGGGCGGACGATTCGTCCATGGGGCGGCGGGCTCGATCGAGGAAGCATTGCACGCTTCCGTCCGGAGCCAGCTCGAGGACGATGTTGTAGATCCGCTTCTTGCGTGAGATGGTGTACTTGTCGCCGTAGCAGCGGATGATCTGCGGGCAGCCGCGGAGTTGATCGAGGAATTCCTTCTCCTGCTGCAACGATGAAAGCCCCTCCTCGTCCCCCGCCCTGGACGACTTGACGGCCACCGGCGTCCTGATGCACGTTCCGTCCTCTTCCTCCCCCTTCAAGAAGCCGGAGATGACGGTTCCGAACATGCCGGCGCCCAGGAAATTTGCTCTCTCCCACAGTATCTTCTTTTTCTTGACTTCGGGAGGAGGAGCAGGGATTGCGGCCAAGGTCCTGGGTGACTTCGTCTTCTTCTTCTTCGTCGTCGTCGTCTTCACTACCGGAGGTGGACGAGTAGCGGCTGCCTCCATGAGCAACTCTTCTTCTTCTTCTAATTCTTCTTCTTCTTGATTACGACGGGAGGAGGACTTCTTTTTCTTCTTCTTCTTCACCACGGGAGTAGGAGCGGGGCCATGGCTAACTTCTTCTTCTTCTTGTTCTTCATTACGGCGGGAGTAGCAGCGGCGGCTAAAGCGACCATTACTGCCTGAGATTGACTGCTGGGGGGGGGGGAGAGAGGTCGGGGGAGATCGGGGGAATCGCTTGCCGATGGGGTAGTCCGTTGGGTCATGCGAAAAATGAGGCATTAGCAATCTATTTAATATTTATAGACTACTTTCAACAGAATCAACACAGTCCGACACCGACTCGGGAAAAAGAAGATTCGTTTCGTTCCATGTTTTAAATATAAATATATATATATATATATATATGAATTTAACGAGCATACGAAGCCATTTTATACATATTTTTGTTTATTTTTTTCATTTATAATTTAAAAGATTATTAGGGATAATCAATTCAAATAATTAACAATAATATTTTGTATTATTTTTTAATTTTGACGAATTTCTGCATATTATTATTCGTTATAATAGATATAATTATTTTATATAACTTCTAATATATATATAGATTTAATGAGCATCGAAACTATTTTATACATATATTTATTTATTTTTTTCGATATTTTTTCATTTATAATGTAAAATATTATTAGGAATAACAAATATATGATTCAAATAATTAACAATAATATTTTGCATCATTTTTTTAATTTTAACAAACTTCTGCACATTATTATTCGTTATAATAGATATAATTATTTTATATAACTTCTATATATATATATATGAATTTAATGAGCATACGAAGCAATTTTATACATATTTTTATTTATTTTTTTATAATTTTTTTATTTATAATTTAAAAGGTTATTAGAGATAATAAATATGATTCAAATAATTAACAATAATATTTTATATTATTTTTTAATTTTAACGAACTTCTGCATATTATTACTCGTTATAATAGATATAATTATTTTATATAACTTCTAATCTTATAAAACTATTTTTTATTATCATGAATAATCTTTTAAGCTATTATTAAAGAAAGATATTGAAAAAAAAATAAAAAAAATATCTAAAATCCCTTCACACATACTTCGTATCCTCATTTTTTCCTGAATATATTTATAAATATACTAGGATGATTCAAAATTTGAATTTGCTTAGGTTTAATATAGGCATAGATATATTAAGGACGATTTATAATTCCTATTGGATTTTGTACGGACAAGAATTCAAATATTTGGAAGAATAAATTTATAAAGAAAAATATATATATTTTTAAAAATAAAATGGCTGGGATTAAAATTATTAGGATTTAGATACCATTCACAAAAATATTAATTTATTAAGAAAAATCATAATTTTAAAATGCTTCATGATCTTGACTACTTTTATTATTAATAATTTCATTGGATTTGCAATTTTAATTAGATCAACTATTATATTTTTTATTCCTTCAAAAGATCGATTATATTATATAAAGCAAATCAACCTTTTTAGAAAGAAGTATTGCAATACGATTCCGACTAGGTATAATGTTTCAGTGGTCTCGGAACTTTCAATGGAACTCAAAATTAATTGTTTATCTCACATCGAGAAAATAATTGTTTATCTAGAACTTGAATTTGTAAATAAGTTCGTTTGTTCATAGTAAGAAGCTGTCAGGGATGTCCAGCGGGTCGGATCGACCCGTGAATTCGATGATCTGACCCACGATCGGTGGTCGAGTCGGACCCTACTCGATTCGAACTTAATCCGACTATTAGATACGGATTGAAAAGATTCAACCCGAGTTGACGTGATCCGATTCGATTGAACTGACTTTTTACTTTTTTCTTTTTTATATAAACTTAAGATTTATATTTGATTAAAAAATTTAAAAAATTGAAATAAAATATTGAGTGCAGAAAGAATATTAAATAGTTATAAAATATATTTTATGCTTTTAAAATAATATTATTTTATATTAAATAAAATATAAAATATTAAGAAAATCGGATAGTTGGATAATCCGACTTGATCTGACCGGATCCGAATCGAGTTGAGTTGGATCGGATCTAGCACCCCAGCCCCTTGACCCGATCCGACCCCCTTGACTCGGGTCTAGTCGAATTTATTCACGGGTCGGGTCCAACCCGACCCGTGAACGCCCCTAGCTTTTTTTTTTTTAAAAAAAGAAGCTATGTTTTTTTTCTCGAGTCAGATATTCTATTTTTTTTATTTATTAGAGACCATTGCCTATAATTAATTTTATATTTGATTTTGCTGTTTTAGTTATAAAACGAAAATTACAATTTTGATTGCATTTTTTGTTTTCCACTATGCCCCAAATTTTTCTATCACATCCAACTTAAATTGTAATTATGTTGGTATTTTTCATACTAAAACTAAAATTATCTTAGAAAACGAAGAACAATTAGTTTATCTTTTTTCACAAAATATGAGCATTCTTTGGATATTATTATTATTGTTACATTATTATTAAACTTCTATAAAAATTAAAGAAATTCAGTTGGCATGAATCTTCCCTGATCAATCAAATCCTTTTTTTCGGATAACATTTCTAACTGCAAAATATTATTATACATTTTAGAGACAGCGCATCACCTGGAATTAGTCTAAATTTTACAACAATCAAAACCATTATTTTTCTAAATTTTTGACAAACAAAGCATTCTAAAATCATTCATTCATTTTCTTCTTCATTATCTAGAAGTCCCTAAGCTTTCTTTTTTCATTGCCCTGGCATAATGCCCTGAACTTGAAAAGCTCTCAGCATGAAAGAAGCATCAAAACCTAACTTGTACGGGGAAGAGAAAGGGGAAGGAGGTATGGCGATTGGTTTTGGAGTAAAGCTTTTGGATAAATGATCAAATTTGACCTTCCACTCAAAGACATTTTTATACATTTCAATATTCTTTTCATGATTTTACAAATCCTACTTGGTTCTAAATTTTTGTTTATTGATTAGATCCAGCCTATGGAAGACAATGCTATAGGTTGTTAAATCACATGATTGTACATAGAATTAATATATCAAATAATCTTTTACACTTTATCAATTTTTATCATTACATTTAATTCAAACATATCACGAGGTCATTTTCGAGAACATGACCACGTGCAGAGACTAGATGAAGGGCACCTAGTCAACACTACAAGAACTCTACGAAATAGACTTCATAATGCGTTACTAATGAGGCGCTAACTCGTGGGTAAAAATATTAGCCACGCATTAGCATCGACATGACGCCACATGCAAGAGACGTCGAAAATCAGTAACCATTAGCGTCGCCATAGCGCCAAAGCACACGACGACGCTACTAGTGTTACTTGTCAACGCTAGTTCGATGTTATAATGACACTATAAGTCGCGTGGCGAAGTGATAGACAGAGGCGCTAATGTGACGCTACAACGGCGCTGAAGATGCCAACGCCATTGAGATGCCAAGATGACGCTAAGCATAGATGCTACTCTAATGCTAATATGGAGCTAACGCAATCACTAACTATGTTTTCATGCCATCATTTGTGTTGCTACGTAGACGCCAATATGTAGTGCGATGCTACAGCGGCATTGAAGAACTTGACGCCATCGAGACGCCGAGATGACACTAAGCATAGATGCTATTCTGATGCTAATATCGCGTTAGAGCAATCACTAACTCCGTTTTCTTGCCATCATTTGTGTCGCTACTTAGACACCAATGCATCGGTAAGAACTACGATGCTATGTAGTTACTAAAGTGGCGCTAAAGAAACACTAAGAACAATATGTTCATACACTGAAATAGCATTGCTTGAGCATATACATTTCACATTACATGTAATCACAAAAAACATCAAATTACATCATCAAATTCCTAATAATTTCCATTATATCATCAAATTCTTAATCATTAAATTATATTCAATCTTTTACATTAATAAAATTTCTAATCTTCTCGTCAATCATCGCAAGTGATGAGGATGTCAGAATTGAGGTTGTCGTCGCGGCTTAGGGAGAAAGTGACACGACGATGGTCGTGGTGGATCGAAGAGGTGCGGCAACGACGGCGGTGGACGGTGCACAATGTATCGAAGATGCATGGCAACGACGGCAGTGGATGGCATGTGGTGGATCAAACAGGCCCGGTGACGGCGGCAATGGACGGCGCACAGTGGATCAAAGAGGTGCGACGACGGCGACGGTGGACGCAAACGCAGGGGGTGGTCACGAAGAGGGGGCTGCTTGTGGTCGAGGGGTTACGATCACGAGCAGGCCAGCGAATGGGGTCGTGTCGTCACTGGAGCTGCCGACAAGATCACGAGAGAAAGAGATGGATTGAGAGAAAGAAAGAGGGGAAGAGAAAGATTAAAAGAAAGAGAATGAGGGAAAGAGGGAAAGAGCACACAGATTAAAAGAAATGTGCACCACGAAGCGTCATATTAAAAGAAAGGAGGGTCACGATTCATTCTTCGACGAGCACACGGATCGTCATTTAGCAACTCATACATTGCGACACTACAGTGCCTCTAATGTGACATCACATATGTTGTGAATAGCGCCACATATTAGCGACTCATTGAATGTGACACTAAGGTAGAACATCATGTCGCATTGGCGTCGACAATGTAGGACGCTAATCTAGTGCACGAGATTGTGACACTATTGTGCATGGCGCAACAATAACGTCGAACGTTTGCGATGCTATTGTGATGCCAATGTGTCGCTAGACTACTGCATCGCTATTGCCATGCTGAGGTGCCACCAACGTATTAGTTATTTATTAATTATACATTGAGTGAATGTACATAAATAAATATATATCTAATTATATCAACATATATGTATATGTGTATATATGTATATGTATAGGAAATAATGTAGGTGTTCTCCGTTAAAAAAGGGACACTGTGTTCCGTCTTAATTTTATCTTTAGATGAAAAACGTATGCTTTAGATTTGAAAATCTAATTCTGATCGATTCAATGAAAAGATTCATCCGTTCAAACAAAATAACTGACTTTCTTCTCTCCTTTCCCGATCTCTACTTTTCTCTCGACCTCTCT